>CM059416.1:37905000-39155000 GCA_030378225.1 Knoxia roxburghii | reverse complement strand
AGGATAGTGCGCCTCAGATGGAGAGGGTGTCGCATTTCTCCTAGTTAAACTTACTCTAGTCATCTTACTCAGAAGCTCATAGTCTAGCGATCTCGGGGCTGGACTCATCCGAATGGAGGAAGGCCCTAATGCCAATGCGCAAGCCCACCCACATCGCATATGAACCCGTAATGGTAGCCATGGGGATATAACACAACCCGCTTCCACTTAGATTTCCAATTTGAGGGTTTTTCCGGTTTTAACATGCAATTAACTAACCTAAGTTATATGCAACCATAAAACCAGACATGCTTTAATTCATGCATCTAAAATCCAGCATAAAAATTAAAACAATAAATACGAGAAATAAATACGTAAAATAAATTTCCCGACTATTATGGTTTTAATTGCTTCCATCCTTTGCCTTGATCTCGTGTCCCGTCACGTCACTCGATGGAGAGAGTCTTGAACTTCAAAAAATGAAAATTGGAGAAAAAACGAGCCAAAAATAGCTCGAACGGCCCGAACGGGCCGCCCGGGCCGCAGCACGGCCCGAAGGCCGCGCAGAGCGCGCAGCAGCTGCTGCGTGCAACGACTGCTGCGCGCTGCTGCTGCCTGCTGCTGCGTTTTTTGCTTGCCGGCCGGTGATTTTGCTGTCGGCAAACGTTGCCGGCGTCGCCTCTTGCCGCCAACTCCTCCTTCGCTTTTTCCCACGCTATTTGGTCTCCTCGCAATTCGTTCTGGGTTTTCCTGGGTTTTTTCAAATTCATGATAACCCAAAACCCACGAATCCAAGTTGCCCACCATAACGCCTTCGATTACATCAAAAAACAATTTTCCTACTACAAGGCATTCTAGGAAAATTAAATAATCGAAATTACATAGAAAAATCCTACTACAGATTTGATATAATCCTACACGGCTTCCAGCACGTGGTTAAACTATTACAAACATTCATAATAAAATTAAATCTGGACATGTCCCGGAATTTAATTAAAACCCATACAAACGTAACCCATACCGCTGGACAGCAGACCGCTATGCGACCGCTGGACAGCAGACCGCCGCGCGACTGGCCGGACTGAAATCGCGATTGGCGATTTCCGACAGAAAAAACAGCAGGCGGCAGCAGCTCTATATCAGCGAGGGACTAATAAAAGGGGCAGAGTTAATCTCAAAGAAGAAAGTGAAAGAATTTTGGTAGGATCTGGGTTTGCACTTGCTCGATTTACCACGCAACAAAAATTTATATTAAAGCGGAATCTTAGAAAAGTACCTTTGAAGCGTGCACCTGGTGATTCTCTTGTATGCCTCAAGACTATAACTTCACGTTGTGTGGGCAACGAACTAGAAGTTAATTGATCAGCTATCACCACAACTCCACCTGCCAGAAAAATCCAGCATCTCCGCACCTAGCACGTACTGCAAACGCACTGCCCGAAGAGAGAGAGAAAGTTGCGTGCAGCTGGTATACACCAAGGGCTTAAAAATTCAGCCACTAGGAAGAAACGTTTTCTCTCTCTAGAATTTTCTCTCTCTAGAAATCTTGTGGATTAATTGTTGAATTGTGTTTTTTGAATAACTGATCCCTTGTCTATTTATAGAGTTACAAGAGAGACTCCAATTTGGTTTAGGATTGGTCTTCCTACTGGGTTTCTGTTTTCCTTCAATCCTGTTCCTGGACTGATACACTCCCAACTGTCACAGGGATTCACTTATCCCAATCCAGTTCCTGGGATGAAACACTCTCAACTGACACAGGGATTCACTTATCCCAAACCAGTTCCTGGGATGATTCACAACCAACTGACACAAGGATTAATTAATTTCTAAATTAATTAAATCTACCTTTGTCAACAACCCAGTACATAATTAATCGTACCACTAACGGATTAATTATGGCACTACCAACCTACACCAGAATTGTTTCCAGAACAACTTAATTAAATTATATTCATTTAATCTCCCCACATCAAAGATATAGTGCTCATTAATTAAAATTAATTTACTGATAAATTAATTAATTAACTTCTTTAATTCCGAGACTAGTACCACTCGACCTTTTTACTATACCGGAGATAAGTCCACCGACCGGGTTTAGTATAATAAACATTTCGAACTCATCTCAGGAGCACCATCACCCCGGACGCACCGGTACATGGTTTCCTTTCGACAAGCAGTAGCACACCAAGTAACTAAACATGCGCATCCAACCCACCGAGACTATTGGTCACATTTGACCTCACCCATTGGCAGATCAAAGTACACTATGTCTAATCCTCATGCCCACTCGAGTCTAGGGATTTAGAGATAGAATACAAGGATCGATTTGTCTATTAAATCAGAACAAGACAAATCATTCCTAAGAGTCAAGTTCAATATGCCCCGGGCATATCTATATGATTCAATTAGTTTAGACAAACTAATTATCTGAATCACATAATAACCTAGACTGACAGTTTGTCCAAAGCTGTCTCGGTTACGAACCTCATTTATATATTATGTCTTTCAACCAATGATGAGATCTACTGTGTCGCACCAGACACCTCATCATCTACTTACATAATATAAATGGACATAAAAACTGCACAACAAAATATAATTGAAACACAAATCGATATATTAAACTGGGAAACTGTACAATACAAGCATAGCTTATGTATTCTACTCCAACAGAAAGATCATAGCTGACTTCGAGGAGAGAATTCGAATAAGAAGAATTTCTCACTCTAAGCTAGACTTTCTCTTACTATCCCTTTCTTGGCTATCAAGTTTCCTTAATTGTCTTTCTTGCCAAACAAGGATATTTATAAGGAGCTTCTAAGGAGACCTAATGGGCTCTCGAGTTAGGCCTTTTAAATTGACTTTCGTTGACCGCTAAGTCTTTCTTGACTAATCAACTCCAATCGACCCATTTGAATTAATTTATTTAACTCACTTTGTTAATTTAATTTAATCAAACCTGTAGAATTATTTAATTCATATAGAATTAATTTCTTAATTCACTTTACCGATTAAATATTAATTAAACCTTTAGGATTAATTAATTCACCTTGTCGATTAGTCAAATGCATAATTAGTCGTACCACTAACGGATTAATTATGGAACTACCGCTCGAAAATGACTTTACATCGCGCCATTATATTTTATTCTATCTCCCCACATTAAAGATCTAGTGCTCGTCAGTTTATCAATTTACTGACAAATTAATTCACCGACTTCTTGGTATCCGAGATTAGTACCACTCGTCCTTTTATTATACCGAGCATAAAGTTCACCGGCCGGGTTTAGTATAATAGCCTTTACGAGCTCATCTCGGGAGCACCATCAACCCGGCGAACCGGTATGTGTATTCCTCCGACTAGCAACGACACATATGAAGCTAAACACCGCATACCCAACCTATCGAGGTATAGGCCTCAATTGACCGCACTCTTTGGCAAATCAAAGCATAATATCCAACTCTCACGCCCGTCCCAATCTCGGGATTGAGAGACTGAATACTAGGACCGAATTGACTACGCCGATCAGTATAAGTCAATTCTATCCAAACTGGTCGTGCTCAATATGCCCCGGGCATATCCGTGTGATTTAAACTAGTTTAGATACACGATAACCTATACCGATAGTATGTTCAGACTATCTCGGTTACGAGCATACTTTTAATATATCAATACTTTAACCAATAACGGTATCTACTGTGTCTTTCCACACCCCGTTATCTAGTTCTATGATATAAAGGAACAAAATTTATACTGAAACAAAATGATATGTCAACTGTGGATATTAGTTTTTGATATAAGCCATAGCTTTTCTGTATTCAAAACTAACACCGAAGTCCCCTTCCGGGTCTTCCGTTTTGCTCCCACTCGTTATTTGGTCTTCTTGCAATTTGCCTGGGTTTTTTTGGTTTTTTTAAGTAATTCTTGGAAATATCCAAATTACGGCAAACAAAAAACCCACGAATTCAAGTCGCCCACAACAACGTCTTCGATTACATAAATTTCCTAAATATAAGGTTTGGTTTCTAGGAAAAATAAATCGACAATTACATAGATAAAATCCTACTACAGATTTAATCTAATCCTACACGGCTTCCAGCACATGGTTTTACTATTACATGCATTCATATAAAAAACCACTCGGATATGTCCCAGAGTTTAATTAAAACATACAAATACAATCATAATAGTTGGGATATCAAAAACCACCTGCAATAAAACCATGTAATAAATTGAACAAAGCAAAATCAAAACCTTAGCTCTGATACCAATTGAAGGAATTATTTTCCCAGGCTCGGTAAAAAATCTCACTTTCATGCTATGCATTCCAGAATCAGAGATTCTCAATCAAACCTGAACACTCGTGTAATATGATTCAAACCCTTTTAAAATACCACACGAGCATCAAATCTTAGTTTCATTTTATTTGATTCATCACGCATACAAATTTACGATAACTAATAAAAGCGGAAAGATAAAAATCGACCTCTTAAAGCGTGTCCCTTAAGTAATCACTTGTATGACTCTTAGACAGATCCTGACGTTGTGTGGGCAACGAACTACAGAACCAGTTGATCAGCAACACAATCTGACCCGCTTGATCGCCGCCACTGGAAGATGTCCTGCCGTTGATCGCCGAAACTCAAAAATCACCGCCGCCCACTGGTGCAAACGAGGCACCGACCATCAACCGTGGAGAAAAGGAAAAAAAAATTGCTGCTGATTCTGGGCTTATTTACCGCCCCCTGCACAACTCTCTATCTCTCTAATCTTTTTCTCTCTAGTTTCTTGAATTATGAAACTTGTGAATTGTTATCTTATGTTGTTGACTCTCTATGTCTATTTATAGAGTTACAAGAGAGACTTTAAGTTGGAAAAGGATTGGTCTTTCTATTGGGTTTGTGTTTTACTTCAATCCCGTTCTTGGACTGATTCACATCCAACTGATACAATGATTCACTTATCCTTAATCCAGTTCCTGGACTGATTCACAACCAACTGACACATTGATTAATTAATATCTTAATCAATTAAATCTATATTTTCCAATTAACCAATACATAATTAATCGTACCATTAAGGATTAATCGTACCAATACATAATTGTTGTCTTATGTTGTTGACTCTCTATGTCTATTTATAGAGTTACAAGAGAGACCTTAAGTTGGAAAAGGATTGGTCTTTCTATTGGGTTTGTGTTTTACTTCAATCTTGTTCTTGGACTGATTCACATCCAACTGATACAATGATTCACTTATCATTAATCCAGTTCCTGGACTAATTCACAACCAACTGACACAAAGATTAATTAAATATCTTAATTAATTAAATCTACATTTACCAATTAACCAATACATAATTAATCGTACCACTAGCGGATTAATTATGGCACTACCATCCAAACTAGAATTGCTTCTAGTATAACTAAATTAATTAATTCTTTATTCTTCCCACTTCAAAGATTTAGTGATCGTCAATTTATTAGTTTACTGATAAATTAATTCATCAACTTCTTATTATCCGAGATTAGTACTACTTGACTTTATTACTATATTGTACATAAAGTCCACTGATCAGATTTAGTATAATAAATCTTTCAAGCTCATCTCGAAAGCACCATCACCCCGAATGTACCGGTATGTGGTTTTCTTCGACTCGCAACGACACACCAAGCAACTAAACACGCGCAGCCAACCAACCGAGACCACAGACCTCAAGCGACCGCACTCTTTGGTAAATCAAACTACGCAATGCTCAATCCTCGTGCTCATTCTCATCTAGGGAATAAGAGATAGAATTCAAGGTTTGAATTAACTACAAACGAACAATACAAATTAATTCAATCCTAGACAGTCATGCTCAATATGCCCCGGGCATATCTATATGATTCAATTAGTCTAGACCAACTAATCTGAGAACCACCTAATGGCTTAAACCAATAGTATATCCAAAATTGTCTCAGCCATGAGCCTAATTTATATATTAAGACTTCAAACAATGACGAGATCTACTGTGCTACACCCGGCATCTCGTCATCTACTCACACGATATAATTGGACTACATATGTAAAACACAAAGTAATTAACTGAAATATATAACTCGGTATAAATGGGAAATAGTTTTTCATACAATCTCAGCTTTCAGTATTCAAAACTAACACCGGGAAGCGACGGCTCGCAGCGGAGACCGAGCGGTACAATTAGGGTTTCTCACCACTTCTCCAAATCATCAATTGTTTGGGGTGTTTTATTCCCCAGATGATGGGAACTCTATTGGTGGAGAGAACCGACCACTTGCTTGGCCTGATGGGAGGAATCGCCAAAGGAAATCGCGGCGGGAAGACGAGGCTCGGGGAGGGAGAAAACGTGCAATAAAAGGAAGAACAAGGATTAGGTTTTGTTCTGTAGACAAAGAGAGATTGATCTATGGTGAGAATGTCCAGGTAGAATCGGAGAAGGGACGGTGCATGGCGGGGAAGGTGGCTGGTCCGATGGGGAAAAAAAGGGAAACGGGGTGAGGGAGAGACTGAATTAGGGTTTGTCTTAAAGAATGGGTATTTATACCCCAACTATTTACACCTTAAGACCCCCAATGTTATTTCCCCTACTCTGGCCCCAGCTGGTTTTACTTTCATTTCAATTGAGCCTAACTTATTAATTATTGTTCCATTTGCTAATTAACTTTCCCATTAGCTAATCCTTCTCTTATATTCATCTAAGACCTAATTTATTCTACCAATTCCTAGTTAGGTTTTACAATTAGTTGTGTTTTTTTATAACAACAACGACATTTTATATGAATTTTAAATCGTTGTCATTAGTTTTAGAAACAATTTGTATACAAATATTTAGTAAATTATAATATTAATAATTTATTTTTAAATTTTTTATATAATCCAATAATGTTAATCACATTTTAATATAACAGGTAATATGAAAATTAATTCTAACTAAATATTATAAAAAATATTTTAAAACACTGTTTTGATAATATTATTATTTATTAAATTAAATATAAAAATTGATTAAAAATTTAACTATGTTATTAAAATCATAAGTTAAAATTCATTAAAATTAGTGTATCATGACACTCTTCGTTTAAAGATATTGATAATAAACTTAAGGAGGTAAAGTATCGAATTGATTGCTAATGTTCTTTCGGTCTTAATCTTCCTTGTGCTGAGATTTCTTGGACAGTCGAGGTTTTTTCTATCTTGTAAAGGGAAGACAATGATGAAAGTGATGAACTTGAAGTGAAAGACACACAATTTATTGATGTGAGATTATTTACAATTTGATATTTTGATCTTGAGCATTCTATGAACTTGTTGACTTGTTTATATTTCTCAGATATAATATCTTGAATATTTTTTTCTAATTACAAAAGTTCCTGCATTTTGTATAATTTCACTTAACATTAGTTAAAAGAATATATTCTCCATGAACATCATGGGTACATCACTTTATTGCATTTTTATGAGATTCTCTTTCAAAATCTTTTGATTATAATGTGATCCGTTTGTGTGATCATAATCTTTTAATACGCATATGGAGTACTGTCAGGGTGGTGTAATTTAGATATTGGTGTTATTTCAATGTTTCTATCACTTTTGATACATAAATATATAGCTTCCTTGTACATATACATGTGTTTTCAGAGTTGATGTTCTCTGCTGAGAGCCTGAGATGATTGTGTTTGCTTTGGCATGTTAAACTTGAAATTTATTGTATTAAATATTGTTATAGATATATCTTTCAATCAGTTTGGAGACCTTTGTAGGCTCGGTTTGTTCGAGCAGGTAAACTTTAAATATTATTATTCTCAACCATTCATCAATCCTCCGTTTTTATGTATATATTGATAAGTCTTGTTTTTTGAACAGGTTGATCGGATTGTATGGAAAGATCATCTCTTTAAATGTGACATTATTTTGATAAAACTTATTATGAAAGTCGTGTTATAGGTGCACATCATGGTCTACTATCCACATATGCATTGAAAACACTAGTTCTTTATATTTTTATATGTTCATTTGTCCTTAGATGACCCTCTAGCGGTAATTTCTTCTAAGGTGACATTTCTTATAGACAAATGTAAAACCTGGCTTGACTTGGCATGTTTCTCTGGACATGTGTAAGTTATGTATTAATTTTTTATCTTCAAATTGACTAAAATATTAAAACTTTAATATAAATTATATTCCATATTTTAATATTTAAAATTTAATATATATTAAAAAAATATCAATTATGTACATATTATATTCTATATTTTAGAATTTCAATTTAATATATAATGTTAAAAATAGCAATCATGTAATAATTTAATAATATTTAATTTTTCATTATTATATTTTAACTAAATGACAAATTATACAATAACTTTATTAAATTTTAACTTATAAAAAATTTATTAATCAAATTAAAAAATAAATTAATAATATTATAATTTACTAAATAATATTTAAATTTTAATATATATTATTAAAAATAGCAATTATGTACATATTATATTCAATATTTTAGAATTTCAATTTAATATATAATGTTAAAATAGCAATCATGTAATAATTTAATAATATTTAATTTTTTATTATTATATTTTAACTAAATGACAAATTATACAATAACTTTATTAAATTTTAACTTATAAAAAAATTTATTAATCAAATTAACAAATAAATTAATAATATTATAATTTACTAAATATTTTTATAGGAATTATTTTACAAACAATTACACTAATTTAAAATTCATATAAAATATTATAATTTGAAATAAATAATTTTAATAATTAAATTATTATTACATTATAAATAATTAGTTCATTCTTATAACTTCCCATAATATAAGTTACCGGCTAGTTAATGAACTATAGTTTGTAGCGTATAGCTTTTTCTTTTCGTTAGATGATTCTTAATAAAATTAATGAAATCTAATTTTTATTTAAGATAATAACAAAGACAATGAAAATTTAAAACTGAAGTACTAAAACCAACAGTTATTATACTATAGGGATAGGAGTAAACAATTTTTTGGTAATCCTAGCAACAAAAAAAAAAGGAAAAAATAGAGTCAAAATTCTTGAAGGCTAGAATGCACAATGCACGCGCATTTTATATAGGAGAGAGGGAACCACTTTTCCCACACACCCTAATTTTGTTTTCTCTCCCCCAAATTTTCTTTCTCCGTCGCTTTTTGCCACCGATTCCAGCCATTCCAGCCTGAATTTTGAAGATCTTTCACCGCTAAAATATTCCCCACCTCTTAAATTTCAAAACTCATACCTTATTCCACAATTTTCTTACGTATTTAAATCAACATAAGGCCAAGAAGAGGCAGCTCGCGGCGATGGTGACAGCGGCGGCCACGAAGAGATGATTTTTTATGAAAGGAAAACTAGGGTTTGGCCAAAAAGGTATATTTTTATGTAAAATTGTTTATTTTGAATATGGCCCGATCTGATGTTGGTGACAGCGGCGGCCGGCAAGGGTGGCGGAAGGGAAGAGGGGAGAGGGGCTGGCGGTTGGAAAGTGGAAAAGAAAGGAAAGAAAACTAGGATTTTGGCAAAAACGTCTTTTTTTAATGTAAAATCGTATGTTTTTTCTGTTTGTTTATTAGTGTAAAATATTGGTGTAAAATGTTATTTGTTGGTTTAAACTGTTGTTTATTGGTAGGCTTTGTTGCGGTAAAATTCTGGTTTGTTAGTGTAAAGTACTATTTGTTGGTGTAAACTGCTGTTCGTTGGTGTAAAGTACTATTTGTTGGTGTGTAATTTTTTTAGTTGGTGTAAGTACTATTTATTGGTGCAAAATAATGTTCCTATGTGTAAAATTCTCGTACTGGTCTCTTGGTGTAAAGTACTGTTTGTTGGTGTAAAGTACTGATCGTTGGTGTAAAGTACTGTTTATTAGTGTAAAATGATGTTCCTATGTCTAAAATTCTCGTACTGATCTCTTGGTGTAAAGTACTGTTTAATGGTGTAAAGTACGGATCGTTGGTGTAAAGTACTGTTTATTAGTGCAAAATGATGGTCCTATGTATAAAATTCTCATACTGGTCTCTTGGTATAAAGTACTGTTTATTGGTGTAAAGTACTGATCGTTGGTGTAAAGTACTATTCGTTGGTATAAAGTACTGATATTTTGGTGTAAAGGACTGATATTTTGGTGTAAAGTACTGATGTGTTGGTGTAAAGTACTGATGTGTTGGTGTAAAGTATTGATGTGTTGGTGTAAAGTACTAATGTGTTGGTGTAAAGTACTCATCTGTTGGTGTAAAGTACTGATCTTTTGGTGCAAAGTACTGATATGTTGGTGTAAAGTACTGATATTTTGGTGTAAAGTACTGATCTCTTGGTGTAAAGTACTGTTCGTTGGTATAAAACTATGTTCATTTGTGTAAAATTCTCGTACTGATATGTTGGTGTAAAGTACTATTATTGTTCGTTGTTAAATCATTATGCTTTCGGAAATACTTTACATCAACAATGATGTAAAGTACTGATGTGTTGGTGTAAAGTACTGATATTTTGGTGTAAAGTACTAATGTGTCGATGTAAAGTACTGTTTGTTGGTGTAAAGTAGTGTTCGTTGGTATAAAATTATGTTCGTTTGTGTAAAATTCTCGTACTGATATGTTGGTGTAAAGTACTATTATGGTTCGTTGTTAAATCATTATGCTTTCGGAAATACTTTACATCAACAATGATGTAAAGTATTAATGTGTTGGTGTAAAGTACTGATGTGTTGGTGTAAAGTAATGATTTGTTGGTGTAAAGTACTGATTTGTTGGTGTAAAGTACTGATCTCTTGTTGTAAAGTACTGTTTGTTGGTGTAAAGTATTGTTCGTTTGTGTAAAATTCTTGTACTGATCTGTTGGTGTAAAGTACTGATATATTGGTTTAAAGTACTGATATGTTGGTGTAAAGTACTAATATTTTCGTGGTGTAAAGTACTGATATGTTGGTGTAAAGTAATGATATGTTAGTGTAAAGTACTGATCTCTTGGTGTAAAGTACTGTTTGTTGGTGTAAAGTACTGTTCATTGGTATAAAATTAAGTTCGTTTGTGTAAAATTCTCGTATTGATATGTTGGTGTAAAGTACTATTACTTGGTGTAAAGTACTATTATTGTTCGTTATTAAATCATTAAGCTTTTGGAAATACTTTACATCAACAATGATTTAAAGTACTGATGTGTTGATGTAAAGTACTGATATTTTGGTGTAAAGTACTGATATGTTAGTGTAAAGTAATGATCTGTTGGTGTAAATTACTGATATATTGGTGTAAAGTACTGATCTCTTGTTGTAAAGTACTGGTTGTTGGTGTAAAGTACTATTCGCTGATATAAAATTATGTTCGTTTGTGTAAAATTCTCGTACTGATGTGTTGGTGTAAAGTACTGATATGTTGGAGTAAAGTACTGATATGTTGGTGTAAAGTACTGATATTTTGGTGTAAAGTACTGATATTTTGGTGTACAGTACTGATATGTTGGTGTAGAGTAATGATATATTAGTGTAAAGTACTGATCTCTTGGTGTAAAGTACTGTTTGTTGGTGTAAATGACTGTTCGTTGATATAAAATTAAGTTCGTTTGTGTAAAATTCTAGTACTGATATGTTGGTGTAAAGTACTATTATTGTTCATTGTTAAATCATTATGCTTTCGGAAATACTTTACATCAACAATGATGTAAAGTACTGATGTGTTGGTGTAAAGTACTGATATTTTGGTGTAAAGTACTGATGTGTTGGTGTAAAGTACTGATCTGTTGGTGTAAAGTGCTGATATGTTGGTGTAAAGTACTGATATTTTTGTGTAAAGTACTGATATGTTGGTGTAAAGTACTGATATTTTGATGTAAAGTACTGATATGCTGGTGTAAAGTACTGATATGTTGGTCTAAAGTACTGATATTTTGGTGTAAAGTACTGATATGTTGGTGTAAAGTACTGATATGTTAGTGTAAAGTACTGATATTTTGGTGTAAAGTACTGATATGTTAGTGTAAAGTACTGATATGTCGGTATAAAGTACTGATCTCTAGGTGTAAAGTACTATTTGTTAGTGTAAAGTACTGTTCGTTGGTATAAAATTATGTTCGTTTGTGTAAAATTCTCGTACTGATATGTTGGTGTAAAGTACTATTATTGTTCGTTGTTAAATCATTATGCTTTCGGAAATGCTTTGTCACGACCCATAAACCATCTTTAGGCCGCATTTTAATTGCAATACAAGCTAAACAATCACAACGACTATCAATATTTTGCAATCACCTAAACCATTTCCTTCAATGAAATGAACTATTTTCCCCATAGAAAGTATGAAAAAATCAGTTAACAATAAAATTTAGTTGGTGTGAACTCGCGACTTTACACCAATACAACGCGGCTTTACATCATTGTTGATGTAAACTGACATTTTACATCAATGTAAACTGCAATTTTACATCAAAGTTGATGTAAAGTGACATTTGACTTCAAACAAATGAGACGCATGAGGAATGGAGACGGAGAGAGAAACTTAGGACAGACGCATTTAATACGCATTAAATGCGTATGACCCACATCTTTTGTGTCTTTTTTGAAATAAACACGGTTTTTGCCCAAATAACCTGGGTTTTTTTAAAAAAAATTGGCTAGGTATATATCTCCCAATTTACTCCTAGTCCTATGGTATAATTTGCACTTAAACCAAACCGAATGAGTTAGCTTATGGTATAACCATGGGACATCAATTTTGTGGGTGTTCCCCTTTTTTAGTTTTTTCCTTTTTTTAGGCCCTGACACCTCCCCCACCCCCGGGGCCACATTCTCCTTTTCTTTTTTTCTTTCTTCCCAATCACCTTCCATCCTTTCTTTTTTTTTTTCTTTCTCTTCAAAAATACACTCACTTTTCTTTTGAAATCAATATTTTTTAATTTAATTTTTTTAAATCATATATAATTTTTATTATTTTTATATTTTTTAATATAAATAATTTAATTTTTTAATTTAAAATTCATGTTATACAGAACATGAATCCATATTCATATCATACAAAACATAACATAGTTTTATATCATGCATAGCAAACTTCATATCATGCGTAACACACTTTTATATCAAATACAACATAGTGTATAACATATTTTCATATCACTACAACAAAAAATATTCTTATATGAAAACAAACAAAGGGTTCATATCACCCAAAACATAATTTCATATCAGATAGAACATGTTTTCATAACATGCATAGTAGGATATCATATGATATGAATCCTTATATTGTTTGATATGAATACATTTTATGCTCTCTAGTTATATCCGTTTTGTTGTATGATATGAAACCTTGTGTTTTTTTATATGATATATTATGTATCCTAATATGATTTATTATATTAATTAATATGATATATTATGTTTCATGATATGAATACATTCTCTTATTTTTGTTTATATCTGTTCCGTTGTATGATATGAAGCATTATATTGTCTGATATGATATATTATATCTGTTTATATGAATTCTTATATTGTCTGATATGAATACATTCTATGCTCTCTGGTTATATCCGTTCTATTGTATGATATGAAACTTGTGTTTTCTGATATGATATGTAATTTATCCTGATATAATTTCTTATATTAACTTATATGATATATTATGTCCATTTATATGAATGCATTCTCCACTTTTTGTTTACATGATCCATTGTATTGATATGAATTCAAATTTTACAAGATATGAAATAATCTTTTGCTTTATATGAATTCAATTTTTGCATGATATAAAATCTTGTATATTATTTTTTTAATATAATTTCATGTTTTACATCAATTAAATAATTTAAAAAATAAATAAAATAATAATTGAAAATATTTTTTATAATTTTTTTAAAAAATTCAAAAGCATTAAAAAACTACTACATTATTTAGAAAAAAATGGACGGAAGAAGAAAAACAAAAAGAAGAAAAAAAATACCATTTAAATAATAAATAAAGAAAGAAATCGGCGAAAAGAGAAAAAATTGAAAAGGAAGTCTGCCGCTATAAAGTTCGCGATGTCGCGATGAAAGAGGAAAAAAAACAAAAGCGCACGCGCGCTTGATGTCCGGTCTTAAAAAAATAAAAAATTTAAAAGGCGCGCAGGTGTTCCCATCCTAAAAAGTTGCTATTTTTGGGATGGTAACAAAATTACATAGTGGTCCAAAGGACCACCATATAATTTGCCAAACCGAATTGAACCATTCTTCTTAGATATGTTTTATATTTTTTTTGTCAAAAAGGATTATAATTGGCAAAAAAAATTAAGTGGGACTAATATTGGTGACTAAAATAAAAGAGTGATCAAAACCTGAATAACCCCTATTATAGGGGACCAAAAATGGATTTAAGCCATATATAACCTTAATAACATGATAGTTAACTACACTAACCTTCTACAAGCTAAATAGTCGCTAAAATAAAAAATAGTGGTATATTAAAAGAATATATATTGAAACACAAACTCTCTTAATTTCGAATATTGATATTTTATATATCTCCACACAATAAAAATGTATTTATATTTGTGTTTAAAAATATATCTCTTTAAATAGAGACTATAGGTGAACGCATTTCTTTCCGACAAATTATATGGTACACTACAAAACACTTTAAAAGCTGCCCCTAACTTTTTAATAGAAGAATCTTTTATCATTTAATGTAGTGGTCTCTCTGAATGTCCATTGTTTTTCCCTAAATCATTGTTGTCTTGTCATTTATCAAATGACACATTGCTATATAGTACTACTATATAACGATTGTTTCTTCCCTGGTCAAATTTAAGTAACTGAACTGTTCAAGTGCGAATAACCAAAATTTACAACCTTAGGTCGAAGGATATGATTCGGGGTAAAACAGATTAATTAGAAGAGTTGTAATTTCTTGAAGCATCCAAATTCGTTGATTCATATCCTTTTATTAGAATCAATGGTGAAATTATTATATTCAATAGGAAAATCTTAGAATTGTCGTTTGTTGCGCAATTCTCAAATCCATTGATGTCAGAATTCAAGTTTTAAAACGTGCTAATTTAACTAAAATGATTAAACTCGAACCTAATATAATAAGTTAGGATTCATCTATTTTAACCATATTATGTTGTAAATTTTGAATGATATAATCATACCATATATGGATTTAATTAATTTAATTAGATAGAGTTTAATTGTTTTAATAAGATTAGCGCATGAAATATTTTATTGTAATTTTGAAGTGTTTAATTGTTTTAATGAGGTTAGCGCATGAAATATTTTATAGTAATTTTGAGGATAAATTAAATTGAATATTTGTAATTAAATTTGAAAATAATAGAATTACATGAAAGAAATATAAGATAAAATGCTACACAATGCATCCTCCTTAGCCGAAGATAACGTTGGTGGTATGGCCGGAAAGCTGTAGGGTAGAGTTAGTGATGAATGTGCATAGTTTGGTTTTAGCATCTGGGGAGGCAGGTTATGGGTTTGTTCTTTGGGATAGATGTGGTGCTTTCATGTATGCAGAGAAATGTTTCCTTGGCCAGTTGCCAACGATTCAAGCTGAAATATGGGAGATTAATAGGGGTGTAATTCGTGCTGGTAGGGGTTTCCTTTGGAAGGAACACAAAGCTCTTCTTGAAATATTCTATGAGTTTTAGGCCTTTGGGAGTTTTATCGACCACATCTACATGGAAGGAAATGCTTTTAGCGGATACATTGGCAAAATTTGCTTATTCTAAAACGTCTAGTGGTCATTGTGTTAATTCAGGTTTTCCATTCTGCATTCATAGTTATATAAAGATGGATTCTATTACTTTTTTATGTATTCGCATTCATTGATGTATTGTAGTATAGGACTCTCAGTGCGTGTTGATGTCTGTATAGTTTTAGGAGGGTCGGGGAATTGTCATACTTAGTACATGGGTTTTGTGTAAGTCTTATACACTGTCTATTGTACCTTTCTTGGTTTTTTATTAGTAATTTACATTTAAGATGTTCAATATTAGGTCATTATTCTTTAAAAATTATATTTAATGTCATCAAACTTTTATTTTTACACATTTTAGGTCATTCTGTCAAATATGCCCGTTAATTATGGTAACAGACCAAATTTATGGGGTTAAAATTGTCAATTTAATTTATTTTTGCCTAATTTCTTATCCTCCATATGTACCGCCCGTCATCTCCATCCACATTAGGGGTGTAAACGAGCCGAGCCGAGCTCGAACTTACCTATGTTCAGGCTCGGCTCGCCTAAATATGAAGGGGCTCGAGCTCGAGCTCGAGCTCGTTCGAGCTCATTTTTTGGAGCTCGAGCTCGAGCTCGTTTAAGAATTGTGAAGCTCGAGATCGAGATCGCGAGCTAGGCTCGCGAGCTAGGCTCGCTAGGCTCGCGAGCCAAACTCGATTTTGAGTTTGACAAAGTGCTCATTAAATTGAATATAAATTTGTCTGATTTTGTTTAAGGGGTGTACCACGTCTCATAACACTTGCACCACGTCAAAACTAACTTGCACCACGTCCAGAAACGTCTACAACCATTCGTGTGAATTTAAGCTATTTTTTTTCACAAAGACAAACCACAACGTCAAAGATAACTAGAACAACGTCCATAAACGTCTACATTCATTCATTTGAATTTAAACTGATTTTTTTCCCCAAATACAGTCCACCACGTCTCATAACACTTGAATCACGTCAAAAATAACTTTCACCACGTCCAGAAACGTCTACTACATCCATTCCAGTGAATATAAACTGATTTTGTTCCCCAAAGACAGTCCACCACGTCTCATAACACTTGAACCACGTCAAAAATAACTATCACCACGTCCAGAAACGTCTACATCCATTCGTGTGAATTTAAACTGATTTTTTTAACCAAAAAATAGTCCACCACGTCTCATAACACTTGAACCACGTCAAAAATAACTAGCACCACGTCCAGAAACGTCTACATCCATTCGTGTGAATCTAAACTGATTTTTTTCACCAAAAAACAGTCCACCACGTGGTGCTAGTGTTATGAGACGCGGTGGAATATCTTTACTGAAAAAAATCAGTTTAAACTCACATGAATGGATGTAGACGTTTATGGACGTGGTCCTAGTGTTTTTAGACGTGGTTCTTGTGTTTTGAGACGTGGTACTGTCTTTTTGAAAAAAATCAGTTAAAGTTCACATGAATGTATGTAGACGTTTTTGGACGTGTTTCTTGTTGTTCTGAGACGAGTTGAGATGTTTTGTGAAAAAATCATTTTAAATTCACATGTCTGGATGTAGACGTTTTTGGACGTGGTCCGAGTGTTTTTAGACGTGGTTCAAGTGTTTTGAGACGTGGTCGACTGTCTTTGTGAAAAAATTCAGTTTAGTTCACATGAATAGATGTAGACGTTTTTGGACGTGGTTCTAGTTGTTCTGAGACGATTTGAGATGTTTTTTGAAAAAATCAGTTTAAATTCACATGAATGGATGTAGACGTTTTTGGACGTGGTCCTAGTGTTTTTAGACGTGGTTCTAGTGTTTTGAGACGTGGTTCTTTTAAAGCAGTATACAAAATGTGTTAATTAATTAAGATATTCAAGAAATTATTATAAGGAAAAATTATATATATATTTCAAAAATGGGTAGTATTTATATAAGACGTTTTGGAACGTGACTGGATGTGGCATGCTATCTATTTTCCCCTACCCCTCGGCTTTCCCTTTTGTTGTGCCCCTGCTGCTTCCAAAAATGTTTTATATCCTTCATTTTCTCCATCATCTTCTTTTGGACGAGGCAAAGATTCTTGTGGCATGGTGTATAAGGTATGATAGTTCTCCTTATAATACTCCAGTGCATTTTTCTTGAAATCATCCTTGAGCATGTTTGATGGAGACATGAGGATGTTGTATGCATACTTGGCTCTTAATGTGATCATGATGTTTTTGTCCTCTTTAGCCTTCATCAGGAGATTATCATAATCCAGTTCCATATCCCCTCCATGCATCTCCATGTGCCTGATTGTGAAAAGAACTTCAGTTTAAGTAAATAAATACTAGCTACCTTGTCAAGATACGTAGAGAATAAGTAATATTACCTGATGCAGTATATACCGCAATCGTTCACGTTTGTTCCATCTTGCCATTTTGCAGCAGGGAATAGTATATCAATACCTTTCATCTCTTTGTATTTGGGGTTTTCACTTGATTGTTCCGAAAGTATTGCAAGTAACATTTGAAGCATGTCCTTTGGCAATTTGTGATTGGGATTCGGAGGTAAGTTGTTGATTACCATGGCTACTTCAAATGCAAAATTGATCACAAGCAAGGTGAAGTGCTTGTGGTCCAAGAGAGGGAAGAAAACCTGGGAGTGAATAAAAAAAGAATTAGTTTATGTTAAAGAATTGATTGTTAATGAATGGTTTTGTAAATGTACTTACAATGTCTGCATTGAAACCATCCAAGGTTCTGTGGTTTCGTGCAAGTTCTTCAATCATCCAGTCACGAAAAAATTTTTTTTGTTTTTCTTTTGAAGAAATTTTGAATATTCCTTGGCCAGTCCAAATTGTCTGCATGAATTGAGATTGTAAATACACACCACGTCCATTAAAAGTAAATAGAAGTACCAATTTAAATGTTCTTACCGAAAATCTTGTTGTGAAGAAGAACCTTTTATAATCAGTATGGTCCCTTTTTTTCCCAGGAAAGCTTCTGATGTAGTTCATGTGGTTGCACCATGCATCCACCATACTGTTAGATAGCCACTTATTGATTGACATGTTGTGGAAATCTAATCTAGTCAGTCCCAGGGTTCCATAGCTGTAAAGTGTTTGCCTGCATTGATATTAGAGTTAGTAAGACGTGGTTAGTAACACGTAGTTGGACGTGGCGACTGTGTACACAGACGTGGTCACTATGTACACAGACGTGCATACTGTGTAAACAGACGTGGCGACTGTGTAAGTGTGTACAGCCTGATGACTATGTGTTGTGTCAAATGATTGAAATATGGAAATTGAATGTACTTACCCATTTTCGACAGGGATACCTCTTTTTGTATCCTTTATAAGGAATGCAAAGTTTGTCATGATTTCCTCCTTTTTAGAAAGCTTTAAATCTGGCATTTCCTTCGTTGGAGGCTTCATGTAGCAATAGAATGGACTCCTCAGTGCCAATGGAAGTTGGATTTGACGATGCTTTGGATTTGGCTTTGTGTCTGCTATTTCCAGAGGATTGTCTTCTTCATCCATGATGATTCTGTATACATTTAAAATGTACCACGTTTAGACACGTCTATTTACGTCTACCCTATCAGTAACAATATTATAATAATACTAGTAAATGAATGATAGTATTACTTACTTTCTGATTTCGTCCTCTGGTTGTGCCTGAGAAGCATCATGTTCCTTTTCAAGGTTCCTTGGCATTGGCACTGGCATTTGCTCCTTCTGAGTAGTTAAATCTATGCCCAGGTTGAAGCTTGGCATAGAATCTTTAACTTCTTGAAACCTCTTGTTCAGGAGATTGTTTGTCTCCTGTTGTTGTTGTTCAATCTTTGCAATCTGAGTCAGGATTGCAGCAATGTTGTTGTTTTCTTGTTGAATTTGACTCTGTGGCTTCTCATATGCTGCAATCTTCTTCTCCATCTCCTGTTTAAGTTCTTGACTCAGATTGGCTGTTGCTGTGTTTGTATCAGCAAACTTCTTGTTGAGTTCTTCTTGATGCTTCTGGAACATCTTTTCAACTTCACTCAACAATGGTGCAACAAATTCAGTGGCAGCTTGACGTTGTACAATTTGATCTTGTTCATATTGTACTGTTTCTTTATTCTCATTGTTGAACAGATTTGCCATTTGTTTGCACATCATATGAAGCATCATCAATGCTGGATTATCTTGGATTTCCTTTGTATCGTCCACAAGTTGGATAATGTTGGTCAATCCTTTAGATAATCCATTCAATTCTTGATTCAGTCTTATGATCTTTGCTTCAACAGGCTATACAAAATCAAATATAAACAACACAGGGCGTAAGTAAGATTGAATTAATACTCGCCACGTCTGTGTACACATTCGCCACGTCTGTGTACACATTCGCCACGTCTGTGTATCTATGTACACGGTCGCCACGTCGGTGTACACAGTCGCCACGTCGGTGTACACAGTCGCCACGTCCAAATACGTCCAGTAAATGTGTAAGAGAAATTGTTTGGATTTTGAAATTTACCTGATCTTCCATCTCTGGCATTTCTTTATCTCTGATGATCTCGGCATCATAATCATCATCATCAGGCTGTAAAATATCAAATTTGTTAGCGAATAATATATACCACGTCTGTATATATAGCCACCACGTCTTTATATATGGCCACCACGTCCAAATACGTCTAAAACAAGTAATGAAAGTATTATTTTTTGATTTTGAATATTACCTGATGTTGGTATTCAGGTTCCTTCTGTTTTTGTTGGTCTCCATGTTGCACGTTGTGGTTGTGTTGTTCTTCTCGCTGCTCTCCAGGTTGTTGTTCTTTTTGGAGATCTTCTCTTGAAATTATTCTTGCCCTTCCAAAACCTCCCAACCTTTTAATCTCCTTTGTCTCTCTTTTGTTATATTTTTCTATGTCCCAATAGGAGAGTAGAGTGGTGTTTGTTGGACGTAGGGCATCACCAGCAATTCTGACTCTGTCCAGATAGAGTAGCTTTGGAAAAATGAAAAAGTTATAGTTAGCTACGTCTGAAAAAATGATGATTTAAAGTGGACAACGTTTGAAATACTTACCACAAGGAAGGGGAGTGATCCTCTAAACATGGATCTCTTTTCCTGCCAAAGCTCTACTGATTCTTTCAAACCTCTGATTGTGAACTCGCACCAGTTCATATTTCTGATGTCATTGACATTTTTGATGCTCTTCAGTATTGCTTGTCGACATCCAAGGTCCTGGAAAGCCCAAAGCAGAGTTGTTGCCATGTAGATTGTGAAGTCAATCTTGAAGTTATCATTGGCATATTCTCTGTTTGCTTTGATATATGCTGCAATTTGTGTGGTGGTTGGTTTTCTTGTTCTCCCGGTTGCTTTGTCAATTGTTCCTGTATGCCTTGAATGGAAGTTGTTCATGTCATTCTTGTATTCTTCATTGTGTTCTTCACAATGTGTGTATTCTTCAACCCTAATACCACCAAGTGGTATTCCGAACACATGATGGACATCTTCTTCTTCTATTTTCAAACTTCCACTTTGCAATCTGATTGACATGCTTGCGAGATCAAAACGCTGCAAGAGATGCTCTCCTAAAGAACATGGGACTTGTTTTAGATTTATATCCAGCAATGATCCCAGTCCAATCTCTCTTACTGCCTCTCTTTGAACCTCGGACAACACTCTAGTCAGCTTGTACAATCCAGCAGTTGATGTCCTTGTTTGGAATTTAATATGTTCTGCTTCTTCTTCTTCATGTTCTGAAAATGAATAAATAAATCTTAGCCCACATACAAAGTCCTCATATGTCATGAAAAAGGCTACAACGTCCGAACACATCCTCATACATACCTGATTCAACTCTCTGTCTTTTTGTTGATTTTTTTTCTGGTGTAGTGTTCTTTTTTGCTGCTGTTTTTTTGGCTTTCTGTTTCTTTCTCTGTTGTAGTTCATCTTCTTCTGATTCAATTTCATCTCTTTGTCTCTTTGTTGGCTTTTTTGTTGGTGTTTTTTTGGCTACGGGTTGTTTTTGTGTTGGTTGTTTTTTGGTTTTGGATTGCTGTTTTTGAGGTTGTTCAAGGATGTGTTGTGTTGCTGCTTGTACAAGGGTTGCTAGATCTTGTTCAGAAATTTTAGGGCTTGGGGGGCTGGCTGACCTTTTTTTCATCAAATATTGGTTTAGTGGTATTTGTGATTCATCTTCACTTTCTGTGGGAGACACATGCTGGCTTGGTGAGACAGAATCATCTTCTGATGATGATGATGGAGTGACAAAATCATCATCACAATCATATAACACAAGTTTTCTATTTTGTTCTGTTTTGTTAACCATCCTGCATTGAACATTCGAAATAAATAACCATAAGAAGAAAAAAAAAACAAAACAAAACAAAACAAAACAGGAAAAGAAGCGCAACGTCCACTATAATAGGTACCACGTCCCAATACGTCAGAAAAATCAATAGCGCCACGTCCGAAAACATACACAAAAAAAATTTATTATTCTTTCACAAATACAGACAGCAAAGACATTGTTTATCTACTAAATTCCATAAAAAATACTGAAACGTCCAGTATCACAAGAACAAAGTTAATTTTTTCAGAAAAATAATTGACAAACAGCCGCGCAACGTCCACTATAGTAGGTACCACGTCTTTCCGTGTTTCTAGTTGTTCTGAGAAGAGTTGAGATGTTTTGTGCAAAAATCAGTTTAAATACACATGCATGGATGTATACGTTCATGGACGTGGTTATAGTGTTTCCAGACGTGGTGGTAGTGTTATGAGACGTGGTATACTGTCTTTGTTTCAGAAATCAGTTTAAATTCACATGAATGGATGTAGACGTTTTTTTTACGTGTTTATAGTTGTTCTGAGACGATTTGAGATGTTTTGTGCAAAAAATCAGTTTAAATTCACATGCATGGATGTAGACATTTTTGGACGTGGTTATAGTGTTTTTAGACGTGGTTCTAGTGTTATGAGACGTGGTCGACTGTCTTTGTGGTAGTCACATGAATGGATGTAGAAGAAGTGTCAGCACAACTAGAACCACGTCCCGAAACGTCTTCATCCATGCGTGTGACTTTTAGCTGAATTTTTCACAGGACGTAGTCTACCACGTATCTCAACGTCCAAAAAACCTATCTCCACGTCTATATGCGTCCAGCTACGTCCCGCTACGTCCAGCCACGTCCGGAAACGTGGTGTTTAGACGTTGAATATACAAAAAGACGCGTATTTAAAACTTCATTAAAGACGCGTCTTTAAAACTTCTCTGCCTAATTGTAGAGACGTTGAGTATACAAACAGACGCTTCTTTAAAACTTCATTAATTATCTGCATCGAACAAAAAACCGTACGACTTTCCATGCATACCTTCGTTTCAAACAAGAAAACTATCCACTCCTATAAAACTAATGCTAAAACAATATTTCACATTCACTTTCGTAGAACTTAAAAATTACTTCGCTTTCCTTCTTCCCTATCAAACACACCAATCCCAAAAACTTCTTCACTTTCCAATGGCCAGTCGTTATATTCTTGAAAGCATGAACATATTCGAAGAAAACCAAGACCCGCAACCACCAATGCCTCCATCACTCCCGCTTGAACAAATGCCAATGAAACATATGTTCAGCGTAGAACCTCATTCTGAACTCCGAATATTTCTCTTCAGAAATCATTGGAGTGGATTGATGCCGATGAACGACCAACACGTAAACAGATCGCTGGTCCTAGAGTTCTATGATGGTCTGCATAATAGAAATAGACTAAATACAGTTTACGTCAGAGAACATTCAATCAGAATAACTTCTCGAGCCATCAACGCCCACTTGAGCATCAGGAACTTGGGTCCTCACTCTTTAAAACATGATGATATTGCCCGTTTCCAACCAACCATGGATGAAGTCCGAGCAGTATTAAAGCAAAACATTAACGTCCCAAACAATTATTGGACGATCAGATTGGAAGATCTGAACAGTTTTGCAAAAATATTGTACACGTTCCTTCGTTACAATGTCGCTGCAGGACAAGTCTCCAAGCCATTCGGTTTGGCACTTTTAATTGCAACAAATGCAAGAAAAAGTATCAATTGGGGCAACATCATCAAATACTACATGGAAGATGTTGGCTTATCAAATAGGTGGACTCGGAGTATCCTTTACCCCAGCCTCGTCATGGACATGTGCGAAATGTCTGGAATCCTACAATCCCATCATGATGAAGTGGTTCCACTCCCTGAATATCTTGGAGACAGCTCTGCCATTCTGCTTGACGAGGATGATGCCTCAAGTGTAGATAGCAATGAGTTGTAATAATAATTTTAATAAAATTTCATTTTTTTTCTTCAAATATCAGTATCTTAAACTTTCTCTTTGCAAACTAGACGTTGCGTTAGTATTTTACTGGACGTTAATGGACGTGGATGGACGTGGTGAGCCATTCACTTTCAAAAACCATTTAAAAAACAACAAAACTTCTTCAAACAAATTGACAGGTATCATAAACATTTCTAAGAGTTGAATGGTCATTTTATTTGTTTTATCTCATTACAACTCTTAGATATGAGATCATGATCATTTCTCTTTGTAGACATTTTTTAACGTGTTTTTAGTTGTTCTGAGACGATTTCAGATGTTTTGTGCAAAAATCAGTTTAAATTCACATGCATGGATGTAGACGTTAATGGACGTGGTTATAGCGTTTCCAGACGTGGTGGTAGTGTTATGAGAAGTCGTAGACTATCTTTGTGGCAAAAATCAGTTTAAATTTACATGAATGGATGTAGACGTTTTTTAACGTGTTTTTAGTTGTTCTGAGACCATTTCAGATGTTTTGTGCAAAAATCAGTTTAAATTCACATGCATGGATGTAGACGTTTTTGGACGTGGTTATAGTGTTTTGAGACGTGGCGCTAGTTGTTCTGAGACGTGGTAGACTGTCTTTGTGAAAAAAATCAGTTTAAATTCACATGAATATATGTAGACGTGTCAGCAGCACGACTAGAACCACGTCAAAAATCACTTGCACCACGTCCCGAAACGTCTACATCCATGCGTGTGACTTTTAGCTGAATTTTTCACAGGACATATTCTACCACGTCTCTCTACGTCCAAAACAACTATAGCCACGTCTAGATACGTCCATCTATGTCCAGCTACGTCCAGCCACGTCCGAAAACGTCCAGTTACGTCCCATATCCTCGCCGATATCCTTTAACCCTAATCCTAAGTCATTTCTCCCGCCATTTAACCCTAATCCTAAGTCATTTCTCCCGCCATTTCCTCGCCGATATCCCTCTTCCTAAGTCATTTCTCCCGCCATTTCCTCGCCGATATCCCTCTCCTAAGTCATTTCTCCCGCCATTTCCTCGCAGATATCCCTCTCCTAATTCATTTCTCCCGCCATTTACTCGCCGATATCCCTCTCTTCTCTGCCCAATTTTCTCTCTCCCCGTCGCTTCGCGCCACCATTTCTGACCACTCCCTCCCTGCCGTGTTTCGGGTCGCACGTCACCATTGGAATACTCCTCATATACTTGTGAGCAAAACCCACCGATTGGTGTTGATTTTGTTAGTCGGATTTCGATTTGGTATAAACCCTTGCCGCCACTGTGTTCCACCGCGAACCACCGCCTCCCGGTGTCTTGTGATCTTGAATTTTATTCTTGAATTCTATTTTTTTTTTATTTGGCTAAACCTTTGAGATCTTGAATTTTTTGTCTTGCAGTTGAGTTCGTCATTATGAGTACAGGAAATCCTCCTCCCCTAACTACAAGTGCTAGTGGTGTTGCAGAAAGTAACAAGATGGATGATGAACTTCAAACCAACACTATGAGAGATATGGAGTTGAATTCAGCAAGATCACATGGTTTTGGGGAGCAGAAAGATACCGCAGTAGAAAATGAAGAGGTTTTTCAAACCAATAAAAGGAAGAAAACTTCAAAAGTTTGGGATGATTTTGAAGAATGCATAGAGGATGGGAAGAAGAAAGCAAAATGTCTCCATTGTCATACTATACTTGTTCGTACTTTAGGGGCCACAAGTAGTTTGTTGAGACACAGAGATGGATGTGTGAAGAGAAAACTGAATTTGAAGGTATCTTCTGAACAACAAAAGTTGAATTTTATGCCAACTGATTTGCCATCAACTTCTATGTCTCTTCTGCATTCTGGTAAGTTTGACATGGAACAAATGAGAGAGGCAGCTTCCCATTGGATTATGATGCATGAGCATCCATTTACCATTTTGGAAGAGGATGGATTTAACTTGATGATGAAGCGAGGACATCCAGAGTGGAAAAAAATTTCTAGAAACACGTGTAGGTCTGACTGTTACAAAATATTTGAGATTGAAAAGAAGAAGTTAAAGAAAAGTCTTGCGGGAGTTAGCAAGATAAGTTTGACTACCGATTGCTGGAAATCCAAGAATCAAAAGATTGAATACATGGTTGTTACTGGCCACTGGATTGACTTCTCTTGGAAATTGCAGAAGAGAGTTTTAAGCTTCATCAACATTCCACCACCAAGAGGAGGTATCCAAATTTGTGATGCATTATTCAAATGCATGAAGGATTGGGATATTGAGAAAAAGGTATTCAGTATTACTGTTGATAATGCTTCCAGTAATAATGTTGCTCTTGAAAATATGATGAATACCATTCAAAAGTCAAGAGTCTTGCCATGTGGAGGAAAGTTATTTCATGTGCGTTGTTGTGCACATATATTGAACCTATGTGTTCAGGATGGATTGAAGCAGATAGGAGATCTTATTGAAGACGTGAGAGAAAGCGTGGAATATGTTAATCGTTCAGAGGTCAGACGTCTTCAATTTACAGAGATTGCACAACAACTATCATTGAACGATAGAAAATTGATTCGTGATTGCAAGACAAGATGGAACTCTACCTTCGAGATGTTGAGTTGCGCCCTCAAGTTTAGGGAGGTTTTTGAAATGCTGAGCCAACGTGATCTCAATTATTCTTGCTGCCCTTTAAAAGAAGATTGGGATAAAGCTGAGAAGATTTGCTCTATTTTGGAAAATTTTTGGACAGCAACGCATATCATTTCAGGTACTGACTATCCTACCTCCAATTTGTTTCTGAAAGAAGTTCAGAAAATTAAATCAACATTGGACAAGCATGCTTATCATGAAGATGATTTCATTAGAGAATTAGTTGGCAAGATGAAAGATAAGTTTGACAAATATTGGGGGGAGTGTAATTTGTTAATGGCTATAGCTGCAGTGCTTGATCCAACAATGAAAATGCTTGCTGTTGAATTTTGTTTTCCTAAACTATATTCTGAGGGTGAGGCACAAGACAACATTTTTAAGGTGAAAGATGCACTTCATCGGCTGTATGAAGGGTATGTGGTTGAAAATACTTCTAGCAGCAGAAGTTTACTTCCGGCGAATTCTGATAGTTTTGGTCCTGCTAGTAGTTTTGAAGATCAGCAGCACCTTTCCTCGCGGGGTAAGTGGGATGATTTTGATGAATATTGTGCACAAATTGAGACAGTGGAGCCTAAAAAATCTGAATTGGTAGACTATTTAGAAAAGCCACGCCTCAAGAACAATGAGATTCCTGAAAATTTTTCTTGTTTAGAGTGGTGGAAGATGAATAGGATACATTATCCTATATTATCTAAGATGGCAGCTGATATTTTAGCTATCCCTGTAAGTTCAGTGGCTTCTGAAGCAACATTCAGTGCTGGGACAAGGGTGATTGATTCTTATCGTGCCTCACTTTCCCCTGAGACAGTGCAGGTCTTACTTTGTGGAGGGGATTGGCTTAGATACTCCAATGGAATTAAACACAAGATGAAAGTAAGTTTTACTAATAAAGTTGATTAGTTTCATTTCATTTATTTACTAAGTTGGTGGTAACACTGTTTCTTTATATTTGTTATTTTGTTACAGAAGGATAAGACCTATCAAGAAATTTATCTTCCAACAACGTCTACAATTTCATCAAAGTAAGCTCAATCCTATATTTTTTTAGCTTCTCTTATTTGTGCATTCTAAGAGTTTACATGGATTTTAACAGAGCATCCCAAGGTTCCAGTTCCTGAAGAATAATATTGAGCAGAACAAGTGTACGAGAGGGTTCATGAAGTTGCTAAATTTTTTGTTTATTTATTTTTTTTGCTAACAGTGACTTCATATGTAATACTCCAATTTACAGTAATAATAATATTTTATTCACAAGTATTTGTATTTTTATTATTATATCACTATAATTTTTTTAGGGGTTTACCACGTCTCATAACACTTTCTCCACGTCAAAAATAACTTCCACCACGTCCAGAAACGTCTACATCAATTCGTGTGAATTTAAGCTATTTTTTTTCACAAAGACAACCCACAACGTCAAGGACAACTAGAACCACGTCCATAAACTTCTACATCCATTCATGTGAGTTTACTCTGATTTTTTTCACCAAAGATAGTCCACCACGTCTCATTACACTATCACCACGTCTAAAATAACTAGCACCACGTCCAGAAACGTCTACATCCATTCATGTGAAATTAAGCAATTTTTTTCACAAAGACAACCCACAACTTCAAGGAAAACTAGAACCACGTCCATAAACTTCTACATCCATTCATGTGAGTTTAAACTGATTTTTTTCCCCACCCAAAGATAGTCCACCACGTCTCATAACACTAGAACCACGTCTCAAATAACTGGCACCACGTCCAGAAACGTCTACATCCATTCATGTGAAATTAAGCAATTTTTTTCACAAAGACAACCCACAACTTCAAGGAAAACTAGAACCACGTCCATAAACTTCTACATCCATTCATGTGAGTTTAAACTGATTTTTTTCCCCACCCAAAGATAGTCCACCACGTCTCATAACACTAGAACCACGTCTCAAATAACTGGCACCACGTCCAGAAACGTCTACATCCATTCATGTGAATTTAAGCTATTTTTTTTCACAAAGACAACCCACCACGTCAAAGACAACTAGAACCGCGTCCATAAACGTCTACATCCATTCATGTGAATTTAACCTGATTTTTTTCCCCAAAGATAGTCCACCACCTATCATAACACTAGAACAACGTCAAAAATAACTAGCACCACGTCCAAAAACGTCTACATCCATGCATGTGTATTTAAACTGATTTTTTGCACAAAACATCTCAACTCGTCTCAGACTCAGAACAACTATAACCACGTCAAAAAATGTCTACATCCATTCATGTGAATTTAAACTGATTTTTTTCACAAAGACAGTATACCACGTCTCAGAACAAGTAGCACAACGTCTCAAAACACTAGGACCACGTCAAAAAACGTCTAAAAAAACTGATATTGTATTACGGGACAAAAAACGCACCAAAAATTTTCGACATTTACTTAGCGATTTTCTACCTTTTTCCTTCATAAGGCCATTTTCGTCATTTCATAAATATTTTGATTTTTTTTTTGATACAAATAGCAAGTCCCAATAAATAAATAAATAAATAATATATAAGCTCGTTAGGCTCGTCGAGCCTAACGAGCCTATATATTACATGCTCGAACTCGGCTTGTTACCTTAACGAGCCGAGCTCGAGCTCGGCTCGAGCTCGATCAACTCCGAACTCAAACCGAGCTTTGACCGAGCCGGCTCGCGAATAGCTCACGAGCGGCTCAGTTCATTTACACCCCTAATCCACATGTACCGCCCCACCATCTCCCACTCCATCTTTTCAACAACCGAACCTCGTTGGCCTTCTTTATCCTTCGAACTTGTTAGTGGCCTTCTTCATCCTTCATCCTCCAGCCTTTTTCATCATTACTTTTGCCAGCACAGATCAATCTACAACAAACAGAAATAAAGGATTTTTATGGGGTAGATCGAATTTGATGCTTCCTTTTCCGTCAGTGGCCTTTTTTCACCGATTCGATCTACTTCTTCCTCGTCTATCACCAATGGTCTTCTTCCTCCGATCTATACGAACATCTACCGTTCTGTGCAACCAGTAGATCACCATCTCGTCATTCGGTGCTATTTTCCTATGTCGAAAAAGAATAACCCGCCTCTTTTTTTCTCCTTCTCCAGGCTCTTCGTCACCGACGCTAGGCTTGTTGCATTCCTCTGCACTCAGGGTCTCTAAGTCTGTCAATGCCCTTTTTTCCCCACCCCAACTTTGCTTCGAATTCCTCTAAACTCCGGCCATGGCCAACGGTGGCGGCAGACCTTTCAAACACTCAATGGAAACAATTTTCTTGTTGAAATTAAATATATAAAAAGGTAAAGCACTCCAATTAGAGTGGAGAATGGAATGATTGTTCAACTTGGCTCTCGTGTGACTCGGGAAATTGATCCATTGCTTGTGTTATGTTAATATTGAAGAATTTTTTGGGCTTATTGGTTTCTGGTGGTGATGATTGGTGGCATTTGGGATTGGGCCGAACAGAGTGCACAACTATAGCATTTGTTTTAAAAATGTTTAACCTCTTAGATTTAGAATAACAGGTTTCGTTTGGAGATGGAATATTTTTTTTTTTTGGTTTCAATATTTTCCAAGTACATTTGGAGGTGGCGGGGTAGATGGTGGTGATGGGTGGCGGGTGGTGGGTGGCGGCTGCCGGCTGCAAATGAGAGGGAAGAAGGGTCTGCGGTTGGCGGCCATCCTAGAAGGAGTGGGAAAAATATTATAAAAAGAAATAAAAAATTTTCACGTAGGAGAATATTGACAAAGTAAATGGAAGGGCATGATTGAGATGTGTTTTTTGGCATTTACCCTAAAAGAATTGCACTGTTAGAGTATTTAACAGATGAGATGACAGAGTGACAAAAAATGTAGAAAAATGAAAGTTTGATCATGTATACTCTGCACACTGTGTACATGTAACTATTACTATATATAGTAATTTTTCGCATGACAGCTGTACACTTACTAAATATAGTAAGTTTTGCCTACGCGCGCGTCACTTTTTTTCCGCGCTGAGTGAACAACGTCTTCGCTGCGTCAACAACATCTCAGAACAGCTGCCGCAACGTCCAAAAAATAACTTTCGCAACGTCTACATCCAGGCATGTCTACAACGTCTCCTAACACTATCACCACGTCCGAAACAACTAGCACCACGTTCAGAAACGTCTACATCCATGCATGTGAATTTAAACTATTTTTTCACAAATACAACTAGAACCACGTCAAAAACAAATAGCACTATGTCCAGAAACGTCCTCATCCATGCGTGTGAATTTAAACTGATTTTTTCACAAAAACAGTTCACCACGTCTTAGAACAACTAGAACCACATCAAAAATAACTAGCACCACGTCTACAAACATCTACATCCGGGCATGTCCACAACATATTCGCTGAGTCAACAGCATCTCAGAACAACTACCGCAACGTCCAAAAAACAACTGTCGCAACATCTACATCCAGGCATGTCCACAACGTCTACTAAGACTGCTGCAACGTCCACCTACGTCCAAAAAACAACTGTCGCAACGTCAAAAAACATTTACATCCAAGCATGTGAATTTAAGCTGAATTTTTCACATAACACCTTCCACAACGTCTCCTAACACAGCCGCAACGTCCCCGCACATCCAAAAAACAACTGCTGCAACGTCCAAAAATGACTTAGCTGATTTTAGTAATGTAAAAAACAGATACCATTTAAGTAACTATTAGTAAAAAAACAAAAAAAAAAATTGTCAGGGACGAGACTCGAACCCTAGTTATTTTAGTCTTGTGACTCTCCAAAAAATTCAATTGCCATTGATCCACTTAAAGTTTGTTGATATTTAATTACACTTTTTTGTACATGTCATTTAAAAGATCACTATTGTCAATATTGAATTTCCCATCTCCCAATACATAGGTCAGTAGAACCCTGGAGGAACAAGGTTTTCATGCAGGCAAATCGTAAAAAACTATTTTTTTATACATGTCCAATGTTTCATCGAGAATTTGAAAAACCCTTGAACTTATTAAAAATCTTTCGTATCTTTTAAAATATGGTATTTTTTGGAGGTTTGAGCGCCCAAACCGCCTTTGGTAGTTTGCAGATAGATAGATCTCGAAAAGTTATATGAAATAAAAAAAAATCGTCTAAAACGGACCACCGAGCGCAAAGTTATGACCATTTAAAGTTTTCATCCAAAACCACACATTTTTCAATATCGGAACCATCTCCAAATGCCCGTCTGCTGTGTACATTGCTTAGATCTCGTCGAGAACCATCAAATCGACTACTCGCGCATCCAAATCAGACAATTGAGTACCGAGTTATGCCCTCTTGAACCGTCCGTACAATACAACTTCATAGATTGCACCTTCCACAATGTCTCCTAACACTGCCGCAACGTCCCTGCACGTCAAAAAACAACTGCCGCAACATCTATATCCAGGCATGTGGTGAATTTTTTACATAACACCTTCTACAGCGTCTCCTTATACTGCCGCAATATCCATGCACGTCCAAAAAATAACTGTCGCAATGTCTACATCCAAGCAAGTGAATTTAAGCTGAATTTTTCACATTACACCTTCAACAATGTCTCCTAACACTATAACCACATCAAAAACAACTATCACCACGTCCTGAAACGTCTACATCCATCCATGCATGTGAATTTAAGCTGATTTTTTTCATAAAGACAGTCCACCAAGTCTCATAACACTAGAACCACGTAAAAAACAACTAGCACCACGTCCTGAAATGTCTACATCAATGCATGTGAATTTAAGCTGATTTTTTCACATAACATAGTCTACCACGTCTCGCTACGTCCAAAAAAATAGCACCACGTCCATATATGTCCAGCTACATCCGGCAACATCCCGCAACGTCCAAAAATACAAAGCAGCAACGTCCTGCAACATCTTGTTGCGTCCAAAATACAAAGCAGCAATATCCCGTTATATCCCGCAACGTCCCACAATTTCTAGTTACGTCCCATAATGCGTTCTACTAAGTCCAACAGCGGGGAAGAATCATAAGCAACCCATTTCACATCCTGTTACGTCCCGCTACGTCCAAAGTACAAAGCAGCAACATCCCGTTATGTCCCGCAACGTCCTGAACGTCCCATAATGCGTTCTACCAAGTCCAGTAGCGGGGAAGAATCAGAAACAACCCATTTCCTGAAATGTCTACATCAATGCATCTGAATTTAAGATGATTTTTTCACAGAACATAGTCTAACACGTCTCACTACGTCCAAAAAAACTAGCACCACGTCCATATACGTCCAGCTACGTCCGGCAACGTCCAAAAATACAAAGCAGCAATGTCCTACAACATCTTGTTACGTCCCGCTACGTCCAAAATACAAAGCAGCAACATCCCGTTATGTCCCGCGACGTCTAGTTACGTCCCATAATGCGTTCTACCAAGTCCAGCAGCGGGGAAGAATAAGAAGTAACCCATTTCACATGAAAGTGCCAATACCTCACGGAAACCATTTATATATCATATTTCGGAGTAACAGAGCATTATTTGAATAAGAAACACGAATATAACATCATTAATACATTACCCAACATCAAATCGTGAAAATAATATTCCGTAAATCCATCAAATACAGTTCATACTTTATGATGTGGTATTTTTTAAGAAGAATAAGTTTTTTTTGATGAAGAAGAACAGATTTTTGAAGAATAAGAAGATATTTTTGAATATGAAGAAGTATTTTTTAAGAAGAAGTGATTTTTCCGTTGTATTTGGTGTTATTTGTCAGAAAAAACAATCGTCGATTTCAATTAAATCTGTGTTTGAATGAAAATTTTGATTAAATGCGGTTTCGAATGGAGTACGGCGAAGAAAAATAACTGATTTTTTAAGAAGAAGAAGTGATTTTTTGAAAAAGAAGGAACTGAGTTTTTGGAGAAGAAGAAGAAGAGAAGAGTGTGTATCTCACTCTCTTATAGTGAGAGTGGTGATGTATTATTAGGTACATGTACCTCTAGATACAGGATATAATTTGCGAAGTTTGATGACCAAAAATGTGCAAAAACAAAAGTTTAGTGATGTTTAATATCATTTTTAAAGAATGATGACCAAAAGTGAGATTTTGTAAAAGAATAATGACCAATTTTACAAGTCACTTTTCCAAAAATCCTTTTTTGGTTATATTTTATTTAAGAGTAAAATCTAAAATTTGTCATAATATTATAGTGAAATTCGAGTTTTAGTCATCATATTTTGGAAATTGTTTTTTTGATAATCAATTTTTGCATTTTGTCACTGATGTGATCCAAGGAACACCTCATGGAAGCACTACTCCTACCACAACTCAAGAGCAAGTTTAAGGCATAAACGTCAATCAAAGAGACCCTCTCATCAACATTGATGGACCAATCACAGTAGCAAGGTTGAAGAAGGCACAAAAAGCCCTTAGTACTTTGGCTATAAAATGCTATAATGAAGAGCTTGTTTTCAAGGACAAGTACCCACCAAGAGAAGTCAATGTGCTAAGCAATTGTAATTGCTAGCCTTCAATTTTTATTGCAAGACATTATTTTTGGCCATAGGCTAGAGTTTGGGCCATGTTTTAAGTCTTTTGAATTTTAGAGTCTTTGTACTTGTTTAAGAGGTTTTGTAAATCCTTCATGGATGAGTTTGACCCTTAACCAAGTCCAATAAAGTCCAATAAGGCCCAAGAGGGAAGGGATTTCGGCCAAGAATCCATCTAGAAAGTCCACAAGCTTACTTGGACAAGAAGGTAAGAAGAAGGAAGGAGGAAGCCCCTTGAAGGCCAAAATTGTGGCAACACCCTCACCTCTCGGTTTATGATTTTTATTTTTAGCTGATTTTTGTCAAATAAAGTCTTAATCTTGTAGGATATAGTAAGATTAAGACATTGTATGATTTTAGATAATTAGGATAGATTAGGAAAGAGTTATTAAGGAAACAAGTCCATATCTGTCAAATTTCCAAAACTTGTAAGAGAGAGACTTGTAGCCTTAAAGTAGAGGGGAGCAAGGGACGGGATGGGACGGGATTTGATCATATTTCTTATATCCCATCTCATCCCGTTCGGGACAGGATTTTATTGAGATCGGGATCGGTATGTTGTCGGGATCGGGACGACGAGATGTCGGGACCGAGACCGTGATTTCGGGATCGGGATTGCGGGATATGTAAAAAAATTTGATTTTTGTATTTTATTTCTTAATTATTGTCATACTTTTAACTAAATAATTTAAAATTTTATTTATTAAATAAATGAATACAAAAATGGTCTACTAAACTTCAAACGTATCTGAATAGTGAATTGAAAAAAACAAATAGATATAAAAAATTTGTACCCACAACATTTACTACCTAATTAACATATTTATAATAAGGAAAATATATGCAAATAAAAAATTAAACATATAATGAATAATAAAATCCAATTTTTTCACAAAACTAATAATTATTAAAAAAAATATGTATTGCTCGGGACGGGATCAGGATATTTGTTACTATATTCCAGTCCCATCTCGGATGTCATGGGATTGGGACGGGACGGAATCGGGATCTACTCAGGATCGGGATCATCAGGACGGGATAGCGGGACGAGTTCGGGAAATTTGCACACCCCTACCTTAAAGAAAGAAATCCTAGTGTATAGTGGTCTGGCCATACTCCTATATATAGGGGGTGTGAGCCTTCAATAAAATTATGCAATTGATGACATTAAACCTTGTGAACTAGAATAGCCAAGACAACAATACACTATTGCATCTTTTCGACTTTATTAATAGTGTTTGGTTATCACTATTGTGGTGTCACTCTACCCGAAATTTCCTGTTGAAATCCACATCCATATAACCATTATTTTGCAATATAGAGAGAGATTCGTGATTTTACATCACTAGATTGGGCAAAATCGAGCTTTCTTCTATCTCCATAGAGAAACCTCATCAACTAGTATCAGAGCTAGTGTGCTTCTCACATTGTGCATACTATTTCAAGGAGAAGTTCCTATTGATCCTCCATTGGTGTTGTTAGCAAACCATGCGTTCGAACTCATTTTCCATTATCCTCATAGGTGACCAAAAGGTGCAAGAACTTGAAAATATCTTTTTCAAGCAAAGGTTAGTTTCTCACTCAATTGGTGTGTTCTAAGAAAGCTAAGCGTTCGAACTCGTTTTCTTTGTGACATCCAAGTTGTGTGGTAAATTGAATTTTGTTTTTCTTGTTTGTTTTTGTGTCTAGTATCTATTTTTATTTTCAATTTTTGTGTCTTTTTCATAAGTAGTTGCAATCGCACCATTCTTTGCTTTAAGGGTCAAAAAAATTGAGTCTTTTTGTGTTTTTTTGAACTAGTTGAAGTTAAAGGTTTCATCTTTTATGTTTGCATGTCAATCTTGTTGCATCCAAACATAGAAGTCCTAACTAAAATTGGTTTAAAGAATTTTATGTCTCTAAGTAACCCAAAGCATATCAACTCAAATAACTTGGTGATTTCTACTAAAAGTTGGTAAGACTCATTGATGTTGTTATGGGTAAAGGAAAACTTATCTTTAAAAGTAAGACTTATCTATTGGAAGTATATATATATATATATATATTTATTTATTTTTTTTTATTTTTTTTGCGTTTCTGTTGCTTAGTGCCTTTATCCATTTAATTATTGTATGGGTAATTACTGCTAAAGTAAAAAAGGTAATTTGGAGATTTAATTTATTCTTAATTGTCCTAAAATCTCTAAAGCGTCAAATATTAAAAAACGAAGGAGTAATTATTTCAAAAGACTAACTTACAAATGGAGGAGTAAAAACGGAGGGTCCCTTACTCGCTGGAATTAAACTTGTCAAAAAGACTACTTGGATTATTTCAAATGTTTTTACGAAACACAATGAGCAAGGGAAATGAAGATGAAGCAATAGTTAATGGAGTCAAGCAATATCAACTTCAGCCTACTATGATTTCCCTTATCCAGAATGAATTACACTTTTACGGGATAGAAGGGGAAGACGTTGGTGACCACTTGAGGAATTTTCTCACCATCTGCAAAACTGTTGAAGTTGAGAATGTTGAGAGTGACCATTTAAGGAGAGTGCTATTCCCTTTTTCTTTAAAAGGATTCTTTACTGGATGAGTGCTCTGCCCGAAGGATTAGTTCAAAGTTTTGCAGATTTAATGCGAGATTTTTTGGTTCAATATGATGACGAGGCAATCTCAGAAAGTGGTGATTCGAATTCTGAAAGCAGCAAAGACATCGTGATCCCGACGACGGTGACTCGGACGACAACGCAATATCAGTGCTTGGGCATCAGAAAACAATGAATTGCCTCATACAAAAGAGAAAGGTGTACCATCTAAAGTAGCCAGGAATTCCACTTTGCAACGGGCAAGCACTACAAACACCAAGGATGAGGAGATCTAGAAGAGAAAATACATACGGAATAAAGGGACGAGTGTAATACGGAAAACATATATCAAAAAGGGCAGTCTCAAGATGCGACGTTTCTCTGTGGGACAATCTTGCTCAACTGTCTCAGAAGTGCAGATTGAACTGTGTTGGTGATCACAGAATCTGGGAGGTTCCTAGTTATAAGCAGGAAGTTGAGTTTGGCTGTAGACTGTAAATGCAACGCTCTTAGGAGACAACCCAAAATGAATAATTTTATCTTATTAATTTGTAGTTTTTACTCATTTTCAGGGATTAGCTGACATGTTGGTGAGTCGTAGGAAAAGAAACATGTAGAATATTATGTGTATATATTTTTGAAATATACGATTTGCTGTTGTAACTGTTGTAGATATTGTAGGGAGACTTATCACCTTAGCTTATCTTTAGAGACTTATCTTTAGAGCTATTTTGTATTATAAAATAGCCTCATCTGTGTACTGTTTTGGATATGAGTTTCAAATATACTATTTGAAAACTTTCTTCATAGTATCAGAGCAGCAGATCCTGCTGCGTCCAATTTTTTGTTTGTTGTTTGCTTTCTTTTGTTCATGTTCTGAAATATGGCTAGCGTGGGGTTGCCTAGTGGTGTGGTGAAGAAATCATTTAAAGGTGATCGTAGGTGTAGTCATTGTGGTGATTCTGGGCACACAGTCGATTGGTGCTGGACTTTGCGACCGGAGTTAAAACCAAAGTTTGTTAAAAGAAAGAGTGATAAGCACCGTGACTCCAGAACTCATCTTTCGGGTTTGGACTCATTCACTTCAAGTCCAGTCAGTCTCTTGAACGAATTCGCAGCTTATCTTCAAGCGCGACAGGAAAAACCATCTGGGTCTTCTCTAGCCCCGGCTTCCACTGCGTCTGCAACAAAAGGAGCAACAGACTCATCTGCTGCGTTTTTGGGCAATCTTCCCAGACTTTTTGGTTCAGTCAAAACAGATAATTCTCAAGATAATTCTCAAGGTATTGTTCCTGCTTTGTCCTTTGCGTTGCATATTAATTCTCTATATGATGTGTGGGTCGTTGATTCTGGCGCAACGGATCACGTCTCCAATAGTCGTATGTCTATTCATGATTTTCATCCATGTGAAACTCCTACTGTGATTTCTGTGGCTAATGGAAAGGGGGTGACGGTTGAGGGCAGAGACAAAATTCGTTTGGTTGCTCCTATTGATTCTGACGCTCTGTATATACCAACGTTTCCATTGCAGCTTCTGTCAGTGAAAAAATTAATTACCACTCTCGATTGTGAAGTACTTTTTACCTCTGAACGCGTGTTTTTTCAGGATCGTCTCACCAAGAAGATAATTGGTGAGGGATTTCAAAAACACGGTTTGTACTATTTTGTTTCAAGCCTAAAGTCCGTCGGTTCTCCTAAGGAAATGAGCAATTCTTCTCATGGGAACATTTTGAGCCTGTCGTGTCCTGGTGGTGACTCCACAGGTTCAGCCTTGCCGTTGGGTGCTACAAGTTTGTTGCATGGTGATCGCGTGGATACTGGTTGCTTGTGGCATTATCGGTTAGCTCATCCATCTGATGCAGTTTTGACGCGGCTTTCGCTTGGTGCCTAAGAATTCTGGTTTATGCGATGTATGCCATTATTCAAAATCCACTAGATTGCCATTTAATGTGTCTGTTTCTAAATCTGAATGATTGTTTGAACTTGTGCACACTGACGTTTAGGGACCCTTTTCTGAGTCAGTTGATAACTTCAGTTTTTTTGTGATCTTTATTGATGATTGTTCTAGAGCTACGTGGATTTACTTGCTGAAATCTAAAACAGAGATAGTTTCTACTTTCAAGTTGTTTTATCATATGGTTCTAAATCAATTTGGATTTCAAATTCAAATCTTGCGATCAGATAATGGAACTGAATATGGTTCTAATGATATGAAACGGTTTTTGTCTGAACATGGCATTCTTCATCAAACAAGCTGTGTTTATACCCCACAACAGAACGGTGTGGCTGAGCGAAAAAACCGAGATATTTTAGAGAAGACTCGTGCACTTATGTTACAAATGAACGTTCCTAAATCTTATTGGTCGTTTGGTGTTCTTACAGCAGTCTATCTGATCAATCGGTTGCCGAGTAGGGTTTTAAATTTCAAGTGTCCGATTGAAGTTTTGCAAAAAACAAAACCTGATTTATCTCATTTATGGGTGTTTGGATGTACATGTTTCGTTCACATTCCGGCAGTTCATCGGGACAAATTGGATCCTCGCTCAGCTAAATGTGTTTTTTTGGGCTATTCTTTTACTAAGAAGGGCTACAAATGTTATGACCCAGCTACTAAAAAGCTGCATATTAGTCGGGATGTTGAATTTCATGAGTCAGCTCCGTTTTTTTATTCTTCTTCAACGGATGAGATTGCTTCCTTGCTGTCTTTGCCCGTGATCTCCGAGCCTCTAGAACCTGTTGTGCCACTTATTTCCCAGTCGCCCGCGTCTGCCGCTTCAGAGCAAGTTCCGTCTTCTGATTCCTTCTCGACTCCTGTTCGTCGAAATCCAGACCGGACTAGGCGTCGACCTTCGCGATATGATGATTATGTCGCTAGTTCAATTTTTTCAGCCCGCTATCCTTTGCTTGATAATGATGTTTTGGATTGTTTTTCAGCGTCTCACCGAGCATTTCTGTCTGCTGTTTCTAATGCACCTGATCCTTCTACTTATCATGAGGCTATGCAGCATCCGGAGTGGCGCCAGGCAATGGAGGATGAATTGCTTGCTCTTGCAGAAAATAAAACCTGGAGTGTCATCAAATTACCTCCGGGAAAACATGCTGTCGGCAGTCGCTGGGTTTTCAAGACTAAGTTTAATACTGATGGATCAATTGAGCGTTATAAAGCTCGGCTTGTGGTTCAGGGATTTACCCAGCAGTTTGGTGTCGACTATAAAGGGACTTTCGCTCCTGTTACGAAGATGACGACGGTGCATGTGCTTTTGTCTATTGCGGTTAATTACGGTTGGAAATTATCCCAATTGGATGTCAAAAATGCTTTTTTGCACGGGCAGCTTGACGACGAAGTTTATATGCGGCTGCCGCCAGGTCATTCTCAAGCTCATAGGTCTGATCTAGTAAGTAAACTTCATAAGTCGATTTATGGTTTAAAGCAGAGTCCTCGGGCATGGCATGCTCAGCTGAGTTCTGCACTCGAGAGTTGTGGTTTTACTCGTAGTTCTGCAGATTCTTCTTTATATGTTCGGCGGCGTGGACAGGAAACCTTCGTTGTCTTGATTTACGTTGATGATCTCATTCTTATTGGTAGTAATTCACAATCAATTGCAGATTTGACGAAACAACTCCAGGCTCGGTTTCCTGTTAAAGATCTGGGCGCATTGAAGTATTTTCTTGGGATTGAAATGGCTTCATCTTCTAAGGGATTATTCTTGAATCAGCGTAAATATATTATTGATTTGCTGCGTGACGCTGATCTAGTCTCGGCCAAGCCTGCGCCTACACCGCTGGATAGTAAACTCAAATTGCAAACTGATGGTCGGTTGTTGTCTTCACCACAGTTCTATCAACGACTTGTAGGTAGGTTAATCTATTTGACTATAACTAGACCTGACATCTCGTTTGCAGTGAGTTTGGTCAGTCAACATATGCATGCACCTACTGAGTATCACTTGCAGTTAGTCAAGCGTATTCTCCGTTACTTGAAAGGTACAATCGGACGAGGACTGTTGATGGCTAATCATGGTCACACTAACATGGTTGGCTATACGGATTCCGACTGGGCTGGTAATGTGTTAGATTGTCGATCCACTACTGGCTATTGTGTATTTGTTGGTGGCAATTTAGTGTCCTGGAAGAGTAAGAAGCAACACGTAGTTGCACGCTCTAGTGCCGAAGCTGAGTATCGTGCCATGGCAGCGGCTGCGTGTGAGCTTGTTTGGTTGAAGTCTTTGTTAGGTGATCTTGGTTGTCTATTTGATACTCCAATTACGTTGTTCTGCGATAACCAGATAGCTATGCACATTGCAACCAATCCGATTTTTCATGAGCGGACTAAACATATCGAAGTGGATTGCCATTACATTCGGTCTCAGGTTCAGTCTAAGTTGATTTCTCCAAGTTATGTTCGCAGTGCAGATCAGTTGGCTGATGTTTTCACGAAAACGCTCTCCACAGCACAGTTCCATCGACTGTTTGCCAAGCTTGGCTCCATTAACCTACTGGATCCCGCTCGAGGGGGTGTGTAGAATATTACGTGTATATATTTTTGAAATATACGATTTGCTGTTGTAACTGTTGTAGATATTGTAGGGAGACTTATCACCTTAGCTTATCTTTAGAGACTTATCTTTAGAGCTATTTTGTATTATAAAATAGCCTCATCTGTGTACTGTTTTGGATATGAGTTTCAAATATACTATTTGAAAACTTTCTTCAAAACACTCAGGATATAATGGATGCATACCACGGGGATTCGGCCATCAGGAGTGCTCTGATCTTAAATTGTTTCCTTTTGATCAATTATGTCAATATGGCATTTTGGAGTCTTTGCAGTTTAAATTCACGAGTGAAAGTTTTAATTGCATAATCATCGTAGAGGGTGAAACTCACGTCATTCTTTTTGCCGTTCCCTGGTGTAGCACCCAGTAACCTATAGGAGGAATCTTGCAGTTATAGTATCTAACTTGAACTGCGCAAGGGTTGTGAGGAGAAAAGTGCGGGGAAGAAGGGAATAACATCTGAATAGTATTTTGTGCTTGAAACAGAGTGTTAAGTGTGCACACTCAGGTAAGTCATCAAACTCGCTGTTATGTTCTGTTGAGAAGTTTTTTTTAAAGCTGAGTAGGCAATTAAATTTTATGTGTTGGTGCTTCTCATATTATTAGCCAATCAGAAAAAAGTTGATTGATATTCATAATTAATATTAGGGAGGTAGATTAAAGTCAATTCACGATCACCTTACAAGTTAGACCAATGGACCTAAATTGGGTGATGAAACATTTTTTGAGTTTTGAGATGATTACAATAAAAGTAAAATAAATTCAAAGATCAAAGGAAGAGTTACCTACAATATGCCAATAGTTTTTTGAAAAATACTTTTAACAGTCTCCCTCTCCGTTTCCAGCCCGTATACCCTGTACCACTGTGTACATGTACCTAGTGTTTATATCCCACTCTCACTACTATATCGTAGTTACACGCGCGCGACCGCTCAAAACCCACTTGCTGGACGTTTCCTTTTTCAAAACCCACAACTTCCTTCCCATCAAAACCTTCCATAACTTCCAGCGATCAAACCCTAGAAAATTTTTTTCCTACTTCCAATCTTCAAAAATCCAGACGAAAAACGAATCGGACGAAAAATTCTGACAAAGTTTCCGACAGAGAAGAGCAAAAACCCACTGGAACAACTTCAATCCAGGCAACTTACGTCGCGCAACGTTCATACACTACATCGGAACTTCACAAAACTACAGGTAATACATTGCAAAATCTACTACATCGTTTACTATAAACTGTTTTTCACTGGAATTGATGGATTTCTGAAACCCTATTTTCCCGTATTTGCTGCATTCGATTATCATGCTATACTAGACGTTGTTCTGTTACCCTTCATACTACTGTAAATAATGCTCTATTACTCTAAATAATGCTATATTACTCTAAATTTTACTAGACGTTGCATCGTCTTTGTTATTTCTATTTGTACTGAAATTAAAATTCTGTGTTTCCTAATGGACGTTGCGGTAGTTATTGATGGACGTTGCGGTAGTTATTGATGGACGTTGCGGTAGTTATTGATGGACGTTGCGGTAGTAATTAATGACGTTGCTGCTTGTTTATCTGTCAAAAATAGAATTATTTTTGTTTCAAATTTGACTTTTTGATATATTTTATACGAATAGGATGATTCACAATCTGTTTGGTTTTTGAATTGGATGAAATAACATTTTTTTTCTGTGTTTCCTAATGGACGTTGCGGTAGTAATTTTTGGGACGTTGTTAGACGTGGTGGACATGTAACTGGACGTTGCTGCTTTGTTTTTCTGCCAAAAATATAATTGTTTTTTTTTTTCAACGTCAAATTTGAAAAAAATCTGTTTGGGATAACTGGACGTTGCTGCTTTGTTTTTTCAAATTTGACGTTGTGATATATTTTATACGAATAAAAATCTGTTTGGTTTTTTAATTGGAGGAAATAACAGTTTTTTATTTTTTTTTAATGTTTCCTAATGGACGTTGCGGTAGTATTTTTTGGGACGTTGTTAGACGTGGTTGGTATGTAACTGGACGTTGCGGTGACTTTTCTGTTTGTTTAATTTAATAAAAAATAACATTGTGTTTGTTGTAGGTATGTTATAGAAATTTGGTCACCAAAAATGTGATTTGTGTTTTGTATTTATGAAAAAATAATAAATTTTTGGTCTTTCTTATTAGACGTTGCTGTAGTCTTTTTTACAGACGTAACTGGACGTTGTAATCATAATGTTACCAATTTAATGTTTTTGTTTCTGATAATTATTTCCGTGGTTCATTACAGGATGGTTAAATACAAACAATCCGCAATAAGATCAAAACCAAATACAGATGATGAATATACAGATGATGATTTCGTGACAGATTCCACGCCAACACCAACACCAAGTAAATCCAATCCTGCCGCACCAAGTGAAGAAGATGACTCCCAACTTCCATTAAACACATACATACTGAAAAAAAGAAATTCCAGCCCTCATATTTCTTCAAAAAAGCTGGATTCCCTTGTTCGTGCAGCAACAAAAAACATCCTCAACCCTCAAAAAAACCCACAGCCAAAGCAGAAACAGAAACAGGCTGCTAAACCAAAAAGACTTAGAGACGAATCCGAAACTGAATCAGATGAACCACAACCAAAAAAGAAACAGGCTGCTACACCCAAAAAAACCCGTACAAAAAAGCAACCTGTAGCAGAGAAACCTACAAAAAAAACAAGACTTCAATCAGGTATGAATACTTTATGATCTTCTTAATTTCATATTTTCTATTATCATATCAACATGTTCTTTTAGGACGTTGCGCAAGTTATTTTATGGACGTAACTGGACGTAGTATGTATTATAATAGACGTTGCGGTAGTTATTTTATGGACGTAACTGGACGTAATATGTATTATAATAGACGTTGTGGTAGTTATTTTATAGACGTAACCGGACGTAGTATGTATTATAATAGACGTTGCGGTAGTTATTTTATGGACGTAACTGGACGTAGTATGTATTATAATAGACGTTGCGGAATATATTTTCTACGTGACTGATTTTTTTCATTTATTTCCATCACAGTTAGTCAAAAAAATCAACCAAAAAAATCTCCCAAAAGGACCAAATCCAAATTCCAAACAAGGACCAGCATTGCTGCAATGTACAAGCTTGTAAGACATTTGACTGAGCAGCAAAAACAAGCAGTCAGAGATATTGGATTTGGATCCTTGCTTGACATCAACTTAAATCAACTGCCATGTGGATTAGGAGAACATCTGTTGCAATCATTCAGAATCTCAAACAACAGGTGCAAAATCCAGTTGAAAAGTGGCAGCATTGATATTCAAGAAGAAGATGTCAAGCATGTGTTTGGAATACCACGTGGTGGTATTAAAATTGAAGAATACACCACTTCTGATCTGTATTCTGACGAATACAAGACAGAAATGGAAAAATTCCATTCCAGACATCCAGGATCAGTTAACAATGAAGGGGCTCAAAGAAAGCCAACAACCACTCAGATGGCAGATTATATCAAGCAACACAAAGAGTATGCTGATGATGACTTCAAAATTGATTTCACAATCTACATGGCAACAACTCTCCTTTGGGCTTACACGGATTTAAGTTGCCGACAATCTCTACTGAAGAGTGTCAAAAATGTAGATAACATCAGGAACTTGAACTGGTGCGAGTTCACCATCAGAGGCTTGATACAATCTGTCAAACACTGGAACGACACAAATCAAAGAGTGATCTTTAAAGGATCGCTCCCCTTCATTGTGGTAAGTACTTCCAATCTACTTTATCAACAGTTGTGCACTTGATTTTCATCAGACGTAACTAACATTTATTCTTTTATTTTTTTTCAAGTTACTATATCTGGACATAGTCAGAATCCCTGGTGAACCCATACGTCCAAGAAACGTCTCTCTTCTTTCACATTGGGATTATGAAAAATATACAAGAAGAGAGGCAAAAGAGACAAAAATGGGGGGATTTGGAATGGGAAAAATATTGACAAGGGATGAGATGCAAAACCAGACAGAAGATGATCAACATCAAATCCCACAAGACCATCAAATCCCAGAAGATCAACATCAGGTAATATTTACATTTTCAAAAACAAAAGCATTATTTGTTATAGACGTTGAAGGACGTTGTGCATATTATACTGAACGTTGTGGACATTAACTAACACATGTATATGTTTCTGTTTTTATTTGTAAAAGCATGGGCCTCATGATGTTGATTATGAAATTCATGATGATGATGATAATAATGATCAGATAAGACATGAAGAAATTCCAGAGAAGCAAGATCAGGTAAAATTCGAAATCCTTAATTACTGTTTCTCTTATACATTAACTTGATGTAACCAGACGTAACTGGACGTTGTGGCTTTCTTATTGGACGTTGCGTCAGACGTAACTGGACGTTGCGTCAGACGTAACTGGACGTTGCGTCAGGCTTAACTGGACGTTGCGTTAGGCTTAACAGGACGTTGCGTTAGGCTTAACAGGACGTTGCGTTAGACGTAACAAGACGTTGCGTGTATTATTAACTCCTCTGATGTACCTTTTTTATTGTGTACAGCCTGTTGATAGTTCCAATGAAGCCAAAATCAGAAGACTTAATCAAGGAATGGCTCGATTGGTCAAGGAATACACCAACCTCATAAATCTTGTAGAAGATACAAAGGAAATTCAAGACAATCCAGCATTGAGGATGCTTGAAGTGACATTGAAAAACATGGAAAGTCTCTTCAACAATGTCACAAAAAAAACACTACAAGATGAGGATGAGGATGCTGCTGCTGTTGTACCAAGTCAACCTCCCACTGACTTTGAACCAATGTTGAGTCAACTTCAAAGGATGTTCCAGAAACAACAAGAAGAACTCAACAAGAAGATTGATTCTACACAAAAGGATACTGCTGTTGTTGTTTCAAGTCAACCTCACAATGACTTTGAACCTATGTTGAGTCAAGTTCAAATGATGTTACATAAACAACAAGAAGAACTCAACAAGAAGATTGAAACAACTCAGTATCCTGCTGAACTGTTGAGTCAAGTGGATAAGATTGTCCAACAAGAGATGGACAAGAAGTTTGCAGCATTTGTCACACCACAAAGTCAGATTGACAAAGAAGACATTGCTGCACTTCTCAGTCAGGTTGATAAGATCGAAAAAGGACAACAAGAGGCAAACAAGAAGCTTAAAGAGATTAAAGAAATCCTACCACCAAGCTTCGACCTCGGAATAGAATTGTCACAGCAGCAGCAGCAGCATGAGCCAAGGCCGAGGAATCTACAAAAGGAGTATGATACTTCACAGAAGATACAGGCTGATCCACATGCTCAAAAACTGGAAGAAATTAGACAGTAAGTAATACTATAATTCATTCATTTTGTATCATACTATTATTACTGACAAATACATTTTCATTATTTCTCTAAAGAATCATCATGGACGAGGAAGACAATCCTCTGGAAAGAATTGATGAAAATCCACTTCCAAACCCAAAGCATCGCCAGATCAAGCTTCCATTGGCACTGAGGAGTCCATTTTACTGTTACATCAAGCCGCCAAAGAAGCAGATGCTGGACGTAAAGCTTTCCAAGAAAGAGGAATTGATGATCAATTTCGCATTCCTCATTAGGGATAGGAAAAGGGATAAGACTCACCACAAACTGTAAGTACATCCAAAAACATTATCATCCAACAAAATTAATTATTTATTCTTACTAACTTATGATCCAACAAATGCAGTGAAACACTCTACAGCTTTGGAAGAACGGTCTTGTCTAGGCTAGACTTCCACACCATGTCTGCAAATAAATGGGTTAGTGCGGAAATGATAAATGCATGGTGCGCCCACGAAAACTACATAAGATGTTTTCCTGGCAAGCTAAGAGACAAATCTGGGCTAAAACGGTTTTTCTTCACAACCAGATTTTCGGTAAGAACATTTATATTTGCAATAAATAACAACTGTTTGTATTTATATTTGCAAGTCGAACGTTGTGGTAGTTAATTTTTTGACGTAGTTGGACGTGGTATGCATTATATTGGACGTTGCGATAGTTTATTTTTTTGACGTTGTGGAACGTGGTGAGTATGTAACTTGACGTTGCGAGACGTGGTGAGTATGTAACTGGACGTTGCGATAATTTATTTTTTGGACGTTGTAGGACGTGGTGGGTATTAACTGGACGTTGCGACTTGTTAACTGCTTATGTTTGAGATAGAAGTATCATTGACCTTTTTGATGTTTGAGATAAAACCGTTAACTGACGTTGTGTATTAATTTTATGCAGTTAATTTTCACCAGTTACAAACAAAGCTTACAACAAGATGGTGAAAATGCACAGAAAAAATGTTTTCGTGATTGGATGCAGGAAGAACTTGCTCGATTCCACCATAGCTTGGAACATTTCAATTTCGAGTTGGTAAGTACATTTACAAAATCATTCATTAAATATACATATCAAATTCTATTTTATAATTTATTTTTTTCAATCACTCCAAGGTTTATTTTCCAATCATCGACGGTGGACACTTCACCACCCTGGCCATTAACATCCAGGATGCATATGCAAAAGTTCTTGACAACTTAGGACCAAATCAAAATGCAATCCATCTTCAGGTCCTAACAATGTTTGCAAGCATAATGGATGAGGAGAAAAAAGGCCAATATCCAGAATTCAAATACATGCAGACTAATTTATTAGAATATGCGGATCTGCCTTGGAAAGATGAAAATAACAAATGCGATTGCGGAATATTCACAATAAGGTAATATTAATTCTCTTCCTACTTGTTTTATTACTTGTTTATGTGACGTAGATAGAATTTTTTAGTTAGTTAATAATTGCTGTTTCTGTTTGCTGTCGGACGTTGCGATAGTTGATTTGTTCGACGTTGGTAGACGTGGTTGGTATTAGCTGGACGTTGCGGGTCATTAGAAATGCTTATTATTGTTAAAATGCTATTTTGCTAAACAACTCCCACTATTTTGTGTTTACTATCAGGCACATGGAGATGTATGAAGGTCATTTGGAATTCAATTATGACAATCTTCTCATCGAAAGTAAGAAGGCAAATGACAAAAGCGCATTCATCAGGTTGCGAGCCAAGTATTCATACAACATCCTGATGTCTCCATCCAACATGATAAAAGATGAGATCAAGCAAAAAGCATTGGACTACTACCAGACCAATTATCATCTTTTATCAACCATGGCGCAGGAGTCATTGCCAATGCCCACTGGGAAAAAAGAAAACGAAAGAGAAGAATATGATTTGCCTGATTCAGATCCAGAGATTGCCAATCCAAATCAGAAAAAACAACCGCCAAAGAAACAACAAAGGCAGAATCCCCGAAAATAAAAAATAAATAGGTTTCTTTGTATATTTGTATATTTTTAGGATATATTTGTATATACTTTCCACTATATATATCTTATCTATACTTTCCTCTATACAACGTCCAAGACAAACCAACCACGTACGTTCAATATTAACTCTTTCAAAAGCTATACTATAAACAAGAACCACGTCTTGCAACGTCCAAACAACGTCCAAGCAAAATCACTTCATTCCGACGTTGCGATAGTTGTTTTTAAGACGTTACTGGACGTGGCGGATATATCAAGAAAAATCAAAACTTAAATTATATAATATTTGTTAACAATAACCGTAAAACGTCCTGCCACTTATACAACGTCCGAAAAACGTATTACTACGTTTGTGTTTCAATAAAATATGAAATGTTTCTCTTTTCAAATCAGACGTTGCGATAGTTGTTTATGGGACGTTGACGGACGTTATTGGACGTGGTGAGACATTCACATTCAAAATATTCATCATTTACGTCACAAAACGTCCTGAAACGTTGAGTATACAAACAGACACGTCTTTCAAACTTCATTCAATGCATCGAACAAAAAACCGTACGACTTTCCAAGCATACCTTCGTTACAAACAAGAAAACTATCAAACACACCAATCCCAAAAACTTCTTCACTTTCCAATGGCCAGTCGTACAACACTCCATAAATTCATTCAATTTCCTCAACCACTTATTAATAGTTTGAACGACATTCATATTAATTGCCCAACCAACCTCGTACTTTCAACATAAACTCTTTCAAAAATTCTACTATAAACAAGACTCACGTCCGGCAACGTCCATACAACATTTCCTCTGCTTTTCTTCTTCCCTTGCAAAAAAACCAAGCCCAAAATTTCCTCTGCTTTTCTCACCAATTTCGTCATTTCCTCAATGGCCCTTCGTTTCATTATTCGTGACCTGAATATGTTTGAAGAAAACCAAGAAACACAACAACAAATGCCGCCACCACGACTGCCCCTTCCGCTTGGCCATATGCCGATGAAGCATATGTTGAATGTTGCAACAAATTCAGAACTGAAGGTATTTCTCGACAATAATGGAATGTCGGGATTGGTGCCAATGAACCGCCATTTCGTTAACGTATCGTTGGTGCTAGAGTTCTATGATGCCTTACTCAACAAAAAATCACTAAATGTACTGAAAGTGAGGGGTTGTAGAGTTAGCGTATCAACAAGAGCAATAAACTCGCACTTGTCATGGAGGAACCCAGGTTCGGATGCACTAACACATGAGGCTATCCGAAGAAGCATGCCGACCAACGAAGAAGTAAGAGCAATATTAAAGCAAAACGTTGACGTCCCAGATGATTTTTGGACGATCAGATTGGAAGATCTGAACCGTTTTGCAATAACATTGTACACCTTCCTACGTTTCAATGTCGCTGCAGGAGAAGTCTCCAAGACATTCGGGTTGCAACTGTTAATTGCCACGATGGCAAGAAAAAGAATAAATTGGGGCGACATCATCAAATACTACATGGAAGACGTTGGCACCACATGGACTCGAAGTATCCTTTACCCCAGCCTAGTCATGGACCTGTGTTTAATGGAGGGGGAGATATACCACAATGATGATGAAATGGTGCCACTTCCTGGGTATCTTGATGACATCTCTAGCGTTCTTCATGACATTAGCATTGGCAGACGAAGAGATGTACAAAATCCTACGCTTGAACCATCCTCAAGCGTAGGTAGCAATTAAAATGTAGTACTACGTTTGTGTTTCAATAAAATAAGAAATGTTTCTCTTTTCAAATCAGACGTTGCGATAGTTGTTTAGGGGACGTTGAAAGACGTTGTTGGACGTGGTGAGACATTCACCTCCAAAATTGACAGAACAACGTCCACAAACGTCAAAAACAACTAGCACCACGTCCACAAACGTCTACATCCATGCATGTCAACAACGTCTTCGCTGAGTCAACAACGTCTCAGAAGAACTTCCGCAACGTCCAAAAAACAACTTTCGCAACGTCTAAAACCAGGCATCTACACAACCAAAATAAAATTTTAAAATTCCTTATGGACGTTGAGAAACGTAACAACTACTATTAAAACACAACTCATTATGCCACTACGTCCTACTACGTCCAATTACGTCTACAAAATCTCAAATTAAAATCAATAAACATTCATTTTCAAAATCAAATGTTTATTACAACTACAAATTCATCTCAATCCCTGTAATCATATAACTCAACTACACCTTCTGAACTGTTCCTTTTCTTTTTCCTACCTCTCGAAATATTCCTTTTTTTCTCCATTGTACTCTTTGGCCGTACATTTCGAACACCTTTTGGTCTCTTTCCTTTCGGATCTCTAATTTCTCCTTCTGTACCATCATCATCATCATCATCATCCACATCTTCACCTCCTCCTTCCAATCTAATACCAGCTAAATCAGCAATGCAATCTCTAAGATCTTTGAATTTATCATCTATAATTTCACGAGCAATAGAACTAGACTGACATAATTGAATCAATCTCAAATATTTCTTGCTAGCAGCATGCCTCCAAACAGAACAATAAACATAATCTCCTTCATTTCTCGGACGTGAATTGTGAAATTGAATCTGACGGCCATATGTCACACCCTTAGTCCACCTTTGCAATATACACCTATCGGGTAGTATCTATAACAAAAAAATAAAATAAAAAAATAATCAACAAAACAAGTTTCACAACAACAACGTCTGGTATTTTGTAATCAACGTCCATAAAAACATAATCGCAACGTCCAATTAACACATTAACAACGTCACCGAACAAAAAAACAAAAACTGAATCAATAAAAATTCATACCTTCACACAATTCAGGTTAAAAACACGAAGTGAATGACCGCATAATATCCCAACTTCATTGAAATATTTGCAGCTGCATTCTATCCAATAAGTCAACTTATCAAACAACACAACATGTTGAAAAATATCTTCTCCATCCCACCAGACATGATATTGAATTAACCTGTCATCTTCACAAACCTTTTCATAATTGTATAAAGTCATGTCTTTAAACTGAGTCTCAAACATACGATATGCATTAATTGTGTAAACTTCAGAAGCTTGAATTAACATCGAATGTTTCGGAACAAACAAATCCGGCTTCCCTTGATGACACCTATAGTCTTCTTCATTTTCATTATTCCTCCAGTCATTCACCACATCTACAAACTGATGGTAAAAATCGCAAAGTGATGATGTTTTGCTTAGACGCCTTGAAATCGAACGATTTGTTGACTCACTCCTTTGAGATGAGAGAACCCCTCCAGAAAAGTAATCTTTGTTAAATGCAGGACACCATTTCTCGCGAATCTCATAGAGATCATTCAACCACTTAATATTTCCACATTCATATTCAGCAACCATGCTGCAAAAAAATACCGCAACGTCAAAAACAAATACCGCAACGTATGTAAAAACAATATTGCAACGTCCAATAGAACACTACCGCAACGTCAAAAACAAATACCGCAACGTATGTAAAAACAATATTGCAACGTCCAATAAAACACTACCGCAACGTCAAAAACAAATACCGCAACGTATGTAAAAACAATATTGCAACGTCCAATAAAAACACTACCGCAACGTCAAAAACAAATACCGCAACGTATGTAAAAACAATATTGCAACGTCCAATCAAACACTACCGCAACGTCAAAAACAAATACCGCAACGTATGTAAAAACAATATTGCAACGTCCAATAAAACACTACCACAACGTCAAAAACAAATACCACAACGTCAAAAACAAATACCGCAACGTATGTAAAAACAATATTGCAACGTCAAATAAAACACTACCGCAACGTCCTTACCTGTCCCAAACGTGCTGAAACTCTTCCTTTGTAACCACACTGTAAAGAAGGCGTTGAAAAAATTTAAAAAAACCTGCGTTATCACGCAATGAAGGTAAGTTCTTCCGGAAGTTCTCACTTATATGCCAAAGACACAACCGATGACGAGTTGATGGAAATACATCTTTTATAGCTGCTGCCATCGAAAATGCTTGATCTGTCATCAAAGTAATCGGTGCTTGACCATCCATGGACCTCAAAAACGTCTTAAACAACCAATTAAATGATTCAATCTTCTCATTCTTTATAAAACCAATTCCAAACATAACATTACGGCAGTGATTGTCCATCCCAACAAATGGTCCACATATCAAACCATACTTGTTTGTCCTATAAGTCGTGTCATGAACAACCAAATCTCCAAATATCTTGTAGTCTGCCTTCATTTGTCCATCACGCCAAAACAAATTACACAATGATGAATCGCTGTCCAGCTCAAAATCAAAATAGAAATCCTGTTCATCAAAAGACCTTTTCTTCAATATCTCAAAAAGTGTATTTGCATCACAACCATCAATGGTCTTTTTCTTCTCAATTTCCATACGATTATAAACATCTCGTGAAGTAAAACCTACTTGAGATGGTCCACCAGCCTGTTGCAAAAAAAAAAAAAATAATAAATAAATAAAATTTATAACTACAACGTCCAGAAACGTCTGTACTACTACTCTCGCAACGTCCTGAAACGTCTGTATTAATACTCTCGCAACGTCCACTTACGTCTACAGAAAAACTATTTAAAGTCCATTACCTCTTTGCACAACACTCTGTAACCATCTGAAACACGAACTCCAGAATCCTTCAAAGTCTTCAAATAATCAACTGATAAAGAATTCATATTTCTACTAGAACGCAATAAGTGTCTCTGATGTTCAAAGCACATCTCGTGATTGTGTTTCCTGAAATGCTTCTTGACCTCCCAAATACCATCATCAATTCTCTTAAATTCAACCAGGGCATTACATTTCGTTCGAACATCCAATTTAGAATAAATCCTCTCATTCTCAGTCTTATTTTTATAATCCTTCTCACCTTGCTTCGAACACACAAACTGTCTAATATATAACCCATCTTCCTTGCTACGAGACCTATGCTTCCTAATACTAAAACCCAATTCGAAAGCATATTTGTTATACAAATCGTATGCCTCATCTACGCTACCAACTCTCTGACCAATCAATGACAGCATCGACTCATCGTCCATTGATTCCATATCTGGAAAAAAAAAAAAAATATAACAACTTAAACAACGTCCCACTTATTACTTACGCAACGTCCCAACACGTCCAAATTATTACTTACGCAACGTCCAGATAAAAATCACAAAAACTATAGAAAAATATCATATCACGCAACGTCACACTTATTACTTACGCAACGTCCCAACACGTCCAAATTATTACTTACGCAACGTCCATATAAAAATCACATAAAAACTAGATAAAAATCTCATCTCCCGCAACGTCACACTACGTCCCACTTATTACTTACACAACGTCCAGAAACATCACAATAAAACAAAACAAAACAACATCGCATTTAGCAACGTCCAAAAACGTCTCAGTTATACCTTACGCAACGTCCAGTTACAACGTCCTCGAACAAAACGATCAAAATATCAACATCACAAAGACGAATCATACGAATGGAACAACAATTTTCAAACGATCGAAAATCATAATTTTCAAAAAACATACTATAAGAACAACAATTAAACAACAAAAACATCAATCACGAACATAAAAAAAAAAAAAACAATGATCATATTTCGATCCAATACCTTTATTAACAATTTCAATGATTTCAGAAGCAGCGCAATTCGAAAAACTCTGGTTCAAATCGCTCTCGTTCAGTTTTTGATCGCTCTCTTTCAGTTTTTGATCGCTCTCGTTCAGTTTTTGATCGCTCTCGTTCAGTTTTTGAAAAAAAAAAGTGCAACCACCACGTTTTGAATGTATATATACCCAGGCGGGAAAAAAAAAAAAAAAAAAAAACTGGGCGCGTGACTAAATATTACTAAAAATGGAAAAAATACAGCCGGCTCAAAAAAATTACTAATTATAGTAAGTGGTACATGTACACAGTGGTACAGGATATAAATTGCGCTCCGTTTCAGTTGTAAGGGTGATTCATCACTGTGTTCGAGTCAAGGAGTTCATCCGAAGCAAAATATGGCCGATTGGGCCGAAAAGAAAAAACGAGGCGCGTTTGTCAACAAGCATTTTATTGAGCACAACTAACCCGGACGCGTTGTTTTATGGTCTGTCTCCATGGAACTTTTTGTATACATATAATTTGCTCCAACCAGCAGCCATTCTTCTCTTTCCACCATTTTCTTTCCCCCACAACTTCTCCGTCGCCATCTTCTTCCCGCATTTCCACCGCCACAGCTTCCTCCTGCCCAAGCCGCCATTTCACCATCTTGGCTTTCTTACCCCGTCTTTCCCAGAATTACTGCCAACACTCCCAGTCCATTTTAGCTACTTCCAGCGGAACCCATCACCCGGCCGGCCCCATTGAAGTCACAGTAGCAGCTGGGCATGGTGGTACCAGCAGAACCCCAAATCCTCAGCCAATAGCCTCCTCCCCATCCGTTACTCTGTTTTGCCGGTCCTCCGTTTCTGTCGACCATCGGATCAGTTGCCGGCAGCGGTCGACTACAGCAGATCCAGCATCTTTCTCCGTCCGACAGCAACCACCCGACGAAACCAACTCCTGCCCTAGGTTGATTCTCAAATTCACACACTCATGTTCCTTTTCATCATATAGGCTAGTTTTGCTCTGACTCTATGGCCACCGAAATAGAAGACCAGGTGACTGTTCCTATAATTCCAGCTGTTAGAACCCAGTCCCAGCTATGTTGTATTCAATCTTGGTTAATTTGACAAATAATACAGTACCCAATTGAATTAATGGGTATTTTAGGGTGATTGAATTATTCAAGCTTTTCCTTTTCTGAAATTGAATTCAAAACCTAACATTTTTTTAAATTTTATTTTAGTTTTTGAATCTGGCCCTTGAAAATCCACATGATTAACCATTTAGGGTGGTTACTTATTCAAGAAGCCAAAAATAGAGAATATCTTAAAAATGATTTCCAGCAATGCATTAAACCCAGATTTTATGTTATTTTGTAGGCGTTGATACTTGAAAGCTTAAGGTGAGGGAAACAAGAGAAAGTTTTTCTCAAAATTTATGAGCTAATAATGTCGAGCTGATAGCTCCTAGCTAGGTTGAAACTTTGATGTCAATAAGAATTTGCTACTGTTTTTGCTATTGGAGTACTTCTGAAAATTATAGTTGCCTTGAATTAACTGGGATTGATAAGTCTTCTTGGTGAAACAAACTGGAATTATGACCCTTTCGCTTTATCCTAAATTATTGGACATAATCTATGAATACTGGGATTAATCATGTTAAATTATTATTTATTTTCATGAATTTTAATAAGAATCTTAAAATATTCTGAAGTAAAATTGCACGTAGGTCCATTTAAAATTATGTGTGATTTTGGGTCGTGTGAATTTATTATTTTATTCGTGACCTTTTGAAGAAGTGTTGTCAACTTTGTGAACAGTAGGGTTTTTTAAGTGGAGTTTCAAGTCATAATATGTTCTGGTTAGGTGAAAAGGATTTTCTTGCGTAACAAGTGTGCATTTATCGAGTTATTTCATGCGTGTATAGTGTTAGGCCAGGGTAAATGACAGTCAATTGGTCTTTTTGTTCAGTTACTAATGTTAAGAAAGTGGGTCATTGTGCGTGCATGTTTGTGTTCAACAAAGGCCTTTTGGTCAATAGGTCCTTGTGATATTTGTGTGATATCTGTAATAATTAATTCAAGGTGTTGAAATATTGGCCTATATACTGATTCTGTCGGTATGTCGGTCTTTGCGCTGATTTTTCCATCTGGGTACTTACATGATGTCATACTCTTGTTTGAGTGATCTATGACCCTTGTGGTATCTGTAATAGTTGAATAAGGGCATTGAAATTCTCGGACAGGTGGACTAATGCAGTCACTTGTGAGCTGGCTTGTCTGCCCGGATACCTGCACTATATCATTCTGTTGGAATTATTTGAATAACGTGATAATTGATCCTTTAAAATTTGAAACTGATTGTGTTACTTTGCCTCTTGTGAATACTCGTGTGTCCTGAAAAGCTTTCTGTTACTAATGCTGATTTTTATTGTAAACAAGTATATACAATTTTTAATCCCTAATTATTTGGATATTATGTGCTTGGGTGACTGGTGTGAGCCAAAACGTCATTGGCTACTTTACTGAGTGGTGGCTCACTCCTCATATAATCATTTTGTTTAGATTAGTTTATATAGTGAAAGAATAAGGGTATACGACTTGGAGGTCGTGGATTGAGCGTGTTGAGAAGAATAAACCTTAAGTTGAGTTTTAGGTTGAGAATTCGAGTTCAGTTTTCAAGGATTGGTTGGTCATTTTTTTAAAACCCTAGATTTGAAGTTTATTACTATGACTGTCTTTAATTATATGACTCCATGTAATGAAATTTACTCTTCCACATTTTTTATAAATTTAAGTTACTATTATTGAGTCTTGACGCGAGCTAGCCAAACATCATGTGCAATATACCTCATATTGGTGTTTTGGATGAGATGTTACAGAAGGTGTATATAGATGTGTGTACTTGATTCAGTTACTGCTATTTAGGAAGAAATGACTAAAGGATCATGAAATTCTCTTTCTGGGGACCCATCAATGGAAAATATTTGATACTGTTTGGCAAATGAAGCCCGATCTGATAGATATGCGCAATTAAGTATCTATTCTGCTCCATTATTTCGCTTTGTGAGGTGATCATATTTCGTCATTTTGTTTTACCATGACATATGTTCCTTTAAGTTTAGATATTCAATGTCTTGTGCTGTTGATATTGAATTCAAGTTTACAGATATGATTGGAAGTGATGTTGACTACCCTTTATTCTGCTGTTTTATGTACAGGTTTTTGCAGTTGACTTTTTAAGAATTAGAAGATTAAAAAAAAAAAAATGGCTGTGTAAGTCGGCAAATGTAGCCATGATTTCATGATAATTTTTAGTCTTTGTTAACCATGGTGAAAGGTGTATCCCCCTGGGCTGCAAGAAAGGTTAACTGATTTTGAATGCCTGAACAGAATCGCTTCGGCTCCAGGAAAGGTTTTGATGACTGGGGGTTACCTAATTTTGGAGAGGCCAAATGCTGGAATTGTGCTCAGCACAAATGCACGGTTTTATGCAATTGTGAAGCCACTTCATGATGAAACTAAACCTGAGAGTTGGGCATGGGTACGTCCTGCCTTTTTGTATATTTATATTCCTCTTTCAGATGATCCCCTTTTATTTCTCTTCATTTTTGTCTTGTGTCGTGGCTTAAATGGATAACATTGGCCAATTATTCAGTATTTTTTCGAACCAGAACTCCAAAAAAATAATGAACAAAGCAGACTACAAAATTAGAAGGCGATGATGAAAGTTATTCAAACTTTAGAGGATGCCTCCACAACTAAATGGCTTATTTAATTCTTTCGATTAGGATGCAACATTATAAATTTTCATATTGATTTTGGTTGAAGAAATCATTCCAATAATGAACTTTCTCATTTCTCCTATTGTTGTCACTTCTGCTTTCCTAAGTGTCACTGTTTTCTGCCTATGGTAGGTGTTCAAATAACTCTTATGAGAAGTCATTTTTACCTATTTTTTATTACTTTCAGTCTTGGACAGATGTGAAATTAACTTCCCCTCAGATGTCCAGAGAAACGTTGTACAAGTTGTCACTTAAACATTACACACTTCAGGCTACCTCTTCAAGGCAAGTCACTTAAACATTGTACTGTTTAACTATTGCGGAACACAATCACTTAATGTGTTAGTCTGTTTTTGATTGCTTATACATTTAGCTCCATTAGCCATGAGATATACGTTTGGTGGTTCCATGTTTCAATAACCATATGTAAATCGTTAATGTAGAGTGTGCAAATCATTTGCATGATGCCTTGTATTGTTTCTTACTGCAGTGATGCTAGAAACCCTTTTGTGGAACATGCAGTTCAATATGCTGTGGCAGCAGCTCATGCTAAATTTGACAAAGACAAGATAAATGAATTGCAAAAGCTACTTTTGCAGGGTACGTTTGACATTTCATTCTTCATCTTTGATCCTTAACTAAATGAACATAATAGGGCGTGATGTCGAAATCGTATTAGTCATGCAGGTCTAGATATCACAATTCTGGGATGCAATGAGTTTTATTCTTATAGAAATCAGGTATTTATAATTTTAGGTTATTATTTAACGATTCAATTATATTCCAGTTAATATTTGTCTCTGTTTCCCATTTTGTCCAGTTGTAGCCAAACAGGTTCTGCATAAAGATCTAAATTTTAGGAAACCGTATTTGATAGGACTCGACAGTATCCAATTGAACTGTTCTTAATTGATCTGAATCTTTCAATTGGTTAGTTCTTTCCATTTTTTTCACCATGTAGAACCTTTATATGTTCTATACTTACATAATGAGTTGAACCACAGTTTCAGGAGTTAGTTTCGTTTTGTTAGCACAAAATTTGTGATATTTTGCGATGCTTTTGTCTTAATCATCGAATAAGACAGGAACTATATTGAATTTTGAACTTGGTGTGTTGATTTGAGAGTGCTCTTGGAGGTCGGGAAAGAACTTAAAAATTAAACCCAGCAAACTTTGCTGGGATGTCCAAATTTGAAGCTTTAGCCTTTAGACCTTGCAATTAGAGGAAAATGACATGGTACTAAGTAAGATTATATCAGTGAATAGAAGCTCCTGCATGTGTGGGATCTAAGGAAGGTTGCGTCGCGAAGGCTAACGTACATAGCCGTTCCTTATATTTCTATAAGAGGTTGTTTCTGTTACACGAACCAGTGACCTTAGACCACATGGGCAACAACTCTTTTTAGCATTGTGCCAAGAGGCCCCTGCAGATTATATATAGCTGATGTTGCAGGACAATTTGCATTTTTTTAAAGTTGATGTACTGAATGTAACTGAATTAAAAGACCTCTATATTACATAAAGGGTTGGATCTTAGTTCTTATAAATACTATCTGTCTGAATGACGCCCAGTACTGAGGGACTTAACTTTCCACTTTACTTTCATAAAGGTTGAAATTTCTAGTATCTGGTATTTTGCCAGAACCTAAAGTTTTCTCTTTTTCCCTTTTGCAGAATGGCCTAGCAAAACTCCTGTGATTTGTGTTTCTGTATGCATGTAATTGTGTACTTACATATGATTATTTATATTATGTTGATTTGTTACATATCTGGTGTTTAAAATTGAATCTCGGTATCACCAGATTTTGTGAAAGGCTCACTGTGAATCATTACTCCCCCTGTAGATTGAGATGCGTGGATTGCCTTTGACACCAGAATCGTTGGCTTCGCTTCCACCTTTTAGTTCTATCACCTTCAACGCAGAAGAATCAAGTGGACAGAGACCTGAAGTTGCCAAAACTGGATTGGGATCATCAGCAGCTATGACAACTGCAGTGGTTGCTGCTTTGCTGCATTACCTTGGAGTTGTTGATCTTTCCTCTGAAAAGAAAGACTCTGCAAATCTTGATGTTGTTCATATGATAGCTCAAACAGCCCACTGCATTGCACAGGGTAAAGTTGGTAGTGGGTTTGACGTAAGTTCTGCAGTTTATGGCAGTCAACGCTATGTCCGCTTTTCACCAGAAGTGCTTGCTTCTGCTCAGGTGCCCTATTGTCTGAGATTTTGGCAAGTGGTTTCCATATAAATGAATGTAAAAATAGTTTGATTCCATTTTCATTTAACTTTAGGCATTGAATGTCTAACAAATCTTCAGTTTTGTGTATTTTGCGAGCTCTCTTTCTTTATTTCCTCATATATTTTATTTTAATTTTTATCTTTTTAGATAAACCAGGCAGTTCCTGGCCTTATATATTTTTATTTTGATAGGATATATTGAAAAATGTATTGTGATCAATTGACTGTTGTCAGTTTCTATATGTCATAGGAGATATGCATGATGATTGGCTATCAACTCATATTTGTGTACATTATAGATATGCAAGAATGTTTTTTTAGTTTAAGAATCCGTGATATGAATGTTTCCCATAATGGACTTGCAGGGTCCAAGTAAAGGAATACCACTGGAAGCAGTGATATCTAATGTCCTACAAGCCAACTGGGACCATGAGAGGACCAAGTTTTCTCTGCCTCCATCATTGACTCTTGTAAGTCACATTGCCAAACTGCATTCAATGAGTTGTTTTCTTTCCCTTTTCTTTTCTTTCCAAATAACACATTATGAGTTCGAAAATGGTTACTGATCGATCTGCTGCTAGGAATGTGTTTTTGTGCAATTGCTACTAGTTTTTAGCTTGAATTCTGTCATTTTTGAACTATGAAGGGAATACAAAGTTACTGCTCAATATATTCAATCTGTTGGGCTTTTTTTATAGCTAAATAATGATTGCTTGTTTTCTCTCTACTATAGAGAAATTTGTCAAAGAAGATACCGTATCTCAGTTATCTGTATATGTAGCTGTCGTGTTCGATATTCTGCAGTTGCCTAAAATGATCTGAATGTGTGTGCAGTTACTTGGAGAGCCAGGAACTGGAGGGTCATCAACTCCATCAATGGTGGGTGCTGTAAAGAAGTGGCAGAAATCTGACCCTCAAAAATCTCTAGAAACATGGAAAAAGTTGTCAGAAGCAAATTCTACACTAGAATTGCATCTGAATACGTTAAGTGAGTTGGCAAAATCACTCGGTGATTCTTATAGAAGTGTCATCGACAACTGTAGTATGCTTACCGCAAAAGAGGTGAACTTGAATATGCTTTAATCTTTAGCCATTTCAGTATCGAATGATTTTTGTGAACAGTAAGATTCCTCTGATGTAGAAACCTATCATCAGTCAAAGCTTTTCTATCAGACTAAGGAATGAGTTATGTTTTGAGCTTCTATATGTTGATTGTCTCGGATCTCTTGTTCATGGCTCAACTGCTTTCCCAGTTCTTCAACGTTCTTTATAACAATGCTAGTTTCCGGGTTTATTATGTGTATTAGTTTAACAGTTAGAGATGCAACATAAATAGTTGAATGAAGGGAAATTTTAAGACAGATCCTGTTGTTTGGTTACAAAAGTAATGTTGGTCATTTAGCTGATTGAATGTGCAGTTCTTGTTCTAATCTTCTGTAGAGCTATTTTCTTGCATATGCAACCTAAAGGTTCCAAACAAACATATAGAACAAACTACTGCCGCATTATCCTCTCATAGACAAATAAATTGTTTTATGGACATAGTCTTTATTCCTCTGGTGAGGATATTAAATATTTTAGAAAGTCTCTCTCTCGCTGACCATATCAAATGATCTAGCTTCTCTTATGTTGTTAGTGGGTAGGAGAAGATAAATCAAGCCAAGCGGTTGTAAATGCATTATTAGGAGCCAGAGATGCAATGCTTGGAATCAGAAATCACATGCGAAAGATGGGTGAGGCAGCTGGAATCCCGGTATGTGTTCTCTTTGTGGTTGAAATTATGTTTCACGTCTGCATGTCTTTGTGTGTATTTGCATGTGTACATTCCCAAATGTATCTCTATTAGGTGGCTGAACTATTCAAGTTGGTATGAGTTATAATACTTTAGGAAATTCTGAAAGGTTTTCCAGCACAGCAGTTTGATGATCCATTGAAAATGAAACCTCACTTGGTCTCATATGATATTTGATCAAATTGGAAATGCTTTTGTTTTTCCTTATCAAATTAAAAGTATATAACATAAAAAATATGTTTATTTTTGGACTAGTTGTAGATTTTGTAAATAAATATGTAAGATGATTCAGATCGATTTGCCTTTAGTGAAGATGCACAATAATTCTTTCATATTGATGAAGAGGTTTCAAATTTGTTAATCCTGGTACAATTCTGTAAGATGAAATGCTAACAGAGAAAGTTTATGTAGTTCAGGGTATTGGTTGTAGTGTATAATCTATTTGGAGCGATTTGCAGATAGAACCTGAATCACAAACTCAGCTTCTAGATGCTACAATGAATTTAAAAGGAGTTTTGTTGGCTGGAGTTCCTGGTGCAGGCGGGTTTGATGCTGTGTTTGCTGTTACCCTTGGAGATTCAAGTGAGAATGTGATGAAGGTTTGGGGTTCACTGAATGTTCTTGCTTTGCTAGTGAGGGAAGATCCTAATGGTGTATCTATTGAAAGTTATGATCCCCGAGCAAAAGAAATCACATCTTCTATTTCTTCAATTAAGATTGAATAAACATGGATCTTGGCAAATGAACTCATTTCTAGTGCAAATTTTCAGTCAAATCTTGGCAGCATACCTCAATATGCACCGAATGGTTAAGTTTGTTCTTTGATGAAGATTATTGTTCCATGTGAGAAAATAAACACTAGATTGATAACTGGGTAACAATTGTTGAACCCTATAGGTTCTTTTCATGGAATCATGTGACTTGGAATGTTTGTTTGCATCCTTTTCTGAGGAATGGACATTAATGTTACTTTGGATGAGACATGTGAAGAACCTATGTATAATGCCTTGTTTCATAAACTCTGCTGTATTTATACATGTTATTTATACCTATGTACTCAACCTTGAAGAGTTTTGAGTTCCATGTCCAGTTGGATCTGCGAGCGTTAACTACTAGGTACATGTCCTAGTAGGTATAGGTATATGGTATAAGAATTGAGGTAGCTAGCTACCGTGCTGAATATCAGCAAAGATACCAGGTATTTGCTTCAAGAGAAAATTGTGAAAACCCTGTATTCACCAGTAATCTCTACAAGAACAAGTTCCATTTTTGAAATGGTGGAATCGATTTCGATCCCTTACAGTTATCTCTCTTTCATAAATTGTAGAGATGAACTTGGTGTATGTGTGACAATCGCTGCACATTCTGACGTTTCTAACTATCCTTATGGAAGAATGCTTAGATGTATGTATAAGCGCAAAGGCGATCGCCAACTTCTGGCTATGAGTACGCAATCTATGTCTCTTCTCATCTTCATCAACATCCAGCAACACTTGTAATGTATCTGCAGAATACCCCTCAAATCTCAACTGCCATTCCATCTGTTGAAGCATCTCATACACACCTTCACATTGTGGATGTGTTTTGTCTTGTGATAAAAACTTGTACACCTTCCTCTGCACCTCAACTGAACTATATCCAGCCTCTTGGTTCAGTCCCTCATTGGCTAACCTAGTTCGAATACGCGCCACCTCCCGCCATTTCTTAGCTTTCGCGTACAAGTTTGCTAGTGTCAAATAATCACTGGCAGTTTCACAGTTTAGTTGGAACAGATTCTTGGCAGCTACTTGTGCTATTTCAACGTTGGAATGGAGCTTACAAGCACTAAGAAGACTTCTCCACAAGACATCATTTGGCTCCATTGGCATGTTCTTGATGAGATCAAATGCTTCAGTTAGCATCCCAGCTCTACCCATGAGATCAACCATGCAACCATAGTGTTGCATCGTTGGTTCTATCCGATGCTGAAATCGCATCTGATCGAAACATTTGAGGCCTTCTTCAACAAGGCCGCTATGACTGCAAGAACTAAGAACACCTACATAAACAACATCATCTGGTTCGAGTCCTTCTTCGAGCATTTCTGACAACACCCTTAGAGCTTCACGCCCGCATCCGTGCATTGCCAGTCCTGAAATCACTACACTGTAAGAAATCTTGTTCTTTTTCTCCATTCTTTCGAATAAACACAACCCTTTTTCCAGGCGACCGCATTTTACATACATCTCTATCAAGGAAGTCTCTACTATGAGATTGAGGCCAGTCATGTTCCTCAGTAAGTAACAATGTACAGATCTACCAAAATCCAAGGCACCTAATTGAGTACAAGCAGAAAGCACACTTACCAGCACACTCTCCTCAGCTCTCCAACAACCTTGAGAATTCATGTCACTAAATATCCTAAGGCATTCAGACCACAATCTTAAGTTTGCATGAGCTGAAATAAGTGCACTCCAAGAAGCTATAGACTTCTGATCCATTTGCTCAAATATCACACATGAATTCCTAATTTCTCCACATTTTCCATACATATTGATCAAGCTATTCTGCACAAATATATCATCTTGAAGACCAAGCTTAAAGACATGCCCATGAATCTGCATTCCTACCTCAATTGCTTTCAAAAGAGCGCATGCTTTGAAAAGAACAGGATAGGTGAAATGATCAGGCTCCAACTCCCTTTCTAGCATTTCAAAGTACATAAACAGAGCCTCTTCTAAGTTCATTTCCTTGACGCATCCTCTGATAATGGTGTTAAATACAAATGTACCTGGATCATCTATACCGCGGAAAATCGAGCATGCGTAGTCCATGCTACCCCAATCTGAAAGAGCACAGGTGGTCACAAGATTGCTTGCACAAAATGAGCTCCAAATCAATCCCAGTTTCATGACCCGACCATGAACTTGCTTGAATTCTTTGAGGCTCTTGCAGGTCTTGATGAAAGAGATGCATTCCTGTTCCTTGAATGTGAAATCAATTTCTGGGGTTTTGGAAGGACCCTCATGTGGCATCATGAGATGATTCTGGTAAAGGACAGATGTCCCAACCATTCTTCCCGCTATAACATGTCATACTAAACTGGAGCAGCAACTAAACAGGACTCTATTTGACCCCTTTATCTTCTAAATTGCTCAATATGACAAAAAACTGAGAAATCAAAACCCTATACCTTGGATTATTGAGAAATTTACAGGATCAAAATCCAGCTGATTCTTGGTGCACTTGTGCATTGCTGGAATGGGATTTGACAGAAGTGTAGTTAGAGGCTAGGAAACATTTGTTTCTTCTTGTGAATTGAACTTTTGGGAGTGTTGTTTATTTCAGGGCATGGGAGGAAGAAGGAGAAATCTCATCCCCAGGATAACCATACATGATATAAACCATGAGTATTGTGTCCCATTCTGGACTTTGGACTTGCACACATGAATTTGTTAAAGATAGGATAATGTTTCTGCCACTTGGCTGCTCAGCATAGGCATCTGGAATAACCACAGCCACTATATGGGATTTCAATATGTCCCCATTTATGACTGAAATTTCAGCAACATAGTCCACAGAAAAGACACTAAACAAATTTGTATTTTTTTTTTTTTACTTAACTCCAAAAATGGTTCATTACGCGAAAATATTATTTTGGTTCAAAATTAAAAAAAAAAAACTACTTTTTTAGTTCACTATATCATGTTTTTTAAAATTTTGGTCCAAAACTCACTTTTGCCTCTCTTTATCAAGGGTATTTTAAAATTAATAAAAAATATTTTTCTTTTAATCATTAAAAATAATAAAATAATAATAAAATAAAAATTTTTATAAAATATTATCCTCCCCTTCCCCTCTCTCTCCTCCCTTCTCTCCTCTCTCCCCCTCTGCCCGCACCGTCCCACACCGCTCCCATCGCCGGAAAAGAGATGGAATGTGTGGCCTTTCTCTATACATATCGAATATCATCAACCATTTTGTGTTGGCTATTAATGACAGGAACGACTACTTTTACAATCAAGGTAAAGATGAGTTTTTTAAATCCAGGGTACAGAAGAATCAGTCCACGGTGTTCCGAACCAACATGCCGCCGGGCCCTTTTATTGCATCCAACCCAAAAATATTCCTTCTTGACTGTAACCAAACAAAGGTTGGTGCAAAATTGTGTAACTGCACAATAAGCAAAAGGAAGCCAAAGATGGGGAAGAAGACACTATACAAACAACAACATCATTATAGATAGAGTGTCATAATAGATATTACAACTAATAAAGATAAAACAGAAACTCTACAAAGTTATCAGCTGGATCTGAAGATTTCTGTTTAATTCAAAGAATTAAAGTCCCTAGCACTGTGCCTTAAGCTTCAGCACACATAGTAATAGCCTACATTAACATGCTTTTCATAAATTTTTATTAAAGATTGACATGTTCAATTCAATAGGAGCAAAAGGATTTGTCCCCAAAGTGGTTCAACCACCTCTGACAACAAAAGAAGATTTAATAGGTCAAAATGTTGAAAGATTCAATTAATTGATATAATATGGATGCAAGTTAGTGGAGAGCAACAATAACCATTGAAATAGAGTAAAAAGTATTAATCTGATGTTAATTTCAATGAGATTATACCTCAAGTTGACCCCTTACGGTTTCAGCCTACTCTAGTTTCTGTTTCAGATCAACAAATTTGCGCTTTTCAGAAGCCAGTTCCTCTGAATACATCTTTTTCTGCTTCTTCTGAGACTGAAACTTTATCAGATTCGCTCTCTCCCTTTTTGATACCTCCTCCAAGCTAGCAGCTGACTGAGCTGCACGTGACTTGGCAAGTTCCATCTCTTGCCTCAGACCAGAATTTTCTACTTCAAGTCTGTGTACAGCAGCATTAGCTCTCTCTACATGCCGGAGTTCACTGCAAGCTACAATGAACTGTTTGATGCACTGGAGAAAGTTCTTGGCTCAAAAGGAAAAGCCCCATTCGGAGAAGCCAATGAGCAAGCCGCATTCAATTTCTTGGATCGGGCTTTCTACGGAGCCAATTAGGTTGATTCGAAGCTGGGTACCGACGGTCCTTCCATTATTAACAAATGGTAACTTTTCCAGCTCCATGGACTCCTCACCCTCGACCTTCCTCCGGCGATCGAAAACCCGTTGATCCACACATTTCGCTTGCCGCCATCTTTGATAAAAAAGGATTACCAAAAGCTCTACGAATTCATTTACGCCAACACCACATCCGTCCTCGACGAAGCCCAGAGGCTGGGAATCGACCTCGATGAGGCTGCCCATAACCTCCTCTTCGCCACTTGCTTCAATACCTTATGCGACATTATGAGAGTGAAATGGTTGATGATATTAAAGAAGGATTTGAATGAGAAATGGTTGATGATATTCGATATGTATAGAGAAAGGCCATACATTCCATCTCTTTTCCGGCGATGGGGGCAGTGCGGGGCTGGCGGTGCAGGCAGATGGGGAGAGAGGAGAGGAGAAAGGAGAGAGGAGAGAGAGGGGAAGGGAAGGGGAGGGTAATATTTTATAAAAAGTTTTATTTTATTATTTTTAGTGATTTAAAGAAAAAACTTTTCATTAAGACCAAAATACCCCTGGTCAAGAGAGGCAAAAGTGGGTTTTGGACCAAAATTTTAAAAAACATGATGTAGTGGACTAAAAAAGTAGTTTTTTTTTGTGTTTTGGACCAAAATGATATTTTCGCAATATGTAATGGACCATTTTTGGAGTTAAGTCTTTTTTTTTTCTTTCTTCAAATTCCCAATTCAATTTACAAGTGACAAGCAAATAGTGACATTTATAATTAGTGATTGTGATTTTAGTTTCCACTTTCTAATCCCACCTAAATTTTAAAAAAATACTTTTTTTTATCACTATAATATAATTTGGTATAAAATTTGGTCTCCCCAATCTTAATTTCAACATATTTAATTGGGTTAGTATATCATGCTCTTGTAGGAGCTAGTAGCGCGTCCTTGCCTAGTGAGTAGTACTGCGAACCTTCTTAAGTAAAACCAACTCAGACAACTGTAGAGGAAGGAAGCAAGGACGCCCTTTTTTTCTAGGCAAATTAGCACAGAAAAATTAAGGAACAGGACGCCATATATTGTTTTTATTTTTATGTATTTGCAGTCATTTTAGTAGTATTATTTATATATTGTTTTTTATTTTTAGTTTTATTTTCATTTCTTTATAAATTATAATTCTTTTGTGATGTCTCCATATAATTGGCATTGGAAAATAATAATTTTTTATTTTTTTAAATATTTATTTATATCTGCAGACTTTAGAAATCATATCACAAAAAAAAAAAAAAAAAATCAGATCAGCATACAACAAAAATATATTACAAGACAAAAAATAGAGTAGATATCATAGGATAAAAGATATCATATCAACATATAATAGATACCATATCACAAGACAAAAAATATCATATCAGCATATAACTGATATCATATTACAAGCCAAAAGATATCATGTCAGCATATAACAAATATCATATTAGCATATAACATATATCATATCAGCATATAACATATAACATATAACATATATCATATCACAAAACACAAGAAATCATATTAGCAAACTAAAGAAATCATATCACAATATATAAGAAATCATATCATAAAGATAAAAGAAATCATATCAGCATACAACAGAAATCATATCATAAGACAAAAAATAGAGTATATATCAGAGGACAGAAGATATCATATCAGCATATAACATATATCATGTCACAAGACAAAAGATATCATATCAGCATATAACAGATATCATATTACAAGATAAAAGATATCCTATAAGCATATAACAGATATCATATCAGCATATAACATATATCATATCACAAGACAGAAGATATCATATCAGCATATAACATATATCATATAACAAAACAAAAGAAATCATATCAGCATATGAATGCATCCTAATATGATTTCTTATATTAACTGATATGATATATTATGTCCATCGATATCAATGCATTCTCTACTTTTTGTTTATATCTATTGTGTTGATATAAATTCAAACTTTACCTGATATGAAATCTTATTTGACTTGATATGAATTAAACTTTTACATGATATGAAATCTTGTATGGCATTTTTTTTATATATAATTTCATGTTTTACATCAATTAAATAATTTTATAATTTATTTAATTATAAAATAAATAAAATAATAATTAAAAATATTTTTAAAATTTTTAAAAAATAAAAAACATAAAAAAAAACTAAATTGTTTTTAAAGAAAATGGATGAAAAAAACGCTTCAGGAAATAAGAAGAAAAAAAGAAATAAAATAAAATAAAGATATGAGACGAGTGAGTAATTTATATGGAGGTCGTGTAATTTTACTCCTACTACTAAATATAGTAATAGCTTTTATTTTGGGATGGGCTGCTGGGATGATGGGCTGGGCGCAGTAATTATTCCACTCATGTATTTAGCTATCTCTGCCTCTGCACGAGGCTTCCTCTATTTCAGCAATCCCATTGAAATCAAATCCATCTTCGTTCACTTTTCCTCCTCTTCCAACATACAACAACAGATTAATACTACTAACGAGTTCAACCCCCTTAGCCATCTTGATTACACATGTATATAGCATTTTAAGCATTGGTCACCCTTTTTTTTTTTGTTTTTTCCCTACAAATTTTTTCTGTCCGTTTTTTTAAAAACAGTTCAATAATTTTTTTCTATTTTTTTAATTTTTTTAAAAAATTGATTAAAAAATATTTTTTTATTTAGTTATAATTATTTAATTTTATATACTGTGATATAATATCTGTTTTCTAATAATTTGATGTTTATACAATCAGCATATAACATATATCATATCACAAGACAAAAGATATCATATCAGCATATAACAGATATTATGTAACAAAACAAAAGAAATCTTATCAGTATATGAATGCATCCTGATATGATTTCTTATATTAACTTTTATAATATATTATGTCTCTCGATATCAATGCATTCTCTGCTTTTTGTTTATATTTGTTGTGTTGATATAAATTCAAACTTTACATGATATGAAATCTTGTTTGACTTGATATGAATTCAACTTTTATATGATATGAAATCTTGTATATCATTTTTTTATATAATTTCACGTTTTACATCAATTAAATAATTTTAAAATTTATTTAAATATAAAATAAATAAAATAATAATTAAAAATAATTTTTAATTTTTTTAAAAAATAAAAAACATAAAAAACAAAATTGTTTTTAAAGAAAATGGATAAAAAAATGCTTCAGGAAATAAGAAGAAAAAAAGAAAAAATTACATTAAAAAAATACGGTCTTGTAATTTTACTCATATTACTAAATATAGTAATAGCTTTTATTTTGGGATGGGTTGCTGGGATGATGGGCTGGGCGCCGTAAGTATCCCAATCATGTATTTAGCTACTGAATTGCTATTTGTATAACTAATTTACTATTTGTATAACACAAAATATCCAAAATACTCCTGGTATGAAAGAAATGTCAATTTGATGGTAAATTTGGGGTAAAAAACACTGCGTATTGTGAAATTAAAGGGGTAAAAACGTAAAATTGGTATGAAAATAAACCCAAAAAACGCTAAAACAACACGTTTGAATAGAAACTAAACGTTAGAACACAACGTCTTTGACACTATAAAACGCCAAAACGTAGCGTTTCCAAAGCCGCAAAACGCTAAAGCGTAGCGAAAGTTAATCCCATAAACACTAAAGTGAAGCGTTAATAGGCTTCTCGCTCGCTAAAATGCAGTGTTAGAAACCTTAAGTGTTAAAAAATCAAAACGAACTTGAAACGCTACAGAATCCAGAATTCATTCGGATTTTACGCAAGAACTCAAATAAAAATCGCGAAAAATAGAAATTTGTTTCGAAATGGACGCGGGTGGTGCTGGATCTTCGAGAGGTTATGGCGCGGGCAAAGGGTCACTCTATATTCGGGTAAACTTTCTCAATCATTTTTGAAATTTAATTCGCCCAATTTTAGAACTCAGATTAGGTTGAATTTGGGGATAGAAACGCTGCTGATCAGCGATAGATTAGGTATGCATTTGCAATTTTGTGCGTTTTGTTGGATTAGAAACGTCGATAGGCCGCGTTTTGGTTCGGTAGAAACGCCGGTCGGGCGCGTTTGGTTTTGCTAAAAACGTTGATCTGCCGCATTTTAATGCCGTGATAACACCGATCGGTGGCGTTGGGTGGCGTAGAAAACGCTGCCGATCTGCGTTTGACTTGGAGTCAAACGCAGATCGGTTGCGTTTTACTTTGAGTCAAACGCTGGTAAGTAGCGTTTGACTCAAAGTCAAACGTTAAATTGTAGAGTTCGACCGACGGTCAAACGCTACAATTTAATATGATTGTTTAGGGTTTATGGTTTAAATATTTACGTAATATAAAATGTTTGTGTATTAATATATGTGAATTACATTTTTTTAGGGTGGCGGTAAGGTAAAACCGTGTGTTCCTCCTCCCACTGTTGAGGAGAGACAGCGGCCTACAGCTTCTGCCAGGAGGCAGAAGGTTCCAGTGAGGAGACCTCGTGGTGGCGTGCGAGGCAGGGGTGGCGGTCGGGTTGGAGGAGAATCAGCGTTCCATTTGAGGGACGAGGACGATGACGCGTTGAGCGATGAGGATACACGGTCAGAGGAGGATGCGAAGGAGGAGCACGAGGAGCAGCCGAGGGATGACCATCAGCATCATCATCAGTCTGATGGGCAGCAGCAGCAGCGGGTGGATAGTTCTGCAGGTACGCGATATAAATTAATGAATTAAGTTTATTTTATGTTTATTTTATTTATTTATTTAGTAAATTATGTCGTTATTTAATTGATTTATTTGTCTAATTTATGAATTATGTGTTAAATGATTTGTTACTTGTTTAGTTAGTTAAATTATCTATTATTAGTTTAGAAATTTATTAATTAAGTAATTATTGAAATAATGATTTAATTGTTAATTTATTTGTTAACATGATTACTTAGTTACATTATGATATAGTTGTTTATAAATTTTAATTCTTATTTAGTTATTTAATTTATGAAGTATTTGTTTATTTATTTATTAATTTGTCTAGTTATTTAAATTATGTTATATTTGTTTATATATGTTATTAATAATTTGTTTGACTTTTTTTGTTTATTTATTGTGTAAATTGTTTAAATATTTATGAATGTTTTATTTATTTTATAACTTGTGTACTTAGTAAAGTATGTTTTATTTGTTTAATTAGTTAATTAGTTAAATTAATTATATATGATATTTGATAAATATAGCGATTCCTAAAAAGCGCAAGAAGGATGACAAGAGCTGGTTAGTTACTGGACCAGTCGATGGTGGGCCGATCGATGCGACTGTTATTCCTAGTTTTTTAGGACACGTAGTATCGAGGTTTAGGGAGAAGGGTGGTAGAGCCCCTATTAGGTGTCATAATAGGGGTAGTATGTACGATTCCCTAGTTAGTTGGGTGCGTGGTATGTCACCCCTAGGCACTGAGATTCTTAGTCAGACAGGGCTGGGACATATTCCCAGCATTCTGTTTAGACATATAGACGCGCCCCTGGTATGCGCATTTTTGGAGAGGTGGCAGCCGGACACCAATACTTTTCATTTACCCTTCGGCGAGATGACGATATTGCTCCACGACGTGTGGGCGATTTTGCGGATACCGGTAGAGGGTCGTTTGATCACGCAGACATCGGATACAGCTACCGTTCTTGCGTATAGTAGAGATTTGCTCGAGATACCTCCGGATCAGCATATCGATAAGGAGTTATTCGAGAATGGGGCATTCTCGACTGAGCGGGTGATAGATATATGTAGGCGTCGACCGCGGCCCGACTCGGACGTTACTGCATTTTTATGGGCTACTATTGGGACCTGTCTGTTTACAGACAAGAGTTCCAATAAGTTCATGCCAGGCCCTGTTTTGGAGCTGATGGGAGGGATGGCGCAGGTGGGGCAGTATGCGTGGGGTACGACGCTAGCATACCTATATAGACATTTAGGTGCTGCTAGTCGTCATGGCACGTCGAGCGTTGCTGGTTGCTTGACGTTGCTATAGGCCTGGATCTACGAGCATTTTCCTTCTTTCAGGAGTAATGCCAGGTCTCTGCCAGCGCACCCCAATCGACCGTGGGCTAGTAGGTGGACTATCGACGCCCCCTGTAACAAGGATGATAGACTGACCAGTTTTCGAGAGGCGCTGGATGCCTTGACGTCGGACGATGTAAGTAAATAAATATCGTACCTTAAATAAATATATATAATTTTAGTGAAACTAGGAAATTTACTTGTAATGATATGTTTTATAGGTTATATGGATGCCTTATGGGCGCGATGTTGTCACCCGGACTTCGCGGACCCAGTATCGTGGGCTGATTGCTTACCGGGAGGACATAGAGCCGTATATGCCGGATAGGTGTGCTCGCCAGATCGGATACGTGCAGTGGATCCCTAGAGCGTTCATTCCGGCCACGGAGGGTACATATAGGGGGTACGTGGGGACTGGGTATGTCGTGCACCACCCACGCGCTTATGCGGAGTCCGACTGGGACGCATACACGTCGACCGGTGCCATATATTTTATGCATCGGGCACAGACCGGCCATGGCGTGAGTTACAGTACGTGCATTGATGACTACCTAGGCTGGTACGTACCCCACTTGCATCCGCACGTCATTGGGCCCCCACCGGAGCAGCCACAGCCAGTTATACCACGACGAGCATCCTCGGAATATGTAAGTAGTTTCTAGTTATTTAATTATATTTTATTATGATTTGCAAATGCAAATTTCTAATAGCAATGTTGATTGGTTTTTTTTGTAGTGCGTCGGTGATATGCTCAGTATGCAGCGACAGTTGCTGGATCAATTGCGAGATCGAGCACCGGACCTGTATGCGGAGTATTCTGCTCGGGTTGACGAGTTCGAGCAGCGATTTGACCGCACAGGTTGAGCGCATTTGTATGTTCATATGCAGGACATTTTTTATACATTTGTTTATTTGTATTGTATGTAAAATATTGTATTATATTTTTTTTGTATACATTTGTCATTTATATTGTATTATTATATGCATTACATTTTGTATACATTTGTTTATTTATATTTCTATGATAAATGTTTGGTTTTATTGGAAATAGTTGATTGGATTGGTGACTGTATTCCATAATTTAAAAAAAAAAAACATACTTAACAAGTGAAATCAGATTAAGATTATATAGACATCAGATCAGAGAATACTTGACATCAGATCAACAGAATATAGACATCAGATCAAGAATATAAAAGAAATCATACAAAAAAAACAAACATACTTAACAAGTGAGATTAGATCAGGATTATATAGACATCAGATCAGAGAATACTTGACATCAGATCAACAGAATATAGACATCAGATCAAGAATATAAAAGAAATCATACTACAAAAAAAAAAAAATACTTAACAAGTGAGATCAGATCAAGATTATATAGACATCAGATCAGAGAATACTTGACATCAGATTAACAGAATATAGACATCAGATCAAGAATATAAAAGAAATCATACTACAAAAAAAAAAAAAAAAAATACTTAACAAGTGAGATCAGATCAAGATTATATAGACATCAGATCAGAGAATACTTGACATCAGATCAACAGAATATAAACATCAGAATTTCTTTTATATTCTTGATCTGATGTCTATATTCTGTTGATCTGATGTCAAGTATTCTCTGATCTGATGTCTATATAATCCTGATCTGATCTCACTTGTTAAGTATGTTTTAAACATACTGTATGATTTCTTTTATATTCTTGATCTGATGTCTATATTCTGTTGATCTGATGTCAAGTATTCTCTGATCTGATGTCTATATAATCTTGATCTGATCTCACTTGTTAAGTATGTTTTTTTTTTGTAGTATGATTTCTTTTATATTCTTGATCTGATGTCTATATTCTGTTAATCTGATGTCAAGTATTCTCTGATCTGATGTCTATATAATCTTGATCTGATCTCACTTGTTAAGTATTTTTTTTTTTTTGTAGTATGATTTCTTTTATATTCTTGATCTGATGTCTATATTCTGTTGATCTGATGTCAAGTATTCTCTGATCTGATGTCTATATAATCCTGATCTGATCTCACTTGTTAAGTATGTTTTAAACATACTGTATGATTTCTTTTATATTCTTGATCTGATGTCTATATTCTGTTGATCTGATGTCAAGTATTCTCTGATCTGATGTCTATATAATCCTGATCTGATCTCACTTGTTAAGTATGTTTTAAACATACTGTATGATTTCTTTTATATTCTTGATCTGATGTCTATATTCTGTTGATCTGATGTCAAGTATTCTCTGATCTGATGTCTATATAATCTTGATCTGATCTCACTTGTTAAGTATGTTTTTTTTTTTTTTTGTAGTATGATTTCTTTTATATTCTTGATCTGATGTCTATATTCTGTTGATCTGATGTCAAGTATTCTCTGATCTGATGTCTATATAATCTTGATCTGATCTCACTTGTTAAGTATGTATTTTTTTGTAATATGATTTCTTTTATATTCTTGATCTGATGTCTATATTCTGTTGATCTGATGTCAAGTATTCTCTGATCTGATGTCTATATAATCTTGATCTGATCTCACTTGTTAAGTATGTTTTTTTTTTTTGTATGATTTCTTTTATATAGACATCAATTTTTGGAATTTACTCAAATAAGAATGAAATTATAACTTCTAACAATAATCGAATAACAACCTTAGTTCATAACTTCAATTAATATTTACATAAATTATTGCATTAAATTCAAACTGCTATGCATCACGCCGATTTTCCCACAACCTAAACCTCATTCTCAAACTATTGGGCCAGGTTCCGACGGTGTCTGCATTGCAGTGATCTCTCCAAACAGTGTGCAATGGTGGAAGAGGACAATCATCACGAACATCTACACAGACGTAATGATTACCTTGCACGTGAGCAATTGCTATGTGTCTCTCAGGACGTGAATCGTCCTCTCCAGTATCCAAAGGTAATATGGTATAATTCGCCATTGGCTCCGAACGGCTGAGGTGAAGTACCACGGCATTAGCATGCGTGGCAAGTGGGTACAAGTCCGTGGGTGTGACCATTCAGTAGGCCGTAGTACAATTTCTACCTTGATAACGTAAACGCTGGAGCACGGCACCCAAATGATCACCATCAGCAGGTCTCGCCTCCAAAACTCCAAACAAACCTTCATACCTTTGTGCATCACGACCGATCTCTCCAACAAGCGCTCTACGTGACAATTTCCAATTGTGCTGGCCGCCTGAAAGATAACTAGCAATCACTCTGAACCCACAATTTTCGTCTCCAATGACATCCGACCGTCCAGTACAGTAAGGCTGAAAAAACAATGGTACGCATGGAACATCTTATCCAAATCCTAACGTGTTAAATAAATAAGAATGAACATAACTGAACAAATTTTGTAAAGAAATTAATTATTGAAATAACACTAACAATATTTACCTTCACGTAAGGGAGACTCATTAGATGAGCCCGTCATATTGTTGGATGTGCGTCCAGTTGATCGACCACTTGAATTTGACCGACCCCTACCACGTGGTCCACGTGTCGCTCTCTCGCGTCCACTCCACTCCCGCATAACTGAATGGTGCAATCTGCTCGACGGCCGCCCCCTATGAGGACCCTCAACCGATGGCTCTGCTGCACTAGACCTATCAGGGTGCATCTCTTCTACATACGCCATATTAAGTAGACGAGCCAAGAATGACGGACTTGTGTTAACTGCAGGAATGACTTCCTCATTGAAAAACCTTTAATAAACAATATTTTCAATCAGAATCTTATATTAAACATATAAAAAATAAAAAAATTGTAGTATTACTAAAAAAACATAAGTAAAAAGTACCTGATGTCCTCATTCAAAGTATTGGAATCCCTTTCAGATGGTACAATAGTCAATCTCTGCCAGAACTCGTGGACTAATGGGAGCAATTGATATGCGGTCGATTCCTGTGCCTTGTATATATCACAGGCACAAGGAATCCCAAGCGTCATCTTGCACACACATCCACACCTATCGATCACTTCGCCTGCCAACCTATCCTTTTTTTCAACTTGTTTGCTAACCAAATACAGACAGTGATGCGACATATATTTGTTCAAGTAACAGTATGTAAACCCCATCATACTGGTTTGTGTCGTGGCAGTAGAAGACTCGAGCGACCCACTGTTATTTTTTCACGTACAAGTAAAAAAATGATAATAAAAATTATATTAAAATTATGAGATTAAATAAATAATCGAATACAGTTATTAAACTTACGCGATGTGAGGGAACAGATGTGTGAGATGGGAGTCGATCTTCATGAACAACGTGTCAAGAGAATTGGTTTAAGAATGAAGCTAATCTTTCAATGCAGCATGGGAAGCCTCAACCTTGTTAGTTGCAGTATTCCCAAAGTGTTGAAATGTATCCGTCCAGGCCCGACAGAATTTCTCCTTATGAATGAACCATGTCTCCTCCAAATAATCAACAACTGCAGGCTCAATCATAGAGTATTTAACCTTGAAGTGCTGCAATAGGAGGTTAAACCTTTCAACTGTGGGAGCCATGATAATTTTCTTCCACCAATTAGTGTATATATCAGTAGTCGTGTCCAAATTTCTCCGACCAACATTTTTTTCCAACCAAATAGCTACATCATGCTCAATATGCCACCGACATAACAAGTGATGGCAAGATGGAAAGTGATCCTTAATAGGCTGCAACAATCCCAACTCCCTATCTGAGATAACAACACTTGGTTCCACATTACTAAGTAACAATTCCCTCAAGTTACTCATTACCCAATCATATGTTTCTTTTGTCTCATTCTTAACAATGGCAAAAGCAATATTGAAGTTCTTATTGGTAGGAGTCATACCGATCATCTCAACGACGGGCATTTTGTACTTGTTGGTCTTATAGGTTGAATCAACCACTACAACCCAATACCACCTGTTGAACATCTGAATTGATGTAGGATGAGCAATGAATGCATGTGTGATCGCATTAGTGGCCTCATCAGTGATAATCTGAACATAGTATTTCTTCTCGCGAGCCAAATGCAAAAATTGCTGCCCAATATTCCTACCATCCATTCCATCTTTCTTCATCTCCTTTCAAATTGTAAACCTGCCATATCTGTACATTGTCTTCGGGAAACTGCTGATGAATAGCTTCCCAAATGCTTTTTGGTCTCACATTGAAAGAAAGCATGCGTTTAGCCTCAGCCTTTGACTCTTTCGAGAAATGGCTCAGCTGCCTGTGCCAATATGGATGCCTTATACCTAAAAAAATTAATAATACTAATATAAGTAAATGCTAAATATAAAAAAAATAATATAACAAATTCACTAACGAAATGTATTCATACCAGGATGATTATGCGTGGACATTTCCTCTGGCGTCACAAGCACACTGTAACGATTATCAACAATCTTCTTAACAGTTAACTTGAACGGGCATTTACATTTGCACCTTTTCGTATTCATCTGTATGGTGAGGAGCGGCTCTTTCAATGGATCTTTCCATCGACCACACCTTAAATAATACGTTGAGCCACTTCCGCCTTGTTTGGAGAGCACGAACTTCAGTCTATTAGCTATAGGAATGCAAAATAAAAATGCCTCGTCCACACTTGCGAAATCCCCATCAATCCTAAAATATTCACTAATATCTGCTCCAATTTTTTGTTCCTCACCCCCCTCGTCATCATCATCATCCTCATGCTCCTCATAATCATCATGTGTAGACATTTCCGGATCCTCGTCCTGTATATTGAAATTTGCAAATTCAGTATGTTAAAAACGCTATAAATTACACATTAGGACTATAAAAAACGCATCAATTTCAAAATAGTATATATTAAAAACGCTATGAATTTCACATAAAATAGTAAAAAAATGCTATAAATTTCACATGAACCATAAACAAAACGCTGCACATTTCCTAAGTCACATACAAAAAACGCCACAGATTTTATATAGAGCATATAAAAAACACTGCACTTTAAATTTTTTAACAGCAAAAACACAACACATTTCACATAACAAGAACAAAAAATGCCACAAATTTCACAAGTATAACATGAAAAACGCTATACTTTGCAAAAAAAAACCTTAAAACGCTACATATTTCAAATAATCCGTACAAAAAACGCTACTTTTCATATACATACACTCATTTTCGCTACGATTTTATCATGATGACTACCAAAAACGCCATGCTTTGGCGTTCAACACATAAAAAAACGCTAATATGTAGCGTTTTGGGTGCCGACAGACAAAAAAAATACATTTTGGGTTGAAAAATTACCATTTCGTGATAAATATTTATCTAATATTGAAGATTACGAATGCCCAAGCGTATGGATCGACGAAGATTTCCTTTGATTGACGATTTGAATTTGTTGTCAATATTTGTAAGGGATTTTATGTAAAGTGAAGTTAGAAAAGTTTTGGTATGAAGGACATAAATGTAATCTTGTCAATTTTTTTGTTATACAAATAGTAAAATCCCATTTAGCTATCTATGCCTCTACATGAGGCTTCCTCTATTTCAGCAATCCCATTAAAATCAAATCCCATCTTCGCACACTTTTCCTCCTCTTCCAACACACAACAACAGATTATATACTGTGATATGATATCTATTTTCCAATAATCTGATGTCTACTATTTTATGATCTCATGTCTATACAATCAGCATATAACATATATCATATCAGTATATAACAGATATCATATAACAAAACAAAAGAAATCATATCAATATATGAATACATCCTGATATGATTTCTTATATTAACTGATATGATATATTATGTCTCTCGATATCAATGCATTCTCTGCTTTTTGTTTATATCTGTTGTGTTGATATAAATTCAAACTTTATTTAATTATGAGATAAATAAAATAATAATTAAAAATATTTTTAAATTTTTTTAAAAATAAAAAATATAAAAAAATACTGAATTATTTTTAAAGAAAACCGATGAAAATAACGATTTAGGGAAGAAGAAAAAAATTTCATTAAAAAAATGAAATAAAATAAAATAAAGATAAGAGAGGAGTGGGCGAAAGAAATGAAGAAAAAAAAAAATGTTTGAATTCATTGCTCACGGAACTGAAATACCTAAAAGTTAGGGAAAAGGCAAAAACAAAGCCCATGGGTTTACGTGGAAAAAGGACGCGCGCCAGTGTCAAATTATTTAATTATCCCAAAAATTTATTATTTTTGGTATATGAATAAAATTACACACCATATAAATTACCTATTTAATCCTAATTGTTTCTAATAACTATATCCACTCAACTGTTGACTAGTTAAATTCAATTTTTTTTAAAAATATTTGTTCCTTTACAAAAAAAAAAAAAAAAAAACTAAATGGGCCCAACTTTCATTAATTTAAAAAAATTTCAAAATTTCAAAAATTTTTTCATTTCTCTATTTTTTTCACAAAGATTTATATTTTCTCGTTTTCTTTCAATTATTTTTTTCTATTTTCATTTGTTTTATGTTTTCTCATTCCTTTCAATTTCTTCCTTTTTTTTTTTTTCAATTTCTTCACATTTTGTTTCTCTTTTCAGTTTTTTACTTTTTTTGGTACTATTTTAAAATTTATCCATTTTTCAACTCTTTGAATTTTCTTTCTATTTTAAATTTTAACAAAATTCATACCTTTGATGATTTTTGTTTTCATTTATAATCTTGTTTCTCTTTTATTTTTTGTGTTATTAATTAGTTCAAACTAATTTACTGTAGTAGTAACGACTAGTGAGATTTACTATCTTTTTCTTAATTCTCAAAAACTGTCATGACAATGTAAGAATATGGCCTGGATGTTATGGCCCATATATTTAATAAGCCCAATTAAATTAGTTTAGGTTTCCTAATCAGTTTAATATTATGATTAAATCTGGACCGTTAAACTAGTATTCGATGGACGTATTAGATTAAAGATTGTGGGTATATAAATTAGTCCTCTCCCTGCCCTAATTAATTAACACACAATACACTATTATATGTGTGGGTAGAATAAAGTTGCCTCTCCATCTTGCTATCAACCGCTCAAGAGGGTCAAGGTGGAGAAACTAGTTTATAGGGATTATTGTGATCCTGCTGCAGATCTGGTTTCCTGTATATCTGGTGATCTTCTGATAATGATGAATTTCGCATTAAGGTATGTTTTATGTGCTTTATCTATGTGGTTATTATTATATTCAACATCCTAATTGGCATGATTGTTACGATGTTCTTATCATGTTAAAAATAACATGTGGTATCAGAGCCTGAGTTTTGAATAGATAATAATTCATAGATTTTAGATTAATTAAATTATAAATTAATTAATCAAGAATATGTTTGTTTCCATTAATAAAAGCCTGCCGCCGCCGTTAGTTTTTACAAAGTGTGCATGGTTTAATTGCTAACGACTGGAGTTATATATATAAATTACATATGTATTAAGCGGTGTAGGTTTTTTAATGAAAGTTAAATCGAGCACATTGGTTAAGTTTTCATTGGGTAAAGCATCAAAAGGGTTGACAATGGGTAGTAAAAGTTATATATATGATAAATGTTGAGCCATTGGAGCCGCTACAATGGAGCTGAATCAGTAAGGATGTCATAAGCTGCTACAATGAAGCTTTCTTAGCCTTTGTTAAAGTCCAATGTTTTGTTGTAATTGTTGCAACCACATTGTGACAAATCTGTGAATTACTAAGGCAATAATGGACTGAGTTCATGAGGTTTGAAAGCATTTTATCTGGACAAAATCTCAGCAAGAAGCCGATGAATAAACTGAAGTGCCAAAATGAGAAGGAAGTGTACTGTTGGCATATCAGATCAAAGGCCACACAGATCAGATCAAAGACAGTGCGCATCAGATCAAAGGATGCACACATCAGATCACATGCAGCACAGATCAGATCAACGGAAGTAAAGATCAGATCAAATTCTCAAGGGATTGCTCAGCAGCTTGGTTTCACAGAAGCAAGGCAAGTCAGCAACAAAACATATTTGCAGCAGAAGAGAACAACTCAAGGCTGGAGAGCTAGAGCAGACACCTAAGAAGCTGAAGTCAAGGACGGCTAGTGAATCACACCTCAAACGCGCGACTCTAAAAGTCTCTCAAAGATTCAGAAGACGCAGGAGCATCATGTTGAAGTATCTAGCAATCCTGTGAGCGAGCAGAAATACAAAAGAATCAAGCAGTGCCCGATCAGAAGAACTGCAGGAGCTACATGGATGGTTCTGAGTTGCTGGACAGAACGTTGTGACATGAAGCTAACATCAGATCAACCGAAGGCTAACATCAGATCAACTGCAAGCTAACATCAGATCAACCGAAGGCTAACATCAGATCAACTGCAAGCTAACATCAGATCAACCGAAGCGCGACATCAGATCAAATGCCGCGCACATCAGATCAGCTATAAGCTAAGATCAGATCACTTCTGCTGTTTCAAAATATCTAAGACGAGCTACTCGAGAAGTATGAAGGAGTACAGTCAACAATATGACATGGCAAGCAAGTTGCAACTCAAAAGGTTGAAAATGGATTATTTGAATCTTGAGCCGCCTTTCGTGTATGATGTGCTGACACACTGCACGGTAGGGCACAGTTTTTCTTCTGGGAAAAAGAAGATAGAGTGCGGAAGATAATAAAAAAAAAAAAACGGGCATATGAGTAGGTGTGGTAGGTACAACAACTGCAAAACGGAGGATAAACCAAAAAAAAAAGGGGCAGGCACGAGAAGAGAAATAGAGAGAGAGATGAGCAACAGGCAAGATGTATGCTGAACCGAACGAAACCGAGAAAAGGGAGAAGTAAAAGAGTGAGAGCTGCAAAAAGATGATATGAGAAACACAAGAGAGAAAGAAACAGTCAGCTGCACAAGGAGAAGCTGAAGCTTTGGAGAAGCAGAAGTCAAGGAAAAGAAGAAGCTGAGGAGGAGCAGAAAAAGGGAAGACTGAAACTAAGATCAAAAATGATGCAGAATCGGGAGAACTGACCCTGAGGTTGCAGCTTCAGGTGGTAAGCCTAGAACACTATCAAACGTCTTTCATTAAGTGATTTTGAAAGATATTTGTGTAGAAAAGGCAGCACAACAGAGATTTATATGTTGTTGTTTTAGTTGATGAACTTGTAGAGGTAGTGAACCTCAATGTGTTGAGCAGTGAGCTCTTGTTTATGTTGCTTACGGTCAGTGAGGCCAGAGCTGAATGATTCCGTGATAGTGAAGATTGACAGGAGTGAATCTGTCCGTGGATGTAGATCATTTGATCGAACCACGTAAAAATCCCCCGTGCACATTTACTGCTTTGAGTGTGTCTTGACTGGTGTGGTATTCTCAAACTCTAAGCTTGAACAGGAGTGTCGTGGTTGTGTAAGTGAACCCTCCTTGAGTGAGTCCATCTAAGCCAAGAACGTGAGTTCAACAATAAGCTCTAACTGAGCTAACATTTGAGAGGGAATCCTTTAGTTGAAAGAAAAATTGATAAAGTGTTGATTCACCCCCCCCCTCTCAACATTTGACACGATCCAACAATAAAGGCATATAATAAAGGCTGGCCGGGTTCTTTTCCCCTGTTATACCTAATGTTTGCTGCCGCCGCCCAAAACCTAATCAGTTGCCGCCCTTGTTTACTCATGGCTGCCGCTTAATGTTTTGCTTATTATTTTGCATAATAGCACGGTATTTATGTTTAATTATGAACATCATGTATGCGGCTGTTTCTTCATATATTTTATTGTTTAATTATTGCTGTTCATATTCTTGATTCTATTAATGTTAAAAGAATCACTAAATATTTTATTATATGACATTATGTGAAAATTAATTTGTTAGTCACGAAAGTGACTAAATTAATTTTTGAATGTACTCATATAATTTATGTGTTTTATGGCATATTATATGACATTAAGGTGAAAATTAATTTCTCAATCACTAAAATGATTAATTAACTTTGAATGTAATCATATAAATTTATAATCTATGGAATTCTATAATTGTTTTAATTATATGACATTAAGTGAAAATTAATTTGTTTGTCACCAAAGTGACCAAATTAATTTAGTATGTTTAGTCATATAATTTATTTAATTTATAAAATACAATGATCGTTTTAATTATATGACATTAAGTGTAAGTTAATTTGTTAGTCACCAAAGTGACCAAATTAATTTTGATAGTGGTCATATAATTTAATGTATTTTATGAGTGTTAGAATTGTTCAATTATATGACATTAAGATAAAGTTAATTTGTCAGTCACCAAAGTGACCATATTAATTTTGAATGTGGTCATATAATCTTATGAAATTATGTAATTCCATAAATTATTATATGGCATTTAGATAAGATTGATTTGTTAGTCACCAAAGTGGCTAAATTAATTTTGGATGTGGCCATATAATTTCATATGTTTTATGTAATGCCATATTTATTTTATTATATGACATTTAGATAAAGTTAATTTGTAAGTCACCAAAGTGACCAAATTAATTTTGAATGTATAGTCATATAATCGTATGTACTCTTGGATACATTATGAAATTTATTGGTTGATAGAAATTATGGATTTTACCCAAAGGAAAATCAATATTCTATAACCGATAATATAAAGGAGAAAATTAAAATATTTTGTTGCATATATATAGTTTTCCAAAGATACTATATATTTATGAAGTTAATTTAATTTTCTTATAAAGCTCAAATAGCATTCAAATCATGATGATAGATATATTGTTGTATTTCCCAAAGGAAATCAACAACATTTTATGAATAATGTTTGTGTCTGATTTATTAAGTGAGCATTTATATGTTATTATCAATAGATTATATTTTAATCTACACAAATTACAAATTATAAGCAGCATTAAGTTAACTTTTCCTAGAAGTGAAAATCAGAATGCAAAATGATTTTCTTAAAGATGAGGATAAGAAATTTTGTTATACAATAATGTGTGTGTATAGGCATGTATGATTGAGCTCGTGACTATAAAGATTGGTAGGTCAAAGAACATGTAGCTATTGTCCTAAACATGACTATTGTTGTAACAAAACCAAAGATACTACATATAAATGTGAATGACTCTTCCTTAATGAAGTTCATTATGAACTCACTTCCTGTTGTGGATTGGTTCACATCAATATAACACATAAAAGGATAAGTGGAATATTGATGAACTTTCCATTAAGATTATACAAAAGGAAGCGAGATTAAAGAAAATAGGAGTTCATTCCACTAACCTAATGATAAGAAGTTGAAAAGAAAATCAAACCAAAATCAAAGACTTTTAAGCAGAAACAACCTGCTTAAGTTTTACAGGTTGATGATGATGGAAGAGAGGAACAAAAGATAAGTAAATGTCACTCATACAAAAGGAATGGCATTGTCAAAATGATTGTTTTATAGTAAGTTTTGATTTAGAAAGAAAAGTGTACATTATGTTTATGTATGCTTTGAATCAAACTTGTCAAAGTTCCCTCTTATACTTGGTGGTTTGACTATGATACGACTACTTATAGTTCCCGTATTATGTAGGGATTTCTTATGATTTAAATATTAAGTTTTTGGTTAGAATATTGTTTTGATTTATATAAAGATAATTTATTTATCGGCCATAGTATGTTTTAATGGCTTATATAAATTAAAACTTGATAGTTCCAAAATCCCTATTCATTGTTAACAAAATTATTGGAATAAATACAGTAGTTTGATGAATGAAAAATTTTGCTTAATAGTGGCATAAATATTTGGGTCATACATCTAAAGAAAGTTTCAAGAGATTAGTAAAGAATGAGATTCTAATGAATCTAAATTTTACTGATATTGACTTATGTGTGGAATGTATTAAGGGTAAGCAAACCACACATAACAAGAAAGGAGCCACAAGAAGCAGTCAACTTCTTGAAATAATACACACTAATATTTGTGGACCTTATGATATTCTTTTTTTTTTTTGTAGATAAAAATACTTTATCACCTCTATAGATGGTTTTCACTATATGGATATATCTATTTGGTTCATGGAAAATTTCAATCGAGAAATGCCTTTAAGGTATTTATAAAAGAGGTTGAGATGCAATTAGATAGAAAAGTAAAAATTTTAAGATTGATAGATGTGTTGTCTTATAAAAAAATATATATTTATATATATATTATGAATTTGAACAGGATCCTCGTCCATTTACTAAGTTCCTCGAAAGTTAAGGCATATGTGTACAATACACTATGTCAGAAAGGTAAAATAGAACATAATGAATATGGTTAGGAGTATGATGAGTAATTTGTTTACCCAAAGTTTTGTAGATGTATGTATTTAGAATTGTCGTGTATCTATTAAACAATGTTTCTTGTATGTCAGTTTCAATATTCCTCTTGAATTATGAACTGAAAGAAAATTTAGTTTAAGACACCTGTATGTTTGGGTTGTCTAACAGAATCACGCGTCTATAATCTACATGAAAGAAAATTGGATTCGCGAACGTTTAAAGGCTACTTTATTGGTGACCTAGAGAACTCCAAAGGGTATAGAGTTTGTTATCCAAACCATAGTTCTAAAATTGTTAAAGTAGGCATGCCAAAATTTTAGTGAAAGATAAAGTTAGTGGGAGTACTGAAAATCAAGTTGTGAATATTAATGAAACGGTTAATGTCTCATTACCCATAAATGTTCCTGAATTCATGACTATTTCAAGTGTTGTTCATTTATTGTTGGATTAGAATAATCAAGAACAACATTTGAATAATGGAAAAGTACCCATGAGAACCTCATTTATCACCAAAGCAAGTAAGTAAACTTGTTGGAGTAACTTTAATAAACCTGTAAGGGTTAGAATGTAAGTTATTTCCAATGATTATGAAGTTTATTTGCAAAGTTAGATTTGATTATGGCATTGATAAATTTTGTTTGTTTTCACAAACCATAGAAAGTAATAAGTCTGGAATGTGAATTGATGCTGTGAACTAAGAGTTGAAATCAATGGCTCATATCGATGTCTGTGATCTTGTAGACTTGCTAGAAAGTTCTAAATGAGTTGGGTGAAATGGTTCATTAAGATCATGACACAACTCGAATGGCAATGTCGAAGGATGTAAAATTAGACTTGTAGTCAAAGATTACACTCAGAAAAAATGGCATTGGTTAGAAAGAGACTTTTAACTTATCTCAAAGAATGATGTATTGAGATATTTGATTTCAGTGACTCAGTTTGTTTTAGAGTTACATTATATGAATGTGAAAACAACATTTTGAATGAGGATCTTAATAAAGAAGTTCATATGGATCAACCTAAAGGTTTTTCATTGAGCATAAAGAAATTGTGTGTAAACTAATGAAGTCAATATATGAACTTAAAACAAGCTTTCGCTCAATGATATATTATGTCTAATAATATCATTGCTTCTTGGTTTTAAGGAAATCACTGTTGATCAGTGTAGTTGCCGAGGATCAGTGGGAGTATGTTTATAATTGTGATTTTATATATTGACAATATTTTGTTTGTTGCTAATGATTTGATTTTGTTGAGTAAGAAAGAAATCCTTTCTAAGAATGAACAAAGGATTATATGCTTACTTGTAAGTTATCTAATTAATTATATGATTGGATATTTAAATTTAGAATTTAATGGATGATTGACAGTTGAAAGTTTATGTTTGGCTATTTGTTCTTCTTGATTGAAAGAGCAATCTTATGATAGTACCAAACAATCTGTCATTACTGCATCCATTATGAAATAAAAGTTATAGCTTGTTATGAAGCTACTGTTGTTGCATTATGGCTGCAAAACTTTATTTCAAGGTTTGGAGTGGTCGACGTTGTACGCAAGCCGTTGAAAATTTATGATAATGTTGCAGTAATTATCTTCTTAAAAGACGATAAATGTTCCTAATGTGAAAAATATATGGATTTTAAGTTCTTTATCGTTAAAGCAGATATTCAGAAACAATGAGTGTTATTTAGAACATATTATGTTGAATCTCATGATTGCAGATTCTAACTAATGGTTTACAACTAAAGGCTTTTAAACACGTGCTTATGATGAGCCTTGGTTGTATTAATGACGATGATGTTCTAACACTCTTGAACTCAATAATAAATTGTTTCTGATTTTCTATTTCTTATTCTATATGCTTATGCATGCATGATTGGTTGAATAAGAAATTCGTATGACTTTTCATAACAGTATGTGGACTGTATGTTGTTTATATACAATTTATGAACCTGACATGATAAGCCCTTAATGTTGTGGTGTGTGGAAGGGAGTATATGACTGTACTATGTATGACCGCCATAACTCACATTATGTGGTTTGTTATGTTAAGGTGTTGATGATGTTAGTGGTTGACAGATTTAATCTTGCTAGCCTTATGTTATACTATTAAACGGAATTGTGGAACATCCGGCCAAGTGGGAGAATGTAAGAATATGGCCTGGATGTTATGGCCCATATATTTAATAAGCCCAATTAAGTTGGTTTAGGTTTTCTAATCAGTTTAATATTATGATTAAATCTGGACCGTTAAACTAGTATTCGATGGACGTACTAGATTAAAGATTGTGGGTATATAAATTAGTCCTCTCCCTGCCCTAATTAATTAACACACAATACACTATTATATGTGTGGGTAGAATAAAGTTGCCTCTCCATCTGGCTATCAACCGCTCAAGAGGGTCAAGGTGGAGAAACTAGTTTATAGGGATTATTGTGATCCTGCTGCAGATCTAGTTTCCTGTATATCTGGTGATCTTCTGATAATGATGAATTCCGCATTAAGGTATGTTTTATGTGCTTTATCTATGTGGTTATTATTATATTCAAGATCCTAATTGGCATGATTGTTACGATGTTCTTATCATGTTAAAAATAACAGACAATGTTTAAGACTTTCTGCAACAAAGTTTATACATGAAAATCAAAACTCTATGCTAAATAACCAAACAACTATGTAATCCGAACTTTATAGGGAGGGTTTGTCAAACTTTTGTCGTTATGAACTTTATGGAGGACGATACTTGACAAAGCCAAATGCTTAGGTGTTAAACATTTGCTACATATACACAAAGATCATCATAGCTTTCGTGGCATGCTTGGGAGCATCACATGTTTTGGCAGTGGAAAATTTGTTCAGTTACATGGAAAAGTCAATTTACATGAGGTAATAAAGATGTTTCTCAATTATATTAGAAGCAGTCGCATCATATGCTATGCTTTCTTCCGCGTTTCAAGGTCTAACAACGACATCAACTTGCTCAAACAATCTCCAATATTTGATGTCCTTTTGAATGATTACGCTCTTCCGTACAATTTACAGTAAATGACATACAATGTTGGTGTATGTGCCCTTTTAAAGGCTATATAGACGTTTGTCGTTTGATTGCTATATATCAAATGAGTTAATTTCATAAGTTTAATATTCTTATGCATATATAAATGATGAAATGATCAAGGGGGTTACTAGTTACCGCCCCAAAAACTGGGACGGTAGTCTTGTAATTTGACGAAATTATCCTTGATTTTACTAATTACCGCCCTAGTTTTCCGTCCCAATTTTTATTTACCGCCCCAATCTAATTTACTAATATAACCTTATAATAATATATTAATATAATAAAAATAATAAATTTAAAAATATTAATTTTTTATTAAAATATTAAATAATAACAAAAATAAAAATAATTAATTTTTTTAATTATTCGGTGCGGCTTATTCGGTGCGGCTTATTCGGGTTGCGGGTGGATAACCGATTAAGTAAATTGGTTAATTGGGCGGTTCTTAAGTTTGCTTTTTTAATTTGGGGCCCGACCGAAAACCGAATAAGTATAAAGGACTATAATGTAATTAAATAGACATCAGATCATGATTATATAGACATCAGATCAGAGAATACTAGACATCAGATCAATAGACTATAGATATCAGATCAAGAATATAAAAGAAATCATACAATAGAACTAAAGCATACTTAACAAGGGAGATCAGATCATGATTATATAGACATCAGATCAGAGAATACTAGACATCAGATCAACAGACTATAAATATCAGATCAAGAATATAAAAGAAATCATATAATAAAATTAAAACACACTTAACAAGGGAGATCAGATCAGGATTATATAGACATCAGATCAGCGAATACTAGACATCAGATCAACAGACTATAGACATCAGATCAAGAATATAAAAGAAATCATACAATAGAATTAAAACACACTTAACAAGGGAGATCAGATCAGGATTATATAGACATCAGATCAGCGAATACTTGACATCAGATCAACAGACTATAGACATCAGATCAAGAATATAAAAGAAATCATACAATAGAACTAAAGCATACTTAACAAGGGAGATCAGATCATGATTATATAGACATCAGATCAGAGAATACTAGACATCAGATCAACAGACTATAGACATCAGATCAAGAATATAAAAGAAATCATACAATAGAACTAAAGCATACTTAACAAGGGAGATCAGATCATGATTATATAGACATCAGATCAGAGAATACTAGACATCAGATCAACAGACTATAGACATCAGATCAAGAATATAAAAGAAATCATACAATAGAAACTAAAACATACTAAACATACTTAATAGATCAGATCATGTGTTTTAATTCTATTGTATGATTTCTTTTATATTCTTGATCTGATATCTATAGTCTGTTGATCTGATGTCAAGTATTCGCTGATCTAATGTCTATATAATCCTGATCTGATCTCCCTTGTTAAGTGTGTTTTAATTCTATTGTATGATTTCTTTTATATTCTTGATCTGATGTCTATAGTCTGTTGATCTGATGTCTAGTATTCGCTGATCTGATGTCTATATAATCCTTATATGGTATTTTTCTAATTTGTATTTGGGTTGTAAGTTCGACGAGTTGGACGCGTAGAGACCTATGCAATTTGTATTTGGGTTCATCAAAATATAAAAAAATGAAATTTCCAAATAAATATTACATGTAATATTAGAAATAAAAAAACTAAGCAACTCGAAGTTTTATACTCTTCTTTTACAAACCATATCCAGAGAAATGTGTCACTGTTCATTGTTTAAAGTAAAATAATAATGAAGAAACAGAAATTCATTTGAACACTAAACTGATTATTGAGTTAGAACATGGAAATGGAGAAAAAGAACAGAATCCTTCCAGCAATTACATATCAATTGCAGATTTCTTCCTTCATTAAAATGCAGCTTTTTATAATTATAACTACAAAAAAACTCGCACTTAATTCTTGAAAGTTCTTGAACACACCTCCAGCTACATATCAATTCAATACTTTCTCAATCCTAAACCAGCAGAACTTGTTAGAAGCAACACCCAAAATTTTGCCATTAAAACCAATTCTCAATCCTAAACCAGAAGAACTTGTAATGAGCAGAAGCCAAAATTTTGCCATTGAAACCAATTGTCAGTCCTAAACCAGCAGAACGAAGCCAGCAAACTCCAAAACCAGCCACACCACTCTGCTGAGACTTCACAAAAACTTTGACCAACTCAATCCCAAACAGCTGCAGAACCAAGTATGCTATAATTCAAGAAATTACATGTGCCAACTTTGATGCAATATGCATAAACAGAGAAGACAACGAATTAATATTCCAGCATACATAAACCAGCAGGCAACCATTGCTGTTCATTCCTCCCAAGCCAAAACAAACCGCATCAAAAGCTAATTTGAACAGTAGCAAATATCTTTCAAAACTTCCACTGAGAAACATTTTTGTCCATACTAGCCATACAACATTAAAAAGGGCATAACAAAACCATATTATCAGTTAGGGATCAATTAACACATCCAGAAGGTTAGAAATGAAAAGTATCAATTGCACGAACAAAGAAAAAACGAAACAACTAATGACAGCGAAAAGGCAGTACTACCTTGTCATCCTAGTAAACAATGTTAGCGGGTATTTCCTTCTTGATAATCTTGTCAAATCTGAAGGCAAAAAACACAAGTAACGATTCAAGAAGCGGAAGGATCAATTTTGACTGAAGGGAATGGAACTGATATTTATCTACAGAATTTTGCAAACATAATAGCAAAAGTTCCAATTGTATACAAGATTCTGGGATTCAGAAGAACATAAAAATCGAACAATAATCCATCCAATAATTTAGCCCATCCAATAAAATCGAACAAATTTAGCCCTCTTTGAAAAACCATCCAATCCCAAAATCTTTTAATTTGGATCAATCTTTATCAAAATCAAAATCAAACCCCAAGAAAATTTTTACAAAAAAAGGAAGTCAAAAATCATTACTGTTGTTTGAATACCTCATACCCACGGTCGCGGCTTGAGAAACGATGACTGCAACTTCAGTTCACGACCGACTCGCGACACCGACTTTGCGACCCCGACTCGCGACCACCGGCGCTGACGACCTCTGGCTTTGACTTCGTGACCATGGCTCGACCCCGACTTGCGACCACCGATGATGACGACCTCCGACTTCGACTTCACGACCATAGCTCGACCCCAACTCACGAATGAATTTTCGACCACGGCATTCGACTTCGTGACTTCGTGACCGGCTTTGACTTCGCGACCGACTTCGCGACTACAGCGATGACTACCACCCGGCTTTGCGACCCCGACTTCACGACCAGGACTCCCACAAGGGCTTCGGTTTGTGGAATAGAAGAGAACGATTTGGGTTAGGTGGGGTAGCGGCGACTAGAGTTTCGCTAGAGGAAGGGGTTGAAGTGAGGGCACCGGTTACCGATTTGGGGAAGGTGGGTAGCGGCGGCTAGGGTTTTGTTAGGGAGGGGTGGAATCGTTAGTGGGTCGGGGGCTGTAGGGTTTTTTTTAAAGAAATTGTATAAGGGTAGTTTAGGTATTTTAGTATTTATTGATTTAAATATTCATTAAGGTATTTAGTGTATTGTTAAGGGCATTATTGTCCAAACTGGGGCGGTAGCTGAGGCGGTAACTAGTAATAATTAATGATCAATGTACTAGAACATATGCTTATGATTGAACCTTAAGAATATCTTGGTTGTGAAACCCAATAAGCAAAACATGTTCTAAGTACAAAATTATCCCTAGTCAGTTATTAACGTGGGAACATCAATATGATAAGACTAGTATGTGTTTTAGTGATGGTAGAGTTTCACTAGCCATGATGTAGTGACATCAACTAAAGACATAAATGAATATGTAAGGTAACATATCGTTGGATCGATCCGCCAAAAGAAACACTTCATTGACTACTTAGATCATGAGTGATTCTTTTGAATAGTACTCGTACTAGAATCCTTAGACCAGAAATCACTACATGGTCTTAGGTGAAGAGTAGTGTACTTTGACATACGCCTAACGGGGCTGTAACAGATTACCAAATACGGTATGATTGGGTATGCTAGGGCTTTTGGCCCATCCATATCTTATATAGAGTCTTATCTATTGTCTTAGATGGAATACAGTTTAATAAGTAGGCAGCAGAAATGAGAGCATAACCCCAAAAGGACGTTGGTAGAGTTGTTTGGCCTATCATTGACCGAACTATATCTAATAGGGTCCGATTCATCCTCTCGGATACACTATTCTATTGAGGTGTTCCCGGTGGAGTAGCTGGTGAAACAATTCCACATTACTTGAGATAGACATCGAACTCATCACTTAGGTATTCACATCCCCGATAGGAGCGAATAGCATTAATCCTTTTATCCAACTAATTCTCTATTTCGTTTTTTAACTCGTTGAACTTTTCAAAAGTTTCACTTTTATACCTCATTAAGTAGACATAACCATATCAACTATAGTCATCGGTAAAAGTCACGAAATATTCGAATCCACCTCTAACTTGTGTGTTCATTGGTCCATATACATCCGTATGTATTAGAGCCAATAGCTTTGGACTATTTGTCATTTTTTTTCTTGCAAGCACGGTTCACACATGTCATGAGATTCATAATCAAATGACCCAATGACTCCATCTCATGAAGTCTTTGAACACGTTTCTCGCTAATGACAGTGCTATAGGTATGAAGGATTTTTCTTGACACATTTTACATTTTGTCTTCCAAATGACATTCATTTTAATAGAAACATATAGTGTCATTTTCTTGTTTAGTCTTAGAATCAGGCTTTGCCTTGGCAGCAGTCTTACTGCGTGCCTCCTTGTTCCTAACAATTTTGCCTTGTCTTTGAACTTTCTCTTGTTCACTTTGCCCTTTTCAACCACCAACACTTGAGTATCCATCTCAAGGATCTGCTTAATGTTTTTCAGCATCTTATGCATATTGAAATTTACCACGAAGTCATTGTACTCATCTGGTATCGAAGCCAAGTGCTCTCCAGTGTTGATGGTTTTGCGTCTCTGTCATCTCCACCTGTTTTTAGTTTTGAAATAACGATTTTGGGTTTGGAATTTGATTGATATAAGTGGCTTTTTGTCACTTGATTTTCCATAGGAATATTAGTAGGATAAGTGCAGTTATGAGAACTAATTTTTTGAATTGAGATTGATTGTTATCATGCTCCTCGTAATTATTTATTTACTAATATTTTATTTTTAAAATTTTACTGCTATGGACTAGAGTTATATACTAATTAAACTATTGATCTATTGATGGGGTTTGGAAAACATATAGAAGGCAAAAAAAAAAAATTTATATATACAAGTAGATTTTATGGGTCACTAACTTACCCGTTATATTAACCCGAACCCGATACAAACCTAATCAGGTAAGCTGAATTACCAAACTATATTGTTGCAAAATTTGTTTGTCTACATTTATTCCATTAAACATTACGAGAAAGAAGCTTTATTTTATTCCGGACAAGATGAACTGTGAAGTACTGAACTCCATGATGCATGTCATCCTATGAAATAAAAAGAAATTGAATTTAAAAGGACAAAAAATAAATAAAAGAATTAAGCTGAGTCGACCATTAATGGAAGAGTAAAAATAATTAGTACGTTGATTTAAAAACTAAATAAATTAACTGAATTGCTATTTGTATCATGAATTTGCTATTTGTATCACAAAAAAAAATAAAAATAATAATAAAATGACCAAAATGCCCTTATGATGGAAAATGAGTAGAAAATACTAAGTACTGTACCATATACACAAACGCAAGGAAAAACGTTTTTTACATGTAAAAATTAAGTAAAATGACGTTTTTGAAGCTTAAAAACGTCAAAACAGTAATTTTTTAACCACATAAAACGCAACAAAATTACGTTTTTGTCCCCTAAAAAACGCAAAAACGGTGCGTTTCCGCCGCGGAGAAAACGCCAAAATGCGGCGTTTCCACCGCGGCTCGCTCGCCGATTTGGGGCGTTTTCGACACACAAAAAACATAAAACCCCCAAATCGGCAGCAGCTTCATTAGGGCAATTTTTTCTCAAAAAATCAGTCCAAAAAACGCAAAAGGTGATAGATTTTGCCGGCCAAAAACGCAAATCATGGACGGAGGAGATGGCGAACAATCACGAAGGCACGAAGCGGGCAAAGGTCCACTGATAAACAGGGTAAAAATCGTTTTGAATTTGAGTTTTTTTAGCATTTTTTCAGCATTTTTTTCCTGCAGATCTGCTGCTTTCGGGTCTTAAAACGCCATCTGCCGGCGTTTTCAGACCCGAAAACGCCGACCGTCGGCGTTTTGGTAACCCAAAACGCCATCGGCCGGCGTTTTGGGTATCGAAAATGCCATCGGCCAGCGTTTTCGATACCCAAAATGCCGGCCGTCGGCGTTTTCGGTATCCAAAACGCCATCGGCAGGCGTTTTGGATACCCAAAACGCCGGCGTCCGGCGTTTTGTGCATCCCAAAACGCCGGCGTCCGGCGTTTTGAATGCTCAAAACGCCGACCGTCGGCGTTTTGAGTATCCAAAACGCCGGACGCCGGCGTTTTGGGATGCACAAAACGCCGGACGCCGGCGTTTTGGGTATCGCACACCACCCCCACCCATATTTTGATTTAAATTGATTTATCGTATGTTACAATATAATTGCTTCATTTTATTTAGTTATTTATTTATTTATGCAATTATTCGTTTATTTATTTAGGGTGGCGCTAAGTTAAAGCCACAAGGCGATAGGCAGCGTCCCACAGCTTCTGCTAGGAGGCAGAAGGTGCCAGTTATTAGGGGAGGTGGTGGTAGACGGGGAGGTGGGATTGTTATATCCGAGGGAGGACGGGGAAGTCGTGACTCCTCATTTCAGTTGAGGGATGAGTATTACGATACTACTGATTCCGATGACACTGATGCGAGTGAGGATGAGCAGTTTGGGCATGAGGAGGAGTTTGGGCATCCCCATGAGCAGTCACGGCAGGGGGACGCTAGTGGGAGTGGACGGCCACTAGGGGACCAGGGTGAGGGGTATACCTACGGAGGTGACCCTTCTCACCCACATGCTGAGAGGACGATCCGGTATAGGAATCCGGACCACGGACAGTTCGAGGAGGTGGATCCTGCTGCAGGTACGCGTTTTAATTTAATTGTATTAGTATTTTTAATAAATAATTGATTTATTTTAATTGTTCATAAGATGAGAATTTGTTATTGCTTGACTTAAATTGTGCAATTTTTATGTAGTTCAGTAATTATTTTAATTCCTATACGTATTTGCTTTACTTATGTATGTTTTTCTTTATTTATTTTAATTATGTGTACTTATTTTTAATTAGCTTTATTTAATTACGTGTTTTGTTTAAGTTTTACAATTAATTTACTTATATATTTTTATATATATATGTTGTCGATATAGTTCCCCCTAGGAAGCGCGCGCGGGAGGATCGGAGTTGGATAGTTACAGGGCCCATTGAGGGGGGCCCTATAGATGATAGCCTTATCCCTAGCTTTTTAGGGCATGTGGTATCTAGATATTGGCAGGAGGGGGTGCCTACTAGATACCACCTTAGAGTCCACAATAGAGGTAGCATGTACGACCTGTTTGAGAGGTGGATCGGCTCGATGACGGTCGAGGGTGCGCAGATCTTGAGCGGGACAGGCCTTGGACACCTGCCCCGCATTATGCACCGGAGCATTGATGAGCCTCTCATCAATGCATTTTTGGAGAGGTGGCAGCCGGATACGAATTCGTTCCACCTCCCCTTCGGAGAGATGACCATCCTCCTACACGATGTGTGGGAGATTTTGAGGATTCCGGTCGATGGTCGACTCATCACCGAGGTTACACCGTCGTCTACCGTACTGTCATGGTCGAGAGGATTGCTAGAGATTCCTCCTGAGGAGCGTATAGACGGGGAGCTGTATAGGAATGGCGAATTTTCTACGCAGCGGGTGATCGAGCGGTGTATGCAGCGGGCCAGGGATGATTCGGACGTTGCTGTTTTAGTATGGAGCCTTATTGGGACTTGTCTGTTTACAGACAAAAGTTCTAATAAGTTTATGCCAGCCCCTGTTGTACAGGTTAGGAATGGGCTGGACCAGATTGGCCAGGAGGCATGGGGTACCGCGACACTTGCGTACTTGTATCACCATCTAGGGTGCGCGAGTCGTCACGGGACGCAGGCAGTCGCTGGATGCATGACTCTATTACAGTCATGGATCTACGAGCACTTTCCTGATTTCAGACCCCACCCTCTGCCCCTTCCATTGCACGCCGCTCAGCCACGTGCAGCGAGGTGGGCCATCGACCACCACCGGGCCACAGAGCAGCGCTTGGCAGCCATACGACTTGCGCTGGACGAGATGACAGCCGACATGGTTAGTAAATAGTTATAAATCTCATCAAATGTATTTTGATTTAATCTATTTTATATACTTTATTATTCATAATCATTAACTACTTTTCAAAGGTTACTTGGATGCCTTACGGACGGGACGCCGTTTCGCGGACACCGAGGACCCTGTACCGTGGACTTATTGCGTACAGGGACTACATCGAGCCTTACATGCCAGATCGATGCGTCCGCCAGCTTGGGTATGTCCAGTGGATTCCATCGCGCTTCATCCGTCCGGGCCGGGACACCTACCGCGGATACTCAGGGAGACCATACGTGGTACGACACGCCGTTGAGTATGCAGAGTCTGCTTGGGAGGAGTTCGGCACGTCTTCCATGGGTATTTCCCTAGCTGGCCGACAGCGGACAGGAGGCGCTGTTCATCGTAGTGCTGCGGTCGACGGCTATTTAGAGTGGTTTCATCCCCGATCACGTCCGCGCGTACTTCCCCCGGATCCCCAGGCTGCTATAGAGCCTCCTCGACCACGTCGCGCCGCCTCAGAGTTTGTAAGTATTCATGTTAATTAATGTAATTTATTTTATTTGTTAAATTATGTTCAGGTGAATCTAATATATTGTTTATATATTTGCAGTGGATGGGTCAGTATGGTCAGCTACATCATGCATTATTAGATGTAGTGCGGGAGAGCTTTCCTGATTTGTACGATCAGTTCGCACCTCGCACTGCAGATCTAGAGGATGAGTTCGACCGTTCCATATGATTTTTGGATTGTACTATTTTTGTATACAATATCCAAATATTATATTATTATTTTGATGATTATATTTTATTGTCTTCTTCATATATATGTTGTATTTTTATACGTATATTTCTTCAAAACCCAAAATAAATATTAGTAAACACAAGATAATAATAATAAAACATATGTCACATGACAATAAACGTCCTATCCATCACGGAGTGCATTCCAAGCATTAAATCTAGCTTCTAAATTTTGTGGCCACTCACCTACACTTTCAGCATGACGCTGATGGTGCCAAACGAAGCTCAACGGCGGGATAGGGCATTCATCGACCACATCTACGCGTACATAATGGTTCCCATTCACAAGGGCAAGCGCTATAACCCTTTCAGGTTGGGTGTCGCCAGTAGAGCAATACAAAGGTAGTACAGAATAATTTCTATCTGAACGAGTACGGTCAAACTGTATTACCAGTGCATTTGCATAAGTGGCGAGAGGGAACAAATCCGTAGGTGTAGCCATTCAATGCTGCTCACCACAATCAGTGCCTTCGAAATTTATTCGCCTAAGTACCATGGCCACAAAATCACCATCGGGGGGACGCAACTCCAATGATTGGAATACACCCCTATACCTGTCCGGGTGGCTCGTAATCTCTCCACTCAATGACCTGCGAGCTAACCTCCAATATTTCTCGTGGCCAAAAAGGTACGTAGAAATTACTCGGAAACCACAATGGCCATCCCCATTTACATCTGACCACCCTGTACAATAAGGCTGAAAAAATACTGGCACACACTGAATGTCTCCACCAGACCCTGTTAAGTAATTATGTTACATTAAATAAACAAACCTTCATCATTTATTTATTTAATTGACTAAAATTAAAGGACTTATTTACCTGTCCTTAATGGAGACTCACCATCAAAACCTGTATGAATACGGTGTGATCTACCTGTTGATCGACCGGATGACCCTGAACGGCACCTGCCACGGCGGCCACGTGTCGCTCTTTCTCGTGAACTCCACTCGCGCATAACAGAATGATGTAATCTATTTGGTGGTCGCCCCCTTTGGGGTCCCGAGGTACCTGGCTCTCCAACACTGGCCATGTCAGGGTACATCTGCTCTACGTACGCCCTATTCAACAGCCGGGCCAAAAAAGACGGACTGGTAGATACGGTGGGGACTACTTCCTCGTTGAAATACCTTAACAAACAAATATATCAACTCCAAATATTTCTTCAAAAAAAATTGTCAATTCAATTGCGTAATATTAAAGTTCATAATTGAAAAATGCACCTGATGTCCTCATCAATGTAATTCGCATCACCATGTGATGGCACAATGGTCAGCCTCTTCCAAAACTCATGCACGTGTGGAAGTAAGGGATATTCAGGCAATGACTGTGCCTTGAATATGTCGCACGCACAGGGAATCCCACGTGTCACCTTGGGCACACATCCACATCGCTCAAGTACAAGGCCTCCCAACTTATCCTTCCGCCGAACTTCTTTCCTAACCAACTTCGCACAATGGTGTGACACGTACTTGTTCAAATAACAGTATGGATATCCCTGCATACTTGTTTGAGTCGTGGAGATGGAAGCCTCAAGAGAGCCTCTATAATAATGTCAATTAAAAATAAAATTAATTGAAACATCTAAATAAATAGAAGCATACCAAAAAATGAAATTCTAAGACATTAAATAACATCTGCTATAAACAATTAAATAAGTAAACTAACCCGATGTGAGGGTACAAGTGGCTGAGGTGAGAGTCAATCTTTGTGAACAAAGTGTCAAGGGAATTGGTGGAAGAATTAAGCCAATCTTTCATAGCAGCATGCGAAGCCTCTACTCTGTTAGTGGAAGTATTACCAAAGTGGAGAAATTGATTGGTCCAGGCTCGAACAAATTTCTCCTTGTGAATGAGCCATGTAGTCTCTAGATATTCAACAGCCAACGGCTCAAGGAGAGTGTACTTAACCTTGAAATTCTGCAATAAACGATTAAATTCCTCTACTGTCGGAGCCTTAATGATTTTCTTCCACCAGTTGTCATGAATATCACATGCTAAATTTTTGTTCCTCCTCCCAACATTTTTTTCCAACCACGCGTTCACATCACGCCCAATATGCCACAAACATAACAAGTGATGTGAAGCGGGAAAATGATCCTTAATCAGCTGTAACAAGCCCAACTCCCTATCTGTCACAATCACACTAGGTGACAAACTAGCCGGCAGCAAAAATCTCAAGTTCCTCATAACCCAGTCATATGTATCCTGTTTCTCATTCCTAACAATAGCAAATGCAATATTGAAATTCTTATTTGTAGGAGTCATACCTACCATCTCGACGACAGGCATTTGGTACTTGTTGGTCTTGTAGGTAGAATCAATCCCAACCACCCAATACCATCTGTTGAACATCTGAATTGATGTTGGATGTGCAAAGAAGACATGTGTGATCTCATCAGTGTTCGCATCCTTCAGAATCTTCAGATAGTACTGCTTCTCCTCAGCCAAATGAATAAATTGCTGCCCAATATTCCTACCTTCCAATCCGGCGGTCTTCATCTCTCCTTTCAAATTGTACACAGATTTGATTGGTACCTGGGAATCGGGAAACTGTTTATTCACAGCTTCCCAAACACACTTTGGCCTAACATTCGAACGAAGCATAAATTCAGCAACAGCCTTTGAATCCTTTGTAAAATGGCTCAACTGTCTGTGACCATATGGATGCATTATACCTGTAAATCACATGTAATTATAATAACAATTAATACATACAACACATCAATCAACTTAATTGATATTATGCGCAAATAATGAAATACCAGTGTGATTGTGAGTTGACGCTGCTCCTGGGTTTGTATAAATCTTGTGACGTCCCAAATCAATCCGCTTACACGTTAACCTAAAGGGGCAATTAGTGCCGCTCCTTCTTGTATTCTTCCGTCTAGTTGGGAGAGGGGCTTTGGCAGGATCTCTCCATCGCTTACACGAGAAGTAGTACGTCGCAAATCCTTGGTTACCTCCCCTCTTTGTAATTACAAACTTCAGCCTCTTAGCTATTTTCTGGCAATATTTCAAAGCCTTGCCAATAGTTCGAAACTCTCTGTCAATCTTGAAATATCCACTCAAATCTGCGCCAGGTTCAAGTTCCACCGGCTCCCCTTGAGTATTATCCGCCTCATTGTCATCTACATCCTCCTCTTCATCATCATCCTCCTCTTCATTCTCCGCCTCCTCATCATCATCATACACCTCATCCTCATCGTAATCATCATTGTCAGCCTGTAGGTGAATACACAGATTAATTAAAATTACAGCACAGTATGATTCTTGCAATCAAAAAACGCAACAGTTTGAAGTTTCATGCAACATGAAACGCTCCATTTTTGCGTTTCATGCAGATAAAAACGCTACAAATGTGCGTTTATTCCCAAAAAAATGCTATAACAGTGCGTTTCAGGCAGTCAAAAACGCACCCAGATGTGGTTTTCAGCTACCTAAAACGCAGAACTTTTTATATAATGCATGTCAAAAACGCAGCCCTTTTTATATAATTCATGTCAAAAACGCAACACTTTTTATATAATGCATGTAAAAAACGCATCACTTTTTATATAATGTATGTAAAAAACGCAACACTTTTTATATAATGCATGTCGGAAACACTAAAAAACGACTTTTTTTACACTTAGAAACGCTAAAAAGGGACGTTTGACCGCTTCCTAAACGTCATTTTAGCGTGTTTCGACATACAATATTTTTTTAAAAAATTTATATAACTTTAAGGTACGGAAACTTACCATATCGTGATGATTCGCTTGCTAAATATTCTTTCGCCGTCAACTGAATGATCCAACAATGTTTTTAAGTTAAGAATTTATCTGGATTTGATTTTAGGATAGTTGTTGTGTATGAGTTTTTCATCCAATTCACATGAATGTATGTAAACGTTTTTGAACTTCTGTACATGTCAAAAACGCAACATTTTAACGAGCGAACCATGGTGGAAACTTCACATTTTGACGTTTTTTGGTGTAGAAAACGCACTATTTTAACGAGCGAACCATGGTGGAAACATCACATTTTTGCATTTTTTACATGCAAAAACGCCCTCATTTGGCGATTTTTACATATAAAAACGCACTGATTTGGCGTTTTTTACATATAAAAATGCAATTTAGGGTAAATTTTGTATGTCCAAAACGTTTATGCATTGCGTTTTTTTGAGATTAAAACGCAATTTTTGCCCCTTTTTTGACATAAAATCTGTCAATTTATCAAAAATTTTGTTCATAAGGGCATTTTGGTCATTTTATTATTATTTTTATTTTTTTTTGTGATACAAATAGCAAATTCATGATACAAATAGCAAGTCCCATAAATTAATCCCCTCCTCGCCTAGAAAAGAAAAAAAAAAAAAAAACATGATACAAAATTTCGGGATGTGAACGAAAATATTTAGAATTTGAAATGTGTGGACCATTTTTAGGCCTCTCGGATTTGTGAAATCTGAGTCTCTTAATCAATTTGAGATTCGGATTTCACAAATCTGATTTCTTAATCCAAAAAGAATTCGGATTTTAGAAATCCGATTTCTGAAAAAAAAAAAAAAAAAGTAGTACCACGTCCAGAACAACTAGCACCACGTCAAAAACAACTAGTACCACGTCCAGAAACGTCTACATCCATGCATGTGAATTTAAGTTTTTTTTTTTTTTCCACAAAGACAACCCGTCACTTCTCAAAACAACTAGCACCACGTCAAAAACAACTAGAACCACGTCCAGAAAAGTCTACATCCATGCGTGTGAATTTAAACTGATTTTTTTTCACAAAAACAACACACCACGTCTCAGAACAACTAGAACTACGTCAAAAATAACTAGCACCACGTCCAGAAATGTCTGTATCTATGCATGTGAATTTAAACAGATTTTTTTCACAAAGACAGCCCACCACGTCTCAGAACAACTAGAACCACATCAAAAACTACTAACACCACGTCCAGAAACGTCTACATCCATGTGTGTGAATTTAAACTGATTTTATTAATAAAGACAGCTCGCCACGTCACAGAACAACTAGAACCACGTCAAAAATAACTAGCACCACGTCCAGAAACGTCTACATCCATGCATGTGAATTTAAGCTAATTGTTTTCACAAAGACAGTCCACCACGTCTCAGAACACTAGCACCACGTCAAAAACAACAAGCACCACGTCCATAAACGTCTACATCCATGCATGTGAATTTAAGCTGATTTTTTTCACAAAGACAGTCCACCACGTCTTAGAACACTAGCACCACGTCCAGAAATGTCTACATCCATGTATGTGTGTGAATTTAAACTGATTTTTTTCAAATGCATTTGAATTTAAGCTGATTTACATCCAAAATGCTTATCAGTAAAACCAACGAGATAAGTCATGACATTTGGTCCACTAATTCTAATTAAATCAAATACTAATTAACTACCTAAACAAAATAGTAAAGATATATTTATCAGTATAAATAAATAAATCATCATGTGCCAACGGGGGGCTTATATGCCAGTATATTAAATAAGGGTAGTATTTATAGTTTTTTTATTATTTTTAAATTTAAAAAATGGTAAAGATATTTTGATTAAAAAAATAGGGGACAAAATAAGAATTTTAAAATGATAAATAAGAAAAGAGATGTTATTTAGGCGTCACATTAAATAAATATCAGGATTAAATTTTACATAATTTGTAAGAAATAGTACGGATCATGAGAGTCCCTGCACAGCAACTTCCCATATTCTCCAAAGTCAACGCCGTCATCATCACTATAATCAACATCTCCCAACTACTGTATTAACAAAAGTACTATTTCTTTTATTGCAAAATAAATAATTCAAATATTTAATGTCGGTGAACTTTGACAGGAATTCTTCAACAAATGAGTTCTAGTTAAGAATTAGTCCTACTAGCAACCCTACTATATATGACTCAGTTTCAGACCGAACCATAGTATACCCAACTATAAATACTCCATATCCCAAACAGCATTAACCATCCAACACAACATTTTCATTTTCTCACCGAAGCAACAACAACAACCCAAAAAAAAAATAATAATAATCATCCTCAAAAAACACATATTCATCATCCATCCTCAATTTTCAATGGCACACAACGGCCAACTCAAAGCTTTCCGCCCAAGGGATGAAGAAAGTGGGGCTGAAAGGGAAGAACGCCAAAGAAAACGTATGAAATGTTTTGCATACGTAGCAGCCTTTGTAGTGTTCCAAACAGCGATCATTTTGATCTTTGCACTTACAGTGATGAAGGTCAGGACTCCTAAATTCAGGGTGAGATCTGCCACTTTTGGTGATTTTCAAGTTTCCACATTAAACACAAACGCTTCATTCAACATTAGGATGAATGCTGAACTTGGTGTGAAGAACGCGAATTTCGGCCGATACAAGTACCAAAACAGTACCATAGAATTCTTCTACCAAGACATAAAAGTAGGGGAAGCTGTGATTCCTAGCGGCCGGGCTCAGTTCCGATCGACTAAGAAATTCGCCATTCCCGTGGATTTGTCTTCAATTAACGTACCAGGGGATGTGCTGGGAAACGAATTTCTTCAGCATGCTTGGATTCCTCTGACCAGCAAATCAACACTGAATGGAAAAGTAACCTTGATGTTAATGTTCAAGAAGAAAAAGTCAACCAACATGAATTGCTCCATGAACCTCAATATCTCGTCTAAACAGCTCCAAGACTTGGTGTGCCAGTGATTTAGTTTCAAGAGTTTATCAATATTAATACATTATATTGTTTATAATTCATTTTCATTGTAACATATTGGATATTGATTCTTTGAATCGTTTTGTATGTTTGTTTGAGGGAAATAATATATTCTGTTACTATTCCCTAGCTTCATGTTTAGTTTTGATTATACATATCATTATTTTTGTTTGAAATTAGTGAATACAAATTCGTTTTTAGTTTTCGCTATATATTTTTTTTTTTGTACTCGCGAGGAATTTATTGTTTTTTGTTTTACTTAATATTTATTAGTACTTCTTCTTATTTTTTATATAAGATATTTAAAAATGTTTGAATAAATTTATTTTTTCACGGCCAGATTATTTATTATATGTGTTTACAATATTTATTTAAATTATTTATGCCCTAAAATTCATATACATATTCAGGTGTCAGATATTATTAATCTTAAAGTCCAAAACTATACAAAAACATGTCTAGAATCATGTAGTGGATTTGATTTTTTTTGGTCGTTGGTAGTTCTGTTTTATTGTCTATTGTAGTATTTTTTTTTTTTTTTTTTTTTTTTTTTTGTGTTTTGTGTTTTGGATATGAAATTTTTTGGAACCATCGGTATTATATATTAGCTTTCCCTCTGAGACCGTGGAAGAGCAATAAAATTACGAATTTCTCTTGAGATTTATAACAGAAATATCAAGAAACGCGATATTTTTAAATAAAGTTGAAATGTAAGCAAATACTACAGAATAGGATATCAAAATTCTTCCTACCAAAGAAGAAAATCTTGGATTGAAAATGACTTCTCAATTTTAATTATATAAAATAAGAAGTTATTAAATTTTTCTTAATTTTTAAAATTATGTAATTAAAGATAAATAAAAATTAGTTGTCTAATATTAGATATATAAATATTTATTAGCCGATATGTGTACGTATTATTAATATATTAACCATATTTCAAAAATAATTTTATATATTATAATATTATATAAATTTAATAAATAGGGTTTTTCTTGAGGACAGAAAATCATGATATAATTGGCGAGTAATTATTAGGTGAGTGCTTCTAGAAAATCTAATTTGCGTGTTAAATTCAGAAATATGGCTATCCAAGTTTCAACATCTCCGGTTTCCACTATGTATTGAGTAGATGTTAGATGGAGAGTCCCACCGCAATTTCCCAAACTCTAGGAAGTTAACAAAATGAATGAAGTAATCAACGCCGTTATGATCACTAACCTACCGTTTGCGAAAAATGTCGAGTTTACATTTTCAAACTTCAGCTGCTTCAATAATTTTTCCCCTATACAATTGTTTATATTTTTCTTTTATAAGGAAAGACGTTGTAATTTGGATGACTTCAATTCAAAATTTATTATTTTAAGTAAAGTCACAATACTCTTGTTATTATTTATATATTTTAATATAATATAATTTAAATATTTTTTTAGTTCTTACTTGCTAAATTGTTAAGAAAAAAGCACATTTTTTGTTACTTTTATTTAACCCTATTAGATCATTTAAATAGGGTAAGAAAACAAGAAATTTAAATTAAAAAAAAAAAGCAGCCTGCGTTAAAATACAGAGCAACTGGGCAAATTATACCATACTCCTAGGAGTAAACCGAGCAGTTTATTCCTACCCGGTTTATCTCTAAAAAATCGGATTAATGAGCCCTTTTTGTATCGCCCTTGCCCCGCCCTTTCCTTATTCAACGCCTCTCTTCTCCTGCTCTGCCTTTCTGCCCCCTTCTCTCCCCCTCTGCCCCTCTTCTTCTCCCCTGCCCCTCTTCTCCTGCCTCGACCTTCGCCCCGAACCTCCTTCCCCAACCTCCCCTGAACTCCCCCAACCTCCCCCGACGTTCCACCTTGTTCTCCTCTCCCCGATCGGTGTCGAAGTCCTCCCCGATCAATGCTAGGATTATTCTTCTTATTCCATTAGTGATCAACGGCACTAGGTTTCTTGTTTTTTTTTTATCAATGAGGGAGATCGATAGTCGAAGGGATACAAATCAGGAGGGAGGGAGGGAGGGTTCTTATTCTTCTTCTCCTTCTTGGGCTCGATCGACTAGTGTCGGAGGGAGATCGGGGCCGAGATCTATGGCTGGAGGGAAACCCTCGCCGATCGCGATGGAAACCATCATCGATCTGGGAGGAGAGGTAAGGGATGGAGAGAGACCGATGATGGCTTTCCATTGATCGAGGAGGAGAGGCGAGGGATGGAGGGAGACCGACGATGGAGAGGGAGAGAGGGAGAAGATTGGCGATAGAAGAAGAAGAAGTGGCGGTGGAGGGAGGGGATTGGCGAGAGAAAAATAAGAAGAAGATTTCGTTGGCGGTGGTAGGACTGCAGAGGCCACGGTGGCAATGAAGGGACTGGAGTGAATGGGGTGCAAGAAGGAACTTAGCAATAAGTTAGGGGTAGTTTTGGAAAGAGGGGGTGGTGAATAAGAAAAAGTTTATGTAAACTGCAGTTTACTGCAAAGTTTATGTAAACTGCAACTGCAGTTTACTGGTACTTGGGCAAAGTTTATGTAAACTGGTACTTGGGCAAGGTTTATGTAATCTGCAAAGTTTATGTAAACTGTAACTGCAGTTTACTGCAAAGTTTATGTAAACTGGTACTTAGACAAAGTTTATGTACTGAAAAGTTATGTAAACTGGTATTTGGGCAAGGTTTATGTAAACTGCAAAGTTTATGTAAACTACTGCAGTTTACTGAAAAGTTTATGTAAACTGGTACTTGGGCAAGGTTTATGTAAACTGCAAAGTTTATGTAAACTGCAGTTTACTGCAAATATTATGTAAACTGGTACTTGGGCAAAGTTTATGTAAACTGCAAAGTTTATGTAAACTGCAAAGTTTTTGTAAACTGCAGTTTACTGCAAATTTTATATAAACTGTTACTTGGGCAAAGTTTACTGCAAAGTTTATGTAAACTGAAGTGAAAAATCTACAGGTGTCATCCAACTTTGGAATTCCATATCTCTATCGTTTCTCATCCGTTTTGATCAAACTTTGGCTTGTTTTAAACCTCTCCTTACATGGATTACACATAATTTTACGGATCTTTATTTGGAATTGTAAATCTCCCATAAATCAGCTCTGAAATAGAGCTGCAAGTGCTGTTCTTTTCGCAAAAAAATCTGAAGTAATGACTGTACTTCAGAAATTCATATCTTCTTCATTCTTTGTCCGATTTAAGCAAACTATAGCTCGATTTAAACCTCTTTGCATAAGGGTTACTCAGAAATTTATATAAGCAACTTTGGCTTTCTATATTTTCCAAAAAATAACAAAGAATAGAGCTGCGTTCTGCAAAAGTTCTGTTGGCTTATGTAAACTACTGATTCTTTGGTCAAAATGATTTTCTTTTATATTAAATACTCTTTTCTGGTTCAAAGTGGTCTTTGTTAGTGCAAAGTTTATGTAAACTGCAGTTTACTGCAAAATTTAAGTAAACTTTGCATAAACTTTGCAATTTACATAAACTTTGCAGTAAACTGCAGTTTACATAAACTTTGCAGTAAACTTTGCCCAAGTACCAGTTTACATAAACTTTGCCCAAGTACCAGTTTACATAAATCTTTACAGTAAACTTTGCAGTTTACATAAACTTTGCCAAAGTACCAGTTTACATAAACTTTGCAGTAAACTTTGCATAAAATTTGCAATTTACATAAACTTTGTAGTAGTTTACATAAACTTTGCAGTAAACTTTGAAGTTTCGAAATGGAAACTGCAGTTTACATAAATTTTGCACTAAACTTTGCAGTTTATATAAACTTTGCCCAAGTACCAGTTTACATAAACTTTGCAGTAAACTTTGCAGTTTACATAAACCTCTCCTTCACCATATGTAAACTGCAAAGGTTATGTACACACTAGAGTTTACATAAGCTATCGTTTCCAGTTTACATAAGCCCACGTCAACTAGCACCACGTCTGAACTTATGTAAACTACTCGTTGTTCATGTAAGCACACAGTCGAGTTTACATATGTACACAGTCGTTCATGAACCACTTGCATAAGTACACAGACGAGTTTACATAAGCACAAAAACACCGCCCGTCATCATTATTTCTCCGCTGGGCAAATGGTATGGGTTTTGAAGCTTGAGATGTGGAGAGTATTTTGGCGGTGAGATATCTTCAAAAATCTTCTCGGAATGGCTGGAATCGGTGCGAGAGAAGAAAGAAAAGAGAGAAAAGAGGCTGCTGAAGGAGAAGATGAGAGAGAGTGAATAGATTAGGGTTTGAGGAGAGAGAGGCTGCTGAATAGATTAAATGGTGTTGCCTCATTTTTTGCCTTTTTTTTTTTTTTTGATAGGAGTAGTAACAGTACATTTACTCCTAGGAGTATGATATACGAACTGGAGCAACTGGGTGTGCTTTTGTGTTTTTATGCAACAAGGGAGAGAAAATAGAACTAAAATTAGGAGAAAAATGAGAGTTTTACCATAGTAATTTTCAGGAGCAGCAGCTCATATTTCGTCTGGAATGAGAGGAGGTTATTAGTTACCGTCTCAGTTTTTGGCACGTAGTTCATAATTTTTAATAAAATTGTTTTTAAATGGGGAAAGAGAAAGAGTATTGTAGGAGAGTATTTTAGTCTAAATTGAGGCGGTATAAAGTAAGAAGTGAACGAATAACTAATAAAACTTGAATTAAGAAGACAAACATGGTAGGAGTTTTTGATCTTATAAAAAGTTTTAGTACTTTTGTAGTTTTCATTAAGTGACTCTCATACTTTATATTCTTGCTATATTCTTACAAATGGGGAAAATATTAAATTAACTGTTATCTCTCAATCTTACTTATATTTAAAATATAATTTTTAACTATTTAAAGTACTTTTTATTTATTTCAGAAAAAAGTACTTTTTACTTCATTAACTATTTATTATTAATAAAAGTGATTAGTTAAAGGTGAAAATAATTAGTTGAAAAAGATTATTTAATTAATATAAGATAGTTATTAAAAAATATGAACAAAATTTTGAAATTAAAATTTAAATAATCATTTTTATTTAAAACTAAGTTTTAATCTAGACGGACAGAATACAGTTATTCAACCGCCACCTTCGCCGTAACCGTTTAGCCACACGTTAACACGTCAACTTTGACGGGAAATCTTCAAACAAATGAAGTCATAGTTAAAAAGTAGTCTTACTAGCAACTCTACTCTGACTCAACTTCAGACCAAATCATGGTACCCAACTATAAATACTCCATATCCCAATCAACATTAACCCATCCATCACAACATTTTCATTTTCTCATCGAAGCAACAACCAAAAAAAAAAAAAGAAAGAAAAAAAAGTCATCCTCAAGAAAACTCAACTCATATTCATCATTCATCGTCAATCTTCAATGGCACACAACGGCCAACTAAAAGCTTTCGGCCGAGGGGATGAAGAAGCTGGGGCTGAAAGGGAAGAACGCCAAAGAAAACGTATGAAATGTTTTGCATACGTAGCAGCCTTTGTAGTGTTCCAAACAGCGATCATTTTGATCTTTGCACTTACTGTGATGAAGGTCAGGACTCCTAAATTCAGGGTGAGATCTGCCACTTTTGATGATTTTCAAGTTTCCACATTAAACACAAACGCTTCATTCAACATTAAGATGAATGCTGAACTTGGTGTGAAGAACGCGAATTTCGGCCGATACAAGTACCAAAACAGTACCATAGAATTCTTCTACCAAGATATAAAAGTAGGGGAAGCTGTGATTCCTAGCGGCCGGGCTCAATTCCGATCCACCAAGAAATTCGTCATTCCCGTGGATTTGTCTTCAATTAACGTACCAGGGGATGTGCTGGGAAACGAATTTTCTCAGCATGCTTGGATCCCTCTTACCAGCAAATCAACACTGAATGGAAAAGTGACCTTGATGTTAATGTTTACGAAGAAAAAATCTACCAACATGAATTGCTCCATGAACCTCAATATATCGTCTAAGCAGCTCTAAGACTTGGCGTGCCAGTGATTGAATTTCATGAGTTTATCAATATTAATACTTCGAATTGTTTGTACTTCATTCCCATTGTAATATATTGTATATGAATTCTTTGTATCGTTTTGTATGTTTGTTTGAGAGAAAATAATACTTTATGTTATTATTCCCTTGCTTCATGTACAGTTTTGATTGTACAAATTATTATTTTTATTGAAAAATTGTTAGATGTAATGCATAAAAGAATCAGATGTCATGTAAAACACACATGGATGTAGGAGTATGGAGAAAGTGAGAGGTAAAGTGATTGTTAACTATTTTCACAATTTACAAATTTTATCAATTATAGTCCACAAACAAAATTCTAGAACAATTACAAGATCTAGGGTAGTTCATGGGTCGGTCCCAAGAGATAAACTACCTCTATTATAACTTGAAATCATCATTTTCTTTATTAAAAACAGAAGGGGTATTTGGAGGTACTTTAATCCTATTTTATTAAACAAAAATATTTTTGGTTAGAAGAGACTAGTGGAGAAAATCATATCTATTCTTACGAGGAAACAAAATACTGATTTCGGTGACTGTTGAAAAAATGACTTCAGTGACGTTGAATAAAGGAAGAGAAGCGACTGAATTCTGGCGACTATTGAAGAGACTGTTGAAGAAAAAAAAAGAAATGACTGAATTTCGGCGACTATTAGAGAGACTATTGAAGAAAGGAAGAGAAACAGTTGTTGAAATAATAAAGAAGATCGACAGGAGGAGGGAAGCAGAGATGATCGTGTCAAAGTGGATAGAGAAACGGTGCAAAAAGAAATATTGAACAAACTATTTTTTTTTTTTTTTTTACAAAAAATGAGGTAAATTAGCCTAATATAGCACTACACTGCGTAAATACGTAACATCTGTTACATCATGTCTACTCCCGATGCAACTCGAATTCAGGACCTCCATGCTCCTAAGTGCTCTCAGTGTGATATACCCCCGATAGGACTCGAACTCAGGGTCTCCATGTTCCTAAGTGTCCTCGGTGTGACTCGAACTTAGAATCTCATGATTTTAAGTAATGAACGTCAACCACTAGGTCATCTCCTGCTTGTACAAACTATCCTTTTTAATTGCATAGTTGGTCCATACCCAGTTCTATAATAAAATTTTCCCCAAAAGGAGAGTCTACGTCACCCCAACTATCATTCGGGAATGTGTTGGTTTTGTACTAAAATGAATTTAATCTAAGGTTACATTTTATATTTATTAACCAAGTGTCTAGGAACCTAAAGGGTCACACACAATTGAATAATTCCTGGTTAAACTGAATGGAGATTAAAATATAAGATATTTAATTTCCTAGTACCTATATGTAATTTATTTAATAGTTAAATAAATTAAATAGTTTATTTAATAGTTAAATAAATTAAATTAGAAAGTTACAGAATTACAATTGACTTGAGTTAAATTTGTTTGACTCTTCTGTAGCTTGTAACTTATCTGTAACTTATCTCTAAATTTAACTTGAGTTAAATTTTGTTTCCTAATACAAACGATAAGATCGTGGGAGCAAAGTTCGTGGCATCAATTTTGTTGAAGATGCTTTCACACACGAATGACTCTGTCTTTAAATATAGGTTACAAAGAGGTCTCCGTTGATTGATTAAGCATTGATTCATAATTAACATATTAGAAAGATTTCTGAAATATATTGTGTTGACAGAGTTGGAAGGAGACTGGCCCATTCCTCTGTGTATTCAGTACGCGAAAGTTTCAGGAAGTATTCGTGTGGATACCTTGGAGGCTGATCATACTGAGCAGCTTGAGTGACATAAACCTGTCTGTTAATCCGGCGAAGAAGGTTATGAAAAGATTTTGATAAGTGATCCGGAGAGGAAGGTTAGCACAAGCATCCAGTAAAGGTAACTCATCCAAACTATCAAGATTCTTGACAGGAAAATAATAAAAATTTGTTCCGCTGCAAATAGGATTTGCATATAGTTTTTCTTACAGTGGTATCAGAGCCTCCTTGGTTGATAGTTTGTGAATATATGTGTATAATTGAAGGCGATGTGAAATTTGAATTTTACTTATGATAACAAAATTGTTTTGTTTGGCTTCGTTTATGAAAATTAATTGTTTTTGGGTTAGGTTGTTTGCTTTGAATTTTTACCAGAAGGGTTCCGGCTTGCTTTGGATTTTTGTTGTTTGGCTACATTGTTTAAAACATCCAAAATGAAAAATAGATTTTTCTGGGCTAGTTTTACTTATTTCTCTTGACCGAAAGTTTTACTTGTTTTGACTGTCAAAAGATTTTGTCGCCAGAAGTGTGTTTGTGTGTTTGTGTTTTTTTTTTTTTGGCCAAAAGAGAAAAGAGGTTTCTGGATCATTTTTGTTTTTGGTTTTGTTCTGCCGGGAAACACATATCGGGAAAACGGGATCACCCAGAAAAGTTTTGGAAAATCTCGTTTTGTTGTTGGAAATCATTTTTGGGCTGTCAAATGTTTGCCGGAGAAACAAGGAAGAGTTCCAGGTTTTGTTTTGGTTTCAAAATCAAATATAGGTTGTTTTTTTTTTGGTTTGCTCGCCAAAAAAATGAGGTCACTGGAAGAGTTCCGACTTGTTTTGGTTTTAAAAATATTCAACTGTTTTGCTTCTAGGTTTTTGTCGCAGAAACATGCCGGAATCAATGCCCGTTTTTGGAAATCGTTTCCGATCGGCTTTGAGGTTTTATCGCCGGAAAAATGTGACCACCAGAAAGTATTTTCGCTGGTCCCATTTTCATGTCAAGAAGACGAATCGGTCGGCGCTGGCTTCGTCGGTCGGTCTTGTCGTCTTCGTTGTCTTCGTTGGTCAGGTTTGGCCAAGAAGATGGAGCCGGCAATGGCGAAAGTCTCCGGAAATCGAAGAAAGACGGCGAATGGATAAAGTAGGGGTGTAAACGGTCCGATTTGGCCGGTTTGAAAGTAAAAGTATAGGCCAAACCGTAATATATGGTTTGAGATTTTTTCAAACCAAACTGGCCAATTTTATTTTTCAAACCAAACTGGCCAAACATTTTTTAATGGTTTGGTTTGGCGGTTTAACAGTTTGGGCCATTTTTTATTTATTTTTAAAGTCTACAAAATTATTTGTAAACTCCATTAAGTTTTAACAGTTTGGGGTCATGTGAATTTAAACTTATTTTTTTCCCCAAAGGCAGTCCACCACGTCTCATAATACTAGAACCACGTCAAAAATAACTAGCACCACGTCCAGAAACGTCTACATCCATTCATGTGAATTTAAGAAATTTTTTCACAAAAAAAACCCACCACGTCTCAGAACAACTAGAACCACGTCCATAAACGTCTACATCCATTCATGTGAATTTAAACTGATTTTTTTTCACAAAGACATTCCACCACGTCTCATAACACTAGAACCACGTCAAAAATAACTAGCACCATGCCCAGAAACGTCTACATCCATTCATGTGAATTTAAGCTATTTTTTTCACAAAAAAAACCCACCACGTCTCAGAACAACTAGAACCACGTCCATAAACGTCTACATCCATTCATGTGAATTTAAACTGATTTTTTTTCACAAAGACATTCCACCACATCTCATAACACTAGAACCATGTCAAAAATAACTAGCACCACGTCCAGAAACGTCTACATCCATTCATGTGAATTCAAGCTATTTTTTTCACAAATACAACCAACCACGTCAAAGACAACTAGAACCACGTCCATAAACGTCTACATCCATTCATGTGAATTTAAACTGATTTTTTTTTCACAAAGACAGTCCACCATGTCTCGTAACACTAGCACCATGTCAAAAATAACTAGCACCACGTCCGAAAAACGTCTAGCACCACGTCATGTGAATTTAAGCTATTTTCTTCACAAAGACAACCCACCACGTCAAAGACAACTAGAACCACGTCGATAAACGTCTACCTCCATTCATGTGAATTTAAACTGATTTTTTTTCACAAAGACATTCCACCACGTCTCATAACACTAGAACCACGTCAAAAATAACTAGCACCACGTCCAGAAACGTCTACATCCATTCATGTGAATTTAAGCTATTTTTTTTCACAAAAAAAACCCACCACGTCTCAGAACAACTAGAACCACGTCCATAAACGTCTACATCCGTTCATGTGAATTTAAACTGATTTTTTTTCACAAAGACATTCCACCACATCTCATAACACTAGAACCATGTCAAAAATAACTAGCACCACGTCCAGAAACGTCTACATCCATTCATGTGAATTTAAGCTATTTTTTTCACAAAGACAACCCACCACGTCAAAGACAACTAGAACCACGTCCATAAACGTCTACATCAATTCATGTGAATTTAAACTGATTTTTTTTTACAAAGACAGTCCACCATGTCTCGTAACACTAGCACCACGTCAAAAATAACTAGCACCACGTCCGAAAAACGTCTAGCACCACGTCATGTGAATTTAAGCTATTTTTTCACAAAGACAACCCACCACGTCAAAGACAACTAGAACCACGTCGATAAACGTCTACATCCATTCATGTGAATTTAAACTGATTTTTTCCCAAAAGACAGTCCACCACGTCTAATAACACTAGCACCACGTCAAAAATAACTGGCACCACATCCGGAAACGTCTACATCCATTCATGTGAATTTAAACTATTTTTTTCACAAAGACAACCCACCACGTCAAAGACAACTAGAACCACGTCCATAAACGTCTACATCCATTCATGTGAATTTAAACTGATTTTTTCACAAAGACAGTCCACCACGTCTCATAACACTAGCACCACGTCAAAAATAACTGGCACCACGTCCAGAAACGTCTACATCCAGAAACGTTTAACCCAAATTTTTATGTATATTAAATGCTAAATATATTTATAATATATACGGTTCGGTTCGGCCAAAACGGCAGGTTTCACAGCCTAACCCGTTGGCCAAACTGTTATTGCGGTTTATACATTTTTCAAACTGTTGGCCTATAAATATATATTTAAACCGACCAAACTTAAAAAAATGGTTTGGTTTGGCCGGTTTAAACGGTTTCGACCAAACTGTGTACACCCCTAGGAAAAATGTTGAAGAAAGAAGGGGCGGCGGCTGAAAAACCCTTAAAGGCCAAATAATTAAAATTGTTTTAATTGCTAAATTGGTCCCTAAATTTAAAGCCTTCTTCAATTCTTACCTGGAAAGGTTTTAAAATTAAACCTAAGTAATAAAAAGGGTAGTGTTATATCGCGCCCTCTTTTGTTCTTGAACGCCCCATTTTTTCCAAAAAAATCATTTACTTTGTTAAGTATCGCCCCCTTAATTCTTATTTCTCTCCCCCTTAATGTTTATCTTCCGCCCCCTCCTATTACTCTTAATTAATTTACGAAAAATTTTATAAATCTCTTTTTAGTCTACCAAAAATTTATAAAAATTATGATTAAAATAGCATAGATGAGTGGAATTATAAATAAAATTTTTTTGGTATTTTTAATAAATTGATTAAGGGTATTTAGGTAATTTAATATATTTTTATATTTTTATATTTAAATATTATAGTTAATATTTCTTAATTTTTCAGGGATAATTTAGGTATAAAAGGGGCTCAAAATAACAAAATAGGGGCGCAAAATAGGCCTTCACTAATAAAAACTGTTTTTATTACATAAAAGGCCCATAATTTTTGTTCCTTGTTTAATTTTTGCCTAGAAAATTTTCAAAAGCAAACCTAATTTAGAAAAAGATGTTTTTCTTACAAATTAGTCCCTGGTTTTAATTAATTGTTGCATAAACTTTTTTTTAACCTCTAAAATTGGCCCAAAAACTTAATTAAGCCTTCAATTAATTCTAATATGATTAGAATATTATGCATGTATATTTAAATGAGTTACTTAAACTTTATGTCAATGTGCTCTATGGTTTGATTAAATGCATGATTATATGTCAATTAAAATTGCATGTTTTGAATTTATTTGAAAATTGCATATTGTATGTCAATTGGTAATAAATTTAAATGAATGCATTAATCAAACCCATGTGTCTTCTTCACTCACTATCAAAGTAAAATGTTTACTTTGAAAAAGCTGTAAGACTCACCCAACATTAATAATTTAATGAGATTTTAAAATCCCTCAAATACTATTAAATTCAAAAGTTGTATTTCATTAGTATAGTTTAAAATGGGTCTTATTGGAACAGTTTGTTGGGCTAAGTCAAGGTTGTTTTACTAAGACCAGATCTTTTTAAACTATGAGAATAAATCTCTAGAAAGACTTAAATAATTATGGGCCGAATAGCTTGTTGGGCTAACCCAATGTTATTTTGTCAAGAATTATTTTTGCCTTGAGATTACATCTCTGAATAATGGGTCGGATTTAACAAAGGAATATGATTTGTTTGGCTAACCCAAGGTCATATGTCTTTTAAGGCAAAGAGTTAGGTGACATATGAGATATGTTGTCAAGTGCTGACTACCTAACTATCTAGGAGTTGCAATTGTTGCAATTGGAATTAATCCTACTTGTTTTTATTAATTTTGATTTGTTGGGCTAACTCAAGGTTAAAGTTAATTAAAATAAGATCCTAGCCACTAAGAATTTTATGAAAATTCTCGAATCAATAAAAAGTGTTGTTGATTTGAATAAAATAGTGGGAGCAAAACCAAAATATAAATAAGTTCATATATATGTGTTTTGGTTTTGTTGATTGCATAAATATTTATTTTATTTTATTTTCATTGATTGTAAAACATGTCTACTGCTGTGAATTTGAGAAACATTTTGCTCGATAACATGTTCACAGGGCCTAACTTTATGGAATGGCTCTAAAACCTGAAAATAGTTCTCAAGAACGAGAAGTTATCTTATGTGCTTAAAAACCATATTCCTAATGAGCTGGCTGATTCAACAACCAATGAGGAAAAAGACATGTTCAACAAACACTTAGAAGATTCTGAAAGTGTTTGTTACATCATGCTTGCCTCGGTGAGCTCTGAATTGCAAAAGCAGCATGAGGATATGACTGTTTTTTCGATGATGACTCATCTGAAGTCATTGTATCAGAACAGAGCTAGAACTGAGAGATATGATGTCTCTTAAGAGCTTTTTCGATGCAGGATGGCTGAAGGTTCCTCCGTGGTAGCTCATGGGCTAAAGATGATTGGCTTCATTGAGAAAATAGAGAAGTTGGGATTCACAATGCAATATCAGTTAAGTGTTGACTTGATATTGCAATCCCTGCCTCCGAGTTTCTCAAACTTTGTCATGAATTATAACATGAACAAAGTAGAGACCGATACTTTGGCTGAATTATTGAATTTGCTCAAGACCGCTAAGTAATCAATAAAGAAGGATAAGAGAAGTGTGTTAATGGTGGAGTCTTCCAAGAAAAGGAAGGCAAAGTCTGTTCTTAAGAAGGACAATAAGAGAAAAACCACCACCAAAGCAAGCCATAAGAAAGAAGAAAAGAAGCCCAATGGCATATGCTTCTACTGCCATAATGATGGCCATTGGAAAAGAAACTGCAAAAAGTACATGGATACTTTGAAGCAAAAGAAGCTTAGTGAAGCCTCTACCTCTGCTTCAGGTATGTTTATGATTGAAACCAATCTTTCTACTTTATCTGACTCATGGGTATTAGATACCGGATCTGGATCTCATATTTGTACAAATATGCAGGGTCTAAAGAGAAGTAGATTGCTGGCCAAAAGGGAGATTGACCTACGAGTTGGCAATGGAGCAAAAATTATTGCTTTAGCTGTAGGGACTTATAGTCTTCTTTTGCCAAGTCGTATGATTCTAGAACTTAATAATTGTTATTTTGTTCCATTGCTTAAGAAGAATATTATTTCTATTTCATATTTAGATGATGTGGATGGTTTTACGATTATTTCACAGGATAAGAGTTGTTCTATTTATCGTAATAATATTTTTTATGGCATTGGTTATTTATGTAATGGTCTTTACATTCTTGATCTTAAGAATCATGTATTCAACATAAACAATAAGAAATTAAAAGTTGACAGTTTTAGAAATTCATATCTCTGGCACTGTAGACTTGGTCATGTAACGAGAAACGCATAACCAAATTGCATAAAGATGGCTATTTGGATTCATTTGATTATGAATCATATGAAAAATGCGAATCTTGTTTATTGGGTAAAATGACCAAAACACCCTTTTCTGGAAAGAGTGAAAGAACTACAGAATTGTTTAGTCTCGTACATACCGATGTATGTGGACCTATGTCAATTCAAGCTATAGGAGGTTTTTCATACTTCCTTACCTTCACTGATGATCATTCTAGATATGGTCGTGTATACTTATTGAATTATAAATTTGAAGTCTTTGGAAAGTTCAAAGAGTATAAAAGTGAAGTTGAAAAACAACTTGGTAAAAGTATTAAAGCACTTCGATCAGATCGAGGTGGAGAATACCTAAGCCAAGAATTTCAAGATTTTCTAAAACAAAATGGTATTCTATCTCAATGGACTTCTCCATACACCCCACAGTTGAATGGTGTATCTGAAGGGAGAAATAGAACCTTATTGGATATGGTTCGTTCCATGATGAGTCGTGCAGAACTTCCCAAATCATTTTAGGGCTACGCTCTAAGTGTTGTTGCCCATCTTTTAAATTATGTTCCATCTAAAGCTGTGAATTCTACCCCATATAAGATATAGAAGGGAAAGAAACCAAACCTTAAATACTTAAAGGTTTGGGGTGTCCTGCCTTTGTGAAAAAGGTAGAATCAGATATGTTTGATGCTAAGTCTGAAAGATGTTATTTTGTAGGATATCCAAAAGAAAATTTTGGATATTACTTCTACAATCCCAATGAGCAAAAGGTGTTTGTCTCAAAACATGCCACATTTCTAGAAAAAGTGTTTATTCTAGAAGAGGCAAGTTAGAGCTCAGTGGAACTTGAAGAAATTCAAGTACCACAAAATAACATCCCAAACCAAGTGGAACAAGATACACAAGGTACATGTAAGTCTAGTAGGACACATCGTCCACCCAAAAGGTATATAATTGAGAATGAGCCTACTACTTACGATGAGGTCTTATATGATAAGGACTCTGAGAAGTTACTCCAAGCCATGAAATCTAAAATGGATTCCATGTACGAAAACCAAGTTTGGACCTTGGTTGATCCACCTGAAGGGATTAAACATATAGGGTGCAAATGGGTATTTAAGAAGAAGACTGACATGGATGGCAAAGTGTCTACCTACAAGGCACGATTGGTTGCAAAAGGTTTCACGCAACGACATGGTATTGACTATGACAAAACTTTTTCAACTGTTGCTATGCTAAAATCCATCAGGATTTTACTTGCAATAGTTACATACTTTGATCATGAAATCTGACAAATGGACGTTAAGATAGCGTTTCTTAACTGAAATTTGCAAGAAGAGGTATATATGATAAAAACTGAAGGTTTCATATCAAAAGACCCTAAAAAGGTTTGCAAGCTACAGAAGTCCATTTATGGACTCAAGCAAGCTTCAAGAAGTTGGAATATTCGTTTTGACGAGATAATCAAACAGTTTGGTTTTATAAAAAATGAAGAAGAATCTTGTGTATACAAAAAGATTTGTGGGAGCACTGTGGTTTTCCTCATACTATATGTAGATGACATATTGCTTTTGGGAAATGACAAACATGCACTTGAATCAGTCACGAAGTGGTTGTCAAAGAACTTCTCAATGAAGGATCCGGGAGAAGCAACCTATATCTTAGGGATAAAGATCTATCGTGATAGATCTAAAAGGTTGCTTGGTCTTTCACAGTCAATATATATTGATAAAATGCTAGAGAGATTTAGCATGGATCAGTCGAAGAAAGGGATCTTCCAATGACACATGGCATTCACATTTCTAAGAAAATGTGCCCTGTGACAGATATTGACAAACATCGCATGCAAGATATTCCTTATGCTTCTGCTATAGTATCTATCATGTATGAAATGTTGTGTACAAGACCTGATGTCTCTCATGCTCTAAGTGTTACAAGCAGATACTAAGCTAATCCAGGTGATAGTCACTGGACCGCAGTCAAGAATATTCTTAAGTACTTGAGAAGAACTAAAGACATATTCTTGGTCTATGGAGGAGCTGAGCTTGAGGTCTGTGGATTCGCTGATGAGAGTTTTCAATCTGACCAAGATGATTTCAAATCACAATTAGGGTACATATTTACTCTGAACGGTGGTGTAATAAGTTTGAAGAGTTCTAAACAAGAAACTACTACAGATTATACAACGGAAGCCGAATACATTGCTGCTTCTGAAACTGTGAAAGAGGCTGTTTGGATTAGAAAGTTCATAACTGAAATGGAAGTTGTTCCTTCAAGTGTTGATCCAATAAGACTATATTGTGATAACACTGGAGCTATTGCACAAGTGAAGAAACCAAGATCTCATCAAAGATCCAAACATGTCTTTAGGCGCTATCACTTGATTAGAGAGATCATTAGTAGAAATGAAATTAGAATAGAAAAGATTCCTACAGACGATAATGTAGCCGATCTATTGACTAAGGCCTTGTCCCAAAAGAAACATGAAAGTCATGTTGTTTTGTTTGGTCTCAAGTGCATGAGTGATTAGTGTTAGACATTGTAGGAATGATATTTTGTAAATACCACAATATTTGTATATTGGTTGATTTATGCAATAAATAAATAATATGATCTTTATCATTCGTTTTTTATACTTGTTCAAATGATAAAAGTCCTTAGAATAATGTTATTATTCTTAAATGTCCCTAATCATAGTATTAACAAAACAAGAGCATTGTTAATACGGATAGATTGGCTTGTATAGTGATACATGAGTGAATTGTTGTGAACAAGTTCTCTGGACTGATCCGCTAAGAGATTACCAAAGGGTTGTACTTTTGAGTGCCACTGGTATAATCTCTTCATGGTAGAGTATAATAGATCCTTAGACTTGAGGTCATAAGAATATTGTCTGTACCTATTATTGTGTTTTGACTCTATTTTCACATAACTGTAAAAGGTTATGCAAGTGGTAGATGTTGGATACAATAAGAAGCACAAGTGTAATAGTTTATGATCAATAAAGGATTCACCGCTCCTTGCAGTAGGGGAGTATATTCCCAGTATGGCCACTTGTTAGAATGTCAACTCTAAAGTTTGCAAACGATCAAATTTAGAAGAGTTCTAAATTTAATTTAAAGATAGTTGAATTCGGTAACAAGAAAATTAGTACATAAAAGAGTTGGCACTCTTACCTTACTCTTTACTAATGGGAATAAGAGATGGTAAAAGGATGAATACGAGAAATCTGTTTCATGGACAGATGAAATCGATCATTTGACTTTTCCTAACTCTTGGGTGGTCATGATGCCTAGACTAGAGGTCGCTCTTGATCTATAAATATAAAAGAGTGAATTAGAGAATTAACAATAAATTAAAGTTATTTAATTTATTTAATCTTAGAATCCTCACGACTAAAATTGGTTATAGTCCAAGTGGGAGTTTGTTGGTTTTGTACTAAAACGAATTTAATCTAAGTTTACATTTTATATTTATTAGCCAAGTGTCTAGGAACCTAAAGGGTCACACACAATTGAATAATTCCTTGTTAAACTGATTAGGGATTAAAGTATAAGATATTTTATTTCCTAGTACCTATATGTAATTTATTTAATAGTTAAATAAATTAAATAGTTTATTTAATAGTTAAATAAATTAAATTAAAAAGTTACAGAATTACAATTGACTTGAGTTAAATCTGTTTGACTCTTCTGTAACTTGTAACTTATCTGTAACAAACAGAGTCGTTACCTGATACACACGATAAGATCGTGGGAGCAAAGTTCGTGGCATCAATTTTGTTGAAGATGCTTTCACCACGAACGACTCTGTCTTTAAATATAGGTTACACAGAGGTCTCAGTTGATTGATTAAGCATTGATTCACAAGTAACATATTAGAAAGATTTCTGAAATATATTGTGTTGACGGAGTTGGAAAGAGACTGGCCTATTGCCGCAAAAGTTCCAGGAAGCATTCATGTGGATACCTTGGAGGCTGATCATACTGAGCAGCTTGAGTGACATAAACCTGTATGTTAATCCAGAGAATAAGGTTACGAAAAGATTTTGAAAAACCGTTAGTGATCCGGAGAGGAAGGTTAGCACAAGCATCCGGTAAAGGTAACTCATCCAAACTATCACGATTCTTGACAGGAAAATAATAAAAATTTGTTCCGCTGCAAATAAGATTTGCATATAGTTTTCCTTACAAGTTGGTCATACCCAGTTCTATAATAAAATTTTCCCCAACAGAGAGTCTAAGTCACCCCAACTATCATTTGGGAATGTGTAAGGTGTATTATGAGCAAGCAAAACATACACTTATCATCTTGATTAACCTGAAAACCTTGAAAAGATTTGAGAGATAAGAGAAATTGGTTATTATATTTTTAAAAATATATATAAAAACTTTATTATATTTTAAAAGTCATCTTTATACTCACTAACACACATAAATTCGTTAATTTGCTCCGATGATTCTGCTGTCGGACCAAATAAATTAGATTGGTAGTGGTGGTTGGTGGATTGAAAAATGTGGTGATGATAATATTGTCACTACAAGAAAAATGATCTTTTGCGGCATATGATTTGCACAACAATAGTGCCAAAAGTGTCACGAATACTGCTTTGCGACATAAAATACCACACATTCTGAAGAGAAGCAATAGGTCCGGTGGCAAATTTTTGCGGCAATTCGTACAAATATGTCGTAGACAATGCGACAATTATCCGACGATATTCAATATGTCGCATAAAATTTGCGACACATTTAGTGGCAATCGTGGTAGTGTCGAAAAATAAATTGCGACATTTATTGGAATCACTCTATACATTGTCGCATAGTTATGGACAAGATTAGTGTCATCCAATGAATTGTTGCCAATTTTATGCGTTACAATTCATATTGACGCATAAGTGTCGCATGGTTTGCAACATATGTGTAAGAATCGACGCAAAATTTTGCCACTGGACCTATTGTTTCTCTTCGAAAATGTGTGGGATTTTATGCCGCAAAATAGTATTCGTAACATAAAATACCGCACATGCTTAAGAGAAACAATAGGTCCGGTGGCAAATTTTTGCAGCAATCTGTACAAATATGTCGCAAACAATGCGACTATTATACGACGATATAGATTACGACGCATGAAATTTGTGACATGTTTAGTGTCAAATAAGTAAATGATGAAAATGGAAATAACAACATTTATTTGCGTTTGTTCGGTTTCTGCCGCATAATCGATACGACATATTTAGTTTCTTCATAGAATAAATTCCAAAATTAGTCATCATAATATGGTCAGTTTCCAGTTTTGGTCATCATACTTTGAAAACTATTTTTAAGGTCATCATACTTTCATTTTATTTTCAAAAATCGTCACTCCGTTCATCCTGTCCGTTAAGCTTCGTAACAGAGCACTTTTTTGAGGGCATTTAGGTCAAAGACAGCCCACCACGTCTCAGAACAACTAGCACCACGTCAGAAACAAATAGCACCACGTCAAAAACAAATAGCACCACGTCTAGAAACGTCTACATCCATGCATGTGAATTTAAGCTATATTTTTCACAAAGACAACCCACCACGTCTCAGAACAACTAGCACCACGTCAAAAATAACTAACACCACGTTCAAAAATGTCTACATCCATGCGAGTGAATTTAAACTGATTTTATTAACAAACACAGCTCCCCACGTCTCAGAACAACTAGAACCACGTCAAAAACAACTAGTACCACGTCCAGAAACGTCTACATCCATGAATGTGAATTTAAGCTAATTGTTTTCACAAAGACAGTCCACCACATCTCAGAACACTGGCACCACGTCAAAAACAACAAGCACCACGTCCAGAAATGTCTACATCCATGCATGTGAATTTAAGCTGTTTTTTTTCACAAAGACAGTCCACCACGTCTTAGAACACTAGCACCACGTCAAAAACAACTAGAACCACGTCCATAAACCTCTACATCTATGTGTGTGAATTTAAACTAATTTTTTTCACAAAGACAGTCCACCACGTCTCAGAACACTAGCACCACGTCAAAAACAACTAGCACCACGTCCATAAACGTCTGCATCCATGCATTTGAATTTAAGCTGATTTTTTCATAAAGACAGTCCACCACGTCTCAGAACACTAGAACCACGTCAAAAACAACGAGCACCACATCCAGAAACGTCTACATCCATGTGTTTTGAAGTTCATATTTGTGTTTTGATGAGTTATTGATTGATATTTTGGTATATGGAATAGGTAGAATTGTGATTTAGAAGTTTATATTTGTGTTTTGATGAGTTATTGATTGATGTTTTGGTATATAGAATAGGTAGAATTGTGATTTTGAAGTTCATATTTGTGTTTTGATGAGTTATTGATGTTTTGGTATATGGAATAGATAGAATTGTTTTTTGAAGTTCATATTTGTGTTTTGATGAGTTATTGATGTTTTAGTATATGGAATAGATAGAATTGTATTTTAAAGTTCATATTTGTGTTTTGATGAGTTATTGATGTTTTGTTATATGGAATAGATAGAATCGTGTTTTAAAGTTCATATTTGTATTTCGATGAGTTATTGATGTTTTGGTATATGAAATAGATAGAATTGTGTTTTGAAGTTCATATTTGTGTTTTGATGAGTTATTTGATGTTTTGGTATATGGAATAGATAGAATTGTGATTTTGAAGTTCATATTTGTGTTTTGATGAGTTATTGATGTTTTGGCATATGGAATAGATTGAATTGTGTTTTGAAGTTCATATTTGTGTTTTGATGAGTTATTTAATGTTTTGGTATATGGAATAGATAGAATTGTGATTTTGAATTTCATATTTGTGTTTTGATGAGTTATTGATTGATGTTTTGGTATATGGAATAGGTAAAATTGTGATTTTGAAGTTCATATTTGTGTTTTGATGAGTTATTGATTGATGTTTTGGTATATGGAATAGGTAGAATTGTGATTTTTTTTATTCGTATAATGAAAATCCGAATTAAAATTGAATTCGGATTTAGAAAATCCGAATTCAATTTAATCCGGACAATAGAATTCTGAATTTAATTAATTCAGATTTTGCAAATCCGAATTAATTAATTAATTCAGATATCCATCCAATCCGGTTTTGGATTTTGAAAATCCGGAACCGGATTTTTTTTCGTCCAAATCCCGCCAAAATTCGGATTTGCAATTCGGATTTTCTAAATCCGAATTGGGTAGAATTCAGATTTTGAAAATTCGAATTCTACCCGAATTATAAAACCCCACCCCCCCCCTTTTTTCTTCTTCTTTCTTCTACCTCACGGAATTATTCCCTCGCTGGATTTTTATTTTTTCATTGTATGTTTTGGTATTCAATTTTATAATAGTTATAATATTTCAAAATCAGCTTAAATTCAAATGAATGGATATAGACGTGGTGGACTGTCTTTGTTGAAAAAATCAGCTTAAATTCACACACATAGATGTAGACGTTTATGGACATGGTGATAGTTGTTTTTGACGTGGTGCTAGTGTTCTGACACGTGGTGGACTATCTTTGTGAAAAAAATCAGTTTAAATTCACATGCATGGATGTAGACGTTTCAGGACGTGGTGCTAGTTGTTTTTGACGTGGTGCTAGTGTTCTGACACGTGGTGGACTGTCTTTGTGAAAAAAATCAGTTTAAATTCACATGCATTGATGTAGACATTTCTGGACGTGGTGCTAGTTGTTTTTGACGTGGTTCTAGGGTTCTGAGATGTGGTGGACTGTCTTTGTTAAAAAAATCAGTTTAAATTCACACACATGGATGTAGACATCTATGAACGTGGTTCTAGTTGTTTTTAACGTGGTGCTAGTGTTCCGAGACGTGATTGACTGTCTTTGTGAAAAAAATCTGTTTAAATTCACAAGCATGGATGTAGACGTTTCTCAACGTGGCCCTAGTTGTTTTTGACGTGGTGCATGTTGTCTGAGACATGGTGGACTTTCTTTGTTGAAAAAATCCGTTTAACAATTTAATGATTCGGATTTTGGATATCCAAATTCCATTGATTTCGAATTTTTGGAATCGGAATTTAATTAATCTAATTAATTTCCCTTATTAATTTTTAATTTAATTAGGGTTATTGATATTTCGGATTTTCAAAATCCGAAAGTTGATGAATTTGGATTTCTAAAATCCGATTTTGTCTTATTTCAGATTTTTAAAATCCAAAAGGCCTCTTTTAGGCCACACCTTCTCATTTTTTTATTTTTTTGTCCACAAAATTATTTAGAGGAGTAATTTGGTCAAAAATTTGAGGCACAGGATATCGTGGCTCAAATAATCTTGCAGGCTACAAAAGGGAGTAATTCCTATGAAATAACATGTCAAGGGCCCCACTGTTAAAACCAAGGGCGCCCAAGCACTTCAGAAAAGATGGATGTACACATGGATTTTGAATTAAATAAATAACTAAACTATAATATTATAATTAAAAAAATAATATTAAATGAATGTATCATGAGTTCGTGTACAGTGGACCTATAGAAGCAGCGTGAATTTTGGTTCTACTGTAGTCCGCTCGCATCCCCAGTGGCATCAACATGTGTGTAAACCCGGAGGGACTTCCTTTCTCGCGCTTTGAAACTGAAAACCCAAAACCCTCCTTTCGCGCTCTCAAACCGATTTCATTCCCACGATCTTCATCTTTCCACTACCAACATCAGATTACCACCTCCTAAATTTCTAACCTCAAATACGTTCAGAGACCACTATATTTCGAATTTTTGTTGTTCTTCCGGTTCAGAAAACACCATAACCATCATCTGTGCGAAGAAAAACTTGTTGTTCAACGCAAACGCAACAAAAAGTCTCCAAATCGGAAGAAAAACTTGCAGTTTTTCTCAAACAAACATTTTTCTTGCTTCGATATTTATGTACAGGTTCGAAACCTTAATTTTTTAACCATTATACATAGGTATCATCGGATTTTAATTTTATAACCGTTATTTTCTTTGAATAATTAGGGTTCTGAAGTCTGTATTCTTGTAATCTAGTATATGTTTTCAATTGATCTGATGTCTGTTATATGCTGTTAATTTTGTTTTTGTGTCTTTGAAATGAATTTCTATCAAAATTAGTGATCTGATTTCTATATTTCGGTCATCTAATGTCTGTTATATGTTGATCTAATATGTGAATTTAAGCTATTTTTTTTTTACAAAGACAACCCACCACGTCTCAGAACAACTAGCACCACGTCAAAAACAACTAGCACCACGTCCAGAAACATCTACATCCATGCGTGTGAATTTAAGCTATTTTTTTTACAAAGATAACCCACCAAATCTCAGAACAACTAGCACCATGTCAAAAACAACTAGCACCACGTCCAAAAATGTCTATATCCATGCGTGTGAATTTAAACGAATTTTTTTCACAAAAACAGTCCACCACGTCTAAGAACAACTAGCACCATGTCAAAAACAACTAGCACCACGTCCAGAAATGTCTACATCCATTCATGTGAATTTAAACTGATTTTTTTGACAAAGACAGCCTACCACGTCTCAGAACAACTAGCACCTCGTCCAAAAACAACTAGCACCACGTCCAAAAACAACTAGCACCATGTCCAGAAACGTCTATATCCATGCATGTGAATTTAAACTAATTTTTTTCACAAAGACAGCCTACTACGTCTCAGAACAACTAGCACCACGTCCAAAAACAATAGCACCACGTCCAGAAACGTCTACATCTATTCATGTGAATTTAAGCTATTTTTTTTCACAAAAATAACCCACCCCGTCTCAGAACAACTAGCACCACGTCAAAAACAACTAGCACCACGTCCAGAAACGTCTACATCCATGCGTGTGAATTTAAGTTATTTTTCTTCACAAAGACAACCCACGACGTCTCAGAACAACTAGCACCACGTCAAAAACAACTAGCACCACGTCCAAAAATATCTACATCCGTGCGTGTGAATTTAAACTGATTTTTTTACAAAGACAGTCCACCACGTCTCAGAACAACTAGCACCACGTCCAGAAACGCCTACATCCATTCATGTGAATTTAAACTGATTTTTTTCACAAATACAGCCCTCCACGTCTCAGAACAACTAGCCCCTCATCCAAAAACAATAGCACCACGTCCAGAAACGTCTACATCCATGTATGTGAATTTAAACTATTTTTTTCACAAAGAGAACCCATCCCATTTCAGAACAACAAGCACCACGTCAAAAATAACTAGCACCACGTCCAGAAACGTCTACATCCATGCGTGTGAATTTAAGCTATTTTTTTCACAAGCACAACCCACCACGTCTCAAAACAACTAGCACCACGTCAAAACAACTAGCACCACGTCCAAAAATGTCTACATCCATGCGTGTGAATTTAAACTGATTTTTTTACAAAGACAGTCCACCACGTCTCAGAACAACTAGCACCACGTCAAAAACAACTAGCACCACGTCCAGAAACGCCTACATCCATTCATGTGAATTTAAACTAATTTTTTTCACAAATACAGCCCACCACGTCTCAGAACAACTAGCACCTCATCCAAAAACAACTAGCATCACGTCCAAAAACAACTAGCATCACGTCCAGAAACGTTTATATCCATGCATGTAAATTTAAACTAATTTTTTTCACAAAGACAGCCCACCACGTCTCAGAACAACTAGCACCACATCCAAAAACAATTAGCACCACGTCCAGAAACAACTAGCACCACGTCCAGAAACAACTAGCACCACGTCCAGAAACGGCTATATCCATGCATGTGAATTTAAATTAATTTTTTATCAAAATAAACAATTCAGGAGCATCTTCTTCGAGAAAAAAATCAACTATATCACCAACCGTATCTTCCATTGCAATTTCTTCTATCCAGAATAATCTATCAACAAAAAAAAAAAAAAATAGACGTTGAGCAACAATTTTTATCAAAAACAAAACGCGAATAAGAACAGAACCGTAGAAACAAAAAATTCAAACACATAAATCAATCGAAAAGATAAAAAAATAGGAATAAATACCTTAATTATCAAATTCGAAGGAAAAACTCCATCGAAAGATAAAACAGAGCTAAACGAGCGAAAAACGAAAACGAAAAACAGAGAAACAACAAATTCTTAAACATAAATCAATCACCATCATCAAATACATACCGTAATCAAAATTGAAAGCAAAAGAATCCAAGCGAATGACGAAGACGAAAATCGGCAGCGAAAGATCAGCAACAAATACGCGGAAAAAAGAAAAAAAAAAAAAAAAGAAGATTATATAGGCTTCGGGTAAGTAGGCGCTTATCCGAGTTTAAAAAAAAAAAAAAGAAACTAGTAATACAATTGAGGGGCTAAAATAGAAACTACTACTATATTAGGGGTAGGAGTAAAATTACAGTTTAATAGTCCATTAAAAAAATAAGTTACCTTTTCTTTTGACAAATTAACTAACATAATTTATATATTAACTTAAAAATATTAGTAATCACCTACTCAAAACCTTGAATTCAATTAAAATTTTTAAATATATTTTAATTTTTATCCATTTAATTAATTTAGAACTTTTAAAAGATAAAAAAAAATATGTATCAAAAAATTAAATAACAAAAGGGAAAAAGTCATAAATAGATTGAAGCAGCAAGCTCATCCCCAGTCTGCTTATAAATGGCAAGAAATCATGTGCAGTGGATCTACCTCATCAATCATACACCTCATTACCCTACCCTCCCATCATAATTTATTGTCGCTTTCCAATACTACCCCTTTTTTAAAAAGGGTTTTATTTATTTTTAATATAAAATATTTAAAATTATGTTAGGATCGTTTCGAGTGGATCCCAGGACTCCAGAAAGTTGGGTGAAGAAAGATTAATTGAAAAGTTTTCACTGCTTCTTCAGAGTAATTCTCTGAGATATTTATAATTACAAAAGAGATAAGTAAATCCCTATATGTCAGGAACTAACACATGAAGCTAATGCCTACATAAAAATAGGTAAAACGTGAAACGTGTGGTAACTTAATTAACCCACGAAATCCTTCTTCCAACTTGGTTGTTGCTTCTGCCTGACTGAACGACGTGGCCTATCAATTCCCGACTCTTCGAAATTGACCTTGTCCTCAAGGTCAAAAGTATGCGCAAGATCCGGATACGTAGCTCTGATGAGTCTGGCGTCCTCCCAAGTATCATCGTCGGCAGAAAGATGTGACCAACGAACAAGGAATTGTTCTTGTGGAGGATCAAAATGCTGAAGGAAGCGTGAATCAAGAATGATCTGTGGAACAACCATAGGATGACCCTCATCATTGGTGGTAGGAAGAGTGGAAGAACCGGACGGAGGATCACCAAAATATTGACGTAACTTAGAAACATGAAAGACCGGATGAATCAGTGAAGTCGGTGGCAGCTCTAGGCGGTAAGCGACAGACCCTATGCGTTCCAAAATTTTGAATGGGCCATAGTAGCGGGGACATAATTTGTTGGAGCTTCGGGCGGCAACTGAAAGTTGTCGATAGGGCCTTAAGCGGACAAAAACCCAATCACCAATGTTGAAAGCTTTATCCTGCCGATGCTGGTTGGCTTGGTGTTCCATGCGTTGACGAGAAGAATGGAGAGCTGTCTTAACTTTGCAAAGGATATCTTCTCGATTCTGTAGAGTCCGATCCACCACATCATTGACGGAGGTGCCAGCCTGATAAATTTGGGGCACGACTGGCGAGTGACCAAACATAGCGGTGTTAGGAGTAGTGAGTATGGCTGTATGAAATGAAGTATTATACCAGAACTGCGCAAGGTGAAGAAATCGAGCCCATTTCTTTGGTTCAGCACTGGAGAAACAGCGTAAGTAGGACTCAAGTGTTCTGTTTAGCACCTCGGTCTGTCCATCTGATTCCGGATGGTACGAACTACTATAGTTGAGTGTAGTGCCGCATTGGCGAAATAATTCTTGCCATAGATTGCTGAGGAAGAGGGGATCACGGTCTGAAACAATGGAGGAAGGTAACCCATGTATCTTGAAGATGTCCGTCATGAAGATTGAAGCCAATGATGCCGCCGTGTATTTTGGATGCAGAGGAATGAAGTGGGCAAATTTTGATAAGCGATCCACAATGACCCAAATGGTAGTATAACCTTGCGAGGATGGAAGATGTGTAATGAAGTCCATACTAATATTTTCCCAAGTACGAACCGGAACTGGAAGGGGTTGTAATAACCCATAAGGCCTTTGATGGAGAGGCTTGTGGCGTTGGCAGACTTGGCAGGATTGGACGAAAGTTTGAACTGATTTCCGCATGTGTGGCCATGAAAAGTTGGCAGCCAATCGAGCTAAAGTAGAGCGAACTCCGGAGTGACCGCCGGTCGGGGATGAGTGAAATTCGATGAGAAGTGCTTGTTGGAGACTGGGAGTGGGAACGAATAGTCGACCTTTGCAGTAAATTAGGCCGTCCCGGAGTTGGAATTCAGAAGAAGATGGGTCAGCCGTGTGCGCCTTTTGGAGAAGAGTTTTGCCAGCGGGGTCTTGTGCATAGAACTGTCGTAATTCCTCAATCCAAGAAGCAGAAGAACTTGATATTGCTGCCAAAATGGGAACTTCGACTCTGGACAAGGCATCAGCGACGTTATTCTCCTTGCCTGGTTTATATTGAATAGTATAGTCGTAGCCCATGAGTTTAACCAGCCATCGTTGTTGTTCCGGGGTCTGGACGGTCTGCAAAAGAAGATGCTGTAAACTTTTCTGATCAGTGAAAATGACAAAAGGCCTGCCAAGAAGGTAGTGACGCCATTTTTGCACTGCTTCAGTGATGGCAAATAGTTCCCTTGAATATGCTGAAGCGGCTTGCATCCGGGAAGAGAGCTTCTTGCTGAAATAAGCAATTGGATGACCGAGTTGGGATAGAACAGCTCCAACCGCAATCCCTGAAGCGTCAGTCGTGACCTCAAATTTTTTTGAAAAGTCCGGAAGAGCCAAGACTGGAACGGAAGCCATGGCATTCTTTAATTGTTGGAAGGCATTTTCCGATTCTGAAGTCCAAAGAAAACCATGATTCTGCAATAAGTCTGTCAGGGGTCCTGCTATGTTGGCGTAGCGGTGTACGAAACGGCGATAATATCCTGTGAGGCCTAGGAAACCGCGTAGAGCAGTAACCGTGGATGGTCTTGGGAAATTTTGAATAGCTGTGACCTTATCTGGATCTACTTGAACCCCTGCTTCCGAAATGATATGTCCCAAGTACTGGATACAAGGGACTCCAAAGACGCATTTGGAATATTTGGCAAAAAATTGGTGAGTTGCAAGAAGATTAAAAACCTGGCGTAGATGTTGGAGGTGTTGTTGGCGATCCGGGCTGTAGACCAGAATATCGTCAAAGAAGACCAAGACAAATTTCCTTAAGCATGGGCGAAACAAATCATTCATTGCAGCTTGAAAGGTAAAAGGAGCGTTAGTCAATCCAAATGGCATGACCAGAAACTCATAATGTCCGTCATGAGTGCGGAAAGCCGTTTTGTGTGTGTCTCCCGGGGCTACTCTAATCTGATGATATCCTGCTCGGAGGTCTATCTTGGATAAAATGGAGGCGCCGCGGAGTTCATCAAGCAGCTCATCCACCGTGGGAATCGGGAACCGATCGCGAACTGTGATTGCGTTGAGTGCTCTGTAATCGACACAAAACCGCCGTGTGCCATCTTTTTTTTCGGACAAGAAGAACCGGAGAAGAATAAGGGCTGGTGCTGGGGATTATTAAACCTGCAGAAAGCATTTCTGAAATCAAATGAGTCATGACGTCTTTTTGGTAGTGCGGATAGCGGTAGGGCCTGACATTCACCGGTTGACTGGCTGGTTGTAGGTGAATATGGTGATCGTGAAGGCGGCCCGGTGGAAGAGAAGTAGGAACTTCAAAGATGTGGTTGAAGTCGTTGCAAAGGTTCTGGATGTCCGGGTCTGTGGAAGATGCTTCCAGTTGTTTTTCTGTGGCGTGAGAGGTGCAGTGAATTTGGTAAATAGAGTGGGTTAATTTTGAGTGAAAGAGGCGTTTGACTTGTGTTGGGTTGATGGCTTGGAGAGATGTTATGCCTTTGAGTTGGATCCACTGTCCTTCGTATTGAAAATTGATAGCTGGAATGGAGAAGTCTGCAAGTATTGGGCCCAAAGTACTGAGCCATTGAATCCCTAGGATTATATCTGCTCCAAAGAAAGGCAAAATTAGGGGTGAAAAAACAAAATTTCGTCCTTCCAAACCCAATGGTAATTCTTCACATCTGCCACTGCAGGGAATTTTCTCCCCATTGCCTACCACAACCGAGAGATCTGAGGTTTTGGCGGTCTTTAACTTCAACTCCTCTACAAGACATGGTTGGATGATATCATGAGTGCTGCCGGAATCAATTAAAATGGTCACTGCTCTTCCACACAGATCGCCTTTCACCCTTAAGGTACTGGAATTAGGGAGGCCTTGGAATGCTGCAAGGGAGATATGGCAAGTCGGCGTCTCTTCCGATTGTTCCCAATTTTCTTGTGTGAATTCTGGCGAGGCGTCAATTTCCATATGTTCAAAACTATCCTCCACCGATTCGGCGGGGGCTATAAGCGCCAAAAATTGGGCTGATTTGCAGCGGTGCCCGGGCGAGAATTTCTCCTCGCAATTAAAGCAAAGACCCTTTGAACGACGTTGCTGAATTTCCACGGGAGATAGACGGCGTATGGGTAAGGGCTGCCGTGTTCGAACAGGTATAGATGCCGGGAAAGACTTGATGGTGGTGCGGCCAGAAGAGCTGGTGTTTGCCTTTGATTTGTTGCAGCGGTGAAGGGTGGTTGTCCCGTCATGGGAAGGTTGCCAGAGTTAAAACTTCGCGTCTGGAATTGAGTCCTTGGTCGTCCGTCCGCTAGTTTTGCTTCTATCAATTTCGCCATCCCGATTGCTTCTGTGATGGTTCTTGGTTGGTGAATTACCAATTCTTGTTGTATCTCCATTTTGAGGCCCGAAACGAAACAGTCCAGGACGGCATTGGCTGGTAAACCTATCACATAATTGCTGAGTCTTTCAAATTCAATCTGGTAATCGGACACTGCTCCTTGTTGTCGTAGTTTGAATAGCGCGGCCTGTGGATTCTCATATCGGGAGGGCCCGAAACGAACTCTCAAAGCATGTACAAAGCCCTCCCAGTTTGTGAGTAGCTGGTTGGCGTACATCCATTTATACCAACTGAGAGCCTTACCTTGAAGGTAGAAGGAAACTATTGGTAATCGTTGATGGGGTAAAATTTGGTAGAACTCAAAGTATTGGTCTGCCTGGAATAACCAATCCAAGGGATCTGTTCCATCAAACGAGTTCAAGTGGATTTTTGGAGGTTTGATGTTGGTGGGCGGAAAATTTGAGTGAGGTGGATGGTTGCTAGATTCTGCCTTCTCTGGTTGGGACGGTGGGGAATGATCATACTGCAGATGCAAAGTGCCAACAATGGTGGTGAGGGCTTGAATATCAGCAGATAATTTCTGGTGTTGTGCCTCTGATTTTTGCTGAATTTCTTGAACGGTGTCTGCTAAGGCATGAACAATGTCTTCCAAGGATGAAGATGAAGCCCCTGACTGTTCCTTGCGGGGTGGCATGATTCTCTCAAAGAAAGCACCAAAATGTTAGGATCGTTTCGAGTGGATCCCAGGACTCCAGAAAGTTGGGTGAAGAAAGATTAATTGAAAAGTTTTCACTGCTTCTTCAGAGTAATTCTCTGAGATATTTATAATTACAAAAGAGATAAGTAAATCCCTATATGTCAGGAACTAACACATGAAGCTAATGCCTACATAAAAATAGGTAAAACGTGAAACGTGTGGTAACTTAATTAACCCACGAAATCCTTCTTCCAACTTGGTTGTTGCTTCTGCCTGACTGAACGACGTGGCCTATCAAATTATCTCAATAAGTTAAGAGCTAACAACAGTTATCTAAATACCTTATTAAAATATTTTTAAAATTACAATATTATTATTTTACGAAGAAGAGGCCAACCTTAACTATTAACCTATTATATTACATAAATATAATACTCTTATAATATCATTAATCTAATTAACTTTTTTAATTTTTCTTAAAAACTCTAACAATCTTCTTAATCTATTTGCTTTCGTTAAAACTACACAATCAGGCCAAATATTATTTTCTAATACTTGAAAGATTATTCAAATCTTGGAAAATTTATTATTTTAGTTCATGATTTATAATCATTTTATCTTTTTATTAGAGAAAAACAAAATAGTATCTAATTTTTTAAAAAAATTTTAATAGTCTTAGTCGATAAAAGTGCAGTTGATGGACTAAACTAAACTTACAAATTTTAAAAAATTTTGGATAATTTTAAGTTAATAAAAAATGTAAAATAAGTATGGTTCATAGATCAAAACTGTAATTTTACCTCCGAATCTTTACGAAAATAACAAAAATGAAGAGACAGTAACATGATATGTGTGGAAAGACCCATTCAAACATTGATTACTATGCAACTTCTTCTCCATACTCTGAATGATGTATACATTTGCCAATTTCTCTTTAAAAAAAACGAAAGAAAATAAACCAAAAAAATAATAATAAATAAAGGGATTGAATTACTTAATTGAATTCCAATCTCAACTAATTCATCACTTAGGAAAAAAACCAAAAAGAAAAAAAAAATTAAAGGAAAAAAAATAGTGTATTCTTGATTACAAGAGAGCAGACTGCTTCTTCCTCAAATCCCAGATGACTTTCTTCAAAACTCTTTCCATGGTAATTTCAAAAGCATCTTTAACATTCCCTAACCCCTTACTTGATTCAGCATACAATATTCTTGGAAGAAATTCAATTACAGTCTCCCTCATTTTCCTAACTTCCTCTTCACTATATTCTTCAAGCTTAGTTTTAATGGAAACCTGACCACTGCTTACATCTTTTTCTTCTATGAACACTGAATAACTCTCTGCTTTCAGAGGCAAATGCCACTCGTACTGACCATTGAAACTCTGATGCAAAAAATATACTGGAATCGAACCTGCTACCATACAATCAAAGAATGATCTCCTAGTTACGCCTCCTCCTCTGGGCTGCAAACAAAAATCCGAATCCAAGTACGCTTCCAGAATCGCCGGTGACCCACCGGAGCACTCGCTCGATGAACAATCAACGAATTTACAAGATCCAGATTCGCTCCGGCATTGATTACTCAACAAACCTCTGAAATCGTTACTATTACTCGAGCCCACGAAGCTAAACAGGTTGTGGCGTTTCTTGGCCCGGATGTACCTCTGCCATTCCACGATATCGGATTCGGATCTGGGATGGAAAGCAGTTGGATACGGAACGCTGAATTCTAATTCTTCCCAGGGAAGTCTTTCCATTAAGACTTTCAGAACGTTTTTCATCAACGGCGCGTCTGTAAAACGGGCACCCCAGTTCGGATCTCCTCCGCTGAACCTTCGAAAATCCCAAGTGACTCTTCCAAGCACTAAGAAATGGTCAGCCCCGTTTCGTTTCCTCCAGAAGGGCTGATTCGAGAGCCATTCCAGCAACATTTCCCCCGGCCGGTCACGATCTTGGGCAGTGTAATTGGACGAGAAGTACCTTTTAGTTGCCAATCCCGCATAGAACGGCACAAAAAAAGCAGTAGCCTCATCCGGATTCGTTGTTCGACACTTGTAACTCAAAATCCTGCTATGATAAATCACCTCAGCAGTGTAGGTATCCGTCTGGTACCAAGCCGGCGTGAGATTTCGGGGGACAACTCCGGCGATGTTGGGGGATTTGGGGCCAAACCCGCCATTGGAAACCGCTGGACACCTGTTTTGCCAAGCGTCTAAGTCATGGCAGTTCTCGAGGAGGTCGGCGTTGAATACTGGAGGAAGATCGTAGACAAAAATCTTACCATTTTCACAGACTTGGTCCCTGAAAAACAGGACACTAGTCTTGGTGGAAGGCCTAGTGCGAGAAGAGTCGCGGATCCAGAAAGAAATGATGAGGGCTTGGATTAGAATAGTTATGAGAAGCCAGCCGAGGATGGGTAAGACCGACTGGGATTTGACGGAATTATTGGGAGATGAATTGGAGAACCTTCTGGGTTTTAATCTGGGAAAAATCATGTCCATGCTCGGAGAAAAGATGCTGATAATGGAGCTAGTAAAGCTTAAATAATATTGTTCAGTTGGAAGACAGAGTATATATGGGTCAAGTGTTTAATGCGCTCTCACACATGGCTTCCGGTAAGGCTGCAGCCAACCAACAGGCTGGGATGATTAAGAGCATCTCATCTCCAATTTCTTCATCAATGCTACAATACTATAAACAACAAATATATAAGCTTGTAATTGAATGCTTGACTTCCTCGCTTAATGGTTTCGTCTTTTTTTTTTTTTTTTTTTTTTTACTGAAAAAAATAACAAAAAATATATTTGTATGTATTTTACACCATTATTTTAAAATTGTTAAATTTAATAAATTAATAAAAAATTATCTAGAATATTTTAAAAGTTTATCAATTTCAGCTCACTCACTTACATTTTATGGGTTAAAATTGTTAAATTTTTTTAAAAAAATTTGAATATTTTTTAATTTAGTCTAACTAAAAATAAATAAAATAATTATAATTCTTGAATCTCACTTATCTTGAAAGGGGTTGAGACAACATAAAGATAAAAGCGAACATAAAATTTACTGGATTTTAAATATCATGAAAAATGAGTTCACTGTGCCACCGACATTACTATGGCATGGAAGTGTCTTCAGCTACTTTTGTTTATATATATATATATATATATATATATATATATATTGTCTAGGAAAATTGGAGTCCGTTTAAGGTGGGTCAATAGGAGTAGGATGAATTTTACTTAGGGGTGGCAATTTTTGACCCAACTCGTAAACCCGTCACGACCCAACACGGGAAAAAAGCAGGTTGGGTTGAGATTTTCAACCTGTTTATTACTTTTCAACCTGTTTATTAAACGGGTTGGGTAATAAACAGGTTGGGTCAGGTCAACCCGACGGGTTCACGGGTTAACCCGGGTTAACCCGTAAAAAAATATATTTAAATACTTTCATTTTGCATTGCTTGGATTTGGTTTGGTTTGGTTTGTGGTTAGATTTGGATTGATTTGGAAGTTGTAATGGATTTAAAGTGTTTTGTTTTATGTATGGTGGTGACATTTATTTTATTTAATGTATCAGTAGTAGCAGGATGTTGGTTTTCTTTCTCTGTTTACCTTTCTTCTGCTATATTATATATTTATGTGTGTGTGTATTTAGTAATTATTTAGGTCCTTCTTTGGTTGGTAATATTAGTAGGATGTTGTTTTTGTTTGTTTTGCTTATGAAATTGACTTAAAATCCTCGAAGCAAGAATGCTGCTAGCACCCTGGCTTTGGCTGATTCAGTAAAAGCTCAGTATAAGTTTCATTTTACTATCAAACACGTATATATATAATATATGTATATGTGATGTGAGTGAATTCATGAGCAAGCATATATATAATAATATAGACAAATTTATTATACTAATCAGTTATTTATATGTGTTTTGTTTCTGTTAATAGCAACGAACGAATGACATGAAAAAATGATTTATATTTTCAAATAAATAATTAAAATATATTTGGCGGGTCGGAGGGTTGGCGGGGTTATGGGTGACCTGTTTAATTAAATGGGTTAGACGGGTTGGGTTGGATTGACCTGTTTATTAACAAGATTGGGTTGGGTTCAAATTCTTAACCCATTTAATAAACGGGTTGGGTCAATCCAACTCGATTTTTTTGCGAGTTGGGTTGACCCAACCCGTTTAGAGCGGGTTGACCCATTTTACCAGCCCTAATTTTACTCATACTGTAGTGCGCTACAGTACACGCTACAGTTGCGCGATACAGTTTTTTTTTTTTTACGTACAGTATTTTTAAAAAAAATTTTTTAAATAATAATGCAGTAGATATCAGATCAACAGATTATAGATATCACATCAAAAATATAAAAGAAATCATACAATAGAATTAAAACATACTTAACAAGGGATATCAGATCAGGATTATATAGATATCAGATCAGAGAATACTAGACATCAGATCAACAGACTATAGATATCAGATCAAGAATATAAAAGAAATCATACAGTAGAACTAAAACATACTTAATAAGGGAGATCACATCAGAATTATATAGACATCAGATCAACGAATACTTGACATCAGATCAACAGACTATAGATATCAGATCAAGAATATAAAAGAAATCATACAATAGAACTAAAACATACTTAACAAGGGATATCACATCAGGATTATATAGACATCAGATCAGCGAATACTTGACATCAGATCAAAAGACTATAGATATCAGATCAAGACTATAAAAGAAATCATACAATAGAACTAAAACATACTTAACAAGGGAGATCACATCAGGATTATATAGACATCAGATCAGCGAATACTTGACATCAGATCAACAGACTATAGATATCAGATCAAGAATATAAAAGAAATCATACAATAGAACTAAAACATACTTAACAAGGGAGATCACATCAGGATTATATAGACATCAGATCAGCGAATACTTGACATCAGATCAACAGACTATAGATATCAGATCAAGAATATAAAAGAAATCATACAATAGAACTAAAACATACTTAACAAGGGAAATCACATCAGGATTATATAGACATCAGATCAGCGAATACTTGACATCAGATCAACAGACTATAGATATCAGATCAATAATATAAAAGAAATCATACAGTAGAACTAAAACATACTTAACAAGGGAGATCATATCAGGATTATATAGACATCAAATCAACGATTACTTGACATCAGATCAACAGACTATAGATATCAGATCAAGAATATAAAAGAAATCATACAATAGAACTAAAACATACTGAACAAGGGAGATCACATCAGGATTATATAGACATCAGATCAGCGAATACTTGACATCAGATTAACAGACTATAGATATCAGATCAAGAATATAAAAGAAATCGTACAATAGAACTAAAACATACTTAATAAAGGAGATCACATCAGGATTATATAGACATCAGATCAACAGACTATAGATATCAGATCAAGAATATAAAAGAATTCATACAATATAACTAAAACATACTTAACAAGGGAGATCACGTCATGATTGTATAGACATCAGATCATAGAATACTTGACATCAGATCAACAGGCTATAGACATCAGATCAAGAATAAAAAAGAAATCATATCATACAACAAAAACGTTCAGAATATGTATCATAATATCTAAAATTATTTAATTATAAAACAAATAAAATGATAATTTAAAAATATTTTTTTTATAAAATTCAAAAATATTAAAAAAATATTGAATTGTTTAGAAAAAACGGACGGAAAAAAGTCTCAAGGAGGAAGGTAAAAAAAATAAAATAAAAAATTAGCCAAAAATAACAAAAGAAAGGAAGGCAACTGTAGCGCGTTACTGTAACGCGTACTGTAGCGCGCTAGTAGGAGTAAAATTACATGGTGGTCCTATAAGACCAATATATAAATTATCAGAAAATTGCATTAGGAACTAGAAAATCATTAATATTGAGAGGGAAGAATATTTTGAGAGGGAAGAATATATGAATTTAATGAGAATCCTGTGAAATTGTGGATTGGTCCAATACAGTCCACTAATTGAGGAGGAAACTCCGCGTCATGTTTTTAGGGTTTACTGTAGAATAGATCGTGGGGTCCACATTTATTGGACCTGGACAGTTGGCATGAACAGCGGTCCCCACCATACACGACGCATCACATGCTGCAAATATTTTTTAATATAAAATGGATGGGGTAAAGTCGGAAACTCAGACAAAGCAACTGGCGCACTTTTTTTTTTTTAAATAAAAAAATATATTAATCTATCAAAAAACGTTCAACAATGATTGACAGAGGTTATAGCCAAAAAACACACAAGTATTGTTATATTTATTATTGATAAACTTAATAGATATACCTTATCAAGTGGTAATATATCTCTTGCGAAATTTTAATCCGAATAATGATACATCACTAATTATCAGATGAGAATCCAAACTATAAATCTAATAAATAGATTTATGATGACTGAATTTTCTTTGACAAATCAGCGAACATCATCAACGACGCTGCTACTAATTTCACCAACGAAGTGTCGCTATAACAGTGAATACCATCAATGAAACCGTGACCAGACACTATTAGTAGATCTGAATCTACTGAAAGAGAAAGACATTTTACTATTCTATAGATCATCTATTGAATGACACAAAAAAATAAAGATTGATGATAATTTTTTTGGATGACAAAACTAAAATAGAAAAACGAAAACGGAGAATAAATTTATTTATTTTATTTTTCTATGATAAGAAAATATGGGAAGAATATTTGTTGAAGATTGAGTTTGAGAAGATTAATTTTGAAAGAGAAAAAAAAGGATCGTGACCGCTAGAGTATTTTTTGGATAACTGTGCAGCAAGTGGCACACATTTTAATATTACGTCTTTTTTTACTTAAAAAATAAATAAATACAGTTAGAAGGGGTTACTACTGAAAATGCTGGAATCATGCTGCCCTCCACTGAGTCCTGAAGCGATGAAGGCCATTCACAAAGTAACAAAGTATGGCAGTCAGGAAATTGACAAGTAAATTCAGTAAATTTGTAAGATCCCCTCATTATATTAGTAATTTTTGTATATATATTTTTTGTAACATACAAATTTCATAAACTAAGCTAATAGTTTAATAATTTATACAATTACAATTTATATATAAATCATTTAATCTAATAATTACAGATTTCATATTCTCTTTCATTCTCTTTAGACTCAAAAATACTTAACTCTCACATTATATCTTTCTAATACAATCTGTAATATCTCAAACCTTAATAAATTTTACATTTCATTCTCGTTAATTTAAAATAATTAATTCTAATTATTAATAGCCTATAAAATTAGAATTTATATATAAATCATTAGTTAGTGGATTAACTAGATTTCACACTTTGAAAATAGGGGAAAGTATAAATGAATTTGGTCAATTCGGGATCATGTGAGTGTAGTTTAAATTTGGTGAATGCTTGCATAGCACAAGCTTTTAAGGGTTTAGTTATTGTTGTCTAGTGATTTCAGAGTCCTGTTTAGGCAATGGTTTTAGTTTTTTTTTTTATATTAAGAGCTCTTAGATGAGTATTGGGTATGTAACAACAATAGGCCTGAGAGGTGGGTTAGTCGCGATACTGTTTATTGTAACTTTTCTTATTTTAAAGGTTTTAATAAAAGAATAACTAATTTCGTCGACCTGCTTTGCCCACCAACATGTATGTGATTTTTTTTTCTTAAAAAAAAGACAATAGAGTGTTACAAAATTTTAATTTAAGGATAAATTAATTCAATTATATCATTGATTACCAGTTAAGAATAATTAATAATCACAAAAGATGTACGTAAGGGTAATTTATATAGTGGTCCTATAAGACCATCATACAATTTTACTCTTACCCCAAAAATAGTAAATTTTTGAGAATGAGCTATTTATGAGAAAAAACAGACGAGTGGCGCGTGTGAAATTTTTTTTCCTTCCCCCAGTGGGACGTACTCAGCGGAGACCTCCATTCTAAACAATTCCTTCAGGAGATTTTGTTACAATTCATTTTTCCTTTTTTTTGGTTATTTTTGGGTATTTTTTAAATTTTTTTTGTTTCCTCCCTGAGACTTTTTCCCGTCCATTTTTTTCTAAACAATTCAGTATTTTTTTAATATTTTTAATTTTTTTTAAAATTTTTTAAATTATTATTTTATTTATTTTATAATTAAATAATTTTATATGTTGTAATAAGATTTCTTTTGTCTTGTGATATGATTTTCTAAAGTTTGCATATATGAATACATTTTATGGACGTTTTTGTTGTATAATATGATTTCTTTTATATTCTTGATGTGATATCTATAGACTGTTGATATGATATCTACTATTTTGTAATCTGATGGCTATATAATCATGATTTGATCCCCCTTGTTAAATATGTTTTAGTTCTATTGTATGATTTCTTTTATATTTTTGATCTGATATCTATAGTCTCTTGATCTGATGTCTACTATTTTGTAATCTGATGTCTATATAATCATGATTTGATCTCATTGTTAAGTATGTTTTAGTTCTATTGTATGATTTGTTTTATATTCTTGTTCTGATATCTATAGTATGTTGACCTTATGCCTACTATTTTGTGATCTGATGTTTATATAATCATGATTTGATCCCCCTTGTTAAGTATGTTTTAGTTCTATTGTATAATTTCTTTTATATTCTTAATCTGATATATAAGTCTGTTGATCTTATATTGTGTTAATTATACTTCTATAAAATTTTCATTAAAAATAAAGGTATGAATATAAAAATAATATAATATTATGAAGGCCTATTTTGCGCCCCCTATTTTGTTATTTTATGTCCTTTTTATACCTAAATTATCTCTGAAAAATTAAGAAATACCAATTATAATATTTAAATATAAAATATAATAATATATTAAATTATCTAGATACGCTTAATCAATTTACTAAAAATACCAAATTTTTTTTTATAGTTTCGCTCATATATGCTACTTTAATCATAATTTTTATAAATTTTTGGTATATTAAAAAGGGACTTATAAAATTTTTGGTAAATTAATTAAGGGCAGTTATGTAATAATAGGAGGGGCGGATAATAAACATTAAGGGGGCGAGAAATAAGAATTCAGGGGACGATACTTAACAAAATAAAGGAGTTTTTTGGAAAAAAAAAAGGGACGTCCAACAACAAAAAAGGGAGCTCGATATGACACTACCCTATAATATTCCAGTTGTTATATCATAGTCATATAAAAATCCCATCCCAATTAATATATAGAAAAAGAGAATCATCACGTGGGAACCAATTAGTAACTGGTTCTCTATTCGTAGTTTAAAAATACTATTTGTAGCTCATAAAATGATAAAAAATGACTAAAATTTTCCCGAAATAAGAATAACTTATTTTCAGCTTTCAAAATTCAAAAAAATTCACTCGACCCATGGATGCCACGACATGAATTTGAGTTATCACCATGGCGACTACTCAAAATCATGTCGTAATATCCATGGGATTTGCGATCAAACGGGCCGTCTGACCATGGGATCAGATGGCCCAACCATGCGTCCGACCATGTGTCGGACGTAGGTACGAGCAAAAAAATAGGGCGTCTGTCCCCCTTGTATGTAAACCAAAACCCACCATTCATTTGTATCCTCATAAACCATCCACACTCCTTAAAATTTTCAAAGTTCTTCTATTTCTCTCCAACCCATGGACGGACGACAATCTTTGGATGGTGGTGGAGGTCAACAACGAAGGCGGCATGGAGTAGGAAAAGGCTTGATGATTGGCTAGGTAAAATTTTTCAAAATTTTTGGCCATTATTTGCTTGCAGGGGGCATATCTGAACGGCGTTCGGTGGCCGGGTATATTGCCACCGAACGCCGGACATCCGGTGGCGAAAAACCTGCCACCAGACGCACGGATCGGTGGCGGCGTAAAATCTCGCCAACGGACGCCGGGGTCCAACGAATGGACCGAACGCATGTTTGGTTCATTCGTCGGACGCCCGGCGTTCGCTGACTCGACTGGACGCCAGGCGTTCGGTACATTTTTCGGACGCCAGGCATTCGTTGAATGGACCAGACGCCAGGCGTTCGGTCCATTGAACGGACACCGGGCGTTCGGTCATTTGACCGAGCGCCCGATTAGGTCCCATTTCTTTTTTTTTTTTTTTTTGAAATAATCTAGTCCATTTTCTTAATTTTGTTGGTGATTTACTGTCTATTTGCTTAATTGTTTAATTATTATCCTAAATGTTTTTTTTTGGGTACTTTTAATTATTTGAATTAGTATTGAAATTATTTGAGTTAACTATTGAACTTATGTGCCTAATGTTAAAATTATTTATTTGTATAATTTATAAATGTTATTTTTGGGTACTTTTAATTATTTGAATTAGTATTGAACTTATTTGAGTTAATTATTGAACTTATGTGCCTAATGTTTAATTTATTTATTTGCCCATATATTTTTTATGGCTAATTTTAATTATTTGAATTATTATTGAACTTATTTGCCTAATTTTTTAACTATTTGAATTACTTATTGAACTTATTTTCCCAATTATTATTTGTTTTGTAGGTTTCGAAGATAACAGTACCGCGAAAGCGGCCTACTGCTTCCTCTCGGAAGCAGAAAGCCAATAGGGGTAGCTCATCCCAACAGTGGATGGATGAGCAACATTATGCAGAGGAGGAGCATCCAATCGGCAGGGAAGATCATCGAAGAGGTGGGACGGAGCATGATATACATGGGGAGGATTATATCATGGCCAGTGAGGATTATCTCACAGGTGGGGAGCAGTATATCTTAGGCGGGCATGAGTATCTCATTGGCGGGGAGGAGGATGATCCCAAAGGTGGGGAGGAGCATCTGGATAGTGGAGAGAAGCATGAGGATAGTGGAGAGAGTGGAGAGGAGCAGGGTGGTGATGGTGATATTCACGAGGAGAGAGTATCTCAGATTCGTAGCAAATCGGATGGACGTTTTACAGCTAAAGGTACATGCTCAAAAATCGATAACTACTTAGATTTAAAATTAAATTACTATTTTAGAATTTGTATACGTAATTTATGCATAATTACTTTTTATTTATGTGACTTTATGTAAGTTGTTTATTTTATTTTACTAAGTGCGTGTACTAGATGTGATTTGTGTAATTTGTTTCAAATTTTATTTATATAATTTACAAAATATTTATTTATGTTATTTACTTATTTTATGTAATTATATTATATGATGATTATTAATTATAAGTTTATATGACCCTTATTACTATTTATGTGATTTGTTATCTTTATTTACAAAATATTTTTATGAAATTAGAGAAAAGAAAGCGTTCCAAAGTTGTTGACGAACAGTGGCGGGACTACGCCTTGTATTGTTAGCCCCAGGGATGGGTCTGTGATACCTAGTTGGTTGGGCCACTTGGCCTCGCGATACGTAGATCCCAACCAACCACTTAGGGAGCCATTCAGGTGCCAGAATCGGGCAGGAGTTTGTCGCAGGTTAGTTGATTAGTTTGCTGAGATGCCCGAGGATTGGCGAATGACATTGAGGGCTACCGGTTTGTCCCACTTGCCTTCGATTATATTTAGGTCCATAGATGACCCACTGATATGTGCATTTCTTGAGCGTTGGCAACCTGACACCAACACATTCCATCTACCGTTTGGTGAGATGGGAATTCTACTTCATGATGTTTTTGAGATATTACACATACTAGTTGACAGATGAGGTCGCAATTATGGACATTGTTCAGGGGTTTTCTAGAGATGTGCTTGAGGTATCTGCTTCCAGTCGGTCTACATGGAAAGAGTATTATCAGAGTGGTGCTGTTATTTCTGATAAGGTGTTTGAGCGACGCAAGAACAATGGGGATAAAAGGCACCCTATTTTTGATATGGAGGCATGGTTGTGGGTTATTCTTGGCGCTTGTTTATTTCCAGACAAGAGTGAGAATAAGTTTAGACCACAGTCCATCATGCAGATAAGGAACAATATGGTGGGTGTGTGATAGGTCGTCAGGCCAATTAAAAATAAACCTACTTTTTAAAACTATTAAAAATAGTATAGAGCGATTAGGATCATATCCACAGGGAGCAACTGAATGAACTAAATTTGGTCAAAAGTACGTAACCAAAATGGGGGGGTTTGTTTTTAAGTAACTAACAAAAATCAATAAAATTAAACTGCAAGAAATTAAACAAATTGTAAAAATTCAAGTTGGGAAAAAACGTCTAGCCAAGGGAATTGGACCACCTCGATGCACTAATCGATCCTTGATGGAAAAATGTATTAATTAATTATAGGTTACACCGGTTTTCATTGTTGGAACCTCCTAACAATTCAGTCCTATTAATTAAAGCCAGCGATTAAGGAACCTCCGTTAATTGCATCTATAATCGATGATCAATTCTGGAACCTCCTAGAACCTAGATCACGATAGCCAAGGACCCAATTCAATTACAATTAACCCAATTAACTTAATTGCACTTGATTATTTATTCTTTTCAATTCACTAATCTACGTACCACGTGATTAGTTTCATGAACTCTAAGGAATACCGAACCTCATGTATTCTAATAAATTGGATTACCTAGGAAAGCCTACATGCTACCAGCTATACAAACAGTGCCAAATAATCCATGAAAACGCACAAGAATAAATAAGAAACCAATAATCAATTAATAATAATATCAATTCGATCTCACGATTCAAGTAGCATCGAGGGGTTTTGATTCCCTTGAATAGACTAAAGAAATCTAGATACTCATAATTGAAAAGAAAAACATCAGATAAAAATTGTACTTCATGAATTAAAATCTAAAAACTAAGGAATAGAAATACTACTAATGAATTCCTCTGCAGGAGAGCTATCCCAAAAATTGTCCAAAAGCTTCAGTCAACCTTTGTGCTCTTCTTGGTTCAGCCGTCCCCGCCTTGTGTCTTATTCCTCGCAAGCCAAAAGTAAAAAAAATCCTGCCCCAAAGAATGAATCCTTCTCTCTGCAGTCAAAAGTTCTTTTTTAAATCCCCTCAAAAGTCTTCCCTTCCTTTCCAAAGCCTTTCCCTTTTTCCAAACTTAAGATTCCCGCAGTTAATTCCCCCAAATCAATACCATCAATCATAGAATAAAAATCCTGCTCTTTTTTTATTCCTATCCTTATATAACTCCTCCTTCCCAATTTGGCCATTCTTTCTTTCTTGTCTTTCCTAAAAAATCTACAGCACTCGACTCCTCTTCTTCAATTGCCCAATTTGCCCTCCTTTTGTCCAAAAATTGCACTATCCTTCTTAAAATCAATATAATCCTCTGCACATATAAAAAACACTATTAAGCCTCACCAAAACCTCCAACTTTGCCCAATTCAGCCCAATTCGTATCATAAAATATAAACTCATCAAAATCCCCCACACCTAAACAATGCTTGTCCCTAAGCATGACTCAAGACTCGACACATAAACAAAACACAAGTAACAACAACAACTGGATCCTCAATATGCAATATATAACCAAGCAAGACTTGCAATCCATATAGGAAATTTTTCATAGTACCAAGCATTTGCAATGACTATACCAAGTTCCTTATAACTCTCCAAAATCAAATAACAAGTAAAAATGACATCCACCTCTCATGTAATCTCTCATGCACTCAAAAGTGTTTAGGGGATATATAATCACTCAAATTCATCACATAACATGTTCTTGCCATAAGCTTGTAGATATATCACATCACCGTCACTCAAATGAATCCAAAATACAAATCAAAGGGTCTTGTCAAAGGGTTATAATGAGGCTCGGGATAAAAGGGTAGGATAAACAAAAGATAATATCTAGGCTACAGTTACGAAAACAAGCATATACTCAATTGTCAACCTTCCAACATTCTTACCGAGGATGTCCCATGCAAGACACTAGCAACCCATAAAGATTCCAAACCTAGCTCTTTATTCACCTTTTTTTTTTCTAGCCACACAAATTCAATGGAATTTGTTTATATTGGCTGTTTTTTTTTCTTCATTTTCATTTCTTTTTTTTTTCTTCTTTTTTTTTTCAACAACTTTTGTGCCTCTATTTTACACATAGGCAACTTTACACTATAGAGCACAAACCTATTCTTTATTGAGCTACTAATGTCTTGCAATGTCCACCTTCAAACCACAAACCAAGGTCAACAACCGAGTACACACTCATTTCAATAACTAGGCAGAAAAAACAAGCTAAACACAGGCCTTGGTTTTATTTTAATGGCTTTACAATCAAAGAACAAGATCCAAGCTTCAAAAAGGTTCACTAATGGTAAGCATAGAAATTTGGATTTTAAAGCAAGCCAAAAATTGGTTTATCCTAATGCCCTTATCATCTTTGTACATCAAATTCACAAGCAATGGTAACATGCATAACAAAACAAGTTCTAGAATATGCAAATTATGTGTGAAACACTCTAAAGAAAAACAATTGAGCACAAGAAATAATTATTTGCTCATTAAGGCCTAAAATCTCACTTTATCTTGCTTTTTGGATGTCACTCACACAAGTATCATCATTTGAATTATCATAAGGAACAGTTATAGGCATCCAACACATAATACTACTATTATTCCCTACATTTCATTCTTACCTCACCCAATCACATATTGCATATCAATTTACCCACACAAAACATATAACATTTACAACTCCCCCACACCTAGACTCTAAACACAATGAAACACAAACCATCCCCAAAACAATAATCATACAAAACAATCCCCCCACACCTAAAACTCTACATTGTCCCCAATGTAGAAAAAAATAGGCATAAACAGGATCGCAAAAACAAACACCACTAAGACAAAATAAAAATAAATAAAATAAATAACTAAAACAAACAAAAGGTAGTAAGGGAAAAAGAAGCTTCTCTATGGTGGAGGAATTGGTGGTTTCAAGCCCACATGTGGGCAAAGGGCATGTGATGACCGCTGCTGCTTCGTTGGATTCCGATTGGGTCTTTTGCCTCTTGGACCGCTGTAGAGCAACGGGCAGGTGGGAAGAAGGTGCCTCTTCTTCTGAAGAGCTGGATGCATCAAGCAATGCAATCGTTGTTGGGGCTGTTTTACACACTATAGTGGCAGTCAAAGGTGAATAGCGGCTGGCTGAGGCGGTACGAAGTGCTGTTGATGTGCCAGTTGAAAATTTGCGCAGCTTAGGTGAAATAATTGTTGGCTGAAACGGAGGAGCAGGGCAAAACGCACGGAGCAGCAGAAGAAAACGAGGCCCCAAAAGCCAAAAAGAAATGTCCGCCCACCCAAATTAACGAGTCACGGAACGGCAGAAGAAAACACAGAACGACGGCACGACAACGACCCCGCCAAGAAAATCGAGGGACGCCTTGGGCGAGTGGAGGCGGTGATGACCGACTGAAAGAAGTAGCAGAGTCGTCGGCTGTCCATAAGATGGCTGCGAGAAGATTACCAACAGAACCAAAATCAACCCCCGCAGAGAACGAATGGGCAAAGGGAAGAATGGGGGTCGCGGGTTTGCTTCCAACGCCGGTCGGATGTCGAAGAGGACAAACGCAGAGTGTTGTAGTACCCAGCGAAAAATCAGCAGTGGCCGATTGGTGAAGAATGGTGTGGAGAAGATGAAGGAAATGGACAGCGGTGTGGTTGGGGAAAAGGAAAGAACGGCCGCCGCAAGCTGCTGAGAAAAAGGAAAACCCACAATAATATTAGGAACCCTAATTAAACTTGAAAAGGAAATTTTCTGTTTTTTTTTTCTGTTTTTTTTTAAAGTGTAAATGACATGGACATGTCATAGGAAAGATTGTAATCTGCCCAACAACTTAAAAAAATCCCAAATAAAAACAAAGAAAATCGTGAGAAATCCAAAGGCACTGACCTGGGCATGTCAGAGGAAAAATTGTATTCTGCCCCCAACCCTTAAAAATCAAAGGAAAACTCACCTGGGCATGTCCGAGGAAGAATTCTATTCTGCCCAAACCTTCAGAAAATACAAAAAAAAAAAAAATGCGAACCTTGACCTGGGCATGTCAGAGGAAGAATTGTATTCTGCCCAAGCCTTCAGAAAATCCAAAAAAAACATGCGAACCTTGACCTGGGCATGTCAGAGGAAGAATTGTATTCTGTCCAAGCCTTTAGAAATTCAAGAAAAACTCACATGGGCATGTCAGAGGAAGAATTCTATCCTGCCCAAACCTTTAATTCCCCTCGAAATTCTCAACTAAAAATCACTTAAAAATACAATTAAAAGACTAAACCTACTTCAAAAAACTTAGAAAAAATTTGGGTTGCCTCCCATAAGCGCCTTTCTTTAATGTCTTTGGCTAGACACAAACTTACTTCTAATTAAACTTCATAAATAAGCAGAAATGACCAAATTTCATTATTAGAAATAGTTCTACCATTCACAAGAAAAGATTTGAGTCGATGATCATTCGCAACCCATATTTTTCTGGACTCTAAATTTTTAATTTCAACCATACAAGAAGAAGAAATACTTACCTCAATATAGGGTTTGTGCCATCTTGATTTGAACTTACCATGCATTAATTTCCATTTGCACTCTGTGAAAAATACCTTCTGCCCAACCACACATTTCTTCCTCCGTAGCAGCTCATCCTGAATGGTTTTTTTTCTTTCCTTGCACCACGATTTTGACTCAGGCTCTAACAGAAGATATTTGATATGATCGTGGAACAATTTGAACTCCAATTTAGGGGCCTGTACCAGAGAAGGTAAAATATTTTCAGAACTAATAGGCAATCCCAAGTAATGGTTAGCAAACCTCAGTGGCAGTTCAGGATTGGCATGAAATGCCTTGATTGCCTCAATGACAGATTCATTCACATCTTTTTGAGCATCCGTTCCCTGCAAACTATGCTGTAACACAAAATAAAGCTCATCAAGCATCAAATTAAATTCAACTTCTTCTTGCACAATAGAATCAACCAGGCTAACATTGACAAAGTATTCAGAGTCCGGTGGATACTTCATTGCTTCATACATGTTAAACTGTACTTTTTCACCATCAAACTCAAAAGTAAACACACCAGCATTTACATCAATCTTTGTCTTAGCCATTTTCATGAACGATCTACCCAATAGAAGAATATCAGAATTTGTCACATGTTCATCATTCATGTCAAGAATGTAAAAATCAGCAGGAAAGATCAACTTATCACATTTAACTAATACATCCTCGACTACCCCCTCTGGATAAATCATCGACCTATTGGCTAACTGAACAATCACATTCGTGTTCTTAAGAGCTCCAATTTTTAACTTGTTGAACAAAGACAAAGACATCACATTAATTGAAGCTCCTAAATCTAGCATAGCTGCTTTAATAACACCTGACCCAATTACACAAGATATGGCAAAAATACCTGGATCAGTGCACTTCTGAGGCAACTTACGCTGAAGAACCGAGGACACATTCTCGTTCACATAGACCTTGCCTTCAAGTCTTCTCTTTTTGGTCAGCAACGACTTTAAAAATTTCGCATACCTGGGAATCTGTACAATGGCTTCCATCAATGGTATGTTGATTGCCACTTTGCAAAATACTTCAAGCACCTCATCGTCACTGTACTCCTTTCTCACTTGGACTAACCTGCCAGGAAAAGGAGGTGGAATCACACTCTCAGTTTTTCTTACAATGAATTTAGGAGTTACCTCTTTCTCTGGCAACTCTTCCACTGCCTCTTCCACTGCCTCTTTCTTTTCTGGAGTCTGAGAAGTCTCTTGAACCTCGACGGTCGTAACTTTAGGTTCTGGCAATTCTCTTCCACTCCTCAAAGTGATGGCACTCACATTTTCAGTGGAACTACCTGGCTGAGACGGAAGCTTCCCTTGGGCTCGGTCTCTCTGATTAACTTGAGTAGCTAGCTGAGAGATTTGTTTCTCCAAGTTTTTAATGGCAGCCTGTGACTGTTGCTCTCTAGCTACTTGTTGTTGTTCTCTTGCTTGTTGTTGTTGTTGTTCTCTTGCTAGATCCCTCTCAATAAGACCCTGCACCGCAGCTGTCAATCCTTTAATCATTGATTCGACTGACGAACCTGAAGCCTCTGCTGGTGGAGGTACTAGGTTTCTCACTGGGGGTTGGAAACTGGATTGCTGAGATTGAGGTTGAAATCCAGGCTGCTTATAGCTGAAGTTGGGATGATTCCTCCACCCTGGGTTGTAGGTATTAGAATAGGGGTCATAACTTCTCTGGGGTGGATCCTGGAATTCTCCCACAACATTCATCTGTGTACATTCTTGCATGGTTGGACAACCATCCGAGGTGTCCTTGAATTGAGCATATCCCGCATACCTTAATTGTCTGCAATTGTCCCACAGCAAGCTGGCGCACCAAATCAGTAAGTTGCTCAATCTTACTTTTCATGTTAGAAATACTAACCTCGTTAACTCGTCTGGTGGGCATGTCTGCTCGCCTATGAAATTGCTGGGAAGTCTCAGCCATCACAGAGATTAGCCTCATTGCCTCTGCAGGAGTCTTATTCATCAATGCTCCTCCACTGGCAGAATCGATCTTGTCTCTGTCCAACTTAGATAGGCCCTCATAGAAATACTGAATCAGGAGTTGCTTGGGAATCTGGTGTTGGGGACAACTTCTGCACAAATCGCTAAACCGTTCCCAGTACTCATACAGGCTTTCACCAGTTGCTTGTCTGACACAGCAGATATCCTTTCTGATATTAGAAACTCGAGAGGCTGGGAAGAATTTCTCCAAAAATCTTTTCTTCAGCTCGTTCCATGTGGTAATGGACCCTGCTGGTAGCCCAAAGAGCCAGTGTTTTGCCTTATCTTCCAAGGAAAATGGGAATGCCCTGAGCTTGACCTGCTCCTCTGTAACTCCTTGGTAACGCACTGCCGAGCATATAATGTGGAACTCCATCAAGTGCTTGTGGGGATCCTCACCTGTCAAACCACGAAACTTAGGCAGTAAGTGTATAGTGCTAGACTTCAACTCAAACCTAGGAGTATCATCAGGAAAAGTAATGCAAATAGATTGCTGATTTTCATCAAGTGTGGCCAACTCCCTGAGAGTCCTTTCAGCCATTGGTGCTGTGATCAACTGCTCTTCTTCTTCGTAAACCTCAATTTCTTTTTCGTCAACTGGTTGAGATGCAGATTCTGACTCAGCTAGTTGTTCTCGTTGTTTCTTCTCTTTTGTGTTCCTCTTTGCAGTCTTCTCTATCTCTGGGTCAAATACTAGTTTGCCTGTACGAGAAGAGCGAACCATAAAAAGGAACAAATAAAACCAAAACTTTTAACCAAAAATAAAACACTACACCATGCTCCCCGGCAACGGCACCAAAATTTGATAGGTCGTCAGGCCAATCAAAAATAAACCTACTTTTTAAAACTATTAAAAATAGTATAGAGCGAGTAGGATCGTATCCACAGGGAGCAACTGAATGAACTAAATTTGGTCAAAAGTACGTAACCAAAATGGGGGGTTTGTTTTTAAGTAACTAACAAAAATCAATAAAATTAAACTGCAAGAAATTAAACAAATTGTAAAAATCCAAGTTGGGAAAAAACGTCTAGCCAAGGGAATTGGACCACCTCGATGCACTAATCGATCCTTGATGCAAAAATGTATTAATTAATTATAGGTTACACCGGTTTTCATTGTTGGAACCTCCTAACAATTCAGTCCTATTAATTAAAGCCAGCGATTAAGGAACCTCTGTTAATCACATCTATAATCGATGATCAATTTTGGAACCTCCTAGAACCTAGATCACGATAGCCAAGGACCCAGTTCAATTACAATTAACCCAATTAACTTAATTGCACTTGATTATTTATTCTTTTCAATTCACTAATCTACGTACCACGTGATTAGTTTCATGAACTCTAAGGAATACCGAACCTCGTGTATTCTAGTAAATTGGATTACCTAGGAAAGCCTGCATGCTACCAGCTATATAAACAGTGCCAAATAATCCACGAAAACGCACAAGAATAAATAAGAAACCAATAATCAATTAATAATAATAATATCAATTCGATCTCACGATTCAAGTAGCATCGAGGGGTTTTGATTCCCTTGACTATACTAAAGAAATCTAGCTACTCATAATTGAAAAGAAAAACATCAGATAAAAATTGTACTTCATGAATTAAAATCTAAAATCTAAGGAATAGAAATACTACTAATGAATTCCTCTGTAGGAGAGCTATCCCAAAAATTGTCCAAAAGCTTCAGTCAACCTTTGTGCTCTTCTTGGTTCAGCCGTCCCCGCCTTGTGTCCTATTCCTCCCAAGCCAAAAGTAAAAAAAATCCTGCCCCAAAGAATGAATGCTTCTCTCTGCAGTCAAAAGTCCTTTTTTAAATCCCCTCAAAAGTCTTCCATTCCTTTCCAAAGTCTTTCCCTTTTTCCAAACTTAAGATTCCCGCAGTTAATTCCCCCAAATCAATACCATCAATCATAGAATAAAAATCCTGCTCTTTTTTTATTCCTATCCTTATATAACTCCTCCTTCCCAATTTGGCCATTCTTTCTTTCTTGTCTTTCCCAAAAAATCTACAGCACCCGACTCCTCTTCTTCAATTGTCCAATTTGCCCTCCTTTTGTCCAAAAATTGCACTATCCTTCTTAAAATCAATATAATCCCCTGCACATATAAAAAACACTATTAAGCCTCACCAAAACCTCCAACTTTGCCCAATTCAGCCCAATTCGTATCATAAAATATAAGCTCATCAGTGTGGGACAGTTTTCATGGGGTTCTGCGACTTTAGCATGGCTCTACAGGCAGTTAGGTATTACTAGTAGAGGTGGCATTTCATCTATGGCTGGTTGTCTCACGTTACTACAAGCTTGGATCTACGAGTACTTTCCCGTCTTTAGACCCAGTTTGCGCCCATGATTGTTTCTCCACATACGCCGTGCGCGAAATTGTGGAAAGTTGGCACCCGCAGAGACAAGAGTTGGAGTATGGTTGAGTATTGGGAGCAGCTTGACAAGATGACAGTTGATGAGGTATGTAAATAATTTTGTTTTACATAAATATTTTAATATGTTATTTTGGAGTAAATTGTTAGTATTTTTAATGTAATTGGACATGTTATATATATGTGACCTGGTTGCCATATGGGTCGGATCCTCACTTACGCATTGAGAGGACCATTTTCAGAGGATTGATTGTATATGGTGAGTTTGTTGAGCCATATATGTGTTGGAGTAGAATACATAAGCTATGCTCGTATTGTACAGTTTCCCAGTTTAATATATCGATTTGTGTTTCAGTCATATCTTGTTGTGCATTAATCGTCCATTTATATTATGTAAGTAGATGATGAGGTGTCTGGTGCGACACAGTAGATCTCATCATTGGTTGAAAGACATAATATATAAATGAGGTTCGTAACCGAGACAGCTTTGGACAAACTGTCAGTCTAGGTTATTATGTGATTCAGATAATTAGTTTGTCTAAACTAATTGAATCATATAGATATGCCCAGGGCATATTGAACTTGACTCTTAGGAATGATTTGTCTTGTACTGATTTAATAGACAAATCAATTTTTGTATTCTATCTCTAAATCCCTAGACTCGAGTGGGCATGAGGATTAGACATAATGTACTTTGATCTGCCAATGGGTGAGGTCAAATGTGGCCAATAGTCTCGGTGGGTTGGGTGCGCGTGTTTAGTTACTTGGTGTGCTACTGCTGGTCGAAAGGAAACCATGTACCGGTGCGTCCGGGGTGATGGTGCTCCTGAGATGAGCTCGAAATGTTTATTATACTAAACCCGGCCGGTGGACTTATGTTCGGTATAGTAAAAAGGTCGAGTGGTACTAGTCTCGGAATTAAAGAAGTTGATGAATTAATTTATCAGTAAATTAATGAATTAACAAGCACTATATCTTTGATGTGGGGAGATTATGAATATAATTTAATTAAGTTGTTTCGGAAGCAATTCTGGTGTAGGTTGGTAGTGCCATAATTAATCCGTTAGTGGTACGATTAATTATGTACTGGGTTGTTGACAAAGGTAGATTTAATTAATTTAGAAATTAATTAATCCTTGTGTCAGTTGGTTGTGAATCATCCCAGGAACTGGTTTGGGATAAGTGAATCCCTGTGTCAGTTGGGAGTGATTCATCCCAGGAACTGGATTGGGATAAGTGAATCCCTGTGAAAGTTGGGAGTGTATCAGTCTAGGAACAGGATTGAAGGAAACAGAATCTGTATCAGTTCAGAAACATGATTGAAGGGAAATAGAAACCCAGTAGGAAGACCAATCCTAAACCAACTTGGAGTCTCTCTTGTAACTCTATAAATAGACAAGGGATCAGTTATTCATGACACACAATTCAACACAATTAATCCACATGATTTCTAGAGAGAGAAAATTCTAGAGAGAGAAAACGTTTCTCTCTCCAAGTCGAATTTTCAAGAAAGTGTGCAGCTGGTTTTTGGGTTTCTAGTGGCTGAAATTTTGGCCTTGGTTTATACCAGCTGCGCGTAGCTTTCTCTCTCTGCGGGCGGTGCGTTTATAGTACGTGCCAGGTGCTGTGGGGCTAGAGTTTTCTAGCAGGTGGATTGTGGTGAATAGCTGATCAATTGACTTCTAGTTCGTTGCCCACACAACGTGAAGTCATAGTCTTGAGGCATACAAGAGAATCACCAGGTGCACGCTTCAAAGGTACTTTTCTAAGATTCCGCTTTAATAGAAATTTTTGTTGCGTGGTAAATCGAGCAAGTGCAAATCCAGATCCTACCAAAATCTTTCAATATGCCTAATAGGTGCGTCTGCCAGTTTGGATACGTGCAGTGAGTCCCTAATAAGATCCTCCGGCCTTCACATTGTCTTCGACCCTATAATGGGAAGACGTACAAAGTGGAGTTCTAGAAGGGTCTAGCCCGAGATCTATGGGATTCTTCTGATATTTATTGTATACGCACTAAGAAGCTACAGTCCAGTGCTGAGTATCCTGGCGCATGCGAAGCCAGTTACATGGAATGGTATGAGCAGTACTCCTATCTGCGGCTATTCTGTGATATCCCCCTCAGTGCTCCATATCGCATGTCGGCTCGAGGCAATGCAGAATATGCAAGTATTAATTTTGTTTTTAAATATCATAATTATAATATTGTATTCCAATTATTTAATAACAATTTTCTTGTTTACATTATTTAGTGGGTTAGAGAATATGAGAAAGTAGCCTAGAAACATGTTGGTATTATCAGAGATGGTGGCATGCCACAGGCGGATGAGTGCGATGCTGAGCTTTCCAGGTTGATACAGCGATGACGTTTATCTAGATGATAGGTTGATCATGTTGGTACTGATTCAGTATATTTTCCTTGGATTTATGACTATGGTTTTATTTGTTTTAGAGTGATTTGTTGTATTATGGTATGGATTTATGTATTTTGTTATGTTTGTATTTGTTATAGCATTTTATATGCTGATGAGGCATGTCGCGCACTAATATTCCATGCCACACTAATAAAACCATTTAATATGCAACTATTAAAATGCAAAAAAAACAAGGAATGTCATCAAGCTAGTTAGGCGTACAACATCATGGATATATCTTATGCCATTCTTTAATCCTATCCAAGAACTCCTCCGACTTTGCAAACTCAGCTAGACTGTCATCGCAGTGACGCTCTCAGATACGGATCAAGGGTTGGATAGGACAATTAGAAATCAAACTTACACTTATGTAATGAATTTCTCGAAAGTGCGCAATGCATATTTCCTTATACCTCCCACACAGGTAATACAAAGAAACAAAAAACCGTATTAGAATCACTGAGATGGATGACCAATGCGTTCGCAAACGTGGCAATAGCAAATAAGTCCACTGGTGTGTGCATCCAATATTCCATCCCACATGATGATGCCTGATGAGATACCCTCTTCACTGCCCACTCTATAGCTTGATCACGAGTAACCTCCCCCGGTGCACATGCCGCAAAAATATTTCTGTACTTATCTTGATTACTAAAAATTTCCCCGATAGCCGCTGTCCGAACTGTTACCCATAAGTCCTCGTTTCTATATAAAGAATGTACCACAGAACGAAAACCACAATTGCCATCTGACTTTACGTCCAAATACCCAGTGCTGTGAATATACCTTGGAAGAAGGGGAAAGCTCTGAACTTCTTTTCTACCTACAGAAGCCGCATCGAATAAACCATAATAATAATATTAGGACTTGTAATCAAATTCAACTCAACTATATATTAGTTCACAAAAATATTTCAAATCAAGTACAAACAACAGTTAGGTATTAGCATCCTCAAACTGCAATCTACTACTCCACAAACGGTCCAATGCATTTGCTAGACGTGCCCTTCTCTCAAAGGTGCTCTATGTGCGCATCACAGATGAATGTAATCTTTGTCGATCGCGAGATGTTTCCAAGACAGCGGGCTCACACCCACTATTCCTGTCAGGAAACAGTGCCTCTTCCATTGAGAGAAGCACCTGACCCATCATTGCAACTTGACTGCTTTCAAATCTTGGAATGATTTCCACACAAAAATATCTGTTAATAAATACAAATATAAATATAGAAACAACATATATTTTTTAAAAAAATGTTATTCGAAGCAACAAACATACCTGAGTTCCACAGAAATATTATTCGAAGCCACTTCAGAGGGTACGATCTGCAATCTCTGCCAGAATTCGTGCACCATGTCGACTGTGACCTTGTCGTTCGCTTCCTTTAATTTGAATAAATCACAAGCACAGGGAATCCCATGAGTCACCTTGCAGAAGCATCGATAGTACTGAAACACGTTGTCGGCCCACTTAATCATATTTTCAACCTGACTGCTGATCAAATCCATACAATGGTGCGACACATAACCATGCAACAGATCATATGTACCCTGAATCTTATCAGTTGGTTTCGTCGACATAGATTTCTCAAGTTTTCCCCTGAAATAATATATATGTGTGTGTAAATTTAAAGTCACGAAAAAATAATAAACGCGTATTTAAATGATTTAGTAAAATAAATAGCGGTTCATATAAATTTATGAAGTTACCTGATCTGGGATAACTGGTGAATGACATGGGCGTCAATCACACCAAACAGCGTGTGAGGTGCTTGGGTGCCAGAATTCATCCAATCCTTCAATGAAGCACGAGTACTCTCTACTTTGTTACTATTAGTATTGCAAAGGTGGAGAATTTGGTTTGTTCAAGCCTTACAAATCTTCTCTTTATGATAAAGCCATGTACCCTCCAAGTAGACAATAGCAGCACACGCAACTGTAAGTAACTATCCTTAAAAAGCTGTAATAAAATACCATACTCTTGAACTGTTGGTGCATTAATAATTCTCTTCCACATACCTTTGACATCACTTCTCACTTTATCTTCACGAACTTTTTTCCTCAACATTGCATCAACATAACGGTCTATGTGCCACAAATATAACAGGTGGTGTGAATGTGGAAAATTATCCTTAATAGGCTGAACTAAACCCATCTCTCAATCTGAGACAATTGCACTTGGTACTTTGTCTTCATCAAACAAAATCCTCAACTTTGACAGCACCCAATCATAAGTATCTTTTGACTCATCTCTTAAAATGGCAAATGCAATATTGAAATTCATATTGGTAGGAGTCATACCTATTATCTGAAAGAGTGGAATTTTGTACTTATTGGTCTTGTATGTTGAATCAACCACAATCAACCAATAATATCGGTTGAACAGCTGAATTGATGCATGATGCGCTATGAATGCATGAGTGATCACATTTGTGCCATGTTCCTCTGAGTCTGAACAAAATAATGCTTCGCACTGGCCAAACGAACAAATTCTTCCCCAATATCTCTACCTTACAAAGTTGATTTCCTGCTCCACGATTTGTTATTGTTTAACTGCCTGATTGTCACATTATCTTTGGGAAACTCCGCATCAATCATTGCCTTCACCATTTTTGGCTTCACATTTGCCCTATCCAACCGGTTAGCTAAAACCCTTGCATCATCACCCAGTAAACTAAACTGTCTGTGACCCTTTGGATAGACTATATCAGAATGATTCTGTGTCGACTCATAACCAGGAAATACTCTGATCCACCAACCATAATTCGGCACTTGCAAGCAATATATCTTGAACGGGCAATCACATCCTTTGCGCTTGGTATGCTTCATTTGTTTCGGGGCAGGGCCTTGCTGAATAGGATATCTGAATCATGCGCAACGATATGTGACCCCATTTCTCTTTGGATCCCACTCTGCGCAAACAAGCTCGAAACGTAATTCCTTAGCTACATCCTTGCAATGCTCAAAAGCTTTTTCTTCAGTAGCAAAGTATACAGGAGAGACAAAATGTGCGCTAAAATCTTGCGACAAATCGGGTAAATAAACTGGATCTTGCATAATTTATAAAATTAACATAAGTTTACTTTTGTAATAATAAAAATTAAACATAAATATGAAAAATTATAATATTAACAATAACGAATACTAAAAAATATTATATAATTAAAAATTTTTAAAATGCGCCAAATTTGGACGTAAACGCCAGTATGGGCGTGTATACCATGGAATTAAAGCCCATGTTGGGCGTGTGAATCCATGGTGCACACGCCCAAATTTGGGCCCATGGTGCACACGCCCAAATTTGGGTCCATGGTACACACACCCAAATTTGTGTAAATATCCATGGTATACCCTTCAGGCGTGAATGTCCATGGACAAAACACCCAAATTTTGGACGTGTTAACCATGAACATTCATGCTCTAACTGGAAGTTATGATCGATGGTAATCACGCCCAAAATTTGGGTGACTTTCATGGTATCCACGCCCACATTTGGTTCATTACCGTAGATGAACACGTCTATTTTGACGTGTGACCCATGGACATCCACGCCCAAACTGGGCGTGCGTACCATGGAACTCGCTAAAAAATCGAAAGTCACAAAAATACATCAAAATCGTACCATTTTTGTGGGAATCTTTGACTTATGCTTCGCCTCAACATAAATCTATGACTATTGTGAGGTTTTTTCAAAATTTTCTTATTTTTTTGAGGTGTTTTTGGATTGTTACATGAATTTGTGGATTTTTTGAATGAAGGGTAAATATGTAAGTTTATAAAATTTTGTGAGCTACAAATAGTATTCTTGAGCTACAAATAGTAAGGCCCCAATTAGTAAACCGTATTCTTAGTACTACTATACTAGATAGTCCAAAATAGTCCAAATAGGAAATAGATAAACAGTAAAATGTGAAATATAGGCATGTGTTCACAAAGCACCCAACCAGAATCTCCGTCATATCAATCCCTTTTTATTAGGTGATTTTAGAGTATCAACAGTCGCATCATTTATCACTACTCCCTCCATTCTCTTTTAAATGACGTTTTAGCAGTTTTAGAAAATTTTTATTTAATTGACGTTTTATGGATTTTTACTCACATTTTTCCAATTTTATCTTTTGTAACAGTTATAATTATTGCGTAACTAAATCCACAAAACGCTATCCTTCTTTCTTCTTTCTCTGCCGACCCTTTTCCCTCTATCCCTTTCGTCTCCGGCAACTACCACCTTCCTCGCCACTTGAAGCCACCATAGATCACCACTATCCTTCCCCTTAAGCCGTCAAGATATTTGTGGCCCAAATAGCAAAAATGGTGCCAGTGATTTGAGGGGTACTGGATTTTGTTGAGTTCAAAAAAGAGATATATCCTATTTCAAAAAAAAAAAAAAGAAAAAAGAAAGAGATATATCCATGGGATTTTGAATATAATTCGAAAATGGTGTTGATATTGTTTCATTCCATTCTTGGGATTTCTTCCCCTACGAATTCGTATTGCAAGTTTTGTAAATAAATATACAAATAGTTTTAGACTGTTGAAATTTTGGCCTGTAATAATCCAAGCCCAATCCTTCTCTTTTAATACTACAGTTAACACCCAATCATTCCCTTCATTTCTAATATGGAACAGAAACAGACGATTTTAAATCACACTTAATAATGTAATTATATGTTGGAGTTGAATACATAAGCTATGTTTGTGTTGTACTTTTTCCCAGTAATATATTGATTTATGTTTTGGTTATATCTTGTTGTGCATTAATTATCCATTTGAATTATGTAAGTAGATGATGAGGTGTCTTGTGTGACACAGTAGATCTCATCATTGGTTGAAAGACATAATATATAAATGAGGTTTGTAACCGAGACTGCTTTGGACAAACTGTCGGTTTAGGTTATTATGTGTTCTGATAATTGGTTTGTCTAAACTAATTGAATCATATAGATATGCCCGAGGAGTATTGAACTTGACCTTTAAGAATGATTTGTCTTGTACTGATTTAATAGACAAATTGTTCTTGGTATTCTATCTCTTAATCCCTAGACTCGAGTGGGCATGAGGATTAGACATAGTGTACTTTGATCTGCCAAAGGGTGAGGTCAATTGTGGCCAATAGTCTCAGTAGGTTGGGTGCGCATGTTTAGTTACTTGGTGTGCTGCTGCTTGTCGAAATGAAACCATGTACCGGTGCGTCCGGGGTGATGGTGCTCCCGAGATGAGCTCGTAAAGTTTATTATACTAAATCCGGCCGGTGGACTTATGTCCGGTATAGTAAAAAGGTCGAGTGGTACTAGTCTCAGAATTAAAGAGGTTAATTAATTAATTTATCAGTAAATTAATATATTAACGAGCACTATATCTTTGATGTGGGGAGATTATGAATATAATTTAATTAAGTTGTTCCGGAAGCAATTCTGGTGTAGGATGGTAGTGCCAAAATTAATCCATTAGTGGTATGATTAATTTTGTAATGGGTTAATTAAATAGGTAGAATTAATTAATTGATTAATTATTCCTAAGGGTTAATTGAGTAATTAACAAAGTGAAATTATTTAATTAATTAATTAAGTCTTAAGTTTCAGTTGGAATTAGGAATTCTAGTAGGATTTGGTTTATCCTATCAGATTGGTCGCCTAATTGGATTTGGAAACTAATTAATTACCTAAACCCATTAGGAAGACCAATCCTAAACCAACTTGGGGTCTCTCTTGTAACTCTATATATAGACAAGGGATTAGCTATTCAAGACATACAATTCCATAAGTTTTCAAGACAAGAAAACTAAAGATGGAAAATCCTAGAGAGAGAAAAAATTCTCTCTCCAAGTCGGATTTTATAGCTTAAATTTACCAGCTGCGCACAGTTTTCTCTCTCTCTGGGCGGTGCGTTTACAGTACGTGTCAGGTGCTAGAATTTTCTAGCAGGTGGATTGTGGTGATTAGCTGATCAATTGACTTCTAGTTCGTTACCCACACAACTTGAAGTCAAAGTTTTGAGGCATACAAGAGAATCACCGAAGTGCATGCTTCAAAGGTATTTTTATAAGATTCCGCTTTTAATTAGAAATTTTTGTTGTGTTGTAAATCGAGCAAGTGCAAACCCAGATCCTATGTGGCAATCCTTTCAATTGGTATCAGAGCTTGGTTTTGGGTTCTGTGCTTGTTCGATTTATTACATGGTTTTATTTGCAGGTGGTTAAGAAATCCCGATTATTATGGTTACGTTTCTATGGGTTTTAATTAAACTCCGGGACATGTTCAGATTTAATTTTATTATGAATGTTTGTAATAGTAACCATGTGCTGGAAGCCGTGTAGGATTAGATTAAATATGTAGTAAGATTTTTTCTATGTAATTTCGATTATTTAATTTTCCTAGAAAGCCTTGTAGTAGGAGAATTAATTTTTGTAATCGAAGGCGTTATGGTGGGCAACTTGAATTCGTGGGTTTTGGGTTATCGTTAATTCGTAGAAACCCAGGAAAACCCAGAACGAATTGCAAAAAGACCAAATAGCGTGGGAAAAATGAAGGAGGAGGTGGTGGCAGGAGGCGGCGCCGGTGACCAACCGCCGGCAGCAGTCGCCGCCAGCGCAGGTAGCGCTGCTGGGCCGCACGCCCCTTTGGGCGTGCTGCGCATGTGGCCCGTTCGGGCTGTGGTTTTGGCCCATTTTTCCTCTAGTTTTCATTTTTTGAAGTTCAAGACTCTCTCTATCGAGTGACGTGACGGGACACGCGATCAAGGCAGAAGATTGAAGCAATTAAAACTGTAATAGTCGGGGAATTTATTTTTCGTATTTATTTCCCGTATTTATTGTTTTAATTTTTATGCTTTATTCTTATGCTGTATTTTAGATGCATGATTTTAAAGCATATTGGTTTTATGGTTGCATATAACTTAGGGTTAGTTAATTGCATGTTAAAACCAGAAAAACCCTCAAATTTGGAAATCTAAGTTGGTGCGGGTTGGTTTAATATTCCCATGGCCACCATTAAGAGTTCATATGCGATGTGGGTGGGTTTGCGCGTTGGCGTTAGGGACTTCCTCCATTCGGATGAGTCCAGCCCTGAGATCGCTAGATTATGAATTTCTGAGTAAGATGACTAGAGCGAGTTTAACTAGGAGAAATGCGACACTCTCTCCATCTGAGGCGCACTATCCTGAGGTAACAAACTCAGAAGTCACGTAATGGCATACACTTAGTGTACGATCTGCAGTATTCCTCTGAAGAGGTTACGCTGCTTATTTGTACAGCTGAAAACACTGACTATTAGCTACATTGATCAATAGATCGTTTGGTCAGATGGTGTAGTTAATGAACTTGGTTCTTCTCAAATGAATGTGAGTTAGCGTAAACGTCCACACTGCGTGGCTTGCGAGAATCCCGGTGAATGAGATGTTGGTGGATTATAATTATTGTTTTAAGGGAAGTAAATAATTAATAGAATTTCATGTTTTCGAAATTCTAGGTTAATAACTGAAACATTGTCTATTTGTTAATTTTACTGTTTTATCGATATGACATTCAACCCTTTAGCTGCTATTTTGAAAGACAACAAATTAAATGGAACTAATTATGTCGACTGGAGTCGGAACTTGGACACAGTCCTGATGGCTGAGCAGTATAAGTTTGTGCTCATCGAAGTATGTCCAGATGTGCCTGATGAGAACTCTCCTCAAGAGGATAGGGATGCCTATGCCCGGTGGAGAAAAGCGGATGAGATGGCGCGGTGCTACATTTTGGCCTCTGTGTCAAATGTGCTGCAACATCAGCTTCATCCCATGGTCTTTGCCTTCAACATAATGGCTCACCTGAGAGAGATGTTCGCGCATCAAGGCAGGACTGCTAGGCAAGTAGCCATGAGGAAATTAATGAACTCAAAGATGGCTAAAGGCGGATCGGTGAGAGATCATGTGCTACACATGATCAGTAACATCAATGAGATAGAGGTGTTAGGAGGAGAAATCGACCCAGAAAGTCAGATAGATATTATCCTCCAGAGTCTATCCTCTAGTTTTGAGCAGTTTTGGGTCAATTATAACATGAACCAAAGAGTCTATACTCTACCCGAGCTCTTAACTGATTTGGTGGCGGCCGAAGGCATCTTCCACGAGAAGAAGCAAGCCTTGGTCGCAGTAAAGGCTTCAGGTTCTTCTTCTGCGCCTAAAGGTAAGAAGAAAAAGAAGAAGAATAATGCCGAGAAACTTGTTGCAAAGTCCGATACCGAAAAGAGGAGTATGCCCAAAGGCAAGTGCTTCAAGTGCGGTAAAACGGGACACTGGAAAGTGAATTGTCCAAATCTTAAAGTTACGATAGTTTCTGCCCTAATTACTGAGACATGTTTAGTGGTGATGCCCACATATACTTGGTGTGTGGATTCAGGCGCCACTGATCATGTTTGTAATTCCTTGCAGGGGTTCCAAGTAACCCGGAAGCTTAGAGAGGGCGAACTGGGCATCTACATGGGTGACACTACAAGAGTGTCAGTAGAAGCAGTGGGAGTTGTCAATTTAAATTTTGAAAATTGTAGATTAGAGTTAGTTAATTGTCTTTATGTACCGAGTTTTAGAAAGAACCTTATTTCGGTTTCTAAACTCTTAAAGAACGGTTATAAGTTTATTTTTTCTGATGAGTCTGTATTTATTAGAAGAAATGGGAAACTTATTTGTTCTGGTTCATTGGTTGACAATTTATTTGTGGTTAACTCTAATTCCCCTATTGCGCAAAACACAGAAACAAATAGCTCTTTATCTAACATTAATAAGAGGAAGAAACCTTCTGAAATGAATCAAACCTATATTTGGCATCTCAGGCTAGGTCATATAAACCTTAGTAGGATTCAGAGGTTGGTCAATGATGGACCTTTAGGTTCATTAGAGATTGACAGTTATGCAACCTACGAATCTTGCTTGGAAGGTAAGATGACCAAGAGACCTTTAAGGCAAAAGGTTATAGAGCTAAGGAAGTATTAGAGTTGATTCATTCTGACTTGTGTGGACAAATGACTGTCCAGGCACGAGGTGGGTTCGAGTATTTTGTGACGTTCACGGATGACTACTCAAGGTACGGGTACATTTACCTAATGCGTCACAAGTCCGAATGTTTTAGCAAGTTCAAAGAGTTTCGAGAAGATGTGAAGAAGCATCATGGTAAGAGTATCAAGACACTGTGTTTAGATTGTGGTGGGGAGTACCTGTCCCATGAATTTCGAGAATACCTCAGAGAGGTCGGAATTCAGTCTCAGTTGTCTGCACCTGGCACGCCACAGCAGAACGGTGTAGCAGAAAGGAGGAATCGGACTCTCATGGAAATGGTTAGGTTTATGATGAGCTATAGTGATTTGCCAAGTTCGTTCTGGGGATATGCCTTAGAAACGGCGATGTATATTCTTAATCTTGTACCATCTAAAACCTTGCCTTCAACCCCATTGGAGTTGTGGAATGGGTGCAAGCCCAGTCTAATACATCTCAGAATTTGGGGTTGCCAAGCACATGTGCTTAAGGCAGATACGGCTAAGTTAGATGCGAGAACTAAATTAATGCTGTTTGTAGGATATCCTAGGGGAACGAAAGGTGGTCTATTTTATAGTCCTAAAGATAAGAAGGTGGTGGTTAGTACCAACGCTAGATTTTTGGAAGAGGACTATGTCTTAGACCACAAGCCCAAGAGTAAGATAGTACTAGAAGAGCTTAGATGACAAACTACTAATCCTGATGCACCTGCATAAGTAGATACACCACACACTGCACATGAGATCACAGATGATACGCCAACACAGGTGGTGCCTCGTCGTAGTGGGAGGGTTGTGAGACAGCCCGATAGGTTCATTGGCGTGGGAGAGGCCTCAGACCTAGTCCCAGGTGCGCCTGACCCGGTTAACTACAATGAGGCTCTCTGAGATAAAGATGCAGAGTCTTGGCGTAAGGCAATGATATCTGATATGGGGTCAATGGACCACAATCAAGTCTGGGAGCTTGTGGACCTGCCAGATGGGTTCAAACCCATTGGATGTAAGTGGGTCTACAAACGTAAGAGAGGACCTGACGGGAAGGTGAAAACCCTTAAAGCTAGGCTGGTGGCGAAGGGGTATACTCAAAAAGAGGGAATCGATTATGAGGAAACCTTCTCCCCGGTAGCTATGCTTAAGTCGATCCGGATTCTCTTGGCCATAACTGCTCATTTAGACTATGAGATTTTGCAGATGGATGTCAAGACAGCTTTCCTAAATGGAAGTCTTGAGAAAACCATCTTTATGCAACAACTAGAGGGATTCATTGAAAAAGCCAAGATCATAAGGTTTGCAGGCTCAAGAGGCTTATTTACGGACTTAAGCAGGCATCCAGATCTTGGAACATCTAGTTTGATGAGGTAATCCAGTCCTTCGGATTTACTCAGTGTCCGGATGAGCAATGTGTGTATCGCAGGCGTGATGGAAACTCAGTGGTGTTTCTTGTGCTTTACGTAGATGACATTTTATTGACTGGCAACAACAAGAAAGTGTTATCAGATGTAAAGGCATGGTTGTCCAAGCAGTTTGATATGAAGGACTTAGGGGAATCGGGACATATCCTTGGGATCAAGATAATTCGAGATCGTAGGAAATGTTCGTTAATGCTCTCCCAAGCTTCGTACATAGATACGATTCTGGTAGTTTTAAACCTACATTGTTTAGACATTTTTCCGAATTTAGATTTTTACAAGTTATTTAATTTTCTGTCTTTAAGTTAATTGATTTTCGTTAGTAGTTTTAAGTAACAACAAACCCCCCATTTTGGCTACGCACTTTTGACCAAATTTTTTTCACTCTGGTGCTCCCTGTGGATACGATCCTACTCGCACTATACTATTTTTAATAGTTTCAAAAGTAGGTTTATTTTTGATTGGTCTGACAACCCATCAAATTTTGGCACCGTTGCCGGGGAGCACGGTGTAGTGTTTTATTTTTTGGTTAAAAGTTTTGGTTTTGTTTGTTCCTTTTTATGGTTCACTTTTCTCGTACAGCCAAACTAATATTTGACCCAGAGATAGAGAAGACTGCAAAGAGGAACACAAAAGAGAAGAAGCAACGAGAATAATTGGCTAATTCAGCATCTGTATCACAACTAGTTGACGAAAAAGAAATTGAGGTTTACGAAGAAGAAGAGCAGTTAATCGCAGCACCAATGGCTGACAGGACGCTCAGGGAGTTGGCAACTCCCGATGAAAATCATCAATCTCTTTGCATTACTTTTCCTGATGATACTCCTAGGTTTGAGTTGAAGTCTAGTACTATACAGTTACTGCGTAAGTTTCGTGGTTTGACAGGTGAGGACCCCCATAAGCACTTGATGGAGTTCCACATTGTATGCTCGGCAGTGAGTTACCAAAGAGTTATAGAGGAGCAGGTCAAGCTCAGGGCGTTTCCATTTTCCTTGGAAGATAAGGCAAAGCACGGGCTTTTTGGGCTACCGACAGGATCCGTTACCACATGGAACGAGCTGAAGAAAAGATTTTTAGAGAAATTCTTCCCAGCCTCCCGAGCTTCTAATATCAGAAAGAATATCTGCGGTGTCAGACAAGCAATTGGAGAAAGTCTGTATGAGTACTGGGAACGGTTCAGTGATCTTTGCAGAAGTTGTCCCCAACACCAGATTCCCGAGCAGCTCCTGATTCAGTATTTCTATGAAGGCCTGTCTAAGTTGGACAGAGACAAGATCGATTCTGCCAGTGGAGGAGCATTGATGAATAAGACTCCTGCAGAGGCAATGAGGCCAATCGCTATAATGGCTGAGACTTCCCAGCATTTTCATAGGCGAGCAGACATGCCTACCAGACGAGTTAACGAGGTGAGTGTCTCTAACATGGAAAATAAGATTGAACAATTGACTGATTTGGTGTGCCAGCTTGCTGTGAGGCAGTTGCAGGCAGTGAAGGTTTACAGAATTTGGGCAATGCAAGGGCATGCCTCTGATGACTGTCCAACAATGCAAGAAGGAGAGCAGGTAAATGTTGTGGGCGGATTCCAGGCCCCACCCTAGAGAAGATATGACCCCTATTCAAATACTTACAACCCAGGGTGGAGGAATCATCCCAACTTCAGCTACAAGCAGCCTGGATTTCAACCTCCACCTCGACAATCCGGTTTCCAACCCCTAGTGAGAAACCCAGTACCTCCACCAACAGAGGCTTCAGGTTCGTCGATTGAATCAATGATTAAAGGATTGACAGCTGCGGTGCGGGGTTTTGTTGAAAGGGATCTAGCAAGAGAACAACAACAACAGGCTAGAGAGCAGCAGTCACAGGCTACAATTAAAAACTTAGAGAAACAAATCTCTCAGCTAGCCACTCAAGTTAATCAGAGAGACCGAGCCCAAGGGAAGCTTCCATCTCAGCCAGGTAGTTCCACTGAAAATATGAGTGCCATTACTTTGAGGAGTGGAAGAGAATTGCCAGAACCTAAAGTTCTGAGCGTCGAGGTTCAAGAGCCTTCTCAGAAGTCAGAAAAGGAAGAGGAAGTGGAAGAGTTGCCAGAGAAAGAGGTAACTCCTAAATTCATTGTAAGAAAAACTGAGAGTGTGATTCTACCCTCTTTTCCTGGCAGGTTAGTCCAAGTGAGAAAGGAGTACAGTGACGATGAGGTGCTTGAAGTATTTCGAAAAGTGGCAATCAACATACCACTGATGGAGGCCATTGCACAGATTCCAAGGTATGCGAAATTTTTAAAGTCGCTGCTGACCAAGAAGAAAAGACCTGAAGGTAAGGTCTATGTGAACGAGAATGTGTCTTCGGTTCTTCAGCGTAAGTTGCCTCAGAAGTGTACTGATCCAGGAATTTTTGCCATATCTTGTGTTATTGGGTCACGTGTTATAAAAGCCGCTATGTTAGATTTAGGAGCTTCAATTAATGTGATGTCTTTGTCTTTGTTTAACAAGTTGAAAATTGGGGCTCTTAAAAATACAAATGTGATTGTCCAGTTAGCCAATAGGGCGATAATTTATCCAGAGGGGGTAGTCGAGGATGTACTAGTAAAATGTGATAAGTTGATCTTTCCTGCTGATTTTTATATTCTTGACATGAATGATGAACATGTGACAAACTCTGATATTCTTTTACTGGGTAGGTCATTTATGAAAATGGCTAAGACAAAAATAGATGTGGATGCTGGTGTGTTTATTTTTGAATTCGATGGTGAAAAAGTGCAGTTTAATACGTATGAAGCTATGAAGTACCCACTAGACTCTGAATATTTTGTAAATGTTAGCCTAGTAGACTCTATTGTGCAGGAAGAGATTGAGTTTAATCTAATGCTGGATGAGCTGAATTTTGTTTTATAGCATAGTGTGTAGAAAATTGACGCTCGCAGCAATGTGAGTGACGCGGTCATTGAGGCAGTCTTGGCATTCCATGCTAGTCCGGAATTGCCCCCAAGGTTGACAAACCAATTTTTAGGATTACATGTTAATTCTGACAAAAATCTGCCTTCTGTGGTGCAGGCACCTAAACTTGAATTGAAAACACTGCCGAATCACCTCAAGTATGTCTACTTGGGCGAGTTAGAGACTTTGCCCGTGATCATCTCCAAAGAGTTGACAGACTTGCAAGAGGAGAAGCTGCTAAGAGTGTTGAGGGAGTATAGAACTGCAATTGGATAGACACTGGCCGACATTAAAGGAATCAGCCCTTCTATCTGCATGCACAGGATTTTGTTGGAGGCGAATTCCAAGCCGGTTAGAGAAGCCCAGAGGAAGCTGAATCTTACCATGAAAGAGGTAGTAATGAAAGAGATTATTAAGCTCCTCGATGCAGGTATAATTTATGCAGTTCTGGATAGTAAGTGGGTTAGCCTGGTACATGTCGTGCCTAAGAAATCCGGTTTTTAGTTAGTTAAAAATGAAGTTAACGAGTTGCTTCCTATGAAATTGCAGACAGGTTGGCGTATGTGCATTGTGATAAGTCTAGAATTAATGCGTTATTTTGTTTTAATTGGAGGTCAATTTTATGAAGTTTATGGCTTAATTGCGCGTTATTTGTAATGTAGGTGGAAGATGGGTTTCATGGAGCAAAGTAGACAGTATAGCTATTTTTGGAGGAAGCTGAGAATTTGACAAAATGAAGAAATATTAAACTGGGCTTGCGGGAAGAATTAATTGTGAAGAAAGATAAATACTCGATTGGGCTTAATGTTTAGACCCAAAGTTAGTTAATGAATTTGTTAGTAATGTTATTATATTCCAAAACTAAATAGGAATTAATAATTTAATAATTAGTTTATTAAAATAAGTGGGCCGCCTTAGGTTAGTATATATGGTAATATACAGTAGGTTAGTTTTATTAGGGGTGAGTATATATAGAATTAGTACTTAGCTTTAGAAAAGGAGTTTTTGGCCAGGAAAAAAATTAACGACGGCGGCTTCCTTGGATTTCTCGGTTTTCGCCCGGCTAAGTTTCTTTTTCCCTTTTTGATTATGTATTTTTAATTAGGTTTGATAGTACTTGGATTGAATGAACTCATGAATTATTTAATTTCATAGTATGATTATGTGTTAAAGATTTTTGGATATTTATTTTGATTTATGCTATTTGGTTTATATTACAGTCAAATAATTTGTCTAGAGCTTTTAAGTTTGATATAATATAATCTCAATTAGGATAATCTGTAAAGGCTTACGAATTTGCCAATTAGAGTTGAAGAGGTTAAAAAGTTGGAACCTTTTAAGGCCTAGAACACTAATAAGGCAATGGTTTGTAGCAATAAATAGGTTGAATTAATTAATGGGATGAAGTGACTAATAAGGTCGGTGGATTCAATGGATTTGAATTGAGCCTACTAATTGGTGAGACGATGACATGTTGATAAGCTGGAATTTAAGTGGTGGATTGAGTGCAATTTGAGGGCTGTTTTGAGGGATTTAATGAGCTAGTAGGCTAATTTTACTTGCAGGGGAGATTTCATAAAGGATAGCAAAGAAAATAGATTTTGGGCAGATTTTGGAAGAAGTTGGAAGCAGAGAAGAAGAAAATCTAATTGGGCTGGATTGAAGAAATTAAGAAGGAAGAGAACAAAAAGATTTGGGCTTTATATTGAGACCCATATTTAATTTGTGTGAAAGGGAGTTTCCAAAGTTAATTAGGATTGGGTTTTAATATTTAATTTGGTTTTAATTTGGCAACAAAAGAATGTGGGCCCAATGAGTAAAAGATGGAGTTGAATTAGGTTTTGGAGGAGGCAGACTCATGTTATGTTTTTGGGTTTGGAGTCTGGAGAGTTGACTTCGGGAAGTAAAAAGGAGGCAGCAGCCTTTGGGGGAGAGCCTTCCTTCTTTTGGCCACGTTTTTTAGTGTTTACCCAGGGAGGACGTCAGACTGGAGCGGCTGACCTGCGGCTAATTAGTACTATTTTTTCCTTCTTTATTGTTCATGGATATTTTATTTATTATTATTAGTTTTATTCTTAATTCAATTATGAGTAGCTAAATCTTTAATTCTAGTCAGAGGAATTACACCCTAGATGTGAATTAAATTGTGAGATTAATTTGTTCTTAATATCAATTGAGTTTTGATTATTTATTTATTCTCCGCTTTGTATGTTAGATTATTTAGCATTAATTGAATGGCTGGTAGCATTCAATTCTTCCTAGGTAATCTAGTCAACTCGAATACACGAGGTTCGGTATTCCTAAGAGTTTCAATTCAACTAATCACGTGGTACGTAGGTTAGCGTTTTGAAGGGAATAAATAATCAACGTGCAATTAAACAATGTTTGATTAATTGTAAATTGAATTGGGTCCTAGACTATCGAAATCAATGTTCTAGGAGGTTCCAGGATGGATATTCGATTATAGATGCAGTTAACGGAGGTTCCTTAATTGCTGGGTTAAATTTATAGGACTGAACTGTTAGGAGGTTCCGACAGGGAAAACCAATATAATCAAGGTTAATTGGAAAAATTTGTGCATCAAGGATCAATTTATCACATCAGGGTGGAAACAATTCCTTTGACTAGATCATTTCCTAAATTTGATTTAAGCAAATTCCTGTTTTCTTTATTAATTTAATTGAAGTTGATTTAAGTAGAATAAAATTCTCAAAAGCCCCCTTTTGGTTACCGGTTTCTGATTTACTTAATTCACTACCCTGCTTCCTGTGGAGACGATCCTACTCACTGCTTGCTATTTTATTCTTTGTAGAGTAGGTAATTATTTTTGATTGGTTGACGACCCATCAAATTTTGGCGCCGTTGCCGGGGAGCAAGGTTTAGTGTTTTTAATTTTAGTCAGAATTGTTTGTTCCTTTATATGGTTCGCTCTTCTCGTACAGGCAAACTCGTTTTTGACCCAGAGGTAGAGAAGACTGCAAAGAGGAACACCAAAGAGAAGAAACAAAGAGAGCAACTGGCTGAGTCAACATCTGGGGCTCCACCAGTTGACGAACAAGAAGAAGTTCAAGTTCCTGAAGAGGAGGAAGAGTTGGTTGCAACACCAATGGCAGACCGCACCTTAAGGGAGCTGGCAACTCCTGATGCCAACCCACAATCTTTATGTATTGCTCTTCCTGCTAATACACCTAGATTTGAATTAAAATCTAGTACGATTCACTTACTTCCTAAATTTCGTGGTTTGACAGGCGAGGATCCCCACAAGCATCTGATGGAGTTTCATATCGTCTGTTCAGCAGTGAGCTACGAAAATGTCACTGAAGAGCAGATTAAGTTGCGGGCTTTTCCCTTTTCTTTGGAGGACAAGGCAAAACATTGGTTATTTGGGTTACCTGCAGGCTCAGTCACCACATGGAATGGTCTGAAGAAGCTGTTTTTGGAGAAGTTTTTCCCTACATCTCGGGCTTCTAACATCAGGAAGGATATATGCGGTATCCGACAATACAGTGGAGAGAGCTTGTACGAATATTGGGAGAGATTCAGTGATTTGTGCAGAAGCTGTCCTCAGCATCAGATCCCAGAGCAGCTGTTGATCCAATATTTTTATGAGGGGTTATCTGAGCTTGACAGAGATAAAATTGATTCAGCAAGTGGAGGAGCACTTATGAACAAGACTCCTACAGAGGCGCGCAGGCTAATCTCTGTGATGACTGAGACTTCCCAGCAATTTCATAGGCGAGCAGACATGCCCACCAGACGAGTTAACGAGGTTAGTGTTTCTAACATGGAAAGTAAGATTTAGCAACTTACTGATTTGGTGCGCCAGCTTACTGTGGGACAATTGCAGGCAATTAAGGTCTGCGGGATATGCTCAATTCAAGGACACACCTTGGATGGTTGTCCAACCATGAAAGAATGTACACAGATGAATGTTGTGGGAGGATTCCAGGATCCATCCCAGAGAAGTTATGACCCATATGCTAGTACTTACAATCCGGGGTGGAGGAATCATCCAAACTTCAGCTACAAGCTGCCTGAATTTCAACCTCAGCCCCAACCTCAACAATCCAGTTTCCAACCCCCAGTGAGAAACTCAGTACCTCCACCAGCAGAGGCTTCAGGTTCATCAGTGGAGTCAATGATTAAAGGATTGACAGCTGCGGTGCAGGGTCTTGTTGAGAGGGATCTAGCAAGAGAACAACAACAGAATACTGTAATTAAAAACTTGGAGAAACAAATCTCTCAGCTAGCCACTCAAGTCAATCAGAGAGACCGAGCCCAAGGGAAGCTTCCATCTCAGCCAGGTAGTTTCACCGAAAATGTGAGTGCCATTACTTTGAGGAGTGGAAGAGAATTGCCAGAACCTAAAGTTCCGACCGTCGAGGTTCCAGAACCTTCACAGAAGTCAAAAAAGGAAGAGGAAGTGAAAGAGCTGCCAAAGGAAGAGGTAACTCCTAAATTCATTGTAAGAAAAACTGAGAGTGTGATTCCACCCCCTTTTCCTGGCAGGTAAGTCCAAGGGAGAAAGGAGTACAGTGACGATGAGGTGCTTGAAGTATTTCGCAAAGTGGCAATCAACATACCATTGATGGAGGCCATTGTGCAGATTCCCAGGTACTCAAAGTTTTTAAAGTCACTGCTGACCAAGAAGAGGAGACCTGAAGGTAAGGTTTATGTAAACGAAAATGTTTCCTCAGTCCTCCAACGCAAATTGCCTCAAAAGTGTACCGATCCAGGTATTTTTGCTATATCTTGTGTTATTGGGTCGCAAGTTATAAAATTCGCTATGCTGGATTTAGGAGCTTCAATAAATGTTATGTCTCTATCTTTGTTTAATAATTTGAAAATTGGGGCTCTTAAGAACACAAAAGTGATAGTTCAGTTAGCCAATAGGTCGATGATTTATCCGGAAGGGGTAGTTGAGGATGTTTTAGTTAAATGTGATAAATTGATTTTTCCTGCTGATTTCTACATCCTTGATATGAATGATGAGCATATGACAAATTCTGATATTCTTCTTTTGGGTAGATCATTTTTGAAAATGGCTAAGACAAAGATTGATGTAGATGCTGGTGTGTTTACTTTTGAATTCGATGGTGAAAAAGTGCAGTTTAACATGTATAAAGCAATGAAGTATCCACCGGACTCTGAATACTTTGTCAATGTTAGCCTGGTTGATTCTATTGTGCAAGAAGAAGTTGAATTTAATTTGATGCTTGATGAGCTTAATTTTGTGTTACAGCATAGTTTGCAGGGAACGGATGCTCAAAAAGACGTGAATGAATATGTCATTGAGGCAATCAAGGCATTTCATGCCAATCCTGAACTGCCACTGAGGTTTGCTAACCATTACTTTGGATTGCCTATTAGTTATGACAATATTTTACCTTCTCTGGTACAGGGCCCTAAATTGGAGTTTAAATTGTTCCACGATCATCTCAAATATCTTCTGTTAGAGCCCGAGTCAAAATTGTGGTGCAAGGAAAGAAAAAAAAAACCATTCAGGATGAGCAGCTACGGAGGAAGAAATGTGTGGTTGGGAAGAAGGTATTTTTCTCAGAGTGCAAATGGAAATTAATGCATGGTAAGTTCAAGTCAAGACGGCATAAACCCTATATTGAGGTAAGTACTTTTTCTTCTCATATAGTTGAAATTAAAGATTTAGAGTCCGGAAAAATATGGGTGGTGAATGGTTATCGACTCAAATCTTTTATTGTGAATGATAAAACTACTTTTGATAATGAAATTTGGTTATTTCTGCTTATTTATGAAGATTAATTAGAAGTAGGTCTGTGTCTAGCCAAAGACAATAAAGAAAGGCGCTTATATGAGGCAACCCAAATTTTTCTAAGTTTTTTTTAAGTAGGTTTAGTCTTTTAATTGTATTTTTAAGTGATTTTTAGCTGAGAATTTCGAGGGGAATTAAAGATTTGGGCAGAATAGAATTCTTCTTCTGACATGCCCAGGTGAGTTTTCCTTTGAAGTTTTAAGGCAGTTGGGCAGAATACAAGTTTGCTTGTGACATGCCCATGTCAAAAATCTATTGTGTTTCTTAAAGAATTTTTGGTTCACCAACAGAATACAAGTTTGCTTGTGACATGCCCATGTCAAAATCTGTTGTGTTTCTTAAAGAATTTTTGGTTCACCAACATAATACAAGTTTGCTTGTGACATGCCCATGTCAAAACCTGTTGTGTTTCTTAAAGAATTTTCGGTTCCCAACAGAATACAAGTTTTCTTCTCACATGGGCATGTCGACTAAAATTCTTCCTTCATAAAAAAAAAAAAAAAGTTTTTTTCCATTTTTTTAAAAATAGTATTTTTTTCCATTTTTAATTAGGGTTCCACTTTGACTTTTCTTTTCTTTTCTTCATAAGCCGAGTCTACCCACAACGTAGCGGCGCCGATTCCCTTCGCACAACTCAATTCCGCCACCACCCTCCATCCACCTCCATGCTCGACTGCACCCGAGTTCCCAGTAGTTGAACTCCCAGTTATTTCCGCCGCAATCATCTAGTCCGCCGACGGCTTAGCTTCCTCTACCGGTTGTTCATCGCCAACTCCACTCGCCCGAGGTGTTAGTCGGTCGCTTGACGGGTTCGCTGCCGTGCCACGGTTCCAGTTCAACGGCGGACGTGCTACTCACCCAGTTCTTTCGCCTCAGCCAGCAGTCGTTTCGTCCAGGGTGTGCAGGTCTCCGTCGGCGCCGCACACCGCACTCGGAATTGACGGATTCTTCTGGCCGGCCGTTCAAGGGAATCGGTTTATTCCACACTTTGCCGCCGCCTTCTCTGCGGTTCTGCTTTTCTGACTCCGTCTGTTGCCGGAGGAATCCACATTCATCATTGGAGATTAATTCTTGCTATTTTCTTTTAAATTCTCTGCACATTCTCTGTTTTTGAAAATTGAAAATTTGGCTGATTGTCTTGTGTTCTACTTTCTGGTGCAGCGAATATGGCTCGTAAGAAAGCTCCAACCACAATTGTATTGCGTGATGAATCAAGTTCTTCAGAAGCGGAGACACCCTTTTCACCATTGCCCGTTGCTCTACAGTGTCCCATGCGGCAAAAGACCCAACCGGAATCCAACGAAGCAGCAGCGGTCATCACACGCCCTTTGCCCACATGTGGGCTTGAAACCACCAATTCCTTCACCAGAGAGAAGCTTCTTTTCCCTTACTAACTTTTGTTTGTTTTAGTTATTTATTTTATTTATTTTTATTTTGTCTTGGTGGTGTGTGTTTTTGCGATCCCTTTTATGCCTATTTTTTTTTCTACATTGGGGACAATGTCGATTTTTAGGTGTGGGGGGATTGTTTTGTATGATTATTGTTTTGGGGGATGTTTTGTGTTTTATTGTGTTTAGAGTCTAGGTGTGGGGGAGAGGTAAATGTTATGTGTTTTGTGTTGGAAAATTGATATGCAATGTGTGATTTGGTGAGATAAGGATGAAATGTAGGAAGAATTAGTAGTATTTGGTGTTGGATGACTATAACTCTTCTTTGTGATAACTCAAATGATGATGCATGTTGGAGTGACACCAAAAGCCATATAAAGTGAGATTTTTGGCTTTATTGAGCAACAATTCTTTCTTGTGTTCAATTTTTTTTTTTTTAGAGTGTTTCACACATAGTTTGCATATTCTAGAACTTGCTTTGTTATGCATGTTACCATTGCTTGTGAATTTGAAGTACAAAAAGGATAAAGGCAATAGGATAACCAAATCTGGCTTGCTAAAAAATCCAACCTTCAATGCTTACCCTTAGTTAACCTTTTTGAAGCTTGGACCTGATTATTTGATTTTAAAGCCACTAAATTAAACCTAGGCCTGTGTTTAGCTTGCTCTTTTTCCCTAGTTATTGAAAGGAGAATATACTTGGTTGTTAACTTGGGTTTGTGGTTTGAAGGCGGACATTGTATGGCAATAGTAACTCATTAAGGATAAGTTGTGCTCTGACCAAGGCTGTTGAAAAGTAAGAAAAAAAAAGAAAATGAAAAAAAAAGAAAAGAAGACAAGAAAGAAAAGGAGCCAATATAAACAAATTCAAATGAATTTGTGTGGCTAGAAAAAAAAAGAAGAGAAAAAGAAAAAAAAAAAAAAGGATTGTGGAAAGAGCCAAGTTTGGAATCCTTTGTGGGTTACTAGTGTCTTGCATGGGTCATCCTCGATAAGATGGTTGAAAGTTAACAATAAAGTGTGTTCTTTCTTTCATGACTTTAGCCTTTGTTTAATCCTTGTTTATCAAACCTTGTCCTGAGCCCCATGATGACCATTGACAAAGACCTTTTGATTTGTACTTTGGTTTATTTGAGTGATAGTAATGTGATAATTTTGCAAGCTTATGGCAAGAACATGCTATGTGATGAATTGAGTGTTTAAATGTCCTTGAAACACTTTTGAGTTCATGAGAGATTATCTGTGAGGTGGTTGTCACTTTTGTGTGTTATTTGAGTTTGGGAAGTTATGAGGAAGTGGTATAGTCATTACAAATGCTCGATACTATGAAAACTCTTATGTGGATTGCAAACCTTGCTTAGTTACATATTGCCTATTGAGAAGCCAAGTTGTTGTGTTGTGTCTGCTTTGTGATTCTTGTTTAGTTTTGAGTCATGCTTGGGGACAAGCATTGTTTAGGTATGGGGGAATTTGATAAGCTGGAATTTAAGTGGTGGATTGAGTGCAATTTGAGGGCTGTTTTGAGGGATTTAATGAGCTAGTAGGCTAATTTTACTTGCAGGGGAGATTTCATAAAGGAGAGCAAAGAAAAGAGATTTTGGGCAGATTTTGGAAGAAGTTGGAAGCAGAGAAGAAGAAAATCTAATTGGGCTGGATTGAAGAAATTAAGAAGGAAGAGAACAAAAAGATTTGGGTTTTATATTGAGACCCATATTTAATTTGTGTGAAAGGGAGTTTCCAAAGTTAATTAGGATTGGGTTTTAATATTTAATTTGGTTTTAATTTGGCAACAAAAGAATGTGGACCCAATGAGTAAAAGAGGGAGTTGAATTAGGTTTTGGAGGAGACAGACTCATGTTATGTTTTTGGGTTTGGAGTCTGGAGAGTTGACTTCGGGAAGTAAAAAGGAGGCAGCAGCCTTTGGGGGAGAGCCTTCCTTCTTTTGGCCACGTTTTTTAGTGTTTACCCAGGGAGGACGTCAGACTGGAGCGGCCAACCTGCGGCTAATTAGTACTATTTTTTCCTTCTTTATTGTTCATGGATATTTTATTTATTATTATTAGTTTTATTCTTAATTCAATTATGAGTAGCTAAATCTTTAATTCTAGTTAGAGGAATTACACCCTAGATGTGAATTAAATTGTGAGATCAATTTGTTCTTAATATCAATTGAGTTTTGATTATTTATTTATTCTCCGCTTTGTATGTTAGATTATTTAGCATTAATTGAATAGCTGGTAGCATTCAATTCTTCCTAGGTAATCTAGTCAACTCGAATACACGAGGTTCGGTATTCCTAAGAGTTTCAATTCAACTAATCACGTGGTACGTAGGTTAGCGTTTTGAAGGGAATAAATAATCAACGTGCAATTAAACAAGGTTTGATTAATTGTAAATTGAATTGGGTCCTAGACTATCGAAATCAATGTTCTAGGAGGTTCCTGGACAGATATTCGATTATAGATGCAGTTAACGGAGGTTCCTTAATTGCTGGGTTAAATTTATAGGACTGAACTGTTAGGAGGTTCCGACAGGGAAAACCAATATAATCAAGGTTAATTGGGAAAATTTGTGCATCGAGGATCAATTTATCACATCAGGGTGGAAACAATTCCTTTGACTAGATCATTTTCTAAATTTGATTTAAGCAAATTCCTGTTTTCTTTATTAATTTAATTGAAGTTGATTTAAGTAGAATAAAATTCTCAAAAGCCCCCTTTTGGTTACCGGTTTCTGATTTAATTAATTCACTACCCTGCTTCCTGTGGAGACGATCCTACTCACTGCTTGCTATTTTATTCTTTGTAGAGTAGGTAATTATTTTTGATTGGTTGACGACCCATCACATGTTGATTCGATTTGCATATTTGCATCCAAATATCTTTAACTGTTGGTTTGTAAAGCGCTATGAAATTAAAGAGTTTATGAAGAATTCTTATCTAAGTACTACGTTAGGAATTTTATTATTTTCTTTATTTTTATTTATGTTGGTTAGTTTAATTAGTAAATCAATTCTCAAAAACCTCCGCTTCTTGACTAGATAGTAGAAAAGAGGTTAGTTCTAATACATAGTCTCTGAGGAGACGATCCTACTCACTGTTGTGCTGCTAAAACCCTTAGAGTAGGTCTTTTATATTTGTTGGTTTGACACCCATCACATTGATTTCCGCAAGCTAAATGCAGTAACGAGGAAGGACCATTCCCGCTCCCTTTCATTGATCAGATATTGGAGCGGTTGGCAGGTAAAGATTTTTTCTGCTTCCTAGTGGGTACTCTGGTTACTACCAAATAGCGGTAGCTCCAGAGGACCAAGATAAGACCACTTTTACTTGCCCATTTGGTACTTTCGCTTATCGCCGTATGCCTTTTAGTCTGTGTAATGCACCTGGGATTTTTCAGAGATGCACGATGAGCATATTTTCTGATTTTCTTAAAAAATGCATTGAGATATTTATGGATGATTTTACTGTGTACGGTGAGTCTTTTGATCATTGTCTTGATAGTTTAGCCATGGTACTGCAGAGATGCATTGAGAAAGATTTAGTATTGAACAATGAGAAATGCCACATTATGGTTAGAGAGGGCATTGTATTAGGTCATGTCGTGTCTTCTAGGGGAATAGAGGTGGATAAGGCGAAGGTCGATTTAATTACTAGCTTACCTTATCTTACTAATATCCGAGAAATTTGGAGTTTCCTTGGTCATGCAGGTTTCTACCGGCGATTTATCAAGGACTTCTCCAAGATCACTCAACAACTATCGAGGCTCTTACAACATGACGTGCCATTTGAGTTTGGTGAGGAGTGCAGAAGTGCATTTAAGAGGTTGAAGGAGTTACTCACATCTACTCCTATCATCCAGCCCCCAAATTGGGAATTACCATTCGAGCTCATGTGTGACGCGAGTCAATATGCTGTGGGAGTAGTGCTTGCACAGAGGAATGGAAGACAAAGCCATGTCATTTACTATGCATCCAAGACACTTGACGCGGCGCACAACTACACAACAACAGAAAAAGAACTTTTAGCAATAGTGTTTGCCTTTGAAAAGTTCCATTCTTATTTGCTAGGTTCTAAGGTTGTTTATTCTGATCATGCAGCTCTGAAGTTCCTGTTGGCAAAAAATGAGTCAAAACCACGACTCATAAGATGGATTCCACTGTTGCAAGAATTTGATTGGGAGATCAAGGATAGGAAAGGCGCGGATAATTCAGTTGCTGATCATCTTAGCAGGTTGGTTCATGAAGAGGATTTTAGGCCTATCTCAGAGATGTTTCCAGAAGAGAAGTTGTGGGCAGTGCAAGGTCACGAGCCATGGTATGCAGACATAGTTAACTATCATCCCAGCGGTAAGTTTCCTCCCAGCATGAATATTTATCAACAAAATAAATTGAAGTCTCAATTTAGACACTATGTTTGGGATGAACCTTATCTGTGGAAAATATGTTCTGATCAAGTAATTAGGAGATGTGTTGCTAATCATGAGATTCAGTCCATACTTGAATTCTGTTATTCTCATGCTTGTGGCGGTTACTTTGGTCCAAAGCGTACTGCTAGGAAAGTTCTAGACTGTGGTTTTTATTGGAATTCTTTATTTAAGGATGCATATGATTACTGCAAGAAATGTGATAGGTGTCAGAAGGTAGGCAATTTATCTTCTAGAAATGAGATGCCCCAAGTACCTATGTTGTTTTGTGAGATTTTTGATGTATGGGGGATGGATTTTATGGGTCCATTTCCAAGCTCTTGTGGGAAATTATACATTTTTCTTGCTGTTGATTATGTCTCAAAATGGGTAAAAGCAAAGACTACCCAGACTAATGAAGCTAAAGTTGTTGCAGGGTTTCTTAAATCTAACATCTTTAGTAGGTTTGGCATGCCCAAGGCTATCATAAGTGACCAAGGAACGCATTTCTGCAATCGCCAAGTTAAGGCAATAATGAAGCGCTATGGAGTTCGTCATCGAATTTCCACTGCGTATAACCCTCAAACCAATGGCCAAGCCGAGATTTCAAACAGAGAGATCAAGAGCATCTTGGAGAAGACGGTGAATCCAGGCCGTAAGGATTGGAGCCTAATGTTAGAGGATGCATTATGGGCTTACTGAACGGCATACAAGACTCCCATTGGCATGTCGTCTTACAGGTTAGTTTTTGGGAAATTGTGTCATTTACCTGTTGAGTTAGAGCATAGTGCTTTTTGGGCAGTGAAGCAATTCAATATGAATGCTCAAGAAGTGGGACTAGAGAGGAAATTGCAGTTGCAAGAATTAGAGGAGATTCGCTTAGAGGCGTATGATAATTCCCAACTCTACAAGGAAATGACCAAGCTCGCTCATGACAAGCTTTTGAGGAGGAAGGAATTTTTGGTAGGGAAAAAGGTACTTTTGTTCGACTCCAAGCTAAAGTTTATGCCTGGTAAGCTTAAGTCAAGACGGACTGGACCATATAATGTGGTAAGTATTTCTCCATATGGGATGATTGGGGTTCAATGCTTAAAATCTAGAAAAGTGTTGCATGTTAATGGGCATAGGCTTAAGCCGTTTCTTGAATATAGAACCAATGAGGCCGTAGAGATGATCATGTTAGTTCACCCAATTTATGCAGATTAATTGAGGGAAAGTGAGTCTAGCCAAAGACGTTAAAGAAAGGCGCTTATGGGAGACAACCCAAAATTTTCTAAGTTTTTTTTAAGTAGGTTTAGTTTTTTAATTGTATTTTTAAGTGATTTTTAGCTGAGAATTTCGAGGGGAATTAAAGGTTTGGGCAGAATACAAGTTTTCCTCTGACATGCCCAGATGAGTTTTTTCTTGAATTTTTAAGGCAGCTGGGCAGAATACAATTTTTCCTCTGACATGCCCAGGTCAAGTTTCGCATGTTTTTTTTGATTTTCTGAAGGTCTAGACAGAATACAATTTTTTCTCTGACATTCCCAGGTCAAGTTTAGCATGTTATTTTGGATTTTTTGAACGTTTGGACAGAATACAATTTTTCCTCTGACATGCCCAGGTCAAGGTTTGCATGGTTTTTGGATTTTCTAAAGGTTTGGGGCAAGATAGAATTCTTCCTCTGACATGCCCAGGTGAGTTTTCCTTTGATTTTTAAGGGATGAGGGCATAATACAATTTTTCCTCTGACATGCCCAGGTCAATGCCTTTGATTTTTCCACGGTTTTCTTTGCTTTTATTTGGAATTTTTAAGCTGTTGGGCAGATTACAATCTTTCCTATGATATGGCCATGTCATTTACACTAAAAAAAAAAAGAGAAAAAAAAAGAAAATTTCCTTTTCAATTTTAATTAGGGTTCCACTTTGACTTTTCTTTTCCTTTGTTTCACTCCAGCGGCGAACAAAGTTCTTTCCCAGCAAATTCTGCCAACAAAATTACGGCACCGACTCCTTTTTCCCAAGTTAATTCCATCACCGCCCTCAATCCAACTCCATGGTAATTGTTTCTTAGCGGCGGAAATTGTTCCTTGTTCGTCTCCGACTCCAACTCATCCAGCAGCGACAGAATTCGAGCCGCAACAGTCCATCCTTGGCCGCGCCGTTTCTGATTTTTTTTGTCGCCCAACTGCGACCGAATTCCTGGTAGTTTGGCGTCCAGTTATTTCCGCCGTAACCTTCCAGTTCGCAGATGGTCTTCCTTCCTATCTCGTTTAATAATCGCCGAATCAACTCACCGTGGGTGTGTGACTTTCTGTTGGTTCGTTTACCCAGTATCTGTCTCAGCCAACCGTTCTTTTGCCTAAGTTGTGTATGATTTCAAATGGCACATCACCCGCACTCTGTACCAGTGGTTTCTACAAGTCGGCCAGTGTTCCGACACAGCAGCAAAAAAATCAGTATCTTCCCCCCTTCGCCATTGCCGTCTGCCGTGGTTCCGTTCTGCTTAGGTTTCCACTTTGTTTTCGGGAGTCGCCACCCTCAATTCATCTATTCCAGTTAGTACCGGCACGCCAGCCGCTGTTCCCAGTTGATTGCAAATATGATGCGCAAGAAGGCTCCAACAACAGTTGCATTGCGGGATGAATCCAGCTCATCAGAAGAAGAGGCCTATTCTTCCCTACTGGTTGTGGCTCGACAACCCTCCAAAAGGCAGAAGGCCCAACCAGATTCCACCAGAGTTGCGGACACAACGTGCACACGCACTGTGCGGTCGCATACAAGAAATGCTCCCAACACGCTCCCTCCTTCGACTTCATAGCAATTTGTTATCCGGCTCGCGACGGACAAGCAGCGACAACTGTTTGATAAGGTATCCTCTAGACGTATTTATGAGTGCCGCCTATTTGATATGGATACCTTGCATGAGCTCAATGTTTATGATGAAATTAGAAATTTATTTGCTGGGATTGGTTGGTTGGCTTATTTTCATATTGAGTTGCCTGCTTATATGGAATTAACACAAGAATCTCATGCAACCTTAGAATATAAGCCTCCAAAACAGAATTTTACATTAGACTCTCCTGGGGTAATATCATTTAGACTCATGAACAAAACGTTTAAAATGTCTTTAACTGAGTTTGATATTGCTATAGGTTTTTTGACTGTAGAAGAGTCAAGGTCTCCGGCGTATCTTGCTTGTGAATTGGATACGCCGGAGGATTTTTACCCAGATGAATGTTTTGCTGCATGGCGGAGTCTAGCTCCTTCTTCTCTGGGTGTTTTGAGTCCCAGCAAAGTTTGTGATTATATTTCACAAATCCTGCTTTGCACTTGTGCCATAGATTCTTGGAGTATAGTTTATCGGGACGGAGGGATCAAACAAACATAATCATGACCCATGAATTGTTCATCTTGACTAGAATGCTTAAGGGGTCTAGGGTTAGTTTTGCTTACTCTTTTGTTACCCAGGTGATTGCGTCGTTGAATCGCCCAGGGGGGTTAATTTTGGGTTCTCTAATTACGGATCTAGCTGTTAATTTAAAGGTTTTGGACTTAGAGAATAACCCTTTGAATGAAGCTTGTAAAGTGATGCCCCTTGATGCCTTTTCCCTCCAGCGAATGCAATTGATTCGCAAGAGGGGCGATTCTTATGATTTTTTGTCGCCGGGTAAGCCTGGTCCACCCGAGCCTATGCATGCTTCTTTTGCAGGTGCCTCTACTTCAGCGCCAGCTGTCCCACCGACAGTGATGGTCGAATATCTAGCAGGGGTGCAAGCGCAGCTTACTAACATCCAGGAGATGCTCCAGCAGATGAAATCCAAGATCTATGCCCTCTGTGCTCGAGTCGGCCTAGTCTGATTGTTCCCCACATCAGGAAGTTTTTTCTCTTTTCTTATTTGCTGTTTATTGTTAATTTTTCTTTTTATTTGGAATTTTTATTGCTTTGGTGGTGTATGCTGTTTTCCTCCATGTTAGTTTTCTACATTGAGGACAATGTAGAGTGTAGGTGTGGGGGGGGGGGATTGGTTGTATTTGTATGATATTTTTTGGTTTATGTTATTCTTTTGGATTGGTTTATGTGATTGTTTTGGGATGGTGTATAGAAGCTAGGTGTGGGGGAGGTGTGCCATGTTATATGTGATGTGTTGTGTGCTGGAATTGATATGCAACTTGTGATTAGGTGAGGTAAGGATGAAATGTAGGGAATAATAGTAGTATTATGTGTTGGATGAATATAACTGTTCCTTATGATAATTCCAATGATGATACTTGTGTGAGGGACATCCAAAAACCTAGATAAAGTGAGATTTTAGGCCTTAATGAGCAAAAATTCTTTCTTGTGCTCAATTGTTTTTTTTTAGAGTGTTTCACACATAGTTTGCATATTCTAGAACTTGCTTGATTATGCATGTTACCGTTGCTTGTGAATTTGAAGTACAAAAAGGATAAAGGCAATAGGATAACCAAATTTGGCTTGCTAAAAATCCAACCTTCAATGCTTAACCTTAGTAACATTTTTGAAGCTTGGACCTGTTTCTTTGATTTGAAAGCCACTAAATTAAACCTAGGCCTGTGTTTAGCTTGCTCTTTTTACCTAGTTGTTGAAAGAAGTACATACTTGGTTGTTAACTTGGGTTTGTTGTTTGAAGGCATACATTGTAAGGCAATAGTAACTCATTAAGGATATGTTGTGCTCTGACCACAGTTGTTGAAAAAAAGAAAAAAATGAAAAAAAGAAGACAAGGAAGAAAAAGAGCCAATATAAACAAATTCAAATGAATTTGTGTGGCTAAAAAAAAAAAGAAGAACAAGAGAAAAAAAAGAAAAAAAGAAAGAAAGAAGGAAAAAAAAAGGGTTAAATTGTGGAAAGAGCAAAGTTTGGAATTCTTGGTGAGTTACTAGTGTTTTGCATGGGTCATCCTCGGTAAGACGGTTGATGGTTAACAATTAAGTGTGTTCTCTCTTTCATGACTTTAGCCTTTGTTTAATCCTTGTTTATCTTACCTTGTCCAGAGTCTTATTATAATCCTTAACGAAGACCTTTTGATTTCTACTTTGATTCATTTGAGTGATAGTAATGTGATAATTTTGCAAGCATATGGTAAGAACAATGCTATGTGATGAAATTGAGTGATTACATCCTTTAAAAACTTTGAGTGCTTGAGTGAATTACTTGAGAGGTGGGTGTCGCTCGTGCTTGATATTTGAGTTTGGAGAGTTATGAGGAATGTGTATAGTCGTTACAAATGCATGATACTATGAAAGTTTCTTATATGGATTGTGAGTCTTACTTGATCGGATGTTGCATATTGAGAATCCAGCTGTTGCTTGTTACTTGTGTTTTGTTTATGTGTCGAATCTTGAGTTATGCTTGGGGACAAGCATTGTTTAGGTGTGGGGGATTTTGATGAGCTGATATTTTATGATACGATTTTTCCGAATTTATGATATGATTCTGGGTACATATATTATAAACCTACATAGGTAATCGATGATCGATTCTGGAACCTCTTAGAACCTAGATCACGATAGTCAAGGACCCGTTCAACTACAATTAACCCAATTAGCTTAATTGCACTTGATTTTTTATTCTTTTCAATTCACTAATCTACCTACCACGTGATTAGTTTCATGGACTCTAAGGAATACCAAACCTCGTGTATTCTAGTAGATTGGATTACCTAGGAAAGCCTGCATGCTACCAGCTATACAAACAGTGCCAAATAATCCTCAAAAATGCACAAGAATAAATAAGAAACCAATAATCAATTAATAATAACACCAATTTGATCTCACGATTAAAGTAACATCGAGGGGTTTTATTCCCTTGGCTAGACTTAAGAAATCTAGCTACTCAAAATTGAAAAGCAAAACATCATATAAAAATTGTACTCCATGAATTAAAACTAAAAATTAAGAAATAGAAATACTACTAAATGATGGTTCTTTCCGCAGGACAGCTGCTCTCCAAAATTCCCCAAAAGCTGCAGTCAACCTTTTCTCTCTTTTGGTTCCCAGCCGTTCCCCACTTCCGTTTTTTCCTTAGCAAAAATTGATCCTAGCCAAAAAGAATGATCCCTGGTCTGCAGTCAAAGTCTTCCCTTTTCCAAAAAGGGTCCCCGCAGTCAACTCCCCTAATCAAGACCATCTACTATAGAAAAAATCCTGCTCTTTTTATTCCTAACCTTATATAACTCTTCCTTCCCAGTTTGGCCATTCTTTATTTCTTGTCTTTCCCAAAAAATTCTCCTCATCCAATACAATATATTTCCCCAATTAACAATTAAATTCTAAACCCAAATATTAGCCCCAACTCATTTTCTTCAATTGTCCAATTTGCCCTCCTTTTGTCCAAAAATTGCACCATCATTCTCAAAATCAATATAATTCCCTGCAAATATAAAAACCATTATTAAGCCTCACCAAAACATCCAACTTTGCCCAATTCAGCACCATATCGTATCATAAAATATCAGCTCATCAAAATCCCCCACACCTAAACATTGCTTGTCCCCAAGCATGACTCAAGACTCGACACATAATCAAAACACAAGTAACAAACAACAACTGGATCCTCAATATGCAAAATCCAATCAAGCAAGACTCGCAATCCATATAAGAAACTTTCATAGTATCATGCATTTGTAACGACTATACCCATTCCGCATAATTCTCCAAACTCAAATAACAAGCACGAACGACACCCACCTCTTAAGTGATTCACTCATACACTCAAAATTTTTTTTTACAGGATGTAATCACTCAAGTTCACCACATAGCATTGTTCTTACCGTATGCTTGCAAAATTATCACATTACTATCACTCAAATGAATCAAAGTACAAATCAAAAGGTCTTCGTTAAGGATTAGAATAAAACTCAGGACAAGGTAGGATAAACAAGGATTAAACAAAGGCTATAGTCACGAAAGACAGAACACACTTAATTGCTAACCATCAACCGTCTTACCGAGGATGACCCATGCAAGACACTGGTAACTCACCAAGAATTCCAAACTTTGCTCTTTCCACAATTTAACTCCCCTTTTTTTTTTTTTTTCTTGTTCTTCTTATTTTTTTCTCTAGCCACACAAATTCATTTGAATTTGTTTATATTGGCTCCTTTTCTTTCTTGTCTTCTTTTCTCTTTTTTTTTTTCATTTCATTTTTTTTTCAACACCTTAGTCAGAGCACAACTTATCCTTAATAAGTTACTATTGCCTTACAATGTCCGCCTTCAAACCACAAACCCAAGTTAACAACCAAGTATATACTTCTTTCAACAACTAGGCAAAAAAAAAAGCAAGCTAAACACAGACCTAGGTTGAATTTAGTGGCTTTAAAATCAATGAATCAGGTCCAAGCTTCAAAAAGGTTAACTAAGGGTAAGCATTGAAGGTTGGATTTTTTAGCAAGCCAAATTTGGTTATCCTATTGCCTTTATCCTTTTTGTACTTCAAATTCACAAGCAACGGTAACATGCATAACCAAGCAAGTTCTAGAATATGCAAACTATGTGTAAAACACTTTAAAAAAAAAAAACAATTGAGCACAAGAAAGAATTGTTGCTCATTGAGGCCCAAAATCTCACTTTATCTAGCTTTTTGGGTGTCATTCACACAAGTATCATTATCTGAATTATCACAAGGAACAATTATAGCCATCCAACACACAATACTACTAATATTCCCTACATTTTATCCTTACCTTACCAAATCACACATTGAATATCAATTTTCCCACACAAAACATATAACATTTACAACTCCCCCACACCTAGCTTCTACGTACCATACTATCCCAAACAAATAACATAATCCATAAAATAATCCAAAACAATAACATACAACCAGAAAATGTCCTAACTATAACCAACAAAACCTCCCCCCACACCTACTTCCTACATTGTCCTCAATGTAGAAAATACACATGGGGAAAAAACTGCATACACCACCAAAGCAATAAAAATTCCAAATAAAAAGAAAAATTAACAATAAACTGCAAATAAGAAAAGAACAAAAAACTTCCTGATGTGGGGAACAATCAGTCTAGGCTGACTCGAGCACAGAGGGCATCGATCTTGGAGTTCATCTGCTGGAGCATCTCCTGGATGTTGGTAAGCTGCGCTTGTAACCCTGCTAGCTGTTCGACCATCACTGTCGGTGGGACAGCTGGCGCTGAAGTAGAGGCACTTGCAAAAGAATCACGCATAGGCTAGGGTGGACCAGGCTTACCCGGCAACAAAAAATCGTAAGAATCACCCCTCTTGTGAATCAATTGCATTCGCTGGAGGGAAAAGGCATCAAGGGGCATCACTTTACAAGATTCATGCAAAGGGTTATTCTCTAAGTTCTAAACCTTTAAATTAACAGCTAGATGCGTAATTAGAGAACCCAAAATTAACCCCCACCCTGGGCGATTCAACGATGCAATCACCTGGGTAACAAAAGAGTAAGCAAAACTAACCGTAGACCCCTTAAGCATTCTAGTCAAGATGAACAATTCATGGGTATTGATTATATTTGCTTAATCCCTCCGTCCCGATAAACTATACCCCAAAAATCTATGGCACAAGCGCAAAGCAGGATTTGTGAAATAGTAATCACAAACTTTGTTGGGACTAAAATCGAGCGGCGGAAGAACGCAAAGCAGACTGAAATAGTAATCGCAAAGCAGGATTCATGGAGCGGCGCAAGAACGCGAAACTGCTGCGCGACAGCGAACCCCGCCAAGAAAATCGAGGGATGCCTTGGGCGAGTGGATTCGGCGATGAACGACCGAAAAAGGAAGTGAAGCCATCTGCAGACTGGAGGATTTACGGCGAAAAATACTGGAAGGTAATTGCACCCACCCCTGATGATTGACCCACTAAAAATTTTGACCTTTGCAGCGGCTTTTGGGTGCGGCTGCACTCGACCGTTCAAACAACCTTGGCTGGAAATATTGGAGCGCTGGTATGACTGCAGACCCGTCCGAAACAGCTTAGGACGGGGAAGAGACCAGAACTCTGGCACCTGAACTGAGTCGGTCAAATGATAGAAAAAAAATGACGCAGCCGGTTAGGATACTTCGAAACATGTGCGACAAGGAGTTGGATGGAGGGCGGTGGTGGAATTTAGTTGGAAGAAAGGAGACGACGCCGCTTTTGTGTTGGCCGAATTTGCTGGGGAAGAACTTTGTTCGTCGCTGGAGTGAAACAAAGGAAAAGAAAAGTCAAAGTGGAACCCTAATTAAAATTGAAAAGGAAATTTTCTTTTTTTTTTTAAGTGTAAATGACATGGGCATGTCATAGGAAAGATTGCAATCTGCCCATCAGCTTAAAAATTCCAAATAAAAGCAAAGAAAACAGTGAAAAAATCAAAGGCACTGACCTGGGCATGTCAGAGGAAAAATTGTATTCTGCCCCCATCCCTTAAAAATCAAAGGAAAACTCACCTGGGTATGTCAGAGGAAGAATTCTATCCTGCCCCAAACCTTTAGAAAATCCAAAAACCATGCAAACCTTGACCTGGGCATGTCAGAGGAAAAAATTGTATTTGTCCAGACCTTCAGAAAATCCAAAAAACATGCGAAACTTGACCTGGGCATATCAGAGGAAAAATTGTATTCTGTTCAGAACTTCAGAAAATAAAAAAAAAAAAATGCGAAACTTGACCTGGGCATGTCAGAGGAAAAATTGAATTCTGGTCAGGTGCCTTAAAAATTCAAGAAAAAACTCACCTGTGCATGTCAGAGGAAAACTTGTATTCTGCCCAAACCTTTAATTCTCCTCGAAATTCTCAGCTAAAAATCACTTAAAAATACAATTAAAAGACTAAACCTACTTAAAAAAACTTAGAAAATTTTGGGTTGCCTCCCATAAGTGCCTTTCTTTAACGTCTTTGGCTAGACTCACTTTCCCTCAATTAATCTGCATAAATTGGGTGAACTAACATGATCATCTCTATGGCCTCATTGGTTCTATATTCAAGAAACGACTTAAGCCTATGCCCATTAACATACAACACTTTTCCAGATTTTAAGCATTGAACCCCAATCATCCCATATGGAGAAATACTTACTACATTATATGGTCCAGTCCATCTTGACTTAAGCTTACCAGGCATAAACGTTTGCTTGGAGTCGAACAAAAGTACCTTTTGCCATACCACAAATTCCTTCCTCCTCAAAAAGCTTGTCATGAGCGAGCTTGGTCCTTTCCTTGTAGAGTTGGGAATTGTCATACGCCTCTAAGCGAATCTCCTCTAATTCTTGCAACTGCAATTTCCTCTCTAGTCCCACTTCTTGAGCATCCATATTGAATTGCTTCACTGCCCAAAAAGCACGATGCTCTAACTCAATAGGTAAATGACACAATTTCCCAAAAACTAACCTGTAAGGCGACATGCCAATGGGAGTCTTGTATGCCGTTCGGTAAGCTCATAATGCATCCTCTAACCTTAGGCTCCAATCCTTACGGCCTGGATTCACCGTCTTCTCCAAGATGCTCTTGATCTCTCTGTTTGAAATCTCGGCTTGGCCATTGGTTTGAGGGTGATACGCAGTGGAAATTCGATGACGAACTGCATAGCGCTTCATTAATGCCTCAACTTGGCGATTGCAGAAATGCGTTCCTTGGTCACTTATGATAGCCTTGGGCACGCCAAACCTACTGAAGATGTTAGATTTAAGAAACCCTGCAACAACTTTAGCTTCATTAGTCTGGGTAGCCTTTGCTTCTACCCATTTCGAGACATTATCAACAGCAAGCAAAATGTATAATTTCCCACAAGAGCTTGGAAATGGACCCATAAAATCCATCCTCCATATATCAAAAATCTCACAAAACAACATAGGTACTTGGGGCATCTCATTTCTAGAAGTTAAATTGCCTACCCTCTGACACCTATCACATTTCTTGCAGTAATCATATGCATCCTCAAATAAAGAATTCCAATAAAAACCACAGTCTAGAACTTTCCTAGCAGTACGCTTTGGACCAAAGTGACCACCACAAGCATGAGAATGACAAAATTCAAGTATGGACTGAATCTCATGATTAGCAACACATCTCCTAATTACTTGATCAGAACATATTTTCCACAGATAAGCTTCATCCCAAACATAGTGTCTAAATTGAGACTTCAATTTATTTTGTTGATAAATATTCATGCTGGGAGGAAACTTACCGCTTGTCAGATAGTTAACTATGTCTGCATTCCATGGCTCGTAACCTTGCACTGCCCATAACTTATCTTCTAGAAACACCTCTGAGATAGGTCTAGAATCCTCTTTACGAACCAACCTGCTAAGATGATCAGCAACTGAATTATCCGCACCTTTCCTATCCTTGATATTCCAATCAAATTCTTGCAACAGGAGAATCCATCTTATGAGTCGTGGCTTTGACTCCTTCTTTGCCAACAGGAACTTCAGAGCTGCATGATCAGAATAAACAACAACCTTAGAACCTAGCAAATAAGAACGAAACTTTTCAAAGGAAAACACTATTGCTAAAAGTTCTTTTTCTGTTGTTGTGTAGTTGCATTTGAAAGAAATTTGGTAGGATCTGGGTTTGCACTTGCTCGATTTACCACGCAACAAAAATTTCTATTAAAGCGGAATCTTAGAAAAGTACCTTGGAAGCGTGCACCTGGTGATTCTCTTGTATGCCTCAAAGACTATGACTTCTTGTTGTGTGGGCAACAATCTAGAAGTCAATTGATCAGCAACTCACCACAATCCACCTGCTGAAAAATTCAGCACCTCTGCACCTAACGCGTACTGCAAACGCACTGCCCGGAGAGAGAGAGAGAGAAAGTTGCTTGCAGCTGGTATACATCAAGGCCTTAAAAATTCGGCCACTAGGAAGAAAAACCAGCCGCCAAAACTTCTTGAAAATCAGACTTGGAGAGAGAAACGTTTTCTCTCTCTAGAAATCTCGTGGATTAATTGTGTTTCTTGAATAACTGATCCCTTGTCTATTTATAGAGTTACAAGAGAGACTCCAAGTTGGTTTAGGATTGGTCTTCCTAATGGGTTTAGGTAATGAATTAGTTTCCAAATCCAATTAGGCAACCAATCTGATAGGATAACCAAATCCTACTGGGTTCCTAATCTCTAGGATTTCCTAATTCTAATTGAAACTTAAGACTTAATTAATTAATTAAATAATTTCACTTTGTTAATTACTTAATTAACCCTTTGGAATTAATTAAATAATTTTACTTTGTTAATTACTGAATTAACCCTTAGGAATAATTAACCAATTAATTAATTAAATCTACCTATTCAATTAACCCATTACAAAATTAATTGTACCACTAACGGATTAATTTTGGCACTACCATCCTACACCAGAATTGCTTTCGGAACAACTTAATTAAATTATATTCATTAATCTCCCCACATCAAAGATATAGTGCTCGTTAATTAAAATTAATTTATTGATAAATTAATTAATTAACTTCTTTAATTCTGAGACTAGTACCATTCGACCTTTTCACTATACCGGACATAAGTCCACCGGCCGGGTTTAGTATAATAAACATTTCGAGTTCATCTCGGGAGCACCATCACCCCGGACGCACCGGTACATGGTTTCCTTTCAACAAGCAGCAACACACCAAGTAACTAAACACGCGCACCCAACCCACCGAGACTATTAGCCACATTTGACCTCACCCATTGGCAGATCAAAGTACACTATGTCTAATCCTCATGCCCACTCGAGTCTAGGGATTTAGAGATAGAATACAAGGATCGATTTGTCTATTGAATCAGTACAAGACAAATCATTCCTAAAAGTCAAGTTCAATATGCCCCAGACATATCTATATGATTCAATTAGTTTAGACAAACCAATTATCCGAATCACATAATAACCTAAACTGACAGTTTGTCCAAAGCTGTCTCAGTTACGAATCTCATTTATATATTATGTCTTTCAACCAATGATGAGATCTACTGTGTCACACCAGACACCTCATCATCTACTTATATAATATAAATGGACATAAACATGTACAACAAAATATAATTGAAACACAAATCGATATATTAAATTGGGAAATTGTACAATACAAGCATAGCTTATGTATTCTACTCCAACAGCATTGTGCCGCTTCAAGTGTCTTGGAGGCATAGTAAATGACATGGCTTTGTCTTCCATTCCTCTGTCCAAGCACTGCTCCCACAGCATATTGACTCGCGTCACACATTAGCTCGAATGGTAATTCCCAATTTGGGGGCTGGATGATAAAAGTAGATGTGCGTAACTCCTTCAATCTCTTAAATGCACTTCTGCACTCCTCACCAAACTCAAAGGGCACGTCATGTTGTAAGAGCCTCGATAGGGGTTGAGTGATATTAGAGAAGTCCTTGATAAATCGCCGGTAGAAACCTGTATGACCAAGGAAACTCTGAATTTCTCGGACATTAGTAGGATAAGGTAAGTTAGCAATTAAATCGACCTTCGCCTTATCCACCTCTATTCCCCTAGAAGACACGACATGACCTAATACATTGCCCTCTCTAACCATAAAGTGGCATTTCTCATAGTTCAACTCTAAATATTTCTTAATGCATCTCTGCAGTACCATGGCTAAACTGTCAAGACAATGATCAAAGGACTCACCGTACACAGTAAAATCATCCATAAATATCTTAATGCATTTTTCAAGAAAATCAGAAAAAAATGCTCATCATGCATCTCTGAAAAGTCCCAGGTACATTACACAGACCAAAAGGCATAAGGCGATAAGCGAAAGTACCAAATGGGCAAGTAAACATGGTCCTATCTTGGTCCTCTGGAGCTACCGCTATTTGGTAGTAACCAGAGTACCCATCTAGGAAGCAGAAAAAATCTTTACCTGCCAAACGCTCCAACATCTGATCAATGAAAGGGAGTGGGAAGTGGTCATTCCTCGTGGCTGCATTTAGCTTGCGGAAATCAATGCACATACGCCAACCTGTCTGTAATCTCATGGGAACCAACTCGTTAGCTTCATTTTTAACTAACTGAAATCCGGATTTCTTAGGCACTACATGTACCGGGCTAACCCACTTACTATCTGGAACTGCATAAATTATACCTGCATCGAGGAGCATAATAATCTCTTTTATTACTACCTCTTTCATGGCAGGATTCAGCTTCCTTTGGGCTTCTCTAACTGGCTTGGCATCTGCCTCCAACAAAATCTGGTGCATGCAGATAGAAGGACTGATTCTTTTGATGTCGGCCAGTGTCCATCCAATTGCGGTTCTATACTTCCTCAGCACTCTTGCAAGTCTGTCAAGTAGACATACTTGAGGTGATTTGGCAGTGTCTTCAATTCAAGGTTAGGTGCCTGCACCGCAGAAGGTAGATTTTTGTCAGCACTAACAGTTAATCCTAAAAATTGGTTAGCCAACCTTGGTGGCAATTCCGGACTATCATGGAATGCCAAGACTGCCTCAATGACCGCTTCACTCACATTGCTGCGAGCATCAATTTCCTGTACAATATGCTGTAAAACAAAATTTAGCTCTTCCAGCATTAGATTAAACTCAATCTCTTCCTGCGCAATAGAGTCTACTAGGCTAACATTTACAAAATATTCAGAGTCCTTGCAGATAGAAGGACTGATTCCTTTGATGACTCCTCTTGCAAGTCTGTCAACTCCTTGGAGATGATCATGGGCAAAGTCTCTAACTCTCCCAAGTAGACATACTTGAGGTGATTTGGCAGTGTCTTCAATTCAAGGTTAGGTGCCTGCACCGCAGAAGGCAGATTTTTGTCAGCACTAACAGTTACTCCTAAAAATTGGTTAGCCAACCTTGGTGGCAATTCCGGACTATCATGGAATGCCAAGACTGCCTCAATGACCACTTCACTCACATTGCTACGAGCATCAATTTCCTGTACAATATGCTGTAAAACAAAATTTAGCTCTTCCAGCATTAGATTAAACTCAATCTCTTCCTGCGCAATAGAGTCTACTAGGCTAACATTTACAAAATATTCAGAGTCTGGTGGGTACTTCATAGCTTCATACATATTAAACTGCACTTTTTCACCATTGAATTCAAAAGTAAACACACCAACATCCCCATCTATTTTTGTCTTAGCCGTTTTCATAAATGACCTACCCAGTAAATGAATATCAGAGTTTGTCACATGTTCATCATTCATGTCAAGAATGTAAAAATCAGCAGGAAAGATCAACTTATCACATTTTACTAGTACATCCTCGACTACCCCCTCTGGATAAATCATCGCCCTATTGGCTAACTGGACAATCACATTTGTATTTTTAAGAGCCCAAATTTTCAACTTGTTAAACAAAGACAAAGACATCACATTAATTGAAGCTCCTAAATCTAGCATAGCTGCTTTTATAACATGTGACCCAATAACACAAGATATGGAAAAAATACCTGGATCAGTGCACTTCTGAGGCAACTCACGCTGAAGAACCGAGGACACATTCTCGTTCACATAGACCTTACCTTCAGGCCTTCTTTTCTTGGTCAGCAATGACTTTAAAAATTTTGCATACCTTGTAATCTGTGCAATGGCCTCCATCAATAGTATGTTGATTGCCACTTTACGAAATACTTCAAGCACCTCATCATCACTGTAATCCTTTCTCACTTGGACTAACCTGCCAGGAAAAGGGGGTGGAATCACACTCTCAGTTTTTCTTACAATGAATTTAGGAGTTACCTCTTTCTCTGGCAACTCTTCCACTGCCTCTTCCTTTTCTGACTTCTAAGAAGGCTCTTGAACCTCGACGGTCAAAACTTTAGGTTCTGGCAATTCTCTTCCACTCCTCAAAGTAATGGCACTCACATTTTCAGTGGAACTACCTCGCTGAGACGGAAGCTTCCCTTGGGCTCGGTCTCTCTGATTAACTTGAGTGGCTAGCTGAGAGATTTGTTTCTCCAAGTTTTTAATTACAGCCTGTGACTGCTGCTCTCTAGCTTGTTATTGTTGTTCTCTTACTAGATCCTTCTCAACAAGACCCTATACCGCAGCTGTCAATCCTTTAATCATTGATTCGACTGACGAACCTGAAGCCTCTGCTGGTGGAAGTACTGGGTTTCGCACTGGGGGTTGGAAACCAGATTGTTGAGGTTGAGGTTGAAATCCAGGCTACTTGTAGCTGAAGTTGGGATGATTCCTCCACCCTGGGTTGTAGGTATTAGAATAGGGGTCATATCTTCTCTGGGGTGGGGCCTGGAATCCGCCCACAACATTTACTTGATCTCTTTCTTGCATTGCTGGACAGTTATCAGAGGCATGTCCTTGCATTGCACAAATTCCGCAGACCTTCACTGCCTGCAACTGCCTAACAGTAAGCTGGCGCACCAAATCAGTCAATTGTTCAATCTTATTTTCCATGTTAGAGACACTCACCTCGTTAACTCATCTGGTGGGCATATTTGCTCGCCTATGAAATTGCTGGGAAGTCTCAGCCATCACAGCGATTAGCCTCATTGCCTCTGTAGGAGTCTTATTCATCAATGCTCCTCCATTGGCAGAATCGATCTTGTCTCTGTCCAACTCAGATAGGCCTTCATAGAAATACTGAATCAGGAGTTTCTTGGGAATCTGGTGTTGGGGACAACTTCTGCAAAGATCACTGAACCGTTCCCAGTACTCATACAGACTTTCTCCAGTTGCTTGTCTGACACCGCAGATATCCTTTCTGATATTAGAAGCTCGGGAGGCTGGGAAGAATTTCTCTAAAAACCTTTTCTTCAGCTCGTTCCATGTGGTAATGGACCCTGCTGGTAGCCAAAAGAGCCAGTGTTTTGCCTTATCCTCCAAGGAAAATGGGAATGCCCTGAGCTTGACTTGCTCCTCTGTAACTCCTTGGTAACTCACTGCCGAGCATACAATGTGGAACTCTATCAAGTGCTTGTGGGGATCCTCATCTTCACAATCCACCTGCTGAAAAAATTCAGCACCTCCGCACCTAGCACGTACTGCAAACGCACTGCCCGGAGAGAGAGAAAGCAACACACGGGGCTAGCAAAGAAAGGACCAAAATTCGGTCACTTGAAGGAGAAAAACCAGCCGCCTATTTGCTTGTTAAAATTCGTTTTAGAGAGAGAGAGAATTTTCTCTCTCTAGAATTTTATCTCTCTAGATTCTAGAATTATGAATCTATTGAATTGTGATTTCTGAATGGCTGATCCCTTGTCTATTTATAGAGTTACAAGAGAGACTCCAAGTTGGAATAGGATTGATCTTTCCTACTGGGTTTCTGTTTCTCTTCAATCCTGTTTCTAGATTGATACAGATTCTGTTTCCTTCAATCCTGTTCCTGGACTGAAACACTCCCAACTGTCACAGGGATTCACTTATCCCAATCCAGTTCCTGGGATGAATCACACCCAACTGACACAGGGATTCACTTATCCCAATCCAGTTCCTGGGATGATTCACAACCAACTGACACAAGGATTAATTAATTTCTCAATTAATTAAATCTACCTTTGCCAACAACCCAGTACATAATTAATCGTACCACTAACGGATTAATTATGGCACTACCAACCTACACCAGAATTGCTTCCGGAACAACTTAATTAAATTATATTCATAATCTCCCCACATCAAAGATATAGTGCTCGTTAATTCATTAATTTACTGATAAATTAATTCATCAACTTCTTAATATTCCGAGACTAGTACCACTCGACCTTTTTACTATACCGGACATAAGTCCACTGGCCAGGTTTAGTATAATAAACATTTCAAGCTCATCTCGGGAGCACCATCACCCCGGACGCACCGGTACATGGTTTCCTTTCGACAAGCAGCAGCACACCAAGTAACTAAACACGCGCACCCAACCCACCGAGACTATTGGCCAGATTTGACCTCACCCATTAGCAGATCAAAGTACACTATGTCTAATCCTCATGCCCACTCGAGTCTAGGGATTTAGAGATAGAATACAAGGATCGATTTGTCTATTAAATCAGTACAAGACAAATCATTCCTAAGAGTCAAGTTCAATATGCCCCGGGCACATCTATATGATTCAATTAGTTTAGACAAACTAATTATCTGAATCACATAATAACCTAGACCGACAGTTTATCCAAAGCTGTCTCGGTTACGAACCTTATTTATATATTATGTCTTTCAACCAATGATGAGATCTACTGTGTCGCACCAGACACCTCATCATCTACTTACATAATATAAATGGATATGCACAACTAAATATAATTGAAACACAAATCGATATATTAATCTGGGAAATTATACAACACAAGCATAGCTTATGTATTCAAATCCAACAATCTCCCACTAATACTTAAGCTGTGCTTTAAGTATACAACTACATACAATCCTATACTACCTGCTGCTATCTATCTAGAAAAAACTATCATGGCTCTTCTAGATATCTGATCCCCATGCCCTCCACGTGAACCTCAAAGACTTTAGAGGTCAATGTCTTCGTGAATGGATCTGCAAGGTTATCTTCTGATGCTATCTTAGCCACGACCACGTCTTCCCTCTTCACGATGTCTCGTATCAGGTGGTACTTGCGCTATATATGTTTACTCGCCTTGTGGGCTCGTGGTTCCTTCGAGTTTGCTACTGCACCATTGTTATCACAATAAACTGTGATAGACTTCTGCAAACCAGGAATCACGTCTAAGTCCACTAGGAAGTTCTTGAGCCATACTGCTTCTTTCGCTGCCTCTGATGCGGCAACGTATTCAGCCTCCATGGTAGAGTCCGCCACGCATTTCTGCTTGACACTCCGCCAAACTATGGCTCCACCTCCTAGAGTAAACACATACCCTGAGGTAGACTTGCTCTTGTCCCTGTCGCCTTGGAAATCTGAATCTGTATAACCTCGGGGTACCAGCTCAGACGCCTGATAGACCAGAACTAGGTCCCTCGTTCTGCGTAAATACTTGAGAATGCATTTTACTGCCTCCCAATGAGCTTTCCCGGGGTTACTCTGATATCTGCTCACCATGCCAACGGCATAACAGATATCAGGCCTCGTACACAACATGGCATACATGAGACTTCCTACTGCCGAAGCATATGGAACTGTCTTCATGGTCTCTATCTCCTCAACAGTCTTAGGAGACTGCTCCTTAGATAGAAACACTCCATGCCTGAATGGTAGAAAACCTTTCTTGGAGTTCTGCATGTTAAAACGGGCCAGAATCGTGTCTATGTATGAAGCTTGGGAGAGCGTTAGTGAACGTTTCCTACGATCTCGAATAATCTTGATCCCAAGGATATGTCCCGCTTCTTCTAAGTCCTTCATATCAAATTGTTTGGACAGCCATGCCTTTACGTCTGATAACACTTTCTTGTTGTTGCCAATCAATAGAATGTCATCTACGTAAAGCACAAGAAACACCACTGAGTTTTCATCACGTCTGCGATATACACATTGCTCATCCGGACACTGAGTAAATCCAAAGGACTGGATTACTTCATCAAACCGGATGTTCCAAGATCTGGATGCCTGCTTAAGTCCATAAATAGACCTCTTAAGCCTGCAAACCTTATGCTCTTGGCCTTTTTCAATGAATCCCTCTGGTTGCTGCATAAAGATGGTTTCTTCAAGACTTCCGTTTAGGAAAGCTGTCTTGACATCCATCTGCCAAATCTCATAATCCATATGAGCAGCTATGGCCAAGAGAATCCGGATCGACTTAAGCATGGCTACCGGGGAGAAGGTTTCCTCATAGTCGATTCCCTCTTTCTGAGTATACCCCTTCGCCACCAGCCTAGCTTTAAAGGTTTCCACCTTCCCGTCAGGTCCTCTCTTACGTTTGTAGACCCACTTGCATCCAATGGGCTTAAACCCATCAGGCAGGTCCACAAGCTCCCAGACTTGATTGTGGTCCATTGACCCCATCTCGGATATCATCGCCTTACGCCAAGATTCTGCATCTTTATCTCGAAGCGCCTCATTATAGTTAACTGGGTCAGGTTCAGGCACACCTGGGACCAGGTTTGAAGCCTCTCCCATGCCAATGAACCTGTCTGGCTGTCTCACAACCCTCCCACTACGACGAGGCACCGCCTGTGTAGGCGCATCATCTGTGATCTCATGTGCAGTGTGTGGTGTATCTACTTGCGCTGGTGCATCAGGATTCGTAGTTTGTCGTCTAAGCTCTTCTAGTACTATCTTACTCTTGGGCTTGTGGTCTAAGACATAGTCCTCTTCTAAAAATCTAGCGTTGGTACTTACCACCACCTTCTGATCTTTAAGACTATAGAATAGACCACCTTTCGTTCCCCTAGGATATCCTACAAACAGCATTAATTCTGTTCTTGCATCTAACTTAGCCGTATCTGCCTTAAGCACATGTGCTGGGCAGCCCCAAATTCTGAGATGTCTTAGACTGGGCTTCCGCCCGTTCCACAACTCTATTGGGGTTGAAGGCACGGTTTTAGATGGTACAAGATTAAGAATATACATTGCCGTTTCCAAGGCATATCCCCAGAACGAACTTGGCAAATCACTATAGCTCATCATGGACCTAACCATTTCCATAAGAGTTCGGTTCCTCCTTTCTGCTACACCATTCTGCTGTGGCGTGCCAGGTGCAGACAACTGAGACTGAATTCCTACCTCAGTGAGGTAATCTCGAAATTCATGGGACAGGTACTCCCCACCACGATCTGAACGCAATGTCTTGATACTCTTACCATGATGCTTCTCCACATCTGCCCGAAACTCTTTGAACTTGCCAAAACATTCGGACTTGTGGCGCATTAGGTAAATGTATCCGTACCTAGAGTAATCATCCGTGAATGTCACGAAATACTCATATCCCCCTCGTGCCTGGACCGTCATAGGTCCACACAAGTCAGAATGAATCAACTCTAATACTTCTTTAGCTCTATAGCCTTTTGCTTTAAAAGGTCTCTTGGTCATTTTACCTTCCAAGCAAGATTCGCAGGTTGCATAACTGTCAATATCTAATGAACCCAAAGGTCCATCATTGACCAACCTCTGAATCCTACTAAGGTTTATATGACCTAGCCTTAGATGCCAAAGATAGGTTTGATTCATTTCAGAAGGTCTCTTCCTCTTATTAATGTTAGATACTGAGCTATCTATTTCTATGTTTTGCGCAACAGGGGAGTTAGAATTAACCACAAATAAATTGTCCACCAATGAACCAGAACAAACAAGTTTGCCATTTCTTCTAATAAAAACAGACTCATCAGAAAAAATAAACTTGTAACCATTCTTCAAGAGTTTAGAAACCGAAATCAGGTTCTTTCTAAAACTCGGTACATAAAGACAGTTTACTAACTCTAGGTTACAATTCTCGAAATTTAACCTAACTACTCCCACTGCTTCAACTGACACTCTTGTAGTGTCGCCCATGTAGATGTCCAGTTCGCCCTCTCTAAGCTTCCGGGTTACTTGGAACCCCTGCAAAGAATTACAAACATGGTCAGTGGCGCCTGAATCCACACACCAAGTATCTGTGGGAATCACCGCTAAACATGTCTCAGTAATTAGGGCAGAAACAATCGTACCTTTGAGCTTTGGACAATCCACTTTCCAATGTCCTGCCTTGCCGCATTTAAAGCACTTGCCTTTTGGCTTGCTTTTCTTCGCAACATCTGGCTTTGCCGCAAGTTTCTTGGCGTTCTTCTTCTTCTTATTCTTCTTGCCTTTTGGCCCAGAAGAAGAGCTTGAACCCTTTACCGCGACCAAAGCTTGCTTCTTCTCATGGAAGATGCCTTCAGCCGCCACCAAATCAGTCATGAGCTCGGGCAACGTATAAACCCTTTGGTTCATATTGTAGTTGACCCGAAACTGCTCAAAACAAGAGGGTAGACTCTGGAGGATAATATCTATCTGACTTTCTGGGTCGATATTTCCTCCCAACACCTCTATTTCATTGATGTTACTGATCATGTGTAAAACATGATCTCTCACCGATCCGCCTTCAGCCATTTTGGTGTTCATTAATTTCCTCATGGCTGACTGCCTGGCAGTCCTGCCTTGATGCGCAAACATCTCCCTTAGGTGCGCCATCATGTCGAAGGCGGAAAGCATGGGATGAAGCTGATGTTGCAGCACATTCGACACAGAGGCCAAAATGTAGCACCGCGCCATCTCATCCGCTTTCCTCCACCTGGCATAGGCGTCCCTTTCCTTTTGGGTAGAGTCCTCATCAGGCACTTCTGGACATGCTTCGATGAGCACAAACTTGTACTGCTCAGCTGTCAGGACTATGTCCAAATTTCGACTCCAGTCGACATAATTTGTTCCAGTTAATTTGTTGTCTTTCAAGATAGCAGCTAAAGGATTGAATGCCATATCGATTTAAAACTGGAAAGTAAACAAACAGTGTTTCAGTTATATATGCTAGAATTTTTGAAAACATGAAAATTCAATTAATTATTGATTCCCTCAAAACAATAATATTAATCCACCAACATCTCATCCACCGGGATTCTCGCAAGCCACGCAGTGTGGACGTTTACGCTAACCCTCATTCGTTTGAGAAGAACCAAGTTCATTAACTACACTACCTGACCAACGATCTTTTGATCAATGTAGCTAATAGTCGGTGCTTTCAGCCGTACAAGTAAGCAGCGTAACCTCGCGGGAGGAATACTACAGATCGTACACTAAGTGTATGCCATTACGTGACTTCTAAGTTTGTTACCTCAGGATAGTGCGCCTCAGATGGAGAGGGTGTCGCATTTCTCCTAGTTAAACTCGCTCTAGTCATCTTACTCAGAAGCTCATAGTCTAGCGATCTCGGGGCTGGACTCATCCGAATGGAGGAAGGCCCTAATGCCAACGCGCAAGCCCACCCACATCGCATATGAACCCGTAATGGTGGCCATGGGGATATTACACAACCCGCTCCCACTTAGATTTCCAAATTGAGGGTTTTTCCGGTTTTAACATGCAATTAACTAACCTAAGTTATGTGCAACCATAAAACCAGACATGCTTTAATTCATGCATCTAAAATACAGCATAAAAATAAAGCATAAAAATTAAAACAACAAATACGGGAAATAAATTCGAAAAAATAAATTCCCCGACTATTATGGTTTTAATTGCTTCCATCCTTTGCCTTGATCTCGTGTCCCGTCACGTCACTCGATGGAGAGAGTCTTGAATTTCAAAAAACGAAAACTGGAGGAAAAACGGGCCAAAAACAGCCCGAACGGCCCAAACGGGCCGCCTGTGGCGCAGCCCGCGCGCACAGCCCGCATGGGCCGTGCGCGCGGCCCTGCACGCGTGCGCGCGCGCACAGCCCGCAAGGGCCGTGCGCGCGGCTCTGCACGCGCGCGCGGCCCGCGCGCGGCTGCTGCGCCCTGGGCGCGGCAGCTACTGCTGCTGGCCTGTTTTCTGCTTGCCGGCCGGCGATTTTGCTGCCGGCAAACGTTGCCGGCGTTGCCTCCTGCCGCCAATTCCTCCTTCGCTTTTTCCCACGCTATTTGGTCTTCTTGCAATTCGTTCTGGGTTTTCCTGGGTTTCTTCAAATTCATGATAACCCAAAACCCACGAATCCAAGTTGCCCACCATGGCCGTGCGCGCGGCCCTGCACGCGTGCGCGCGCGCACAGCCCGCAAGGGCCGTGCGCGCGGCTCTGCACGCGCGCGCGGCCCGCGCGCGGCTGCTGCGCCCTGGGCGCGGCAGCTGCTGCTGCGGCGCCCTGGGCGCGGCAGCTACTGCTGCTGGCCTGTTTTCTGCTTGCCGGCCGGCGATTTTGCTGCCGGCAAACGTTGCCGGCGTTGCCTCCTGCCGCCAATTCCTCCTTCGCTTTTTCCCACGCTATTTGGTCTTCTTGCAATTCGTTCTGGGTTTTCCTGGGTTTCTTCAAATTCATGATAACCCAAAACCCACGAATCCAAGTTGCCCTCCATAACGCCTTCGATTACAAAAAAAATAATTTTCCTACTACAAGGCATTCTAGGAAAATTAAATAATCGAAATTACATAGAAAAAATCCTACTACAGATTTAATCTAATCCTACACGGCTTCCAGCACGTGGTTAAACTATTACAAACATTCATAATAAAATTAAATCCGGACAAGTCCCGGAGTTTAATTAAAACCCATACAAACGTAACCATAATAGTCGGGATTCTAAACCACCAGCAAATAAAACCATGTAATAAATCGAACAAGCACAGAACCCCCTAAACCAGGCTCTGATACCAATTGAAAGATTTTGGTAGGATCTGGGTTTGTACCTGCTCGATTTACCACGCAACAAAAAATTCTAATAAAAGCGGAACCATAGAATAATACCTTTTGAAGCGTGCACCTGGTGAATCTCTTGTATGCCTCAAAGACTATGACCTCTTGTTGTGTGGACAACAATCTAGAAGTCAATTGATCAGCAACTCTTCACAATCCACCTGCTGAAAAAATTCAGCACCTCCGCACCTAGCACGTACTGCAAACGCACTGCCCGGAGAGAGAGAAAGCAACACACGGGGCTAGCAAAGAAAGGACCAAAATTCGGTCACTTGAAGGAGAAAAACCAGCCGCCTATTTGCTTGTTAAAATTCGTTTTAGAGAGAGAGAGAATTTTCTCTCTCTAGAATTTTATCTCTCTAGATTCTAGAATTATGAATCTATTGAATTGTGATTTCTGAATGGCTGATCCCTTGTCTATTTATAGAGTTACAAGAGAGACTCCAAGTTGGAATAGGATTGATCTTTCCTACTGGGTTTCTGTTTCTCTTCAATCCTGTTTCTAGATTGATACAGATTCTGTTTCCTTCAATCCTGTTCCTGGACTGAAACACTCCCAACTGTCACAGGGATTCACTTATCCCAATCCAGTTCCTGGGATGAATCACACCCAACTGACACAGGGATTCACTTATCCCAATCCAGTTCCTGGGATGATTCACAACCAACTGACACAAGGATTAATTAATTTCTCAATTAATTAAATCTACCTTTGCCAACAACCCAGTACATAATTAATCGTACCACTAACGGATTAATTATGGCACTACCAACCTACACCAGAATTGCTTCCGGAACAACTTAATTAAATTATATTCATAATCTCCCCACATCAAAGATATAGTGCTCATTAATTCATTAATTTACTGATAAATTAATTCATCAACTTCTTAATATTCCGAGACTAGTACCACTCGACCTTTTTACTATACCGGACATAAGTCCACTGGCCAGGTTTAGTATAATAAACATTTCGAGCTCATCTCGGGAGCACCATCACCCCGGACGCACCGGTACATGGTTTCCTTTCGACAAGCAGCAGCACACCAAGTAACTAAACACGCGCACCCAACCCACCGAGACTATTGGCCAGATTTGACCTCACCCATTAGCAGATCAAAGTACACTATGTCTAATCCTCATGCCCACTCGAGTCTAGGGATTTAGAGATAGAATACAAGGATCGATTTGTCTATTAAATCAGTACAAGACAAATCATTCCTAAGAGTCAAGTTCAATATGCCCCGGGCACATCTATATGATTCAATTAGTTTAGACAAACTAATTATCTGAATCACATAATAACCTAGACCGACAGTTTATCCAAAGCTGTCTCGGTTACGAACCTTATTTATATATTATGTCTTTCAACCAATGATGAGATCTACTGTGTCGCACCAGACACCTCATCATCTACTTACATAATATAAATGGATATGCACAACTAAATATAATTGAAACACAAATCGATATATTAATCTGGGAAATTATACAACACAAGCATAGCTTATGTATTCAAATCCAACACCTCACCTATCAAACCATGAAACTTAGGCAATAAGTGTATAGTACTAGACTTCAACTCAAACCTAGGAGCATCATCAGGAAAACTAATGCAAAGAGATTGCTGATTTTCAGCAGGAGTTGCCAACTCCCTGAGAGTCTTGTCAGCCATTGGTGTTGCGCTTAACTGCTCTTCTTCTTCGTAGACTTCAATTTCTTTTTCGTCAACTGGTTGAGATGCAGATGCTGACTCAGCCAGTTGTTCTTGTTGCTTTTTCTCTTTTGTGTTCCTCTTTGCAGTGTTCTCTATCTCTGGGTCAAATACTAGCTTGCCTGTACGAGAAGAGCGAACCATAAAAAGGAACAAAAAAACCAAAACATTTAACCAAAAATAAAACACTACACCGTGCTCCCCGGCAATGACGCCAAAATTTTGATGGGTCGTCAGACCAATAAAAAATAAACCTACTTTAGAAACTATTAAAAATAGTGTTGTGCGAGTAGGATCGTATCCACAGGGAGTACCAGAGTGAAGTAAATTTAGTAAAAAGTGCGTAACCAAGATGGGGGGTTTGTTTTTACTTAAAACTATTAATGAAAATTAAATTAAAATTAACGACACGAAATTAGACAAATTGTCAAATCCAAATTCGGAAAAATGTCTAGCCAAGGGAATTGGACCACCTCGATGCACTAATCGATCATTGATGGAAAAATGAATTAATTAACTACTGGTTACACTGGTTTTCATTGTTGGAACCTCCTAACAATTCAGTCCTATTAATTTAAGCCAGCAATTAAGAAACCTCCGTTAATTGCGTCTATAATCGATGATCGATTCTGAAACCTCCTAGACCTAGATCACGATAGTGAAGGACCCAGTTCAACTACAATTAACCCAATTAGCTTAATTGCACTTGATTATTTATTCTTTTCAATTCACTAATCTAGGTACTAAGTGATTAGTTTCATGGACTCTAAGGAATACCGAACCTCGTGTATTCTAGTAGATTGGATTATCTAGGAAAGCCTGCATGCTACCAGCTATACAAACAGTGCCAAATAATCCTCAAAAATGCACAAGAATAAATAAGAAACCAATAATCAATTAATAATAACACCAATTCGATCTCACGATTAAAGTAACATCGAGGGGTTTTATTCCTTTGACTAGACTTAAGAAATCTAGTTACTCATAATTGAAAAACAAAACACCATGTAAAAATTGTACTCCATGAATTAAACTAAAAATTAAAAAAAACAGAAATACTACGATATGATGGTTTCTTCCGCAGGAGAGCTGCTCCAAAAATTCCTCCCAAAAAGCTGCTGCCAACCTTTTGCTCTCTTTTTGTCTCAACCGTCCCCCACTTCCGTTTCTCCAAAGCAAAAATGATTCTAGCCAAAAAGAATACTCCCTCTGTCTGCAGTCAAAGTCCTACCTAAATCCCCAAAGTCTTCCCTTTTCAAAAAGGGTCCCCGCAGTCAACTTCCCAAATCAAAAACATCCACTATAGAATAAAATCCTGCTCTTTTTATTCCTAACCTTATATAATTCCTCCTTCCCAATTTGGCCATTCTTTCTTTCTTGTCTTTCTCGAAAAATCCTCCTCATCCAATACAATATATTTCCCCAATTAACAATTAAATTCTAAACCCAAATATTAGCCCCAACTCATTTTCTTCAATTGTCCAATTTGTCCTCCTTTTGTCCAAAGATTGCACCATCCTTCTCAAAATCAATATAATTCCCTGCAAATATAAAAAACATTGTTAAGCCTCACCAAAACATCCAACTTTGCCCAATTTAGCACCAAATCATATCATAAAATATCAGCTCATCAAAATCCCCCACACCTAAACAATGCTTGTCCCCAAGCATGACTCAAGATTCGACACATAAACAAAACACAAGTAACAAGCAACAACTGGATTTTCAATATGCAACATCCGATCAAGTAAGACTCGCAATCCATATAAGAAACTTTCATAGTATCATGCATTTGTAATGACTATACACATTCCTTATAACTCTCCAAACTCAAATAACAAGCATGAGCGACACCCACCTCTCAAGTAATTCACTCAAGCACTCAAAGTTTTTAAAGGACGTAATCACTCAAGTTCATCACATAGCATTGTTCTTACTATATGCTTGCAAAATTATCACATTACTATCACTCAAATGAATCAAAGTACAAATCAAAAGGTCTTCGTTAAGGATTAGAATAAGGCTCTGGACATGGTAGGATAAACAAGGATTAAACAAAGGCTAAAGTCATGAAAGAGAGAACACACTTAATTGTTAACCATCAACCGTCTTACCGAGGATGACCCATGCAAAACACTAGTAACTCACCAAGAATTCCAAACTTTGCTTTTTCCACAATTTAACCTTTTTTTTTTTCTTCTTTCTTTTTTTTCTTTTTTTTTCTCTTGTTCTTCTTTTTTTTCTAGCCACACAAATTCATTTGAATTTGTTTATATTGGCTCCTTTTCTTCCTTGTCTTCTTTTTTTCATTTTTTTCTTTTTTTCAACAACCGTGATCAGAGCACAACTTATCCTTAATGAGTTACTATTGCCTTACAATGTCCGCCTTCAAACCACAAACCCAAGTTAACAACCAAGTATGTACTTCTTTCAACAACTAGGCAAAAAGAGCTAGCTAAACATAGGCCTAGGATTAATTTAGTGGCTTTAAAATCAAAGAATCAGGTCCAAGCTTCAAAAAGATTAACTAAGGGTAAACATTGAAGGTTGGATTTTTTTAGCAAGCCAAATTTGGTTATCCTATTGCCTTTATCCTTTTTGTACTTCAAATTCACAAGCAACGGTAACATGCATAACCAAGCAAGTTCTAGAATAGGCAAACTATGTGTGAAACACTCTAAAGAAAACAAATTGAGCACAATAAAGAATTGTTGCTCATTAAGGCCCTAAATCTCACTGTTTCTAGCTTTTTGGGTGTCACTCACACAATTATCATCATTAGAATTATCATAAGGAATAGTTATAGCCATCCAACACACAATACTACTAATATTCCCTACATTTCATCCTTACCTCACCAAATCACACATTGCATATCAATTTTCCAACATAAAACACAAAACATTTACATCTCCCCCATACCTAGACTCTAAACACAATGAAACACAAACCATCCCCAAAACAATAATCATACAAAACAACCCCCCCGCACCTAAAACTCTACATTGTCCCCAATGTAGAAAAAAAAAAATAGACATAAACAGGATCGCAAAAATAAACACCACCAAGACAGAATAAAAATAAATAAAATAAATAACTAAAACAAACAAAAGTTAGTAAGGGGAAGAAAATCTTCTCTATGGTGGAAGAATTGGTGGTTTCAAGCCCACATGTGTGCGAAGGCGTGTGATGACCGCTGCTGCTTCGCTGGATTTCGGTTGGGTCTTTTGCCTCTTGGAAGGTTGTCAAACCACAGCCAGTGGGGAAGAAGGGCCTCTTCTTTTGAGGAGCCGGATTCATCACGCAATTCAATCGTTGTTGGGGCTTTCTTACGCACCATAGTGGCAGTCAAAGGTAAACAGCAGTTGGCCTGTCGATACTAATTGGAATAGCTGTACTGAGTGTGGTGACTCCCGAAAACAGAGCGAAAACTGAAGCAGAACGGACCCGCAGCAGAAGATAACTGCTAAGTGTGGAAGACACCGAGTCCCTTGAATGGCCAGAGTAGCTGAGCGACTACTGTGTGGCTGGTTTCAGAGTGCGACTGCTATGCCGGCGGAAGACGTACGCACCCTGGGCGAAAGAACTGCTGGCTGAGGCGGATGAGCAGGGTGATTCGTACGGAGCGGCGGAGTCAGACGCTGAACCAAAATCCAACCAAAAATGGCTGACCACCCAAAACGGCGACACCCAGAGCGGCGGAAGAACTCAGAACTGCGGCGCGATAGCAACCCCGCCAAGAAAATCGATGGACGCCTTGAGCGAGTGGAGTCGGCGATGAACGACCGAAAGAGGAAGCAAGCTGTTGGTTGACTGGAATATTGCGGCGAGAATATCCTTGATAGAACCAAAGTTAGCCCCCGCGGAGAACTTACTGTCGAAGGGTAGAATGGTCCGGCGTCGCTGGTTTGCTCCACGCCGGCCAAATGTCGACGGTGAAGAGGGCGGAGTGGTCGCCCGAAGGTGAAGAGGGCGGAGTTGTTGCTGTACCCGGTGAAAGACGTGCAGTGGCTGAATGTTGAAGGATGGTGGCAGAGATGATGAAAGAAGTTGGCAGCAATTTGGTTGGGAAAAAAAATCGGGTGCCGCTAGCTGAAGAGAAAGAGGAGATCCAAAAGAAATTAGGAACCCTAATTAAAAATGGAAAAGGAAAGAATTTTTTTTCATTTTCTTTTTTTTTTAAATGTAATTGACATGGGCATGTTAGAGGAAAGATTGTAATCTGTCCAACAGCTTAAAAATTCCAAAGAAAAGCAAAGAAAACCGTGAGAAAATCAAAGGCACTGACCTGGGCATGTCAGAGGAAAAATTTTATTCTGTCCAGCTTCCTTAAAAATTCAAGAAAAACTCACCTGGGCATGTCAGAAGAAGAATTGTATTCTGCCCAAGCCTTCAAAAAATACAAAAAACCATGCGAACCTTGACCTGGGCATGTCAGAGGAAAAATTTTATTCTGTCCAGTTTCCTTAAAAATTCAAGAAAAACTCACCTGGGCATGTCAGAAGAAGAATTGTATTCTGCCCAAGCCTTTAATTCTCCTCGAAATTCTTAGCTTAAAAGCACTTAAAAATACAATTAAAAGACTAAAAAAAACTTAGAAAAAAAAATTTGGGTTGCCTCCCATAAGCGCTTGTTTTAAGTCTGTAGCTCGACGTGAGATAGCTTGCTTTAAGGTAGATGATAGACGTAGTTTTGACTATCGTCATGGCACTTTCCTTGTGTTTGAGGTGCATTTATCTTTCCTGGATCAGATATGGAACTCTTAGTTGCAGGCTTCTGACTATTCAGGAGTTGGAACATCGTGTCTTCTAAAACGGTTAGTCTTTCTTTGAATCTCTTTCCCTCTATCGTAGCCTTTTCTCTCTTTAACAGTCTCTTACTCTTCTTACTTGGATGCACTTCTTCTTGGTGTCTATTCTGGCAATTTGAGGCGTCATATCTTCTTCTAGAATGAGGTTGTGAACCTCAAATGCCATAGCATGGTCACGCAATAACATTTTTTCTATGACTTCATGCTCTTCCTCGCTAGAATCATCAGGATATGTGTACATCATTTTAGGAGAGTCCTTGATTTGCTCATTCCCACTAATTTCTCTGTAATGTGTTCCCCCTTTGGCATGACTTTTTGGAATGATCCCACCATTGTTGATGTCATTCTTTGCAGAGAGCATATGAACACTTTCCTTCTCAAGTAGATGGATACAAACATCCTTGACTGCGGAGTTTAATTGTTTAATCTGTGATTCCACTTTCAACAATTGTTTTTCTTGGACATACTCTCTTTGAACTATCTTGTCTTGAACCTTTAGATGCTTGTTCCACCTTGCACTTTCCTTTTCTAAGTATTTGAGCACCTCTTTTTCAAAATTTAACTTCTTGCCCTTATCCTTTGGTGGTTGATCCACTGGCTCTTTCTCTTGCACGTAAAATGCACCTTGACACTGTGGTTGTGACAATTTTTGCAGCACCAGGTCCATTGTTTCTTGCATTTAGGTAAATCGAGACTCCAACTCGAGAACTCTACTTTCACATTTGCAAGACCTTTCACATTGCTCAATCTGCATATTTGGTGCTTGTCTGTCCATTGTTTCATTGCTCAATCTGCATATTTGGCTTGCTAGATCTTGTCCATATGATGTACCTTCTGAACGAGCTTGCCAAGTGGGCACATTTTGGTACTCTCCCTCATTGCCATGCGGGTAACTTACACCGAATCCATTTTGACCTTGCCATGAATAATTTTGCTCATCCATCATTGTTCTTACAAGCTTCCTACACAGAAAATATGGAAAATAATGTAATACAAAAAAGAAAATAACAAAAAATATATAATAAAATATAAAAACCAGAATAATAAAATCAAGATTTTTCTAATATCTTTAGTCCCCGGCAACGGTGCCAAAATTTGATGGGTGTCAAACCAACAAATATAAAAGACCTACTCTAAGGGTTTTAGCAGTACAACAGTGAGTAGGATCGTCTCCTCAGGGACTATGTATTAGAACTAACATCTTTTCTACTATCTAGTCAAGAAGCGGGGGGTTTTTGAGAATTGATTTACTAATTAAACTAACCAACATAAATAAAAATAAAGAAAATAATAAAATTCCTAACGTAGTACTTAGATAAGAATCCCTCATAAACTCTTTAATTTCATAGTGCTTTACAAACCAACAGTTAAAGATATTTGGATGCAAATATGCAAATCAAATCAACAGGTCATCGTCTCACCAATTAGTAGGCTCAATTCAAATCCATTGAATCCACTGACCTTATTAGTCACTTCATCACATTAATTAATTCAACCTATTTATTGCTACAAACCATTGTCTTATTAGTGTTCTAGGCCTTAAAAGTTCCACCTTTTTAACCTCTTCAACTCTAATTGGCAAATTCGTAAGCCTTTACGGATTATCCTAATTGATATTATATTATATCAAACTTAAAAGCTCTAGGTAAATTATTTGACTGTAATATAAATCAAATAGCATAAATCACAATAAATATTCAAAAATATTTAACACATAATCATACTATGAAATTAAATAATTTATGAGTTCATCCAATCCAAGTACTATCCAACCTAATGAAAATACATAATTGAAATTAAAAGAAAGAGAAAAAGAAATTTAGCCATAATTCTAAGCCAAGGAGTGGCCACCCACTTCCTGCCTAGAAAAACTCCCGCAGTCAACCCCAATGCCAAAACAATGAATAATGGATAAAAATCCCTCTACTCTCCTTTTTCAACCCTAATAAACTCTTTTTTCCCAATTTGGGCCCACACTTTTGTACCAAAATAAAACCCAAAATAAAATATTCAAAACTCAAACTAAAATATTTAAAACCCAATTTTAACTAAGAACATCCCTTTTAATGTAATTAAATATCGGGTCTCAATATTCAGCCCAAATTATTTGCCCTCATCACTCTTTCAATCCAGCCCATTAACTTCTCTTCCTCACAACTTCCACTTCTTCCAAAATCACCCAAAATATCCCATTATGCTCCAAGCTTAATCTCCATTCTGCAAGTGCAAAAATACCCCATTAAACTCCGCAATGCCTCCAAATCGGCCTAAATTCACATGAAATATAGTTATGAATTTCAAGCTCATCACCCGTTTTAACATGCAGAACTCCAAGAAAGGTTCTCTACCTTTCAGACATGGAGTGTTTCTATCTAAGGAACAGTCCCCTAAGACTGTTGAGGAGATAGAGGTCATGAAAACAGTTCCTTATGCTTCAACAGTAGGAAGTCTCATGTATGCCAATGTGTGTACGAGGTCTGATATCTGTTATGTTGTTGGCATGGTAAGCAGATATCAGAGTAACCCCGGGAAAGCTCATTGGGAGGCAGTAAAATGCATTCTCAAGTATTTGCGTAGAACGAGGTACAAGTTCTGGTCTATTAGGCGCCTGAGCTGGTACCCCAAGGTTACACAGATTCAGATTTCCAAGGCGACAGGGACAAGAGCAAGTCTACCTCAGGGTATGTGTTTACTCTGGGAGGTGGAGCCATAGTTTGGCGGAGTGTCAAGCATAAATGCATGGACTTAGAGGCAGGGAAAGAAGCAGTATGGCTCAAGAACTTCCTAGTCGACTTAGATGTGATTCCTGGTTTGCAGAAGTCTATCACGGTTTATTGTGATAACAATGGTGTAGTAGCAAACTCGAAGGAACCACGAGCCCACAAGGCGAGTAAACATATACAGCGCAAGTACCACCTGATACAAAACATCGTAAAGAGGGCAGACGTGGTCATGGCTAAGATAGCATCAGAAGATAACCTTGCAGATCCGTTCACGAAGATATTGACTTCGAAAGTCTTTGAGGTTCAAGTGGAGGGCATGAGAATCAGATACTTTGGAGAGCTATGACAGTTTTTCTAGATATATAGCAGCAGAATGTATAAGAGTTGTATGTAGTTGTATACTTAAAGCATAGCTTAAGTATTAGTGGGAGATTGTTGGAGTTGAATACATAAGCTATGCTTGTGTTGTACTTTTTCTCAGTAATATATCGATTTATGTTTTGGTTATATCTTGTTGTGCATTAATTGTCCATTTGTATTATGTAAGTAGATGATGAGGTGTCTTGTGTGACACAGTAGATCTCATCATTGGTTGAAAGACATAATATATAAATGAGGTTCGTAACTGAGACAGCTTTGGACAAACTGTCTGTTTAGGTTATTATGTGATTCAAATAATTGGTTTGTCTAAACTAATTGAATCATATAGATATGCCGGGGCGTATTGAACTTTTCCTTTAAGAATTATTTGTCGTGTACTGATTTAATAGACAAATCGTTCTTGGTATTCTATCTCTTAATCCCTAAACTTGAGCGGGCATAAGGATTAGACATAGTGTACTTTGATCTGCCAAAGGGTGAGGTCAATTGTGGCCAATAGTCTCAATAGGTTGGGTGCGCATGTTTAGTTACTTAGTGTGCTGCTGCTTGTCGAAAGGAAACCATGTACCGGTGCGTCCGGGGTGATGGTGCTCTCGAGCTGAGCTCGTAAAGTTTATTATACTAAACCCGGCCGGTGGACTTATGTCCGATATAGTAGAAAGGTCGAGTGGTACTAGTCTCGGAATTAAAGAAGTTAATTAATTAATTTATCAGTAAATTAATATATTAACGAGCACTATATCTTTGATGTGGGGAGATTATGAATATAATTTAATTAAGTTGTTCCGGAAGCACTTCTGGTGTAGGATGGTAGTGCCAAAATTAATCCGTTAGTGATACAATTAATTTTGTAATGAGTTAATTGAATAAGTAGAATTTAGTGTTATGAAAGGTATGTGGTGAAAGCTCAAAATTCTAGTAATGCATGTTCAAGCAAAGTTTCGAGTATGGATATGAGTAGAGATGAAGAAATAAAGATGCATAAAACTTTTTTTATATTTGGATGGTTAAAATTGTGTTACTACTCCTATGTTAAGTAATATGTAGAATATATATATATATATATTTTTTTTTGAAACAAGTAAATATGTAGAATACAAAATGTGTAGGACTGTAAAAAAATGCCCAAAAATGCTTGTCCGGAATCAAAGCCATTCCCAAAAATGCGGCCTTGAGCTCGTTTAGATTATAGTAAAAAGTGGTATAACTTTCTCATTTTTAAAATAATAAATTCTTTTGGTGGACAAGATACGGGGCAGGGAGATAGGCTTTTTGCCCCAACCAAAAACCCACTTCATATATACATAGATCGATGAAAATAATTCACCAACTTATAAGCAAACCCTGTAATAAATCATCAACGTATTTGCAAGAATGATTTAGTTAAAAATAAAATAACAATGCAGAATGTTATCTTGTAAAAATTTTCCGACTCTGAGGCAACTGAATGGCTCCCAACTCCATGCATAGAAAATCACAGTTCCGGCACTGATCTTCTTCATCAAATTACAGTGCCTGCTTCTTCTCCTTCAAATCCAAGTCCAAGACTTTCCTTAATACACCTTCGATAGTAATATCGAAAGCATCTTTAAGATTTCCAAAACCCTGACTTGATTCTGCGTACAAAATTCTTGGAAGAAAATCAATCACAGCCTCCCTCTTTTTCTTGATTTCCTCTTCACTGAATTCTTCAAGCTTACTTCTAATGGAAACTCTACCATTCCTTACATCTTCATTATCAATGAACACTGAATAACTCTCAGCTTCTAAAGGCAAGTGCCAGTCATACTGACCCTTGAAACTCTTTTCCCAGAAATAAACTGGAATTGAACCAGCTAGCATACAATCAAAGAATGATCGCCGAGTAGAGCCATCTCCTATAGGCTGCAAACAAAAATTCGAATCCAAAAATGCTTCCAGAATCGCGGGCGCTCCTTCTGAGCATTGTGTTACTGAACAGTCAACGACTCTGCAGGATCCACTTTGACTCTTGCAATAATCCAATAGCAAAGCTCTGAAGTCGTTCCTGATCTTCTTTCGCGACCCGCCCACGAAGCTAAAGAGGCTATGGCGTATCCTGGATCGAATGTACCTCTGCCATTCCACGATATCGGATTCCGTTCGAGGATGGAAAGCAGTTGGATAGGGAACGCTGAATTCCAAGTCGTCCCATATAAATCTTTCAACTATAATCTTCAAAACGTTTTTCATTAAAGGCGCGTTGGTAAAACGGGCGCCCCACTCAAAAGGGTCATCGGTCAACCTTCGAAAATCCCACGTTAATCTTCCCAGCATCAGGAAATGATCTGCCCCGTCGTGTTTCTTCCAGGAGGGCTGTTTCGTGAGCCAATCCAGCATCATTTCCCCAGGCCTGTCGCGTTCTTTTAAAGGGTAATACCATAAGTACTTCGCAATAGCCAATCCCGCATAGAATGGCACATAAAATGCAGTGGCCTCTTCAGGATTCAGTGTTCGGCACTTGTAATTTAACATCCTTGTATGATACATCACCTCAGCAGCGTACATGTCAGTCCAATACCAAGCCGGTGTAAGATTCCGGGGTACAACTCCGCCGAGGTCGGTGGCTTTTGGGCCAAATCCTCCATTAGAAACCGTTAAGCACCTATTTACCCAGTGATCCAAATCACGACACTTTTCCAGCAGCCTATTGTTGAAAGCTGGAGGAAGATCGTACACATATACACTACGATTTTCGCATCCAGCTTTGACCCTAAAACCCAAAACCCTTTCCGTGGCCGGCGGCAACATTGGAGGCTGCAGGTACTGGGGCGAATCGCAAAACCAGAAAACAAGGATCAGGGCTTGGATTAGTACTGCAATGAGAATCCAGCGGAGGAGGCGTGTGGCCCATTGAGATGTCATGGAAATGAAGGAGTCGTCAACATTATTTTCAAACAAATGGAGTGATGAAATATCGTTCACTCTTTTAGGTTTTGATTTTGGGAAAAGCATTCTCGATGGTAAGTCGAATATTTTCCTCATGAAGCAAAACGTAATATAATCTTAACTAATAGGGTTTTGAACTTGCAGAAATGGAGTATGGCAAGGGAAGGCAAATCTCCATTTCAGTATTTTGTAAAATGTTAATGGTGTTCTTACATTGCTAAATGCAAGCAACGGCTGGGACAGCATCTATAATGTCAAAAATCTGTATGAATACTATTAAAATATTCCAGGTGGTGTAAAAACTGGGTTGGCAGGCACGACGACCTTTTGGCACGGCGGCCTGCCTTTGCCACGTACGTCCTCCCCCCTCCTCCCTGGTTGTCTATGTAATTAAAAAAGACAAAATGAAACTTACCTATTGGTCAATGTTAATTTATTCTCCACCTATTAAGGAACACCAAACTCCCATTAATGTTGTTAAATAATCATGATCCGCATTAAACGGACGAGGACAACTTGGCATTAGGTGCCCCAGACGATGATCACATGGTGCGCACATTTCAACTCAGTAATAACTGCTCCCCATAGATGGTTTTTAACGTTACATGTATACGAAAGAACAGTCATTAATTACATATTTTCACAAATATAAATTATAATTTCTGTTATATTTTATTTAATCTATTTTTTTGGTAAGAATCTGAAAACAATTCTTTAATCAATTTCTTGGTAATAAATAGAAAGATTGAGAAAGACAAGATGACACGGTTATAAACTCCATCCTTATCTCAAGGTTATGCGGAGGTATCATCTCAAGCGCCGAGAACATGGGGATTGAAACCAACCGTAGCGCAGACAATCAAATTAGTCGTCTCTTCATACTTTTCGTCCGACAACGCCGCTGGACTCTGTCCCGCCTCCTGTGGACCATCCGTCCGATCCCCGCTCTGCTACTTCTGCGTTCGCCGATCAACAGCCAAGGGTGCGTACTTTCTTCAGCCTTTTTGCTCAACAAAAAATGGCTTCCAACGTTTTCCCTGTCCTGCAACCTAAACCAATTAAGGTTTTCAATGGTATGCCCAAACTTATCTTTGTATGGGTTTCACTAGAATTGGCTTCAAAGGGGGTTACGAATTGAGATTGATGAACTCTCGTCATATTATGATACGCTTCCGGCTAAAAGAGGATTACCAACGCTGATAGATGAAGTCTACCTAGTTGATAACTGATTATCATATGCATATTCTGAAGTGGACACCCCACTTCAAATTCAAAGAGGATCCTCCGGTGGCACTATCCATACATGGTCTGCCTCTTGTTTATATTACTCCTAATGCCATTTTTTGAATGGTATCTGCTATTGGTAAGCCATTACAAATCGACGCACCAAGAAGGAAATTGTCAAGACTTTCTGTAATAAATATAGTAGTATGGAAAAAGATCGCTCAAAATAAAGACGATCAAAAGAATTAAACAGGAGGAATTATATCTTGTTCTAGGCGTTGACAAACTCTCCTCGAAGAATTTATAGCCCCCACTATTTGTTACAACAGGGTTTTAGGCAATAATTCTCCCAAGATACAAAGAACAATCAAGATCTTTCAAAGTTGTAACTTCCTTGAAGAAACTTGAAGAAACTAAGATATGATTTGTTTTTTCTTGTGTCTATCAATAAGAGAAACATGGTCTATTTAAAGATTATCAAAAGACACAATACTTCGGCTAAAATGAATAGATACAAGCACTGTGTCCTTTAGAAGAGAAGACAATACAACCAATCGTTGCTACCCTTTGACGGTTGCTACCCTTTGGTTGTACCCTTTGATGGTTGCTACCCTTTGGTTGTAAACCAATGCACCTACTCGCTTGTTACCCTTCTCTCACACCTGTTGATTAGTATCATTTCTCTTGTATAGTACCTCTTTGTGTATTAAACCAATAAATTGGAACTAAATTTCCAACAATCCCCCACTTGGTTTAAAATACAAAATTTGATCATGAGAATTATACATAAGGCATGGTGACTGACGTCTTAAACCATACCGTAGTGAAATTAGGTCACAAACTAGTTAAACCGATGGTGGCTCAATGCTTAAACCATTGTTTAGATCTAGTTTAGAAATAATCCACATATAAACCCTCAAAACAATTCTTAGTTTCACAACTAATTTTAGCACGTGATAAGGCCGTGTGCTCATCTTGGTTCTTGACCATAAATATGAGATTACATTAAACTCATACTAGAAGCGGCACCACTCTTATGGTCAAATAGGTGAAAAGCATTTCAGTTTGTAACTTTACCGTTACTAAACACTTAGAAATGTTCCATTAAGAGACTTCTCTCAACCTCTCACTTAAGAGTAACAATTTAAAACATCAACCTTTGAATGGTGTACACATTTGGTCGGGTGTCCATTGGAGATAATACAATTTAACAAGGTTTTAAACCCATTCCTGATGCTGTTGAACATACTAAATCTTTTGAAAGTGGCTTTGTCAACGGATTCGCAAGATTTTTGTGTGTTATAACAAACATCACAGTAACTACATCATGATTGAGCATTTCTCTTACAAATGCATGTCTTAGACTAATATGTCTAGATTTTCCATTGTACACTTTGTTCAATGCTCTAGACATGGTAGCCTCACTGTCACAATGTATCGTGACTGGTGGCATTGGTCTTGGATAGACCTCTACATCTAACAATAGATCTTTTAGCCACTCTGCTTCTTTGCATGATGAGCATAGCGTACCAACTCAGCTTCCATGGTGGAATGAGTAATAATTGTCTGTTTCTTTGAAGCCCAGGAGACAGCTCCTCCACCCAACAAAAACACCCAACCACTTGTTGGTTTTTGTTCATTTACGCTAGTTATCCAACTGGCATCTGTATAACCCTCAAGAACACTTGGAGACCTACTGTAGTGAAGGCCTAAATTCCTAGTTCTTTTGAGATAACCAAGAACATGAGTGACAGCCTTCCAATGTTCAACACCAGGATTTTTAGTATATCTAGCAAGTTTACACACTGCAAAAGCAATATCAGCCCTTGTACATCCCATGGCATACATGAGACTACCAATCACACTAGCATATTCCAGCGGAGCAATTGGTGGACCTTGATTTTCACCAATTCTAACACTAAGATCCAAAGGAGTGTTTACCTCCTTTATATTAAGATGATTGAACTTTTTCAACATCTTATCAACATAGTGAGATTGAGAGAGTACAAAACCCCCACTATGTTTCCTCATATTGATACCTAAGATAGTATCAATCTCACCTAGATCTTTCATTTGAAACTTGGAAGAAAGATATTTCTTGGTATCAATAATCCCTTGTATATTTGTACTAACAATTAACATGTCATCCACATACAAGCATAAGATGACAACATAGGCTTTACACACTTTAGTGTAAATACATTTGTCAGCATGATTAGATTTAAAATTATGAGTAAGTAATACTGACTCAAACTTCTCATGCCACTGTTTGGGGGCTTGTTTATGTCCATAAAGAGACTTAACAAGTTTACAAACTTTTTGTTCATTCCCTGAAAGAACAAAACCTTCAGGATGTTCCATATACACCTCCTCATCTAAATCACCATTTAAGAAAGCCGTTTTCACATCCATTTGATGCACCGACAGATTGTAGATAGAGGCTAAGGCGAGAATTACTCTTATAGAAGCAATCCTTGCCACAGGAGCATATGTGTCAAAATAGTCTATGCCTTCTTTTTGTCGAAAGCCTTTGGCAACCAACCTTGCCTTATGTAAGTAAGGCTCCACTAGGTGCATACTTACGACGAAATACCCACTTACACCCAATAGGTTTCGAACTAGGGGGTAGATCAACAAGGACCCATGTTTTGTTAGACATAATTGAATCCATCTCATCATTGATAGCTTCTTCCCAAAAAGCTGAGTCTCTAGAACTCATTGCTTCTTTATATGTCTTAGGGTCATTTTCTATACTAAGTAGAAAAGGAATTTTATTTACATGTCCATCCTTGTTGCCTTCAACTAGGAAAATAACGTCACTACTAGCAACAAAATCGGGTAGGAGACCTTTTGGTTTCTTAGGTCTCTCACTTCTCCTCAAGGTAGTAGAAGCATCAAATGCTCTTTTGAGTTCCTTAGATGAATTAGAAGGAATATTAGCACTAGTTGAAATAGTAGGATCAATTACGGGATCACCATAGACCTTTGTATCTTTAAGAAATAAATTCTCAAAAAATTGCACATCTCTTGATTCAACAATAATACTAGAATCAAGAAGCAAAAGTCTATAGGCTTAGAATTTTTAGCATATCCTACAAACACACATTTGAGTGCTTTAGTTCCTAATTTTGTTCTTTTATTATCTGGAACTCTATAATAGGCAATGCACCCCCAAACTTTTATGTAAGACAAGTTTGATTTTCTACCCTTCTATAGTTCATAAGGGGAAACTTTCGTTTTTAACGAAGGAATTCGATTATGCAAATGACAAGCAGTCAATAGAGCTTCACCCCACAAATTTTTTGGTAAATCGGATTGTATTAACATTGCATTCACAAGATCTTGCAATGTTCTATTTTTCCTTTCAGCCAAACCATTTTGTTGATGAGTGTAAGGCGCACTTGTTTGATGCACTATGCCATTGTCTTCACAAAATTTTGAGAATTCACTAGAAAGGTATTCACCACCTCTATCACTTCTTAAAATCTTAATTTTCTTGTTGAGTTGGTTCTCAACTAGTGTTTTATAAAGTGTAAAGAAACTAAATACTTCATCTTTATGTTTCATTAAATAAACATGCACAAAGCGGGAACAATCATCGATGAAGGTTACAAAGTAGTTATTTCCTCCTCTAGTTAAAACACCATTTAATTCACAAACATCAGAATGCACAAGTTCAAGTAAATTAGTACTTCTTTGCACTTTAGGATAAGGCAATCTAGTATTTTTTGCTTGAAAACAAATTTCGCATTTTTTGATATTAGAATAACCACAAGAAATTAAAGCATTTTTAGACATAAATTTTAAAACATTGTTGCTAATATGTCCTAATCGTTCATGCCATAAATCATAGGAAACAACATAATAAACAGAATCATTCATGTCATTCTTATTAATGCTTAAATTGAACATGTCATTACAAGAGTATCCCTTCCCTATAAAGACCCCATTTTTAGACAGGATTACATTGTTGGACTCAATAACAGCCCTTATTCCCTTTTTATTGAGAATATCTGCAGACACAAGATTTTTTACCATGTCAGGAACATGATAGACATTGGTGAGTACCAACTTTTTTCTAGAAGTAAACTCTAAGTGTACTATACCCTTGCCCTGCACCTTGGCTTTCTTTCCATTAGCCACTATCACTTCATGTCCTTTAATTTCTTCATAGGACTGAAATTTATCCATGTCTTTGCAAACATGAATAGCAGCACCAGAGTCATACCACCAATCCTTAGACGAGTAAGGAGTTGCCATGTGAAGTTCAGTTACTACAGCCACAAACTCAGCATGATCTTCCACAATACTTGCACTAGGGGTAGTTGTATGAAGCATTTTCTTCTGATAATCAGCCCACTTTGGAGGCAATTTAGTAATAATTGCTCCAACTTGAAATTCTTCACACAAATCTACTCCAATATCTTTCAATTTTGACACAATCACTTGAAAATTGTGTATTTGATCCATAAGGGGAAGAGAATCAAGAATTTTAAAATCAAAATATTTTTGAATAAGAAACTTATTTGCCCCTTGTTTTTGTGTGGCATATTCCTTCTCGATTGTGAGCCAAATCTCCCTTGGATCATGCACCTTAGTGAAAAGTTCATAGATTGACAATGTCACGTTACTTAGGATATGACCCCTACAAATGATCTCATATTCCTTACATTTTTGACGCATTTGAATGATTGTTGCACTATCTTCAGGGGTTGGCTCTGGTATTGGCTCCAAACTGGGATCCAATATATAAGCAACTTTCAAGGCTGTAAGGAAGAACATCATGCGATCCTTCCATCGGTTGTAGTTGGTGCCTAAACCATCAAGTTTATCCAACTTTTCCATGTCTTGAGTGATTGTCTTGATAACAGACTCTTGAGTGAACTCCATAGGATATAAATTCTTCGAGATTGTAATAAATATAGTAGTATGGAAAAAGATCACTCAAAATAAAGACAATCAAAAGAATTAAACAGGAGGAATTATATCTTGTTCTAGGCGTTGAAAAACTCTCCTCGAAGAATTTAAAGCCCCCACTATTTGTTACAACAGGGTTTTAGGTAATAATTCTCCCAAGATACAAAGAACAATCAAGATCTTTCAAAGTTGTAACTTCCTTGAAGAAACTAAGATACGATTTATTTTTTCTTGTGTCTATCAACAAGAGAAACATGGTCTATTTAAGGATTATCAAAAGACACAATACTTCGGCTAAAATGAATAGATACAAGCACTGTGTCCTTTAGAAGAGAAGACAATACAACCAATCGTTGCTACCCTTTGACGGTTGCTACCCTTTGGTTATACCCTTTGATGGTTGCTACCCTTTGGTTGTAACCAATGCACCTACTCGCTTGTTACCCTTCTCTCACACCTGTTGATTAGTATCATTTCTCTTGTATAGCACCTCTTTGTGTATTAAACCAATAAATTGGAACTAAATTTCCAACACTTTCTGTAACTTGAGTTTACGTTAAAGTTGATCTCCTTAAGGAACTCTTAAAAGGAATCCGTGTTTGTCGTTGATAAGGAAACTTTCATTCAAGCTTTCGCATATGAGTTCGTTTTGGACTACTATAGAGAATGCAGGAAAATTGGCCACAACACTGAATCTTGCAAAAAGGGACTTTCGAAAGACCATAGATCAGTACAAAAGCCTCCAGCAAAAGAGTATTGGCCCAAGACAAATTTTAAAGAACTTGGTCCCAACATTTTCATTCTATTTATACGTACTTTTATTATTCATAGGTTTTGCTCGTAACTAAATTGTATACAACCAAGATGACAATTTGCACAAAAATGAGGTACAAGATCGAAACAATTCTGAAATTTTCAATTTGACTTACAGACGAAGAAATGGTGAACAAAGAAGTATATTCCCTTACATCACATAATACTTTTTAAAATTTTACTAGTTATCATCTCAATTTTAAAATTGTCTTTTTGCATTGAAGGGGGAAGAGAGAGGGGCAAGGAGGGGTTTTTTAAGCCAAAATTGGGGCGGTAGAGGGTAAATTGAGGCGGTAACTAGTAATACCCTATTTTTTTAATATGCAAATGAACTTACTTTTAAGGATAACAATTAATCTCTCTTTGATACGTCTTTAATCATGAATTGTACGCTTATGTTAATGATACCTTGACAATACAATGGATAATCAAGACCTTACTTCCCAAAGGGAACATTCAAGCCAACAAATTTCAAATGAAAGTATCGAGTTAGAGAATGACCAAATAATGAACAAAAAAGGGGTAACATCGATTTCATGACATTTTTTTTTTTATGATTTTGTTTCTTTCTTTTCTTTGTTTCAAAACAGTCATAATTAAGGAAAAAATGTAGGAAACAAAAAAAAGAGGTCCAACTTATTTATTAGAACTATGGGGTCGTCCATCACATCTACCCCTTATTGAGGTTGACGTTGATATGCTTGGAAAACCCATAGGTAAATAAGTCGATAAGTTTGTTGGATTCTTAGGTACTAAAGCAAGAAGTAGCCAATATTCCCCAATTGATAAGGAAAGTGTTGGAGTTTAATACATAAGCTATGCTTGTATTGTACATTTTTCCCAGTTAATATATCGATTTATGTTTTTGGTATATTTTGTTGTGCATTGTTTGTCCATTTATATTATGTAGTTAGATGATGAGGTGTCTTGTGTGACACAGTAGATCTCATCATTGGTTAAAAGACATAATATATAAATGAGGTTCGTAACCAAGACAGCTTTGGACAAACTGTCGGTTTAGGTTATTATGTGATTCGGATAATTGATTTGTCTAAACTAATTAAATCATATAGGTATGCCCGAGGTAAATTGAACTTGAACATTTGGAATGATTTGTCTTGTACTGATTTAATAGACAAATTGTTCTTAGTATTCTATCTCTTAATCCCTAGACTCGAGCGGGCATGAGGATTAGACATAGTGTACTTTGATCTGCCAATGAGTGAGGTTAATTGTGGCCAATAGTCTCGGTAGGTTGGGTGCGCGTGTTTAGTTACTTGGTGTGTTGCTGCTTGTCGAAAAGAAACTATATACCGGTGCGTCCGATGTGATGGTGCTCCCGAGATGAGTGCGTAATGTTTATTATACTAAACCCAGCCGGTGGACTTATGTCTGGTATAGTAAAAAGGTCGAGTGGTCCTAGTCTCAGAATTAAAGAAGTTAATTAATTAATTTATCAATATATTAATATATTAACGAGCACTAAATCTTTGACGTGGGGAGATTATGAATAAATTAATTAAGTTGTTCCGGAAGCAATTCTGGTGTAGGATGGTAGTGTCATAATTAATCCGTTAGTGGTACGATTAATTATGTATTGGGTTATTGACAAATGTAGATTTAATTAATTAAGTAATTAACTAATCCTTGTGTGAGTTGGCTGTGAATCATCCCAGGAACTGGATTGGGGATAAGTGAATACCTATATCAGTTGGTTGTGAATCATACCAGGAACTGGATTGGGATAAGTGAATCCCTGTATCAGTTGGATGTGAATCAGTCCAGGAACAGGATTGAAGGAAACAGAAACCCAGTAGGAAGGCCAATCCTAAACCAACTTGGGGTCTCTCTTGTAACTTTATATATATACACAAGGGATTAGCTCTTACACAACATACAATTCATAAGTTTTCAAGATAAGAAAACTTAGAGAGAGAAATTCTAGAAAGAGAAAACGTTTTTCTCCCTCTAGCATAATCTCAGGCGGCCGGTTATTGTCCCAGGCGACGGTCGGTGGTTAATTCCTACAGGCGGCGGTGCAGGAGAAATCCGGCTGCGGCGGCGGTTGAAATTCTGGCGGCGACGAGCTGTAAAATTTTTTCCGGCAAGTAAATTGTGGTGATTAGCTGGTCAATTGTTCGTTAGATTGTTGCCCACACAACATACGAACAAAGTCTTGAAGCATACAAGAGAATCACTTGAGTAAACGCTTCAATAGGTAATTCTTATGTTTCCGCTTTAATTAAGAATTTATTTGTTGCGTGATAAATCGAATAAGTACAAACCAAGATCCTGCGCAATGTTATTTCCAGCAAGGGTTGGAATAGAGATTGTGCTAGAGTCTAGGTCTTGCCAGAGATTTTGATTCTGGAATGCATAGCACGAAAGTGAGTTTCTGGCTAGGCCCAGGAAGATAATCTTTCAGAAAGTTGGCATTATATCCCAGTCGAAAACAAGAAGGATATCATGGAGACTATTAAGGTAATATAAAAATTTAGTACAGTTTTTTCCATAGTACGTATATGTTTAATAACTCGTATGATTTGCAGGCACGATTTGATATAATTTTGGCAAGTGAAGAATGGATTATGACATCTATTAGTTGCAAATGGAGAAGTTTGAAAACTGTATTGAAGAATAAGTATTTCATTCCCAATATGGGGATTAAAAATGTCAATAGAGAATTAGACAAAAGAGTGGTTATTGGAACAAAATTGAAGTACAGGTACTAATATCATTCCTATTTTTTAATTTATATTTAATACAAACAACCTTATTACAATTTTAAAATTACATGAAATTATGTATTTGCATTCTATCTTATTTTCTAATTTGTATAAGAAAGAAACCAACAAATCAAAGAAATTAGAGCACATAAAAAGTTGAATCACACGACTGGAAGGAAGAAATTTAATGTAATAAATAAAATATTAGTAAGTGTATTCACGAGTTTTAAAATTTCAATGAGAAAAATGCAAATTTGCCTTCTGATTGTAGTTCCTAAATAGGATTTTTCAATTGTTTTGCTGAAAATAAATATGGTTATGAACCATCTCGGGCTAAATTATTTGAAACCTGTTTTGGTCATTCAGATGGCAATCTTCATGACATTGACAATTATATAGTAAGTTCATATTATTCAATTAATTATAACAGTATATCCTATCATTTGTTGTTTACTTGTGATAAATAATTTATTATCGTAATAATGAAAGTAGATATGAATGGTTGTTTATTAGGAGAAATCCAATAATCTCCATTTTCAATGTCTAAAGTATACTTAGATTCCATCATCAGCTAAATGTGTTTTTGAGCATATGATTTTATGCAGTTATTGGTATATTTTGCTTTTTACTTATCTGAATGCTAGTGCATATAGTTTGACCAGCAGGTTTCCATGCTTGCTTTTGTTTGACTCTGCTTACTTGCTTTATGGTGATTTCAAACTCTTCTTTGACTGTATTTTCCATGTACTTGTGCTCACACCCCTGTAAATATTGATGGCAATTATTTGCATAGAGTAATTTCCTTTAATGATTATTAAGTACCGGGAGCAGGTGGGTGAAGCCTTTAACTTATGAACATTATTTTCAAGAAGAATTATTATAGTCAGATGAACTGCAATCAAGGTCAGATATATAAGATCGTGGCTATGTGCCTGAGTTTATGTTGGGGATGTATTAATCGTCAGTTTTTAGTTAGACATGAATCATAATCATTGATAATCCTCAAGTAAAGTTTCATTTGCGTGTAAAAAGGTGTTAATATTTTCTCTCTTTTTTTTTTTTCATTTTTCGGCAATATAGAAAAACTGAGTCATTGATCTGTAATATGTTGGCCATTTAAGTTTTTATTTTATCAACATTTTTGTGATTGCTTACCACTATTTTCAATTCTTCTTATCATTCTTGGTTTTCCTTCCTATCTTAGCAATTTTTCTATACTTTTCTGGAACAGAATATGAATACTTCTCCCTACCCTTAATTTTTATGGCATAGGGTTAAGAATAACATAAAGGAAAATGATTAGGACTCTCAAAGATAGGCCAAAATAAAACTTCTTCTTCCTTGTAGTAACTTCTAGTTTTTTCCTAGAGTCTGGACTCAGAAATAACTTTGAGATTCATTGGGTATTTGATACGGGTACCTCAATAAACAACTCTATATCCAAATTTGATATTCTGATTATATTCCATTTAAAGACTACTAATAAATACATTTTGCAGTTTGTGTTATTTAGAGGTTATTTGATGTCTTATGATATGATCTAATATTAAACTGATATTTTTTGTAACATGTATTTAAATTTTAAGTCGAAATGAGCATTTTCTGTTAAAACTTACATGATTCATTTCAAAAACTGCAAAATGAACTCCCGGAAGGTTCAAAAGATCCAATAGGTCCCAATGACATATTTGCATTAGGGCTGTCCAAAAATTGCAAGTCGGATTCTGTTCGGTTCGGTTCAGTTCTAACTGGACCCGAATCGGAAACTGAACTTTGGTTCGGTTTGGTTCTTTTGTTATGTCGGTTAAGTTCGGTTAAAAACCTAACCGCCCCACATTCCTAGTTTAGTTTTGACCCTCCTTTGAACCGCATTCCCAGCTTTGAACGTCAACCCTCGAAACTGCACTTCCCGGCGCAACCCCTCTTTTGAAGAACCACCGGCAAAATCCTCCTCTCACCACTCAAGCCGTCCGTTCTACCTCTCTTCGTCTCTGCGATCTGCCGTCCCTATTATTGGGTTTTGATTTTTGTGTTCTTTTGCTCCCTCCGAGGTTGCAACCCTCTCCTTTGGCTTCCGGTGAAAAATATCAAGGTTGGTTTTTTTTCTTCTTAAATTTTGAATTTTATAATACCAATTTGCATTTTCTTTTTGTGATGGTGATGCATCAAAGGGGGAGAGCCCGACTTGATCTGGGTTTTTATTTTCAGTTGAACAGAGTCTGCTGTAGTGCTAGTCTCAATCCCCAAGCGAACGTAGCCATCCATCCGTTCTGCAGCCATTTTTTTCTTTCAAGAAAACTAAGGTCGGATTTCCCTTTTCTCCTCCAATCTAGATGTTTGTAGATGAGGAAAATTGCGCTGTATCTTAGTGTACAACAGCAGCAACTTGATTATGTATTTACTGCAACTTTTGTGGGTGTGGGTTTTAGATACGGTTTGTGTGCATATGGGTTGAGTTACATGGTTGAGAATTGTCAATGGATTTAGCTTAGAATTGCATCCTTACACTGCGTCTGTACCGAACTCCTGCGTTAGCATCCTTAGAATGCTTCTGTACTAAAACGTTGTTGTTCCATATATGTTTGATTATGTAAGCCCATTATTATGCCTTTCTTTTGCCTCTGTACTTCCCATAATTAGTCAAGAAGACAAAACTCCTAAGCAAAGACACTATATGGAAGAAACCATTACTGTATGTTTTAGTGTATATTGTTTGGCCAGTCTTGGAAAGCTTTACCATATCTGAATTGAGTTCTTGGGCGAATTTTCTGGTTTCATCTTCCAGTTATTGGATTCTTATTGACAAATAGAGTTTGGCCCTTGAGGTTGTCTCTTTATGATGAAACCTCTTGTTTCAGTGCAAACTCCTAACATATTTGCTTGAGTGATGCCATCCATGAATTTCTTTCCTTTGAATTCTCCTTAAAAGACTGTTTCTTCCAAATAGCAATGCGTGCACCTATATGGTCCTCTCGTTGCATTTTTGTCCTGATTGCTGCATTTCTGAAGCCTGAATCCGGCCATTCTCCGGGAGAATTCTGATTTATTGTCAAAGAGGCGAAGAAATCGATTTCTTATGCCACTTCAACCGATTCACGAGCGCGAAAACGAATTAATATCCACTTTAGGTATCTCGATTGAAATTCCCTTAAATGGTATTTTTCGTAGAAATAGTATTCTTTCTTATTTTGATGATCCTCGATATCGAAGAAAGGGCTAGGGAATTACTAAATATGGCACTATTGAAATGCATTCAATCGTCAAAAAGGAAGATTTGATTGAGTATCGAGGAAGTAAGGAATTTAAGTTAAAATCACAAACGAAAGTAGATTGATTTTTTTTCATTCCCGAGGAAGTGCATATCTTACCCGGATCTTCTTCTATAATGGTACGGAATAATAGTATCATTGGAGTCGATACACAAATCACTTTAAATATAAGAAGCTGAGAGGGGGGGTTGGTTCGGGTAGATAGGAAAAAAAAAAGAATTGAACTGAAAATCTTTTCTGGAGATATCCATTTTCCTGGAGAGATAGATAAGATATCCCGACATAGCGGCGTTTTGATACCGATACCACCAGGAACAGGAAAAAGAAATTCTAAGCGATTAAAAAAATAGAAAAATTGGATCTATGCCCAACGGATTGCACCTAACAAAAGGGGATATTTTATTTTGGTTCGGCCTGTCGTCATATATGAACTAATTGACGGTCTAAATGTAGCAACCCTTCCCCCCCCCCCCCTTGACCTGTTGCAGGAAAGGCACAATGTACGACTTCGAGTTGTAAATTATGTCCTTTATGGAAATGGAAAACCAATTCGAGGAATTTCGTATAGAGGATTTTTTGATACAAGTATTCAATTAGTCCGTACTTGTTTTGTATTGAATTGGGATAAAGAAAGAAAAACAAAAAGTTTTTCGAGCAAAGAAGCCTGTGCGTCTTTTATTGAAATAAGGACAAACTGTTTGAAAAAAGGAAGAATCCCCTAGGTTTGGGATTACTCTCTGATAATGGATCGGATTGCACCAATAGCAATCCGTTTTCTTCAATTTTTTCCTATTCTAAGGTAAGAATTCAACAATTCCTTAATCCACGTGAAGGGATTATTCATACGTTGTTGAATAGAAATAAGGAATTCCAATCTTTGATAATTTTGTTATCATCCAATTGCTCTCGAATGGATCCATCCACCGGTGTAAAATATCACAATCACAATAGAATAAAAGAATCAATTAAAAAAAATTCCCAAATTACAATTAGGAATTCACTGGGCCCTTTAGGATCAGTCTATCCAATTGCGAATTGTTATTCCTTTTACCATTTAATAACTCAGAATCCTATTTTGGTAACTAACTATTTGCAACTTGACAATATAAAACAGACTTTTCAAGTAATTAAATATTATTCAATGGATCAAAATGGGAAAATTTATAACCCCGACCCATGTAATAACATTATTTTGAATCCATTCAATTTGAATTGGTGTTTTTTCTGTCATAATTATTGTTATTTTGAACATACATCTACAATAATAAGTCTTGGACAGTTTGTTTGTGCAAATGTGTGTATAGCCAAAAATAGACCCCGCCTAAAGTCGGGTCAAGTTATATTTGTTCAAGTCGACTCCGTAGCAATACGGTCAGCTAAGCCTTATTTGGCCACCCCAGGAGCAACTATTCATGGCCATTATGGAGAAATCCGTTACGAAGGAGATATATTAATTAATTTATATATGAAAAATCGCGATCTGGTGATATAACGCAAGGCCTTCCAAAGGTGAAACAGGTATTAGAAGTTCATTCGAATGATTCAATATCGATGAATCTAGAAAAGAGGATTGAAGGTTGGAACAAATGTATAACAAAAATTCTTGGAATTCCTTGGAGATTCTTGATTGGTAATAAGCTAACTATAGTTCAAAGTCGTATCTCTTTGGTTAATAAGATCCAAAAGGTTTATCGATCCAGGGGGTGCAGATTCACAATAAACATATAGAAATTATTGTACGTCAAATAACATCAAAGGTGTTGATTTTCGAGACGGAATGTCTAATGTTTTTTTACTCGGAGAACTAATTGGGTTGTTGCGAGCAGAACGAATGGGGCGCGTTTTCGAAGAAGTGATCTGTTACCGAGCTGTCTTATTGGGAATAACTAGAGCATCTCTCAATACTCACAGTTTCATATCTGACCCTTCAAGCTTTAGTCAGGGAATGAAGTCTATACTCTAGGATGAGTCCTCTTAGATGTTCAAATTTGACCAAAGCAGGTACCTTACTTTATTCTTTTTCCAATCAGAACAATAGTTAAAAATTTTCACTTTTGTTGTCTAGTTAAATGTCTCAGTGGTCCTAAATGCTTTTATGGTAATTCCTTGATCGTTCTCCACAGTTTTAAGTTAGAATGTGTGTTTGTTGGGAAGTCCTTATCAAAGTTAAAACCGAAGAAAAATTGGAACTTGGGATGATGATTATTAAATTGATATATGCATGTATCTTTTTTTATTGTTGCTAGTGAGTTTGTAATCAAGATACAAAGGATAGCGCATGTGCATTGTTCTTGTTTATTCCTTAAACAAAGTCTGCATCTCGTTTGAACATAAATTGGTCGTATTCTAACAGTTCATTGAACTTCACATGTGATTTAAGCTCATCATATTGAGTATTTGACCATCAATTTGGCTTGTTATTATTGCCTTAATATATTCATTATTTCAACTTTTGTGGTAAAGAATACACGTCAGAATGCATTGATTTTTCCTTTAATTTTATCATTACTCAAAAGGTCTTCATCAAAACCATATATACTCTCAAGAATGTGCAAAAGATCTCTGTAATTTTGCTTCAAATTATGAGAAAAGAGCCTGGATTTGTACTTTTAATTTGCTCCCTTTACAAAAAATTCCCTCTAGTTTCTCTCTGAATAATCTATCAAAACCAATGGCAAATCCCTCTTGCTTCAAATTATGAGAAAAAAGTCGGCATTCAGTGCAAGAGGTCGAGTGCTTGATTCTTTCTGGAGTTCTTTAACTTCGAGGACAGTGGAGGCCCTTATTTGTGATAGAGATTGGTTGAGAAAGGAGCATAGAATTATTGATTTGGATGAGGATTTAGATGAGATTGAGAAGATAGAATCAGGTAATTTTTACTATCTTGACATTTCATTGACATCGATTTTTTTAATCTAATTTAACTTGTAATTGTAACTCGTGCCATAATTTCAATATTTCAGAGACATTAGAGGCAAATGATGAACATCCTATCCATGTCATTGCGACTGAAGATACTTTAGTGGTTGAAGATTAATAGTTTGTTCTGCCCTTGTTTGTTTCGTTGGATGGACTATTTGAAGTTCTGTTTTTGGAAATGAATATAATCAATCATATAACTTGTATTGGGTCAGACAATGTATATTTGGAAAACATTCTGTAGGAAATGTTTTTGATTAATGTACTTTGGGTATTTCTGATTAATGTACTAACTTCCTTAAGTCATTTATATATCCGTTTAATCTCATATTTTCGTGATGACAGTATTATTGATTTTATTGAAACACTTATTTTATATATTTTCAAGTCAAATTGGGTCGTCCCAAATATATTTTAACATGACCAAATCTATTGTTAACTAAATTGACCTCTTTGATTTTTTTTAGAGTTATGTTCGATATTTATAATATAGTGATAATAGTCGTATTTCGATTGGTTACCAATTCGATTAATGGTTAAATCGGTTTGCTCAATCGATTCGGTCCAAATTGGATAACATATTTTTAACGAAATTGGAGCATTTGAAATTTTTTAGAGTTGTATTCGATATTTATGATATAGCGATTTTAATTGTATTTCAATTGGTTACTGGTTTGGTTATCGGTTAAACTGGTTCAATCAACCGATTCGGTCTGAATCCGACAACACTGGTTAAAATGAGTCGATTTGAATTAAAATAGTATATATGTGAAAATAATAATAGTTTTACATAAAAATGAATGAAAATGTTAAATTCAAATTCACAAAAAAAAAAAAAAAAAAAAAAGAGGCCAATTCAGGTTAAACCGGTTTAAATTGGGTCGATCCAAATATTTTTGAATTAAAATGATTCATTTCATGTTAAAATGGTGTAAATAATATTAGTTGTACATTCTAAAAAAAAAGGGTTGACCCAGTTTAATCGGGTTCAAATTCGGCCCACCCGCCGGATCACCGGACCGAACCATTTACCCGTCCCAACCCATTCTTGAACCGACACCTTGTCACGGGTACCCGCGGGTACCTGCGCTTGAACTGAACTCGCCCCGACCCACGGGGCGGGCCAACCAAACTGAACCGAACCTCACAGTTCGGTTCGTACCCACGCCTAACACCCCTAATTTGCACAAGTCATTGGCAAAAAACTCCCCTGTACGTGTTAGAATGTGTGGTGTGAGTGTTTCTTAATCAGATGTGTGGGGAGATTTTCATGATCAAAATCGGAACAAATGTGGAATGTTGGAGAGCAAGAGGGAAATTTTGAAGTTGAGAAATGAACTTGATGAGTTAAAATCCAACATTTCAACCTCTAAGACAGTTTCAACTCAACATTCACGGGTAACTATTTCCTTTTCTAATTAACATTTTTATGTTCATATGTGAGATTAACATAGATAAAAATAATATTTTGTTACTTTTTCCTATATACCTTTCTTTGAGGGAGATATTATTTTTCATTACTTTTGTATAAAACATGTGGCATAACATTTATGATATAAAATGAATTTGGTTTTAAGTTTGATTGATTTAATCGAAGGTGCAAATTTTTTAACTTATGTTACCCAATAATATATTTTTTAGGTTGGACAATCAGTTTCTCTTTTAAGTCTATTTGATCCAAGAAAGATAGTATAAAAGGATTTGTTCCTAGCATAGATCCAGATGCAGAAGTTGAAAACACACAATAGGGAGAACTAGTGTCAAGTTCATATAAATGCGGTACTTGAACCTAATGAGCAAATGATTTGACATTTTGGCAGTTGGTATATTATACTCCTAGGAGTAAATATACTGTTACTACTCCTAGCAAAAAAAAAAAAAAACATGAGGCAGGAGTAAAGTGGCATTAACGCGCCTCATCTTTCCCTAATTAGCAGCCTCGTATCTCCGAGTTTACATCAAATCAAATCCCGCGATTCCAAGCAAAATTAAATTTCAAATATTTGTTGGGCTTCGTTCTGTACGAACTTTACACAAAGGCAGTACAAATCTTATGGAAACAGACGGGATGGGAATTTATTCTACATTGGAAGTAGCAGCAGCCCTCCTTAAACTCTCCTCACGACCCATGAGCTCTGAAAAAATAGGCAGCATTCACAGCACGGCCGTTCACGCAACCGAGCAACCTGAACGCTACGATTCCACCAGCGGAAGGCGATTCGAAGTTCATTTCGAGTGGGAAAAAAAAAAGGGATCAAACAGAGAAATCATGGTTAGGGTTAAGCAACTTACCAGCGAAGCAGAAGCCCAAAAAATTGAAAGAATGATGAAAGGTATGTTTATACCAAATGTTGAATTTATACTTGCAGTTTAGGGGTAGTCGATGTTGTTGATAATGGTCGGACTTTTTTTTTTTTGGGTAAAAAACGCAACACAGAGCCTAGGGCGGCAAATATTCTGGGTGTAAAGAGGCCGAGCAAGGAAATTGGCGCCGAGAAATCAGACAAACAAGTTCCAGAGAGTAAGTTTGTTGCAGTTTATCGTTGTGTAAAGTACTATTTTCCTATGTACAGTCCCGTTTTTGTGTATGTAAAGTGATGGCTGTTTATGTAAACTACTGTTTGTTTATGTAAAGTGATTATTTGCTTGTGTAAAGTGCTTATGTAAACTACTGGTTGCTTATGTAAAGTGCTTGTTTGATTTTGTAAAGTGTTTTTTTTTTTTTTTTTTTTGTAAACTCCTTTTTTTTTTTTTTTTTTTTGTAGACTAGTGTTCATAAGACTCGAATGCTTATAATTCCGGTTTAATCATCGTCTGATATGCTTATGTAAACTAGTGATTACTTATGTAAAGTGCTTGTTTGATTTTATAAAGTGCTTTTTTCTCATGTAAACTCCCTTAATTTGGTTGTATAGTAGTGTTCTTAAGTCTGGAATGCTCATAATTCGTGTTTAATCATCGTTGATATGCTTATGTAAACTGGTGGTTGATTTTTTAAAGTCCTGAATTGCTTGTTTAAACTGCGGATTTCACATGTAAACTCCCTTAATTTGGTTGTATAGTAGTGTTCTTAAGTCTGGAATGCTCATAATTCGTGTTTAATCATCGTTGATATACTTATGTAAACTGGTGATTGATTTTTTAAAGTCCTGAATTGCTTGTTTAAACTGCGGATTTCTCATGTAAACTCCCTTAATTTGGTTGTATAGTAGTGTTCTTAAGTCTGGAATGCTCATAATTCGTGTTTAATCATCGTTGATATGCTTATGTAAACTGGTGGTTGATTTTTTAAAGTCCTGAATTGCTTGTTTAAACTGCGGATTTCTCATGTAAACTTCCTTAATTTGGTTGTATAGTAGTGTTCTTAAGTCTGGAATGCTCATAATTCGTGTTTAATCATCGTCTAATATGCTTATGTAAACTGGTGGTTGATTTTTAAAGTCCTGAATTGCTTGTTTAAACTACGGATTTCTCATGTAAAGTCCCTTAATTTGGTTGTATAGTAGTGTTCTTAAGTCTGGAATGCTCATAATTCGTGTTTAATCATCGTCTGATATGCTTATGTAAACTCGTGATTGCGTATGTAAAGTGCTTGTTTGCTTGTGTAAAGTACTGTTTTCTTATGTAAACTCCCTTAGTTTGGTTGTAGGATAGTGTTTATAAGTCCCGAATTCTCATAATTCGGCCTTAATCATCGTCTGATTTGCTTATGTAAACTACTGGTTCATTATTTAAAGGTCTGATTTGCTTGTGTAAACTGCTCTTTTCTCATATAAACTCCTTTTTTTTTGGTTGTAGAAGAGTGTTCATAAGCCTCGAATGCTCATAATTCGTGTTTAATCATCTTCTGATCTGCTTATGTAAAATACTGGTAGATTATGTAAAGTTCTGATTTGCTTGTGTAAATTGATATTTTCTCATGTAAACTCCCTTTTTTTGGTTGTAGAAGAGTGTTCATAAGCCTCGAATGCTCATAATTCGTGTTTAATCATCTTCTGATCTGCTTATGTAAAATACTGGTAGATTATGTAAAGTTCTGATTTGCTTGTGTAAAGTGTTGTTTTCTCATGTAAACTTATTTTTATTGGTTGTAGAGTAGTGTTCCTAAGACTGGAATGCTCATAATTCGTGATTAATCATAGTTTGATCTGCTTATGTAAACTCCTGGTAACTCATGTAAGTGCTTATTTGCTTGGTTAGAGTACTGTTTTCTAATGTGAATTCCATTTTTTTGGTTGTAAATTGTTGTTTCTAAAACTAGAATGCTCATAATGCGAGTAAATTCATCCTCTGTTCTGCTTATGTAAACTACTGTTTTTTATGTAATGTGATTTTGCCCTTTTTGATGCGGTTTCAGGCAAAACAAAGAAGATCGTCGAAGCTAATTCAGACGATGATTTTGAGGAAATAATCAGCTTCAAAAAATTGCAGAAGCTGAAACAAAAAAAAAAAAAAAAAGAGGAAAGAAAAAAGAAGAAAGATGATAATAAAAGGAAAGATGAAGAGCTTGCTATTCAAATCTTTCAAGAAAGGACCCAGCAACTCCGTGAAGATGCGCAATTGGCATGTTTACAAGAAACCGCAGGATACCAAGCGGTTAGAGACTCAAAACAATCGTTCCAGTCAAGAACCTCTGCTGCTAGAATATCATCGCTGCTTGCGGATCTAAATGAAGCGCAGAGGCAACAGCTGACAAATGTGGGGCTGGGGTGCCTGTTCCACATTAACTATGATAGGTTTCCGAATTCATTCGGCCATTACTTGATCTCGAACATCAATACTGAAAGAAGCATTTTGGAGTTGGATGCTGGCACAATTCTAATTACAGAGGCAGATGTCGAGTCAGTAATGGGATTTCCTTGTAGGGAACTGGATGTGAAAGAATACACCGGGAAAGATCAAGCATCCCGGGTGTACAAAGAAGACAAGAAAAAATGGGATCTCAGGCACCCCGTTCCACAAAACAAGGCGATTATATCAGCAAGTAGCCTCTCTGATTACATCAAGCATAACAAGGACGCTGGCCTAGAATTCCTTCAAGATTTCTTGATATTCATGGTGTCCACGATGATTCACAGCAACGGCACCAACACATTCAATACCAATATCTAAAATCATTCAGGTCGGTAGAGAATATCAGGAAACTGAATTGGAGAAAATTCGTCGTTGCTCACTTGATGGACAGCATACAAGAATGGAGAAAGCATCCTAGAGGCCAATTCACGGGGCCTCTTACATTCGTTGTGGTATAACTTTTAGTTTACATAACATGTTCAGTTTACATAAATTTTACATAAAGATCAGTTTACATAAAGTTCACATAAAGGTCAGTTTACATAAAGTTCACATAAAGATCAGTTTGCATAAAGTTTACATATTCAGTTTACTTAAAGTTTACATAAAGTTTAGTTTACATAACTTGTTCAGTTTACATATTGTAATCAGTTCTGTAAACTTGAACTTTACATCACACATTCATAACAGAAAACTCATGTTTTTTTGCACTATCACAGTTGTTGTATGCTGATAGACTTGGGTATGCCGCTGTGAATAACAATAATCGCCTTGTCCCACAATCCAAAATTGGCCCCAAAGCAAGCTGATGGAGCTTGCACAGCGAAACAATCCCTGGGGAACGGGCAGAATAAGAGAACGCCCCGAAGAAGATGAAGACTTTTATGAGGTTTGTATTTAACATTACTTTTATAGCATTATGCAACATTACTTTACACAATTTGAGTATTTTTCCACATCATATTGCCAGGTTAATGGAAGTGAATCATCCCCCGATAGAGGGGATGACACAGAAGAGGATGAACCAAGTGAGGTAGAATTCGTAGAGGAGGAAGATGCGGATGAAACCTCTACAGAGGAAGAAGATTCAGATGAAGAATCTGAATCCCCTCAGGAAGCTGAGGATGAAGCTGGGAAGGCAAGTATACAGGAATCTATTTTACACGAATCAAGTTTACACAAACCTTCATGTTAAGTACGACTTTACATCAAGGTTTGCAATTAATACAGTTGTTGCAGGGACCAGCACACATGGAGGTGATCATTGAACAGGAAGGAGTTGAAATTCATATGCAAGCTGAGAGTGAGGAAGCTGAGTAATCTGAGGAGGAAGCTCAGGAAGGTGAGGGTGAGGAAGGTGAGGGGTCCGAGAAGGAAGATGAGGCAGCTGAGGAAGCTGAGGGACATGAGGATTACGATGACAAAGCTGAGCAAGCTGGGACATCTGAGACAGTAAAAGGGGATGAGGATGCTGCAAATATTAATCAAATTGTTTCAGATATCATCGTATCACTTATGGAAGAGGGCAACCCTGCAACATCACCAAAGCAAGATGGAGAGGTAAATACCATATTCAATGTAGTTTACAGTCATTTTTGTCATCAAACACTTCATATGAAAAATGCAATCTATGTGCAGGATGACGATCAGATCCTCTCAAATTTTCTAGAAATGTACATTGAATTGGGAAAATATAGTAGATCTTTCATAGAATACTTGGAGAAAATTAGGGCTTCAAAGTGTCCCGATTTGTGTACACTAGAAACAATCCTGGAAGATGTTCGAGGTGTAATACATGAACTCAAGAAGACAGTGAACAATGAGCAGGAGGAAGATGGAGCGAAAGCGGTAAGCCTAATATTGTAAAGTGTTTATGTAAAGTTGTGAGTGCTGACATGCATGTTTAAAGTACTTTTTTCTATGGTAAAGTCCTTTTTTCGTGTAAAATCATAGACTGATATGCTTATGTAAACTACTGGATGTTTATGTAAAGTGCTGTCATGCATGTGTAAAGTACTGTTATTGCTGGTATTCTTAATCATTTGCAAAATAATTCTAATAATGTTTTGCTTATGTTTGGAGCAAAAGCAGGGTGCACAAACTGGGAAAACACCACCGGCGAACAAAATATCGGAGGTGCAAAACGAGGAGGAGAAAGCTGAACGGAAAGAGATAAGCATAATACTGGATAGGCTTATGTTAATTACTATTCAATCTGATTTCTTTATGTCAGCTGATGACATGCTTGTGTAAAGTACAGTTTACTCATCTAAAGTCCCTATTCTAGTTGTAAAGAGGTGTTCCAAATACTAGAATGCTCATAATTCGGGTCAAATCATTATCTGATATGCTTATGTAAACAACTGGTTGGCTATGTAAAGTGTTGATTTGCTTGTGTAAATTACTGTTTTCTCATGTAAAGTCCCTTTTTTTGGTTCTAGATTGGTGTTCCTAGGACTAGAATGCTGATAATTGGTGATTAATATTTTGAGATGCTTATGTAAACTACTGCTTCTTAATGTAAAATAATTCTATTAATGTTTTGCTTCTTTATGTAAACTACTGCAGGTTCCCGTGGGGGCGGAACCTGCAAAAACTGAAAAAACCACGCCAGCAACCAAAATACCAGCCGAAGAGGTATTTCACTTGAATTTTACATAACGAGATCATGACAGTCAGTTTACATAAAGATTTCAAAACTGTCGTTTTACCTATCGAGAGGAGAACTGTCAGTTTACATAAAGATTTCAAAACTGCCGTTTTACCTATCGAGAGGAGAACTGTCAGTTTACATAACCAGTTCAGAATGGCCAGCTTACATAACCAGTTCAGAATGGCCAGTTTACATAAGGAGATTATAACTATAAAGTTATCATAGCGATATTAGAACACTCACTTTACATAATGATATCACAACGGTCAGTTTACATAAGTAGTTCAGAACTCTCAGGATACATAAAAAGTTTAGAACCCTCAGTTTACATAAGTAGTTCTATTAATGTTTTGCTTCTTTATGTAAACTACTGCAGGTTCCCGTGGGGGTGGAATCTGCAAAAACTGAAAAAACCACGCCAGCAACCAAAATACCAGCCAGAGAGGTATTTCACTTGAATTTTACATAACGAGATCATGACAGTCAGTTTACATAAAGATTTCAAAATTGTCATTTTACATATCGAGAGGAGAATGGCCAGTTTACATAACCAGTTCAGAATGGCCAGTTTACATAAGGAGATTATAACTAAAGTTATCATAGCAATATTAGAACACTCACTTTACATAATGATATCACAACGGTCAGTTTACATAAGTAGTTCAGAACTCTCATGATACATAAAAAGTTCAGAACCCTCAGTTTACACAAGTAGTTCTATTAATGTTTTGCTTCTTTATGTAAACTACTGCAGGTTCCCGTGGGGTTAGAACCTGCAAAAACTGAAAAAACCAGCCAGCAACCAAAATACCAGCCGGAGAGGTATTTCATGTAAAATCATGTAAATTTGTTATTTAGATTGCACATCTTTGTGCAAATGTGCACAACTTTCAATGATTATATAATAACAACTTGCAGCCAACAGACATACCAGACACTCAGTTGTTAAAACAAATGTGCCTGCTGGCTGATCTTGTAGAGAAAAGCTTTGGACAGGCGGCCGTTCCAATTAAGAAAATGACGCCAATGACTCCAACTTTTGATCTAGGCTTTTCACAACTAACGCCAGTGCGTTTGATTCATAAATTTTAGGAAACTGAGAAAGATAAAACGGCCGATACGCATGGAGCAAATGCCTTGGTACATGCATCCATGCAAGATGTTCAGTCCCACTTATTTAGGATACTTGACTTCGCGACTGAACCATTGCTTGCGGACGAGCCTGACTTTGAGTAAGTTTTCTTATCATCTCCGATTTGATGTAATTAAACATTGAATATCGATTAAAGAATTTGAATCCGACATTTTAGCGTGATCATGGGGGATCCGGATAACACTGATGAGGTAGCTGCATTCCGTCCCAACAGGGCTCATCGAGCCGTTAAAAAACCAAGAAAATTGTTGTCTCCTTACATCACCAGCTGGAAGAATGATACACTTGCAAGAATCTCGGAGAAGGAGAAGATAGTCAATGACTACGCACTTTTGCCTGTGGATGCAAGCAAGGGCAGGTCAAAGTAGTAAGTGTTCTTGACCTACATCTGTTTTACATAATTCTATTTTACATAAGTCATTATTCAACAAATCTAGTTTACATAAAAGTTTACTTAAGTCATTTTTGCATAAAGGTTTATCCAAACGAGTTTACATAAATGTACTTTACATAAGCATATTTTACGTGGCCCAGTTTACATAAGTATATTTTACATAACACTGTCAGCGAGCAACTGTTTGGTGCGGCTGGAAATCTTACCATAGACCGGGAGCAGATGTCCAACATGGTTTGGGGTGAATAGTTGGATACAGCCATCATTGATTGTTGGTCGTATCACTTGACCAGAACCAAAAATTTGCCACAAACTGAGAAACCTTCGAGGTTTTTCTGCTCAGTCCAGTTTTCGGTGAGTTAATACTTACACACTTCTTTACATCACTTGGCCTCATACGGTTTGTTATAACCCCTATATTTAACATTTCATATTATGCAGCTCATAGTGAAAGACGTGGGAATGAAGGCAGGAAAGAACACAACATGTATGCACAGATTTTCAGAACAAATGACAACAGAATTATGGTTCATCAAGAAAACCGAAAATACTTTTCAGCCGTCCATGGTAATGAGTATAACCATTGTCATAGTTTACATTACATTTAAAAAAAATGCATTTTGATGTATACATATAATGCAGATGTTCTTCCCCATCCACCTAGATAGCCATTTTGTGTTGGTGTGCATCAATAGCAATGAAAAACAGGTGGTACTGTTTGACAATGCACGCGGAGAAGCGGCATCCTACGGTGGTCTTCCAAAGAAACTAGTAAGTACAATATAACATAATAATGTAGAATTTACAACATTGTAGACTTCATTTTACACCAAATTTATGTAAAATGCTGCAGGTGTACTACTTCCAAGACTGGACATCAGATACACCTTGGACTAAACGCTATGAGAAGTGGACCTACCTTGACCTTGCATGGAAAAACCCTAACGGATTCAATTGTGGCCTATACGTCATGCATCATATGGAGCTTTATCATGGACAACAAGCTTTCGACTATGACTATGTCTTGATTGCAGCGAAGCACAATCCTGAGCTCCTGAAAACGTTAAGGGTGAAGTACATGTTTAACTTGCTCATGTCACCACACAATACCCTGGGGGTTCAGCTCAAGAGAAAGATATCTGAATTTTACTATCAAAACTAACATTCGAATGATAACTAACTATGTTAGCTAAGCTTAGTTAAGTTTACATTGACTGTCAGCTTATGTAAACTTAAGTTTACATAAGGAGATTATATATTCACAGATTTATATTTGCGATGTAAACATTATATTTGTTATATATGTTAACTTTACATAAGTAGTTCAGAACCCTCAGTTTACATAAGTAGTTCAGAACCCCCAGTTTACATAAGTAGTTCAGAACTCTCAGTTTATATAACGATTTCAGAACCCTCAGTTTACATAAGTAGTTCAGAACCCCCAGTTTACATAAGTAGTTCAGAACCATCAGTTTACATAAGTAGTTCAGAACCCTCAGTTTACATAACGAGTTTAGAACCCTCAGTTCACATAAGTAGTTCAGAACCCCTATTTTACATAAGTAGTTCAGAACCCTCAGTTTACATAATGATTTCAGAACCCTCGGTTTACATAACGATTTCAGAACCCCCAGTTTACATAAGTAGTTCAGAACTCTCAGTTTACACAACGAGATCAGAACCCTCAGTTTACATAAGTAGTTCAGAACCCTCAGTCTACATAAGTAGTTCAGAACCCTCAGTATACACAACGAGATCAGAACCCTCAGTTTACATAAGTAGTTCAGAACTCTCACAATAAATAACCAGATCAGAACCATCAGTTTACATAAGTAGTTCAGAACTGTCACAATACATAACGAGTTCAGAACCATCAGTCTATATAACGAGATCAGAAACCTTACACTAAACAAGGAGATCAGAACTTTAAGTTTACATAACGAGATAAAAAATCCTTCTTCTTCCTTTGATGTTTCAATTTGGCTTTGTGCACCCTCTTCTCAACTGTACTTTTAAACCGAACATTCCTCACACCTCTTGCCCTCCTAGAAGTGGGGTCTCTAATCTTCTTCGACGAAGGCACTTCAGAATTCCCATCCAAAATATCAGCTTGGGCAGCAAGTGAATCTTTGGCTTTCACATAGTACTCATCCAAAATACTGCGACCAATCTCACTGGTATGAAATAATGTAATTAGATCAAAATACATTCTACTAGCATCTGCCCTCCACAAAGATGGTGAAAAAATTGATGCCGAACATATCGACACTTCTGAAGCGTTAAACTTTCCACAACGGGAAACTGAAGCAGTTTTTGTCCACCTATCGAGGATATACATTTTTGGAATTTTCTACAAAAAGGGAAAAAAAAAAAAAAAAAAAGGAAAACTACATTAGTTATGTTGTTGTATATCAGCTTTAACTAGTTTACATAATTGACATAAGCATATAGAGCATACCATAAAATTGTTCTGAAAAAGGACACGGAGGCAATGAGAACATAGAATCCCAACTTCAGAAAACTTCTTGCATGAACAATTTACAGAATAATCATTGTCATTGTAAATGACAACGTGCCGGAATATGGGATCATCCTCATCTTCTTTTGGAATCCAAACTTCAAACACATATACACCATTTGATTGGGACTTCTATTCCATCTTCAATTCCAGCATATTAAGATATTGCTTCTCAAAATATATGTACATCTCGAGTGTGTACACTTCACAGGCATACTTCAACATTAGATATTCTTTAACAGGCACATCAACCTTGCCATAGAAGCACCTATGGTCTTCGCAGGCAGCTTGGTATCGCCAATCAAGAACAACATCCACAAATTGATGGTAAAAATCACATAATGTTGAAGTCTTATACAATCTTTGAGAGATAGAGTTATTTGTGCTCTCACTCCTCTGGGAAGATAATGTTCCCCTAGAAAAATAATCCTTGCTGAACGAAGGACACCACTTCTCCCTTGATTCATAAGTTTTTTTCAACCACTCATTCTCTTGGCATCCATATTTTTCTTTTATCCTGAAAACACATAAAAAATGTTGTTCAATTATGTAAACTTATGTATACTGCGAGTTTATGTAAACTCAAATTTATGTGAACACAGAGTTGACATAAAAACATTTGTGTAAACCGTCAGTTTACAACAGTTCTTTATGAAAAAATGAACAAGTCAATTCACTTACCTCTCCCACTGGTAATTAAATTCTTCAACGATGTCCACTTTGGCCAACAATCTATAAAACAACTCACGGAAACCTTCCTGTTGTCTGAGAAAACCAATGTTGCTCTTGGAGTTTTTTATGATATGCCAAATGCAAAGACGATGCCGTGAATCAGGAAATACCTCTTCAATCGCTCTTCCCATGGATGCTGATTGATCACTCATTACAGTTATCGGATGCTTATTGTCCATCGACCTCAAGAATGTAGAAAATAACCAAACAAATGATTCAACTCTCTTGTCCCTCATAAAACCAATTCCAAACATCACATTCTTCCTGTGGTTGTCCAATCTGATAAATGGACCACATATCAAATCATATTTACTAGTACAATACGTGGTGTCATGGATTAAAAGATCACCAAACAGCTTGTAATCACTCTTCATTTGACCGTCTCTCCAAAAAATATTTTTCAGACAAGACTCATCGTCCAATTCAAAATCAAAGAAAAAATCTTCTTCGTGAGCACCCCTGTATTTCAATATCTCAATCAAAGCGTTGGAATCACTGCCATCAATGTATTTTCTTTTTTTCGTTTCCAGCTCGTTGTATACATCCCTTTGTGTAAAACCAACGTTTGATTGACCTCCAGCCTACACAACATCATAATTCTTTAACATATTTTACTTCGGCAGTTTACTTATTTAACTTGGCAGTTTACATAAACAGAATGGTGCTTTACACAAGTTATATCAGTACTGATATATATTGTTCATGTAAATTGGTAGTTTCCATAATCGTTTATGTAAAGTGGTAGTTTACATAAGTGTTCATGTAAACTGGTAGTTTACATAATTGGTCATGTTGACTATCAGTTTACATGAACATTTATGTAAAGTGGTAGTTTACATAAATGTTCATGTCAACTATCAGTTTACATAAATGTTCATGTAAACTATCAGTTTACATAAATATTCATGCATTTTACACGAACATACCGTGCGATTGTTGAATGCAAATAAAAAGCATTTTACACGAACAAAACTAACCTCTTTATAAACCAGCTTGTAACTATCACGAACAGATATCCCCGCAAATTTCATTGATTGGAAAAAATCAATAGATGATCTCGACATCTTTCTGTGAGAACGTAACAAATGTCTTTCAGTCTCCGGACACATAAAGTGATTATGCTTTCGGAAATGCTTCGTGACGACCCATAAACCATCTTTCGGCCTCATTTTAATTTCAATACAAGCCAAACAATCAGAACAACTATCAAGTTTGGTGAATATTTGGTCTATCTTACAATTCTCCATCTTCTTACCATTTTTACAGCAAACAATTCTCCTCCAATACCTCATTCCGTCACTTCTCTTTCTATCTTTATCTAAATGAACACCGAAACCAAGATCTCAAGCATATGAATTATAAAGTTCTTATGTTTGCTCCTCACTCTCGCATATTCTACCAACAAGAGAAGGCATGTTTTCATCATCCCCTTCAATTAAATTAACTATTTCCCCCATAAAATACCTGTTTACATATACTACCACAAACAAAACGAGTTTACACAAACACACTACCTGTTTACATAAACACACAGATGAGTTTACATAAGCACAAAAGGCGATTTTACATAAACTATCGTGCACATTGGAGTTAACATACGCACCCAGTCGAGTTTACATAAGCATAATATGAGAGTTTACATAAACTATCTTGCCCTTAAGACTCCCTGAAATGGATACCACAATGATCGGAAATTCAAAATTTGCACCACTATCAAGATGAACATGATGATTTCTACCAAATTTGAATCTCGAAAATCAACCCCCGTCACATTTGTCCGCTGGACAACAAAATAAATCGAAAAATATCCTTTCGAGGATGATCTGGTCTTGTCGAACGTGCGTGAACCAATCTTTCCCTCAAGTAGCATTAAATGCGCATTTAATGCATATTTACACATACACAATGCGAGTTTACATAAGCACACGTTCAAAGTTTACACAAGCACACGATTCAGATTTTACATAAGCAAGCTGTCGAGTTTACATAAGTACACATTCAAGTTTACATAAGCACACTGTTCGGAGTTTACATAAGCACACGTTCAAAGTTTGCATAAGCACACAGTTCGGATTTTACATAAGCAAGCTATCGAGTTTGCATAAGTACACATTCAAGTTTACATAAGCACACTGTTCGGAGTTTACATAAGCAGGCTGTCGAGATTACATATGTACACAGTCGTTCATGAACTACTTACATAAGTACACAGACGAGTTTACATAAGCACAAATTGCGAGTTTACATAAACTATCAACCAAAAAATCAACCTTTGAAGAATGCTCCAGTCTTGTCGATCTTCAGAGACGACGTCTCCCATCTTGTCGATCGTCAGTGACCACGACTACGGCCTTGTGGAATGCGCGTGAACCATTTAATGCCGTGATGGAAGAAATCAAATCCCGCCTTCATGTAAACTTCCGGTTTTGGGCTCATTAATCGGGTTTTTTAAACATAAACCAGCTAGGAGTAAACCGCCCGGTTTACTCCTAGGAGTATGATATAATTTGCGGACATTTTGGCCTTGTGTCCCACATAAGAGACACACTTAGAATATTTATTGCTTGGCCAAAGACTTTGGTATGTATTATGATATTATGTTAATTATATTCAGGGTGAATTACATTTACCTTTCCTGTGGTTTGGTGAAACTATCAATACCCCCCTCATGTTTTGAAAATAACGTATACCCCCTTTGACTAGTCAAATTAATAATATCTAGCCCCCTAATCGACGAAAAAAAGAGCAAAAATGCTAATGTAATCATTATTATTGTGTTAAAAGATGAAATTAACATCATTTTATAATCTCATTTTGAAAAAATATCGTTAAATTTTTTCAGTTTTTGATTTTTTTTTTTTTTAATGTTTGATTTTGGTCAAGGAGGTATTGCTAGTTGTTAGAACCCTCGGGGGACAATTGGTAGTTTGACCAAACCACCAGGGAAATAAATGTAATTCACCCTTATATTTATTTCTCAATATTTTTATGCATCTAGACATTAACATGGTTTTTTTTTTTTTTTTTTTACATACAGGTGTCGGTGATACCTCTTCAATGAACATCATAAGCCATACTACCATTGGATGACAATTTTCATATATACTGTTTTCATCAATTAATTTCGTAATAATTTTATTGTACTTTCTAAGTTACAATACTAGTTGTCTTAACTCTTTTAATAATTCAATTTAGTATTTCATTCGATGATATTATAAAACATTTTGATATACTTTGGTATATTAAATACATTATAAATTTAATTTATGGTCCATCTTGCAAGACTTATTGATATCTACTTGTCTTCATATTTGAACTCTTTATGTAATGTTTGAATGTAATACTCTATATTAAAATACTATGTAACTAGTGTCATCTGAGTATTATAAAAACCTTCCTATCTGGATAATTCACACAGTCATAATAAATTATTTATATTGATAATTATAAATGTTATAATATGGTATTTATCAACACATTTTATAAGTACATTTACATTCGTAAGTTTAACACTTAAATATGTTATCAAAATTTACTTATTTAAATTCTTATAAACAATTTATTTCGTTTGAAATGTTATAATAAACTTAAAATATTGACACATAAAAATCTTATAATTGTTTATTATTATACATACTTATATGTGTCACGTTATATTATCTATCATCTCATACTTTTATGTATTAATATCTTTATAATGTAGTATATCTTCACAAATAAAATTATCATAAAATATTATTCTTACCGACACTAAATATTGTCAAAATGTGTTATCTATCCACACACTTTATTATGTGTTAATATGTTAACAAATCATTGATATGATCTTTCCTTTTAGTGAAAATTTTGACAGAGATTCAACTGGCTAGTTTGGAATTTGGATTTGGAAAAGTTGAGATTTTGAAGGATCAAAAGGTCTCTAATCTAGTGCTTATTCAAGGGAATGGAATTATGGTGGTAGTGAAGTGAGACCTTCGAGAGGAAGTCGCTTCAGGATGGAACCACAAAAATTAACTATCTTAGTTTTTTATAAATGCTAGAAGGGCGATTCAATAGAACTTTTGAGAGTTCAAAAACTCAACTTTTTCTTTCTCCACATTATGAATGAAAATGACTGAATTTCGTCTCTATTTTTAGGAGAATGAATAGTCTTGAAATTATAAAAATAAATAAATAATTAATTAATTATAAAATCCTAGCCAATTAAGCCGGATAACTATTCTTTGGGAATTGACTAATTCATTCTGAAGCCTAATTAATCCAGCCAACTTCCTGAACCTAAAAATCCTAGAAAAATCCGTGTGGGCTGATTTCTTCTCGGCTGAAATAAAATTCAGCTCCTATTTACACTCGGCCTAATAGACTCCCTGGGCTTGGGCCAACAATAAATTAAGTGACCCAATTCCTTGGTTAGCCTTGGTTGAAGTAAACCTTCTTTGCTGGGCCAAAACAATTCCTTTGTAACTTTTCTCGGCTGTTTTGTCTTATTTGGTGGGCTGAAATTGTTGGTAATTTTGACCCAATATAGTATGTGCATTGATATTCGTATCACAAACTTATTATTTGGCTCACAACAAAAAATAAAAATAATTATGAAATTTCAAAACTGCCATTTTTTATAAAAAAAAAAAGATTTTTGCCTTAAAAATGTTTGAAAACACTTCAAAATAGCATTTACAAAAAAAATTAATGGGTATACAATAATGCTACATCTGTCATGTTATATTAACAAAAATGCCACAAATAGACGATATATCCTTAAGGAAATGTGAAAGAGACAGTGTTACCACCAGGGCTCGCTCACTAAAATGGAGCATTAACGCCATAGTTCGCTCGCTAAAACGTAGCGTTTTTACTGTTTCATTTTCAAAAAATGAGAAATGACCAAAACGCTATACTTTCAAATTTTCCAAAAAGCCTTCTATAAAATCCTAAACACCCAAAACACGAGCACACAACGATTTTACAGCAAAAAATACGAAATGGACACTGGAGGAGGTCAATCATCGCGGGGACACGACGCTGACAAAGGGTGCATGATAAAATAGGTAAAAATTCGTTTAAATTTGTTCCTTTTTGTTCATTTTAATTCGGTTGTACAAAAATGCCGTAGATATGTGATTCTTAGGGCATAAACGCTGTAGATATGTGATTGATAGGGTAGAAAACGTTGTCGATTAACGTTGGAGGGAACCCGAAACGATAATCGGTAACGGTTTAGAATTGGTCAAATGCAAATACTAAACATTTGACCAAATTTAAAACGTTAAAACGTTAAAGGCTAAATGTTGTCGACAATTTCGTGCGCAATTGCGCATGAACTAATTTTGTGCATAGGACGATTACGCACGACTCTAGTTTGTGCGCAATCGTCTTGCACACGAAAAGTTCGTGCGTAGGACGATTGGCTCGTGTTTTCTTTATTATTATAAATATTTAATTAATTGATTAGTTTATTTGATTAGGTTTGAATATTCTTTATCTAGTATTAAATAAACTTTGTTGTGCAGGCTTCATCAGAAGATTTTAATGAAATGGGAGACGAAGTGGATTATAGTGAAAATTTTGCAACTAGTAATGTGTTCCAGACTCATGATGAAGCCATTGAGTAGGCAAAAACATTAGCAATTACACTTAGGTTCGAGCTTTGTATTTTAACCCACAAACAAAAAATGACGGTAAAATTCTTGGCATATTCAAGGGGGGTTCCTGATAGACGAGATGATAAATCTCCAAATGTTATTATGCGAAAGAACACAAAACCTAAATTTTGTGGTTGTAAATTCCAGATATCAGTTAGGCTATCAAAAGTGTCCAAAACTTGGAGTATCCGGACGTGTAAGGGTGCACCAAAAGGTATGCATAATCATGCACTGATTTCTTATGCAAAGGGACATAGACAACTTAGTAGGCTTAGATCTGGATCCAAACAAATTGTCGAGGAACTGACAGAGGCCCAGGCAAAGCCTATGGCTATTTTCACTGCTTTGAAACGAAAGTTTCTGGAGGACAATGTTACTAAGAAACAAATATACAACCATAGGTCTAAATTACGAGCTAAGGGAAGGGAAGGTAGAGATGTCACATCTCAATTCTTGCATATAGCTATGAAAAATAAATACGTGCTTGAGTTGCTGGAGGATATAAATACAAAGGAGCTTACACATGTGTTCATAACTCGACCAGATGCACTGAAGCTGCTCCGTGCTTACCACTTTTTCATTGGCATGGACTCCACATATAAGACTAATAAGTATAGAATGCCTTTATTTCAAATTGTTGGCATGACTCCATGCAACATGAATTTTCGTGTTGGATATGCTATAAAGAAAGATAAATCAGAAAAGAGCTATGATTAGGTGTTATAACAGTTGTGAGGGTTATATGACGATGGGCTTAAACCTGCTACGATTGTTACTGATAGAGAAATGGGATTGTTGAAACCAACCAAAATGCATTTCCCAAAATCTGCTCACTTGTTGTGTACCTGGCACATAAATAAGGATGTGGAAAACAAGGTGTACAAAATGTTTGGGAATGATTGGAATTGGGCCAAAAATTGCAGGAGTGGACATTTCAAAAAAATAGTTGAGGCTCCGACTGTGGAATTATTCGAAGCAGCAGTGGAGAACATGAGAGACAATTATCTGTAATTTGCCCCCATGTAGTTTCTTACATTGAAGATACATGGTTAGTGCACAAAGAAAAGTTTGCTTGTGCATGGACGAACAAAATCCTCCATTTTTGTAACACTACTAAATGTAGAGTGGAGAGTGCACAAGCTGCGGTAAAACAATGGCTTAGCACGTCTCCTGGTTTTCGAGATACAGTATGAACAAAGATTGACAAACACCTTGATGATTAGCATACTCATATCAGGTACATAATTAAATATTGGTATTAATTTTTAGTAGTATATAAATGTTGTATACTTTCATTACATATATTATATACATGGTGATGTTATTTTTATTTATTTTTAAGAGCGGAGCTTGAGATGTCAAGAGGCACTCGATCCAATTTGTGTTCAGGATTTCCATTTCAACTCTTGACGTATCATGTCTCACATTATTATTGCTCTTATTATGGGAAGAGTTAAAACGGATGCATGATTTGGGTTGTGAAGTGTATGAGAGATGTGGTTGTGTGTTAAGAAACACACATCGGAATTCATGTGCATGTGAGCTCAAGAAAGCTCATGATACTGATCCCTTATTAGTGTATAATCTGTACACAAATTTTGGCGAAAACTTGAGGTTGGCCAGGATTCCTTTTTTGCGGGTTTCAATAATATGTCTGAGGATCATAGGTATTGTAATCGTTGTCAAGCTAATTAAAGTTGTTATTTTTATTATTAATTATCGTCATACTAAGGGTCTGTTTGATAAACTAATTCAGTACTTATTCTAAATAGATTAAGTACTTAATTAATTAAGGGCGTTTGATAACTCAACTTGTTTCTGACTTAATTAATTAAGAACTTTTTTAATTAAGTACTTAATAATTAAGTGCGTTTGATAACTATAATTCAAAGTTTTAAGAGATTAAGTGGGTCTGAATTTCAAGTACAATTGTTAGCCTAAAAATAAGTGATTGGTGAATCACTTATTGCTGAACTGAATTGCTTGCAAATTTTTTCTTATTTTCAATATTTATTATTCTTTTTAGTTTTTTCTTTAAATAATTTTTATTTTATTAAATATTTTTTTTAAAAAAATATTTTATCATTTAAATAAATAAAAAATATATTTATGACATGGATTTTTATTTTTTTATAATTTTAATTAATATGTGATATTTATTTAATTAATATTTTAGTTTAAAAATAATAATAACATTCTAATTTATTATTAAAAGTTTTTAAAATATTTTTATTAGTAGAATTTCACATTATTATGTAAAAAATTACACATCTTAAAAATTATGTTATATATTAAAAAATATGTTTCTAACATTTTTTTTAAAAAATAAGGTGATTTAATTTAAAATTTAAATATATTTAATTTTATAAACTTATTTTATAATTCAGACTTCATAATTCATACTTCATAATTCAGACTTCAGATTCAGACTTCAGATTTCAGACTTCAGATTCAGACATATTTTCTAATTTTATCAAACAGAGCTAATTTAATGGATTCAGACTTTAGAATTCAGACTTCAGACTTCAGACCTCAGATTAAGTTTTATCAAACGGAGCCTAAATCAACTATCGTGGGTGAACTATATGCTTATTTTATTTCAACAGGTTTGGTTAAATTCATTCACATTGTGTTGGGACTATTAACATGTCTAAGAAACACAGGTTTTTCTAGAGACTTACTAGTGAGGTGGAGACAAGTGATCCTTTCACTGTGCGAAAAGTGAATTTGATGATTCACAACGCAATTCACCCTGATGATAGAGGTACATGTGAACCGACTATGAAGGACACAAATAGAGGTTGACCCAGAAATAATTCATCTACGAGGAGAAATCCAAGTGCGTGGAATATAGCGAGAGTGAAAGGGCTCCTGGTCACGATCGTGGGATTGAAAATGGTCGTGGTTGATCCGGCGATCGCAACTCTTCGTCATACAGGAATAATGACAACACTAACAGTAAGAAATATGTATATTTATATTATTATTATTATTTTATAGTTAATAAATAAATATTTTAGATATGCGTGGAGTGAATGTTCGTAAGTCCAAGTATGAAAAATATATTCCGGATATACTTTTTCCTTTCGCCCCATGCTACACTGAAGTGAGACCATATGGTAATTGCAGATTTCGTGTAGTGGCGGATTTTGTTTTTGGAAATCAAGATCAGTGGCCCATGGTAAGAACTGCTATTGCTAGTGAACTTTCCCTTCATAAAGATTTGTACCACCCTATATATGCCACATCTTCAGAAGATAATGGCGCAATTGACCGTGCAATTCGGTGCATGGAATGGGATGGGGGATGTTGTGGGCCCGAGCATTTGATGATTACTTCAGAGGACTTGTTTCTTATTGCCATATGGGTTAATGCAGCAGTTATTTTCTTTTATCCAACTTTAATGGGTTGTTATACTGTAATTCCATGCACGTGAGCCTGTATCACGACCATCTAGGAAGATTGTTATAGCTCATTTAGGGTCATATGAGTACTATATACGTCTAGATTTATCTGAAAATTTTGCAGTCCCACCTATGCATCCATATTTGAATAAGTATCGGGATGCTAGTGTTGCCAACTGGTATGGACATTATCTATTTAGGAGAGGGTTATGGGATAATGGGGTTGCTACTTCCCATGGTCGTTAATTTCACTTTGTATTGCACTCTATTTTTCATATTATTATTGCAATTTCTTGAGTTTAGTATTATTGTATTGTTAATATTAGTATTATTTTTTTCAAATGGCCACTAGACTTTTCTTCTCCATCATACTATAATTTGAAGCTTGTGGTCGTAGCACTTAAAGATGATATGAGCTTCAATTGAGATAGGATTGGATGTCTCCAGCTGATCAATGGATCCAGAATCATTCTTTAGGTTGTGAGGGATCAATGAAAATGAAAATTAGCTGCATGCATCAAGAAATGGAAGCTCACCAAATTCTACAATTTGGCGGGTTCAAGAAAGCTGAAAACTAGGCAGCAAGACTTTGTAAATTTTTCTGTATGTGTGTGGTTGCTCAAATGATCTGGAATCAAGTACTACGTCAAGAGAAAGGATAGGAGAAGGCTAGAAAAATTGGTTTGGAGCAAATGGAGGTGATTTGGTTGGTGAAAAGGCTACAAAACCGCAGCTGTTTTCAGTTTTCCTAGCAAGAGGGCAGCAGTGTTTTGGTACTGTTTTGGATGATTTTAGCAAAGTTTTGGGGCTGGAAAAATTCCCTTTTAATACTGAAAGATCAAGGATGAAGTGAGGATCAAATCAAAAGAAAAATTGGAAGGGAAAGATGAGAAAAACAGCTGGAAAAATTCTTGGAAGTGGTTTTTGGTTTCGGGGAAGGAGTGAAAATTATGAAATTTGGGGCTGGAGCTCACTGTAGCTCACCCGAAGTGGAGATGCCGTGGGGGTGGTGTGAGACTCTCTCTCTCCTTTCTGTTATCTGTGACTGTGAATAGAAACTCTAATTACTAGAGTGCGACTGTACACCTCAAAATTGCCGTAGAACAAATTATTATTCTATTCCAAAAAAAAAAATGTTTCGATTTATTTAATATTAATAGTGCTACATAATTCTTATCACCTTGAATAATGCCACCATATATAAATTTATAAAATTGCACAGGTTACGGAAAGGGTGAGTGGAAAAACATTCAGTTTGTTTACTGAATCGAAAGAGATTATGTTATATTTTTCTCAATCGATTCTGTGCATCCTTTTCGAAAGCTTTTGAGAATTTTACTCAATCATAATGTAGGAAAATAATTCAAATTGCTGTGTTTTCAGTTTTAATCCCAAACCAAAATTTATAAAACAAAATGTCAACTCATAAAATATTATATGATAATTGTTATTCAAATCAAAGTAAGAGCAAATAGATGGTGGCTCAACTAGCTAACTTCCACTGATCCATGATCTTGGCCAATGCTGATGCATGCTCATCTTCACGGATATGGTTGGCATCCCTTAAATCTTGTAGCATACTCTCGCTAACTCTCTGATAGCAACTAACCCACTGAAATATGTAAGTAACGTAAAAAAAATTAATTGATAAATATGATATTATTATAGTTAATGTGATTCATTATGCAAAAAAAAAAAAAAAAAAAAAACACATATTAGACTACTTACATATTCACCATTACTGCGAGAAGGAGGTCGACTAGATTTAGCAATTGACACGCGCAAAAGATAAGGGCGTGAATGAGATGTGTACCACTCTAGATACCCCGTATGACAAGATCTCGGATGCAATGAAGCAGGTGTGTATAACCCAAGATTAATCGTGTGCATTTCAGGAAAGCTCTCCCAAGCATCAATAGTAGGGATTACTTCATACTTTACTTTGTTCGATCTCTCGGACCATGCTTGGACAACTTTGATAGGCTTGGTAATCTTGGGTAGGATAGACTGTATGTATCCAATTTTTCGAAGCATTCTGGCAGGACAGTAAGGCTCAACAATATCTCGACAAACAATAAGCCCGCTATAGATAGTCCTAGGGATAGCAGAAACTGAATCAGGACCGAAGGGCAACCACGTTACCTGTGCAAGTGCACATAAAACAAGCAATCAGAAATATAATTTGACATTGATTTACCTAAAATATATATTCAATCTTCTCAATTAAAAACAATATGTACCTTCTCTGCAGTAATTTTGTCTAGACAGTCACAGAGGACCATCAACTGAGTCTCAAAACAGTCTGACATGGCGGACATCCACCCCCTGGGGCGAGGAAGATCAGGATCTTAGAGCATTGAATCTCTGTGAGGCCGGAATTCAGGGAAGTACTCGTATATCCAGACCTGTAGCAGGGTTAGACAACCTGTAATACCCCCACAATTTCCTCTGCTAGCCTTTTCTAAATGACGATATAGATAAGCTAGTGTAGAGGATCCCCACGAGTACCCTTGAACTTTAGCCAACCCTTTCCTAATCTCATGCAGGGTCGTTGGTGTGAACCTACTAGAACTCTTGTCAGTAAACAATGTGCAACCTAAGAGCACCTATAGCCATGCCTTCATCTGATATGCGACTGTCCTAGACTTATATTTGTAAAGCTCAATGACATCATCTGACGAAATACGCCCAAGTTCCTAATAGTCCTTCATTAAATCCAATGTCTGAGACAAATGTAGTAGTTCCTTGTAGAGAGCCATTAATGCCTGTGAATCCAATGTTCTATTAACTATCTTTCCATTAATAGGAATGCGCAGAATATACCAAACATCGTGCAACATTATAGTCATCTCATTGAATGGCATGTGAAAAGTATTAGTATCTAGCTACCATCACTCAACAAATGCACTAATGAGTGGAACATCCAGGTGACGGAACATGCTAAACTGGATGTGCTCCAAACTAGTCTCAATAAGCATATCATGCGCCTCATTTGGCATCTTCATATTCCACTTTCTCAATTTATCTATCACTCTTGCTCTATTATGGCATTTAATAGATTTCCTATACTTACCCTCCATGTAAGTAGATGCTACATGACCCAAGAAACTAGGAATCATTGAACCATCAATATGTCCTCCAATCACTTTCTTCTTAACCATCCACACATCATTCTCAGTACGAGGGCGTTTAGAACTCCCTAAATTTATAATAAATTTACATAAATATATAATTAGAACTAAAAATTTTTCCTACTACGCATGATAATAATAATATAATATAACGAGACTTTACTATAAACCAATCCCAAATATAGGAAAAATAAATAATTTTGTAAAAATTTCAATAAAGTAAAGCTAATAACTTGTGTACCTAAAGATGAACTAACAATAAAACGTCCATCTGTTTCTTGCTGTGGTCCCTCAGAATCAATCTCCTCAGAATCAGTCTCTTCGGAATCACTTGGGCTACTATCACTATCTTGAACTCCGTCATGCAAATATGACCCCTGCAACGGATTATCAGAAATCTCAAACTCATTGTCATTCTGCTGAACTGCAATTTTTGAAGTCCTATTTGAATCATCTCCCCTTCTAGCAGAGGCTAGAAGTTTGCTTTCATGAGGGTTATGTGCCTTAGAGAATTGTTTGTCAAATATTATAGACTAATAATATGCAAAAGTAAAATTAATAAACAAATTTCAATAAAATCCAAAGATAATCAATATTACTTAAATTCTTCATGAAGCAGACGTCAAAGCATCTCGTTTCTATACCGTTGGAGACTAATTGAGCTTGTACAATTATGTGCTGGAGGCTTTAGAGGCTGTTTATAACAAAGTATCTTTATGAATTCCTCATGAATTGGCAATCATTACAAGAGCACATGACGGTAGTGGTGGATTTTAAATAAGTTCAGAAGCTATGAGCATGAAACTTCTCAATTTGACACTCTCATTAGGTTGACTACTACAATAAATCAACTTTCAAATGCTTTAACTAAAACAAATTTTGTTAACGTGGACATTCCATTTGCATTTTTCTTAAGCTTTATTAATAACTTGAAGTTATCTTACCATTTGGATTATTCTGCTGAAATCCTATTAACACTCTAGATTTTCGTTCTGTTCTTTCTAATTTCTTAGAAAGAACATATGGCTGCAGGGAATGATGTCATTGTTTTGGGAACAAGTAAAGGGTAAATAATCAGGCATGATTTTGAAGTTGGAGATTCCTACGCTATAATTTAAAATAAAAAATTAAATCATATGCATAATATCATTTTCCCCTTAATGTCATTGAGAAAAGGCTTTCAGTGACTTTCAGTGACAACATAAAAGTCACTGAAACGGGTTCGATTCATTTGGAAACAATCTCCCTTTTAAAGAGAACCACCAAGTTTAAGTGCCGAAAGTGCTGGTTGGGTTAGTTGCCGTTCTGGAGAAAATTTAGTAGGAAAAGGCTAATATGAATTTGGGACTAGAATACAGTGTTCAAAAGTATCAACAAAAGTCAGTGTATGTTCAAAACACAAGCAATGAGGAAGCACATCACACGTTCCAAGTAAATGAAATATTAAATTATAAACCCAAAATAATAAATGAACTTGAGCCACTGTAAAATAGCCAAAAACAAAATTAAAACCGTGCACAACCACTTGCGCAAGGGCGCCAGCCGCGTGCAATGGAATTGCGCACTGCCAGAGGTCGTGCACAACTCCCTTGCGCAGGGGTTGCCGACCGTGCGCAAGGTGGTTACGTACGGCCATTGCGCACAGCTGGAATCCGTGCGCAACGTCTTTGAATTTGATCCCCACTTTTTATACCTTTTTTATTCAAATTAAATTTAAAACTTGTTGTAAAAAATCACTTACCTGTTTTCCCCTTGTTCCTCTGCCTCTCCTTCTCTCTGTGATTTTTTCTTTGTGCCATAACTTTTTCGAAATTGTTTTAAAAAATGGAAGGCAATTGAAGTTTTGTAAGAGTTGGAGTATAATAGTGGAAATGAATGACGTTTATTAGTCTAAACACGGAAGGTGCATTATGTAAATGAATAAAATATATATTAATAAAAGGGTAAAATAGGCATTTAATGTCAAAAAATGGGCGGTAAGGAGTAAAAAGTGGGCGACCGCAGTCCACAATAAAATTCAGCTCCTAGTTTGACTTGGCATAAAATAGACTTTCTGGGCTTGGGCCAACAATAAATTAAGTGGCCTAATTACTTGGCTAGCCTTGGTTGAAGTAAACCTTCTTTGCTGGGCCAAAACAATTCCTTTGTAATTTTCCTCGGCTGTTTTGTCTTATTTGGTGGGCTGAAATTATTGGTAATTTTGACCTAATATTGTAGCTGGATTGCAATTCGTATCACAAACTTATTATTTTACTTATAAAAAAATATAAATAATTATGAAATTTCAAGACTGCCCTTTTCGATAAAAAAAAATTTCGCCTTAAAAACGTTTGAAAATGCTTCAAAATAGCGTTTATGTAGTACAAAAAGCGTTACAAAAAACGTTAATGGGTATACAATAACGCTACAGTGGTCATGTTATATTAACATAAAATGCCACAAATAGACGATATATCCTTAAGGAAATGTGAAAGAGACAATGTTACCACCAGGGCATGCTCGCTAAAATGGAGCGTTAACGCCATGGTTTACTCGCTAAAACGTAGCGTTTTTAACATTTCGTTTTTAAAAATGAGAAATGACCAAAACTCTGTACTTTCAAATTTTTCAAAAAACCTTCTCTAAACACCCAAAAACGCTAACATGCAATGATTTTATAGCAAAAAATACGAAGTGGACAATGAAGGAGGTCAATCATCGCGGGACATGGCGCTGGCAAAGAGTGCATGATAAAACAGGTAAAAATTCGTTTAAATTTATTCTTTTTTGTTCATTTTAATTCGTTCATACAAAAACACCGTAGGTCTGTGATTCTTAGGGCATAAATGATGTAGATCTGTGATTGATAGGGTATAAAACGTTGCCGATTAACGTTAGAGGGAACACGAAATGCTAAGCGGAAACGGTTTAGAATTGGTCAAATGCAAATACTAAATGTTTGACCAAATTTAAAATGTTAGATAGCAGTGTTTTGTTAAACCTAAAACGGTAAAGGCTAAACATCTAGGTAAAGGCTAAACGTTGCCAATCAGCATTTAGTTTTAAGCTAAACGTTGAACAAAAACGTTTCAATGGAAGTCAAACGGTGATCAGGAATGTTTGACTTTTAGTCAAACTCTTCCGTTCAACGTTTGACTAAAGTTCAAACACTAGTAAGAACGTTGACCGATAGCATTTTATTTGTTTAGGCCCAAATCTAACTTATTTTTTTATTTTTTTAAAAAATATGTTTATATTAATGCGTATGACTAAATGTTATTCAGGGTGGCGGTAAGGTAAAACCACAACATCCCCTTGTGGATAGACAGTGTCCTACAGCTTCTGCCAGGAGGTAGAAAAAGCCAGTGGTTAGAGGTCAAGGTCGAGGCCGAGGGAGAGACAGCTCATCGTTCCATTTGACGGATGAGCATGCTGCTGAGGAGGAATGAGAGCAGGCTACTGATGAGGAGGAGGAGTCTCAGAATGTGAGAGAGTATCATCAGGAGGATGTGTTGGCAAATCAGGAGATTTTTTGTGGTGATATGGATCACCCCACAGCGAGGTCCACGTGCATTATTGCAACCCGGACGATGGACATTTTGAGGATGTCTGTGTTTCTTCTTCAAGTACACGCTCAAATACGATAAATAAAGTTATTTTATTTTATTAGTTTTTTTGTTTAAATTAGTATAATTTGTGCATGATTTATGACTAGTTTACTGTTTATGTATGTGATTATCGTAATTAGCGGCAATGAATGATTATTAAATTAAAATTATTAATATTTACTACTATTTGTATGAAATGTGATTTAATTTAATTAATTACTTCAATGTTAGTATTTGGTTGTATATTTGTATGAAATTTTATTTGTTAAATTTAGTTAATCCTAAAAAGTGCAAGAAATTCGACAAGGATTAGTTGGTCACCAAGGCTGTTGATGGTGGCCCCATAGATGGGTCTGTTATTCTTAGTTTTTTAGGGCACATAATATCGAGGTACGGGTTTCCGAACGAGTCTACTAGACCTGTTTTGAGGTGCCATAATAAGGGTAGCATCTATGGTAAGTTGGTTGATTGGGGTTGTAAGTATGAGACCCTTGGGGCCACGACTTTGAGTGCCACTGGGCTGGGACACCTTCATCGCATTATGTTCAAGTATATAGATGACTCCTCATATGCGCATTTATAGAGCGGTGGCAGCCAGACACCAATTCATTCCACCTACCATTCGGAGAGCTGACCATCTTGCTTCATGATGTCTTGGAGATATGTGCGTACCTGTAAATGGTCGCATGATCACTGAGGACACAGATGGGGACACCATTTTTTGTTGGTCCAGAGATTCGCTTGAGATACCTCTAGAGGATCAGGTCCTGCGGTCGTTATACAATAATGTTGGGTTTTTGGCATATATGATGATATCCATGTGTATGGGGCACCTGTGAGACGATGATGATGTGGAGGCTTAGTTGTGCGTTGCTATTGGTACTTGTCTTTTTACAGAGAGCGCCCGTCGTACAGATTAGGTTGGAGATGCATCGGGTGGGCTAGGAGTCATAGGGTACCACGACACTAGCATATCTATACAGACAATTAGATACTACCAGTAGAGGGGGGACTGCAAGCATGGTGGGTTGCTTGGCGTTGCTATAGGCTTGGATCTACGAGCACTTCACAGATTTTTGACCTCATGAGAGGCCCATGGCTGTGCACGGTTCGGGGGCACGAGCTAGTAGGTGGGCTGTCAGCGTCGCCACCATTTCTGAGCGGTGGCTGGATGTGTTTCGGAGGGCATTGGACAGCATGACCCCTGATAAGGTATGTAAATATTGTTATAAATAAGTATATATTGATAATTATTTTATTTCATTGATTTTTTTTAATATAATTGCAAATCACATCTATAGGTTACCTGGATGTCATACGGGCGTGATATTATCATACAGACGTAGAGGACCCTATACCGAGGTCTGATTGCGTACAGGGATGTTGTCGAGACATATATGCCAGGCAGATGTACGTGCCAGCTTCGCTATGGGGAGCCCAGTTCGTATCATTCTGCCTATTGAATGTTACCGGCCATACGGTGGGAGGGGGTATATGGCGAATCACCCACGTGTATAAGCAGTTACAGGGTGTGAAGCATTCGTGGCGAATGGTATGATCTCCACTCATATCATGCGCACTACTGGTGTAGGCGTTAGCCCTAGTGCGTGCGAGGATGATTACCTCACGTGGTTCTAACAACACTCCCAACCTTACATACTCGGAGATGCCCCCCCTTCCTGATGATCATACTGTTGGAGTTGAATACATAAGCTATGCTTGTGTTGTACTTTTTCCCAGTTAATATATCAATTTATGTTTTAGTTATATTTTGTTGTTCATTAATTTTCCACTTATATTATGTAGTTAGATGATGAGGTGTCTTGTGTGACACAGTAGATCTCATCATTGGTTAAAAGACATAATATATAAATAAGGTTCGTAACCGAGACAGCTTTGGACAAACTATCGGTTTAGGTTATTATGTGATTCGGATAATTGGTTTGTCTAAACTAATTGAATCATATAGATATGCTCGGGCGTATTGAACTTAACCAATAGGAATGATTTGCATTGTACTGATTTAATAGACAAATCATTCTTGGTATTCTATCTCTTAATCCCTAGACTCGAGCGGGCATGAGGATTAGACATAGTGTACTTTGATCTGCCAATGGGTGAGGTCAATTGTGACCAATAATCTCAGTAGGTTGGGTGTGCGTGTTTAGTTGATTGGTGTGCTGCTGCTTGTCGAAAGGAAACCATGTACCGGTGAGTCCGGAGTGATGGTGCTCCCGAGATGAGCTCGTAAAGTTTATTATACTAAACCCGGCCAGTGGACTTATGTCCGGTATAGTAAAAAGGTCGAGTGGTACTAGTCTCAGAATTAAAGAGGTTAATTAATTAATTTGTCAATAAATTAATATATTAACGAGCACTATATCTTTGATGTGGGGAGATTATGAATAAAATTAATTAAGTTGTTCCGGAAGCAATTCTGGTGTAGGATAGTAGTGCCATAATTAATCCGTTAGTGGTACGATTAATTATGTATTGGGTTATTGACAAATGTAGATTTAATTAATTAAGTAATTAATTAATCCTTGTGTCAGTTGATTGTGAATCATAACAGGAACTTGTTTGAGATAAGTGAATCCCTGTACCAGTTGGTTGTGAAACATACCAAGAATTGGTTTGGGATAAGTGAATCCCTGTATCAGTTGGTTGTGAATCATACCAGGAACTGGTTTGGAATAAGTGAATCCCTGTATAAGTTGGATGCGTATCAGTCCAGGAACAGGATTGAAGGAAACAGAAACCCAGTAGAAAGGCCAATCCTAAACCAACTTGGGGTCTCTCTTATAACTGTATATATAGACAAGGGATTAGCTATTCAAGACACACAATTCAATCTACAGTTCATAAGTTTTCAAGACAAGAAAATTTAGAGAGAGAAAATCCTAGAGAGAGAAAACTTCTCTCTAAAATTCGGATTTTCCATAACTAAGAGCAACCGAAATTCTACTTGATTTTTGGCAGCAAAGTGTAGCTTTCTCTCTCTTCGAGCGGTGCGTGATTTGTACACGCCAGGTGCAGCAATGCTGGAATTTTCCGACAGGTGGATTGTGGTGATTAGCTGATCAAATTGCTAGTTAGATTGCTGCCCACACAGCATACAAGCAAAGTCTTGAGGCATACAAGAGAATCACCTGAGTGAACGCTTCAATAGGTAATCTTATGATTCCGTTTCAATTAAGAATTTTTGTTACGTGGTAAATCGAATGAGTGCAAACCCAGATCCTGCGCAATATTATTTCAAAAGGGTTAGAATAGCGATTGTGCTAGCGTCCAGGCCTGGCCAAATATTCCGATTCTGGAATGCATAGCACGAAAGTGAGTTTTTGACTAGGCCCGGGCAGATAATCTTTCACATACAAGTCCAGTCATACCGCCAGTGATCCACATCAGAATTTGTAAGTATTTATTTATGATTTTAAATTAATAAATTCAATTTATTAGAATTCATTATGTAAATTTTAATTTTATTATTTAACTTTTTGTAGTGGATGAGTCGACCGTTAGGGTATCATCGCTGTTTGCTTGATCAGTTGAGGGAGGAAGGATTACCCCTCTCCGATTAGCACGAGGCGCAGCTGGAGGCCTTCATTGTGGATTGGAGTCGCGCATGTTGAGGGTTGCTTGTACTTTATTAAGTTTTGTAATGGATGTTGTATACATTTTTGGATTGGTCTTTATTTTGTTTTGCATTGTATTGTTTAGACATTTTGTTATGTTTTTTATCCAGTATTATTTTCTACCGCCAACGTTACTACATTATTCCAATGGAAATCGTTATCTATTCAAGCATGTTGCAACTATTGTAATGAAAAAAATTAATAAACAATTTGAAATAAACTTAAAATTTCATTGATATCAAGCATCCAATGGTCACCTAATCCTTAATATTATTCCATTGCTAAAGGCTAAACCTGAATTGCCAATCCCAACCATTTGCATTATTAGGATGGCGGTAACTTCTCCAAAAAATGTTCAACTGTGGGATAGGGCAACCAGCCACCATATCTACACGTACATAATGATTCACATTAATGTGAGCAATGACTATCTCCCTACATGGTTTTGTTTCACCACCTAACGCATTCAAAGGTAATACAGAATAACAAGTTTCAATATCATCACTGAGATGGATTACCAGTGTATTAGCGTAAAAACCGGCTAAAAACCGGATTTTTTGACAAAAAGGCACAAAAGAAGTGAGTCAGCCGCATTTAATGCGTATTAAATGCGCATGTCTCTCCCTCTCACTCCACACGCGCTTCATTTGTTAAAAGTTTATGTAAACTGGCAGTTTATGAATTCTCACGCCACTTTACATAAACTTTGAAGTTTACATATGGTGAATGAGAGGTTTATGTAAACTATGTAAACTGCAAAGTTTACTGCAAAGTTTATGTAAACTGGTACTTGGGCAAAGTTTATGTAAACTGCAAAGTTTACTGCAAAGTTTATGTAAACTGTAGTTTCGATGTAAACTGCAGTTTCCATTTTGAAACTGCAAAGTTTACTGCAAAGTTTATGTAAACTGTAGTTTACTGCAAATGTTTATGTAAAGTGCAAAGTTTACTGCAAAGTTTATGTAAACTTTGTAGTTTATGTAAATTGTCAGTTTACATAAACTTTGTAGTAAACTTTGCAGTTTACATATGTAAACTTTGCAGTTTACATATGTAAACTGACAGTTTACATAAACTGCAAAATTTATGTAAAGTGGCGTGAAAATTCTGCAGCTGTCATCCAACTTTGGAATTCCATATCTCCATCATTTCTCATCCGTTTTGATCAAACTTTGTCTTGTTTTAAACCTCTCCTTACAAGGATTACACATTATTTTATGGATCTTTATTTGGACTTGTAAATATCCCATAAATCAGCTCTGAAACAGAGCTGCAAGTGCTGTTCTTTTTGCAAAAAAATCTGAAGTAATGACTGTACTTCAGAAATTCATATCTTCTTCATTCTTTGACCGATTTAAGCAAACTATAGCTCGATTTAAACCTATTTGCATAAGGTTTACTCAGAAATTTATATAAGCAACTTTGGATTTCTAGATTTTCCGAAAAACAACAAAGAACAGAGCTGCGTTCTGTAAAAGTTCTGTTGGCTTATGTAAACTACATAAACTTTTATGTAAACTAGCAGCTTACATATGTAAACTGTCAGTGAGAATTCAAACAAATGAGACGCGTGAGGAGTGAGAGAGAGAGAGAGAGAGAGAGAGAGAGAGAGAGAGAAACCACTTTACATAAACTTGTAAACTCGCAATTTATGTAAACTGCCAGTTTACATATGTAAACTGCAAAGTTTACATAAACATTCAAAAAATAAACAACCAGCACTTTACACAAATATTCAGCACTTTACATAAACAACCAGCACTTTACAAAAATGAATCAAAACGATGTTTTTATACTAACAATTACCACTTTGAACCAGAAAATAGTATTTTACACCAAGAAACAGCATTTTGACTAAAGAATCAGAAGTTTACATAAGCCAACAGTACTTTACTTAAACAAGCAGCACTTTACACAAACACCATTTTACACCAACAACACCACACCAACAAGCCAGCAAAAACATACGATTTTACATAAAAAATATATCTTTTTGCCAAAACCCTAATTTTTCTTTCATCTTCATGGGCTGCAAACACAACCAAATGAATCCCCAACTTCAGATCTATAAAACCCTAGATTTTCTTTCATTTTCGTGACTGATTTAGGGTTCTCTCAAACCCAAAAAATGGCAAAATTGTAGAAAATAGTATGGGTTTTGAAGCTTGAGATGTGGAGAGTATTTTGGCGGTGAGATATCTTCAAAAATCTTCTCGAAATGGCCGGAATCGGTGCGAGAGAAGAAAGAAAAGAGAGAAAAGAGGCTACTGAGGAGAATATGAGAGAGTGAATAGATTAGGGTTTGAGAAGAGAGGGGCTGCTGAGTGTATATATAACATGCGCGTTAAATACACCGTCAATCTGCCTCAATTTTTGCCTCTTTTTCGTCTTTTTTTTTTTGCTAGGAGTAGTATATTTGTTTTACTCCTAGTAGTAGGATATACTAACTGATACTAATTGGCTGGCAGGCGCTGATGCTTAGCGCGATCCGAAGTTCCCCAAATTCTTTGTTCAACGTTTTCTATTTTAAAAGTTTTTATAATTATTATATAAAATTTTAATGTCTTTAATAGTATTAATTATATTTAAAGTATAGTTTTAATTATATATTAAATTATATATTATTATTTAGTCAATTATAATACTATTAATATTACTTGTGATTATTTAGTTTATTATAATTAAATTCAATGATTATTATTTATAGAAGTGACCAATTAATTATAATATATTTAGGTTAGAAATTTTATAATTAATTATTAATAGAGTTAAAAAATTATGGATCATGAAAAAGCCAAACACTATGTTTATTGAAAAAATATATATAAAAAGAGTTAGGGATATTTTTATAATTTTACATAAAAATTGGGCCATATTTAGTAAAAAGTTGGCGGTGTTTAGCAATACCCTTTTTTGTGAGGCAAATAGTCACTTTGTGAGCCAGTAGTCTTATTTCTCCTCTGTCTGGTTGTTTCTTGTTTTGTGGGCCGCACGGATTTAACTTGAAAATGAGCTGCTCCAAAAAAAATCCTTCTCTTCGGTGGACTTATTTTTTCTTGTGGGCTGAAGCATTATTGTACGGGACTTACTAATTTAGCTAACAAATTTATTATTTGGCTAACAAAAAAATAGGGCAAGATTACAATTATATCCTTAGAACCAAAATTCTTCAAAAATCCCCTGAACCAAACTCCTTAAAAAATCTTGAAAAAAATTTCAAATCTCCAATCCAAATAAATCTTTCACTACACAAACGTTGGGGCAATCATCTTCTTCAATATTAGCTCGAGATTCATCAAGAAATGGTAAGTTTTCTACCCGTTTTATCTATTTCTTTTTACTGACCGATGTTAAAACGCTATGGATTTGCGGTAGATATAGCTTGAAACGCCAGAATGTTACATCTTATCCATTGCTCGCTCATTTATTTGTAGTGTTTTTTCATGAAAGTTTTGAAATCTTGTGGCATTTTTTACGTTTGAATATAAAGTTTGAGGTGCTTTACACCTAATGCATGTGTAATTTGTGACAATTTTTATGTTTGAATATAAAGTTTGAGGTGTTTCTACCTACTGAATGTGTAATTTGTTGCGTTTTTTAAGTTTGAATATAAAGTTTGAGGCGTTTTCTACCTATTGAATGTGTAATATGTAGTGTTTTAGCATATTGGAATATAAAATTTGTAGCGTTTTAGCATATTGGAATATAAAATTTGTTGCGTTTTAGCGTATTGGACTATAAAATTTGTTGCGTTTTAGCGTATTGGACTATAAAATTTGTTGCGTTTTAGCAAAATGGAATATAATTAGCATATTGGAATATCAAATTTGTAGCGTTTTAGCATATTGGAATATAAAATTTGTTGCATTTTAGCATATTGAAATATAAAATTTGTTGCGTTTTTTGCAAGTTTATGTAAATATGGTGATGTTTTAGTAATTGGAGCATTTTTGTATATACAAATATAAATTTAGGTGTGTTTCTATCATTGTGAATCTAATATTCTGAGTGTTTTAATTTATGTATTTATTTATACAGGATGAAGATCAGGACTTTACTATGCAGGAGGATCACCAGGAGGATTAGAAGGAGGATGAGGAGAAGGATGAGCAATAAGATATTTGAGCAGATTTGAGTGAATATTTTCAGATTGATAGAGATTTTGAAAGTGTTAATGAGGCATTAAAATTTCGCAAGCCAATAGCTAATAGACTAAAGTTCGTGCTTGTGAAGAGATGGGGAAATGGCTCAACATATTACTTCAGGTGCGGCCGATGAAAAGATCCATTGAAAGAGCCTCTTCTAACCATACGGATGAATACCAAAAGGTGCAGATGTAAATGGCCCTTCAAGTTAACTGTTAAGAAGGTTGTTGATGAGCGTTACCAGGTGCTTACAGCGCCAGGACCAATGTCCATGCACAATCATACTGGTATAATGTATCCATATGGTCACAACTAACGTTATTGCTTTGTTATAATAATTTTATTGATATTTATCGTTTATGTTTATTACTATTATAAAGTTTTCAGGTATAGTGCATTCATATGGGCAAAAACAGCTGAGCCATTTTACTGGAGATTCAAGGGCTATTGTTGAACGCATGTTTTCGTACAATGTGAGGCCAAAAAGCGTTTAGGAAGCTATTAATAAACAGTTTCCCAAAGACAATGTAGACATCAGAAAGGTTTACAATCTAAAAGGAGAAATGAAGAAAGTTGGGTTGCAAGGTAGAAATATTAGATATCAATTTTTGCATTTGGCTCGTGAGAAGAAGTATTTTGTTGAGATTGTCACTGATGAAGCCACTAATGCGATCACACATGCATTCATTGCACATCCAACATCAATTTAGCTGTTCAGTATATGGTATTGTGTGGTCGTGATTAATTCAACATACAAGACCAACAAGTACCAAATGCCCGTCATTGAGATGATTGGTATGACTCCTACCAATAAAAATTTTAATATTGCATTTGTCATTGCTAAAAATGAGACAAAAGATACTTATAGTTGGGTGATGAAGAACTTGGAGGGACTTGTTGCCCAGTAATTTGGCACCAAGTGTTATTGTCTCAGATAGGGAGTTCGGTCTGTTGCAGCCTATTAAGTACCATTTTCCAGCTTGCCAGAACTTGTTATGTCGGTGACATATTGATCGTGATATTGCGAATTGGTTGGAAAAAAATGTTGGAAGAAGAAATTTAGAGATGGCCTGTGATATCTATACTACCTGGTGGAAGAAAAGTATTAAGGCACCAATAGTTCAAGAGTATAACCTCCTATTGCAACAATTTAAGGCTAAATACTCTATGCTAGAGCCTGCAGCTGTTGAATATTTGGAGGACATATGGTTCACTCATAAGGATAAATTTTGTAGGGTCTGGACAGATAAATTTCAACACTTTGGGAATAATGCCACTAACAGAGTTGAGGTTTCTCATGCTGCAATGAATTGGTTGAATTCTTTCACCAATTCTTTTGACACATTGTTCACTAAGATCGACGCCCATCTCACTTCCATGTTCCCTCACATCAGGTAATTTTAATCATTTATTTGATTGTTTTTTTACTTCACACTTTTAATAATTTATTTTAAATTTTTTTATTTTAACTTTACACAATAACAGTGGATCATTTGAGTCTTCCACTTCCACTACACAAACAAGTGTGATGGGATTTCCATACTATTATTTGAACAAGTATGTGTCACACCACTGTCTGACGTTGGTCAGAAACAAGTTGAAAGGAATGATAGGTTGGCCGGCGACGTGCTCGATAAATGTGGATGCTTGTGTAAGGTGACACTTGGGATTCCATGTGTTTGTGATATATTCAAAGCACAGGAATTGACGGACTATCAATTGCTCCCAAGTGTATATGAGTTCTGGCAGAGATTGACCATTGTACCATCTCAAGGGAATTCGAATACCCTGAATGAGGACATCAGGTGCTTTTTATTTATATTATTTTTATAAATTGTTTCATCAATAATAGAAAATAGATTTTATCTATATTATTTTTTGTAAATTGTTTTGATATATTATATTTGATTTTTAAGGTTTTTCAACGAGGAAGTCATTCCTACAGTCAATATCAGTCCGTCTTTTTTTGGCGCGTAGGATTTGTTAGGAACTAAGCATGCATAATTTCCTAAATTATGCTACGGAATAGCCTAAATTCTATAGAATCAGGTCTTACCCTTGACGCGTAATCGGTTGCGCTCGTCGCCTGGATCCCTTGGGAAGATTGCGTTCACCACCAAACAATTCACACGAATTGCCTCTACGTTCTTGCACTGGAGTCTCTCAGAACCGGTGCTAGCCCACAATTGCCTGTAAAAGAGAAAACGTTTTTCTCTGGAAGAATTTCTGGAAGAGTCAGTCCTTGAAAAAGTGAGAGAGAGTCTTTCTAAAATTTTCTTTTTAAAACGTGTTTTTAAAACTGAATTCTGTTAAAATCTCTCAGCTCACAGATACTTCTCAAAGAGAAGTATCTGATAATAATTAATAATAATTAATTATTTACTGAGTTGGGTTTAACCAACACCATGGATCAACCCATTGATCCATGGGTCAGGCTGATGGGTCAAGAACCTTAATTTACAATTAGGTCCCTTGATTTGTCAGCCCAACTCAATTCTTCCGAGGTAATTAATTAACTCTTAATTAATACCATAATACTCTTCAATAATATTTAATTAAACTATTTAATTAAATATTATCAATTTAAGTATAACTCTTATACTTAAAACACGCAATTTAATTAATTCTGAATCATCGAACTCACTTATGTGCGATCCTGTAGGCTCATTCCAAATTGACAATGAATAAATTAATCTCATTAATTAATCCATAAATCATTAGTGGTCTCTAGCAAGACATAATGACTACACAATTCAGAACGGAGGGTCGAATGGTGATTCAACACAACCTTCCGAGTATACTACGTAATGTCCTCTACGCTGATATCCATTTTAGCATAAGGCATGGAACCAATCATCCTTATATAGCTAAACGTTTTACTTGATCTCTTAGTGACACTGAACTTAATCAAGCAAATGATAACCCTTATCATTTATTGGGCACGGCCATGCACTTCTCCGTTCACTATCAAGCGGCCAAGATATCATCTCTCATTTAAGAGAGACTTGTAGTCCCATCACTTCACCTACATACCTTAGCGTGACTCATAGTGTACCCAATCATACCCGTACTTGGCAACCTGTTACGGTCCCGTTAGGCATATGTCAAAGCACACTCTAATTCACCTAAGACTATGCAGTGATTTCTGGTCTAAGGATCCTCGTACGAGTACTACTCAAAAGAATCACTCATGATCTAAAAGTCCATGGAGTATTTCTTTTTTGGCAGATCGATTTCATGAAATTCAATATACACAAGAATATAATTTCATGAAATTAACTCATCAGATAAATAATCAATCAAACGACAAATGTCTTATTTACATAAATAACCCTCAAAGTTTTTTTACATAAATAGCCCTCAAAAGGGCACATACACCAACAGGATTACTATGGAGTATGCAGAACAAATGCACCCTGATAGGTCTAGTGTTGCCGAGCCAGATGTGTCGGGGACCAAGAGGGGGCGGCCACCTCAGAGATTACACCATTCAGTGATGCACGAGTGAAGTGCACGAGAGAGAACGACTGGTCCCCCACGTGGTAGAGGTCGCTCAACTTAATCCGGGCACTCAACTGGGCGCAATATGGGCCGCTCATTGGACTCTTCTGCGTATTCTCCGTTATGTGAAGGTAAGTTTTATTATTGTTGTTTCATATTACTTTTTTTCTATATTTATCAGTTATGTTTATTATTATTATATAAATTTTCAGGCTTTGGAACAGATGCTCCCTGTGTATCATTATTTTTTCGTCGTTACTGTATTGGATGGTCGGATATCAGTGGGGACGGCCGTTGTGGTTTCTGAGTTATTGCTAGCTATCTTTCCAAAGACCAGAAATATTAGAAATTGGCTCGCAGAGCGATTTCTGGAGAGATTAGTATGCATCCATAGAGGTATATAGGTTTATTTGAATCTTTGGAGGCTAGTCATGCTGATGGTGATCGTATAGGGCGGTACTCTGGCGAGTACATCTTGAAAGTAGAAATTGCGGTAGCTTCAATTGGATGGTCACACCTACCGACTTTTATCCCCTAGCCACGCATGCTAATGCACTGGTAATCCATCTCAGCAAAACTGAACCTCAAGCAAATTATTCGGTCTTACCTTTGGATGCGTCAGATGGCGACACAAAACCTGAAAGGCAGATAGCGATTGTTCATGTTAATGGGAATCATTATGTACGTGTAGATGTGGTTGATGATTGCCCTATCTCACTGTTGCACACTGTTTGGCAACATCACTATAATCTTGATACTGTAGGACAATATGCTTGGAATTTGAGGAGATGTATCAGCTATGATCGTTGTGATGCATAGGAATTTCAGTTTTGTGTGATATTTTCATAATTGATATTACATTAACCCTTAATGTAAGTTGACTTTTATTTGAAGTTGTGTGCTAATTTTGATTTTATTTGAAGTTGTGTACTAATTTTGATTTTATTTGATGTTGTGCACTAATTGTTGTTGTATTAATGTAGTACCATTGCCGATATAGTAAATAGTCCAATCCACAAATGCGTAAACATAAAATAAAATACAATCCACATATATCAATCCAAAATAAAATACACAACTACATAAAGTGCAAACCACAAAATATCAATCCAATATAAAATACATAAGTAAGTAAAGTACAATCAACCACTCAATCAGCGTGATCCTATCACTGCGTGAACTATGTAATATCTATCCTTCGCGTACTCATCGTACAGGTCGGGTGCTCGCTCCCTCAATCGATCGAGGAACCAGTGCTGAATCCCCAACAAATCACCAGCCCACTACAAAAATTTAAATAATAAAATAAAAATTAACTTTTGAAATTCTAATAAACTAATTTAAAATATTATGTAATAAATACTTACATATTTTGAAGCAGACCGTCGTGGTATTACTAGACCTACCTGTTCCTCAGGGGCACCTAATACGTACGGATGCGAGCGCTCTCTGAACCAATCGAGGTAGCCATCCATGCACGCACTATAGTTGACGCCCTGACCGGTAGCTTGCTTGTTTGGAAAAAATACCGCACCAGTAATCGGGTATGCGTCCTAATCCGTCACTGCATATGAGCGTGCGTGATGCACCACATACCTCAACCCACCGTACACCCGGAAAGTACCCTCAGTGTACATGGGATCCACTGAATGTAGCCAAACTGGCGCGCACACCTGTATGGCATATATGGCTCGATATCACCCCTGTACGCAATAAGATCACGGTACATGGTCCCCGGAGTCCGCGTGATTGCATCACGACCATATGGCATCCATGCAACCTATAAATGTGATTTCTAATTACATAAAAAATATAAAATTATCAATGAAATATAATAAATGATATTTATTTATAAGAATAGTTACGTACATCAGCAGGGGTCAAAGCATCCAGTGCATCTCGAAATCGGGCCAACCGCTCTTGATTATTGCGAGTGTTGTCCACTGCCCACCTACTAGCTCGCGACCGATCGGTGTGCGCAGGCATGAGCCTCTCATGAGGTCTAAAAACTAGGAAGTTCTCGTAGATCCAAGATTGTAGTAACGTCAGGCACCCCGTCATGCTCGAAGTCCCATGCCTACTGGCAACACCTAAATGTCCGTAGAGATACGCCAGCGTCGTGGTACCCCATGCATGCTGGCCCACCTGTCCCAATCCATCTCTAATCTGCACGAAAGACGCTGGCATAAACTTATTGGAAATCTTGCCTGTAAAAAGACAAGTCCCAATAGCACTCCAAACAAAAGCAGCCACATCAAAATCGGGTCGCTGTCGATCCATACATGTGGATATCACCTTCTCCGTAAAAAATCCACCATTGTCGTATAGCTCCTTCGTGAGGTGATCCTCCAGAGGTATCTCAAGCAAATCTCTAGACAAGACAATAACGGTGGCCGTATCAGTCACCTCAGTGATCAAGCGACCCTCGACAGGAATGCGCAGTATCTCCCAGACGTCGTGGAGTAAGATGGTCATCTGTTCGAACGGCAGGTGAAAGGAATTGGTGTCTGACTACCACCTCTCTATAAATGCAGTAATGAGAGGAACGTCTATATGCCTGAACATAATGTTAGGAATGTGTCCCAACCCGGTCTGACTTAGTCTCGCGGTCCCAAGGCCTGTAATAACCTGCACCCACCTAAACAACAAATCGTACATGCTCTCCCTATTATGGCACCTAATAGGGGGTCTAATAGACATGCCCTCCTGCCCGTACCTAGATATGACGTGGCCTAAAAAACTAGGAATAATACTCCCATCAATAGTGTTACCGTCAATAGGGTCCCTGACCAATCAACTCTTATCCTCTTTCTTGCACTTTTTAGAATTTACTAAATTTAACAAATGTAAAACACGTATAATTAAATCAAAATTACTAATTAAATAAATAATCAATTAATTACTTAAATTAATTAACTAATTAAATCTAACTAAACAAATAAATACTTAATTAACTAATTAAATCAAGTACAAATTAAATTTATAAACAATTAATTAATTAATTAATTAACTACTTAAATCAATTAACTAATTAAATAAATAATCAATTAAATAATTAAACAAATAAATATTAATTAATTAATTAATTAAATCAAAGAACTAATTAAATAACTAATTAAACAAAATTTTATATTAAACACATAACTTTATTTATTATATTAGAGCGTGTACCTGCAGAAGAATCGATCTCCTCAAATTGCCCATCATCCGGGTTCCGAAAACGGACGTTCCTCTTGGTGTAGGGGTGTTCAGCGTCACCTTCATAAGTATCCTCCTCCCTCTTCTCCTCATGCTGCTCCCCCTCCTCTTCCTCCTGAGTATCCTCATTAGTAGTATTATGCTCATCATCAGCATCCTGTTCATCCATCAAAAGGAATGATGAGCCGTCTGTCCCTCAACCTCCACCTCGACCTCTACATCTACCACCACCTCCACCTCCACCTCCGCCTCTCCCTCTCCCACAGGCTCTATTCATTAGCACTTTCTGCCTCCTGGCAGAAGTTGTAGGACACTGTCTATCCACGGGGGATGAACATTTTTTTAACTTACCATCACCCTGAATAACATTTATATCATACATATTAATATACAATAATTTATTTTAAATATAAACTTAAAATGCAGTTGAATTTGGGGGAAAACACTTAAAACGTTCCGGGTTAACATTTGACTTTAAGTCAAACGCTGCAAAACAACATTTGACTTCAAGTCAAATGTTGCCTAACAATGTTTGACTTCAAATCAAACGTTCACAACTAGTGTTTGACTTACGTCAAACGTTAACTCGAAACGTTTGACTTAAAGTCAAACGTTAAAAACAACATTTGACTTCAAGTCAAACGCTGCCTAACAACATTTGACTTTAAGTCAAACATTCTTAACCAGTGTTTATGTCAAACGTTAACCCAAAATGTTTGACTTAAAGTGAAACATTAAAAACTAACGCGTTTCAACACAATAAACGCTGATCAGCAACGTTTTGGTTTCACCATTGGTTTCACCAAAACGCCTCCGATCGAATTTTTTGTTTAACCTACGTGCTACACTTTAGCATTTTGGTTTTGATCAAACATAGGGAATCTACATTTGACCGAACCAAAATCGACACAAAATAGCGTTTGAACGGCACAAAAACGAAACAAATCAGTGTTTTCTATCCTACCCATCACAGATCTACAACGTTTAGGCACAACTAAATCACAAAAACATCGCATTTTAACCCGATCAAAATAAAATCAACAAAAACGAACAAGGTTGAATGGATTTTTACCCTATTAACCATCGGAGCTTTGCCGGTGCCGTGTCTTTGCGATGATTGACCTCCTCCCGCTTCCATTTGGTGATTTTTGGCCGTAGAATCGTATAGAATTCGCATTTTTGAGGTTTTAGGTCGTTTATGATTGCTTATTAGAGAATATCCGGCATTTTTTTTGTTCATTTTTGCTTTTTAAACAAGTAGCTTCTGAAACACCACACTTTAGCGAGCGAGCCATGACTCTAACGCTACGGTTTAGCAAGCGAGTTATGGCTCTAACACATCAATTTAGTGAGCGACCTATGGCGTTATCTGACCATTTTAGCATTTTTGTTCTATAATCAACGTTTTAGATGGGCGTTTTCGTAACACATAAACACTATTTTATAGCGTTTCGTACCCTATTTTTGAAAAAAAAAAAAAAAAACCTGTTTTCTTCTACAAAAGGCCAGTTTAATAATTTCATAATAGTTTTTATTTATTTTTTGTTACCCATTTAGTAAATTGTTAGCCAAATAGCAATTCTGCTGGGCGACATAAAGTTGAAGTCCAATTCCGCTGTTTTGAAGTCCAACATGCTTCCAAAAAGTCTATTCCTTGGCTGGGCTTTTTCAACACATAATTCTTTGGGGCTAATCTATTACATATTAATAAAGAACAACAATCCTAATATTGGGCCATTAAAATACAAGGCGTAAAAAATACAACTTAAATTTATTTGGATTACTATTTATAGTCCGTTTTTCACTATTTATAGCCCTATTTGCTAAAGTTATTACCCATAATGCCCTTTTAGGGAAAAAAAAAAGCGCCTATGCTCTTTTTGATGAGAAGAAACTATCTTTCCTCGATATCCATCTCACTACGGGCTCTTCTCTAAATCCTAGTAGGATTCGATATGTTCTAGAAAATTCCATACAACCGCGATTATGCCATCGCCGGAGCCCGGTACAGGAACCTGTTCGACATGATGGTGGATGGAGTGGTCGCTGAATTGGAAACCTTCGGGAACCAACATACTCCGGTGATAGTGACTCAAACTGGATGGTCCAACTCTGGCAACGGTGGGGGATGGATCCGAGATTAGCCCAGCCTATGCCCAGATGTACTTGAAATGGCTGATTTCGCACTGGAAGCCTATTATGGGTATTCCCCTTAGGAAAGATGGCGTAGATGAAGTTTACATCTATGAATTGTTTGATGAATCTCATTTGTTGAACAATAATCGAAGGGGGCTGTGGGGAATTCTGTATCCAAATACAACTAAGAAATTCAGTTTTGACTTCTCCAGTTCAGGCAGGGCATTTGGGCATGGAATATTTTGGGTATTGTTCGTTCATTATTATCTGATTCATGTTTTAGATTCTTAATTCATACGTAAGGGGTTATGAATTTGGTGTTCCAAGTATCTTTTACTTCTGAAATTGCTGCAAATATTCTGATGAGGAATGATGGATGATCTGGGCTTATAATGGAGATAAACATTAGTTATACTTTGTTTCTTTCTCTGCTAATGCCGCATTTGCACTCTGTTCATTTCTTGACTACTGTTTGTATACAATTCTACTAGCATTTAGTATTTTCTCCCCAGTAGCGTTGTCACTGAAAACATGAAGCATATGTAAGCCGTTGTCCAGATGCTGAATCTTGCCTGCAAAATGACAAGAGATTGATTCGTTAACTTGGCAGCAGTTGGATAAAAGACGGGATCTTGGCAACACCAGAAAAAACCCAAAGTCTAAGCACATGAATAGCCCACTAGATGTGTAATGCAAATATGCACAAGTATTCTATCACAAGAGCAAGGAGTGAATCTAGCAGGAATTGAGGGGGAAAAAGGAGGTTAAATTTTCAAAAGAAGCTCCTGCCATTGATCTCAAGATCAAGAAGATGGAAATAACAAAGAATTGAAAAGGTGAAGGATAGTCCAAAGTCCTTCCCTACGAAAGTCCAAAGATTCATCAACAGGAATACTATATTCTTCACTTCCAATTAGATATTCTCTGTGAAATAGTACATTCGATGGAATGCAATGTTCTGTAACTTCCATTTGCATATTCTTCAAGAGATTAGCAGATTAAATAGACCCTTCTAATGCTTTCTAAACTATAGCTTCTTTTCTTTTGAAGGAGAGCTCTTAGGAACGATGTTTAGTTGTTAAATGGTTCATTCTCTGTTCTCTGGAAGCAAAGCTTTTAGAGTCAAAATGGTGTTTAACTGATGAAATTTTCTTTCTCCGTTCTTTTGAACCAGAATCCTCAGAGTTAGAATGGTGCTTAGATGATGAGTTCTCATGCCTCCTTTTAGAATGATGCTTCCTTCTGCATACCTCCTCAACATCTCATCATCCATCCTTTTCTTGTTCTTGTAGCTTCAACCTGAAATAACAAACAAATAAATGGACAATGCAGAAAGAAAACACATGCAGATAATGATACTCAGGACAACAAATTAAGATTATGTTTCAAAATTCGTTCTTTGGGAGTTTTACACCGCAAATTATACTATACTCCTAGTAGTAAACATGCCGATTTACTCCCACCGATTTTTTGGGCAAAAACCGGGTAAAAACTGGGTTTTTTGACAAAAAAGCACAAAAGAAGTGGGTCAGCCACATTTAATGCGTATTAAATGCGCATGTCTCTCCCTCTCACTCCTCACGTGCTTCATTTGTTAAAAGTTTATGTAAACTGGCAGTTTACATACATATGAATTCTCACGCCACTTTACATAAACTTTGCAGTTTACATATGGTGAAGGAGAGATTTATGTAAACTGCAAAGTTTACTGCAAAGTTTATGTAAACTAGTACTTTGGCAAAGTTTATGTAAACTGCAAAGGTTTATGTAAACTGTAAAGTTTACTGCAAAGTTTATGTAAACTGCAAAGTTTACTGCAAAGGTTTATGTAAACTGCAAAGTTTACTGCAAAGTTTATGTAAACTGCAGTTTCCATTTCGAAACTGCAAAGTTTACTGCAAAGTTTATGTAAATTGCAAAGTTTATGCAAAGTTCACTGCAAAGTTTATGTAAACTGGTACTTGGGCAAAGTTTATGTAAACTGCAAAGTTTATGTAAACTTTGCAGTTTATGTAAACCTTATGCAAAGAGGTTTAAATCGAGCTATAGTTTGCTTAAATCGGACAACGAATGAAGAAGATATGAATTTCTGAAGTACAGTCATTACTTCAGATTTTTTTTGCGAAAAGAATAGCACTTGCAGCTCTGTCTCAGAGCTGATTTATGGGAGATTTACAAGTTCAAATAAAGATCCGTAAATTATATGCATTCCTTGTAAGGAGAGGTTTAAAACAAGCCAAATTTGGTCAAAACGGACGAGAAATGAGGGAGATATGGAATTCCAAAGTTGGATGACAACTGCAGAATTTTCCCACCACTTTACATAAACTTTGCAGTAAACTCGCAGTGTATGTAAACTGCAAAGTTTATGTAAACTACTAGTTTACTGCAAAGTTTATGTAAAGTAGCGTGAAAATTCTGCAGTTGTCATCAAACTTTGGAATTCCATATCTCCCTAATTTCACGTTCGTTTTGACCAAACTTTGGCTTGTTTTATACCTCTCCTTACAAGGCAGTTTATGTAAACTACTAGTTTACTGCAAAGTTTATGTAAAGTGACGTGAAAATTCTGCAGTTATCATCAAACTTTGGAATTCCATATCTCCCTAATTTCTCGTCCGTTTTGACCAAACTTTGGCTTGTTTTAAACCTCTCCTTACAAGGAATACACATAATTTTATGGATCTTTATTTGAACTTGTAAATCTCCCATAAATCAGCTCTGAAATAGAGCTACAAGTGCTGTTCTTTTTGCAAAAAAATCTGAAGTAATGACTGTACTTCAGAAATTCATATCTTCTTCATTCTGTGTCCGATTTAAGCAAACTATAGCTCGATTTAAATCTCTTTGCATAAGGTTTACTCAAAAGTTTATATAAGCAACTTTGGCTTTCTAGATTTTCTTAAAAAAAGCAAAGAACAGAGCTGTGTTCTGCAAAAGTATTGTTGACTTATGTAAACTACTGATTCTTTGGTCAAAATGCTTTTCTTTTATGTTAAATATACAACACGAATTTACATAAACTTTAGTAGTTTACATAAAATTTGCAGTTTACATAAACTGAGAGTTTACATACGTAAACTGCAAAGTTTATGTAAAGTGGCGTGAAAATTCTGCAGTTGTCATCCAACTTTGGAATTCCATATCTCCCTCATTTCTCGTCCGTTTTGACCAATCTTTGGCTTGTTTTAAAACTCTCCTTATATGGAATACACATAATTTTACGGATCTTTATTTTAACTTATAAATCTCCCATAAATCAGCTCTGAAATAGAGCTACAAGTGCTGTTCTTTTCGCTAAAATATCTGAAGTAATGACTGTACTTCAGAAATTCATATCTTCTTCATTATTTGTTCGATTTAAGCAAACTATAGCTTGATTTAAACCTCTTTGCATAAGGTTTACTCAAAAATTTATATAAGCAACTTTGGATTTCTATATTTTCCAAAAAAACAGCAAAGAACAGAGCTGTGTTATGCAAAAGTACTATTGACTTATGTAAACTACTGATTCTTTAGTCAAAATGCTTTTTATGTTAAATACTCTTTTTCTATTTCATAGTGGTCTTTGTTAGTGTAAAAACATCATTATAATTCATTTGTGTAAAATGCTGGTTGTTTATGTAAAGTACTGTTGGCAGTTTACATAAACTGCGAGTTTACATATGTAAGCTGCAAAGTTTATGTAAAGTGGCAGTTTACACCAATACAACGCGACTTTACATAAACTTCTATATAAACTGGTAGTGTACATGGAAACTGCCAGTTTACACAAACTTTGCAGTTTACATAAACCTCTCCTTCACCATATGTAAACTGCAAAGTTTATGTAAAGTGGCGTGAGAATTCATATGTATGTAAACTGGCAGTTTACATAAATTTTATTTGTAAAGTGGCCTAAGAATTCAAATAAATGAAGCGCATGAGGTCGATTTTTGGCTCAATTTTTTCTTTTTTTTTTTGGGTAGGTGTTGTTGGAGTAGAATACATAAGCTATGCTTGTATTGTACAGTTTTCCAGTTTAATATATCGATTTGTGTTTTAATTATATTTTGTTGTGCATGTTTATGTCCATTTATATTATGTAAGTAGATGATGAGGTGTCTGGTGCGACATAGTAGATCTCATCATTGGTTGAAAGACATAATATATAAATGAGGTTCGTAACCGAGACAGCTTTGGACAAACTGTCAGTCTAGGTTATTATGTGATTTAGATAATTAGTTTGTCTAAACTAATTGAATCATATAGATATGCCCGGGGCATATTGAACTTGACTCTTAGGAATGATTTGTCTTGTACTGATTTAATAGACAAATCGATCCTTGTATTCTATCTCTAAATCCCTAGACTCGAGTGGGCATGAGGATTAGACATAGTGTACTTTGATCTGACAATGGGTGAGGTCAAATGTGGCCAATAGTCTCGGTGGGTTGGGTGCGCGTGTTTAGTTACTTGGTGTGTTACTGCTGGTCGAAAGGAAACCATGTACCGGTGCGTCCGAGGTGATGGTGCTCCCGAGATGAGCTCGAAATGTTTATTATACTAAACTCGGCCGGTGGACTTATGTCCGGTATAGTAAAAAGGTCGAGTGGTACTAGTCTCAGAATTAAAGAAGTTAATTAATTAATTTATTCGTAAATTAATTTTAATTAACGAGCACTATATCTTTAATGTGGGGAGATTAAATGAATATAATTTAATTAAGTTGTTCCGGAAGCAATTCTGGTGTAGGATGGTAGTGCCAAAATTAATCCGTTAGTGGTACGATTAATTTTGTAATGGGTTAATTGAATAGGTAGATTTAATTAATTAATTGGTTAATTATTCCTAAGGGTTAATTCAGTAATTAACAAAGTGAAATTATTTAATTAATTCTTAAGGGTTAATTAAGTAATTAACAAAGTGGAATTATTTAATTAATTAATTAAGTCTTAAATTTCAATTGGAATTAGGAAATCCTAGAGATTAGGAACCTAGTAGGATTTGGTTTATCCTATCAGATTGGTTGCCTAATTGGATTTGGAAACTAATTCATTACCTAAACCCATTAGGAAGACCAATCCTAAACAAACTTGGAGTCTCTCTTGTAACTCTATAAATAGACAAGGGATCAGTTATTCATGAAATACAATTAACACAATTAATCCACAGAATTTCTAGAGAGAGAAAATTTTAGAGAGAAAACGTTTCTCTCTCCAAGTCGAATTTTAAAGAAAGTGTGCGACTGGTTTTTGGGTTTCTAGTGGCTGAAATTTTGGCCTTGGTTTATACCAGCTGCGCGTAGCTTTCTCTCTCTGCGGACGGTGCGTTTATAGTACGTGCCAGGTGCTGCGGGGCTAGAGTTTTCTAGCAGGTGGATTGTGGTGAGTAGCTAATCAATTGACTTCTAGTTCGTTGCCCACACAACGTGAAGTTATAGTCTTGAGGCATACAAGAGTATCACCAGGTGCACGCTTCAAAGGTACTTTTCTAAGGTTCCGCTTTAATAGAAATTTTTGTTGCGTGGTAAATCGAGCAAGTGCAAACCCAGATGCTACCAAAATCTTTCAATTGGTATCAGAGCCTGGTTTAGGGGGTTCTGTGCTTGTTCGATTTGTTACATGGTTTTATTTGCAGGTTGTTTTGGAATCCCGACTATTATGGTTACGTTTGTATGGGTTTTAATTAAACTCCGGGACATGTCCGGATTTAATTTTATTATGAATGTTTGTAATAGTACAACCACGTGCTGGAAGCCGTGTAGGATTAGATCAAATCTGTAGTAGGATTTTTTCTATGTAATTTCGATTATTTAATTTTCCTAGAATGCCTTGTAGTAGGAAAATTATTTTTTATGTAATCGAAGGCGTTATGGTGGACGACTTGGATTCGTGGGTTTTGGGTTATCATGAATTTGAAGAAACCCAGGAAAACCCAGAACGAATTGCAAGAAGACCAAATAGCGTGGGAAAGAGTGAAGGAGGAGTTGGCCGCAGGAGGCGACGCCGGCAACGATTGCCGGCAGCAAAATCACCGGCCGGCAGGCAAAAAACGCTACAACAGGCAGCAGCTGCGCGCTGCTACCGGGCGCGGGCCGCGCAGCAGGGGTAGCGCGCGCAGGGGCCGCGCGCGCACGACCCGTGCGGGAAATTTATTAAGGCAAAGGATGGGACACGAGATGGGACACGAGATCAAGGCAAAGGATGGAAGCAATTAAAACCATAATAGACGGGAAATTTATTTTACATATTTATTTCCCGTATTTATTGTTTTAATTTTTATGCTTTATTTTTATGATGTATTTTAGAAGCATGAATTAAAGAATGTCTGGTTTTATGGTTGCATATAACTTAGGTTAGTTAATTGCATGTTAAAACCGGAAAAACCTTCAATTTGGAAATCTAAGTGGGAGCGGTTTGTGTTATTTCCCCATGGCCACCATTACGGGTTCATATGCAATGTGGGTGGGCTTGCGCGTTGGCATTAGGGCCTTCCTCCATTCGGATGAGTCCAACCCCGAGATCGCTAGACTATGAACTTCTGAGTAAGATGACTAGAGCAAGTTTAACTAGGAGAAATGGGACACCCTCTCCATCTGAGGCGCACTATCCTGAGGTAACAAACTCAGAAGTCACGTAATGGCACACACTTAGTGTACAATCTGCAGTATTCCTCCCGCGAGGTTACGCTGCTTACTTGTACGGCTGAAAGCACCGACTATTAGCTACATTATCAAAAGATCGTTGGTCAGATAATGTAGTTAATGAACTTGGTTCTTCTCAAACGAATGTGGGTTAGCGTAAACGTCCACACTGCGTGGCTTGCGAGAATCCCGGTGGATGAGATGTTGGTGGATTAATATTATTGTTTTGAGGGAAATCAATAATTAATTGGATTTTCATGTTTTCGAAAATTCTAGCATATATAACTGAAACACTGTTTGTTTACTTTCCAGTTTTAAATCGATATGGCATTCAATCCTTTAGCTGCTATTTTGAAAAACAACAATTTAATTGGAACTAATAATGTCGATGAAAGTCGTAACTTGGACATTGTCCTTAGGGCTGAGAGCGCTCCTGTGAGAGATCGTGTCATTGACATGATTAGTAACATCAACAAGGTTGAGGAAGTGGGAGGCGAAATCGTTGGTGAAACCAAAGCCGATATTGTCCTCCGGAGCTTGCCTCAAAGCTATGAGCGAATTCGGTTGAACTACAACATAAGTAAGATGTTGTGGAGTTCATCCAAGCTCTTGGCAGAGTTGATGGCGGCTAAAAGTCTTCTTCAAGAGAAGAAGCGAGCTTTAGTCGCAGTCGAAGCTTTAGAATCTTCTTCTGAGCCTGAGGTTGGAAAGAAGAAGAGAAAGCTCGAGGGAGTAGCTAAAAAGGCACAAATTACGCCTAAGCCAGATATTGCAAATTCCCACAGATACTTGGTGTGTGGATTCAGGTGCCACTGACCATGTTTGTAATTCTTTGCAAGGGTTCCAAGTAACCCAGAAGCTTAGAGAATGTGAATTGGATATCTACTTGGGCAATACTACAAGAGTGTCAGTAGAAGCAGTGGGAGTAGTTAAGTTGAATTTCAAAAATTCTAGCTTAGAGTTAGTTAATTGTCTTTATGTACCGAATTTTAGAAAGAACTTGATTTCGGTTTCTAAACTCTTGAAGAACGGGTATAAGTTTATTTTTCTGATGCCTGTGTTGTTATTAGAAGAAATGGAAAACATATTTGTTCTGGTTCATTGGCGGACAATTTGTTTGTGTTTAACTCTAACTCCCCTGTTGCGCAAAATATAGAGATAGATAGCTCAGAATCTAACATTAATAAGAGGAAGAAACCTTCTAAAATGAATCAAACCTATCTTTGGCATCTAAGGCTAGGTCATATAAACCTTAGTAGGATTCAGAGGTTGGTCAATGATGGACCTTTGGGTTCATTAGATATTGACAGTCATGCAACCTGCGAATCTTGCTTGGAGGGTAAGATGACCAAGAGACCTTTTAAGGCAAAAGGTCATAGAGCTAAAGAAGTATTAGAGTTGATTCATTCTGACTTGTGTGGACCTATGACGGTCCAGGCACGAATGGGATATGAGTATTTCGTGACGTTTACGGATGACTACTCTAGGTACAGATACATTTACCTAATGCACCACAAGTCCGAATGTTTTGGCAAGTTCAAAGAGTTTCAGGTAGATGTGGAGAAACATCATGGTAAGAGTATTAAGACACTGCGTTCAGATCGTGGTGGGGAGTACCTGTCCCATGAATTTCGAGATTACCTCACTGAGGTAGGAATTCAGTCTCAGTTGTCTGCACCTGACACGCCACAACAGAATGGTGTAGCAGAAAGGAGGAATCGAACCCTTATGGAAATAGTTAGGTCCATGATGAGCTATAGTGATTTGCCAAGTTCGTTCTGGGGATATGCCTTGGAAACGGCAATGTATATTCTTAATCTTATACCATATAAAATCGTGCCTTCAACCCCAGTAGAGTTGTGGAACGGGCGGAAGCCCAGTCTAAGACATCTCAGAATTTGGGGCTGCCCAGCACATGTGCTTAAGGCAGATACGGCTAAGTTAGATGCAAGAACAGAATTAATGCTGTTTGTAAGATATCCTAGGGGAACGAAAGGTGGTCTATTCTATAGTCCTAAAGATCAGAAGGTGGTGGTAAGTACCAACGCTAGATTTTTAGAAGAGGACTATGTCTTAGACCACAAGCCCAAGAGTAAGATAGTACTAGAAGAGCTTAGATGACAAACTACTAATCCTGATACACCAGCACAAGTAGATACACCTCACACTGCACATGAGATCACAGATGATGCACCTACACATGCGGTGCCTCATCGTAGTGAGAGGGTTGTGAGACAGTCAGACAGGTTCGTTGGCGTGGGAGAGACTTCAGACCTAGTCCCAGGTGTGCCTGAACCTGACCCAGTTAACTACAATGAGGCGCTTCGAGATAAAGATGCAGAATCTTGGCGTAAGGCAATGATATCCGAGATGGGGTCAATGTGCCACAATCAAGTCTGGGAGCTTGTGGACCTGCCTTATGGGTTTAAGCCCATTGGATGTAAGTGGGTCTACAAACGTAAGAGAGGACCTGATGGGAAGGTGGAAACCTTTAAAGCTAGACTGGTGGCGAAGGGGTATACTCAGAAAGAGGGAATCGATTATGAGGAAACCTTCTCCCTAGTAGCCATGCTTAAGTCGATCCGGATTCTCTTGGCCATAGATGCTCATATGGATTATGAGATTTGACAGATGGATGTCAAGACAGCTTTCCTGAACGGAAGTCTTGAGGAAACCATCTTTATGCAGCAACCAGAGGGATTCATTGAAAAAGGCCAAGAGCATAAGGTTTGCAGGCTTAAGAGGTCTATTTATGGACTTAAGCAGGCATCCAGATCTTGGAACATCCGGTTTGATGAGGTAATCCAGTCCTTTGGATTTACTCAGTGTCCGGATGAGCAATGTGTATATCGCAGACGTGATGGAAACTCAGTGGTGTTTCTTGTGCTTTACGTAGATAACATTCTATTGATTGGCAACAACAAGAAAGTGTTATCAGACGTAAAGGCATGACTGTCCAAGCAATTTGATATGAAGGACTTAGGGGAAGCGGGACATATCCTTGGGATCAAGATTATTCGAGATCGTAAGAAACGTTCACTAACGCTCTCCCAAGCTTCATACATAGACACGATTCTGGCCCGTTTTAAGAACTCCAAGAAAGGTTTTCTACCTTTCAGGCATGGAGTGTTTCTATCTAAGGAACAGTCTCCTAAGACTGTTGAGGAGATAGAGACCATGAAGACAGTTCCATATGCTTCAGCAGTAGGAAGTCTCATGTATGCCATGTTGTGTACGAGGCCTGATATCTGTTATATCGTTGGCATGGTGAGCAGATATCAGAGTAACCCCGGAAAAGCTCATTGGGAGGCAGTAAAATGCATTCTCAAGTATTTGCGCAGAACGAGGGACCAAGTTCTGGTCTATCAGGCGTCTGAGCTGGTACCCCGAGGTTACACAGATTCAGATTTGCAAGGCGACAGGGACAAGAGCAAGTCTACCTCAGGGTATGTGTTTACTTTAGGAGGTGGAGCTATAGTTTGGCGGAGTGTCAAGCAGAAATGCGTGGAGGACACTACCATGGAGGCTGAGTATGTTGCCGCATCAGAGACAGCGAAAGAAGCAGTATGGCTCAAGAACTTCCTAGTGGACTTAGATGTGATTCCTGGTTTGCCAAAGTCTATCACGGTTTATTGTGATAACAATGGTGCAGTAGCAAACTCGAAGGAACCACGAGCCCACAAGGCGAGTAAATATATACAGATCAAGTACCACCTGATACGAGACATCGTGAAGAGGGAAGACATGGTCGTGGCTAAGATAGCATCAGAGGATAACCTTGCAGATCCGTTTACGAAAACATTGACCTCTAAAGTCTTTAAGGCTCACGTGGATGGCATGGGGATCAGATATCTAGAAGAGCCATGATAGTTTTTCTAGATAGATAGCAGCAGATTGTATAGGATTGTATGTAGTTGTATACTTAAAGCACAGCTTAAGTATTAGTGGGAGATTGTTGGAGTAGAATACATAAGCTATGCTTGTATTGTACAGTTTTCCAGTTTAATATATCGATTTGTGTTTCAATTATATTTTGTTGTGCATGTTTATGTCCATTTATATTATGTAAGTAGATGATGAGGTGTCTGGTGCGACACAGTAGGTCTCATCATTAGTTAAAAGACATAATATATAAATGAGGTTCGTAACCGAGACAGCTTTGGACAAACTGTCAGTCTAGCTTATTATGTGATTCAGATAATTAGTTTGTCTAAACTAATTGAATCATATAGATATGCCCGGGGCATATTGAACTTGACTCTTAGGAATGATTTGTCTTGTACTGATTTAATAGACAAATCGATCCTTGTATTCTATCTCTAAATCCCTAGACTCGAGTGGGCATGAGGATTAGACATAGTGTACTTTGATCTGCCAATGGGTGAGGTCAAATGTGGCCAATAGTCTCGGTGGGTTGGGTGCGCGTGTTTAGTTACTTGGTGTGCTACTGCTGGTCGAAAGGAAATCATGTACCGGTGCGTCCGGGGTGATGGTGGTCCCAGATGAGCTCGAAATGTTTATTATACTAAACCCGGCCGGTGGACTTATGTCCGGTATAGTAAAAAGGTCGAGTGGTACTAGTCTCGGAATTAAAGAAGTTAATTAATTAATTTATCAGTAAATTAATTTTAATTAACGAGCACTATATCTTTAATGTGGGGAGATTAAATGAATATAATTTAATTAAGTTGTTCCGGAAGCAATTCTGGTGTAGGATGGTAGTGCCAAAATTAATCCGTTAGTGGTACGATTAATTTTGTAATGGGTTAATTGAATAGGTAGATTAAATTAATTAATTGGTTAATTATTCCTAAGGGTTAATTCAGTAATTAACAAAGTGGAATTATTTAATTAATTCCTAAGGGTTAATTAAGTAATTAACAAAGTAGAATTATTTAATTAATTAATTAAGTCTTAAGTTTCAATTGGAATTAGGAAATCCTAGAGATTAAGAACCTAGTAGGATTTGGTTTATCCTATCAGATTGGTTGCCTAATTGGATTTGGAAACTAATTCATTACCTAAACCCATTAGGAAGACCAATCCTAAACCAACTTGGAGTCTCTCTTGTAACTCTATAAATAGATAAGGGATCAGTTATTCAAGAAATACAATTAACACAATTAATCCACAGGATTTCTAGAGAGAGAAAACGTTTCTCTCTCCAAGTCAAATTTTCAAGAAAGTGTGCGGCTGGTTTTTGGGTTTCTAGTGGCTGAAATTTTGGCCTTGGTTTATACCAGCTGCGCGTAGCTTTCTCTCTCTGCGGACGGTGCGTTTATAGTACGTGCCAGGTGCTGCGGGGCTAGAGTTTTCTAGCAGGTGGATTGTGTTGAGTAGCTAGTCAATTGACTTATAATTCGTTGCCCACACAACGTGAAGTTATAGTCTTGAGGCATACAAGAGAATCACCAGGTGCACGCTTCAAAGGTACTTTTCTAAGATTCCGCTTTAATAGAAATTTTTGTTGCGTGATAAATCGAGCAAGTGCAAACCCAGATCCTACCAAAATCTTTCAGGTGTACACTCGCACCTTTTCTCCTAGTAGTACTATATACCAACTGGTTTTGCACTGGAACTCATGTTCCCAAATGAAAAAAGTAAAAAGCTTTGTTTATAATTATATATTTATTTTATTTTATTTTGAATAAATTATTTAAAAATTATCAAAAAGGGCAATTTAAAAATTTTATTTTGAAAACAAGACTACAAATAATAAAAAATGGGCTATAAATAGTATTATCCTAAATTTATTCATGACCCACTAAATTATAAACTAACTCCAAAATAAATTATAAACCACTACATTTGGCCGAACGAAATTAAAGGCAATAAAATAAATTAATTTAAATAAATTATTAGCTATGAAAATAAAATATAAATTAATTTAAAGGTAATGAAATTGTAAAGGCCATTAAACATCTTAGGGCGAAATTATTTGAAATTAAATAAAGACTTGGCTGAAAAATAACTAGAAAGGCAAAGAGTGTAGGTGTTACCTTTAGGATGGTAACAATCACTCTAAAAAAATAATAAATAATATCACAATAGATAATTTTTTAGGACGTCTACTTGTATACATACTTACAAATCACATAATATATTATCTATCTAAACACATTGTTATGTCTTTAATGGTATAATATAATGCCACATAATTCTGTCATATTATAGTATTCATATTGGCACTTAAAATCATCATAATATGTTTTCTATCGAAACAATTTATCATGTCAAAGTTGCTAATTTTTTAGAACTTGTAAACTTGATATAATAATATACTTGTATACATAATTACAATGACATAATATATTATCTATTTAATTATATTTTTATGTCTTCAATAGTATAATATAATGTGAAATATTTTTTTTCATATTATGACATTCATATTGACACTTAAAATTGTCATAATATGTTATCTATTCGAAACACTGTATCATATCATGGTAGCTAATTTTTTAGGACATCTAAACTTGATATGATAGACTATTTGTACACAGACTTACAAATGACATAATATATTATCCATCAAAATATATTTTTATGTCTTCAATGGTATAATATAATAACACATAAATTTGTCATATTATGGTATTCGTACCGACACTTAAAATTGTCATAATACGTTATCTATCCAAACACTTTATTACGTACTAACATGTTAACATGTATATAACATTATATAGTCTCATGATAGACGATTTATCATGTCATATACTTGTTTATTCATATGTATTATAGATAGTCTAAGTCCACACTTTTCAACTTATACGGTCACATAAAAAAGTGTCGTCATATCCAATACACATTTGGCCACACTGACATATATAACACAAAAAGTACGTCCGTCATAGATAAAATGTAATCAAATATTATCTATTATAACATTTTCAAGTGTTTTGAAATCTCTTTTTTCTAATAGTGTATATATATTTTAACATAAAATAGTTTATTTTTTATTTTAAAATTCATGTTAAACAGAACATGAATTCAAGTTCATATTCTATAAAACATGTCTCCATATCATGTGTAGCAGACTTTCATATCAAACACAACATAGAGGTTCCTCTATTAAAGCAAAAAAAAATTCATATCATACAGAATACAATTTCATATCAGACAAAACATCATTTCATATCATGTATAACAGACTTTCATATCACTATAATAAAGAGATACATATATAAAACAGGCCCGTTGATGGTCCAGTACAAATAGACCTATTGCACTGGGCCTCAATTTTTGAGAGGGCCTTTTTTTTTTTTTTTTTTTTTTGAGGAGTCTCATTACATACTGGATGGAGCTTCAAGTAAGGAGGAGAAGTGTCAAAACTTCCTAAACTTCCAAGAGATGGCCCATCTATTTGACATTTGGCTGCCTTGATTTGTTTAAAAAAATTATTTTTTAAAACCCTACTCCTATTCTCTCTCTAGCGACCACTCCAGAACAAACAAACCGTTGGCTCATCCTTTCTTTCAACTTTCCCGTCTATTTTAAAGAGAAAAAAAAAGTCCAAAATTGCGAATTGATTCGTCCTCAGCCAATTCAAGTATTTATTTACAAGTGTTGTTTTAATACTAAATTACTAGATGTTTTTTCTCATAAAAAATATGATAATTATTGATTTCTAATTGTAATATAATGGAGTTATATATATATTTGTAGGTTGAAATTTTTGATAACTTGATATGACATTTTGTTGATGAAATTACTAAGTTGTTTTGATTCTTTTTAGTATTTTCATTTACTTTATTTTGCGGGGAAAGTAAAGTATGAGGATTTGATTGATGAATTTACTTATAGAACGGATAGGAGGACGACCTTTTTAAGTAGATGGTTATTTTAGTCATATTTTTATTGTTTTTCCTTTGTAAATAGTTTGAAATTTTGTAATCATCTCTTTATATTTTTTTTTTAATATTGGGAAAGAAGGACGTCACTTTCATTTAGAACAGAGTCTCTCATATTGATTAGACGGCCCTGATATATGAAAACAAATAAATGGTTCCTATCATACAAAATATAGTTCTATATCAGATAGAACGTAAATTAGTAACATGCAATATCAAATACAACATAGAGGTTTCTATATGAAAGTAAGAAATAAAATAAAATTCATATCATACAAAACATAGTTTTATATCAGATAGAACATTATTTCATATCATGTATAACAGACTTGCATATCACTACAACAAAAGAGATTCTTATATGAAAACAAACAAAGGATTCATATAAGACAATACATAGTTTCATATAAGACATAACATGGTTTCATATCATGCATAGTCAGTTTTTATATTAATATAACATACAACTTCTTATATGAAATCAAACAAAGGGTCCATATCAAACAAAACATAGTTTCATATCAAACAAAACATGATTTCATATTATGCATAGTTATGTTTCATATCAATACAACATAAATGTTTTTATAATGAAAGCTAACCCTAGTTATACTTGATATGAAACCTTTTGCTTTATACGAATTCAATCTTTACATGATATAAAATTTTGTTTATAATTTTATGTTTTAAGTCAATTAAATAATTTTAAAAACTTTTTAATTATAAAATAAATAAAATAATAATGAAAAAAATATTTTGATAAATTTTTAAAAAATTAAAAATATTAACAAATGAATACTGAATTGTTTTAAAAGAAAAACAGATGGAAGTAAAAAAAAAAAAAAAAAAAGCGCCTCACGACAAAAAAAACGCAGAAGAAAGAAAGAAAGAAAAAAACTACTGCCTCACGAAAGGAAGGAAAAGAAACACACACACACAAACCTGTGTGTCCATGAAAGAGAAAGGGAAAAAAAAAAAAAAACAAAAAAGACACGCACATACGCGCCCTTCTAAAAAAAAAAAAAAGAGAAAACTTACTATTTTGTGATAGTACAAAAATATATGGTGGCATGGAATTGCACATATTTGTTGAACACTCTTACTTTAATAATAGTTGATGATTTTTCTACACAATCACAAATGTAAGACACACATAAGTTCGGAACTTGTGTACCAATAACTATACAGTTCTTATATACTAATATTAGTAGTATATAAAGCACTATACACACAGCCAAAATAAAAGCAAAAAACGGGAGCTGTTATCCTCATGTGTAAACACGCGCCCTCCTTTTATAATATTAGTCATTTTTTTTTCCTAAATCCTAAATCTCTTTCTCTCTCCAGCGGCTCTCTCTTTTTTCTCTCCCCGAATTCTCTTCTCCAACCACCTCTCTTTTTTCTTTTCTCTCGTCGTCGATTCCTGTCATTTCGACCGAAGTTTTGAATATCTCTCACCGCCAAAATACTCTCCACCTCTTAAGTTTCAAAACTCATACCTTATTCCACCATTTTTGTACGTATTTAAATCAAGATGAGGCGGCTCGCGACGGTGGTGACAGCATTTGCCTGATTTGATGTTGGTGACAGTGACAGCTCGGTGAGGGTGGTGGAAAGGAAGAGGGGAGAGGGGATTTTTGATGAAAGGAAAACTAGGGTTGGGCAAAAAGGTATTTTTTTTTTTTATGTAAAATCGTCTATTTTGAATATAGCCATAACCACTTTTTGAATATGGTTTGTGATGTTAAATGGTGATTCTGATGTCAAATACTGGTTTGTGATGCTAAATGGTTGTACTGATGTCAAATGATGGTTTGTAATGTTAAATGATTGTACTGATGTCAAATACTGGTTTGTGATGTTAAATGGTAGTTCTGATGTTAAATGTTGATTTGTGATATCAAATGGTGATTTCTGATGTTAAATGTAGTTCTGTTGTCAAATGCTGATTTTGTTAGAGTTGAATACATAAGTTATGCTTGTGTTGTACTTTTTCCTAGTTAATATATCGATTAATGTTTTGGTTATATTTTGTTGTGCATTATTTGTCCATTTATATTATGTAGTTAGATGATGAGGTGTCTTGTGTGACACATTAGATTTCTCATTGGTTAAAAGACATGATATATATATAAATGAGATTCGTAACCGATACAGTTTTGGATAATCTATCGGTTTAGGTTATTATATGATTCGGATAATTGGTTTGTCTAAACTGACTGAATCATATAGATATGTCCGGGGCGTATTGAACTTGACCATTTAGAATGATTTGTCTTGTACTGATTTAATAGAGAAATTGTTATTTGTATTCTATCTCTTAATCCCTAGACTCGAGCGGGCATGAGGATTAGACATAGTGTACTTTGATCTGCCAATGGGTGAGATCAATTGTGGCCAATAGTCTCGGTAAGTTGGGTGCGCGTGTTTAGTTACTTGGTGTGCTGCTGCTTGTCGGAAGGAAACCATGTACCGGTGCGTCCAAGGTAATGGTGCTCCCGAGATGAGCTCATTATGTTTATTATACTAAACCCAACTGGTGGACTTATGTCCGGTATAGTAAAAAGGTCGAGTGGTACTAGTCTCGGAATTAAAGAAGTTAATTAATTAATTTATCAATAAATTAATAAATTAACGAGCACTAAATCTTTGATGTGTGGAGATTAAGAATAAATTAATTAATTTGTTCCAGAAGCAATTTTGGTGTAGGATGGTAGTGTCAAAATTAATCCGTTAGTGGTACGATTAATTTTGTAATGGGTTAATTGAATAAGTAGAATTAATTATTTAATTAATTATTCTTAAGGGTTAATTAAGTAATTAACAAAGTAGAATTAATTAATTAATTAATTAATTAAGTTTTAAGTTTCAATTAGAATTAGAAAATGCTAGAGATTAGAAAATCTAATTGGATTTGGTTTATCCTATTAGATTAGTTACCTAATTGGATTTGGAAATTAATTAATTACCTAAACCCATTAGGAAGACCAATCCTAAACCAACTTGGGGTCTCTCTTGTAACTCTATATATAGACAAGGGATTAGCTATTCAAGATACACAGTTCATTAGATTTCAAGACAAGAAAACTTAGAGAGAGAAAATCCTCGAGAGAGAAATTATTTCCCTCAGAATTTTCATATTTCTCAAGCCTATTGGCTGGCCGAATTTTTCCCAATTTGGCGGCTGCGCGTGGCTTTCTCTCTCCCTCCAGGCGGCGCGTGAATCTCATACGCTAGGTGAGGTGGTGCTGGAATTTTTCCAGTGAGTGGATTGTGGTGATTTGCTGATCAATTGTTCGTTAGATTGTTGCCCACACAACATACGATCAAAGTCTTGAGGCATACAAGAGAATCACCTGAGTTTACGCTTCAATATGTAATTCTTATGTTTTCACTTTTAATTAATAATTTATTTGTTGCGTGATAAATCGAATAAGTACATACCAAGATCCTGCGCAATATTATTTCAAGCAAGGATTGAAATAGCGATTGTGCTAGCGTCTAGGCCCGGCCAGAGATTCTGATTCTGGAATGCGTAGCACGAAGGTGAGTTTCTGACTGGGCCCGGGCAGATAATCTTTCAAATTTGTGATGTTAAATGGTTGTACTGATGTCAAATGCTGATTTGTGTTGTTAAATGGTTATACTGATGTAAAATGCTGGTTTGTGATGTTAAATGGTTATACTGATGTAAAATGCTGGTTTGTGATGTTAAATGGTGGTTCTGATGTCAAATGCTAATTTGTGATGTCAAATAGTGATTTTTTATGTTAAATGGTGGTTCTAATGTCAAATGCTGATTTGTGATGTTAAATGGTTGTACTGATATCAAATGCTGGTTTGTGATGTTAAATGGTGTTTCTGATGTCAAATGCTAATTTGTGACGTTAAATGGTGGTTTTGATGTCAAATGCTGGTTTGTGAAGATAAATAGTGATTTTGATGTCAAATGCTGATTTGTAATGTTAAATGGTTGCACTGATATCAAATGATGGTTTGTGATGTTAAATGGTTGTACTGATGTCAAATGCTGATTTGTGATATTAAATGGTGGTACTGATGTTAAATGCTATTTTTTTGATGTCAAATGTTTTTTTTTTTTTTTTTTAATGTCAAATGGTGGTACTGATATTAAATGCTGTTTCTTCATGTTAAATGCTGGTCGGAATTCGCAGAGGAAAGCCTCGATGCCATGGCTGCTAGAGATTGAGAAGAATGATCATTATCAAACCATGCCCTGTCAAAAAGTTCATCATCATGATTAATAATAATAGAGCTATAGCTATAGTAGTAGAAGCAGCTGTAGCAGTAGCAGTAGCAGTAGTTGTAGTAGTAGTGAGGATTGAGGAGTTGGACCTTTGTGTTTAGGTAAAAGAAACGTAAAAAAAATTGATGTTAAATGCTATTTTTTATGTCAAATAGTAGTACTGATATTAAATTTTATTTTTTGATGTGAAATTGTGATATTAATGTTAAATGCTGTTTTGTCATGTACTACTATTAACATTTTATGTCAAATAGTACTACTATTAATGTTAAATGTGAAATTGTGATATTATGGTAAAATTAAAATTTTATGCACCACCAGACTACATTCGAAGTTGATGTCAAAAAATGATGTCAACTGCCATTTGACATAAAAAAAATGATGAAAAATGGCATTTGACATTAAACATCAATGATGATGTAAAATAACATTTGAAATAAAAAAGTTATGTCAAATGCTATTTGACATCAAAAAAAGATGAAAAATGTCATTTCACATCAAACATTGAAGATAATGTAAAATGATATTTGACATAAAAAAAAATGATAGCAAATGCCATTTGACATCAAAATTCTTGAAGGAAAGAGAGAATGAGAAGAGGGAGAGAAGAAAATGAGAGTATTGACAATAAATAGGAGAGATGAAAGAATGAGAAATGGAGGGAGAAAATGAAAAATATTGGCAATAAATATAAGAGAGAGAGAGATAGAGAGAAAATGAGGAGTCCGTTTACGGTGGTACTATAGGAGTAGGATGAATTTTACTCCTACTTACTGTAGCGCGCTACAGTAGCGCGCGCTACAGTGACGTGCTATAGTTTCGCGCTACAGTAACGCGCAACAGTTTTTTTTTTTTTTTTGACGCACAAACTTTTTAAAAAAAATACCTTTTTTAAAAAAAATTCTTTTTTTTTAAAAAAATACTTTTTATAACAAGGGAAATCAGATCAGGATTATATAGACATCAGATGAGAGAATACAAGAGATCAGATCAACAGACTATAGATATCAGATCAAGAATATAAAAGAAATCATACAGTAGAACTAAAATATAATTAACAAGAGAGATCAGATCAGGATTATATAGACATCAGATCAGCGAATACTTGACATCAGATCAACAGACTATAGATATCAGATCAAAAATATAAAAGAAATCATACAGTAGAACTAAAACATACTTAAAAAGGGAGATCAGATCAACAGACTATAGACATCAGATCAGCGTATACTTGACATCAGATCAACAGACTATAGACATCAGATCAAGATTTTAAAAGAAATCACACAGCAGAACTAAAACATACTTAACAAAGGAGATCAGATCAGGATTATATAGACATCAGATCAACTCATACTTGACATCAGATCAACAGACTATAGACATCAGATCAAGATTTTAAAAGAAATCACACAGCAGAACTAAAACATACTTAACAAATGAGATCAGATCAAGATTATATAGACATCAGATCAACTCATACCTGACATCAGATCAACAGACTATAGACATCAGATCAAGATTTTAAAAGAAATCATACAGTAGAACTAAAGCATACTTAAAAAGGGAGATCAGATCAACAGACTATAGACATCAGATCAGCGTATACTTGACATCAGATCAACAGACTATAGACATCAGATCAAGATTTTAAAAGAAATCACATAGCAGAACTAAAACATACTTAACACAGCAGAACTAAAACATACTTAACAAAGGAGATCAGATCAGGATTATATAGACATCAGATCAACTCATACTTAACATCAGATCAACAGACTATAGATATCAGATCAAAAATATAAAAGAAATCATACAGTAGAACTAAAATATACTTAACAAGGTAGATCAAATCATGATTATATAGACATCAGATCAACTCATACTTAACATCAGATCAACCGACTATAGATATCAGATCAAAAATATAAAAGAAATCATACAGTAGAACAAAAATATACTTAACAAGGTAGATCAAATCATGATTATATAGACATCAGATCACAAAATAGCAGACATCAGATCAACAGAATTTAGATATCAGATCAAAAATATAAAAGAAATCATATCATACAACAAAAACGTCCATAATATGTATCATAATAGCCAAAAATAACAAAAGAAATGAAGGTACTGTAGCGCGTTTACTGTAGCGCGCGGAACTGTAGCGCGTTACTGTAGCGCTACTGTAGCGCTACTGTAGCGCGCTACTGTAGCGGGGTAGGAGTAAAATTCATGGTGGTCCTATAGGACCACCATATAAATTACCGAAAATGAGGGGTTGGGCAAGCATGGTAAGGCGTGAGAGGGGGTTCAAATTTACATGTGGGAACTCGACGCATTTAATACGCCTTTGCAGCCATTTCAAGCCCTTTATACCCGATTTTATATAAAAAAATTCGTTTTTTATGTAAAAAACCGGATAGATATACAATGGCCCACTATTAGTAGCATTGTATAATTTGGGATAACTATAGGCTAACTTTTCACCTTTTAATCATTCACCAATATCATTTCTTATATTTTTTAACGAAAGGTATGTGACAGCAACAAATTATAAAGAAAAAAGAAAGTTTATACTACAAAACCACAGGACAGGACAAATTTAATTATAAGATGAAGAAATCTAGAGCACGGTACATTTAACCAAGTTTGACCCATTTTCCGTACCATCCATTTTTGTTTAGGTGAAAAAATAACTACTCCTCTGCAGGGATTCTTTTTCCTCTCTATTGGATCAATAGGAGACCATGTGCCCCCCGATCCCATGCATGCAACTACGCTCATAGTCAAAATTAAGAGTGTAACAAGGAGACAAAGAGAGAGACAAAATTAAAATTAAAATAAAAATAAAAATATTATTCATTGGAAAAACAAAAGTTTTCCGCGGTACAAGAACAGTGCACTTATCGATTTTCAATCCAAAACTCAAAATATCATCATAAAAAGGTAAAAACAACCCATGAGGAGTACTTTTCTTTTTTATTGTCTAAACCAGCCTCTAGCTAATCATCTAAAGAAACAAAGCAGGAAACTAAACTCCAGATATATCGATATCATGCCGCAAAATTCAATCTTCAACTTCTTGTGGATTCATCTTTTTGATTAATATTTGCGGAGGAAATTCTCAAACCAATAAGACGATAATTTACGATATCTTTTCAAAGTAGAGTAGTTGACATAGTTAATTCCAAAACGAACCGTATATGCATTTTGCCATTCAAAATTATCAATAAGTGACCATCCATAATATCCTTGTACCCTTGCCCCATGTCTGCAACAGCACAAATAAAAATTAGATATGATAGTAAGAGACACTATCTTAATTTTTTAAATAAAAAATTATTCTAAAACGAATGAATATTTCATTTTCAAGCAACTTACCGGATTGCTAACCGGACGTTCTGGAGATGACGATAATAAAATTGGATTCTAAAATTGTCTTGAAGGGCTTTTTCAAGTGGCAGTGACTGATCGTTTACTTCATCAACCCCTGAAACATTTTTGTGTAAGAAAAAATGTTTATGGTGCTGTAAAAATGTCGTTGTAATTGTTCATTGTCCTTCAATTTTAGTTTCTGGAGAGAAATATACTTATATAAGAGGGTAAGTCGTACCATTTTCTGTAATGTAAATGATTGGATTTCCATATCTTTTCTTTACATAGAGTATCAGGTTGTGAATTCCTTGTGGATAAATATGAAGCCAATCTGAACCAGCCTACACAACAAAATTTCCAAGTGACGTTAACTGCAGAAAGAAAATATTTAGAAATATATCAACGTTTGGAGGAATTAAAAAAAAATAAAAAAATCAAAGGGTGCATATACATGTATATTATCTTTATTTTTGTTTTATTACAACTCTTCTATCAAAAATATATTTCTTTCATTTATTTAACTTCTATCATTAAATTGGGCACTTTAAAATTAAAAATTTTAAAACTATATTGAAGTCTAAAATATTTTTTATGTAAAATTTTATGCCACTTTTTAAAATATTTTATATATAAAATTGGAGGGACCTATAAAAGTTAATCATAGAGAAAAATCTACCTGTGCTCCAATAAGCACGCCATTGCGGCTAGCTGCATTTCACCAAATTAAAGAGAAAAAAATTGTTAAAATTTTCTAAAAAAACAAATATAGATACAGTAGTACTATAAAGAAAATAAGGATACATATTATGCAGTATTACCCCCATCTTTGAAAGGGAAAAAAAAAAAAAAAAAAAAACACTATCCAAGGAAAGAACGAGTAAAAAAGTTTAAGATTTTTGTGTTTGAAAACAAAGCGAACTTGAGTAATTACCAGAAAGATCAACATGGTTGTCTGTGAGGTATCTCGCTTGGGCAGGATTGGGAGGAGTGGTCTGGTGAGAAGCATACAAGGCAGTGTAGTAATTCAAACCATGAAAATCATATGATCCTTTTAGTAATTTTGATTCTGCATCTGTAAATTTTGGAAGACGTTTGCCAAGAATAGCTCTCATTGTTGCTGGATAATCACCAAATACCAAAGGATTGACAAACCTAAAATGAGAGTATCCAAACACCATACATATGTTAGGCATTTGAGGTTTTGGTCTTCAAGAAGACAGTTTCATTTGCATTTTTATAAGAAGCTAAGGCAAAGAAAGAAAGAAAAAAAAATAGTGCCACTCATGTGTAGATAGCTATAGTACTTACCATCCATACATAAAATCTAGGGCTCGAACGGCAGCCCGTTGGTCAAGAGGCGAATTTGTCATAGGCACCATCCATATAGCAACGTTTGTCATCCCAATCTTACCTTTTTGAACAGCCTATTCGAAATATGAAAAAGCCCCATTAAATTTTGACTAATTAGTGAACATAGGATATTTAAGAATCATATCTAACCCAGATATACATAGAAGTAAAGGGTGGAAATCGTAGAATTTTGTTAATTAACCTGGTATTTTGTCCTATACAATTGAACTGCATGAGCATGAGCTAAGAGTTGATAGTGTGTGGCAATATAGGGTTCAGTGGCTGAATTTCCTCCCGTGCAATTTGGACTCACATATGATGAACACCGACCAGGTGCGGTTAGCCCACTATCATAACCAAATTGACTATAAGTAAATGGTTCATTGAATGTGATCCAAAGTTTTACACGATCTCCGAATTCTTTGAAGCACAGATTTGCAAAGTCAACATAATCTTTTCTGCAAACATGAAGCCATTTTTGTGAACATTTGATCCAAGGAATTATTACATTAGTTTTATCACTAGGAATTACACAACCACATACTTACATAATTTTATGATTCAAGAAACCACCATACTCATCCTCTAAAGCTTGAGGAAGTTCCCAATGAAAGATTGTCACCGCGGGTGTCAAACCTGTCAGATTTATAATTTAATTTGAAAAGTATTAGTAATGCGAAGTAAAAGTGGTGAACCAAAAAATATATATATAGGATACATAATTAAAGGCAGGAATAGATACAATGGCATACCATTAGCCAGAAGTTCATTGATGAGGTTGTTATAATACTCTATTCCTTTGTTGTTTACGCCCTTGCTAATCTTACCAGCTGCCAAAAAAACCACAAATTCCAATGCAATTAATTAAATATTCATTGTCTTCTTGTTAGCCGAAACTATTTTGAAATTAAATTGATTTTGGATTACATGGAATAACTCTTGACCAAGAAATAGAGAAGCGGTACGAATCTGCATTCATAGCCTTCAAAAGTTTGACATCCTCCTGTGAAAATTAATTAAAAAGGCAAAACCAAGCTAGTTAGTAGGAAAGTATTCCATGGTGGAAAAATTCTAAAGAAATTATTGTCATTATGTTGTATTATTATAACCGCGAATTTAGTTATACATTACCTTGTACCTATGGTAGGAGTCATCCGCAACATCTCCATTGCTGCGATTTGCTATTGCCTCTGTTATTTCAGAGGGGAAAAAAATATGTTTTCAAATTTAATATAATTATTTGACGAAAAAATGGACAGTAAAAATTTGTCTGAATCAAAATGAAATTGGCGGAAAATGTTGCAGAAGTGGTCACAATATGAGGGAAATGACTTTTCTGTACGAATCAAGTGCAGAATGTGTAGTGTAGAAAGTCAACTCTTTAAGGTTTAGGATGTAAATTAAGGTCAAAAACCAAAACCCTAATAAATAGTTAAAATAGAGTTAATTTCAGACCAGGGTATTTGTGTGTAAAATAATCCCAGTTGCTGAGACCTTTGCCATCAGCATTCCATCCTCCTTCCACCTACAAATTTAGAAGAAATGGTCAGCCAATCTTGGTCTCACTTATGTATTAAGTTAGAAAACATGCATTATACTTGTATTTTAAACATGGCGGACATGGGTAAATTTTTGAAGAAATAGTGCTTAAATGAAAATAAATTACCTGATAAGAAGCAGTGGCAGCTCCAAAGACAAAACCCTTTGGGAAACTGGTACGATTCAGAACACGTATTCCAAAACTAGGCTGTAATGGCTGAGCACTACGGTCTATTTTGTTTAAGCCAACCCTTTTGATTTGAACTCCATTTCCAAGCGCCCCATAAACATGGAAGACGAAGAGAATCCCTACAAGAAGGAGACGACCAATTGGGAGTTCCATGGCTGGCTAACTAATTAAGTTTATGTTTCTGCAAATTCTTCCCTAAGGCCATTTGGTTTATATAGGCAAATTCAACAGGCAGTGTATATAAATTATTACTTATGCATTCAAATTATTATTATTTATTTTAATCTGAAGATTACATTGGATCTTGATTCTCTTCAGTTAATTAATCAATCAATGAACAACTTGTGGGATTTTCATAAAACAAGAACATGCAAGTAAGCTGCCCTGAATGCACATGAACTGGACGTGGGAATTGTTTCCAAGCAATAATTAAGATCGAGTCAAGTACTGATACGACTTTTTATTTCCCTAAAAAAAAATGTTTATTAAACTAAATAATTTAATAAATAAAATTCTTTTTATAACACCGATGAAATATCCTACATGTTTAGGAAAAGAAAGAAACTATATACCTAAAAATTTACAAAAATTTGATACAAGAACATAACATATCAAACAAAATAGTTTCACAGGCCCGATAGGTAAGACGGACCAACGAATTTAATTATCCATTTATTAAAATATCATAAAATAAAATAATAAATTATAAAAGGACAGTGTATAAATTTACATCTACCATGTAGCGTGAAACCAACTAATAATACCAGTCCTCCTATCCTTTATACAAACATCAGTAATTCCTGAAGAGCCCTATCTACCTATACTATCAAACTCATAAACAAGGGACTGAATTAGAAACCAGAGCAACCAGTCCACACCATTTCCGAGTAGCAAATGCTAAAGCCAAAAAACGCTATAGAAGAACCAGCAGAGCCAACCCTAACCAAAAAATCTGCTCACTTATTTCCGTCCCTATAAACATGCTGCAAAAAGGAGTTAATAACAGACAAGAAGCCACAAATTTCTGGCAAATGGCAATATATATATATATATATATATATTAAAATGTACATAAACTATTACACAAGGAACAGGGACAAGCGGTCCCTAAAATTTGTATTCCTCCTCCTTAGTGGCCCTCCTTAACGTGCAATAAAATAATAAGATTGTTATAATAAAATAGAAATTGTTTTAAAAAAAATTAGATCAATAAAAATCACCGTATATATAAAAACGTATTTCAAATAAAATTTTTAATCAAATAAGTATATCTTTTAGGTAATTTATATTTGTCCTCTAATAATAGTTTTATTTCAAAAAAATTTTACCCTATATAAATAATTCAATTTCTATATTTTTACTTTCATTATATATCATTTTTCTATCCAAATTCAAAAGAGTATGATTTTAAATAAGTTCTATAAAATTGTACCCCAAAAAAAAAAGTTTTATAAAATTTATAAGGAAAAAATGCAAATTTATTCCTTATGGTATGTATGGCTTAGTGACAGATTTAGTCTTAAATATTTGTTAGTTGACAAATTTAGTCCTAAATTTTACTATCAATGACATATATAGTTTTAACAATAGTTTTTTTAATAAAAAGTGTATTTAAAACCTATGATAACATAGAAATCCATGTGTTATAAAATTTGTTACATGAATTAAATGAATCCACATGGTTTATGGGTTGACGAAATTACAATTTAACCGTTAAATATTTAAAAAAAAATTATTATTAGGACTAAATTTTTTGTAAATAATAAAGTTCAAAATTAAATTGGCCGACTGCCAAACATTTATAACTAAATCTACCATTAAACTATACTATAGGGATTATATTTACATTTTTTTTCCAATTTATAATTAACATATAAAGTTACAACTTAAATATTTTGTGCAAATTATGCCTGTTAGTTTAATTACCATGGGAGAGGATATCAGTATTAGGAAGTGGCATATTCATTCATGGTAATTTGTAAATATTACTGTGATTAAATGCAAATGCCACAGAGTTTTGCATGACCTGCTAATTTTACCATAATTGGTACTCCTCACGTTAGTGTGTCCAGATTTTTACGTAAGATAATTTTAAAAGGTTATAAAACATTTTATAAAATATTTTCATTTTAATATTTAGTTTTTTAGTTTTAAATTTTCCTTATTTAATGACAAAAGATATCTTTCTTGGAGAAAAACTGGTCCTTCTAAAAACAAAGTAAGGCTGACTTTATTTTTAAAATTAAATAATAATACGTAACAAATGGAGGGAGAGTACAAAAAAAATATGACGTAATGATATTTTATATCATAATTCATGGATATCATGAAAGATAATCAATTGTATAGAATTTATAGTCACTTTAGTATTGTGAACCTTCCTGAATGCCAATGTTCGATTATTTTTCTCTCTAACCAATATAATCATGTCATTTATCAATAAACTATCCTATTCTATTGTACATAAGTGTGTCTAATTGATGGTTTGATTAAATTGTTACCCACCCTGAACTAGCACTGAAAAACAACACCTAAAAGAAGAAGAAAACAAACGTCATAAAATACCACAACCTAAAACTGTGACAATTTCGTTATTATAAAAATTTAACAAGTATTAAAAAATTGCAGTAGTATTATTCTGACAAAATAACAACTAAAATGATTAACCTCTCAACATATAATGATAATAAAATTCGAGTAGAATGGCCCAATCCTAACTTAAAAACCAATTAAAAGTCTAAACCTATTCTAAGTAGAAAGCTAGCAAAAAGGTATGAAGTTGGCTGCCAAAACACTCGCCAATCTCATTTATTTTTGTAATAGAAGACAAGGAAGTCTTTTCTTTCCTAAAATAAGAAAGAATAAATGAACACCAATCCAACTGGCCGCATATGACGAATCAAAGCAAACAAAGTTCATGAATGATGGATGGCTCAGTTAAAGATTTAACCAAAACTTAATATTTATCGGCCAAAAAGATGAGTTAAAGATATGTTGATGAATTACTAGTGGGTGATGTTACTCCCTCTATTTCATATTATAAGTAATTGTTGTTCAAATATACATACTAAAAAAATGATTGTTATATATTTTTACAAAATTTAATTATAAATTATGTTATACCTCTATTTAATTCACTTTTGATACACTGTATTTACATGGAAAATTGCAAATCCTAATAAAGTTGTAATAAAATAAGAGTAATATTGTAAAAATAATGACTTATTTCGTATGAAATAAGTAAGTGACTTATATTTTGACGGATCTCACAAATTAAAAAAAACTTATAATATAAAATAAAAGAATATATTTCTACCGCTTCACTTCCAGATCCATTCAACCGCAAGAGGTTGACCGTTATCGGTCTGAAACTTAGATGACTCGAATTTAAAACCTATTAGTTTTAAGCGGGAGTGTCAACCACTTACTTACAACCCTCTTGTCATCGTTGAATCATTTATACCATCAACTTTGTTTATTTGAAATATTATAATAAATTTAAAATTTCATATGTGACACGACTCATAATCTAATAAATAATAAGTCATTGAGAAAAATAATTATACAGTTAAGGCACTAATACTTTTAATACTCTCTCTTCCTTCATCGGCATTTTAATTTTTCAAATAAAAGAGGATAGTTCAAGTTAAGAGAGAGAGAGAGAGAGAGAGAGAGAGAGAGAGAGAGAGGAGAAACTAAAACTTTGTATATATATATATATTTTTTTATGGTTTGTTTGTTTGAAATAGCTATAATATCTTACATCATTAAGCCAATCATACCCTTGGCTGGAGTGACACCTAAACGAAATTAGTATTTCTTTATTTTTACTTTTTAGATCTGAAATCCGCAACTTCCATTTAAATTCATTAATGATTCTTCGTGCATGATTTTATTACATTATCTTCAATTTCATAATTAATACTAACGTTAATATTGTTTAATACTTACAAATCCTACCCACTGCTGTGGCTGACAAGGAAGATTTGGACTCAGATCCGTTGGAAGCGGGATGGTGTATTTTATCAACGTTTCCCTTCGATTAGAGGAACGCTCGGTTTTTCGATCTCAAAATATTTCAGGGATGGCTGGCTGGCTTGAGACGATTTCAGTTCCAAACGGGTCTTAATTCGGTTACGATTTAGCTTTCATGCCAGTTTTTATTTGGTCCTTATTCAAGTTCTCATCATCCGAATTGATCTATATCATTTTTTAATTGGCTTTTCTAAATCATTTTTTGGATAGTTGTTTAAAAATTTTTATACTGTTTGTAGGTTCAATTAAAAAAAATATCGCCCCCGGTACAAAAATAATAATTATATTTGTTATATTTATCTAGATCAACGGATCAATCTAAATTTGTTGATCTATTCTCACCTTAGTCATTAGTCGATAAATATAAAAATATATTTGAATTATCGATAACATTTTTAGAGTAATATTTTTTTATAATTTTATATGTATATTTTTATTTAATAATACGATTTCAATAAAATAATAAATAAACCTTAATGATTTAATATGAGACGAAAAAATTTTAATTTTTTTTTCAAAATTATGAGCTATACAAAAAAATTTAAATAATAACAAAATATATTCTGGTGAATGAAATCAATGAATGCAATCGAGATAGGTTAGCAATATTTTCTGGACATTATCGAAGGCTCCTTGCTGACCGTTGAAAGTATCCTCTTATTATATTCAATTACAAAGTTGTATCAAAATGTAAGTAATTTATGATATGTGAAGGCTAGGCTTCGCTCCTTCTATTTTATTATTCTCATTTATGTTACTTTAATCATAATTTAAAAAAAAAATTAGTAGATAAAGAGTAATTAAATAATTATAGGAGGGGTGAAAGATAAGCATTAAGAGGACAAGAAATAATAATTAAAGGACGATACTTAACAAAATGGATGACTTTTTAAAAAAAATAGGGTATTAAATAATAAAAAGGGCAACGTGATATAACACTACCTGATATAATATGATAGGCCGGTCAATTTTTTATTTTTTTATTTTCTGGAAAAAGTAAAACGAAACAAAAACTAAACAAATAAAGAAGACCCTCTGACAATTTTCAGTAATATATGTATATATATAATTATAAAAGCAAAAGATTAAGAAAATTAGATTAGAGCAGCTATTTAAAACCCTTGATTTGCTCAATGGAATTAAACACACTACTCTTGCATGTTCAAATGATTCAAACTTGTAGTGAAAAAATAGGACTGGGATTGTGGAACCATACTTCCAAAGTCCCCATTTTTCAAGAAACAATAAAAAATGAGTGGCAGCCAAATTATGATTGGACCTTAGCTTAGGACAGTCAAAAGATTTTTTTTTGTTTTTTTTTCTTTCATAGAAATGAGCCCATACCTTAGTGGAATTTAACCTTTTTTTTTTTAATTAAAAATTGATTATAATTAATGGAGGGGGCATTTACACGAAGTAACAGAGGAGACAGTCAAAAGACGTTTTAAGTCACTATTGTTTCAATTTTTTATAAGGTATTTTGTATTGAGAATGTAAGATTTTGTTTTACAGAAAGTTTTTATGAAAAGAAATGAAAAAATATATCGAAGAATTTTTTTAAAAAAAATAGTAAGAGACAAATTAAAGAGAGAATTATAATTAACAAAGCCTCAATTTAGTCATATCTCTGTCCAATTATTGTTTTGTCTATGGTGTCCAATTAACAAAATAACATCGTGTCATTTAGAGTTAACCAGCCAATTAGAATGAAAGCACGTAGTTAATGACTCAACAAATACATTACATTAATAATTTATTGTCTTACACAGTTGATCTGTCTATGAAAATTAACTAATTTTTAATACAGGCTAGCTGTCTATTCCGTTAAAAAAAAAAGGAAAAACTCAAGATCTAAAACTACTTCGAGATGTGGCTGGCGCATGAAGAGATACTTCAAGTTTAAAATTGGAGAGCTTGAGAAAATGGTGGAATATGTTAATGGTGATGCATGTATTACTCGCTGTTATTTAATAATGAATCCGCCACCAAACTAGCTTATTATTATAATTTTATTTGCGATCTGCTAATAATATTTCTGGATCCAGGAAAGCAAAGATCCAAGGGATAAACTTGGGGCAATTTATACTCTACACATTTTACTCGCTGTCATTATTCTTTTTTATACTCCAAGGGATCTAGGTTATTATTATAATTTTACTCGCTGTCATTATTCTTTTTTAATTTTAATTATCTATAGTTTGTTATTAAACATTTTAGTAGTTGTTATTATTTTTTTTTAATTTTAATTGTTTCTTATCTTTTTCAATTGTTATATAATAGTACTAAAAATATAGAGATTATATTGTAATGTGTCATTTGACAAAAGGCATGATAATATTGATTAAGAAGAAAAAATAATAGACATTTAGGAGAGATTAACGTATTAAATGATTAAATATTTTTTCTATTAAACGAAAGGTGCTTCGAAAGTGTACGATATAATATGACTCTTATCTGTTTGGAGCAAAATATAATTTTTGTAGTGAGTTTGTTGTTGCATTATTAGTCCTGAAAACGATTTTCGACAGCAATAAAATCGTTTTCCATTATTTTTAATCGTTGAAACGATTCGCCACAGCAAGAAAATCTTATTCATTTTCGATCATTGCTTACAGGTCGTCGTTCTTCCCGAAACTGTTCCAAATTAGTGGAATTGAATACAAAGTATATTTATCCAATTTTAATTATAAAAATAAAATAATACAATTCACATAATTATGATTTTGAAATAAAAATAATATTACTTTTTACGTGTAAAAATAAAATAAATTCCGGCGGCTATAAATATAACACTAAAACCAATATTATAAATACGATATAGTTTAGGTAGGAAAAAAGACAATCGGATCCATCTGAGTTAACCGGGGAAGGAAATTAAATTTGAGAGGAATTATAGTGGAAGAGAGAAACTAGGAGAGAAAGAGTTCCGTCCCTACCACATCGTCTTCTACCCTCCGACACACCCTGATCTTTCTGGCCGGCATGGCTCCGCCGCCCGGCCAGAGGGAACAACTCCCCCCTCCACCGAATCGGCCAAAAACATTCTTATCCCTCTTTAACGATGCCTCCCTTATTTCTGTAACCCCTCCACCCTCCCCCAAAAGATCCAGAATTCCGCCATGGTTCCTATGTAATGGAATACTCCAAAATTGAGTTCGAAAAAATGATAGAACCCCATAGATTGAGTCTCGTTGGTAAGTTTTCATACGGACGTCCGCGTATGGCTGACATTAGGCGAGAATTTAACGCAATAGGTTTATTGGGAGATTTGAACTAGGGCTTTTAAATGCCTGTCACATTTTGGTTAGATTTGAGAAAGAAGAAGATTACCAACGTCTATGGCTCAGGGAAACTTGGAACTTCGAGGCCTTCAAATGAGACTCCTAACTCATCTCTAACCAAAATCTCTATATTTTACCGTTTTAATAAAATTTTAAATATTTTCTTTCATCAATTATTTTATATTATTTTTATTATTGTAAAACATCCTTATGCATCCTGAGCCATAAGTGGTATCAGAGCCTGGTTAGTATGTAATATGTTATGAGTCAACACATAATTTACATCATGAACATCATGAATAAAAATTCTAATATTAAAAATTTAAAAAGTGAGGAATATGATATTTCATAAAATTTAGATTTACTTAATAAATTGACTATTCCAAAAATTGAACCTAAGTTGATATACCAGTTAGGTGGTTTAAAACAAGTAGTAAAAACTACACAAAAATCTATTTCATTAGATAACAATGAAATAATAGTCATATTATTATCTGGGAAAGATGTAAGTCAATATAGACAAACGCATAAATTTCTTCACATAGGATTAGTGCAAATTGCATTTAAACCTTTAACTTTAGAAGGACTGCCAGAAAGCTTTATAGCAGCTTTAAGAGATGGTAGAAATTTGAATTGGAAACAATCGTTAATGGGAATTATACAATCTAGCTTTTCCCATGGACCAGTTTATTTTAATGTCTATCCTAATTTGCAGTTATCTTTATCTGATGTGAATATTTTAGATGCTTTAACAGTAAATGTTAAAACTCATGGTTATAATTATATTGTCAGAACAGAAGTTATATGTCTCTGTTATGGAATATATTATAAACCTTTGTTTACTTTGAATCCACAGTGTAAGCGAATCGATAAACCTAAAAATGAAACAATAATTATTGAAACTAATTTCAATAGGTCAAATATTACTTGTAGAAGACTTATTAAATGGGAAGAAATTACTTTTCCAGAAAATTGAGTAATAGAACAAGCTATTCATGCTCAACCACAGATTCAAAATCATGATAATATCATCATTTCCGAAAAGTACTTCTATGAGATCATATATATCACCTATAGATTATAGGGTAGATTCTCCTATGCATGCTAGAGCATCTACTTCTCAAATAAGGGAATTAGAGATTTCAACACCTCTTACTGAAAAACTGTATATAAACAGACAAAATATTGTGAGAGAAATAAATAGTCAAACTCAGAATAAAAATGAGTTAGAACCGACAATGTCAGAAATGGAATTTTCTATTTAATGGATAGGAGTCAACTTATAGATTTTAGCCCTGGCTCTCCAACCAGAACAATAATTTCTGAAGAATTTAAAGATCCAGGTTATAACCAGTTCAGAAAATGATTTTCTGAGAATTTTACTAGGGAAGAAATGTTATACTTTCAAGAAGAATTTTATAAATCCTGTAGTATTAAAAATGCTTTAATACCGTTTGCCTTATGGTTTATAGATACTTATATAAAAAGTTACATTTCAGTCATTGAAAGAGATTATAAACTATAAACTGGAAATGTTTATAAGGGTATATATCCTTCACAACAAGCTTTTCATATTGAAAAGAATGGAAAAACTCATAATTTTTTAGCTTTTCTTAAATTAATAGAAAATGATACATTGCATATTACCTAAAACATATTAATAATATGTTTGAACATTAGAATTATACTAATCTTTTTCTAGATATATTAGGAGAACAGATACAATCTATTCATAATAAGATTGAAATAATAATCAAGGCTATTAATAATATACAGCTAGCAGTTATAAAAATAACTCCTGAGGTTAAAGAAGCTTGTCCAAGCTTTCAGTCTCCTCCGTCTATATCTGATTTTAAGATAAGACCAATTCATGAATTAGAAAAAATTATAGAAGAAAAATTTAATAAATTAAGTATAAAAACTTTAGATAAAGAGTTACAGTATGAATTAATAGAAAATTCTGATCATAGCCAAGTTTTAAAAAACCAAATAAATAAAATTAATAATAGGTGGGCAGATAAGCCTATACAGAATAAATTTTATTATAATAGACCAACTGCTATGGATGTATTACATGAAGAATATAATGATACAATTGATATTAGTTATTCTGATAATAAAATTTATGAATGGAATATTGATGGATATTCAAATAAGCAGATTTATAATACAATTCATAGAATGCTAATGTATTCTACTATTTGTAAGAATAATAATAATTCTGATAAAACGATTGCAGCAATGATAATTGCTGGATTTACTGGACAACTTAAAGGTTGGTAGGATAATTTCTTATCTCAACAAAATAAAGGTGATATTCTGAAAATAGTAAAATAAGAAAATAATATTTTAGTAGAAAATGCAGTTTATACACTAGCTATTAATATCTATTAATATTATAGAACACTTTACTGGAAGGTTTAGTGATAATAGTGATACTATTAGAACTTTATTATAGAATTTAAGATGTAAAACACTTTCAGACTTTAGATGGTATAAAGATACTTTCTTGAGTAGAGTAATGGAATTACCAGAATATAGTAATACACATTGGAAATCTAAATTTATAGATGGACTCCCAAGCTTATTTGCTAAAAGGGTTAGAAAAAGTCTTAGAAAAAATAATATTACCATAATATATGAAAATTATAAATATGGAGCATTAATAGATACTTATATTCAAGAAGGATTAGCTCTGTGTAATGAGATAAAGTTGAATCAACAAATTAAAAGACAAAATCTTGATGAGAAAAACAATTAGGACAATTTTGTCAACAATTTGGACTAGATAATCCCACATCTAGTAAAAGTCATAAAAAACATAATAAAGATTGTAAATCAAAACATAGAAGATCTTCTTAGAATCATATTGAAAAGAAAAATTAGAGAAGAGAAGAGAAAAATAAAAATAAAAACCCTAGATATTATAAAAGGAAAAACAATGAAAGACATTGTAAGATATGTGGTAAAATTGGCCATACTTCAAAATATTATTGGACTAAAAGAAAGATTAATAATCTTGATATTCCGGATGATATAAAATCCATAATTATACAAACCCTACAAAATTTTGAATCTGATAAGTCAGAAACAGAAAATACGGATATTTCTGAATCAGAAGAAGAAATAATAAATGCTCTAAAAAATGAAAATAGTTCTGAATCAGAATGTGAACCCTGTAGCACAGGACAAATTTGTTCTAAAGAAAAGAATAAAATTGAAGATAATCTCAATCAAGATGAATTTTATAAAATAATGTCTCAATTTTCAGACATGACACTTAATGTACTAACTTCTAACAATGTAATTGAATTATTAAAATCAATAAAAGATTCTGAGTTAAGGATGCAAATTATTGATTAAATAAATACAGAAGAAGGAACTTCATCATCCTCTAATATTGAAGAAAATGTTTCAGAGAAAATACTGAATCCTAGTAGAACATATAACATGACTGATGTCATGAATCAATTAAGAAATAAATATCAGAATAAAAAAGAAAATATTTCTCTTCAAACTCTTTATAAAGAGATTAATAATCTAAAAGAGGAAATTAGAATATTAAAAAATAAGAATGTGATTCAAGAAACTAGAATTTCTAAATTAGAAAATGTTTTTACAGATACAGTTTCAATAGGAAAAGCTATTGAACATAATATTCCAGAAAAATTTATTGAACATAATATTCCAGAAAAATTTCTTTCTACTCTTGAGACAATAATATCTCAAAAATGGTATATTAAGATATCATTATTAATTGATAATCATTATACAAAAACTTTTACTACTTTAATTGATAGTGGAGCAGATTTAAATATTATACAGGAAGGATTAATTCATACTAGATATTTTCATAAAACCAGTCCTAATTTATAGCATGCTGGAGGTGATAAATTCCAGATACAATATAAACTTCCTAAAGCTTTTGTATGTATTGATAATAAATGTATTACTCAAAGCTTTATTCTAGCTAAAAATATTTCTAATCAAGTGATATTAGGCACACCATTTTTAAATAATATATATCCAATTAAAAAAATTGATAATAAGGGAATAATTGGAACTTTTGAGAATGATGATATTTTCCTTGAATTCATAATAGAACCATTTACTAGAATATTGCATAATATTTATGATAATATCAAGGCAAAATAGAATCAAATAAATTTCTTAAAACAGGAAATTAGTATTCTATCAATTGATGAACAATTGAATAATCCTAAATTACATGATGAAATTGAATTATTAAAAAATTATTTCTCTGTAGAAATATGTAATGATCATCCAAATGCTTTTTGGAATAGAAAGAAACATATTGTTTCTTTACTATATGAAGATTCTTTTAATGAAAAGGAAATTCCTACAAAGGCTAGGCCTTGTCATATGAAATCAAAATATCTGGAAATATGTAAAAAGAAAATTGAATCTCTTTTACAAAAAGGATTAATAAGTCCTTCACAATCGTCATGGTCATGTACTGCTTTCTATGTTAATAAACATTCAGAAATAGAAAGAGGTATACTTAGATTAGTAACAAATTATAAACCTTTAAATAAAGTATTAAAATGGATTAGACATCCGATTCCTAATAAAAAGGATCTACTTGATAGACTTTATGATAGTCTAATACTCTCTAAATTGATTTAAAATCAGGATATTGACAAATTCAGATTAATAAATCTGATAGATATAAAACAACATTTAATGTTCCTATAGGATATTATGAATGGAATGTAATGCCATTTGGTTTAAAAAATGCCCCTTCTGAATTTCAGAAGATTATGAATGATATATTTACTCCTTATAGCACTTTTATAATTGTTTATATTGATGATATCTTGGTTTATTTTAAAACCATTAAAATGCATTTTAAACATTTAAATATGTTTAAGTCGATTATTGTTCAAAATGGGTTAGTGGTTTCAAAACCAAAAATGGTATTATTTCAAACCAGAATTAGATTCCTTGGTCATATCATTGAAAAAGGAAATATAATTCCTATAAATAGAAGCATAGATTTTGCTGATAAATTTCCTGATAAAATAGTTGATAAAACAGGAGTACAACGATTTCTAGGAAGTTTAAATTATATTGATCCTTATTATAAAGATTTGATAAATGACACGGCTATATTATATGATAGACTTAAGACAAATCCTAAGCCATGGTCTGAAGATCATATAGAGGCAGTTAAGAGAATAAAATCTAAGGTAAAATCACTACATTGTTTAATGCTGAGTAATCCAAATTGGAAAAAAATAATTGAAACAGATGTTTCTGACATAGGATTTGGAGGAATATTAACTCAGAAAAATCCAGATAATAAACAAGTATATCTTGTTAGATTTCATTCAGGAAAATAGAATGAATCTCAAAAGAATTATGCTACTATTGCTAAAGAAGTTTTAACAATAGTTAAATGTGTTTTAAAATTTCAAGATGATATATATAATCAGAAATTTATCATAAAAACATATCGCAATGTTGCAAAATTTATGTTTCAAAAGGATTTTAAACATGATGTTTCTAAACAAATGTTTGCAAGGTGGCAGGTTCATTTAGCCTCATTTGATTTTGAAATTCTTTATAAAAAAGGAGAAGATAATAGTCTTCTAGATTTTTTGACTCGAGAATATTTAAATTCATAACAGATATGAGTTCTCGAGACAGAGGAACTTCTTCTTATAGAGGAAGAGGTGGTCAAAGAAAGATTCCAGAAATTATATCTCAGCAAGGAAAACAAAAGCTTATAGCTATGGATTTGTCTCAGGATGCTGAATATCAAGCATTCTTTGAATTCAAAAGAAGTCAATAAATTGCTGATTGAGGGAATGAAAATCCTTCTTATGCCAAAATAATCGGTGAAGAAGAAACTGAATCCAATAATATTGGATTTTCAGAAAACGAATACAAAGAAATTATATTTCTTTTGGAAGAAAAAGGCTTGAAATGGAAAAATGATCCATGGGCCTTAATGCAAAGGTATTTGGATAATTCATCCATAACCACAAGGACTTATAAGTCCAGGTCTTTTTATGAACAAATATTGGTTTAGAGTGGATCTTGTGAAATTTCACACTTTACTGGAACAAATAAATATATTTATAATTTCAGTAAAGTAATTATCAAAAGGGTTATATCCTTAGAAGATTGGGGAATATCTCTAATGAAAGAAAAAGATATATTGATTAATAAATCAACAATAATTAAATATAATTACTGAGATTATTGTGATGCCTTCATAAAGGTATTCTATTATGAAAATGATAAGCACAAACATTTGTGGTTTATAAAAATTTGTGCTCATGTTTATAACAATGATGTTTCACATTGGTTCTATTCTTTTGGTCCTACTCCGAATATTTTACCAGAGAAAATGAAAATCTTTTTTGATAGATGAGTAGAAAGCTTCTAAAGAAGCAAGAGATAAAATTGTATATTGAGGGAATCGCCTCATGTTTCGTTTTTATTGAATTTTCAATACCATGGATTTGGAAATGGACTCCATAAATTGGTCATATCAAGACGGGAATCCCCTGCTTACAGAGAACATTTTATACAAAGTTCTGGGATAAGATGATGAAGGTTTATCCAATCAGTCAAGAGATCTTGGGAAAAGAGACAATTGATCTTATGGAAAGACAAATCAGTCTTTATGAAACCCAAAGGGAGGCTATTAACACTCCATCTCCTTTTGATCACATTTTAAGAAAATTTAAAATGAGATCAGAAAATTTAACCAAGGAGAAAATGATTGCTGCCTATATCAAGGAAATGAAAAAAGATCTGATTTCTCAATTTGAAAAAGTAAGATCAGCAAAATCAGACTCAACTATGGCATCTGAATATATGCAAGATGCACAGGATCCTAATGAGGTGTGTATTGAAGACATTTTTGAAGCCATCAAAGATACATTGATGGAGACAATTACAAAGAAGAATGGAGAAGGATCTTCTTCCAATCAAAGAAAAGCTGGAGAATAAAGACACTGTAGACTGTTGCTGATGAAGACATTTTCCTAATAAAGGAAGAAAAAGAAGAAAACTAGATCCGGGAATCCCGACTTCGCTTTAAGTATTCAGCCAAAATAATTGGCTTTTTACTGTACACTTTTTGACTTTTTTTTGTTTTGTTTTAAGAACTATTCATAAATAGTTCTTTTCACTTTTTTCTTCTATAAATTAGATAGATTAGTTCATAGAAAAAAACAAGTTATAGAATTTTGCTTTTGTATACTTCTCTCTCCCTCTCTTGTAGCTCATATGTTGAGCACTTCTTTCTTTTGTACATCATTTCTAAGTAAATAAAATCAACTAATTTTATAAAAGGAGCGGAGCAGCTCTTGAAGGGTACCGAAGTTCGAGAACTGTAAGTTTATAACTTATTTATTGAATGATGTTTAGCTTTATAGGCTAAATATATTTATGTGTTGACTGATAACTGTTCATGCTAAAACATGTAATCGATCTTGTTTATTGCTTATAATACTCAAAGGTTGGATAAGTGTAATTGACCTTAACATAAAATTTATATCTGTTGAATATATTGCCGTTGTTAGGCGTTTAGGGCAGTTTGGTATATGTTTTGGCTAAAAGATTTTATGAAAGGGTAAAAGTATATTTATTCCCTTATTATTCTCAAAAGATTTATTCTTATTATCAATTATAATAAAATATCATCTTTTGAGAATCACAATGGTGTGCCTAATATTTATTCCCTTATTATCAATTATAAGTATATTTAATTATCTTAAATCTTAATATATATTTTAAAAATATATATCTAATAAATGAGATTAATAAATTAAATATAAAATAATTTAAAAATTAATTAGTAACAATCTCAGTCTAATCTAGAGAGTTTGGAGTTTTTCAATAATTTAAATGGTGGAGGGAGTTATTTGCCCGATTATTAAAATTTTAGAGGGTTTTGTAATATTATTCTAAAATATTAATGTCTATTTTTATTACTGTAATTTTTTTTGTGTGAACTTTTATTTGTTGTTATAGTAGTTTATTAATTTTAATTTGAAATGATTATGTTTTTAATCATAATTGTATTGCGTATTTATTTTTTCTGTTTAAAACACTTCACAATGTAATATTAATTAGTAAATTATATTTTAATATTTTTAAATGAAAAATTATTTTAAACACTTTAATAAACAATTTAAAAAATTAAAATAACAAAATAAAAATAAATAACATGTGAGGAAAGGAAAATAAATATATAGAACGAGAAATATACATGAAAAAGAAAATAAAAAATATAAATATTTGAGTGAATTTCAAAATAGGTCATCATACATTGGTAAAGTTTAGGTTTTGGTCACTAACTTTTACATCGGAATTTTAAATTTGGTCATTCCGTCCATATTGGCTGTTAACCATCTTAACGGAGCCTTTTTTTGAGGGCATTTAACGCGCTCCAGTTGTCTTCCTTTCTTTTGTTATTTTTGGCTAATTTTTTTTTTATAGACATCAGATCAGCGAATACTTGACATCAGATCAACAGACTATAGATATCAGATCAAGAATATAAAAGAAATCATACAATAGAACTAAAACATACTTAACAAGGGAGATCAGATCAGGATTATATAGACATCAGATCAGCGAATACTTGACATCAGATCAACAGACTATAGATATCAGATCAAGAATATAAAAGAAATCATACAGTAGAACTAAAACATACTTAAAAAGGGAGATCAGATCAGGATTATATAGACATCAGCTCAGCGAATACTTGACATCAGATCAACAGACTATAGATATCAGATCAAGAATATAAAAGAAATCATACAATAGAACTAAAACATACTTAAAAAGGGAGATCAGATCAGGATTATTTAGACATCAGATCAGCGAATACTTGACATCAGATCAACAGACTATAGATATCAGATCAAGAATAAAAACGAAATCATACAGTAGAACTAAAACATACTTAAAAAGGGAGATCAAATCAGGATTATATAGACATCAGATCAGCGAATACTTGACATCAGATCAACAGACTATAGATATCAGATCAATAATATAAAATAAATCATACAGTAGAACTAAAACATACTTAAAAAGGGAGATCAGATCAGGATTATATAGACATCAGATCAGCGAATACTTGACATCAGATCAACAGACTATAGATATCAGATCAAGAATATAAAAGAAATCATACAATAAAACTAAAACATACTTAAAAAGAGAGATCAGATCAGGATTATATAGACATCAGATCAGCGAATACTTGACATCAGATCAACAAACTATAGATATCAGATCAATAATTAGTCTTTTAGAAGGGTATTCGCTAATCCCTTCTAAGTATGTTAAGTATGTTTTAGTTCTACTGTATATTTTTTTTTATTCTTGATCTGATATCTATAGTCTGTTGATCTGATGTCAAGTATTCGCAGATCTGATGTCTATATAATTCTGATCTGATCTCCCTTGTTAAGTATGTTTTAGTTCTGCTGTATGATTTCTTTTATATTATTGATCTGATATCTATAGTCTGTTGATCTGATGTCAAGTATTCGCTGATCTGATGTCTATATAATCCTGATATGATCTCCCTTTTTAAGTATGTTTTAGTTCTACTGTATGATTTCTGTTTTATTCTTGATCTGATATCTATAGTTTGTTGATCTGATGTCAAGTATTCGCTGATCTGATGTCTATAAAAAAAATTAGCCAAAAATAACAAAAGAAAGGAAGACAACTGTAGCGCGTTAAATGCCCTCAAAAAAAGGCTCCGTTAAGAGGGTTGACAGCCAATATGGACGGAATGACCAAATTTAAAATTCAGATGTAAAAGTTAGTGACCTTTTTTGAATATTTAAAAGTTAGTGACCAAAACCTAAACTTTACCAAAGTATGATGACCTATTTTGAAATTCACTCTAAATATTTTAGTGAGCCCACGAATTAAAAAATTAAAAAAAATATAGAGATGGTACACTGCTATTTTAGATATGTACTGTAGCATATCTCTATTTTAGAGATGATTTTGAAGATGTTTAGAAATTATCTCATCTCTATATTTGAAGATCTAACCCATTTTAAAGATGGGTTGGAGATGGCCTTAAATTGGCTCCGACATTCAAATTTGAAGAGGACCCTCCATTCGCACGGATATGGGTCTCCTTGAACAGGTGGAAATTTGAAGGATGCTCAGCCCACAAAGCAGCAGCAAAGGCTCATTCAAAAGAATTACAATCCACTTTTAGCTAGGAGACAAACATATGATATCATCATCTTTTTTTCATCACTCTTAAAGAGTCTTTCGTTCCATCATCTCATACCTTCCTTAAACCAGCCCGAGCCCTCGGTAGCACGTTTCTGTGCTGTGGTAAACCTTCTTGAACCTCTGCCCATCTATGTAAAAATTGGGGAAAAGGGTCTTTTGCAAAAACAACTCTTCACATAAAAGTTTGTTCCCAAATACTGTGTTAAGTGCAAGAAAATAGGACATGAGGAGAAAAACTGCAAAATAGGAAAAAATCCTACTGTGGAAAAAGCAATTTTCCAGGCTGGAGAAATTATGGTTGTTGGGTCACCCGTAGGCGTTGAAAAGCATCCAGAGGAGACAACAAAACAGGGAGGGGTTGCAGGGTCATCTAGTTTGACTCAGAAGGAAAAGTCCGACATCCCGACAGTAGCAGAAAATCACTCCCAGAGGATGACACCATTAGTAATTCCTGATTTGCCAACTATTTTGCCCTGACAGCAGAGCCAGATTATTGAAAGACTGAAACACCAGCATCCCAAAATAGCAAGAGAATTGTTCTCGGAAATATCTGTTAAAACCTTAGGCCCTCAATCCATATTTAAGAGAAATTAAAGATGCTAAATAATCAAGAAATCTGATTCCATGAAGCTGAGTCTATAACTGGACTGAATTGAGCTATGAAAGATGAGAATCCGTCGAGCTGCAGGGAAGAAGTCTTCCAATGTACAAACCCTCACTCTTTATTCTTGTTCTGTTCGAATGGGGAGAAAGAACCCGTGGAGTCGTTTCTACATTGGGGACTACCTCAATATACACATTGTAAATATAATTTACAATATTTACACAGTAGGTCCTCCTATTCTACCCATCACAGAATAGGCACCCGCTAATTTGAGTCTATGCCTATTTAGACCACACCAACAAAGGTCCTAACCAAAATCACTTAATTAGATAACTTTCATAGGACCAACAAGATAAATAGCAATGCAATATACCACTAATCATAATGTAATAAGTCCACAATACCTAAAAGATTTTACAACATCGCACTTAGACTATACATTATACCTTATAGTTGTATATTACGTCAAAACCATTTGAGTACTCAGATTTTGCTATTATCTTAAAGAATCCCGTCCATCAATCATGTCACTGCAGGATCAAATGGGCCTTCGTCACCATAAGTGTAACTAAACCCATCAATGGTCACAACATCAATACAATCAAATGACATGGATCAAGTGTGGAAGCATAGCATGAAAAATTCATGTAATGTGATCTACAACATGAATTTTCAACTAGTTCTCTTTATTATCGGTAGAGATCAACCAAGCCTAATATCAAAATATAAAACTTGAAACTGAAAACTTTATACTTGAAACTTGAATGCTATAGCACTGTAACCAAAATTATAGAACCCAAAAGAAAACAAATTTACAAACTCCCACTAAACCATCACATCACTAGATAACATAACACCCATCCGAACAACATGTTCAAGAAAGACTTTGGGTGGTAAACCTTTAGTGAAAGGGTTTGCAATATTGGAGTTTGTCCCAATGTGTTCTATGGCAATCTGACCATTCTTAATCCTTTCTGTAACAACTAGGAATTTGATGTCTATATGCTTTGACTTGGTCGAACTCCTATTGTTAGAAAAATCTGCAGCTGCTTTATTTTCAGAAAATAACTTCAATGGTCTTTCAACACCATCCACAATTCGCAGTCCTGTGACAAAATTCTATAGCCATAAAGCTTGATTGAATGCCTCAAAACAGGCTATATACTCTGCTGCCATAGTAGAGGTGGCTATAAGTGATTGCTTGACACTTTTCGAAGAGATAGCACCTCCTGCTAATAAATAAACATAGCCTGAAGTTGATTTGAAATTGTCTGGGCATCCATTATAATCGGAGTCTGAATAACCAAAGATCTCTATTTGACCAGAACTCCTATATGTGAGCATATGATATGTAGTGTCTCGAAGATACCTCAAAACTCTTTTGACTGCTTTCCAATGACCCAAACCTGGATTACTTAAGAATCTACCAAGAACTCCAACAATATATGCAATATCTGGGCGTGTACAAACCATAACATACATCAGACTCCCCACAGCAGAAGCATAAGGAATCTTTTGCATTTCCTTACTTTCAAAATCACTTTTGGGACACTGATCGAGACTAAACTTGTCCCCTTTAGAAACTGGAGTATCACAAGGTCTACAATCCTGCATACCAAATCTCTTAAGAACCTTCTCGATATAGCTCTTTTGTGATAACTGAAGTAAGAACGATCCCGGTATATCTGAATACCCAACACAAAAGAGGCGTCCCCAAGATCTTTCATTTTAAAATTCTTTGAAAGAAATTTCTTGGTTTCACGCAACAAGACTATATCGTTGCAGGCCAGAAGTATGTCATCAACATACAAAAGCAGAAAAATATATTTACTCCCACTGAACTTGTGATACACACAATCCTCTACTAGATTGACCTCAAAACCAAAAGAAAGAATAACTTGATGAAACTTATGATACCACTGACGGGATATTTGTTTGAGCCTATAGATGGATTTCTTTAATTTGCAAACCATCTGTCCTGGATTTCCAGATACATAATTTTCAGGTTGCACCATATAGATCGTTTCATTAATATTACCATTAAGAAATGTTGTCTTAACATCCATCTGATGTAGTTCAAGATTGAAATGTGCCACAAGCGCCATTAATACCCTAAAGGAGTCTTTTGACGATGCTGGAGAAAAAGTCTCAGTATAATCGATACCTTCATTTTGGGTAAATCCTTTAGCAACAAGACGAGCCTTATATCTCTCGATATTACCTTTTGAATCCCTTTTGGTTCTAAAAATCCATTTGCAACCAATGGATTTCATACCTTCTGGTAATTCGACAAGATCCCAAACGTCATTGTCACTCATTGACTTCATTTCCTCATTCATGGCATCTATCCACTTTTGAGCATTAGTACTTTCCATAGCTTGACTAAAGTTGATTGGATCACCATCAACTGTGCTAATGGTTTCCTCATACTCAAGAAGAAATGTAACATAATCATTTGGAATTGCACTTCTCCTTTCTCTAGTGGATCTCTTTAATGGCACATATTCTTGAGGTTGTTGAGTTTGATTTTCTGGAATATCATTTTGAACTTGACGAGGGAAATCAATATCATTGTCCTTTCTATTTTGAGATGTTTCAGGAACAATCTCAGGAATGATAACTGTAGAAAGAGAAATAACTTGCTCTTCAAGGACAAAATCCTTATCTGCCCCCAAACTCAATATTCTCAAAAAACTGGGCATTTTCCGTCTCAAAAAAGGATTTAGTTTTGGGATCATAAAACTTATATCCCCTGGACCTTTCAGCATATCCAACAAAATAACAACTAATTGTTTTGGAATCCAGCTTCTTTTCATTAGGCACATAAGGTCTAGCCTCAGCTGGACAACCCAAAATATGCAAATGTTTAAGACTAGGCTTCTTGCCTATCCATAACTCATAAGGGGTCTTAATTGTTGCTTTAGTTGGAACTCTATTAAGAAGACATGTGGCTGTCTTAAGTGATTCTCCCTACAGTGAATGTGCAAGATGGTGTTGGATTTGAATACATAAGCTATGCTTGTGTTGTATAATTTCCCAGATTAATATATCGATTTATGTTTCAGTTATATCTTGTTGTGCATTTATGTCCATTTATACTATGTAAGTAGATGATGAGGTGTCTGGTGTGACACAGTAGATCTCATCATTGGTTGAAAGACATAGTATATAAATGAGGTTCGTAACCGAGACAGCTTTGGACAAACTATCAGTTTAGGTTATTATGTGATTCAGATAATTAGTTTATCAAGACTAATTGAATCATGTAAATATGCCCGGGGCATATTGAACTTGACCTTTAGGAATGATTTGTCTTGTACTGATTTAATAGACAAATCGATCCTTGTATTCTATCTCTTAATCCCTAGACTCGGGCGGGCATGAGGATTAGACATAGTGTACTTTGATCTGCCAAAGGGTGAGGTCAATTGTGGCCAATAATCTCGGTAGGTTGGGTGCGCGTGTTTAGTTACTTGGTGTGCTGCTACTTGTCGAAAGGAAACCATGTACCGGTGCGTCCGGGGTGATGGTGCTCCCGAGATGAGCTCGAAATATTTATTATACTAAACCCGGCCGGTGGACTTATGTCCGGTATAGTAAAAAGATCGAGTTGTACTAGTCTTAGAATATTAAGAAGTTGATGAATTAATTTATCAGTAAATTAATGAATTAACGAGCACTATATCTTTGATGTGGGGAGATTATGAATATAATTTAATTAAGTTGTTCCGAAAGCAATTCTGGTGTAGGGTGGTAGTGCCATAATTAATCCGTTAGTGGTACGATTAATTATGTACTGGGTTGTTGACAAATGTAGATTTAATTAATTGAGAAATTAATTAATCATTGTGTCAGTTGGTTGTGAATCATCCCAGGAACTGGTTTGGGATAAGTGAATCCCTGTGTCAATTGGGAGCGATTCATCCCAGGAACTGGATTGGGATAAGTGAATCTCTGTGACAGTTGGGAGTGTATCAGTCCATGAACAGGATTGAAGGAAACAGAATCTGTATTAGTCCAGAAACAGGATTGAAGGAAAACAGAAACCCAGTAGGAAGACCAATCCTATTCCAACTTGGGGTCTCTCTTGTAACTCTATAATAGACAAGGGATCTGCCATTCAGAAAACATAATTAATCCACAAGATTTCTAGAGAGAGAAAACGTTTCTCTCTCCAAGTCGGATTTTAAAGAGCAATTGCAGCTGGTTCTTGGGTTTCTAGTGGTCGAAATTTTAGCCTTGGAGTATACCAGCTGCAAGCAGCTTTCTCTCTCTTAGGGCAGTGCGTTTATAGTACGTGCCAGGTGCTGCGGTGCTAGAGTTTTCTAGCAGGTGGATTGTGGTGATTGGTAGATCAATTGGCTTCTAGTTCGTTGCCCACACAATGTGAAGTCATAGTCTTGAGGCATACAAGAGAATCACCTGAGAGCACGCTTCAAAGTTATTTTTCTATGGTTCCACCTTAATTAGAAATTTTTGTTGCGTGGTAAATCGAGCAAGTGTGAACCCAGATCCTATGTGGCAAACCTTTCAGATGGTACGACTTATCATACTACGCACCATATCTTTAAGGTTTCTATTTCGTCTTTCAGCTACACCATTCATAGAAGGACTACCAGGCATGGTGTACTGTGGGACGATGCCACACTCATCGAGGAATTTAGCAAATGGCCTTGGGCGTTGTTCACCTGAACCATCATATCTACCATAGTATTCACCACCACGGTCAGATCGTATGGCTTTAATACTTGTGCTAAGTTGATTTTCAACTTCAACCTTAAAGCTTTTGAACACGTCCAGTGTCTGAGACTTTTCATGAACGAGATAGAGGTACCCATAACATGAATAGTCATCTATGAACGTAAAAAAATATGTTTGACCATTCCAAGAAGTCGTTGGGAATGGACCACATTTGACCATATGTATTAGTTCTAAGACGTCCTTAGACCTGTCAGCACCAAATCTCCTTTTTTTTGTTTGTTTGCCCTTAATACACTCAACACAGACTGAAGAATCTGAAGAGTCACATGAATCATGAATTCCATTTGTCACTAGTCTTTCAATGCTTTGTTTAGAGATGTACCCTAAACGTTTATGCCAAAGTGACATAGAATTCTCATTTGTTAATTTTCGTTTAGTGCCATGGGAATCAACATGTAATATATCATGATATGAAGCAACGGTATATAATAAATAGAAGTTATCACCACTTGATAAAGACCCGGCACCAACTTTAGTTGAGTTTAGTACAAGACTGAATTGGCTATTTCCAAAAGAACAAAAATAACCTAATTTGTCCAACATGGAAACAGAAACTAAATTCCTTCTAAAAGAAGGAACTACATAAGTCTCATACAGGTCCAAAAATGACTAGTCTTTAGTAATAACCTAAAAGTGCCTATTGCTTCTACTTCTGCCACTTCGCCATTTCCCATATAGATGCATCTTTCAGTATCAGTTGGCTTTCGGCAGTTCAGGCAACCCTGTATAGACAAACTTATGTGAGTAGTAGCACCAGAATCTACCCACCAAGTATGTCGGGGTGCTGAAACCAAATTGACTTTAGAGCAAACAAAAACAATGCACTTACCCTTCTTCACATACCAAACGTGATACTTAGGGCATTGTTTCTTCTAATGTGAAGCGTCACCACAAAAGAAACAACCAGATTTGTTATCCTTTGCCTGTTTCTTCGATGGTGATGCACCCACAACTGCTTTGTCCTTTTGCTTAAAGGTCTTTTCCCTTTTTTTTCTTTTATTAGTAGCCTTAGAGGTAGTAGCTAAATTAGCACTTTCAGTTTGATCTTGCTTTTGACATTTCTCTTCTTGCACACAATGCGAAATGAGCTCATTTAGAGTCCATTTCTCCTTTTGGCAGCTATAAGTGACCTTTAACTGCCCAAAACGTGCAGGAAGAGAAATCAAGTTTTCCCAAAAGGGTACTTGTCTCCACCTTATCATTTTTAACAAAATTCTTTTTGATCTATGTCAGGAACACTTTTGCGCTACAATTCTCCTCTACTATACAGCCCCTTAACGTTTTTGGAATAGACCATTTCATAATCATCAAGCTGATCATGTCTGATCGTTCCCACTTCTCTAATTCCCTTTTTTGATCAAGAGAACTTCAGCTGTGAGGGGAGCAGGATGATCAACTCGAAGAGCAAGGTCCAAATCCATACAGCCAAGGATTATCAGCAGTGTCTCATTCCATTGCTTAAAGTTTGTACCAATTAAAGCTGGAATGGAGTTTATAGTAACCACTGTATTTCCACTAGCATTAACTGAACAAAACAAAATAACCAAACATAAGCTCACATATTAAATTCATCATAACTACAACATGGTTATTACATTCAAAAGGGTTATTCCCCATTCAAGATACACAACACTGAAAGTTTTTGTAGGATCTGGGTTTTCACTTGCTCGATTTACCACGCAACAAAAATTTCTATTAAAGCGGAATCTTAGAAAAATACCTTTGAAGCGTGACTTAGTGATTCTCTTGTATGCCTCAAGACTATAACTTCACGTTGTGTGGGCAATGAACTAGAAGTTAATTGATCAGCTATCACCACAACTCTACCTGCCAGAAAAATCCAGCACCTCCGCACATAGCACGTACTGCAAACGCACTGCCAGGAGAGAGAGAAAGCTACGCGCAGCTTTGAAGCGTGCACTTGGTGATTCTTGAATAACTGATCCCTTGTCTATTTATAGGATTGGTCTTCCTAATGGGTTTAGGTAATGAATTAGTTTCCAAATCCATTTAGGCAACCAATCTGATAGGATAACCAAATCCTACTGGATTCCTAATCTCTAAGATTTCCTAATTCCAATTGAAACTTAAAACTTAATTAATTAATTAAATAATTCCACTTTGTTAATTAATTAATTAACCCTTAGGAATTAATTAAATAATTCCACTTTGTTAATTACAGAATTAACCCTTAGGAATAATTAACCAATTAATTAATTAAATCTACCTATTCAATTAACCCATTACAAAATTAATCGTACCACTAACGGATTAATTTTGGCACTACCATCCTACACCAGAATTGTTTCCGGAACAACTTAATTAAATTATATTCATTAATCTCCCCACATCAAAGATATAGTGCTCGTTAATTAAAATTAATTTACTGATAAATTAATTAATTAACTTCTTTAATTCCGAGACTAGTACCACTCGACCTTTTTACTATACCGGACACAAGTCCACCGGCCGGGTTTAGTATAATAAACATTTCGAGTTCATCTCGGGAGCACCATCACCTCGGACGCACCGGTACATGGTTTCCTTTCGACAAGCAGCAACACACCAAGTAACTAATCACGCGCACCCAACCCACCGAGACTATTGGCCACATTTGACCTCACCCATTGGCAGATCAAAGTACACTATGCCTAATCCTCATGTCCACTCGAGTCTAGGGATTTAGAGATAGAATACAAGGATCGATTTGTCTATTAAATCAGTACAAGACAAATCATTCCTAAGAGTCAAGTTCAATATGCCCCGGGCATATCTATATGATTCAATTAGTCTAGACAAACTAATTATTTGAACCACATAATAACCTAGACCGACAGTTTGTCAAAAACTGTCTCAGTTACGAACCTCATTTATATATTATGTCTTTTAACCAATGATGAGATCTACTGTGTCACACCAGACACCTCATCATCTACTTACATAATATAAATGGACATAAACATGCACAACAAGATATAATTGAAATACAAATCGATATATTAAACTGGGAAACTGTATAATACAAGCATAGCTTATGTATTCTACTCCAACAAGCGCAACATTGAGTTTAGTCTTTAGACAGAAACTTCAACTTGCAAGTGGTACTCTTGCATAGTAATCAAATATTGACAATACAGTTTTGTCGAATAATAAGTCTTTCTTTGGACCGACTTATTATCCATAAATAAAACCTAACAATTTTGACACGTTCATTACCACAAATGCTTTTAAATCTCGGCCAACTGACAACCTTCCTTTGGGCCAGTGATCAGTCGCATGAGATTGCAACACACACTGTCGTCTTGGTACTTAAACTAACAAAGTAACACTGAAGAGGTTACTTTGGCAACATACAATATCACTTCACCAATTCAAGCTATACCAGACATCTTAGATAGGCATGTAACAACTAATAAGTTAAACAAAATAGCCATAATAATTAAATTTGCATCAGCCCAAAAATTTAAAACCAGCATCACAAGCCCAGCAATAATAAGCACAAGGGAGCCCAGAAATAAAGCATTAAAAAACTTTAATCCAAGCATAGGTCAGCCTAGCAAATTTAAAACTTAAGCAGCAGAGCAATGGCCCAAGGGCATAACTAATAACCCATAACCTGCAGCCCATCGGCTTAAATAACTATAGGCTAAAACTGAAACCAAATAAGGCCATAACTTAACAGTCCACAATCAGCCCATGCAGTTAAATAGTAAGCCCAATACAATTGATATTACTTCAAAACATAATAATGGACCAAAGACATAATAATTAAATGCCCAAAATCAAAAGCCCATTGACATTTACCAGTCCTATTGCATTTAATTGGTCAGCCCAGCACAACTAAACAAGTAACTCATACTCAAGCCCAAACTCAATTAAAATTCCAGCTTCAGCCTAAACTAGTAAAACCTCTTTTAATAGTTGGCCCACCATATTTACTTAATTTTTAGCCCAACCCAATTAACTAAGGATTCAGCCTGCCCTTTTACTTTTCCTTCTCCTTCTTCGTTCAAATCAGCCACCAGCCACCACCACCAACCATCATCTCCAGAAATTTCTTGAGAGGCACCATGTCATGCCTTCGCCACAATACCGAACGTAGCGAAGAACAAGGACATAACGGGCAGCAAAACCAAATACCCAAGAAAACAAAAGTGGAGAATCTTTGTCCAAAGAACGGAGTCGACGACAAAACCAAAGAGGCGAACCAACCAAAACAAAAAATGGCAACCCAAATAAAGGCATGCGGCCCGAGCAAAAATTCTCAAAACTGAACGAGAAGCAAAACAGGAACACAGCAACCTTAAGAGGAAGAAAACGTGAAAACCCAACAACAGCAACTTCAAAACCAAATGAAGGAGCCAAGGTAACCAAAACAGGGTAATTTTTCTTCTTCTCAAACCAAAATCGAAAAAGCAAATTTAAACAAAATCGGGAAACAGTTAGGAAGGCCAAATCAAAAAAGGCAAAAACTAGGTTTTTCAACTTGGGCTCAATCGCCAAAATTGAAACTGAATTTACTAGAATTTATACCATAACCATAACTTTAAAACCAAAAAAATTTCCTCAACATCAAATTGAGGGGAAGCTCTGATACCACTTGTTAAAACCTTAGGCCCTTAATTCATATGCAAGAGAAATTAAAGATGCTAAATAATCAAGAAACCTGATTCCATGAAGCTGAGTCTATAACCAGACTGAATTGAGCTATGACAGATGAGAATCCGGTGAGCTACAGGGAAGAAGTCTTCCAATGTACAAACCCTTCCTCTTTATTCTTGTTCTGTCCGAATGGAGAGAAAGAACCCGTGGAGTTGTTTCTACATTGGGGACTACCTCAATATACACATTGTAAATATAATTTACAATATTTACATAGCAGGTCCTCCTATTCTATCCATCACAGAATAGGCACCCGCTAATTTGAGTCTATGCCTATTTAAACCACACTAACAAAGGTCCTAACCAAAATCACTTAATTAGATCACTGTCATAGGACCAACAAGATAAATAGCAATGCAATATACCAATAATCATAATGTAATAAGTCCACAATACCTAAAAGATTTTACAATACCAGCTATGGTTACAGAGAAAAGCTCTTGTCAACTATTTCTAGAACAAGCTGCAATCCAGGAAGTCGCCGAAGTAGAAAGCAGCTCCGAACGGTCCTCAAGTGAACCAGTGATTAAGGATATTCAGGCAATCAAAGACTTGGCAGAAGAAATCAATGAGGTCCTGGGTTCTGCCACCCAGACAAATAATTCTAGGCTGGTTCGCTCATCATCAGCACCAAAAGAAGATGGCCATCTGATAATCAGCCTCTCCCATTTTGTCTTAGACCGAGATGATGAGGCCCTCTCAGATGCTCCCCTAGAAGATGAAGAACACTGTATGGATAAGGAAGGCTTCACTCTTGTAAGAAAAAAAGAAGAGAAGGGGACGTCCGCCAAAACACAAGAGATCACAGTCATATTCAATAATACGCCATTCTAAATGGCTCCAGGTCCATAAATTATCTGCCTTTTAAATATGATAGCACAACTCATATGGAATATATGCGAGATCGCGATAAGGCCTCCATGCGAAGATTAAAAATGTTGATTGCTAGGTATGCTGTATCTTTTCTGTGTATTATATAACCTCTAGTAGATTCTAGTAAAATGATAGAATACTCAAAGTCACTCCGTTTTTATTTTGCATTGGCTTCCACAAATGGGAATATATGGGTTATGTACAAAAAAGAATATAGTATGAATATGGTGTTCAATTCTGGGCAAATGTTGTGTTGTGAAATTATTCATGTACAATTCTTTAGTCCTGTTCTATTTAGTTGGATCTATGGCATCACTTTCTGTATCAAGATGAGACAGCTCTGGGCAGATTTATTGATGGTCAGAACCTCTCATCAAGACATGCCATGGGTAGTAAGGGGCGACAAGAACGTTATCAGGAACATTGTGGAGTATAAAGGTGTTTCTATCCCTACGCAAACACTAATTGATGATTGTAACAAATTCATCTCAGAAGCAAAATTAATAGATTTTCCTCTAGTCGGCCTTGAATTCACCTAGGGAGGTAATTGGGCTTTGGGTCATGTTCTGAAACGTTTGGATAGAGTAATGTTTTCCCAGCAATGGCTTAATACTTTTCAAGTCTCCATACTTCATAATCTATCAAAGCCTGTGATGTGAACATTATGACGGTAGACTCTCTATCAGAAGAAGAACCAACAATCAGAGCCAGTTCCTCCTATACTCTTAAAGAATTGGCGCATAATTTCCCTAAAGAGAGAGAAAAAGCAACGCACAGTCCCTTTAGAGGAGCACATGTGGATTCCAATGTTTTCAAACCTTATCCTCAAGCTGAGTATGTTAGACCAGTTACTAGATCGAGAGCCCAGAAGATGATTGGATCGAGTCAAACATCAAAGTTCAAGATCAAGTCTAAAGCCCAACAGGCCCAAGCCCATCTACTCACTTGGAGGCCCAAACCCATCAAAGTCTCGATATTATTCGCTAATGGACTTGCAGATGAAACGTATATGTGGACTGAAGCCTTTTTCTGAAAGGTGAGTTTGAGTGAAGGGATTAGGCTTATTCCAAAACCCAACCATTCCCCACACCCAACTGATGCTAGGAAAGCTCTTCTTATTAGGTTAACCGTATGTACTCTTAGATGCATTATGAATTTTATTGGTTGATAGAAATTATGGATGTTACCCAAAGGAAAATCAATATTCTATTGAGAAAATTAATATATTATGTTGCATATATATAGCTATCCAAAATACTATATATATATTTATGAAATTAATTTAATTTTCTTATGAAGTTCAATTGCATTGAAAGTATGATGATAGATATATTGTTGTATTTCCCAAAGGAAATCAACAATATTTTATGAATGATGTTTGTGTTTGATTTTTTTAGTGAGCATTTATATTTTATTGTCAATTGATTATGTTTTAATCTATGCAAATTACAAATTATTAGTAATATTAAGTTAACTTTTTCTAGAAGTGAAAATCAGAATGCTAAATGATTTCTTAATGTTGAGGATGAGAATTTTTGTTATACAATAAGGTGTGTGATTGAGCTCATGGCCATGAATGTTGATAGGTCAAAGAGCATGTAGTCATTGTCCTAAACATGCCTATTGCTGTAACAAACTAAAGATACTAGATATAAATGTGAATGACTCTTCCTTAATGAAGTTCATTATGAGCTCACTTCCTGTTGTGGATAGTTTCACATCAATATCACACATAAAAAGATAAGTGGAATATTGATGAACTTTTCATTAAGATTATACAAAAAGAAGCGAGATTAAAGAAAATGGGGGTTCATTCCACTAACCTAGTGATAAGAAGTTGAAAAGAAAATCAAACCAAAATCCAAGACTTTTAAGTAGAAACAACCTACTTAAGTTTTACATGTTGATAATGATGGAAGAAAGGAACAAAAGATAGATAAATGTTACTCCTACAAAAGAAATGACATTGTTAGAATGATTGTCTTTAAAATAAGTTTTGATTAAGAAAGAAAAGTGTATATTATGTTTCTGTATACTTTGAATCAAATTTATCTAAAGTTCCCTCTTATACTTGGTGGTTTGACTATGATACAACTACTTATAGTTCCAGTATTATGTAGCGATTTCTTAATGATTTGAATATTAATTTTATGGTTGGAATGTTGTTTTGATTTATATAAAGATAATTTATTTATCGGCCATAGTATGTTTTAGTGGCTTATATAAATTGAAACTTGATAGTTCCAAAATCCCTATTCATTGTTAATAAAATTATTGGAATAAAGTATAGTGGTTTGATGAATGAAAATTTTTCTTATTTGTGGCATAAATGTTATGAATCTAAATTTTACTGATATTGACTTATGTTTGGAATGCATTAAGGGTAAGCAAACCACACATAACAAGAAAGTAGCCACAAAAAGTAGTCAACTTCTTGAAATAATACACACTGATATTTATGGACCTTATGATATTATGTTCTTTAGTGGATACAATACATTACCACCTCTATAGATGGTTTTCACTATATGGATATATCTATTTGCTCATGGAAAATTTCAATCGAGAAATGCCTTTAAGGTATTTGTAAGAAAGGTTGAGATGCAATTAGATAGAAAAGTAAAAATTTTAAGATTGCTAGATGTGGTAAGTCTTATGAAAAATATTATGAATTTGAACAGGATCCTGGTCCATTTACTAAGTTCCTCGAAAGTTAAGGCATATGTCTACAATACACTATGTCAGAAAGGTAAAATAGAACATAATGAATATGGTTAGGAGTATGATGACTAATTCCTTTACCCAAAGTTTTGTACATGTATGTACTTAGAATTGTCGTGCATCTGTTAAACAATGTTTCTTTGTATGTCAGTTTCAAAATTCCTTTTGAATTATAAACTGAAAGGAAACTTAGTTTAAGACACCTGTATGTTTGGGGTTGTCTAACAGAATCACACATCTATAATCTACATGAAAGAAAATTGGATTCTCGAACGTTTAAAGGCTACTTTATTGGTAACCTAGAGAGTCCCAAAGGGTATAGAGTTTGTTAACCAAACCATAGTTCTAAAATTGTTAAAGTAGGCATGCCAAATTTTAGAGAAAGATAAAGTTAGTGGGAGTACTGAAAAATCAAGTTGTGAATATTAATGAAAGGGTTAATTTCTCATTACCTATAAATGTTCCTGAATTCATGACTATTTCAAGTGTTGTTCATTTATTGTTGGATTAGAATAATCAAGAACAACATTTGAATAACGAAAAAGTACCCATGAGAACCTAACTTATCACCAAAGCAAGTAAGTAAACTTTTTGGAGTAACTTTAATAAACCTGTAAGGGTTAGAATGTAAGTTATTTCCAATGATTATGTAGTTTATTTGCAAAGTTAGATTTGATTGTGGCATTGATAAATTCTGTTTTGTTTTCACAAACCATAGAAAGTAATAAGTCTGGAATTTTAATTGATGCTGTGAACTAAGAGATGATATCAATGACTCATATCGATGTCTATGATCTAGTAGACTTGCTAGGAAGTTCTAAATGAGTTAGGTGACATGGTTTATTAAGATCATGACACAACTCGAATGGCAATGTCGAAGGATGTAAAATTAGAGTTTTAGTCAAAGATTACACTCATAAAATATGACATTGGTTAGAAAGAGGCTTTTAACTTATCTCAAAGAATAATTTATTGAGATATTTGGTTTCAGTGACTCAGTTTGTTTTAGAGTTACATTATATTAATGTGAAAACAACATTTTGAATGAGGATCTTAATAAACAAGTTCATATGGATCAACCTAAAGGTTTTTCATTGAGCATAAAGAAATTGTGTGTAAACTAATGAAGTCAATATATGAACTTAAAACAAACTGTAGCTCAATGATATATTATGTCTAATAATATCATTGCTTCTTTGGTTTTGAGGAAATCATTGTTGATCGGTGTAGTTGCCGAGGATCAGGGAGTATGTTTATAATTGTGATTTTATATATTGAGAATATTTTGTTTGTTGCTAATGATTTGACTTTGTTGAGTAAGACTAAAGAAATTCTTTCTAAGAATGAAAAAAGGATTATATGCTTACTTGTAAGTTATCTAATCAATTATATGATTGGATATTTAAATTCAGAATTTAATGGATGATTGACAGTTGAAAGTTTATGTTTTGCTATTTGTTCTTCTTAATTGAAAGAGCAATCTTATGAAAGTACCAAACAATCTGTCATTATTGTATCCATTATGAAATAAAAGTTGTAGCTTGTTATGAGACTACTGTTGTTGCATTATGACTGCAAAACATTATTTCAAGGCTTGGAGTTGTCGACACTGTACGCAAGCCGCTGAAAATTTATAATAATATTGCAGTAATAATCTTCTTAAAAGATGATACATATTCCTAATGTGGAAAAATATGAATTTGAAGTTTTTTTTTCATTAAAGAAGATATTCAAAAACAATAAGTGTTATTTAGAACATATTATGATGAATCTCATGATTGCAGATTCTAACTAAGGGTTTACAACTAAAGACTATTAAACACGTGCTTATGATGAGCCTTTGTTGTATTAATGATGATGATGTTGTAACACTATTGAGCTCAATAATGACTTGTTTCTGATTTTCTATTTCTTATTCTATATGCTTAGGCATGCATGATTGTTTGAATAAGAAATTCATATGATTTTTCATAACAGTATGTGGACTGTATGTTGTTTATATACAATTTATGAACCTGACATGATAAGCCCTTGATGTTGTGGTGTGTGGAAGGGAGTATATGACTATACGGTGTATGACTGCCATAACTCACATTATTTGGTTTGTTATATTAAGGTGTTAATGATGTTAATGGTTGACAGATTTAATCTTGCTAGCCTTATGTTATACTATTAAACGGAATTGTAGAACATCCAGCCAAGTGGGAGAATGTAAGAATGTGGCCTGGATGTTATGACCCATATATTTAATAAGCCCAATTAAGTTGGTTTAGGTTTCCTAATCAGTTTAATAATAGGATTAAATCTGGACCGTTAAACTATTATTCGATGGACGTGCTAGATTAAAGATTGTGGGTATATAAACTATTCATCTCCCTGCCCTAATCAATTAACACACAATACACTATTATGTGTGGGTAGAATAAAGTTGTCTCTCCATCTGACTATCTACCGCTCAGGAGGGTCAAGGTGGAGAAACTAGTTTATAGGGATCATTGTGATCCTGCTGTAGATATGGCGTTCCTGCGTATCTGGTATGTATGATGATTTTCTATCTATTGATGAATTCCGCATTAAGGTATGTTTTATGTGCTTTATCTATGTGGTTATTATTATATTCAAGATCCTAATTGACATGATTGTTATGATGTTCGTATCATGTTAAAATTAACATAATACTGATCAACTTCTAACAAAATGTTCTTAATTTCTTTCTTTCTTGTTGTTTTTTCGTCTTTTTTCCTACTTAAATTCTATCTTATCTTTTGTAATAGGCCAAAATGCAATTTTGGTCCTTTATAATAAGGGTAATTTCACTTTTGGTCCCTTTTGATCCGTTATCTTCTAATTTTTTTTGTAAAAGATGACCAAAACTCCTAATAAAAAAAGTTAGGGGATTAAAAGTGTCCCCATAAAATTAAAAGGGACCAAAAGTGAAATTACGCATATTATAAAGGACCAAAACTGCATTTAAAACTTTGTAATACTGGTTTTAGTCTTATATACATAGGCGTGGGAATTTATCACACATAAAAAGTAATACTATTTTTATTTTAAAATAAAAAATATATTAATTGTACTATTTTAGTTTTATAAATAAAATTATTATTTTAAAATGCTGAAATACTTTCTATTCAATTCCAGTGATTTGGAACATATAATCTTATCAGTAATTAACAATTGTGGGAAGAAGGACAACGTGCAAGCAATGATCGAAAATCAATAAAGATTTTCCTGCTATGGAGAAGCGTTTATGCAAAAAGATTTTGTTGCAGTTGAAAATCGTTTTCACGCTAATAATGCAAACTCACTTGCCAGTTACTTACTATTTGTATAACAAATTTGTTATTTGTATCATAAAAAAAGGTAAAAATTACAAATATAACCCTTAAGTCCAAACATTACAAATATTCAAAATAACTCTCCAAAAATAAAATTCAAACAACTCCTTCACTAAAAAAAACGTTCAGCAATCATTTTGTTGATGTCCAAAGAAGATTTAGCATGAGAATCATCATGAAATGGTAAGTTTTCGATTCGTAATGTAAATTTTTTTTTAAAAAAAACGTAATTTGAAACGCTTCAAAATGACGTTTTGAATACATTTAAACGCTACACTTTAGCTATTTTGTCATGACTCAATCATTTATTTGCTGCGTTTTATGCCGCTATTATATAAAAAGTGTTGCATTTTTCATATGTATCATATAAAAAGTTCTGCGTTTTTGATACCTATTATATAAAAAGTGATGCGTTCTCAGGTACTGAAATCTATATTGTTTAGAGTTTTTGTATAGAACAAACTAAATCTTGCTGCATTTATTGTATAGTGAATCGTTAAAAGATTGCGTTTTCTTTATAAATCATGTAAAATATGTTGCGTTTTTTTGTAAGAATCGTTATTGTGCTGCGTTTTTGGTAGAAATAATTGTAATTTAAAATACATTGCTTTTTTGTATGAGAATGGTTAAAGTGTTGCGTTTATACTGTTACATATGTAATTTTGACTGTATTTTTATATAATTGAATATTTAAAGTGTTCAGTTTTAATTTATGTGTGTATTTACATACAGGATGACGATGATGAATACCAGGAGGACGATGAGGAGGTTTATGAGCAGGAGGATGATGAAGAGGAGGAAAAAGATGACAATGAGGCGGATCATGCTCAAGTAGAGGCGGTGGAACTTGAACCTGGCACATATTTAAGTGGTTATTTTTAGATTGACAGAGAGTTTCGCACTATTAGTACTGTTTTGAAACATTGCCAGAAAATAGCTAAGCTGCTTAAGTTCCTCATTACAAAGAGAGGGGGCAATCAAGGCTTTGCCACGTATTACTTTTCGTGCAAGCGATGGAGAGAACCACTGAAAGCCCCTCTCCCTACCAAACGGAAGAATACAAGAAGGAGCGGATGTATTGCCCCTTCAGGTTGACTTGTAAGAGAATTGACCTGGGACGTCACAAGGTTTATACAAATCCAGGAGTAGCGCCAACGCACAATCACACTGGTATTACTTTATTTGCGCATAATAGTAATTAAGTTTATTGATGTTTAGTATTTATGAATTACTAATATAATTAAATGGGATTTACAGGTATAATGCATTCATATGGGCACAGGCATCTGAGCCATTTTACTAAAGAGTCAAAGGCTGTAGCTAAATTTATGCTTGGGGCGAATGTGAAGTCAAAGTGTGTTTGGGAAGCTGTTAATAAACCGTTTCCCGATACCCATGTACTAATCAAATCCATTTACAATTTGAAAGGAGAGATGAAGACAGCTGGGTTGGAAGGTAGAAATATTGGGCAGCAATTTCTGTATTTGGCTGAGGAGGAAAAGTATTATGTCAAGATTCTCAAGGATGCGAACACTCTTCGCGTATCCAACCTCGATTCAGATATTCCATAGATGGTATTGGGTGGTGGGGATTGATTCTACCTACAAGATCAACAAGTACCAAATGCCAGTCGTCGAGATGGTTGGCATGACTTCTACCAATAAGAATTTCAATATTGTATTTGCTATTGTTAGAAATGAGACAAAGGATACATACGATTGGGTGATGAGGAACTTGAGATTTTTGCTGCCTGCTAGTTTAGTACCTAGTGTGATTGTGACAGATAGGGAGTTGGGCTTGTTGCAACCAATTGAGGATCATTTTCCCACTTCACAACACTTGTTATGTTTGTGGCATATTGGGTGTGACGTCAATGCTTGGTTGGAAAAAAATGTTTGGAGAAGAAACATAAGCTTAGCATGTGATATCCATGAAAACTGGTGGAAGAAAATTATTAAGGCCCCAACTGTAGAAGAGTTTAACCTTTTACTACAGCAACTCAAGGTTAAGTACTGAGCCGTTGGCTGTTGATTATTTTGAGACTACATGGCTCATTCACAAGGAGAAATTTGTTCGGGCTTAGACAAATCAATTTCTCCACTTTGGTAATACTTCTACTAACAGGGTAGAGGCTTCGCATGCTGCAATGAAAGATTGACTGAATTCTTCCACCAATTCGCTTGACACTTTGTTCACCAAGATCGACTCCCATCTCGGCCACCTGTACCCTCACATCGGGTTAGTTTAACTATTTAATTGTTTAAGTTTTTTATTTCACTATAGTAATATTTAATTCCGATTGATTATTAGTTCATATCATTCAATTTTAGTATAATAATATTTAATATGAATTTTTTATTTTATTTATTTTCCACTATAACAGTGGCTCGCTTGAGGCTTTCATTTCCACGACTCAAACAAGTATACAGGGATTTCTATAATGTTATTTGAACAAGAATGTGTCACACCATTGTTTGAAGTTGGTGAGGAAAGAAGTTTGAAGGAAGAATAAGTTGGCTGGTGCAGTCATCGAGCATGCCCAAGGTGACACGTGGGATTCCATGTGCTTGTGACATATTCAAAGCACAGTCATTGCCGGACTATCCCCTACTCCCACGCATACATGAGTTTTGGAAGAGGTTGACCATTGTGCCATCCCAGGGGGATTCGAATTACATTAATGAGGACATCAGGTACTTACTTTAATATATGTACGTTAATAATGGTCATTTGATTTCATATATGAAAATTTTTAAAAGTAGTTTACATTTATTATATTTATTTGTTAAGGTATTTCCACAAGACCGTCATTCCTATAATCTCTACCAGTCCGTCTTTGTTGGCATGTCTGTTGAATAGGGCGTATGTAGAGGAAATGCACCCTGACATAGCCAGTGTTGGAGAGCCAGATGTGTCGGGGGCCCAAAGGGGGCGCCCACCAAGTAGATTACACCATTCTGTGATGCACGAGTGGAGCTTACGAGAGAGAGCTGAAAGTTTTGATAGGATCTGGGTTTGCACTTGCTCGATTTACCACGCAACAAAAATTTCTATTAAAGCGGAATCTTAGAAAAATACATTTGAAGCATGCACCTGGTGAATCTCTTGTATGCCTCAAGACTATAACTTCAGCTATCACCACAACTCCACCAGCCAGAAAAATCCAGCACCTCCGCACCTAGCACGTACTGCAAACGCACTGCCCGGAGAGAGAGAAAGCAACACGCGGGGCTGCCAAAACTTGGCTAAAATTTTGGCCAAAGTCTCAAAAAACCAGCCGCCCCTTTTGCCTTAAAATTCGACTAGGAGAGAGAAAATTATTTTCTCTCTCTAGAAATCTTGTGGATCAATTGTTGAATTGTGATTCTTGAATAATTGATCCCTTGTCTATTTATAGAGTTACAAGAGAGACTCCAAGTTGGTTTAGGATTGGTCTTCCTAATGGGTTTAGGTAATGAATTAGTTTCCAAATCCAATTAGGCAACCAATCTCTACTGGATAACCAAATCCTACTGGATTCCTAATCTCTAGGATTTCCTAATTCTAATTGAAACTTAAGACTTAATTAATTAATTAAATAATTCCACTTTGTTAATTACTTAATTAACCCTTAGGAATTAATTAAATAATTCCACTTTGTTAATTACTAAATTAACCCTTAGGAATAATTAACCAATTAATTAATTAAATCTACCTATTCAATTAACCCATTACAAAATTAATCGTACTACTAACGGATTAATTTTGGCACTACCATCCTACACCAGAATTGCTTCCAGAACAACTTAATTAAATTATATTCATTTAATCTCCCCACATCAAAGATATAGTGCTCGTTAATTAAAATTAATTTATTGATAAATTAATTAATTAACTTCTTTAATTTCGAGACTAGTACCACTCGACCTTTTTACTATACCGGACATAAGTCCACCGGCTGGGTTTAGTATAATAAACATTTCGAGCTCATCTCGGGAGCACCATCATCCCGGACGCACCGGTACATGGTTTCCTTTCGATAAGCAGTAGCACACCAAGTAACTAAACACGCGCACCCAACCCACCGAGACTATTGGCCACATTTGGCCTCACCCATTGGCAGATCAAAGTACACTATGTCTAATCCTCATGCCCACTCGAGTCTAGGGATTTAGAGATAGAATACAAGGATCGATTTGTCTATTAAATCAGTACAAGACAAATCATTCCTAATAGTCAAGTTCAATATGCCCCGAGCATATCTATAGGATTCAATTAGTTTAGACAAACCAATTATCTGAATCACATAATAACCTAGACCGACAGTTTGTCCAAAACTGTCTCGATTACGAACCTCATTTATATATTATGTCTTTCGACCAATGATGAGATCTACTGTGTCACACCAGACACCTCATCATCTACTTACATAATATAAATGGACGATTAATGCACAACAAGATATGACTGAAACACAAATCGATATATTAAACTGGAAAACTGTACAATACAAGCATAGCTTATGTATTCTACTCCAACAAGAGCGACATGTGGCCGACGTGGCAGGGGTCGTTCAGGTTCATCCGGCCGATCAAATGGTGACTCACACCACATTCAGACAGGCTCAGATGGTCATTCTCCATTACGTACAGGTAAATAAGTATTTTGTTATGTTTAATTACAATTTTGTAGTTGCATTTTATTATTTTTTTGGTCGTATATATACATTATGCAGTTATGTTTATTCCCTGCCATAAAATCAATTGACAGGTTTTGGTGGAGACATTTATTGTGTGCCAGGATTTTTTCAGCCTTACTGTACAGGCTGGTCAGATGTCAGTGGGGATGATCACTGTGGTTTCCGAGTCATTTGTACTTATCTTTTTGGCTACGAGAAATATTGGAGACTGGCTTGCAGATCATTGAGTGGAGAGATTACGAGCCATCCGGACAGGTATAGAGGTGTATTTCAATCGTTGGAGTTGAGGCCCCCTGATGGTGATCACATAGCTATGGTACTTAGGCGAGTAAGTTTTGAAGGCACAGACTGTGGTGAGTAGTATTGGATCGCTACACCTACCGATTTGTTCCCGCTCACCACTTATGCAAATGCACTGGTAATATATCTGAGTGGAACTCGTCCAGAAGGAAATTATTCTATATTACCTTTGTATTCCTCCCATGCCAACGCACAACCTGAAAGGGTGATGGCGCTTGCCTATGTAAATGGGAACCATTACGTACGTGTAGATGTGGTGGATGAGTGCCCTATCCCACCGTTGAGCTTTGTTTGGCAACATCAGCAACATGCTGAAAGTGTGGGAGATAGGCCAAGAAATTTGGAAGCTAGGTTTAATGCTTGGACTGCACTGCGTGATGGCTACGCTATAGATTGCTATGTGACATATGGTGTATTATTCATATCATTGTACTAAAAATAGTAACTTCCATTTTTTTTTTTTTTGTTAACTTTGTTGCCAATTTCTTCAACAAAATTTACGAACGTTCGTAATTTATATGGTTGTCCTATAGACATTTCTGGACGTGATGCTAGTTGTTTTTGACGTAGTTGTAGTTGTTCTGAGACGTGGTGGCCTGTATTTGTGAAAAAAAATAGTTTAAATTCACATAAATGGATGTAAATGTTTCTGGACGTGGTGCTAGTTATTTTTGACATAGTTCTAGTTGTTCTGGACGTGGTTCTAGTTGTTTTTGGACGTGGTGCTAGTTGTTTTTGGACGTGGTGCTAGTTGTTTTGGGCGTGGTGCTAGTTGTTTTTGGACGTGGTGCGGCTTTTTGTTATAAAAAATAGCTTCAATTCACATAACATACACATCAAAATAGGATATAATAAAATCAAATCCACAAACATACAATCAAAATTATAATACAAATGAAAGTATACTCTCAATAAGATATACATTCAAGTATACAAATCAAATAGACCGGTCAACCTCATCCTCAATGCCAGCAGTGCCAGGTGCGTACAAGTATGGTGCTCGCTCTCGCACCGCATCTAAAAGTGCATGATAATGCTGTCCAAAACGACTCATCCACTACAAATATTTAAACAATATAATTAAAGTCTAATAAATTGAATTTAATAAAATTAGGACTCGGCATACTCCACGGCGTGTCTGACGACATATGGCCTCCCAGTGTAATCACGGTAAGTATCCCTGCCGGGATGGATGAAACGAGCGGTCATCCATTGAACATACCCCAACTGGCGCACGCATCGATCGGGCATGTAAGGCTCAATGTAATCTCTATATGCAATCAGTCCTCTGTACAGGGTCCTCGGAGTCCTCGCCATAGCGTCGCGACCGTATGGCATCCAGGTAACCTTTTAACATAAGTTGAAATTACTTAAATAATATACTATTTATAACTTATATTAAACCAAAATATAATATTTATATTGTTTAAATATTTACTAACCATGTCAGCGGTCATCTCTTCCAGCGCAAGTCTGTTGGAGCTCAGGCGCTGCTCTGTACCACGGTGGCTGTCGATGGCCCACCTCGCTGCACGAGCCTGTGTACCATGCAATGAGAGGGGTATCGGGTGGGGTCTAAAGTCCTGGAAGTGCTCGTATATCCATGACTGTAAAAGAGTCATCCATCTCGCAAAGCTCTGTGTCCCGTGTCGACTCGCGCACCCTAAATGATGGTACAGGAATGCTAGTGTCGTTGTACCCCACGACTCCTGCCAAACTTGATCCATCCCCTTCATCACCTGCACAAAAGGGGCTGGCATAAACTTATTGGAACTCTTGTCTATAAATAGACAAGTCCCAATAAGACTCCACACAAGAGCGACCACATCTGAATCGTCTCTGGCACACGGCATGCACCTCTCGATCACTCTTTGAGTCGAAAAAGCCACCATTCTTGTACAAATCCCTGTCTAGTTGCTTCTCTAGAGGAATCTCAAGACCAGGAGAGTATGTGGACGTTGCTGTAACCTCTGTGATTAAGCGACCATCGACTAGAATATGCAAAATCTCCCAGACATCGTGCATGAAGATAGTCATCTCTCCAAATGGCAGGTGGAGTGAATTCGTATCCGGCTGCCACCTATCCAAAAATGCATTGATGAGAGGCTCATCAATGCTCCGATGCAATATGTGGGGAAGGTGTCCAAGTCCCGTCCCGCTCAAAATCTGTGCACCCTTTACGGTCATGGATGCAATCCAAGTCTCAAAAAGGTCGTACATACTACCCCTATTGTGGCATCTAAGGTGGTATCTGGCATGCACCCCCGTCTGCCAATGCCTAGATACCACATGCCCTAAAAAACTAGGGATCAAAATATTATCTATAGGGCCCCCCTCAACGGGCCCTGTAACCAACCAACTCCGATCATGCTTGACACGCTTCCTAGGGTGAACTAAATTTACAAATATAAAACTCATATATATATATATATTAACTAAAAAAATTAAAATAAACAAATAAAAAATTAATTCAATTAAAAATTTAATAAATTAAAATAAAAAACTAAATAATAACAAATTTCTGGACTAGGTGCAAGTTGTTGTTGGACGTGGTGCTAGAAGTTTTTGGACGTGGGGCAAGTTGTTCTGGACGTGGTGCTAGTTGTTTTTGGACATGGTGCTAGTTGTTCTGGACGTGGTGCAAGTTGTTTTTGGACGTGGTGCTAGTAGTTTTTGGACGTGGTGCAAGTTATTTTGGACGTGGTGCAAGTTGTTTTTGAACGTGGTGCTAGTTGTTCTAAACGTGGTGCTAGTTGTTCTGGACGTGGTGCTAGTAACAATTAAAATCAATTAAAATAAAAAACTCCAAAATTAAATTAATGCAATTAATAAATAAATACAATAAACAATTACATAAGCAATTAAAATAAATAATTAACACACAATTAAATCAAGCAGTAAACAAATTTTATCAACAATTAAATTAGAACAAATAATTATTCAAAATAATTATGTAAATGAATTCAAACATGTACCTACAGCAGGATCAACCTCCTCAAACTGTCCATCGCCCGGATTCCTATACTGGACGGTCCTCTTAGCGTGTGGGTCACCTCCATACGTATCCCCCTCACCCTGCTGATCGAGTGGGTGTCCACTCCCCCTCGCCTCCTCCTGCTGCGGCTGCTCCTCCTCCTCATGCTGCGGCTGCTCCTCCTCCTCCTCCTGTAGCCCAATAGACTATTCACTATCATCAGTGTCATCGGAATCAGTAGTAGCATAATATTCATCCCTCAACTGAAATGAGGAGTCATCTCCACCAACACAAACCTCTACCACCTCGACCTCCAACACCCTTCCACCTCTTCGTCCGCCACTTACACCTACACCCCCTCGCCCTCCAGCTGACATACTGATACCGTCTCTACCACGACCTTCAACCGTCCATCTACCTTCTCCTCTCCTAATTGGTACATTCTACCTTCTAGCAGAAGCTGTGGGATGCTGCCTATCCACGGTCGGCTTTAACTTAGCGCCACCCTAAATTAATAAAGATAAGCAATTATATTGTAAACTTAAAATGTGACAGTAAAATTAATAAAATAAGTGCAAATCATATAAAACGCACCAATTTAGCATTTTTCACCAAGTAAAACGTACTCTATTAACGTTTGCTGTATACAGAAACGCATGGAACTTACGATTCTGTAAAAGTCAAAATGTTACTATTCTGCATTTGACTTGGTCAAAAACGCTATATTGGTGCATTTTGTTCTAACGCAAATGTGATCGGCCAAAGTTTGTTATTGTACAATCGCTACATATCTGCGTTTCCTATATGCTTAAAGTACCAATTCAGGGTTTTCAATATGCCAAAACTCACAAACAACTGTTCATATTACAAACAAACACAACAAAACTACGTTTCTACCACACGAAAACGCATCATAAATGCGAGTTTTTACCTAATTAATGCAAAAAGCAGCGTTTATATATATTCAAATTGCAATAACGTGACGATTATGGGCAGCAAATCAAATACCAAAAAAATTGATGAACGAAAGTATTTTTACCTTGTTTATCATTGGACCGTTGCCCGCGCCATGTATTTGCGATGATTCGCCATCTCCTCCGTCCATTTGGGCATTTTTTGTCGTAAAAATCGTTTGAATTTCGCGTTTGGAAAATAATTTCGCCAAAGAAATTTGTAAGAATGCTGCGTTTTAATCATTTTATCGTTTTTGAGATGAAGACAGTCAGAAACGCGACATTTTAACGAGCGAGCCATGGTGAAAACACACAATTTTAACGAGCGAACCACGGTTAAAATGCTCCAGTTCGACGTTTGTGTTACTCATGAAACGTTAAAGTGATATTTTTTTGTTGTCATTATCGAAGATTTTTAACATTTTCGTTGTATTAAAACGTCATCGGCATTAATTTTTACATGTCAGAAACGTTATTCTCTGCGTTTGTGTACATTGAGAAAACGCATTTTTATTGTGTTTTCGACATTTACTTAGCAATTTTCTATATTTTTCCTTCATAAGGGTCTTTTACTTATTTCATAATTATTTTGATTTTTTTGTGATACAAATAGCAATCTAGTCCCACTTTTGACTAGTAACCAATAAAAGTTGGGCATCGAAAAAAAAAAATTTAAGAAAAAAAAAATTACTCCATCGCCTTAAGACGTTAAAGTGGTGTAGAAATAATCTTTTGATTACCCATTTATCTTAACAAGATTAATCTAATTTTAGTTTTAAGAAGAATCCGATACCTAATAATAACTATATACGTACAACCAAACTAGTAAAATAAGAAACATGACCAATAACCAAATCCAAACAAAATAACATGTTGAAGACTTTTTTTTTTTTTAACCCATACCCACTTACAAAACTAGTGTAGCATTCTACCATTTTAGACTGTAAACATATATCTACTAACTATTACAAATTAAAACTAAATAAATCTGATTATTATAATAATATCTTGAATTGAGCACTAACGTGATACTCTTGTTGGGAAAATGGTCTCAGAGATTCCCAACAAACACCACCCTACGAACTATGAAGAGAAATAACAGCACAAGAATTTACGTGGAAAACTCATAAACCGGAGAAAAACCACGGGCCTCAAGAGAGAAAACTCCACTATATAATAGTTTTACAATCACATAGACTAAACTCTCAAGCCCACCCTCCGAATACACCCACACTCTCCAAAGTTTTTACTTACCACTTTCTACTATCTATTACAAGAATAGAAACAAGAAAGGAAAATCAAATACTTAAAGTGTATATTTGATTGGTGCACTTTGAATCCAAAGCCTTGGACTCCTTTTATAGGCATGAAATCCTCCACCCTTCTTATACTCTAGCAATGTGGGATAGCCAAACTTCTCCTTCCTTTAATTTTAGCCAAAAATTTCCAACAATCTCCACCATTGGCTACAATAAAGTGAGAAACATCGATGCCACATCCAAAGTAACATTGTCTTGACCGACAATCATAATTCTCAGATCAGAGAACTATCATACTCCACCATAAAAGAGTATCACCATTTAGAATATCCCAATCCTAAGAATTTCAAACTGGCACATGTCGAAATCTTGCTAAAAGCTTTATGGTGCAACTTCCCTGTTTGACTTTCTCAGAAGTTCATCAGCCATCGACATCCATTTCCACTACACATCCTGCATACTTGCCAAACCAATGCCCATGTGTAAAAATGTGGATCCGCTAACACATCCTCTTCAATGACACGGACATACATGAGGATATCATGTCTCAAAAGAATTCATCTTCATTAGAGATGACAGAGACAACGTTAGCTGAGTTGGAGCCTTTTGCCGCATCTACTCCACCAGGACAATTGCTCTTTACATGCCCAGACTGTCCACACTTCCAGCAAATTTCTCAACACCGAACGTCATAGGGCTGAACCTTGACATTTTGTATACTAGAAAAGTGTAACTAACCAATGAATAGTACACCCAACAAAGGATCCCAGGAAAGAGAGGTGGGTCACAATGGACACGCTTAAGTACCAAGTCTTTCCTTAGCCAGACCTTTCCTGGATATACACTCACTTCAGGTCTCAAACACAATTCTGACGTACACAAAATAACCAATAGAAAATTCGTTTTCTGATGTGGAAGATCAGACAAAGCTGCAACCACAGAGCATACGACGAACCTCTAAAATCGAGACCCCCTCCGAACCAGGGCTCTGATACCACTTGTTGGGAAAATGGTCTCAGAGATTCCTAACAAACACCACCCTACGAACTATGAAGAGAAATAACAACACAAGAATTTACGTGGAAAACTCCAAAACCGGAGAAAAACCACGGCCTCCAGAGAGAAAACTCCACTATATGATAGTTTTACAATCACATAGACTATACTCTCAAGCCAACCCCCCAAATACACCCACACTCTCCAAAGTTTTTACTTACCACTTTCCACTATCTATTACAAGAATAGAAACAAGATAGGGAAATCAAATACTTAAAGTGTATATTTGATTGGTGTACTTTGAAACCAAAGCCTTGGACTCCTTTTTGTTGGATTTGAATACATAAGCTATGCTTGTGTTGTATAATTTCCCAGATTAATATATCGATTTGTGTTTCAGTTATATCTAGTTGTACATATTTATGTCCATTTATACAATGTAAGTAGATGATGAGGTGTCTTGTGTGACACAGTAGATCTCATCATTGGTCGAAAGACATAGTATATAAATGAGGTTCGTAACCGAGACAACTTTGGACAAACTGTCGGTTTAGGTTATTATGTGATTCGGATAATTGGTTTGTCTAGACTAATTGAATCATGTAAATATGCCCGGGGCATATTGAACTTGACCTTTAGGAATGATTTGTCTTGTACTGATTTAATAGACAAATCGATCATTGTATGCTATCTCTTAATCCCTAGACTCGAGCGGGCATGAGGATTAGATATAATGTACTTTGATCTGCCAATGGGTGAGGTCAAATGTGGCCAATAGTCTCGGTGGGTTGGGTGCGCGTGTTTAGTTACTTGGTGTGCTGCTGCTTGTCGAAAGAAAACCATGTACCGGTGCGTCCGGGGTGATGGTGTTCCCGAGATGAACTTGAAATGTTTATTATACTAAACCCGGCCGGTGGACTTATGTCCGGTATAGTAAAAAGGTCGAGTGGTACTAGTCTCGGAATCAAGAAGTTGATTAATTAATTTATCAGTAAATTAATTTGAATTGACGAGCACAATATCTTTGACGTGGGGAGATTATGAATATAATTTAATTAAGTTGTTCCGGAAGCAATTCTGGTGTAGGTTGGTAGTGCCATAATTAATCCATTAGTGATACAATTAATTATGTACCGGGTTGTTGACAAAGGTGTTAGTTTTGAATACAGAAAAGCTATGGCTTGTATCAAAAACTAATATCCACAGATGACATATCATTTTGTTTCAGTATAAATTTGTTCCTTTATATCATAGAACTATATAACGGGGTGTCGACAAACACAGTAGATACCGTTATTCGTTAAAGTATTGATATATAAAAAGTATGCTCGTAACCGAGATAGTCTGAACATACTATCAGTATAGGTTATTGTGTTGTTTGGAAATTGGTTTATCTAAACTAGTTTAAATCACACAGATGTGCCCGTGGCATATTGAGCACGACCAGTTTGGATAGAATTGACTTATACTGATCGGCGTAGTCAATTCGGTCCTAGTATTCCGTCTCTCAATCCCGAGATTGGGACGGGCGTGAGGGTTGGATATCGTATGCTTTGATTTGCCAAAGAGTGAGGTCAATTGAGGCCAATACCTAGGTAAGTTGGGTATGCGGTGTTTAGCTTCTTACGTGCCGTTGCTAGTCGGAGGAATCCATGTACCGGTTTGCCGGGTTGATGGTGCTCCCGAGATGAGCTCGTAAGGTTATTATACTAAACCCGGCCGGTGAACATTATGTTCGGTTTAATAAAAGGACGAGTGGTACTAATCTCGGAAACCAAGAAGTGGGTTAATTGTCAGTAAATTGATAAACCGACGAGCACTAGATCTTTAATGTGGGGAGATAGAATAAAATATAATGGCGCGATGTAAAGTCATTTTCGAGCTGTAGTTCCATAATTGGTCCGATAGTGGCACGACCGATTATGCGTTTGACTAATCGACAAGGTAAATTAATTAATCCAAAAGGTTTAATTAATATTTAATCGACAAAGTGAATTTAGAAATTAATTCGATTTTGAATTAATTAATTCTAAGGGTTCGATTAAATTAAATTGACAAAGTGGATTAAATAAATTAATTTAAATGGGTCGATTGGAGTGTTGGAGTAGAATACATAAGCTATGCTTGTATTGTACAGTTTCCCAGTTTAATATATCGATTTGTGTTTCAGTAATATCTTGTTGTGCATTAATCGTCCATTTATATTATGTAAGTAGATGATGAGGTGTCTGGTGCGACACAGTAGATCTCATCATTGGTTGAAAGACATAATATATAAATGAGGTTCGTAACCGAGACAGCTTTGGACAAACTGTCAGTCTAGGTTATTATGTGCTTCAGATAATTAGTTTGTCTAAACTAATTGAATCATATAGATATGCCCGGGGCATATTGAACTTGACTCTTAGGAATGATTTGTCTTGTACTGATTTAAAAGACAAATCGATCATTGTATTCTATCTCTAAATCCCTAGACTCGAGTGGGCATGAGGATTAGACATAGTGTACTTTGATCTGCCAATGGGTGAGGTCAAATGTGGCCAATAGTCTCGGTGGGTTGGGTGCGCGTGTTTAGTTACTTGGTGTGCTGCTGCTTGTCGAAAGGAAACCATATACCGGTGCGTCCGGGGTGATGGTGCTCCCGAGTTGATCTCGAAATGTTTATTATACTAAACCCGACCGGTGGACTTATGTTCGGTATAGTAAGAAGGTCGAGTGGTACTAGTCTCGGAATATTAAGAAGTTGATGAATTAATTTATCAGTAAATTAATGAATTAACGAGCACTATATCTTTGATGTGGGGAGATTATGAATATAATTTAATTAAGTTGTTCCGGAAGCAATTCTAAACCAACTTGGAGTCTCTCTTGTAACTCTATAAATATACAAGGGATTAGTCATTCAAAAACACAATAACACAATTAATCCACAGGATTTCTAGAGAGAGAAAATTCTAGAGAGAGAAAACGTTTCTCTCTCCAAGTCGAATTTTCAAGAAAGTGTGTAGCTGGTTTTTGGGTTTCTAGTGGCTGAAATTTTAGCCTTGGTCTATACCAGCTGCGCGTAGCTTTCTCTTTATGCGGGCGGTGCGTTTATAGTACGTGCCAGGTGTTGCGGGGCTAGAGTTTTCTAGCAGGTGGATTGTGGTGAGTAGCTGATCAATTGACTTCTAGTTCGTTGCCCACACAACATGAAGTCATAGTTTTGAGGCATACAAGAGAATCACCAAGTGCCCGCTTCAAAGGTACTTTTCTAAGATTCCGCTTTAATAGAAATTTTTGTTGCGTGGTGAATCGAGCAAGTGCAAACCCAGATCCTACCAAAATCTTTCAATTGGTATCAGAGCCTGGTTTAGGGGGTTCTGTGCTTGTTCGATTTATTACATGATTTTATTTGCAGGTGGTTTAGAATCCCGACTATTATGGTTACGTTTGTATGGTTTTTAATTAAACTCCGGGACATGTCCGGATTTAATTTTATTATGAATATTTGTAATAGTATAACCACGTGCTAGAAGCCGTGTAGGATTAGATCAAATCTGTAGTAGGATTTTTTCTATGTAATTTCGATTATTTAATTTTCCTAGAATGCCTTGTTGTAGGAAAATTGTTTTTTATGTAATCGAAGGCGTTATTATGGGCGACTTGGATTCGTGGGTTTTGGGTTATCATGAAATTGAAGAAACCCAGGAAAACCCAGAACGAGTTGCAAGAAGACCAAATAACGTGGGAAAAAGCGAATGAGGAGTTCGCGGCAGGAGGCGACGCCGGCAACGGTTGCCGACAGCAAAATTGCCGGCCGGCAGGCCAAAAAGGCAGTAGCATGCAAAATTGTGGGCCATGCAGGCGCGCGGGCTCGTGGGGCACTGGCCACGCGCGGGCAGCGCGGCCCTCGGGCCGTGCTGCGGCCCGGGTGGCCCGTTCGGGCTGTTCAGGCTGTTTTTGGCCCGTTTTTCCTCCAGTTTTCATTTTTTGAAGTTCAAGACTCTCTCCATCGAGTGACGTGACGAGACACGAGATCAAGGCAGAAGATGGAAGCAATTAAAACCATAATAGTCGGGGAATTTATTTTTTCGAATTTATTTCCCGTATTTATTGTTTTAATTTTTATGCTGTATTTTTATGCTGTATTTTAGATGCATGAATTAAAGCATGTCTGGTTTTATGGTTGCACATAACTTAGGTTAGTTAATTGCATGTTAAAACCGGAAAAACCCTCAAATTGGAAATCTAAGTGAGAGCGGGTTGTGTTATATCCCCATGGCCACCATTTCGGGTTCATATGCGATGTGGGTGGGCTTGCGTGTTGGCATTAGGGCCTTCATCCATTCGGATGAGTCCAGCCCCGAGATCGCTAGACTATGAGCTTCTGAGTAAGATGACTAGAGCGAGTTTAACTAGGAGAACTGCGACACCCTCTCCATCTGAGGTGCACTATCCTGAGGTACCAAACTCAGAAGTCACGTAATAGTACACACTTAGTGTACGATCTGCAGTATTCCTCCCGCGAGGTTACGCTGCTTACTTGTACGGCTGAAAGCACCGACTATTAGCTACATTGATCAAAAGATCGTTGGTTAGATATTGTAGTTAATGAACTTGGTTCTTCTCAAACGAATATGGGTTAGCGTAAACGTCCACACTGCGTGGCTTGCGAGAATCCCGGTGGATGAGATGTTGGTGGATTAATATTATTGTTTTGAGGGAAATCAATAATTAATTGAATTTTCATGTTTTCGAAAATTCTAGCATATATAACTGAAACACTGTTTGTTTAACTTTTAAGTTTAAATCGATATGGCATTCAATCCTTTAGCTGCTATTTTGAAAAACAACAATTTAACTGGAACAAATAATGTCGATGGAAGTCGTAACTTGGACATTGTCCTTAGGGCTGAGAGCGCTCCTGTGAGAGATCGTGTCATTGACATGATTAGTAACATCAACAAGGTTGAGGTAGTAGAAGGCGAAATCGTTGGTGAAACCAAAGCCGATATTGTCCTCCAGAGCTTGCCTCAAAGCTATGAGCGGATTCGGTTGAACTACAACATAAGTAAGATGTTGTGGAGTTCTTCCGAGCTCTTGGCAGAGTTGATGGCGCCTCAAAGCTATGAGCGGATTCGGTTGAACTACAACATAAGTAAGATGTTGTGGAGTTCATCCGAGCTCTTGGCAGAGTTGATGGCGGCTAAAAGTCTTCTTCAAGAGAAGAAGCGAGCTTTAGTCGTAGTCGAAGCTTTAGAATCTTCTTATGAGCCTGAGGCTGGAAAGAAGAAGAGAAAGCTCGAGGGAGTAGCTAAAAAGGCACAAATTGTGCCTAAGCCAGATATTGCAAAGAAGAAGTCGAAAGACAAGTGCTTCAAGTGCAATAAGACGGGACATTGGAAAGCGGATTGTCCAAAGCTTATAAGTACGATAAATTATGCCTTAATTACTGAGACATGTTTAGCAGCGATTCCCACAGATACTTGGTGTGTGGATTCAGGTGCCACTGACCATGTTTGTAATTCTTTGCAAGGGTTCCAAGTAACCCAGAAGCTTAGAGAAGGCGAATTGGATATCTACTCGGGCGACACTACAAGAGTGTCAGTAGAAGCAGTGGGAGTAGTTAAGTTAAATTTCGAAAATTCTAGCTTAGAGTTAGTTAATTGTCTTTATGTACCGAGTTTTAGAAAGAACTTGATTTCGGTTTCTAAACTCTTGAAGAACGGGTATAAGTTTATTTTTTCTGATGACTGTGTTGTTATTAGAAGAAATGGAAAACTTATTTGTTCTGGTTCATTGGCGGACAATTTGTTTGTGGTTAACTCTAACTCCCCTGTTGCGCAAAACATAGAAATAGATAGCTCAGTATCTAACATTAATAAGAGGAAAAGACCTTCTGAAATGAATCAAACCTATCTTTGGCATCTAAGGCTAGGTCATATAAACCTTAGTAGGATTCAAAGGTTGGTCAATGATGGACTTTTGGGTTCATTAGATATTGACAGTTATGCAACCTGCGAATCTTGCTTGGAAGGTAAGATGACCAAGAGACCTTTTAAAGCAAAAGGCTATAGAGCTAAAGAAGTATTAGAATTGATTCATTCTGACTTGTGTGGACCCATGACGGTCCAGGCACGAGGGGGATATGAGTATTTTGTGACATTCACGGATGACTACTCTAGGTATGGGTACATTTACCTAATGCGCCACAAGTCCGAATGTTTTGGCAAGTTCAAAGAGTTTCGGGCAGATGTGGAGAAGCATCATGGTAAGAGTATCAAGACACTGCGTTCAGATCATGGTGGGGAGTACCTGTCCCATGAATTTCGAGATTACCTCACTGAGGTAGGAATTCAGTCTTCTGCACCTGGCACACCACAGCAGAATGGTGTAGCAGAAAAGAGGAACCGAACTCTTATGGAAATGGTTAGGTCCATGATGAGCTATAGTGATTTGCCAAGTTCGTTCTGGGGATATGCCTTGGAAACGGCAATGTATATTCTTAATCTTGTACCATCTAAAACCGTGCCTTCAACCCCAGCAGAGTTGTGGAACGGGCGGAAGCCCAGTCTAAGACATCTCAGAATTTGGGGCTGCCCAGCACATGTGCTTAAGGCAGATACGGCTAAGTTAGATGCAAGAACAGAATTAATGCTGTTTGTAGAATATCCTAGGGGAATGAAAGGTGGTCTATTCTATAGTCCTAAAGATCAGAAGGTGGTGGTAAGTACCAACGCTAGATTTTTAGAAGAGGACTATATCTTAGACCACAAGCCCAAGAGTAAGATAGTACTAGAAGAGCTTAGACGACAAACTACTAATCCTGATGCACCAACGCAAGTAGATACACCACGCACTGCACATGAGATCACAGATGATGCGCCTACACAGGTGGTGCCTCGTCGTAGTGGGAGGGTTGTGAGACAGCCAGACAGGTTCATTGGCATGGAAGAGGCTTCATACCTGGTCCCAGGTGTGCCTGAACCTAACCCAGTTAACTATAATGAGGCGCTTTGAGATAAAGATGCAGAATCTTGGCGTAAGGCAATGATATCCGAGATGGGGTCAATGGACCACAATCAAGTCTGGGAGCTTGTGGACCTGCCTGATGGGTTTAAGCCCATTGGATGCAAGTGGGTCTACAAACGTAAGAGAGGACCTGACGGGAAGGTGGAAACCTTTAAAGCTAGGCTGGTGGCGAAGGGGTATACTCAGAAAGAGGGAATCGATTATGAGGAAACCTTCTCTTGGCCATAACTGCTCATATGGATTATGAGATTTGGCAGATGGATGTCAAGACAGCTTTCCTAAACGGAAGTCTTGAGGAAACCATCTTTATGCAGCAACCAGAGGGATTCATTGAAAAAGGCCAAGAGCATAAGGTTTGCAGGCTTAAGAGGTCTATTTATGGATTTAAGCAGGCATCCAGATCTTGGAACATCCGGTTTGATGAGGTAATCCAGTCCTTTGGATTTACTCAGTGTCCGGATGAGCAATGTGTATGGAAACTCAGTGGTGTTTCTTGTGCTTTATGTAGATGATATTATATTGATTGGCAACAACAAGAAAGTGTTATCAGACGTAAAGGCATGGTTGTCCAAGCAATTTGATATGAAGGACTTAGGGGAAGCGGGACATATCCTTGGGATCAAGATCATTCGAGATCGTAGGAAACGTTCAGTAACGCTCTCCCAAGCTTCATACATAGATATGATTCTGGCCCGTTTTAACATGCAGAACTCCAATAAAGGTTTTTTACCTTTCAGGCATGGAGTGTTTCTATCTAATGAGCAGTCTCCGAAGACTGTTGAGGAGATAGAGACCATGAAGATAGTTCCGTATGCTTCGGCAGTAGGAAGTCTCATGTATGCCATGTTATGTACGAGGCCTGATATCTGTTATGCCGTTGGCATGGTCAGCAGATATCAGAGTAACCCCGGGAAAGCTCATTGGGAGGCAGTAAAATGCATTCTCAAGTATTTGCGCAGAACGAGGGACCAAGTTCTGGTCTATCAGGCGTCTGAGCTGTTACCCCGAGGTTACACGGATTCAGATTTCCAAGGCGACAGGGACAAGAGCAAGTCTACCTCAGGGTATGTGTTTACTCTAGAAGGTGGAGCCATAGTTTGGCAGAGTGTCAAGCAGAAATGCTTGACAGACTCTACCGTGGAGGCTGAGTACGTTGCCGCATCAGAGGCAGTGAAAGAAGCAGTATGGCTCAAGAACTTCCTAGTGGACTTAGATGTGATTCCTGGTTTGCAGAAGTCTATCACGATTTATTGTGATAACAACGGTGCAGTAGCAAACTCGAAGGAACCACGAGCTCACAAGGCGAGTAAACATATACAGCACAAGTACCAACTGATACGAGACATCGTAGAGAGGGTAGACGTGGTCGTGGCTAAGATAGTATTAGAGGATAACCTTGCAGATCCATTCACAAAAACATTGACTTCAAAAGTCTTTGAGGCTCACGTGAAGGGCATGGGAATCGGATGCTTAGGAGAGCCGTGACAGTTTTTTCTAGATAGATAGCAGCAGATTGGGTAGGATTGTATGTAGTTGTATACTTAAAGCACAACTTAAGTATTAGTGGGAGATTGTTGGAGTAGAATACATAAGCTATGCTTGTATTGTACAGTTTCCCAGTTTAATATATTGATTTGTGTTTCAGTAATATCTTGTTGTGCATTAATCGTCCATTTATATTATGTAAGTAGATGATGAGGTGTCTGGTGCGACACAGTAGATCTCATCATTTGTTAAAAGACATAATATATAAATGAGGTTCGTAACTGAGACAGCTTTGGACAAACTGTCAGTCTAGGTTATTATGTGATTCATATAATTAGTTTGTCTAAACTAATTGAATCATATAGATATGCCGGGGCATATTGAACTTGACTCTTAGGAATGATTTGTCTTGTACTGATTTAATAGACAAATCGATCCTTGTATTCTATCTCTAAATCCCTAGACTCGAGTGGGCATGAGGATTAGACATAGTGTACTTTGATCTGCCAATGGGTGAGGTCAAATGTGGCCAATAGTCTCGGTGGGTTGGGTGCGCGTGTTTAGTTACTTGGTGTGCTGCTGCTTGTCGAAAGGAAACCATATACCGGTGCGTCCGGGGTGATGGTGCTCCCGAGATGAGCTCGAAATGTTTATTATACTAAACCCGGCCGGTGGACTTATGTTCGGTATAGTAAGAAGGTCGAGTGGTACTAGTCTCAGAATATTAAGAAGTTGATGAATTAATTTATCAGTAAATTAATGAATTAACGAGCACTATATCTTTGATGTGGGGAGATTATGAATATAATTTAATTAAGTTGTTCCGGAAGCAATTCTGGTGTAGGTTGGTAGTGCCATAATTAATCCGTTAGTGGTACGATTAATTATGTACTGGGTTAATGACAAAGGTAGATTTAATTAATTGAGAAATTAATTAATCCTTGTGTCAGTTGGTTGTTAATCATCCCAGGAACTGGTTTGGGATAAGTGAATCCCTGTGTCAGTTGGGAGTGATTCATCCCAGGAACTGGATTGGGATAAGTGAATCCCTGTGACAGTTGGGAGTGTATCAGTCCAGGAACAGGATTGAAGGAAACAGAATCTGTATCAGTCCAGAAACAGGATTGAAGGAAAACAGAAACCCAGTAGGAAGACCAATCCTAAACCAACTTGGAGTCTCTCTTGTAACTCTATAAATAGACAAGGGATCAGTCATTCAAAAACACAATAACACAATTAATCCACAGGATTTCTAGAGAGAGAAAATTCTAGAGAGAGAAAATATTTCTCTCTCCAAGTCGAATTTTCAAGAAAGTGTGTAGCTGGTTTTTGGGTTTCTAGTGGCTGAAATTTTAGCCTTGGTCTATACCAGCTGCGCGTAGCTTTCTCTCTATGCGGGCGGTGCGTTTATAGTACGTGCCAGGTGCTGCGGGGCTAGAGTTTTCTAGCAGGTGGATTGTGGTGAGTAGCTGATCAATTGACTTCTAGTTCGTTGCCCACACAACGTGAAGTCATAGTTTTGAGGTATACAAGAGAATCACCAAATGCACGCTTCAAAGGTACTTTTCTAAGATTCCGCTTTAATAGAAATTTTTGTTGCGTGGTAAATCGAGCAAGTGCAAACCCAGATCCTACCAAAATCTTTCATGGAGTTGATTAGTCGGGAAGACTTAGCGGTCAACGAAAGTCAAATTTTAAGGCCTAACTCGAGAGCCCATTAGGTCTCCAATCGAGCTCCTATAAATAGAAGACTTGATGCCCAAGAAAACCTAAGGAAATTTTTGCAAGACTTGTCTTGCCTCTTTCTTGAGCAAGAAGGTTCTAGAGAGAGAATTTTTTCTACAAGAATTCTTTCTCAAAAACGAACTAGATTTCTTACTCCTTGGATTGGGTTCACTCCAAAGACCGAACTGGTTGATTTTTAGTCCAGAAATTCGCCGGATTCTTGCTGGATTTCGCTGGGTCTGCTGCTGTCCAAAAAAAAGAGGGTTTTTATCACTGCTGCATTTTTGTCCTAGCTGCGTGCGTTTGATTCGAGGGAGCCGGTGTTGATCTCTCTCAATTGTTTGGTGATCCACCAGGCTTCCTTGTTTAGATCACGGCGTGGTGAAGGCCGATCGTGCAGCAGTCCGGTGATGGATTGTTAAAGAAGAAAACAGCAGCAACCGTGCGCAGGAGGTGAATTCTGTTCGGTCAGCTTTTGGAGAACAAACTGAACCCGATTCATGTGATTTCCTTGTGGGCTAAGCGAGTAGACTTCAATAGATTATTGCCCACGCAATATTCGAAGTTTCTACGGAGATATCGATTGGATTTCTTGTGGAAATCTCAGCAAAGAATTGGTTTTTCTTTAAGCAAGGGACTTCGCTTCAAAAGGTATAATCTTTAAATTCCGCTTTAATTAAAGATCGAATCTTTTGTGTCCCGATTAATAAATTAAATAAGAATAAGCCTAGATCCGTTTATGGGTAAACTAATTTGAGCCTGAGCTTGGTCGAAAGCTTCCGATTCTGGAATGCATTGCACGAAAGTGAGGTTTTTGATTTAGCCCGGGCTTGTTCAGTTTTCCTTCAAAAGGTAGATTTAATTAATTGAGAAATTAATTAATCCTTGTGTCAGTTGGTTGTGAATCATCCCAGGAACTGGTTTGGGATAAGTGAATCCCTGTGTCAGTTGGGAGTGATTCATCCCAGGAACTGGATTGGGATAAGTGAATCCCTGTGACAGTTGGGAGTGTATCAGTCCAAGAACAGGATTAAAGGAAACAAAATCTGTATCAGTCCACAAACAGGATTGAAGGAAAACAGAAACCCAGTAGGAAGACCAATCATATTCCAACTTGGGGTCTCTCTTGTAACTCTATATATAAACAAGGGATCAGCCATTCAGAACACACAATTCAATAGATTCATAATTCAAGAATCTAGAGAGATAAAATTCTAGAGAGAGAAAATTCTCTCTCTCTCTAAAACGAATTTTAACAAGCAAGAAGGGGCGGCTGGTTTTCCTATATTGTGGCCGAAAATTTGGTCCTTTTTGGGCAGCCCCGAGTGTTGCTTTCTCTCTCTCCGGGCAGTGCGTTTGCAGTACGTGCTAGGTGCGGAGGTGATGGATTTTTCTGGCAGGTGGAGTTGTGGTGATAGCTGATCAATTAACTTCAAGTTCGTTGCCCACACAACGTGAAGTTATAGTCTTGAGGCATACAAGAGATTCACTAGGTGCGCGCTTCAAAGGTATTTTTCTAAGATTCCGCTTGAATAGAAATTTTTGTTGCGTGGTAAATCGAGCAAGTGCAAACCCAGATCCTACCAAAATCTTTCACTTTTATAGGCATGAAATCCTCCACCCTTCTTATACTCTAGCAATGTGGTGTTGGTGAATGTGCCCTAATGAGGGCTATTTATGTGAATATACTTTGAGGATATTTATGTAAATAAGACATTTGTCGCTTGATTGATTGTTTATCAAATGAGTTAATTTCATGATAGTAATATCTTTATGCATATTTAAATTGATGAAATCGATCCGCCAAAAGAAACACTCCATGGACTATTTAGATCATGAGTGATTCTTTTGAGTAGTACTGGTACTAGGATCCTTAGACCAGAAATCACTACATGGTCTTATGAATTGTATTGTGCTTTGACATACGCCTAACAGGGCCGTAACAGGTTGCCAAGTACGGGTATGATTGGGTACACTATGAGACACGCTAAGGTATGTAGGTGAAGTGATGAGACTACAAATCTCTCTTAAGTGAGAGATGATATCTTGGCCACTTGATAGTGAACTGAAAAGTGCATGGCCATGCCCAAGGAATGATAGGATATCATTTGCTTGAAGGATTCAGTGTCACTAAGAGATCAAGTAAACGCTTAGCTACATAAGGATGATGGCTCCATGTCTTATGCTAAGTTGGATATCGATGTAGAGGATCGTACGCAGTTTGCTCGGAAAGGTTGTGTTGAATCACCATTCGACCCTCCATTCCGAATTGGGTAGTCATTATGTCTTGCTAGAGACCACTGATGACTTATGGATTAATCAATGAGATTGAGTTATCCATTGCCAATTTGGAATGGGCCTACAGGATCGCACATACGAAAGTTCGATGATGCAGAATAAGTATTCTTGCCTACAATAAGTATAATTGTTATACTTAAATAAATAAGATTTAATTAAATGGTTTAATTGAATATTATTGGAAAGTTCTGTGGTATTAATTAATAGTTAATTAATTACCTGGGAACAATTGGGATGGGCTGATAAATCAAGGGACTTAATTGCAATTGAAGTTCTTGACCATCAGCCTGATCCATGGGTCATGGGTTGATCCATGGGCTTGGTGTATAACCCAAATCATTGAGGTATTATTTAAGGCTGATTTGGAATCAGCAAATATTATTTAAATACTGATTTGGAATCAGTAAAATAATATTTGGTAATAATACTGATTTGGAATATGACTAAAATCAGTTAAGTTATAATTGGATAATTACAATACTGATTTTAGAAATTAATTCCCTACAAATATCCTAGGGATATAATTGTAGGGGGGAGGATTTTTGGAATTATTCTCATAAAACCAAAATACACAGAATTTCCCAAATTCTCTGGGGTAGGCAAGATTGGCTAGCACCAACCTACGAAGGCTTTCGTGCGTAAGAGTAGAGAATCCTTCGAGAAAGGATTTTGGAGACAAAAACGCCATCTTCTCAGAGGAGCCAGGCGACGTGCGCAACCGATTACGCTTCAAGGGTAAGACCCGATCCTTATAGTTTAGGATTCCGCTGTTTAATTGGATTAAACACCTAAACGAATTCCCAACAGTGGTATCAGAGCCAGGTTCAAGATTTTAGTATTAAAATTAAAATTGATATTTATTAAAACTTTGGTTTTAATTAAAATTGATTTTAATTAAAAGGGGCTTGAATCAATTTGATTTTCTAGAAAATTGATTTCGGGTTAACCGCAAACTTGGTTTTGCTTCTCGTTTTTCTCACCGGAAATCAAAATGGCCAAAATAGAACGGAAACAGCTTACCCTCTGATTAAACGTTTCTGGGCTAAAAAATTCCGACCCCCCCCACCCAGAAATTGCTTGGATTTTGGGATTGTTTTGATCGAAATAATGAAAGACGGAATGGTTCCGTTTTGTTTTGAGCTTTAAAATCGTGGGTTTTTGGTCGATGCTCACCGAAAATGGATGAACGGATTGGATTCTATTTATTTATTTTGTTTTGGTTTAAATTGTTTGTTGGGCTCAATTGGGGTTCATTTCCTTGCCGAAAATTGAATGCTTAGTTTTGAAAATTGTCTGAATCTTGAATCGGATGACCGAAATTGTTCCGCTGTTGATTTGGGTTTCTATTTTTTTTTTGGAAAGAATTATTTTCTGGGCTGTTGTGTTGCTGGGTTTTGTTTCTTTCGCAGGTTGCTCTTCGTCAGGAAAACACGGACGCCAGAATTGTTCTGGTTGCATCGGTTTTAACGCGAAGGCTGCAACTGATCCTTAATGTCGGTTGAGGATGGAGAGCAGCGGTAAGCGTTGCCGCTGCATCTTGATTGCGATGGCCTTCACTTCGACCGGCGTTAGACGTCGGATGTTGCAGCTGCGGCTTCGTGGTTTCTTCGAACGGCGGTCTTCATCGTTTGGGGAGGCCACGGTCGAGGAAAGGCTGCGATCGGGAGGAAAGACGGTGATTGGTGCTGTAATTGCAGTGCCGGGAGTGGCCAATCGCTCCGGAAAAGACAATCGGCATGGACGTCGAGAGTCGAAAACATCGGGGAAACGACCGGCGATTGTCGCCGGAAGTCGAGAATCCGACGAGGGTCGCTGGGGAACAAGATGTTGGCAGCAGCTAGGGGTTAAGCCCTACAGGCTGATTTTACTAAAATACCCCCCTCCCGCCGCCCCAACAAACCCTAAGCAGCACCTGTTTTAAAATTGTTTTAAAAAAATTACAAAAGGACCCTGTGAAGTTTTATTTCCATGAAACCCTAGCCTGGAAATTTTGGTTATTTATGAAATGACCCCAAAACGTTTCAGAAAATTAAAATTTTAAAATTTTCTGAATTTTATTTAATAAGATTTTAATTAAATAATCTTATTAGATAAAGATAGGATTAATTTAGAATTTTATCCTATAAGTTTAAATTTATCTTAATTAGATAATTAGATAAATTTTAAAATAATTATTTTAATTAGATCAAAATAATTAGGAAAGATAAATAAATAAATAATTAATTAATTTGTTTAAATTTTGAATTGTTATTTATTTTATTTTATTTTATTTTATTTTGATGCTTATTTAAATTGTTTAAATTTTATTTGAAGCATCATAATTATGCAAGCATGTTCATGCATCATTTTGGATAAATGTAAAATGAACAGAAGGATTGATTAAAATTGATCATGACACGATCAATTTTAATTCTGTAATAGTTACACAATCCTTAAAATTAATCGGCTTAAATTAAAATCGGCTTGTATGAGCATATGCATTTTATGTGTTTCAAAGCATGAATTGGCTTTTAATTTTAACGTCTTAAAAGTTGGGGCCTACGAGCCAATTTTGAATTTGGGCCTGCGTGCCTATAAAATCATCATGTAATAGTTAGGCCCAAAAGGAGGTTCCAAGAGGAGTTCATGGTGGAGCCCAGGAGCGGAAGCCCAAACATGAAGATTTTAAAAGTCTCTGTAATAGATTAGAGCCCAGTTCATCGCTTTAATTCATTTCTTTTACTTATGCAAATGAATGATAAACGAAAATGCATGTTAAGCCGATCAAACATAAATCCCAAAAACCCAAGATTTTGCTTCCATACTTAAGGGACCGCTTGAGTGTCGAACGTCTGATGGACTTGGAGAGCCCAAGGGCCTCAGGTTTTCTTCATGCGGCGGGTTGTCACATAATAGTACCCAACTTTATCACTACCATTAATGAGTGGAAAAACTGTTTGGGTATTAGATGCTCAACTTTATCACTATCACTTGCTATGAAAAAACTGTGTGGGTGTCTGTTGATGTGATGCCTTGAGGGATGGTTTAACTTGGGAAAATTAATCCTAGCTTGACCCGATAAGTTGACTAGGGATTAATTTTGCAAAGATAGGATGGTGTAAAACATTTGGAATGTTCATCCTATCACCGAAAAGTTGCATGGTATGCAATTGGAAAGCGTTAGATTACATGGAATGTGATTTGAACGTTGCCTACCAGAAGAGCCCGATCCCTACGATACTTGCCAAAGCAAGACTGGGGTTGACTCTTTGTGGATTTTCGGCCCACAATCAAGCACCAACACAAAATTATTTGGGATTTCAATTTTGGCTATTGTGGAAAACATTTTTCAAAACTCATTCTAATATTTTGCATTTACTCTTTGTAGAAATGGCATCATCTAGCACAAATGTTATCTTAAACTTTACTCTAAGAAGTATATTGGATAAAGATAAATTGGTTGGACCAAACTTCTTAGATTGGGAAAGAAACTTGAAAATAGTTCTCAAACAAGAAAGGTTACATGTCTTAGAGACCGCCTTACCTGAACCACCGCAAAATGCTTCGGCAACTGTTCAACGAGCCTAGGATAAGCTGAAAAGCGACTCCGATGATGTGACGTGCTTGATGCTCGCGTCTATGACAGGCGAGCTTCAAAAACAGTTCATGAATTTGGAAGCGTTCCGAATTTATGAGTCACTGACGGAAATGTTTCGTGAACAAGCTTCAGGTATCTTTGTTATAGAAATAAATCTTTCTATGTCCTCCTCATGGGTATTAGATACTGGTTGTGGGGCTCACATTTGTACTAATGTGCAGGGACTCAGAAATAGAAGGATAACAAAGAAAGGTGAAGTAGATCTCCGAGTGGGCAACGGGGCAAGAGTTGCTGCTGTTGAAGTTGGAGACTACACTCTGTCTTTACCTTCTGGTTTAAATATCGAACTTGAAAATTGTTATTATGTACCTGCTTTGAGCAGAAATATTATTTCAGTTTCGAGTTTAGATAATAAAGGTTTTCGATTTATTATAGAGAATAATTCGCTATCTTTATATCGAAATGATATTTTATACAGAGTTGCAAATATGTGTAACGGTCTGTATGTCTTGGATTTGACCCAAGAAAAACCAGTCTATAACATAGAAAAGAAAGCTAAATCAACTAAAGATGATTTAAGTCCAACATACCTTTGGCATTGTCGATTAAGCCATGCAAATGAAAAACGAGTTCAAAAGCTTCACAAGAATGGAGTGCTTGGTTCATTTGATTTTGAATCATATGAAACCTGCGAACCCTGCTTACAAGGCAAAATCACAAAGAGTCCTTTCAACAAGAAAGGTGAAAGAACAAGTGAACTATTGGCCCTAATACATACGGATGTATGTGGACCAATGAGTACACAAGCCAGAGGTGGTTTTGAATACTTCGTCACTTTTACTGATGACTATAGTAGATATGGTTATGTCTACTTAATGAGGTACAAAAGTGAAACCTTTGAAAGGTTTAAAGAGTTTTAAAACAAAGTAGAGAATCGGTCGGATAGAAGGATTAAGGCTATTCGCTCCGATCGGGGAGATGAATACCTTAGTGATGAGTTCGATGGCTATCTAAAACAGTGTGGAATTGTTTCACAGCTGACTCCACCGGGAACACCTCAATGGAATGGTGTATCCGAAAGGAGAAATCGGACCTTATTAGATATGGTTCCATCAATGATGGGCCTAGCGACTCTCCCTACATCCTTTTGGGGTTATGCTCTCCTTTCTGCTACCTACTTATTGAATCATATTCCATCTAAGGCAGTAGATAAGACTCCATATAAGATATGGATGGGTCGGAAGCCCTATATGTCCTATCTACGAGTTTGGGGTTGTCAAGCTCATGTAAAGCGTTTACAAAGTAATAAACTTGAACCCAAAACTGAAAAATGCCTATTTGTGGGATATCCTAAGGAAACCAAAGGATATCAATTCTACAACCCAACTGAGAACAAAGTGTTTGTTGCTCGAGGAGCTACTTTCTTAGAGAAAGAATTTCTGTACAAGAAAGACAGTGGGAGTAGAATAGAACTCGGAGAAGTTCAAGAACCACAAGAGAATGTAGAACGATCTACAGAAACTCAGATGGAAGTTGACATGGAAACTCATGAAGATGAGCAACCTGAGTCAACAACACAAGAACCTAGAATGTCTAGTAGATCTCGTCATGAACCCGAGAGATACGGATTTCTCGTGACTGATGATCAAGATTTGATCTTGGTGGACTCTGATGAGCCCACGACCTACAGACAGGTTTCAGAAAGTCCGGATTCAGATAAATGGCTACAAGCCATGGAATCTGAAATGCAATCCATGAGGGACAATAAAGTGTGGACTTTGATTGACCATCCTGTTCAGGCAAAGGTTGTCGATTGCAAGTGGATTTTCAAGTTAAAACCTGGCGGGATCTTCAAGGCACGACTAGTGGCTAAAGGTTTCAGACAGACTCATGGTATAGACTATGATGAAACCTTCTCTCCTGTCGTGATGCTCTAGTCCATTAAGACAATGCTTGCCATAGCAGTATATTTTGACTCTGAGGTATGGCAGATGGATGTTAAGACGGCTTTCCTGAATGGAAACCTACTCGAGGATGTTTATATGAAACAACCCGAGGGATACATCGATCAAAAGCATTCTAATCGAGTATGTAAGCTTCAGAGGTCTATCTATGGACTAAAGCAAGCATCTCGAAGTTGGAATCTTCGTTTTGATGAGGAAGTAAAAGGTTACGGATTCATCAAGAACGAAGATGAGCCTTGTGTTTACAAGAAAGTTAGTGGGAGGAAGATTGTTTTCCTTGTCCTATATGTAGACGACATCCTGCTCATAGGAAATGACATTCCTTTGATGAATGACATCAAACAATGGTTGGGGAGTGTATTTTCTATGAAAGACTTAGGAGAAGCTGAGACTATACTAGGTATCAAGATCTATAGAGATAGGTCTAAAAGGCTTCTGGGACTAAGTCAAGATGGGTACATAGACAAGATATTGAAAAGATTCAATATGTCTAACTCCAAAAATGGTAACGTACCATTTAGACATGGCTTTCTCTTGAAGAAGAACCAAGGTCCTTCAACAAGAGAGGAGAGGGATACAATGAGTAGAGTCCCATATGCTTCGGCAATAGGATCTATCATGTATGCCATGTTGTGTACCCGTCCGGATGTTGCACATGCACTTGGCATGACTAGCAGATACCAACAAGATCCAGGGATGGATCATTGGACTGCAGTCAAAGCAATCCTGAAGTACTTACGAAGAACTAAAGGATTAATGCTAGTGTATGGAGGACAGGAACAGCTCATTGTACAAGGTTACGCTGATGCTGCTTTCCAAACAGATCAAGATGACATGAAGTCACAATCAGGCTACGTGTTTAGTCTGAATGGCGGTGCAATAAGTTGGAAAAGCTCAAAGCAAGATACAACAGCCGATTCTACAACAGAGTCTGAGTACATTGCTGCATCAGATGCTGCAAAGGAAGCTGTTTGGCTGAGAAAGTTCGTGTTAGACATCGGAGTGATACCGAGTATCCAAGATCCGATAGAACTTTTCTGTGACAATAAGGGGCCATCGCACAAGCTAAGGAGCCTCGGTCACACCAGAAAACCAAACACATACTCAGAAGGTTTCACCTCATCCGAGAGATCATTGATCGAGGAGATGTGAAAGTGTGCAAAATAGGGTCAGATGACAATATAACAGATCCTCTCACAAAAGCTCTACCACAGTCAAAGTTTGATAGACATGTAATAGAGCTTGGTCTTAAACAGATTAGGACATAGCCCTTCATCGGGCAAGTGAGAGATTGTTGGTGAATGTGCCCTAATGAGGGCTATTCATGTAAATATACTTTGAGGGTATTTATATAAATAAGACATTTGTCGCTTGATTGATTGTTTATCAAATGAGTTAATTTCATGATAGTAATATCCTTGTGCATATTTAAATTCATGAAATCGACCCGCCAAAAAAAATACTCCATAGACTAATTAGATCATGAGTGATTCTTTTGAGTAGTACTGGTACTAGGATCCTTATACCAGAAATCACTACATGGTCTTAGGTGAATTGTAGTGTGCTTTGACATACGCCTAACGGGGCCGTAACAGGTTGCCAAGTACAGGTATGATTGGGTACACTATGAGACACGCTAAGGTATGTAGGTGAAGTGATGGGACTACAAATCTCTCTTAAGTGAGAGATGATATCTTGGTCACTTGATAGTGAACTGAAAAGTGCATGGCCATGCCCAAGGAATGATAGGATATCATTTGCTTGAAGGATTCAGTGTCACTAAGAGATCAAGTAAACGCTTAGCTACATAAGGATGATGGCTCCATGTCTTATGCTAAGCTGGATATCGATGTAGAGGATCGTACGCAGTTTGCTCGGAAAGGTTGTGTTGAATCACCATTCGACCCTCCATTCCGAATTGGGTAGTCATTATGTCTTGCTAGAGACCACTGATGACTTATGGATTAATCAATGAGATTGAGTTATCCATTGCAAATTTGGAATGGGCCTACAGGATCACACATACGAAAGTTCGATGATGCAGAATAAGTATTCTTGCCTACAATAAGTATAATTGTTATACTTAAATAAATAAGATTTAATTAAATGGTTTAATTGAATATTATTAGAAAGTTCTGTGGTATTAATTAATAGTTAATTAATTACCTGGGAACAATTGGGATGGGCTGATAAATCAAGGGACTTAATTACAATTGAAGTTCTTGACCCATCAGCCTGATCCATGGGTCATGGGTTGATCCATGGGCTTGGTGTATAACCCAAATCATTCAGGTATTATTTAGGGCTGATTTGCAATCAGCAAATATTATTTAAATACTGATTTGGAATCAGTAAAATAATATTTGGTAATAATACTGATTTGGAATATGACTAAAATCAGTTCAGTTATAATTGGATAATTACAATACTGATTTTAGAAATTAATTCCCTACAAATATCCTAGGGATATAATTGTACGGGAGAGGATTTTTGGAATTATTCTCATAAAACCAAAATACACAGAATTTCCCAAATTCTCCGGGGTAGGCAAGATTGGCTAGCACCAACCTGCGAAGGCTTTCGTGCGTAAGAGTAGAGAATCCTTCGAGGAAGGATTTTGGAGACAAAAACGCCATCTTCTCAGAGGAGCCAGGCAACGTGCGCAACCGATTACGCTTTAAGGGTAAGACCCGATCCTTATAGTTTAGGATTCCGCTGTTTAATTGGATTAAACACCTAGACTATTCCAACATGTGGGATAGCCAAACTTCTCATTCCTTTAATTTTAGCCAAAAATTTCCAACAGATACCTTTCTCAATCCCAAAATACCTTGTGCACCACGTTGACAAATCCCCTTTAGTCACATCGCATATACTTAAGAGTGTCAAAATAGCCATCAAGTTGGCTATAATATTCAAGACATAAGTATCAATTTTCCTATTCTTTTACGATTCTATCATTAAATATGATCAATTTAAAAGAAGTAAAAAAAAAACATTTAAAATGTAAACCATCTTATATAAAAGAAAATATATTCATATTATGGATTGGTTTACAAAATCCCTCCACCCATAATCTATTAGTTTTACACGAGTCCGTTTACGGTGGGCTATAGGAGTAGGATGAATTTTACTCCTACCTACTATAGCGCTACAGTGCGCGCTACAGTTTTTTTTTTTTTTTGACGCACAGCCTTTTAAAAAAAAATACTTAACAAGGGAGATCAGATCAGGATTATATAGACATCAGATCAGCGAATACTTGACATCAGATCAATAGACTATAAATATCAGATAGAGAATATAAAAGAAATCATATACTAGAACTAAAACATACTTAACAAGGGAGATCAAATCAGGATTATATAGACATTAGATCAGGGAATACTAGACATCAGATCAACAGACTATAGATATCAGATCAAGAATATAAAAGAACTCATACACTAGAACTAAAACATACTTAACAATGGATATCAGATCAGGATTATATAGACATCAGATCAACAGACTATAGATATCAGATCAAGAATATAAAAGAAATCATACACTAGAACTAAAACATACTTAACAAGAGAGATTAGATCAGGATTATATAGACATCAGATCAGCGAATACTTGACATCAGATCAACAGACTATACATATCAGATCAAGAATATAAAAGAAATCATACACTAGAACTAAAACATACTTAACAATGGAGATCAGATCAGGATTATATAGACATCAGATCAGCGAATACTTGATATCAGATCAACAGACTATAGATATTAGATCAAGAATATAAAAGAACTCATACACTAGAACTAAAACATACTTAACAATGGATATCAGATCAGGATTATATAGACATCAGATCAACAGACTATAGATATCAGATCAAGAATATAAAAGAAATCATACACTAGAACTAAAACATACTTAACAAGAGAGATTAGATCAGGATTATATAGACATCAGATCAGCGAATACTTGACATCAGATCAACAGACTATACATATCAGATCAAGAATATAAAAGAAATCATACACTAGAACTAAAACATACTTAACAAGAGAGATCAGATCAGGATTATATAGATATCAAATCAGCGAATACTTGACATCAGATCAACAGACTATAGATATCAGATCAAGAATATAAAAAAATCATACATTAGAACTAAAACATACTTAACAAGGGAGATCAGATCAGCAAATACTAGACTTCAGATCAACAGACTATAGATATCATATCAAGAATATAAAAGAAATCATACACTAGAACTAAAACATACTTAACAATGGAGATCAGATCAGGATTATATAGACATCAGATCAGCGAATACTTGATATCAGATCAACAGACTATAGATATCAGATCAAGAATATAAAAGAAATCATACACTAGAACTAAAACATACTTAACAAGAGAGATCAGATCAGGATTATATAGACATCAGATCAGCGAATACTTGACATCAGATCAACAGTACAACAAAAACGTCCATAATATGTATCATAATATCTAAAATTATTTAATTATAAAACAAATAAAATGATCATTTAAAAATATGTTTTTTATAAAATTTAAAAACATTAAAAAAAATACTGAATTGTTTAGAAAAAAATAGATAGAAAAAAGTCTCAAGGAAGAAGACAAAAAAATAAAATAAAAAAATAGCAAAAAATAACAAAAGAAAGGAAGGTACTGTAGCGCGTTACAGTAACGCGCGCGGAACTGTAGCGCGTACTGTAACGCGCTACAGTAGATAGGAGTAAAATTGCATGATGGTCCTATAGGTCCACCATATAAATTACCGTTTTACACAGCAGACACGAGCAACTCAAGTTTCTTCCATGGGCTCTCTCTCCTGGATCCAGAAATTTTAATAGCAGATTGCAAATAAAATTATAATAATATAGTTTGGTGGCTGTAAACAAATTCCACCATCCTATTTTAAAATTGAAGTATCTCTTCATGCTGACCATATCTCGAGAAGTAGTCATAGATCTAGGGTTTTTCTTTTGGGAAATAGAGTGCTAGCCTGTGCGATTTATTTAAAATTACAAATAATTATTGGTCTGACTGAGGATTGTGAGATATGGACAAATCTTAAATATTTTTAAAATTAAGGGAATTTTCATAAAGATGTTGAAAGACAGATCAACTGTTTAATTATAATGTGTTTATTGAGCCATTAACTATGTCATTTTATTCTAATTGGTGACTAACTCTGGATGAGACAATGTAATTTTTGTTAATTAGATACAATAAGCAAAATAGTATTTGGACAGAGATATGACTGCTAATTGAAGGCTTTGTTCTACGCTTGTTAGAGTTTTTTCTCAAAAAATGTTTACTATATAAATCACTATATCACATCGTATCAATTCGAATTCTCTCTTAGATTTCTCTCATATTATTTAAAAAAAAAAAAATCTTCTCAAATATATTTTTCTTTTTTTTTTATAGAAATTTTCCCTGTTAAAAAAAAAAAAAAAAAACTTACATTCTCGATAACTCTAGAAAAACTTAAACAAACATGGCTGTCCTCTTAACCTAAGGTCCAATCATAATTTGGCTGGCACTCATTTATGATTGGTTCTTGAAAATGGGGGAAGCATGGTTCCATAATCCCCATCCTATGTTTTTTATTACAATTTTGAATCATTTGAACATGAAAGACTACATTTTACGCCAGTCGTGACACCGCAGATTGCAAATGTTTAGCATATAATAATTTTGTTAATGTAATAGAAATTTTTTTCTTCATTATGCATCTTCTTTCTTTTATTTTATTTTTTCAACTCTTATCAGTACTATTATGATATATTTATTATAATAAAATAATTTCTATATTTTAAAAGATTTTTATATAAAGTGACTTATAAACTTGGTCATCATACTTTGGTGAAATTCAGGTTTTGGTCACTAACTTTTAAAAACTCAAAAAAAACATTAATTTTGTCGTTTTAATTTAACATTTGGTCATTCTATCAAAATAAACCGTTAAGTGCATTAAAGGTATTAACTTTTAAGGGTAAATTTGTCCAATCATCAATGATTATAGAGTAAATTACAAATTTGGTCATCATACTTTGGTGAAATTCAGATTTTGGTCACTAACTTTTAGGAAAGTAAATAAGTCACTAATTTTTTTATTTTTGTTCTTTTTTTGGTCACTCTGTCAAATTACACCGTTAATACACTAATGGACAAATTTGTATGAGGTTATTTTTGTCTTTTTTTCTTTTTGCAACTCTCGCGTGCTTATCCAACAATTTTTCAACTCTTTTTCCCCTTTTTTTTTTCTTTTTCCACTACACCACCTCAACCTCTTTTTCCTTTTTTTTTTTTTCTTTCTTTACACTGCAAAATTTAGATAAAACGTAATTTAGCTACCTCCACCGTCTCCTCTATCTCCGTCTCCTTTCATGTTTTTATCTATATTTGTGTAGTGAAAAGGGAAAAAAAGGGGGGGGGGGGGGGGAGGAATGGAGGTTGAAGTGCTGAAGTTTTATGGTTTATCTAAATTTTGCAATGGAGAGAAAAAAAAAAAAGAGGGAAAAATAAGTTGAAGTGTTGAAGTGGAAAGAAAAAAAAAATTGAGGAAAGAGAAAATGACGTTGAAGAGCTGTAGTGGAAAGAAAAAATGTGATTGAAAAATTGTTAGATAAACAGGAGAGAGTTGCAAAAGAAAATGATAAAAATAGCCTTATACAATTTTTTCCGTTAGTATATTAACGGTACAATTTGATGGAGTGACAAAAAATGACAAAGTTAGTCATTTTTTTGCTTTATTAAAAGTTAGTGACCAAAACCTGAATTTTACCAAAGGTGTTACTAGTTACCGCCTCACTTTTTGGGGCGGTAGTCCATAGGTTTTGACAAAAATGTCTTTTTACATAAAAGGGGAAAGAGGGAGAGTATTGTAAGGGAGGGCATTTTAGTTCAAATTGGGGCGGTAAAAGAAAAGTACTGGGGCGATAACTAGTAATTCCTTTTTACCAAAATATGATGACCAAATTTGTAATTCACTCTTTAATTATTGATGATTGGACAAATTTATCTTTAAAAGTTAACACTGTTAATGCACTTAACGGTTTATTTTGATGGAATGACCAAAAGTGAAATTAAAATGAAAAAGTTAGTGATATTTTTTGAGTTTTTAAAAGTTAATAACCAAAACCTAAATTTCATCATAATATGATGACCAAATTTATAATTCACCCTTTTAATATATTATTGTGGTAGAGACGTAGAACATTGTATCTTATAATATTATAGTATTTGATAGCAAAGTAAGGGTTTTAAATAATTGATGTTTAATATATTTTTTCGAATTATATGTTACTCCAAATTGTCAGAAGTTCTTCTTCATTTATGCAGTTTTTGTTTCGTTTTCCATTTTCCGAAAATAAAAAAATAAAAAAATTGACGGGCATATGATATGTCTTATCATAAATTACTTACATTTTGTTACAACTTTGTAACTAAATATGAAATGATACTTTCAATTGTCAGCAAAGAGCCTTCAATGCTGTCCGGAAAAAATTGCATTCATAAATTTCACATATCAGAATATATTTATGACCGAATTGGTATTTTGGTCCCTTATAAATGAAGATATTGCTATTTTGGTCCCAAATAAAACTACGATTGCTGTTTTGGTCCCTTATCAATTTTTTATTAGCGATTTTAGTCCCTTTTTACGAAAAAGTTTAGAAGATTACGGATTAACTAATTTCATCGCTAGTCAAATCTAATTATTTCTTCAAAATGATTTGTACCATGATGTTTTCAATGCATTTTATGACTCGGTTCCTCATGAATGTTCAACCCATTTAGGGTTTCGGCCGTTTATTTCGGATTGTGAGTCGATCTAAATGGGTTGAACATTCATGAAGAACAAAGTCATAAAATGGATTGAAAACATCATGGTATAAATCATTTTGAAGAAAAAATTAGGTTTGCTAGCGATCAAATGAGTTAATCCGTAATCTTCTAAACTTTTTTTGTAAAAAGGGACTAAAATCGCTAATAAAAAATTGATAAGGGACCAAAATAGCAATCGTAATTTTATTTGGGACCAAAACAGCAACACCCCAATTTATAAGGGACCAAAATACCAATTCAGCCTATATTTATTATTATTTAATATTTTTGAATTGGTCATTTTTTAAAAAAAATTAATTTTTTTCTCATATTAAATCATTAAAGTTCATTTATTAGTTTATTAGAGTTATATTATTAAATAAAAAGATACATATAAAATTATAAAAAGATTTCGAAGGGATTCTTATATCAATCCACTAATGACACAATTTTGTAATGATTTGATATAATCAGGTTGTTCAAATTTTATAGTATTTTCATGTAACGATGATTATGCTTATGGTTGGAGATGATAATGATAGATAAATTTGATTAGTTTTGTAATATAAAAACAGTAATAAAGGTTTATATATTAGTTGTATATGAGATATATGGTGTAGAAAAAAGGGGATAAAATTTTAATAAATTTTCCTTGTCAATATATTGTTGAATGACTAATATAGTTTAGAGGAAAACTTTTTTTTTTTTTTTAACATATGTTGCTTTTTTGCTTCAAAAAAATAATCCATTTATCAATGTATTTGGTCATATCGTTTAATTTTGATATATCAAAACTTGGATAGCTAATAGTCCTCTTGTTGATGTATCTACTCATATTTTTTTGTTAAGGGTGTGAATAGATCTATGGATGTAGATCGATCCGGTGATCCTATTCAAAACGGGCCGTTTTGATATGTTTAGGTTCAGTTAGATTTGGTTCAGATTAAGGAAATATTTGGATCGGTCCGGCCAATCTATTTGCAATCTTATTGTCAGCTTTCGCAAATTATACCATGTATTCACTAGTTACATGTACCTATAAATATAATAATAGGTACATATACCTAGGTATATATATATAGTATAATTTTCTAAATTTGAATTGATGATTACATTGAATTTTCATCACTTTATTTCTAAATATAGTAATAGGTACATATACCTAGGTATATGGTATAATTTTTGTCGTTCTTTCTCCTAGTAAAATAATAGTTTTAATTATTTAACTAAAATAAATATAAAAAATATAACTATTTTTTTATTATTTTTTTAAAGAAATGCGAGATTGACTACCCGTTTATTAATAAAATTTTAAAATTACAAAAAAATACAAGGGCCACAACCCGTGCTACTCTGCAAGTTTCAAATATCAAATAGAAACTACCCTATATAAAGTGAACTCTGAAATACAGGCAAAGGACAAGAACACTCAACTAAACTGGATCAACGAAAACGTAACGGCGGACGGTGAGTGCGTACCGAACGTCACGTAAGCACCAGTAATGAGAAATCTAACTTTTTGGAGCGTATTTTTTTCTTCACACCTGGGTAAATTTCTAATCAGTAAGGGAGTATTGATCTGAGAGTTCGTCATAATAATCATAATCAGAAGCATTCTGTATTTCATACATGCCCGTTGGAGGCTCCGAATTAATCGAATAGGAATCCTTGTCTTCTCCCAAGCCTTGGTTTTTCATCTTAAGTCAAAAATCTTCCAGGTCTACAGGTTGACCTGGATGTTCGTGGATTTCTCTCCCCACAGGTGTTCCAGTAGACAGATTGATTGCCTCCAAATAAGTTTGTTGAGTAAGTGTTCCACCAGGGTCTCTAACTGTGCTCGTCAACAGGTGCACTGGTGGAGGAATTCCCAACGCATGGCTTACATCAAGAGCTAACATATTATTAGCTTGCAAAGGCAAACTTGATTGCACATCATCAACATTCTGGGGCGTCCCCTGGACTTGATCATCAAACAGAATCTGTGGCACTATAGGGGCTGGCGGAGGTGTTTCTTCAATTTGGTTGCCCTCAAATTCAATACCTGAAGCATAGAGTGCTTCAGACGTAGTAGCAGGAACAGTCTGAAGGACCAGAGCTAGAATGATCTCTAGGCCAGAGAGCATGACACTGTTATCGACAAGGGCAGTTGTTCCGTTGGCTGTGACTCTAGCACAATCGCTATTCCAACCCTTGCTTGAAATAATACTGCGCTGGATCTTGGTTTGCACTCATTCGACTTATCACGCAACAAAATTTTAATTTAAAAGCAAAAACATAGAAAGTACATCTAGAAGCATGTTACTCAGGTGATCGCTTGTATGACTCAAGATTAGACTCGAACGTTATGCGGGTAACGAACCAACAAACCAATTGATAAGCAATCAACACAAAAGATCTACGCCACAATTCCTCGCCACCAACCCGCGCGTATGGTCAACACGCTGACGTCTAATCCCACGCGCCGCTTTCTGGTTGTTCACGCGCCACCGTGTTCGATTGAGAACACCAACCGCCAGCCGCCTCAATGAACTGAACCACCGAGCTTCTATGAAGAAAATGAAAGTTTTGGTAGGATCTGGATTTGCACTTGCTCGATTTACCACACAACAAAAATTTCTATTAAAGCGGAATCTTAGAAAAGTACCTTTGAAGCGTGCACCTGGTGATTCTCTTGTATGCCTCAAGACTATGACTTCACGTTGTGTGGGAAACGAACTAGAAGTCAATTAGTCAGCTACTCACCACAATCTACCTGCTAGAAAACTCTAGCCCCGCAGCACCTGACATGTACTATAAACGTACCGCCCACAGAGAGAGAAAGCTACACGCAGCTGGTATAAACCAAGGCCAAAATTTCAGCCACTAGAAACCAAAAAACCAGCCGAACACTTTCTTGAAAATTTGACTTGGAGAGAGAAACTTTTTCTCTCTCTAGAATTTTCTCTCTCTAGAAATCCTGTGGATTAATTGTGTATCTTGAATGGCTAAACCCTTGTCTATTTATAGAGTTACAAGAGAGACTCCAAGTTGGTTTAGGATTGGTCTTCCTAATGGGTTTAGATAATGAATTAGTTTCCAAATCCAATTAGGCAACCAATCTGATAGGATAACCAAATCCTACTGGATTCCTAATTTCTAGAATTTCCTAATTCCAATTGAAACTTAAGACTTAAATAATTAATTAAATAATTCCACTTTGTTAATTACTTAATTAACCTTTAGGAATTAATTAAATAATTCCACTTTGTTAATTACTAAATTAACCCTTAAGAATAATTAACCAATTAATTAATTAAATCTACCTATTCAATTAACCCATTACAAAATTAATTGTACCACTAACGGATTAATTTTGGCACTACCATCCTACACCAGAATTGTTTCCGGAACAACTTAATTAAATTATATTCATTAATCTCCCCACATCAAAGATATAGTGCTCGTTAATTAAAATTAATTTACTGATAAATTAATTAATTAACTTCTTTAATTCCGAGACTAGTACCACTCGACCTTTTTACTATACCGGACATAAGTCCACCGGCCGGGTTTAGTATAATAAGCATTTCGAGTTCTTCTCGGGAGCACCATCACCCCGGACGCACCGGTACATGGTTTCCTTTCGACAAGCAGCAGCACACCAAGTAACTAAACACGCGCACCCAACCCACCGAGACTATTGGCCACATTTGACCTCACCCATTGGAAGATCAAAGTACACTATGTCTAATCCTCATGCCCACTCGAGTCTAGGGATTTAGAGATAGAATACAAGGATCGATTTGTCTATTTAAATTAGTACAAGACAAATCATTCCTAAGAGTCAAGTTCAATATGCCCCGGGCATATCTATATGATTTAATTAGTTTAGACAAACCAATTATCCGAATCACGTAATAACCTAAACCAACAGTTTGTCCAAAGCTGTCTCGGTTACGAACCTCATTTATATATTATGTCTTTCAACCAATGATGAGATCTACTGTGTCACACCAGACACCTCATCATCTACTTACATAATATAAATGGACGATTAATGCACAACTAGATATGACTGAAACATAAATCGATATATTAAACTGGGAAACTGTACAATACAAGCATAGCTTATGTATTCTACTCCAACAATCTCCCACTAATACTTAAGTTGTGCTTTAAGTATGCAACTACATACAATCCTACCCAATCTGCTGCTATCTGTCTAAAAAAACTGTCAAGGCTCTCCTAAGCATCTAATCCCCATGCCCTCACGTGAGCCTCAAAGACTTTAGAAGTCAATGTTTTCGTGAAAGGATCTGCAAGGTTATCCTCTGATGCTATCTTAGCCATGATCACGTCTACCCTCTTTACGATGTCTCGTATCAGGTGGTACTTGCGCTGTATATGTTTACTCGCCTTGTGGGCTCGTAGTTCCTTCGAGTTTGCTACTGCACCATTGTTATCACAATAAATCGTGATAGACTTTGGCAAACCAGGAATCACATCTAAGTCCACTAGGAAGTTCTTGAGCCATACTGCTTCTTTCGCTGCCCCTGATGCGGTAACATACTCAGCCTCCATGGTAGAGTCCGCCACGCATTTCTGCTTGACACTCCGCCAAACAATGGCTCCATCTCCTAGAGTAAACACATACCCTGAGGTAGACCTGCTCTTATCCCTGTCGCCTAGGAAATCTGAATCTGTGTAACCTCAGGGTACCAGCTCAGGCGCCTGATAGACCAGAACTTGGTCCCTCGTTCTGCGCAAATACTTGAGAATGCATTTTACTGCTTCCCAATGAACTTTCTCGGGGTTACTCTGATATCTGCTCACCATGCCAACGGCATAACAGATATCAGGCCTCGTACACAACATGGCATACATGAGACTTCCTACTGCCGAAGCATATGGAACTGTCCTCATGGTCTCTGTCTCCTCAACAGTCTTAGGAGACTGTTCCTTAGATAGAAACACTCAATGCCTGAAAGGTAGAAAACCATTCTTGGAGTTCTGCATGTTAAAACTGAAAGTTTTTGGTAGGATCTGGGTTTGCACTTGCTCGATTTACCACGCAACAAAAATTTCTATTAAAGCGGGATCTTAGAAAAGTACCTTTGAAGTGTGCACCTGGTGATTCTCTTGTATGCCTCAAGACTATGACTTCACGTTGTGTGGGCAACGAACTAGAAGTCAATTGGTCAGCTACTCACCACAATCCACCTGCTAGAAAACTCTAGCCCCGCAACACCTGGCACGTACTATAAACGCACCGCCCGCAGAGAGAGAAAGCTACGCGCAGCTGGTATAACCAAGGCCAAAATTTCAGCCACTAGAAACCCAAAAACCAGCCGCACACTTTCTTGAAAATTCAACTTGGAGTGAGAAACATTTTCTCTCTCTAGAATTTTCTCTCTCTAGAAATCCTGTGGATTAATTGTGTATCTTGAATGGCTAATCCCTTGTCTATTTATAGAGTTACAAGAGAGACTCCAAGTTGGTTTAGGATTGGTCTTCCTAATGGGTTTAGGTAATGAATTAGTTTCCAAATCCAATTAGGCAACCAATCTGATAGGATAACCAAATCCTACTGGATTCCCAATCTCTAGAATTTCCTAATTCCAATTGAAATTTAAGACTTAATTAATTAATTAAATAATTCCACTTGGTTAATTACTTAATTAACCCTTAGGAATTAATTAAATAATTCCACTTTGTTAATTACTAAATTAACCCTTAGGAATAATTAATCAATTAATTAATTAAATCTACCTATTTAATTAACCCATCAATAAATTAATCGTACCACTAACGGATTAATTTTGGCACTACCATCCTACACCTGAATTGCTTCCGGAACAACTTAATTAAATTATATTCATTAATCTCCCCACATCAAAGATATAGTGCTCGTTAATTAAAATTAATTTACTGATAAATTAATTAATTAACTTCTTTAATTCCGAGACTAGTACCACTCGACCTTTTTATTATACCGGACATAAGTCCACCGGCCGGGTTTAGTATAATAAACATTTCGAGCTCATCTCGGGAGCAGCATCACCCCGGACGCACCGGTACATGGTTTCCTTTCGACAAGCAGTAGCACACCAAGTAACTAAACTCGCGCACCCAACCCACCGAGACTATTGGCCACATTTGACCTCACCCATTGGCAGATCAAAGTACACTATGTCTAATCCTCATGCCCACTCGAGTCTAGGGATTTCGAGATAGAATACAAGGATCGATTTGTCTATTAAATCAGTACAAGACAAAATCATTCCTAAGAGTCAAGTTCAATATGCCCCGGGCATATCTATATGATTCAATTACTTTAGACAAACCAATTATCCGACTCACATAATAATCTAAACCGACTGTTTGTCCAAAGCTGTCTCGGTTACGAACCTCATTTATATATTATGTCTTTCAACCAATGATGAGATCTACTGTGTCACACCAAACGCCTCATCATCTACTTACATAATATAAATGGATGATTAATGCACAACTAGATATGACTGAAACACAAACCGATATATAAAACTGGGAAACTGTACAGTACAAGCATAGCTTATGTATTCTACTCCAACAATCTCCCACTAATACTTAAGCTGTGCTTTAAGTATACAACTACATACAATCCTACCCAATCTGCTGCTATCTATCTAGAAAAACTGTCAAGGCTCTCCTAAGCATCTGATCCCCATGCCCTTCACGTGAGCCTCAAAAACTTTAGAAGTCAATGTTTTCGTGAATAGATCTGCAAGGTTATCCTCTGATGCTATCTTAGCCATGACCATGTCTACCCTCTTTACGATGTCTCGTATCAGGTGGTACTTGCGCTGTATAAGTTTACTCGCCTTGTGGGCTCGTGGTTCCTTCGAGTTTGCTACTGCACCATTGTTATCACAATAAACCGTGATAGACTTTGGCAAACCAGGAATCACATCTAAGTTCACCAGGAAGTTCTTGAGCGATACTGCTTCTTTCACTGCATCTGATGCAGCAACATACTCAGCCTCTATGGTAGAGTCCGCCGCGCATTTCTGCTTGACACTCCGCCAAACAATGGCTCCAACTCCTAGAGTAAACACATACCCTGAGGTAGACTTGCTCTTGTCCCTGTCGTCTTGGAAATCTGAATCTGTGAAACCTCAGGGTACCAGCTCGGGCGCTTGATAGACCAGAACTTGGTCCCTCGTTCTGCACAAATACTTGAGAATGCACTTTACTGTCTCCCAATGAGCTTTCCCGAGGTTACTCTAATATCTGCTCACCATGCCAACGGCATAACAGATATCAGGACTTGTACACAACATGGCATACATGAGACTTCCTACTGCCGAAGCATATGGAACTGTCCTCATGGTCTCTATCTCCTAAACAGTCTTAGGAAACTGCTCCTTAGACAGAAACACTCCATTCCTGAAAGGTAAAAAACCTTTCTTGGAGTTCTGTATGTTAAAACAGTCCAGAATCGTGTCTACGTACGAAGCTTGGGATAGCGTTAACGAACGTTTCCTACGATCACGAATAATCTTTATCCCAAGGATATGTCCCGCTTCCCAAAGTCCTTCATATCAAATTGCTTCGACAGCCATGCCTTTACGTCTGATAACACTTTCTTGTTGTTGCCAATCAATAAAATGTCATCTACGTATAGCATAAAAAACACCACTGAGTTTTCATCACGTCTGCGATATACACATTGCTCATCCGGACACTGAGTAAATCTAAAGGACTGCATTACCTCATCAAACCGGATGTTCCAATATCTGGATGCCTACTTAAGTCCATAAATAGACCTCTTAAGCCTGCAAACCTTATGCTCTTGGCCTTTTTCAATGAATCCCTCTGGTTGCTGCAAAAAGATGGTTTCCTCAAGACTTTCGTTTAGGAAAGCTGTCTTGACATCCATCTGCCAAATCTCATAATCCATATGAGCAGCTATGGCCAAGAGAATCCGGATCGACTTAAGCATGGCTACCGGGGAGAAGGTTTCCTCATAATCGATTCCCACTTTCTGAGTATACCCCTTCGCCACCAGCCTAGCTTTAAAGGTTTCCACCTTCCCGTCAGGTCCTCTTTTACATTTGTAGACCCACTTGCATCAAATGGGCTTAAACCCATCAGGCAGGTCCACAAGCTCCCAGACTTGATTGTGGTCCATTGACCTCATTTCGGATATCATTGCCTTACGCCAAGATTCTGCATCTTTATCTCGAAGTTCCTCATTGTAGTTAACTGGGTCAGGTTCAGGCACACCTGGGACTGTTGGATTTGAATACATAAGCTATGCTTGTATTATACAATTTCTCAGTTTAATATATCGATTTGTGTTTCAGTCATATCTAGTTGTGCATTAATGTCTATTTATATTATGTAAGTAGATGATGAGGTATCTGGTGCGACACAGTAGATCTCATCATTGGTTGAAAGACATAATATATAAATGAGGTTCGTAACCGAGACAGTTTTGGACAAACTGTCGGTCTAGGTTATTATGTGATTCAGATAATTAGTTTGTCTAAACTAATTGAATCATATAGATATGCCCGGGGCATATTGAACTTGACTCTTAGGAATGATTTGTCTTGTACTGATATAATAGACAAATTGATCCTTATATTCTATCTCTAAATCCCTAGACTCGAGTGGGCATGAGGATTAGACATAGTGTACTTTGATCTGCCAATGGGTGAGGTCAAATGTGGCCAATAGTCTCGGTGGGTTGGGTGCGCGTGTTTAGTTACTTGGTGTGCTACTGCTTGTCGAAAGGAAACCATGTACCGGTGTGTTCGGGGTGATGGTGCTCCCGAGATGAGCTCGAAATGTTTATTATACTAAACCCGGCCGGTGGACTTATGTCCGGTATAGTAAAAAGGTCGAGTGGTACTAGTCTCGAAATTAAAGAAGTTGATGAATTAATTTATCAGTAAATTAATGAATTAACGAGCACTATATCTTTGATGTGGGGAGATTATGAATATAATTTAATTAAGTTGTTTCGGAAGCAATTCTGGTGTAGGTTGGTAGTGCCATAATTAATCCGTTAGTGGTACGATTAATTATGTACTGGGTTGTTGACAATGGTAGATTTAATTAATTTAGAAATTAATTAATCCTTATGTCAGTTGGTTGTAAATCATCCCAGGAACTGGTTTGGGATAAGTGAATCCCTGTGTCAGTTGGGAGTGATTCATCCCAGGAACTGGATTGGGATAAATGAATCCCTGTGACAGTTGGGAGTGTATCAGTCCAGGAACAGGATTGAAGGAAACAGAATCTGTATCAGTCCAGAAACAGGATTGAAGGAAAACAGAAACCCAGTAGGAAGACCAATCCTAAACCAACTTGGAGTCTCTCTTGTAACTCTATAAATAGACAAGGGATCAGTCATTCAAGATAACACATTTAATCCACAGGATTTCTAGAGAGAGAAAATTATAGAGAGAGAAAACGTTTCTCTCTCCAAGTCGAATTTTCAAGAAAGTGTGCAGCTGGTTTTTGGGTTTCTAGTGGCTGAAATTTTGGCCTTGGTTTATACCAGCTGCGCGTATCTTTCTCTCTCTGCGAGCGGTGCGTTTATAGTACGTGCCAGGTGCTGCGGGGCTAGAGTTTTCTAGCAGGTGGATTGTGGTGAGTAGCTGATTAATTGACTTCTAGTTCGTTGCCCACACAACGTGAAGTCATAGTCTTGAGGCATACAAGAGAATCACCAAGTGCACGCTTCAAAGGTACTTTTCTAAGATTCCGCTTTAATAGAAATTTTTGTTGCGTGGTAAATCGAGCAAGTGCAAACCCAGATCCTACCAAAATTTTTCAGGGACTAGGTCTGAGGCCTCTCCCACGCTAATGAACCTGTCGGGTTGTCTCACAACCCTCCCACTACGATGAGGCACCCCCTGTGTAGGTGCATCATCTGTGATCTCATGTGCAGTGTGTGGTGTATCTACTTGTGCTGGTGCATCAGGATTAGTAGTTTGTCGTCTAAGCTCTTCTAGTACTATCTTACTCTTGGGCGTGTGGTCTAAGACATAGTCCTCTTCTAAAAATCTAGCGTTGGAACTTACCACCACCTTCTGATCTTTAGGACTATAGAATAAACCACCTTTCCTTCCCCTAGGATATCTTACAAACAACGTTAATTCTGTTCTTGCATCTAACTTAGTCGTATCTGCCTTAAGCACATGTGCTGGCCAGCCCCAAATTCTGAGATGTCTTAGACTGGGCTTCCGCCCGTTCCACAACTCTACTGGGGTTGAAGGCACGGTTTTAGATGGTACAAGATTAAGAATATACATTTCCGTTTCTAAGGCATATCCCCAGAACGAACTTGGCAAATCACTATAGCTCATCCTGGACCTAACCATTTCCATAAGAGTTCGATTCCTCCTTTTTGCTACACCATTCTGTTGTGGCGTTCCAGGTGCAGACAACTGAGACTGAATTCCTACCTCAGTGAGGTAATCTCAAAATTCATGGGACAGGTACTCCCCACCACGATCAGAACGCAGTGTCTTGATACTCTTACCGTGATGCTTCTCCACATCTGCCCAAAACTCTTTGAACTTGCCAAAACATTCGAACTTGTGGCGTATTAGGTAAATGTATCCGTACCTAGAGTAGTTATCCGTGAACGTCACGAAATACTCATATCCCCCTCGTTCCTAGACCGTCATAGGTCCACACAAGTCGGAATGAATCAACTCTAATACTTCTTTAGCTCTATGACCTTTTGCCTTAAAAGATCTCTTGGTCATCTTATCTTCCAAGCAAGATTCGCAGGTTGCATAACTGTCAATATCTAATGAACCCAAAGGTCCATCATTGACCAACCTCTGAATCCTACTAAGGTTTATATGACCTATCCTTAGATGCCAAAGATAGGTTTGATTCATTTAGAAGGTTTCTTCCTCTTATTAGTGTTAGATTCTGAGCTATCTATCTCTATGTTTTGCGCAATAGGGGAGTTAAAGTTAACCACAAACAAATTGTCTACCAATGAACCAGAACAAATAAGTTTTTCATTTCTCCAAATAACAACACAGTCATCAGAAAAAATAAACTTATACCCGTTCTTCAAGAGTTTAGAAACTGAAATCAAGTTCTTTCTAAAACTCGGTACATAAAGACAATTAACTAACTCTAAGCTAGAATTTTCGAAATTCAATTTAATTACTCCCACTGCTTCTACTGACACTTTTGTAGTGTCGCCCAAGTAGATATACAATTCGCCTTCTCTAAGCTTCCGAGTTACTTAGAACCCTTGCAAAGAATTACAAACATGGTCAGTGGCACCTGAATCCACACACCAAGTATCTGTGGAAATCGCCGCTAAACATGTCTCAGTAATTAAGGCATAATTTATCGTACTTATAAACTTTGGACAATCCGCTTTCCAATGTCCCGTCTTATTACACTTGAAGCACTTGTCTTTCGACTTCTTCTTTGAAATACATGGCTTAGGCGCAATTTGTGCCTTTTTAGCTACTCCCTCGAGCTTTCTCTTCTTCTTTCCAGCCTCAGGCTCAGAAGAAGATTCTAAAGCTTCAACTGCGACTAAAGCTCGCTTCTTCTCTTGAAGAAGACTTTTAGCCACCATCAACTCTGCCAAGAGCTCGGATGAACTCTAAAACATCTTACTTATATTGTAGTTCAACCGAATCCACTCATTGCTTTGAGGCAAGCTTCGGAGGACAATATCGGCTTTGGTTTCACCAACGATTTCGCCTCCCACTACCTCAACCTTGTTGATGTTACTAATCATGTTAATGACATGATCTTTCACAGGAGCGCTCTCAGCCCTAAGGACAATGTCTAAGTTACGACTTCCATCGACATTATTAGTTCCAGTTAAATTGTTGTTTTTCCAAATAGCAGCTAAAGGATTGAATGCGATATCGATTAAACTGGAAAATAAATAAACAGTGTTTCAGTTATATATGCTAGAATTTTCGAAACATGAAAATCCAATTAATTATTGATTTCCCTCAAAACAATAATATTAATCCACCAACATCTCATCCACCGGGATTCTCGCAAGCCACGCAGTGTGGACGTTTACGCTAACCCACATTCGTTTGAGAAGAACCAAGTTCATTAACTACACTATCTGACCAACGATCTTTTGATTAATGTAGCTAATAGTCGGTGCTTTCAGCCGTACAAGTAAGCAGCATAACCTCGCGGGAGGAATACTGCAGATCGTACACTAAGTGTGTGCCATTACGTCACTTCTGAGTTTGTTGCCTCAGGATAGTGCGCCTCAGATGGAGAGGGTGTCGCATTTCTCCTAGTTAAACTCGCTCTAGTCATCTTACTCAGAAGCTCATAGTCTAGCGATCTCGGGGCTGGACTCATCCGAATGGAGGAAGGCCCTAATGCCAACGCGCAAGCCCACCCACATCGCATATGAACCCGTAATGGTGGCCATGGGGATATAACACAACCCGCTCCCACTTAGATTTCCAAGTTGAGGGTTTTTCCGGTTTTAACATGCAATTAACTAACCTAAGTTATATGCAACCATAAAACCAGACATGCTTTAATTCATGCATCTAAAATACAGCATAAAAATAAAGCAAAAAAAATTAAAACAATAAATACGTAAAATAAATACATAAAATAAATTTCCCGACAATTATGGTTTTAATTGCTTCCATCCTTTGCCTTGATCTCGTGTCCCATCACGTCACTCGATGGAGAGAGTCTTGAACTTCAAAAAAATGAAAACTGGAGGAAAAACGGGCCAAAAACAGCCCGAACGGCCCGAACGGGCCACCCGGGCCGCAGCACGGCCCGAAGCCCGCACTGCCCGTGCGCACAGCCCGCACGGGCCGTGCGCGCGGCCCTTCCGCCAATTCCTCCTTCGTTTTTTCCCACGCTATTTGGTCTTCTTGCAATTCGTTCTGGGTTTTCCTGGGTTTCTTCAAAATTCATGATAACCTAAAACCCACGAATCCAAGTCGCCCACCATAACGCCTTCGATTACAAAAAACAATTTTCCTACTACAAGGCATTCTAGGAAAATTAAATAATCGAAATTACATAGAGAAAATCCTACTACAGATTTAATCTAATCCTACACGGCTTCCAGCACGTGGTTATACTATTACAAACATTCATAATAAAATTAAATCCGGACATGTCCCGGAGTTTAATGAAAACCCGTACAAACGTAACCATAATAGTCGGGATTCTAAACCACCTTCAAATAAAACCATGTACTAAATCGAACAAGCACAGAACCCCCTAAACCAGGCTCTGATACCAATTGAAAGTTTTGGTAGGATCTGGATTTGCACTTGCTCGATTTACTACGCAACAAAAATTTCTATTAAAGCGGAATCTTATAAAAGTACCTTTGAAGCGTGCACCTAGTGATTCTCTTGTATGCCTCAAGACTATGACTTCACGTTGTGTGGGCAATGAACTAGAAGTCAATTGATCAGCTACTCACCACAATCCACCTGCTAGAAAATTCTAGCCCCGCAGCACCTGGCACGTACTATAAACGCACCGCCTGCAGAGAGAGAAAGCTACGCGCAGCTGGTATAAACCATGGCCAAAATTTCAGCCACTAGAAACCCAAAAACCAGCCGCACACTTTCTTGAAAATTCGACTTTGAGAGAGAAACGTTTTCTTTCTCTAGAATTTTTTCTCTCTAGAAATCCTGTGGATTAATTGTGTATCTTGAATGGCTAATCCCTTGTCTATTTATAGAGTTACAAAAGAGACTCCAAGTTGGTTTAGGATTGGTCTTCCTCATGGGTTTAGGTAATGAATTAGTTTCCAAATCCAATTAGGCAACCAATCTGATAGGATAACCAAATCCTACTGGATTCCTAATCTCTAGGATTTCCTAATTCCAATTGAAACTTAAGACTTAATTAATTAATTAAATAATTCCACTTTGTTAATTACTTAATTAACCCTTAGGAATTAATTAAATAATTCCACTTTGTTAATTACTGAGTTAACCCTTAGGAATAATTAACCAATTAATTAATTAAATCTACCTATTCAATTAACCCATTACAAAATTAATCGTACCACTAACGAATTAATTTTGGCACTACCATCCTACACCAGAATTGCTTCCGGAACAACTTAATTAAATTATATTCATTAATCTCCCCACATCAAAGATATAGTGCTCGTTAATTAAAATTAATTTACTGATAAATTAATTAATTAACTTCTTTAATTCCGAGACTAGTTCCACTCGACCTTTTTACTATACCGGACATAAATCCACCGGTCGGGTTTAGTATAATAAACATTTCGAGTTCATCTCGGGAGCACCATCACCCCGGACGCACCGGTACATGGTTTCCTTTCGACAAGCAGTAGCACACTAAGTAACTAAACACGCGCACCCAACCCACCGAGACTATTGGCCACATTTGACCTCACCCATTGGCAGATCAAAGTACACTATGTCTAATCCTCATGCCCACTTGAGTCTAGGGATTTAGAGATAGAATACAAGGATCGATTTGTCTATTTAAATCAGTACAAGACAAATCATTCCTAAAAGTCAAGTTCAATATGCCCCGGGCATATCTATATGATTCAATTAGTTTAAACAAACCAATTATCCGACTCACATAATAACCTAAACCGACAGTTTGTCCAAAGCTGTCTCGGTTACGAACCTCATTTATATATTATGTCTTTCAACCAATGATGAGATCTACTGTGTCACACCAGACACCTCATCATCTACTTACATAATATAAATGGACGATTAATGCCAAACTAGATATGACTGAAACATAAATCGATATATTAAACTGGGAAACTGTACAATACAAGCATAGCTTATGTATTCTACTCCAATAGAAAACTGACTACGAGGAAGAATTCTTGAAAATTCTCTCTCTAAGCTTTCTGTCTCTAACTTTCTTGAATTATGAAACTATGAATTGTGTATAATAGAATTGCTAATCCCTTGTCTACATATAGAGCTACAAGAGAGACACCAAGTTGGTTTAGGATTGGTCTTCCTAATGGGTTTAGGTAATTAATTAGTTTCCAAATCCAATTAGGTAACTAATCTAGTAGGATAATCCAAATCCAATTAGATTTCCTAATCTCTAGGATTTTCTAATTTTAATTGAAACTTAAGACTTAATTAATTAGTTAATTCAACTTTATTAATTACTTAATTAACCCTTAGGAATAATTAATTAAATAATTAATTATACTTATTCCATTAACACACTACAAAATTAATCGTACCACTAACGGATTAATTTTGGCACTACCATCCTACACCAGAATTGCTTCCAGAACAACTAAATTAATTTATTCTTATTCTCCCCACATCAAAAATTTAGTACTCGTTAATTTATTAATTTACTGATAAATTAATTAATTAACTTCTTTAATTCCGAGACTAGTACCACTCGACCTTTTTACTATACCGGACATAAGTCCACCGGCCGGGTCTAGTATAATAAACATAACGAGCTCATCTCGGGAGCACCATCACCCCGGACGCACCGATACATGGTTTTCTTTCGACAAGTAGTAGCACACCAAGTAACTAAACACGCGCACCCAACCTACCGAGACTATTGGCCACAATTGACCTCACCCATTGGCATATCAAAGTACACTATGTCTAATCCTCATGCTCGCTCAAGTCTAGGGATTAAGAGATAGAATACTAAGAACGATTTGTCTATTAAATCAGTACAAGAAAAATCATTCTAAATGGTCAAATTCAATATGCCCCGGGCATATCTATATGATTCAATTTGTTTAGACAAACCAATTATCTGAATCACATAATAACCTAAACCGACAACTTGTCCAAAACTGTCTCGATTACGAACCTCATTTATATATTATGTCTTTTAACCAATGATGAGATCTACTGTGTCACACCAGACACCTCATCATCTAACTACATAATATAAATGGACAAATATGCACAACATATAAACTAAAATATTAAATCGATATATTATCTGGGAAAATGTATAATACAAGTATATCTTATGTATTCATATCTACAATCTCTCACTAATACTTAAGTTGTGCTTTAAGTACATAACTACATTCAATCTTTACACTCTACAATATATCTGATCCTCATGCCCTCCACGTGAGCCTCAAAGACTTTTGAAGCCAATGTCTTCGTGAACGGATCTGCAAGGTTATCCTCTGATGCTATCTTAGCCACGATCACGTCTCCCCTCTTGACGATATCTCTTATCAGGTGGTACTTACGTTGTATGTGTTTACTCGCCTTGTGGGCTTATGGTTCCTTCGAGTTTGCTACTGCACCGTTGTTGTCACAATACACTGTGATAGACTTCTGCAAACCAGGAATCACATCTAAGTCCACTAGGAAGTTCTTAAGCCATAATGCTTCTTTTACTGCCTCTGATACTGCAACGTATTCAGCCTCCATGGTAGAGTCTGCCACGCATTTTTGCTTGACACTCCGCCAAACTGTGGCTCCACCTCCCAAAGTAAACATACCCTGAGGTAGACCCTGTTGCCTTGGAAATCTGAATCTGTGTAACCTCGGGGTACCAGCTCAGGCGCCTGATAGACCAACACTTGGTCTCTCGTTCTGCACAAATACTTGAGAATGCATTTTACTGCCTCCCAATAAGCTTTCCCGGGGTTACTCTGATATCTGCTTACAATACCAACGACATAACAGATATCAGGCCTCGTACACAACATGGCATACATGAGACTTTCTAATATCGAAACATAAGGAACTGTCTTCATGGCCTCTATCTCCTCAACAGTCTTGGAAGACTGTTCTTTAGATAGATGCACTCTATGTCTGAAAGGTAGAAAACCTTTCTTGGAGTTCTGCATGTTAAAACGTGTCAGAATCATATCTATGTATGAAGCTTGAGAAAGTGTTAACGAACGTTTCCTACGATCTCGAATAACCTTGATCCCAAGGATAAGTCGCGTTTCTCCTAATTCCTTCATATCAAACTATTTGGACAGCCATGCCTTTATGTCTGATAACACTTTCTTGTTGTTGCCAATCAATAGAATGTCATCTACGTAAAGAACAAGAAACACTACCGCATTTCCATCACGTCTGCAATACACACATTGTTTATCCGGACACTGAGTAAATCCGATTACCCCATGAAACCGGATGTTCCAAGATCTGGATGCATACTTAAGTCCATAAATAGACTTCTTAAGCCTACAAACCTTATGCTCTCGGCCTTTTTCAACAAATCCCTCTAGTTGCTGCATGAAGATGGTTTCCTCAAGACTTCCGTTAAGGAAAGCTGTATTGACATCCATCTGCCATATCTCGTAATCTAAATGAGCAGCTGTGGCCAAGAGAATCCGGATCGACTTAAGCATGGCTACCGGGGAGAAGGTTTCCTCATAATCGATTCCCTCTTTCTCAGTATACCCGTTCGCCAAAAGCCTAGTTTTAAAGGTTCCAACCGTTCCGTCAGGTCCTCTCTTGCGTTTGTAGACCCACTTACATCCAATGAGCTTAAACCCATCAGGTAGGTCCACAAGCTCCCAGACTTGATTGTGGTCCATCAACCCCATCTTGGATATCATTGCCTTTCGCCAAGATTTTGCATCTTTATCTTGGAGAACCTCAGTGTAGTTTACTGGGTCAGGTTCAGGCGCACTTGGGACTAGGTCTGAGGCCTCTCCCAAGCCAAAAAACCTGTCGAGCTGTCTCACAACCCTCCCACTACGACGAGGCACCATTTATGTAGGCGCATCATCTGTGATATCTTGTGCAGTGTGTGGTGTATCTACTTGTGCTGGTGTATCAGGATTATCAGATTGTCTCCTAAGCTCTTCTAGTACTATCTTGCTATTGGGCTTGTGATCTAGAATATAGTCTTCCTCTAAAAATCTGGTGTTAGTGCTAACTACCACCTTCTGATCTTTAGGACTATAGAACATACCACCTTTTGTTCCCCTAGGATATCCTACAAACAGTATTACTTCAATTCTCTCATCTAACTTAGCCGCATCTGCCTTAAGCACATGTGTTAGGCAACCCAAATTCTGAGATGTCTTAGACTGGGCTTACGCTCATTCCATAACTCTACTGAGGTTGAAGGCACGGTTTTCGATAGTACAAGATTAAGGATTTACATTGTTGTTTCTAAGGCATATCCCCAGAACAAACTTGGCAAATCATTATAGCTCATCATTGACCTAACCATTTCTATGAGAGTTCCACTCCTGCTTTCTGCTACACTGTCCTGCTGTGGTGTGCCAGGTGCAGACAACTGAGACTGAAATCCGACCTCACTAAGGTATTCTCAAAATTTGTGGGACAGGTACTCCCCACCACGGTCTGATCGTAGTGTTTTGATACTTTTACCATGATGCTTCTCCACATCTGCCCGATACTCTTTGAATTTACTAAAGCATTATGACTTGTGGCGCATTAGTTAAATATATTCGTACCTTGAGTAGTCATCTGTGAACGTCACAAAATACTCAAACCCACCTCATGCCTGGACCAACATAGGAGCACATAAGTCGGAGTGAATCAACTCTAATACTTCTTTGGATCTATAACCTTTTGTCTTAAAAGGTCTCTTGGTCATCTTACCTTCCAAGCAAGAATCATAGGTTGAATAGTTGTCAAACTCTAATGAATTTAAAGGTCCATAATTGGCCAACATTTGAATCATACTAAAGTTTATATAACCTAGCCTAAGATTCCAAAGATAGGTTCGATTCATTTTAGAAGGTTCTTTCCTCGTATTAGTGTTAGATGATGTGCAATCTATCTCTATGGTTTGCATAATAGGGGAGTTTGATTTAATTATAAACAAATTGTCAGCTAATGAACCAAAACAAATAAGTTTCTCATATTTTCTAATAACAACAGAATCATCAGAAAAAATAAACTTATAACCATTCTTCAAGAGTTTAGAAACTGAAACAAGGTCCTCTCTAAAACTCGGTACATAAAGACAATTAACTAAATCTAGCCTAGAATTTTCGAAATTAAGGCTGACTACTCCCACTGCTTCTACTGACACTCTTGTAGTGTCGCCCAAGTAGATATCTAACTCGTCTTCTCTAAGCTTCCGGGTTACTTGTGTTGGAGTAGAATACATAAGCTATGCTTGTATTGTACAGTTTCCCAGTTTAATATATCGATTTATGTTTCAGTTATATCTTGTTGTGCATGTTTATTTCCATTTATATTATGTAAGTAGATGATGAGGTGTCTGGTGTGACACAGTAGATCTCATCATTGGTTGAAAGACATAATATATAAATGAGGTTCGTAACCGAGACAATTTTGGACAAACTGTCGGTCTAGGCTATTATGTGGTTCAGATAATTAGTTTGTCTAGACTAATTGAATCATATAGATATGTCCGGGGCATATTGAACTTGACTCTTAGGAATGATTTGTCTTGTACTGATTTAACAGACAAATCGATCCTTGTATTCTATCTCTAAATCCCTAGACTCGAGTGGGCATGAGGATTAGGCATAGTGTACTTTGATCTGCCAACGGGTGAGGTCAAATGTGGCCAATAGTCTCGGTGGGTTTGGTGCGCGTGTTTAGTTACTTGGTGTGCTACTGTTTGTCGAAAGGAAACCATGTACCTGTGCGTCCGGGGTGATGGTGCTCCCGAGATGAACTCGAAATGTTTATTATACTAAACCTGGCCGGTGGACTTGTGTCCGGTATAGTAAAAAGGTCGAGTGGTACTAGTCTCAGAATTAAAGAAGTTAATTAATTAATTTATCAGTAAATTAATTTTAATTAACGAGCACTATATCTTTGATGTGGGGAGATTAATGAATATAATTTAATTAAGTTGTTTCGAAAGCAATTCTGGTGTAGGATGGTAGTGCCAAAATTAATCCGTTAGTGGTACGATTAATTTTGTAATGGGTTAATTGAATAGGTAGATTTAATTAATTAATTGGTTAATTATTCCTAAGGGTTAATTCAGTAATTAACAAAGTGGAATTATTTAATTAATTCCTAAGGGTTAATTAAGTAATTAACAAAGTGAAATTATTTAATTAATTAATTAAGTCTTAAGTTTCAATTGGAATTAGGAAATCCTAGAGATTAGGAATCCAGTAGGATTTGGTTATCCTATCAGATTGGTTGCCTAATTGGATTTGGAAACTAATTCATTACCTAAACCCATTAGGAAGACCAATCCTAAACCAACTTTGAGTCTCTCTTGCAACTCTATAAATAGACAAGGGATCAGTCATTCAGAAAACACAATTAATCCACAGGATTTTTAGGTAGATAAAATTCTAGAGAGAGAAAATAATATTCTCTCTCCTAGTCGAATTTAAGGCAAATGGGCTGCTGGTTTATTCTTGATTTGGCCGAAATTTCTAGCCAAGTTTGGGCAGCCCCGTTTGTTGCTTTCTCTCTCTCTGGGCAGTGCGTTTGCAGTACGTGCTAGGTGTGGAGGTGCTGGATTTTTCTGGCAGGTGGAGTTGTGGTGATAGCTGATCAATTAACTTCTAGTTTGTTTCCCACACAACGTGAAGTTATAGTGTTGAGGCATACAAGAGAATCACCAAGTCACGCTTCAAAGGTACTTTTCTAAGATTCTGCTTTAATAGAAATTTTTGTTGCGTGGTAAATCGAGCAAGTGCAAACCCAGATCCTACCAAAAACTTTCAATTGGTATCAGAGCCTGGTTTAGGGGGTTCTGTGCTTGTTCGATTTATTACATGGTTTTATTTGCAGGTGGTTTAGAATCCCGACTATTATGGTTACGTTTGTATGGGTTTTAATTAAACTCCGAGACTTGTCCGAATTTAATTTTATTATGAATGTTTGTAATAGTATAACCACATGCTGGAAGCCGTGTAGGATTAGATCAAATCTGTAGTAGGATTTTTTCTATGTAATTTCGATTATTTAATTTTCCTAGAATGCCTTGTAGTAGGAAAATTGTTTTTTTTTTTATGTAATCGAAGGCGCTATGGTGGGCGACTTGGATTTGTGGGTTTTAGGTTATCATGAATTTAAAGAAACCCAGGAAACCCAGAATGAATTGCAAGAAGACCAAATAGCGTGGGAAAAAGCGAAGGAAGAGTTGGCGGCAGGAGGCGACGCCGGCAACGTTCGTCGGCAGCAAAAATCGCCCCGGCAGCCAAGAAAACGCAGCAGCTGCTGCCACGGCCTTCGGGTCGTGCTGCGGCCCGAGCAGCCCGTTCTGGCCGTTCGAGCTGTTTTTGGCCCGTTTTTCCTCCAATTTTCATTTTTTAAAGTTCAAGACTCTCTCCATCGAGTGACATGATGGGACACGAGATCAAGGCAAAGGGTGAAAGCAATTAAAACCATAATAGTCGGGAAATTTATTTTACGTATTTATTTCCCGTATTTATCGTTTTAATTTTTATGCTTTATTTTTATTCTGTATTTTAGATGCATGAATTAAAACATGTCTGGTTTTATGGTTGCATATAACTTAGGTTAGTTAATTGCATGTTAAAACGGAAAAAACCCTCAATTTGGAAATCTAAGTGGGAGCGGGTTGTGTTATATCCCCATGGCCACCATTATGGGTTCATATGCGATGTGGGTGGGCTTGTGCGTTGGCATTAGGGCCTTCCTCCATTCGGATGAGTCCAGCCCCGAGATCGCTAGACTATGAGCTTCTGAGTAAGATGACTAGAGTGAGTTTAACTAAGAGAAATGCGACACCCTCTCTATCTGTGGCACACTATCCTGAGGTAACAAACTCAGAAGTCACGTAATGGCACACACTTAGTGTACGATCTGCAGTATTCCTCCCGCGAGGTTATGTTGCTTACTTGTAAGGCTGAAAGCACCGACTATTAGCTACATTGATCAAAAGATCGTTAGTCAGATAGTGTAGTTAATGAACTTGGTTCTTCTAAAACGAATGTGGGTTAGCATAAACGTCCACACTGCTTGGCTTGCGAGAATCCCGGTGGATGAGATGTTGGTGGATTAATATTATTGTTTTGAGGGAAATCAATAATTAAATGGATTTTCATATTTTCAAAAATTCTAAGCATATAACTGAAACATTGTTTGTTTACTTTCCAGTTTAAATCGATATGGCATTCAATCCTTTAGCTGCTATTTTGAAAAACAACAATTTAACTGGAACTAATAATGTCGATGAAAGTCGTAACTTGGACATTGTCCTTAGGGCTGAGAGCGCTCCTGTGAGAGATCGTGTCATTGACATAATTAGTAACATCAACAAGGTTGAGGTAGTGGGAGTCGAAATCGTTGGGGAAACCAAAGCCAATATTGTCCTCTGGAGCTTGCCTCAAAGCTATGAGCGGATTTGGTTGAACTACAACATAAGTAAGATGTTGTGGAGTTCATCCGAGCTCTTGGCAGAGTTGATGGTGGCTAAAAGTCTTCTTCAAAAGAAGAAGTGAGCTTTAGTCGCAGTCGAAGCTTTAGAATCTTCTTCTGAGCCTGAGGCTGGAAATAAGAAGAGAAAGCTCGAGGGAGTAGCTAAAAAGGCACAAATTGTGCCTAATCCAGATATTGCAAAGAAGAAGTCGAAAGACAAGTGCTTCAAGTGCAATAAGATGGGACATTGGAAAGCGGATTGTCCAAAGCTTATAAGTACGATAAATTATGCCTTAATTACTGAGACATGTTTAGCGGCGATTCCCACAGATACTTGGTGTGTGGATTCAGGTGCCACTGACCATGTTTGTAATTCTTTGCAAGTTCCAAGTAACCCAGAAGCTTAGAGAAGGCGAATTGGATATCTACTTGGGCGACACTACAAGAGTGTCAGTAGAAGCAGTGGGAGTAGTTAAGTTGAATTTCGAAAATTCTAGCTTAGAGTTAGTTAATTGTCTTTATGTACTGAGTTTTAGAAAGAACTTGATTTCAGTTTCTAAACTCTTGAAGAATGGGTATAAGTTTATTTTTTCTGATAACTGTGTTGTTATTAGAAGAAATGGAAAACTTATTTGTTCTGGTTCATTGGCGGACAATTTGTTTGTGGTTAACTCTAACTCCCCTGTTGCGCAAAACATAGAAATAGATAGCTCAGTATCTAACATTAATAAGAAGAAGAGACCTTCTGAAATGAATCAAACCTATCTTTGGCATCTTCGACTAGGTCATATAAATCATAGTAGGATTCAGAGGTTGGTCAATGATGGACCTTTGGGTTCATTAGATATTGACAGTTATGCAACCTGCGAATCTTGCTTGGAAGGTAAGATGACCAAGAGACTTTTTAAAGCAAAAGGCTATAGAGCTAAAGAAGTATTAGAGTTGATTCATTCTGACTTGTGTGGACCTATGACGGTCCAGGCATGAGAGGGATATGAGTATAAATCAAGACACTGCGTTCGGATCGTGGTGGGGAGTACCTGTCCCATGAATTTCGAGATTACCTCACAGAGGTAGGAATTCAGTCTCAGTTGTCTGCACCTGGCACGCCACAGCAGAATAGTGTAGCAGAAATGAGGAATCGGACTCTTATGGAAATGGTTAGGTCCATGATGAGCTATAGTGATTTGCCAAGTTCGTTCTGGGGATATGCCTTGGAAATGACAATGTATATTCTTAATCTTGTACCATCTAAAACTGTGCCTTCAACATAGTAGAGTTGTGGAACGGGCGGAAGCCCAGTCTAAGACATTTCAGAATTTGGGGCTGCCGAGCACATGTGCTTAAGGAAGATACAGCTAAGTTAGATGCAAGAACAGAATTAATGATGTTTGTAGGATATCCTAGGGGAACAAAAGGTGGTCTATTCTATAGTCCTAAAGATCAGAAGGTGGTGGTAAGTACCAACGCTAGATTTTTAGGACCACAAGCCCAAAAGTAAGATAGTACTAGAAGAGCTTAGACGACAAACTACTAATCCTGATGCACCAGCACAAGTAGATACACCACACACTGCACATGAGATCACAGATGATACGCCTACACAGGCGGTGCCTCGTCGTAGTGGGAGGGTTGTGAGATAGCCCGACAGGTTCGTTGGCGTGGGAGAGGCCTCAGACCTAGTCCCAGGTGTGCCTAAATCTGACCCAGTTAACTACAATAAGGCGCTTCGAGATAAAGATGCAGAATCTTGGCATAAGGCAATGATATTCAAGATTGAAAGTTTTTGGTAGGATCTGGGTTTGCACTTGCTCAATTTACCACGCAACAAAAATTTCTATTAAAGCGGAATCTTAGAAAAGTACCTTTGAAGCGTGACTTGGTGATTCTCTTGTATGCCTCAAGACTATAACTTCACGTTGTGTGGGCAACGAACTAGAAGTTAATTGATCAGCTATCACCACAACTCCACCTGCTAGAAAAATCCAGCACCTCCGCACCTAGCACGTACTGCAAACGCACTGCCCGGAGAGACAGAAAGCAACGCACGGGGCTGCCAAGAATGGACCAAAATTTCAGCCAAGCTTAGTGAAAAATCAGCCGCCCCCTTTTGCCTTAAAATCCGACTTTGAGCTTGAGAATTATTTTCTCTCTCTAGGATTTTATCTCTCTAGAGATCTTGTGGATTAATTATTGAATTGTGATTCTTGAATAACTGATCCCTTGTCTATTTATAGAGTTACAAGAGAGACTCCAAGTTGGTTTAGGATTGGTCTTCCTAATTGGTTTAGGTAATGAATTAGTTTCCAAATCCAATTAGGCAACCAATCTGATAGGATAACCAAATCCTACTGGATTCCTAATCTCTAGGATTTCCTAATTCCAATTGAAACTTAAGACTTAATTAATTAATTAAATAATTCCACTTCATTAATTACTTAATTAACCCTTAGGAATTAATTAAATAATTCCACTTTGTTAATTACTGAATTAACCCTTAGGAATAATTAACCAATTAATTAATTAAATCTACCTATTCAATTAACCCATTACAAAATTAATCGTACCACTAACGGATTAATTTTGGCACTACCATCCTACACCAGAATTGCTTCCGGAACAACTTAATTAAATTATATTCATTAATCTCCCCACATCAAAGATATAGTGCTCGTTAATTAAAATTAATTTACTGATAAATTAATTAATTAACTTCTTTAATTCCGAGACTAGTTCCACTCGACCTTTTTACTATACCGGACATAAGTCCACCGGCCGGGTTTAGTATGATAAACATTTCGAGTTCATCTCGGGAGCACCATCACCCCAGGCGCACCGGTACATGGTTTCCTTTCGACAAGCAGGAGCACACCAAGTAACTAAACAAGCGCACCCAATCCACCGAGACTATTGGCCACATTTGACCTCACCCATTGGCAGATCAAAGTACACTATGTCTAATCCTCATGCCCACTCGAGTCTAGGGATTTAGAGATAGAATACAATGATCGATTTGTCTATTAAATCAGTACAAGACAAATCATTCCTAAGAGTCAAGTTCAATATGCCCCGGGCATATCTATATGATTCAATTAGTTTAGACAAACTAATTATCGGAATCACATAATAACCTAGACCGACAGTGTGTCCAAAGCTGTCTCGGTTACGAACCTCATTTATATATTATGTCTTTCAACTAATAATGAGATCTATTGTGTCACACCAGACACCTCATCATCTACTTACATAATATAAATGGACATAAACATGCACAACAAGATATGACTGTAACATAAATCGATATATTAAACTGGGAAACTGTACAATACAAGCATAGCTTATGTATTCTACTCCAACAATATCCCACTAATACTTAAGCTGTGTTTTAAGTATACAACTACATACAATCCTACCCAAACTGCTGCTATTTATCTAGAAAAAATTGTCAAGGCTCTCCTAAGCATCTGACCCCATGCCCTTCACGTGAGCCTCAAAGACTTTTAATGTCAATGTTTTCGTGAATGGATCTGCAAGGTTATCCTTTGATGCTATCTTAGCCACGACCACGTCTACCCTTTTTACGACGTCTCGTATCAGGTGGTACTTGCGCTGTATATGTTTACTCGCCTTATGGGCTCGTGGTTCCTTCGAGTTTGCTACTGCACCATTGTTATCACAATAAACCGTGATAGACTTCGGCAAACCAGGAATCACATCTAAGTCCACTAGGAAGTTCTTGAGCCATACTGCTTCTTTCGCTGCCTCTGATGCGGCAACATACTCAACCTCCATGGTAGAGTCCGCCACGCATTTCTGCTTGACACTCCGCCAAACTATGGCTCCACCTCCTAGAGTAAACACATACCCTGAGGTAGACTTGCTCTTGTCCCTGTCACCTTGGAAATCTGAATCTGTGTAACCTCGGGGTACCAGCTCAGACGCCTGATAGACCAGAACTTGGTCCCTCGTTCTGTACAAATACTTGAGAATGCATTTTACTGCCTCCCAATGAGCTTTCCCAGGGTTACTCTGATATCTGCTCACCATGCCAACGGCATAGCAGATATCAGGCCTCGTACACAACATGGCATACATGAGACTTCCTACTGCCGAAGCATATGGAACTGTCCTCATGGTCTCTATCTCCTCAACAGTCTTAGGAGACTGAACCTTAGATAGAAACACTCTATGCCTGAAAGGTAGAAAACCTTTCTTGGAGTTCTGCATGTTAAAACGGGCCGGAATCATGTCTATGTATGAAGCTTGGGAGAGCGTAAGCGAATGTTTCCTACGATCTCGAATAATCTTGATCCCAAGGATATGTCCCGCTTCCCCTAAGTCCTTCATATTAAATTGCTTGGACAGCCATGCCTTTACGTCTGATAACACTTTCTTGTTTTTGCCAATCAATAGAATGTCATCTACGTAAAGCACAAGAAACACCACTGAGTTTCCATCACGTCTGCGATATACACATTGCTCATCCGGACACTAAGTAAATCCAAAAGACTGGATTACCTCATCAAACCGGATGTTTCAAGATCTGGATGCCTACTTAAGTCCATAAATAGACCTCTTAAGCCTGCAAACCTTATGCTCTTGGCCTTTTTCAATGAATCCCTCTGGTTGCTGCATAAAGATGGTTTCCTCAAGACTTCTGTTTAGGAAAGCTGTCTTGACATCCATCTGCCAAATCTCATAATCCATATAAGCAGCTATAGCCAAGAGAATCCGGATCGACTTAAGCATAGCTACCGGGGAGAAGGTTTCCTCATAATCGATTCCCTCTTTCTGAGTATACCCCTTCACCACCAGCCTAGCTTTAATGGTTTCCACCTTCCCGTCAGGTCCTCTCTTACGTTTGTAGACCCACTTGCATCCAATGGGCTTAAACCCATCAGGCAGGTCCATAAGCTCCCAGACTTGATTGTGGTCCATTGACCCCATCTCGGATATCATTGCCTTACACCAAGATTCTGCATCTCTATCTCGAAGCGCCTCATTGTAGTTAACTGAGTCAGGTTCAGGCACACCTGGGACTAGGTCTGAGGCCTCTTCCACGCTGTATCTTCCTTAAGCACATGTGCTCGGCAGCCCCAAATTCTGAAATGTCTTAGACTGGGCTTCCGCCCGTTCCACAACTCTACTATGTTGAAGGCACGGTTTTAGATGGTACAAGATTAAGAATATACATTACCGTTTCCAAGGCATATCCCCAGAACGAACTTGGCAAATCACTATAGCTTATCATGGACCTAACCATTTCCATAAGAGTCCGATTCCTCCTTTCTGCTACACCATTCTGCTGTGGCGTGCCAGGTGCAAACAACTGAGACTGAATTCCTACCTCTGTGAGGTAATCTCGAAATTCATGGGACAGGTACTCCCCACCATGATCTGAATGCAGTGTCTTGATACTCTTACCATGATGCTTCTCCACATCTGCCCGAAACTCTTTGAACTTGCCAAAACATTCGGACTTGTGGCGTATTAGGTAAATGTATCCGTACCTAGAGTAGTCATCCGTGAACGTCACGAAATACACATATCCCCCTCGTGCTCGGACCGTCATAGGTCCACACAAGTCAGAATGAATCAACTCTAATACTTCTTTAGCTCTATGACCTTTTGCCTTAAAAGGTCTCTTGGTGATCTTACCTTCCAAGCAAGATTCGCAGGTGAAGGAAAACTGAACAAGCCCGGGCTAAATCAAAAACCTCACTTTCGTGCAATGCATTCCAGAATCAGAAGCTTTCGACCAAGCTCAGGCTCAAATTAGTTTACCCATGAACGGATCTAGGCTTATACTTATTTAATTTATTAATCGGGATACAAAAGATTCAATTTTTAATTAAAGCGGAATGTTTAAAGATACTACCTTTTGAAGCGAAGTCCCTTGCTTAAAGAAAAATCCAATCTTTGCGCAATTTCCATAAGAAATCCAATTGATATCTCCGTAGAAACTTCGAATATTGCGTGGGCAATAATCTATCGAAGTCTACTTGCTTAGCCCACGAAAACATACAAGAAAAATCACTCGAAAAAGATAATAGCTGGCCCAAAACTTTTCCTTGAAGTTTAGCTGCAAAAACCCACAAAAACTGCACCTTTCTTTGGCTGCAAGAAAACTGTCCAGCAGTTCTAAATGCTTTGCCCAGCCACGATCTGCACCACTACTGCTGCGGATCACCGAGATAATCAAAAGATCAACACAACAGCAGCAGGATCAGCACCCCGGACAAAACACCCAGACCTGCCGGAACTAAAAACAGTAACCGGACTGTCCAGAAAAAAGTCGGGCAGCAGCCGAACTAAAGAGAAAACCGAGCAGCAGTTTTGAATGAAAACCCAGCAGCCAAACTTCACAAAGTTTATACCTTTGGACCTTATCTAATTCGAGGAGCGAGATTTCAAGTTCGACTTCGAGAGAGAAACTTCAAGAAGAAGAAGAAGATCTCACTCTAGAACTTTCTCACTCTAAAAGGGGCAAGTCTTGTCTTGCAAGATTTTTCTTAGCTTTCTTTGGTCTCAAGTTATTCTATTTATAGGAGCTCAATTGGAGACCTAATGGGCTCTCGAGTTAGGCCTTTTAATTTAACTTTCGTTGACCGCTAAGTCTTCCCGACTAATCAACTCCAATCGATCCATTTAAATTAATTTATTTAATCCACTTTGTTAATTTAATTTAATCGAACCCTTAGAATTAAATAATTCGAAATAGAATTAATTTCTAAATTCACTTTGTCGATTAAATATTAATTAAACCTTTTGGATTAATTAATTTACCTTGTCGATTAGTCAAATGCATAATCGATCGTACCACTAACGGACCAATTATGGATATTGCTCGAAAATGACTTTACATCGTGCCATTATATTTTATTCTATCTCCCCATATTAAAGATCTAACGCTCGTCGGTTTATCAATTTACTGACAAATTAATTCACCGACTTCTTGGTTTCCTTGATTAGTACCACTCGTCCTTTTATTATACCGAACATAAAGTTCACCGGCTGGGTTTAGTATAATAACCTTACGAGCTCATCTCGGGAGCACCATCAACCCGGTGAACCGGTACGTGGATTCCTCCGACTAGTAACTATACATAAGAAGCTAAACACCGTATACCCAACCTACCGAGGTATAGGCCTTAATTGACCGCACTCTTTGGCAAATCAAAGCATACGATATCCAACCCTCACGCCCGTCCCAATCTCAGGATTGAGAGACGGAATACTAGGACAGAATTGACTACGCCGATCAGTATAAGTCAATTATATCCAAACTGGTCGTGCTCAATATGCCCCGGGCATATCCGTGTGATTTAAACTAGTTTAGATAAACTAATTTCCAAACCACACAATAACCTATATCGATAGTATGTTCAGACTATCTCAGTTACGAGCATACTTTTTATATATCAATACTTTAACCAATAACGGTATCTACTGTGTCTGTCCACACCCCGTTATCTAGTTCTATGATATAAAGGAACAAATTTATACCAAAACAAAATGATATGCCATCTGTGGATATTAGTTTTTGATACAAGCCATAGCTTTTCTGTATTCAAAACTAACAATCTCCCACTAATACTCAAAGCTATGCTAAGAAGTACAAAAACTGTCCAACCCGCTATTATACTGCTGTCACAATGAAATCTCCAGAACACCTTTAAGCTCACTCACATGGCTCTCTCAAGAATCTGACTCCCATGCTCTCCACATGTCTCTCAAAGACCTTTGGGGTCAATGGCTTGGTGAAAGGATCTGCAAGGTTGTCATCTGAAGCTATCTTGGCCACGATCACGTCTTCCCTCTTTACGATCTCTCGTATCAGGTGGTACTTGTGCTCTATGTGTTTACTCGCCTTATGGGCTCGTGGTTCCCTTGAGTTAGCAACTGCACCATTGTTATCACAATAAACTGTGATAGATCTAGGCAACTCAGGAACCACATCTAAGTCCATCAGGAAGCTCCTGAGCCATACAGCCTCTTTCGCTGCCTCTGAAGCGGCAACGTACTCGGCCTCCATGGTAGAGTCCGCCACGCATTTCTGCTTGACACTCTTCCATACTATGGCTCCACCACCTGGAGTAAACACAAACCCAGAGGTAGACTTACTCTTGTCCAAATCACTTTGAAAGTCCGAATCTGTGTAACCCAATGGTACAAGCTCCTGTGCTCTATAAACTAGGACATAATCTCTCGTCCTGCGCAAGTACTTGAGAATGTATTTTACTGCCTCCCAGTGAGCCTTCCCAGGGTTACTCTGATACCTGCTAACCATGCCAACGGTAAAGCAAATATCAGGCCTCGTGCACAACATAGCATACATGAGGCTACCCACTGCAGAAGCATAGGGTACCACCTTCATGGCATCTATCTCCTCAGCAGTCTTAGGACACTGCTCCTTAGACAAATGCACTCCATGCCTGAAAGGTAGTGAACCCTTCTTGGAGTTCTGCATGTTAAAACGGGCCAGAATCGTGTCTATGTAGGATGCCCGAGAGAGAGTCAAAGAACGTCTCCTACGATCTCGAATAATCTTAATCCTAAGGATATGTCCAGCCTCTCCCAAATCCTTCATATCGAATTGCCTGGAAAACCATGCCTTCACGTCTGACAACACCTTCTTACTGTTGCCAATAAGAAGAATGTCATCTACGTAAAGTACGAGGAACACCACCATATCACCATCACGCCTGCGATAAACACACTGCTCATCCGGAGACTGAGTGAATCCATAAGACTGGATAACCTCATCAAAATGAATGTTCCAAGATCTGGATGCTTGCTTAAGTCCATAAATGGACCTCCTAAGCCTGCATACCTTGTGCTCTTGGCCTTTAACAATGAAGCCCTCTGGTTGCTGCATAAAGATGGTCTCCTCAAGACTTCCATTAAGGAAAGCTGTCTTGACGTCCATCTGCCAAATCTCATAATCCATATGAGCAGCTATGGCCAAGAGAATCCGAATTGACTTAAGCATAGCTACTGGGGAAAAGGTCTCCTCATAATCGATCCTTTCTTTCTGAGTATACCCCTTCGCCACAAACCTAGCCTTGAAGGTCTCAACCCTCCCGTCAGATCCTCTCTTTCGCTTGCAAACCCATTTGCACCCAATAGGCCTAAACCCATCAGGAAGGTCTACCAGCTCCCAGACTTGATTTGAGTCCATAGAACCCATCTCAGCAATCATCGCTCTCTGCCAAGAATCTGCATCTTTATCCTGGAGCGCCTCATTGTAGTTAACTGGGTCTGGTTCATGAGCGCCAGGGATAAAGTCCGAAGACTCACCCAAACCCATGTACCTCTCGGGCTATCTCACAACCCTCCCACTATGACGAGGCACAGCCTGTGCAAGAGTATCATCTATGATAGTGTGTGCAGTCTCTTGTGGTGTGTCTTCCTGTACGTGTGCATCTGGAATAATGGACTGACTTCTAAGCTCTTCCAATACTACCTTGTTGCTTGACTTGTGATCTAAAATATAGTCCCCCTCAAGAAATCTGGCATTGGTGCTGACCACCACCTTCTGATCCTGAGGACTATAAAATAAACCACCTCTCGTTCCTTTAGGGTAGCCTATAAACAGCATAACCTTGGATCTCGCCTCTAACTTGCCTGCATCTGCCTCGAGCACATGTGTTGGACAACCATATATTCTGAGATGTCTCAGACTAGGCTTTCGCCCATTCCACAACTCTGATGGGGTCGAAGGCACAGACTTAGATGGCACAAGGTTGAGGATAAAACATGTTGTCTCCAAGGCATATCCCCAAAATGAGATAGGCAACTCACTGTAACTCATCATCATTCTAACCATCTCCATAAGAGTCCTGTTCCTCCTCTCTGCTACACCATTCTGTTGGGGTGTGCCAGGTGCAGACAACTGGGTCTGAATACCCTCCTCTGACAAATAGGATCTAAATTCACTAGAGAGGTATTCGCCACCGCGATCAGACCGCAGTGACTTGATACTCTTACCCAGATGGTTCTCCACCTCAGCCTTGAATTCTCTGAACTTGCCAAAGCATTCAGACTTGTGGCGCATCAGGTATATGTATCCATATCTAGAGTAATCATCCGTGAAAGTCACGAAATACTCATAACCACCTCTAGCCTGAACTGACATAGGCCCACACACGTCAGAATGAATCAGCTCTAAAACCTCCTTGGCCCTATACCCCTTTTCCTTGAAAGGCCTCTTGGTCATTTTACCCTCCAAGCATGACTCACAGGTCGAATAGCTGTCAATATCTAGTAAGTCCAAAGACCCACTCTTGACCAACCTTTGAATCCTACAAAGGTTGATATTACCTAGTCTCAGGTGCCAAAGAAAAGTCTGATTCAAAGGGGATGACTCTTTTCTCTTATTATGATTCGGTGATGAGTTACTAGTTTCTGTGTTTTGCATTACTGGGGAGTATGTCTTAATTAAAAACAAATTTTCAACCAATGTACCGGAACATATAAGTTTCTGGCCTTTTCTAATAAATATAGATCTATCAGAAAAAACACACTTATAACCATCCAAAACAAGTTTAGAAACAGAAAGCAAGTTTTTACGAAAACTGGGTACATAAAGACAATCTCTCAACAATAAAGTAGAGTCTGAAAAATAAAGACATAAAACTCCCACTGCAGCAACAGAAACTCTGGTAGTATCTCCAAGGTAGACCTGCAACTCTCCCTCTACAAGCAGCAGGGTCACTTGGAACCCCTGCAAAGAATTACAAACATGATCAGTGGCTCCTGAATCCACACACCAAGTATCTGTGGGAATCGCCGCTAAACATGTCTCAGTGACTAGGGAAAATTTACAAGTACCTCGAGGCTTTGGGCAGTCCTTCTTCCAATGTCCCGCTTTGCCACACCTGAAGCATTTGCCTTTCGGCTTCTGCTTCTTGGCAATGCCCGCCTTGGGTCCATAATTGGCTCCTGCTTTCTGGCCTCTCTTCCTCTTCTGCTTCCTGGCTTTGGGCCCAGCAGAGGAACCTGAGGGACCAACAGTAGCCAAGGCTTACTTCTTCTCTGCGAATAGGCTCTCAGCAGACACCAATGCAGTCATGAGCTCAGAAAGTGTATATGAGAGATTCCCCATATTATAATTCAATCGAAACTGCTCAAAACTGGGAGACAAGCTCTGGAGAATGATATCGACCTGGGTATCCCCATCAATGTCACCTCTCAAATTGCCACAAGTCCTTCTCAAGAACCCACTCAGCATCACATTCTTGTTCACCTTTCCATTGTACCAAAAATCTGGTCCGCCTATTTTTCTTACTCATGCCCAAAGTTTCATGCCTCAAAATCTTTTCCAGCTCCTTGTCGAAAGATTTCTGAATCACCTGTGGTGCCCTCTTAATCTGCTGCCTCTCAGCATCACCATCCTCATGAAAAGGCTTCAAATAACTCACGTGGAAGGTTGGATGTACCTTCAATCGATCAAGCAAATTCAATCTATATGCAACATTGCCTACTTTCTTGATCACCTCAAACGGACCATCATATTTTGGCACGAGACCCCGGTGAACTGATTTGGCACTAATTCTCTTCAAAATCTGAGGGGTTAGCTTCAGCATCACTTTGTCCCCGACCTGAAACTCTAAATCCCTCCTGTGTGCATCGGCATATTTCTTCATTCTCTTCTGAACCACGACCAAACTGTCCCATGCCTCATCAATCATCTCTTGTTTGGCTCGACCAAACCGGTAAGCTGCTGGACACTTGCCTCCGGTAGTCTGAACAGCAACTTCGTGTGGAGTAAGAGGCTGATGCACATAAACCAACTCAAAAGGGCTCATCTCTGTAGCTGAGGATTGGTGCAGATTATAGCAAAACTGCGCCACATCCAAAATCTCTAGCCAGTTCCTTTGGTTTGATATCACATAGTGCCGCAAATAATCTTCAAGGAGGCCATTTATCCTCTCTATTTGGCCATCAGTCTGCGGATGATTGGCTGTAGAAAACTTGAGTTGTGAACCCATCGTGTTGAACAGTTGAGTCCAAAACCGCCCGGTGAATCTATGGTCTCTGTCACTAACAATGTCAACCGGTAAGCTAAAATACTTCACCACATGCTTGAAGAAGAGCTCAGCTGCTTTATCAGCTGGGCACGCCACGGGAGCTGCAACAAATATAGCATACTTCGAGAATCTATCAACAATAACCAAAATCGAAGCCATAGCATCCACCTTCGGGAACCCACTAACGAAATCCATCAAAACTGATTGTCACGGCCTATCTGGAATGGGCAACGACTGCAACAATCCAGCTTCTCTCTTCCTTTCAATTTTGTCCAGCTGACATACAAGACATGTTTTTTAACATATGCCTCAATGTCATTCTCCATCTTTGGCCAAATGAACCGTCTAGCCAACAATGCACGCATCCTCTCGACGCCTGGGTGACCAGCCCATTGAGCATCGTGTGTCTCTCGCATCAACTTCTGTCTTAGTTTCCCAGTGGCTGGAACGTAGAGCCGTTCCCCCTTTGCATAGAGCAATCCATCATCAAGCCAATACTGGCGTATCAAACCTTGCTGTACCTGTTCACACAATTTAACAAACACAGCATTGTTAGCACACTCGGCACGCACTAGTGTCATGAAATCTGACACCACTGAAGTCATCGAGCCCACGTACTCAGCAACATCTTTTCTGCTCAAAGCATCAGCCACAGAATTTTCCCTGCCAGGCCGATGCTGGCAATTAAAATCGAACTCAGCCAAGAACTCTTGCCACCTCGCCTGCTTCGGGGTCAATTTCTTTTGAGTCTTAAAATAAGTATTGGCAACATTGTTCGTCACAACAGTAAACTTGGTCCCCAGCAAATAATGCTTCCAAATCTCCAAGCAATGCACCACCGCTGTCATCTCTTTCTCATGTGTGGTGTACCGTTGTTCACATTCCTTCAACTTCCTGCTCTCGAATGCAATAGGTGCTTCTGCTGGACTAAAACACCACCAATGGCACGGTCAGAAGCATCTGTATGGACTTCAAATGGCAAACCGAAATCCGGTAATCCCAAAACCGGTCCTGAAGTGATAGCCTTCTTCAGCTCAACAAAGGCATCCTCAGTTCTTTCAGTCCACTTCCAAGTCACGTTCTTCTTCAACAAATCGGTCAATGGAGCAACAATTTTTGAATACCCCAAAATGAATCTGCGATAGTAATTCGCAAGTCCAAGGAATGATCTCAACTCAACCACTTTGGTTGGCACCGGCCAATCAACAACTGTAGCAACTTTCCTCTCGTCCATTCTAATCCTTCCCTTACTTAAAACATGGCCCAAGAATGTGATTTCCTCCCTGCAGAACTCACATTTCTCTTTCTTTACATAAAGCTCATTCTCCCTCAGATTCATAAAGACCTGTCTCAAATGTCTCACATGATCCTCAAGGGACTCAGAATAGACAACAATATCATCCAGATAGACTACCACAAATCTATCTAAAAACTCATATAAGACATCATTCATCAAATTGTAAAATGTAGCAGGTGCATTGGTCAGGCCAAAAGGCATAACTAGAAATTCAAAGGAGCCATACCTTATGACCACAGTTGTCTTCCCCTCATCACTGTCCCATATTCTGACTTGCCAATAACCAGCTCTCAAATCAATCTTGGTGAACACCCGACCTTTCACCAATCTATCAAATAGATCATAAACATTAGGGACTGGATACTTGTTTTTCACCGCTAGCTTGTTCAGCACCCGGTAATCAACACAGAATCGAAGGGATCCGTCTGCCTTTTTTTGAAACAAGGCTGGTGCACCATAGGGAGCTTTCGAAGGTCTCAGCAATCCACCCTCCAATAATTCGTCCAACTGCCACCTCAACTCAAGCAGCTCAGCTGGAGACATTCTGTAAGGAGCTTGGGCCGAAGGTCTGGCCCTAGGGAATAACTCAATTCAGTGATCGGTTGGTCGTCTTGGTGGCAATTTCTTAGGCAACTCTGCTGGCATGATATCAGCAAACTCATCCAACACCTTTGCTACTGGCTCAGGTACATCCTGAAACACATCAGGCTTTATATCGATCATCACAGCCAGATAGGTGGTTTCCCCTTTCTTCAGTCCATTCTCTAACTGCATAGCCGACAACATCACCCCTTTGCCTTTTCCATCACCCCAATCTAACTTTCTTGGCACATGCACACATTTCACAAAACAGAGACTTTTCTCATCAGCAAACATTATCCCACTCAAATGAGGGATGGGATAAATCTTGTTATGGAACATTGTTTCCTTCCCGAAAATGATGTCAAAGTCATCCAGTTTACTCACGACTAAGACACTGAAAGCACCGGTCCAGCTTCCAAAAGTAGCAATCATCATGACTCTCCCAAGGACATTCTCAGCGGCTGCATTCACGGTCTTAATCTTACTGTTATGAGGCTCCAATTTCAGCCCCAAACGTCGGACTTCTTTCTCCGTCATGAAACTGTGAGTGGCACCAGTGTCTGCCATCACTGTCACAACTTTCTCATTCACTTTCCCCTCCATGAACATCAAAGAGCAAACAACATTCAAATTAGTAGGAACCTTTTCCTCACTAATTGTATTCAACAATCTGAGAGAATTCACTCGGGTCAGCACTTCGGTCTCTTCCTCACGCACACTAGCGGCTATCATAGCATTCACCCGTTCTTTGTGAGGGCAATCTTTCGCCAAGTGTGGTCCGTCGCACTTAAAACACCCACGCTTCTTAGGGTCGGCTTTCTTTTCCTCACCAGTGCTGGACTTTTCAAAGACCTTCTTCTTCCTCTTCTGGAATGCTTTCCCGTCCTTCCGACCTTTCCCCATCTTAGATTTCTTTTTCTCATTCAAGCCGGCACCCACAGCTTTGAAATCCACAAGTTTCTCAGCAGCAGCAATGACTTGAGAGACATTCTGCACGCCTTGTAGATTCAACTCCGCTTGTGCCCAATTTTGTAATCCCACCATGAAATTAAACAACTTGTCTGGTTCAGACATGTTTTTCACGTCAAGCAATAAAGACTGAAAATCTTTCACATAGTCATGAACCGTACCTGACAGTTTCAACTTTCGAAGGGACTCCCTTGCAATCCAAGAGGTATTAGTCGGTAGGAACTGAGCCTTCAGTTCTCTCTTCATCATATCCCAATTCCCAATCCGTGGTAAAGTCTCATCCATCACTCTAGACCGTCACCAGAGCTTTACATCCCCAGTCAAATACATGGATGCAAAGTTGGTTTGTTGTGCCTCTGCTACCTTAGCGGTCTGAAAATATTGTTCAATGTCCCACAAGAAGTTCTTAAGTTCCTTAGAACTTCTGTTCCCAGCAAATCCCTTCGGCTCCGGCATTTTAAAATCCCTTCCAAATGAGGAGGTTTGGCTATCAATTGGACCAAAACCGACCACCTTCTTCAGCAAAGCCACATCTTCCATCACCTTTTGTAACTCGGAAAAATCATCTTCAATTTCTTCCCGTGAAACAGTAACATCAAGCCTTCTAGTGAGGACCACAATGTCTTTTTTAACCGACTCCAAAGCATTAGAAAGCAATGGAGAAGGAGAAGAACTTGTAGAAGCCGCACCAACTGAAACCCGTCTCTCGAGTTCTTGAGTTCTAGTTGTCAAAGACTCAAGAGATCTTCTTAAATCATTGATAGAAGCCATGAAATTTACGGTCTCATCATCATTGCCCAGAAGACGAAGCAAAGACTCAATCTGGGACTCGATCCGGCCAACTCTATCTCCCAAAGGATTCACCATCTCAAAACACTTGAACAACACCCAATTCTATAGTTGCAACAGCGAGAAACCAAGGCCAAAGATCCAACCTTGGCTCCGATACCAAATTGTCACACCCTCAAGGTCCTCTCCGTTAAAATCAAAATGGAGGTTAGCAAATATAGAACAACCAGACGGATTTGAAGTTAAGGAAAAACAAAGCAAGCAAAGTTACAGCCAAAGGCCAACCTTTGTTATAAAACTCGGAACAAAGGAAACTCTCTATGAAGGCACATAATAAAACTCACCAGAAATGTTCTAGGTGGTTTGCTGGCTCAACATCGCATATAAATGCAACAAAGGACTGAAGGGAACGGTTACAACTGCCACAAAGGGCCATCAGGCTTGCAAGCCTGAAAACAAGGAAAATAACTGCCCACTAAGCCAAGGCCAAGACACTTCAGCCAAGTGTAGTAACTGCTGCCACATGTCCTCCTTCTAGCTTTCCAGGTCTTCCCATGCAAACTGTCCAAGGAGATTCAGACACCTCACGTAAATCCCCCATGCAATCCCATGCGACCCTGTAAGCACTCTTCATGCAAGGTAAGGACTGAAGTCCCTGGCACATAGCCCCAAACTTAGCCCTCCAACATGTAACTCACATTTCCGTCTATGTTGGCTTAACGTAAAATCACATCAAGTAAATAAGTGTTTAACAGTAGGTCCCTATCCTACCATCGAAAGTTGATAGGCCAGAAATTTGAATGATGCATCGCCAGCGCAAAGGCCGTGCGATCCGTCGAGTTATCATGAATCATCGAAGTAACGGGCGAACCCGCATTGACCTTTTATCTAATAAATGCATCCCTTCCAGAAGTCGGGGTTTGTTGCACGTATTAGCTCTAGAATTACTACGGTTATCCGAGTAGAATATACCATCAAACAAACTATAACTGATTTAATGAGCCATTCGCAGTTTCACAGTCTAAATTAGTTCATACTTACACATGCGTGGCTTAATCTTTGAGACAAGCATATGACTACTGGCAGGATCAACCGAGTAGCATTCCTCACTGGCACCGGGCCACGCGAGGAGAACGCCGACGCGGAACCGGACATCGTTCGTGGGCAATTTGGGTCGAAGACCCTATGTCCATCGCATATTCCACATCCTAGAGGCCGAGCAAAACTTAGTGTGCCACGACAAAACAACGAGCATCATGCTTCGTAGGGGAACACAAATCAAGCTTGAAGGATCACCCGCAGCAGAACCGAATGAACGGGAAGCATGAGAAGATCTACGGAAAAATAGCCAACCGAATACCGTCAATAATAGGTACGCAACACAGGAAACCAAATGGTCGTCCAAGAATGGGACGAAAAATGAAGAGGAATGCACGGTCGAACGTCGCTGCACGAGGCAGGGATCTAGACAAACCGTGCTATCCAAACACTACTCATGCGCCATGCCGTACACACGACCAGGGCGAGCGCCCCTCACCGACCGACGAGATCGTCGAACGGCAAAGAAAACGCATGAGCCAATCGAGCACTGTTTGGCGCGGAATTGAATGGACGAGAAATCAAGAGGTGTGGGACGCGAACGAGCATCGCCTGGGCTCACAGGCCATGCCGCGCACACGACCGAGCAGGGCCGCACACCGATCGACGGATGGTCGAACGGAGAAGTAAACGGCCGAAACGATCGTGCGACGGATGGTGAAAATATATGGGGCGAGGGCCAACGATTGAGGGGGTGACGATTGGGGGAGCCGGGCGCCCCAACTCATATTGAGTTGAGGCTCTTCCCCTAATAGAGTCTTAAAAAAAAAAAAAAAAAGCTGAAGTGACAGTTGCAAGGTAAACTTTCCCTCAAAGGCTGAAAGAACACCCAAAAGAACACCATGTTCTTTTGGGTGTTCTTTTCCAACACTTAGCCAAATTTTTGAGATTTTCAAAAAACACCCCAAAAAAAAAAACCTCTAATCCAAATTTTCATGTTTTTCAAAGAATACCCAAAAGAACAATCATATTTTCAGAGAACACCCAAAAAAAACCTCAATTCCAAATTTTCATGATTTTCAAAGAACACCCAAAAGAACACTCAAAAGAACACCGTGTTTTTTTTGGGTGTTCTTTTCCAACACTTAGCCAAATTTTCATGATTTTCAAAGAACACCCAAAAGAACACTCAAAAGAACATCGTGTTCTTTTGGGTGTTCTTTTCCAATACTTAGCCAAATTTTCATGTTTTTCAAAGAACACAAAAAAATACCCTCTATTCCAAATTTTCATGATTTTCAATGAAACACCTTCATGATTTTCGAAGAACACCCAAAATAACACTCGATAGAACACCAGGTGTTCTTTTCCAACACTTAGCCAATTTTTCATGATTTTCAAATAACACCCTAACGAACACCATGTTCTTTTGGGTGTTCTTTTCCAACACTTAGCCAAAATTAGTATGCCACAACAAAACAAAGAGCATCGTGCTTCAAAGGGGAACACAAATCAAGCTTGAAAGATCGCCCGCAGCCGAACCGAACAAACGGGTTCTTCATTCTTTGTCCGATTTAAGCAAACTATAGCTCGATTTAAATCTCTTTGCATAAGGTTTACTTAGAAATTTATATAAGCAACTTTGGATTTCTATACTTTCCCAAAAATAGCAAAGAACAGAGTTGCGTTCTGTAAAAGTACTGTTGGCTTATGTAAACTACTGATTCTTTGGTCAAAATGCTTTTGTTTTATGTTAAATACTCTTTTTTGGTTCAAAGTGGTCTTTGTTAGTGTAAAAACATCGTTCTGATTCTTTTGTGTCAAATGTTGGTTGTTTATGTAAAGTGCTGAATAGTTATGTAAGTTAATGTTGGCTTATGTAAACTACTGATTCTTTGGTCAAAATACTTTTCTTTTATGTTAAATACTCTTTTCTGGTTCAAAGTGGTATTTGTTAGTGTAAAAACATCGTTCTGATTCGTTTGTGTAAAGTGCTGGTTGTTTATGTAAAGTACTGTTGCCAGTTTACATATGTAAAGTGCTGAATATTTATGTAAACTTGTTGTGTTTTGTAAAGTGCTGAATGTTTATGTAAACTTGTTGTGTTATGTAAAGTGCTGAATGTTTATATAAAGTACTGTTGGCATGTGATGATTTGAACTGGTTTAAAGGTGTAAATCGTGTTATATGCTTGGAGTGAGATTGTATTTTGTAATGGGTTCAAGATGCTTAGAAATATAGTGTTCTTTTAAGCTTAAAATGTTTGAATGATAGTATGCACAAATTAAGACCTCGAGGGCATTACTATCCTGTGATTATGCCTAAATGAGTCATGAAATATAGTTTGGATGCTGCTAGATGTGGCCAGACGTGGCCAAGACGTTTCCAGACGTGGACAGACGTAGCTACATGTAGTTCATGTATGCAGAAATTCTGCAGCTGTCATCCAACTTTGGAATTCCATATCTCTCTTGTTTCTCGTCCGTTTTGACCAAACTTTGGCTTGTTTTAAACCTCTCCTTACAAGGATTACACATAATTTTATGGATCTTTATTTGGACTTGTAAATCTCCCATAAATCAGCTCTGAAACAGAGCTGCAAGTGTTGTTTTTTTCGCAGAAAAATCTGAAGTAATGGTTGTACTTCATAAATATATATATATATATATATCTTCTTCATTCTTTGTCCGATTTAAGCAAACTATAGCTCAATTTAAACCTCTTTACATAAGGTTTACTCAAAAATTTATATAAGCAACTTTGGATTTCTAGATTTTCTGGAAAACACAAAAAACAGAGTTGCATTCTGCAAAAGTACTGTTGGCTTATGTAAACTACTGATTCTTTGGTCAAAATACTTTTCTTTTATGTTAAATACTCTTTTCTGGTTCAAAGTGGCCTTTGTTAGTGTAAAAATATCATTCTGGTTCGTTTGTACAAAGTGTTGGTTGTTTATGTAAAGTGTTGAATGTTTATGTAAAGTAATGTTGGCTTATGTAAACTACTAATTTTTTGGTCAAAATGCTTTTCTTTTATGTTAAATAATGTTTTCTGGTTCAAAGTGGTCTTTGTTAGTATAAAAACATTGTTCTGATTTGTTTGTGTAAAGTGCTGGTTGTTTATGCAAAGTGCTGAATGTTTATGTAAAGTACTGTTGGCAGTTTACATAAACTGCGAGTTTACATATGTAAACTGCAAAGTTTATGTAAAGTGACGTGAGAATTCAATGTAAACTGCCAGTTCACATAAAAGTTTATGTAAAGTGGCAGTTTACACCAATACAACGCGACTTTACATAAACTTTTATGTAAACTAGCAGTTTATATATAAACTGCAAAGTTTACTGCAAAGTTTATGTAAACTGGCAGTTTACATAAACTTTGCAGTCTACATATGTAAACTGCCAGTTTACATAAACTTTTATGTAAAGTGACATGAGAATTCAAACAAATGAGGCGCGTGAGGAGTGAGAGGGAGAGAGAAACCAATGACAGTTGGGGACAGGCGCATTTAATGCGCATTAAATGTGGCTGGCCCACTTCTTTTGTGTCTTTTTGACAAAAAACCCGGTTTTTACCCAATAAACCCGATATTTTAAAAAAAACCGGATAGGAGTATATCTCCTTTTTTACTCCTAGTCCTACTATATACTAGCTGCCCAAGTATAGGCGATCCCAGCACCGGCCGGGACTTCATCAATTAAAGTCCGCCCATTGCAGACTTGAATTGATGAATGCTTCCCATCCAAAATATTTTATATATCTTATTTTTTAAAATTAAATTATTTATTTTTTATTATATAAATTTCAAGTATATATTAATTATTAATTAATTAATTATTTGTTAATTATATAAAAATTATTTATTCTGTTATCCTACGAACAAACTCTTTTGATATTAAATTAAGGTTGTTCATCTATTTGTAATCTTTCAAAAATACAATCAACGAATAATTGTAGATAACATTTTCTCTTTAATACGTGCGAATTATATATGCATTAAAATTATCATACCTTATTGATATATGAAATTCGCAATTATATTACTTTGATTTCGTATTCTTCTACACCATGAATTTCTGTGTAATTGTAAGTGATTTGATCAATTCAATAGTTTCATCTTTACTCAAAAATACAATGTCAATTTTAAAATTTCTACAATAATTTGTTTCGTCTGTTTCACTAATAAAATATTTTTCTCACGAATTATACACAATTTCATTATAAATAATAATAATTAAATAATTGTGATAGCTAACTAATAACTAATAATTAATAACTAATTAATATTTAATAAATTAATAATGAAGAATTATTAATTAAAAAATTAATAACTAAAATAATGAGTAATAAAATTGTAAATTAATATTTCATATTTAATAGCTAATCACATTTATAAATAAGTTTTCAAAAATAAAATAAATAAATAAACTTTCGAACTGACTTCAATTGTTGAAGGCCAATTCGGGCGCTGGACTCCAGTGCCAGGGGTAGGCACGCACAGCACAGAAGTTATATCCTATACCAGTGGTACATGTACCTATTACTATATATAATAATTTTCCGCATGACAGCTGTACACTTACTAAATATAGTAAGTTTCGCCAACGAGCGCCTTTTTTTTCCTCGCTGAGTCCCAACGTCTCAGAACAACTGCCGCAACGTCTAAAAAACAACTGTTGCAACGTCTACATCCAGGCATGTCCACAACGTCTCCTAACACTGCCGCAATGTCCCCGTACATCCAAAAAATAATTGCCGCAACGTCAAAAAACATCTACATCCAGGCATGTGAATTTAAGCTGAATTTTTCACATAACACCTTCCACAACGTCTCAGAACAACTAGCACCACGTAAAAAACAACTTGCACCACGTCCAGAAACGTCTACATCTATGCGTGTGATTTAAACTGACTTTTTTCACAAAGACCGCCCACCACGTCTCAGAACAACTATCACCACGTCAAAAACAACTAGCACCACGTCCAGAAACGTCTACATCCATGCATGTGAATTTAAGCTATTTTTTTCACAAAGACAACTAGCACCAAGTCAAAAACAACTTGCACCATGTCCAGAAACGTCTACATCCATGCGTGTGAATTTAAACTGATTTTTTTCACAAAGACAGTCCACCACGTCTCAGAACAACTGTCACCACGTCAAAAACAACTAGCACCACGTCCAGAAACGTCTACATCCATGCATGTGAATTTAAGCTATTTTTTTTTACAAAGACGACTAGCACCACGTCTCAGAACTACTAGCACCAAGTTGAAAACAACTAGCACCACGTCCAGAAATGTCTACATCTATGCATGTGAATTTAAGCTATTTTTTTCACAAAGACAACTAGCACCACGTCTCACAACAACTGGCACCACGTCAAAAACAACTAGCACCACCTCCAGAAACTTCTTCATCCATGCATGTGAATTTAAACTGATTTTTTCACAAAGACAGTCCACCAGGTCTCAGAACAACTAGCACCACGTCAAAAAAAACCAGCACCACGTCCAGAAATGTCTACATCCATGCATGTGAATTTAAGCTATTTTTTCACAAAGACAACTAGCACCACGTCAAAAACAACTAGCACTACGTCCAGAAACGTCTTCATCCATGCGTGTGAATTTAAACTGATTTTTTTACAAAGACAGTCCACCATGTCTCAGAACAACTAGCACCACGTCCAGAAAACATCTACATGCATGTGTGTGAATTTAAACTAATTTTTTTCACAAAAATAGCCCACCACGTCTCAGAACAACTAGCACCACGTCAAAAAAAACCAGCACCACGTCCAGAAACGTCTTCATCCATGCATGTGAATTTAAGCTATTTTTTTCACAAATACAACTAACACCACGTCTTAGTGAAAGATTTTGGTAGGATCTAGGTTTGCACTTGCTCGGTTTACCACGCAACAAAAATTTCTATTAAAGTGGAATCTTAGAAAAGTACCTTCGAAGCGTGCACCTGGTGATTCTCTTGTATGCCTCAAGACTATGACTTCACGTTGTGTGGGCAAAGAACTAGAAGTCAATTGATCAGCTACTCACCACAATCCACCTGCTAGAAAATTCTAGCCCCGTAGCACCTGGCACTTACTGTAAACGCATCGCCCGTAGAGAGAGAAAGCTACGCGCAGCTGGTATAAACCAAGGCCAAAATTTCAGCCACTAGAAACCCAAAAACCAGCCGCACACTTTCTTGAAAATTTGACTTGGAGAGAGAAATGTTTTCTCTCTCTAGAATTTTCTCTCTCTAGAAATCCTGTGGATTAATTGTGTTTTCTGAATAACTGATCCCTGTTCTATTTATAGAGTTACAAGAGAGACTCCAAGTTGGTTTAGGATTGGTCTTCCTAATGGGTTTAGGTAATGAATTAGTTTCCAAATCCAATTAGGTAACCAATCTGATAGGATAAACCAAATCCTACTGGATTCCGAATCTCTAGAATTTCTTAATTCCAATTGAAACTTAAGACTTTATTAATTACTTAATTAACCCTTAGGAATTAATTAAATAATTCCACTTTATTAATTACTGAATTAACCCTTAGGAATAATTAACCAATTAATTAATTAAATCTACCTATTCAATTAACTCATTACAAAATTAATCGTACCACTAATGGATTAATTTTGGCACTACCATCCTATACCAGAATTGCTTCCGGAACAACTTAATTAAATTATATTCATTAATCTCCCCACATCAAAGATATAGTGCTCGTTAATTAAAATTAATTTACTGATAAATTAATTAATTAACTTCTTTAATTCTGAGACTAGTACCACTCGACCTTTTTACTATACCGGACATAAGTCCACCGGCCAGGTTTAGTATAATAAACATTTCGAGTTCATCTCGGGAGCACCATCACCCCGGACGCACCGGTACATGGCTTCCTTTCGACAAGCGGTAGCACACCAAGCAACTAAACACGCGCACCCAACCCACCGAGACTATTGGCCACATTTGACCTCACCCATTGGCAGATCAAAGTACACTATGTCTAATCCTCATGCCCACTCGAGTCTAGGGATTTAGAGATAGAATACAAGGATCGATTTGTCTATTAAATCAGTACCAGACAAATCATTCCTAAGAGTCAAGTTCAATATGCCCCGGGCATATCTATATGATTCAATTAGTTTAGACAAACTAATTATCTGAATCACATAATAACCTAGACCGACAGTTTGTCCAAAGCTGTCTCAGTTACGAACCTCATTTATATATTATGTCTTTCAACCAATGATGAGATCTACTGTGTCGCACCAAACACCTCATCATCTACTTACATAATATAAATGGACGTAAACATGCACAACAAAATATAACTGAAACACAAATCGATATATTAAACTGGGAAACTATACAATACAATCAGAGCTTATGTATTATACTCCAACACTTAGAACACCTAGCACCACGTCAAAAACAACTAGCACCACGTCCAGAAACGTCTTTATCCTTGCATGTGAATTTAAACTGATTTTTTCACAAAGACAGTCCACCACATCTCAGAACAACTAGAACCACGTCAAAAACAACTAGCACTACATCCAGAAACGTCTACATCCATGCGTGTGAATTTAAACTGATTTTTTTCACAAAGACAGTTCACCATGTCACAGAACAACTAGAACCACGTCAAAAATAACTAGCACCACGTCCAGAAACTTCTACATCTATGCGTGTGAATTTAAACTGATTTTTTTCATAAATTGGAGGTAATACTTGGAGATATTGTTGTACAAATTGCGTTGTGTAAAATTGTTATTCTAAAATTTTCTTGTCAAATTTGGCAGCCGGAATCATAACTGGTCACTAGCAAATTTGGCAGCCGGAATCACAACTGGTCACTAACACACCACGTATACATCCAAACATGTGAATTTTAACTGAATTTTTCACAGAACATAGTCTACAACGTCTCGCTACATCCAAAAAAACTAGCACCACGTCCAGCTATGTCCCGCTACGTCCCATAACACTTTCTACCACGTCCAGTAGCGGGGAGAAATCAGAAGCAACCCATTTCACATGAAAGTGTCAATACCTCGCGGAAAATATTTATATATCATATTTCAGAGTAACAGAGCATTATTTGAATAAGAAAACACGAATATAACATCATTAATATATTACCCAACATCAAATCGCGAAAATAAGGTTCTGTAAATCCATCAAATTCAGTTCATACTTTATGTAGTGATTTTTTAAGAAGAATAAGTTATTTTTGAAGAAGAAGAAGAGATTATTGAAGAAAAAGTAGAGATTTTTGAAGAAGAAAAAGAGATTTTTTAACAGGAAGAAGTGATTTTTTAAGAAGAATTGATTTTTCCGTTGCATTTGGTATTGTTCGTCAAAAAATACAATCATCGATCTCCGTTAAATCTATGTTTGGATGAAAGATTTGATTAAATGTGGTTTCGAATTGAGTACGACGAAGAAAAATAATTAATTTTTGAAGAAGAAGAATTGATTTTTGAAAAACAAAGAAGTGGGTTTTTGGAGAAGAAGAAGAAAAAGAAGAAGAGAAGAATAGCGTGTATCTCACTCTCTTATAGTGAGAGTGGTGATGTATTACTAGGTACATGTACAACAAATAATTTGCGCGCACAACGTGCGACCATATTTTGGGCTTCGAGAAAATTGACGCCCAAAATATGTTATAAAAGAAATTTCGACCAAAATTTTTGTTATGTAATATTAAAAATCAATAATTTAATTTTTAGTAAATTAAAAATTTAGAATATATATATTTTTTTTGTAAAATTTCTTTTAAATGATTATAAATAGTTTTAATTTAGTAATAATATCCAATATTTAGGATTTATTTTTTTATAAAATAAAATTTGTAATTGGAGATAAGTATGTTGTAAATGAGATGTTTATTTATATTTTTAAAAAATTGGATGGTATATATATAAATAGAGGTAATAGTATAATTATAAAATAAATAAAATAGTTAAGAATAAAGTAATAATAAAATAAACGATATTTAGTAAAATATGGGCGGTATATAGTAATACCACTACAGAGTAGTTATGTTTTCACCTAAAAATGGATGGTACAAAAATCGGTGAAATAAATATACCTCACATTTATATTTTACCGGAGAATAAAGTTAGAAAGAAATATGATTTTTAGAAATTTAGTTTTGAGGAAATTAAAGTAAATAGAACATTTTTTTTTTTTATGTATGGACTAAAAACTTTTTTTTTTTTGAGAATTACTAAAGTCAATTTTTTACAGATAACGTAAAAAAGAGATGATGAAGTGCTACATTAAAATATGAAAGAAGGATATGTGATTACGATAAGGTTAATAACAGAATTAAAAAAATTATGCACATTTTTTTATGTTGCAATCCATAATAAATGTTAAATTTATTGGACATCTAATCCAAAACCAATTGGCAATTAGTAGAAAGGACATAGAATTATTTATATTAGATACAAGTGTTGTGACTCAATGATGTGAGATTGGGGTAATCTTCAACATCCTCCCTGACTCACCATGCCCCTTTAACTTTCTGAGTTTTCGGCAACGCCCTTCACTGTCGGCCCCAACCCGTAACCCGAGTTCCCGACGACGCCGTCTGCTGCCGCCCCCAACTCGCTTACAAAACCAAACTCTGATACCATGTTTAATTTATTGATTCAATACGGACATCCAACCCAAAATCAATTGGCAATGAGTGAGAGGCCGTAGGATTATTTATATTAGACACAAGTGTTGTGAGTCAACGATGTGAAATTGGAGCAATCTTCAACGGATTGGAAAACCTACTACAATTATAACATGAATCAAATTAAGAAATAAACATCTACCATATTTATAAATGAATTTCCTAATCTTAACAATAAATATTTAAAATATCACCTCCTAATTGGGATATCTCAGAAAGTACCTATCACATTTTTTCAAAAAAAAATATAATGTATTACGAATGTAATTTTGAGAGATATTTCTATGAGAAAAAAAATGTACTAGAGTGAACAATTTTTCAAAATAGGGTGGGAGGAATTTTGGAAAAAATTAAAATTGATGTGACATGATTTCATGATTATTTAGATAAATAATATTTTAAAGGTAAAAAACTTAATTTTTTTTTTTAAAAAAAGTAAACAAACACAACTAAGTTGGCTTTAGAAAGTCACTCACTTGAATTTGAAGAATTAGCCATGGATGAAATTGTTTTCTCCATCCATTTGATCTGTGCTCAAGACTAGCAAACAAAGCTCTCAATCCCAAGAGATTTGACAATACCTCCTATCCATGAGGAATTGCCTCCAACTTTTCAACAAACTTTTGAACAGAACCTTTAAGTTTCATAACCTAATAAATTTTACTAGTAATCGCCCTAATTTTTACTCTTTACTGTTTCAATTTAGACTAAAATACCCTTCCTTGCCCCTCTCTTTTCCCATCTGAAGTAAAAAGACAATTTTATCAAAATTATGATGATAATGCTTAAAATTGAAGCGGAAACTAATAATACCCTAACATGATCAATCAAGACCTACTAATCATCTCTAATTTTCTTGTATAAAATTTTTATAGTTTGTCACACCCATTATATTTTTAATGGTTGGAAAAATAAATGTAACGACATGGCATTTCTCTAAATTCAATCATCACACCAAGTCAAAAAAGTGTAAAATGAAATAATAACTTCACAACACACAATTCGACAATTGCACAAATAAAAAATACCAGCATGCTACAACAAGAGATGTTTGCGTGAATTTAAACAAGAAGCAACCCAAGGGCTGAAAAGGCAAATGCCCTAATCTAAGCTAATTTTATAACTCAACAAAATAAAAGGTCCACCTTTGCAAAACATTTTATGTTCAAAATACCTGAATACACAAGCAAACACTCGTGTTTACACAAAGGTTGTGAGACTAGATATCTAGTTCCAAAAATCTCTATTTTCACCATACATGAGATGAAAACATTAAAAAATTCTAACTATAATCATTTTGTCAGAGTAGGCCGTTTAAGAGCATCAACAGTATGTACGGTTTTTGGACATGACATTAATATATAAATATGGTTATTGTACATTAAAGTGTTATTTATATGGTTATATCAATTAAAGTGATCAAATAAGTTTAATAAGACATAAGTATCTTTTTAAGTATTGAATAATATTGTGCAGAAACCAGTATAGTCCTATAGTTACATTTTTGCGATGGGTAAAACTGTAACTTAGGAAACTCAATTATTATAAATAAATGTTATGGTCCCCGGTGAATCAGACTGCTTATGTTTTTCTTATTTCCTATCAATAAATAAAATATTAAAGAAGATCATCATTGGAAGGAAGCCCAATAATCAATTGGGAACAACCATTGTTGTGGGATTTCATTAAAGTGGGATTTCATTCAACGCAGGATTTCATTCAACCATTTGAACCAGTTGCTTGATCAATAAATCAATCGCTACGGATCAAGGTACGCTTCCATTTCAGTTCTATCCCGATAATTGATTGAAGGTTTACGTTCTTAGGAATTAAATTCCTTACAAGTAGTATCAGAGCAACCTTCATATCAATTAATTAAGAATTAGTGCATTTGGTACTTATTTATCTTTCTGCACAGTTTGGGCAATTTAAGGTCAGTCATAACTGCCAAAAGGAAAAATAGGATCTCAGTGAACTCATTTCTCACTGTGTGCAAGAAGAGGAAAGATTGAAGCAAGAAAAGACTAAGAGTGCTCATTTGGTAACAACCTCTAAACAGAACAACAAGAATAAAAGGAAAAGAAGGATAAGGAAGTTGCAGTTGCAACACCACAAAAGAAACAGACTAAGGAATCCTCTTGTTTATTCTGTCGTGACACTTCTTATCAAAAGAAGCAATGCACCAAATATTATGCTTGGCGTGCCAAGAAAGGTATGGTCATTGTTAATGTTTGTTCTGAGGTCAATTTGGTTTCAGTACCAAGACATACTTGGTGGGTAGATTCTGGTGTTACTGCTCACATAAGTGTGTCTTTGCAGGGTCGCCTCCATTATTGCAAGCCAATTGATGCTAAAAGAATCATCTATGTGGGGAATGGCGGGACGGATGTAGTTGAGGCAATAGGCACATTTAGTTGTTATATAAGACTGGTTTTTATTTGGATTTGGAAGACACTTATGTTGTTTTTTCATTTAGACGGAATCTAATTTCTATTTCCTTATTGGACAAATTAGGTTACTTTTCTCTTCGGAAACAATAAAGTTAGTATTTCATTTAATTCAAAGAATGTTGAAATCAGTCAGTAATGATAACCTTTAGTTGCTTGATAATGTTGCTTCGTACAGTGAAACCTTGCATGTGGATACACTTGGTACTAAACATAAATTAATCAATGAGAATTCTATTAACTTTTGCATAAGCCCTTAGGTCATATCTCTAGACAAGAGAATTGAAAGACTTGTGTCAGATGGAATTCTTGATCCATTGGACTCTACATTTTTTAAATATGTGTTGAGTGCATTAAAGGAAAACAGACTAACCAAAGGAAATTTAAAAGAAGAAATATCTAAGGATGCATAGAACTGATATATACAGATGTTTGTGGGTCATTCCCTACGGCTTATTGGAATGGTTAAACACATTTTATCAAGTTCATAAACGATCTTTCATGATATGGTTACCTTTATGAACTGCAACATACGTATTTAGTAGAGTTCCAACTAAAGTAACTGTTAAGACCCCTTATGAACTATGGACTCACTACTAGAATTTTGGATTTTCACCACACACCTTTCATAACACTAAACTATAAATGTATCTATTAATATCTACAATCACATCAAATATTAACTTATGTATATCTATTAAAATACTACAAGAGTAATGTTGTTATAACTATTTTAATGTGTCATCAAATAAAATCATATCATAACACTAGAAATAAGTGTTATAATAAAATTTCAATCAAAACACTAACAAGTGTAATTAAAATTTTATAATTATAGAAAAAAATCAAGTGTTATTTTATTTGTTAATATATTAACTTAAGGTATTAATAGATTACTATGTATAATGTAATTGTAATACATATATAATTACATTATTAAGTGTGATTTAAAGTCGTCTGTTGCTGTCCCACATTGGAAATGAAGGGAATGATTGGGTGGTAACTGTAGTATTAAAAAAGAAGGATTGGGATTAGATTATTATAGGCCAGAATTTCAACAGCCTAAGACTATTTGTATATTTACTTGCAAATGACGTAATATACGATCTATTTAAACATATTTTTATGTTTTTAATTATATAATATAATGACACATAATTTTATGATATTATGGTATTTGTATGAACACTTAAAATTGTCATAATAGGTTTTTTATCCAAACACTAAAGTATGTGTTAACATATTAATATAAAGAACACTGTGAAACCAACAAACTGTGCCATGATAGATGATTTATCATGACATATACTTGCATTTTCATATATATTATAACTTCACATTTTTCAATATGTATGTTCAAATTAAAAATTGTCGTGTTATCCAATATCCCCTTAACCACACCTACTTATACCATGCAAAAAGGTTCGTATCGCCATAGATAAAATGTGATGAAATCGTGTCTATTATTACATTTTTAAGTGTTTTAGAAGCCACTTTTTTGCTGTAGTGACTGGCACAAAATCCAGTATTAGACACTTTCATATTTGGGGTTATCTGGTTAAAATTAGGCCATATAAGCCTAATAAAAGAGAACTAGATTCAAGAACCATAGGTTGCTATTTTGTTGGATACATTCACTACTAGAATTTTGGGCTTTTAAAACACTTAAAAAAATTTTAATAGATAATATTTGATTACATTTTATCTATGGTCACACGTACTTTTTTGTGTTATCTATGTCAGTGTGACCAAAGGTGTATTGGATTATACGACACTTTTTAATGTGAACATATACGTTGAAAATGTGGAGTTAGACTAACATATAAAAACACAAGTACATGTCATGATAAATCATCTATCATAACACGGTTGTTGGCTATATAGTGTTATATATGTTAACATGTTAATACATAACAAAGTGTTTGGATAGAAAACCTATTATGACAATTTTAAGTGTTCATACAAATACCATAATATCATAAAATTATGTGTCATTATATTCTTTAATGACAACACAAAATGCCTTTAAAAGTCATATAAAATTACAACACATTTTATTTATTAAAAGTTTAATTTAAATAATAAACAATAATTTATTAAAATTTAATATGATACAATTGTAACTTCAGGAAAAATACATCTATAGTCTAAGGCTGTTGAAATTTGGGCCTATAATAATCTAAGCCCAATCTTTCTCTTTACCCAATTATTCCCTTCATTTCCAATGTGGGACAGCAACACCCTCCATGGTTCGGAATCAAGTGTTGGATGCTAGGAAGACCTTTTCTCATCAAAGTAATAGTAAAAAAAAACTAACTGGACAAATATGGAGTTCATAGTCTTCAACATAACATCTCAAAATTGTCAAAAAACTAACACAATGGATCCCTCTTTAAAAAACTGGATAAAAATTAACGTTGATGGAGCTTCCAACACAAAAACATCCAATGCAGTGGTTGCTAAATAGCAAGAAACTAGTAGGGCATATTTTAAAATTGGTCTAAATCTATTTTTGGTTCCTCATAACATGTGTTATTCCATTTTTGGTCCACCTTAAGTTTTAATCACCAATTTTAGTCTCATTTGAATTTTTTTTTTGGACAATTCTAGTCCTTTTCTTACGAAAATACCCTTGACTAAAGGGTGAAAAATTAGGGTCAGACAAGGGTATTTTCATAAGAAAATGACTAGAATTGTCAAAAAAAAAAAATTTAAGTGGGACTAAAATTGGTGACTAAAACTTAAGGGGGACCAAAAATAGAATAACCCATGTTACGAGGGACAAAAAATGGATTTAAGCCTTTAAAATTTTATAACAACACAATATATTATTTTTTTCTTATTTCAATTTAAATCACACTTAATAATGTAATTATATATGTATTACAATTACACTATACATAGTAATATATTAATACCTTAAGTTTATATATTAACATATAAAAAAACACTTGATTGTGTTTCTATACTTATAAAATTTTAATTACACTTGTTAGTATTTTGATTGAAATTTTATTATACACTTATTTCTAGTATTATGATAGCATTTTATTTGATGGCACATTAAAATAGTTATAACAACATTACTCTTGTAGTGTTTTATTAGATATAAATAAGTTAATATTTGATGTGATTGTAGATATTAATATAGACATTTATAGCTTAGTGTTATGAAATGGGTATGGAGAAAACCCAAATTCTAGTAGTGATTGAAAGGTTTAGGGGATTCAAGTTCTTTGATCCCAAAAGTAAATCCTTCTTTAAGATGAGAAATGTCCAATTCTTAAGGAAATTGAACTTGGAGGGGAAGATAAGGTTAATGACTTTGTCTTTGAAGATGGATTAATTTCTCTTCCTACGGTTGTAATTCCTAAAGTTGTTCAAGAATTACAAGAAAATGTTGATAATTTCCCTCATCAAGAACAATATTATATTCATGAAGAACAAACTCAACAACCTCAAGAACAAATGCCATTAAAGAGATCTATTAGTGAGGGAACGGATGATTATATAGTGTTTCTCATAGAACATGAAGAAGACAATGAAATGGTGGGACATGATCCAATTAACGTCTATCAGGCCATTGAAGGTTCCAACTCTCAAAAGTGGGTAGATGTCATGAATGAGGAAATCAAGTCCATGAAAGACAATGACATTTGGAATCTTGTTTCGTTACTTGAAGGTGTGAAACCCATTGGTTGCAAATGGATATTTAAAACCACATGGGATTCAAAAGGTAATGTGGCAAAATATAAGGCACGTCTTGTTGCAAATGGATTTACTCAAAAGGAAGGCATCGATTATATAGAGACTTTCTCTCCAGTATCATCGAAAGACTCTTTTAGGACCATAATGGCATTAGTGGCTCATTTTGATTTTGAGTTTCATCAGATGGATGTTAAGACAACGTTTCTCAATGGAGACATTAATGGAACAATATATGGTGGAACCTAAAAACTTTATTTCTAAAGATTCAAAGCAGATGGTTCGCAAATTAAAGAAATCCATTTATAGACTCAAACAAGTTTCCTGTCGATGGTATCACAAATTCCATCAAATGATCATCGTTTTTGGTGTTGAGATGAATCTAGTGGATGATTGTGTATATCATAAGTTTTGTGGGAGTAGACATATTTTTCTGGTTTTGTATGTTGATGGCATACTATTTGTTGCAATGATATAGGTTTATTGCACGAAACCAAGAAGTTTCTTTCAGATCATTTTGAGATGAAAGATCTTGGTGACGTCTCTTTTGTATTAGGTATACAGATACTCTGAGATCGCTCTCGAGGTATATTACAGTTGTCATAAAAGAGCTATATAAAAAAGGTACTGAAAGGATTTGGGATGCAAGATTGCAAGCCATGTGCTACTCCAGTTTCTAAGGGAGACAAGTTCAGTCTCAATCATTGCCCTAAGAACTCTTTTGAAAGAAAGGAAATACAAAAGATTCCTTATGATTTTGCTGTGGGAAGTCTGATGTATGCTCAGGTATGTACAAGTCCAGATATTGCGTTCATTTTTGGAGTTTTAGGCAAATACTTAAGTAATCCCGATATGGAACATTGGGAAGTAGCCAAAAGGGTCATGCGGTATCTTCGTGGAACTACAAATCATATGCTCACTTATCGAATGTCGGATTAGTTAGAGATCATTGGGTATTCTAACTCCGATTACAGTGGATGTCCAGATAATTTTAGATCCACTTTAGGCTATGTTTATACATTTGCTGGAGGAGCTATATCTTGGAAAAGTGTCAAGCAGACACTCATAGCTACTTCAACAATGGATGCTGAATACATACCATGTTTTGAGACATCCAATCACGCAATATGGCTGCAAAATTTAGTCACAGGTTTGCGAATTGTCGATGGTATTGAAAGACCACTTAGGTTATTTTGTGACAATTTACCTACTGTGAAATTTTCTAACAATAACAGAAGTTCATCTAAGTCTAAACACATAGAGATAAATTATTTTGTTGTTAGAGAAAGAATTCAGAATGGTCAGATTTCCATAGAGCATATAATGACAGTCTCTAATATTGTAGATCCCTTTACTAAGGGTTTGTCACCCAATGTCTTTCTTGAGCATGTTGCTCAAATAGATATTTTATTGTCTGATGATATATCAGTATAGTGGGAGTTTATAATTTTTAGTTTGTTCATGGTTTCAAACATTTTAGTTCCAGTTTTATTTGGTTTTAATGCTGCATCGTAAACTGTAAACTTAAAAGTTTCAGTTTTTTCAGTTGTGCTCATATTTTGATTTTCATAGCAAATTGATCTCATTAAATTTCAGTTGGACCAGTTGGAAATAGGTAGGTTAAAGATCACATCACGTGAAATTTCCATGATGTGCATACATATTTGATCAATGTCATTTGACTATGTTGACATATGTGACCATTGATAGGTCTAGTTGCATTAGTGGCAACAAAAGCCTCTTTGATCCTATGTTGATATGGTTAATGACGGGATTGTGAAAGATATGTTATGACAACAAATTCAGAGTACTCATTCAGTTTATGTACAATTATAATTATATATATTACGTTAGTTTAAGTGGGGAGATAGTAAGGTTTTTGGACATAACGATAATATATAAATATGATTCTTGTACATTAAAGTGTTGTCTATATGGTAATGCCAATTAAAGTGATCAAATAAGTTTAATAAGGTATAAGTATTTTTTAAGTATGAAATAATATTGTGCAGAAATCAGTATAGTCCTATAGTTACCTTTTTTTGCGATGGGTGAAATTGTAACTTAGGAAACTCAATTATTATAAATAAAGATTATGGTCCCCGGGTGAATCAGACTACTTCTGTTTTTCTTATTTCCCATCAATAAGTAAAATACTAGAGAATATCATCATTTGGAAAGAAGCCTGATAATCACTTGAGAGCAACCATTGCTGTGGGATTTCATTAAAGAAGGATTTCATTCAACCATTTGAACCAGTTGCTTGATCAATCAATCAATCAATATGGATCAAGGTACGCTTCCTCTTTAATTTTATCCTAATAATTGATTGAAGGTTTATGTTCTTATGAATTAAATTCGTTACACAATAGTCTACACCCTCTGGGTATAGTAGATGAGTCATATCAGTGCCACATCAACATTTAATTCAATTTTTATTTTATTACACCATCATCTTTAGTGGTTATACTTTAACAATTGTTATATAGTAGTACTAGGGTTACTCCATCCATTTCATAATATATGTCGTTTTCTCAAATTAGGGGACATGTCAAAATATAAGTCTGATAGGATGTCTTTACTATAGTACCCTTATTTATTAAATTTTATTGGGATTTGTGTTTGTTAATCCTCTCATTGGCTCGAGATGATTAATTACAGTTTTGCTCTACATGAGTATTGGAAATACACAAATGGAAAATTACTCTCAATCTGGTTCGTTTTCTACTAATCCTGTTTTCAATTCTATATAGAATTTGTTTTTTATTTCTATTCATTATACTTTGTTTTGAAATGGAACAACCCTTCGTATTAGAATTAGACAAAAGTTTGGAAGATTTAGTTGTTGAAGATTCGTTCAAAAATGCAGTAGTCGAAGATTCATTTTAAAATGTAGTAGTTGAAGATTCATTCGAATGTGTTAAAGATGATTTTGAAGACGCCAATGATGGTGCTGTAGATGAAAGACGAGGTATAAAAAAATCATTACCTTTTGATTTGAATGAACCCGCGATGCTAGATTTTGATTTAAACAAATACCCTGAAGAATTATGGAAAGCATTTGAACCAAAAGGACAAGAATATGTGGTTAGAGACATGTTAAGGATATAACGCCCCAGATTTTTTTAGCCTCACTTGTTTCTCTTTAATTTCACTGCTGCTATATTATTTACCAGTACTGCCTTGGAAATATTTGTTTTGTTTAGAGGGTGAGTATTGTCTTCTGATGTGAATTTTTTTTTACTTGAATAAAGTTTTTTGTATCAAATCGTGGAGTATGTTTTGGATAGCTTCTGATAAGAGTTATCAAAGAGATCTCACATATCAATAATCAATAAGTTGCATGTTTTGTGGAAGTTGATTTGCTTTGCGATGAACGTTTCAATTGTCTGCTGAAACTCTTCGTTGCTCAATTCATCAAATACATACACCATTTCAGCCAGAATCTATTGGAGCTCATTTGTTCCATTGCTTCTTCCCCTGTTTTCACATTTGAGAAGTCAATACAGAGTAATGCCATTGCCCACTGATTCTGAAAGAATCTTCTCAGAGCTAATGTAGGTTATGTAATTATATCATGGCAGCCACGAAGAAGAAAACAAAGTGTGTGTCCAGATGTCTGTGAGAGCAACATTAGCATATTCAGATTTGAAGATCTGTAGCACTTTTGTATGAAAATTCATATTGTTTTTGTGATATAAAGCTATTTGCTATTTCTTCTTTGCTGGAGTTCTTCTGGGCTCCAGAAAATTGAAGTAGATACTTCCATCTCTAAATTTCGAACGAACTGTCACAGTGAAAAAAAAAAAAAAAAAAGATGAGCGTGCTGGTTGAGACTTGAGACTTGTCGTTACTAATGTTTGATAAGATGGACGTTTTGCTTCTATATAATGACATCTCAAAGTTCAAGTTGTCATAATTCCCAGAAATTGTACTGGAGGAAAATATCATGAAATAGAACTATAGTAATAGAAGACAAATGAAACATCGGCAGAGGCCTTGGGGAATATAAAGGATCATCCTTTTCCAATCTTTTCGACAAATCTGTAGAGAAACCAGATTGTTAACTCTTCCAGTAGTGATGTGATATTTTTTACGCTGCTGCTCACTTCAAATATAGTTTCTTTATCTTCATATTCGATATCATCAGGAATGGATGGAATCAGGTTTGTGTATTTGGTGCAAATGTCTCTAGTTTTGATAAATTCTTCGTATAAATCAGCTTCCGTCTTCGGTATAGTTAAGATTTTCTTGGGGTGAGGGCAGAGGGGTGGAGATTGTCTTTTATTGGAATGAAAAATCAATCACTATATTTAACATTGTGTGTTCTTTTCTGTGATTTGCATGCCTCGTCTGTTAATTTCATAAGATCAAAAGCTACGCTCTAAATGGAATGCTTCTTTGCTTTGATGATTGCTGAAATGGGAGGTTATGCTGCTACAATGAGCAAGAAGGACATGTAAGTTTAGAAGGGAATGAAGTTAGAGGTATCTCAGATGATAGGTTAATTAATTTTACCTTTTTTTAATAGCATAAGGGTCAGCATAGTATTCATATTTCAATATGAAATTAGGGGAAAAAAAATTCCCAGAATGGAAAAAAGAAAAGGTTTACTTTGTTCCAGAGCAAAGAGTTGAGGCCATGAAGAACTTGGGAGATCTGTGGCTGGCCATTTGAGGGAGAGCAAAAGAAGGGCAGTTTGGGGATTGGAAATTGACGGCATTCAACTTCAAAGCCATTTCTCAACCAGATGTTGCTCTTGAAGCAGCTGGGGTTCTGCTCCTGATGAGTTTTTTCTGAGTTTTTAATTTTTTTTTTTTTTTTTTTTTTTTTTTTTGCCTTGAGAGCTTACTGTTTCACGTTCCCTTTCCTCCACAAAACTGAAAGGTAATTTTACATATTTTATCCAGCGCGTATATCCTGTACACAGTGTACATGTACATATTACTATATATAGTAATTTTTCGCATCACAGCTGTACACTTACTAAATATAGTAAGTTTCGCCTACGCGCGCGCCTTTTTTTTTTTTTCCGCGCTGAGTGAACAACGTCTCAGAACAACTGCCGCAACGTCCAAAAAATATACTTAACAAGGGAGATCAGATCAGGATTATATAGACATCAGATCAGAGAATACTAGACATCAGACCAACAGACTATAGATATCAGATCAAGAATATAAAAAAAATCATACAGTAGAACTAAAACATACTTAACAAGGGAGATCAGATCAGCGAATACTTAACATCAGATCAACAGACTATAGATATCAGATCAAGAATATAAAAGAAATCATACAGTAGAACTAAAACATACTTAACAAGGGATATCAGATCAGGATTATATAGACATCAGATCAGCGAATACTTGACATCAGATCAACAGACTATAGATATCAGATCAAGAATATAAAAGAAATCATACAGTAGAACTAAAACACACTTAACAAGGGAGATCACATCAGGATTATATAGACATCAGATCAGCGAATACTTGAAATCAGATCAAAAGACTATAGATATCAGATCAAGAATATAAAAGAAATCATACAGTAGAACTAAAACATATTTAACAAGGGAGATCACATCAGGATTATATAGACATCAGATCAGGGAATACTAGACATCAGATCAACAGACTATAGATATCAGATCAAGAATATAAAAGAAATCATACAGTAGAACTAAAACATACTTAACAAGGGAGATCACATCAGGATTATATAGACATCAGATCAGCGAATACTTGACATCAGATCAACATACTATAGATATCAGATCAAGAATATAAAAGAAATCATACAATAGAACTAAAACATACTTAACAAGGGAGATCACATCAGAATTATATAGGCATCAGATCAGCGAATACTTGACATCAAATCAACAGACTATAGATATCAGATCAAGAATATAAAAGAAATCATACAATAGCACTAAAACATACTTAACAAGGGAGATCAGATCAGCATTATATAGACATCAGATCAGCGAATACTAGACATCAGATCAGCAGACTATAGATATCAGATCAAGAATATAAAAGAAATCATACAATAGAACTAAAACATACTTAACAAGGGAGATCACATCAGAATTATATAGGCATCAGATCATCGAATACTAGACATCAGATCAACAGACTATAGATATCAGATCAAGAATATAAAAGAAATCATACAATACAAAGCAGCAACGTCCCGCAACGTTCTAAAATACAAAGCAGCAACGTCTCACAACGTCTAGTTACGTCCCACAACGTCCGAAAATACAAAGCAGCAACGTCCCACAACGTCTAGTTACGTCCCGCTACGTCCAAAATACAAAGCAGCAACATCCCGTATGTCCTGCAACGTCCCCCAACGTCTAGTTACGTCCCATAAACGGGAAAGAATCAGAAGCAACCCATTTCACATGAAAGTGCCAATACCTCACGAAAATCATTTATATATCATATTTCAGAGTAACATAGCATTATTTGAATAAGAAAACACGAATATAACATCATTAATACATTACCCAACATCAAATCGTGAAAATAAGGTTCCGTAAATCCATTAAATACAGTTCATACTTTATGATGTGGTGATTTTTTAAGAAGAATAAGTTATTTTTGAAGAAGAATGAGAGATTTTTGAAGAAGAAGAAAAGATTTTTGAACAGGAAGAAGTGATTTTTTAAGAAGAAGTAATTTTTCCGTTGTATTTGGTGTTGTTCGTCGGAAAAAATAATCATCGATCTCCGTTAAATCTGTGTTTGAATGAAAATTTTGATTAAATGCGGTTTCGAATGGAGTACAGCGAAAAATAATAACTGATTTTTTAAGAAGAATAAGTGATTTTTTGAAAAAGAAGGAACTGGGTTTTTTCAGAAGAAGAAGAAGAGAAGAGCGCGTGTATCTCGCTCTCTTATAGTGAGAGTGGTGATGTGTTACTAGGTACATGTACCACTAGGTACAGAATATAATTTGCGTATTTTATCCTTATAGGCACAGTAATTACTTTCTTGTTTTGGTGGTTGGCCTTTTAACTGTTCTTGATAACCTTAACTATTTAATAGTTCTTCTTGTAACTCAATTAGTTGAGATGATTTTGCTATGACATAAGAAAATGATGTTAAATCACGATATTCATAAATTATGATTATTTTATATTATTTAATTTGACTAAAAAAATAAAATAATTATAGTTCATGATCAAAATTAGAATAAAAAATAAAATAATTATAGTTGGTGATCAAAATTAGAATTTTTACGCCTAGTCAGAATCAAATGCAAGTATTCTTCCAATTCAGCTCCCGAGTATTGATAACAAATAGAGAGGCTGAGGGTTTAAGCTTAATGACTCAACTTTAGTAGTTGGGATTTAACAAATTAATATCCCTACTACTATTTAACAAAAGTTTTTAAATTCTACTATTAATATGATTTTGAAGAGGTACATACTCCATTTTAGTTCTTCAGAAGTCATGTTCCAAGTCATGACCAAAAAAAAAAATATATGACAAAAATATTAAACATAATTTAAATAATTGATAACTGTTTAAATAATACTACGATCACATTCCAACTATTTGTGTAGTCGACCTTGTCTTTCAAGCAATGTTTTCTTCATATGTTGGAGATTAGACTTGATACAAAAATATATATATATATATATATATGTTTGATCTAATATAAAAGAAAATTTAACTTTCAACTAATTAAAAGTGAATATATATGAAAGTATGCACCTGTTACTGCCGATATCCTTCAACTAATTAAAAGTGAATATATATGAAAGTATGCATCTGTTACTGCCCATATCATGCATGTCTACAAGGTTAAGAAAATTCTGTTAACATTATGTAGTGGATAATTTTCATATGCTCTTACCACATTATACATGCCTTTGAAAACTAGATTGCCTGGACTATTTAGATCTTGTAGCATTGATAAGAAAAACCTCAACCTTAATTTTTTGTTTTTCATCATTCAAATGCGGCTTTATCGAACTAGAATGTCATCGTATTACCCCTGAATTTCTCTGTCGACATAAAGTAGATATATTCATCCCCATAGTTCAGCTAATGACTTGTATGTTGTTCTTTTTAATAGAGACAATGCACACAAATGATGATGATCAATTTCAACTCTTTTATGTCCACAATTTATCTTTCTATGATGAACATCACCAATATCTTTATATTGTTTCCAAATCAGTTGTACAGTTCTTATGGACACTGAAAATTCGAAAGCCACCATATGTGTCACACCTTTCTCAAACTTTCCACCATGATTTTTCTCTAAAAGAGAATGATATATCCTCACGCATTTATCATTCAACGTAAAACGTCTCATATTTTGATTATTTTCACCTCCTATATTCGTAATGTCATTATCTAAATAAACCATTCAATAGATAAAACGAAAAAAATCAAAATGAAGATCCAGAGACATATATTTTAAATATATATATATATTTATGAAAAAATAAAAATAAAATTGAAGACCAAATTATATAAGTTTGACCAAATCAAACCAGAGTGCATTTGACGTATAATATAAAGGGCCTTAATTAATTTTTACCCTTTCTTTTTAACTTTGTGAAATAAATGGAATAATCTAATTTTTTTTCTTAATTAATTAATATTGCATTTGGATTTAACCAGTATTAATTCAAAAAAAAAAATTTGAAAAAAATGTGAAGTAACTAAAAAAGGACAATAGTAGTTGAAAAGAAAACATGGGCACATGAGCGGGAGGAAATAGTAAATCAAACATAGAGCAACATTAATTGAAAAGAAAAATAATACTCCAATGGTAGCTCAAACAGATTAACAGTAGCTCAAACAATACATTAAAAAAAGGAAAAAATGCAAATTTAGTCCCTATAGTTTAGTTTAGTGGCAGATTTAGACCTAAATGTTTGTCGACAAATTTATTTCTAAATTTTTTTTATTCACAATTGATTTAGCCCTAGTAACAATTTGTTTGGATATTTAATTATTAAATTGTAATTTCGTTAACCCCTAAACAATGTGGATGCCCCGTGGATTTATTTAATTCATGTAACAAATTTTATAGTACATGGATTATCACGTTATCGTAGGTTTTAAATACACTTTTTATTAAAAAAAACTATTGTTAGGACTAAATGTGTCGTGGATAGCAAAGTTTAGGACTAAATTTGTCGACTACTAAATATTTATGACTAAATCTACCACTAAGCCATACTATAGGACTAAATTTGTATTTTTTCCAAAGAAAAATAATACTCAAATTAGTATTGCATTCGGATTTAACCAGTATTAATTCAAAGGAATTTTTTTTAAAAAAAATGTGAAGTAAGTAAAACAGGGCAACAGTAATTGGAAAAAATGACTGGGAGTAACTCAAAAAAATTGCCATATAGGCTTTGTTCTTTCTTCAATTACCATGCATTAAATATTTTTTACCAATAAAATCATCAAAAACTAGAGTTGGTTCTTCATTAAGATCAGCGAAGAGACTGGTTGACGCAACCCGAACCACTCATGGGTGAACTTGGGGAAGGAGCATTGAGGTTGATTACAAAATTATCCCGTTGTACTTCATTAAGACCGGACAAATGATTATCTCCATCTCTTATGGATACTATAATAGAGAATTTTTGAAGGTACAATAAAAAAATCTTTGGATTTAAGCAAAGTTTATATGTTCACTTTCTTCCCCTCTCTAATATTTTGGTGGGAATTTTTCATGTCTTATACTAATTTGTCAAAAAAAGAGTAAATTCCAAAATTGGTCGTCATACTATGGTCAGTTTCCAGTTTTGGTCATCATACTTTCAAAACTATTTTTAAAGTCATCATACTTTCATTTTATTTTCAAAAAAGGTCACTCCGTCCATATTGGTCGTTAACCCTCTTAACGGAGCCTTTTTTTGAGGGCATTTATGTCATTCTCATTTACAGTAACGCGCTACAGTGCGCGCACCAGTGCACGCTATAGTAACGCGCTACAGTTGTCTTCCTTTCTTTTGTTATTTTTGGCTAATTTTTTATTTTTTTTTGCCTTCCTCATTGAGACTTTTTTTCGTCCGTTTTTTCTAAACAATTCAGTATTTTTTTAATGTTTTTGAATTTTATAAAAAAATATCTTTAAATTATCATTTTATTTGTTTTATAATTAAATAATTTTAGATATTATGACACATATTATGAACGAATTTTTTTTAAAAAAATAATAATACAGTAGATATCAGATCAACAGATTATAGATATCAGATCAAAAATATAAAAGAAATCATACAATAGAATTAAAACATACTTAACAAGGGAGATCAGATCAGGATTATATAGACATCAGATCAGCGAATACTTGACATCAGATCAACAGACTATAGATATCAGATCAAGAATATAAAAGAAATCATACGGTAGAATTAAAACATACTTAACAAGGGAGATCAGATCATGATTATATAGACGTTAGATCAGCGAATACTTGACATCAGATCAACAGATTATAGATATCAGATCAAGAATATAAAAGAAATCATACAGTAGAATTAAAACATACTTAACAAGGGAGATCAGATCAGGATTATATAGACGTCAGATCAGCGAATACTTGACATCAGATCAACAGACTATAGATATCAGATCAAGAATATAAAAAAAAATCATACAGTAGAATTAAAACATACTTAACAAGGGAGATCAGATCAGGATTATATAGACATCAGATCAGCGAATACTTGACATCAGATCAACAGACTATAGATATCAGATCAAGAATATAAAAGAAATCATACAGTAAAATTAAAACATACTTAACAAGGGAGATCAGATCAGGATTATATAGACATCAGATCAGCGAATACTTGACATCAGATCAACAGACTATAGATATCATATCAAGAATATAAAAAAAATCATACAGTAGAATTAAAACATACTTAACAAGGGAGATCAGATCAGGATTATATAGACATCAGATCAGCGAATACTTGACATCAGATCAACAGACTATAGATATCAGATCAAGAATATAAAAAAAATCATACAGTAGAATTAAAACATACTTAACAAGGGAGATCAGATCAGGATTATATAGACATCAGATCAGCGAATACTTGACATCAGATCAACAGACTATAGATATCAGAACAAGAATATAAAAGAAATCATACAGTAGAATTAAAACATACTTAACAAGGGAGATCAGATCAGGATTATATAGACATCAGATCAGCGAATACTTGACATCAGATTAACAGACTATAGATATCAGATCAAGAATATAAAAGAAATCATACAATAGAATTAAAACATACTTAACAAGAGAGATCAGATTATATAGACATCAGATCAGCGAATACTTGACATCAGATCAACAGACTATAGATATCAGATCAAGAATATAAAAGAAATCATACAATAGAATTAAAACATACTTAACAAGGGAGATCAGATCAGAGAATACTTGACATCAGATCAACTGAATGATGTAACGAATGTTTTTTAACTTAAGAATTTGTTTGTATTGGTTTTTCTTAAGTTAAAAAACATTCGTTACATCATTCAGTTGATCTGATGTCAAGTATTCGCTGATCTGATGTCTATATAATCCTGATCTGATCTCCCTTGTTAAGTATGTTTTAATTCTATTGTATGATTTCTTTTATATTCTTGATCTGATATCTATAGTCTGTTGATCTGATGTCAAGTATTCGCTGATCTGATGTCTATATAATCCTGATCTGATCTCCCTTGTTAAGTATGTTTTAATTCTATTGTATGATTTCTTTTATATTCTTGATCTGATATCTATAGTCTGTTGATCTGATATCTACTGTATTATTATTTTTTAAAAAAATTTCGTTCATAATATTTATCATAATATCTAAAATTATTTAATTATAAAACAAATAAAATGATAATTTAAAAATATTTTTTTATAAAATTCAAAAACATTAAAAAAATACTGAATTGTTTAGAAAAAAATGGACGAAAAAAAGTCTCAAGGAAGAAGGCAAAAAAAAAAAAAAAAAAAAGCCAAAAATAACAAAAGAAAGGAAAACAACTGTAGCGCGCACTGTAGCGCGTTACTGTAAATGAGAATGACATAAATGCCCTAAAAAAAAGGCTCCGTTAAGAGTGTTAATGACCAATATGGACGGAGTGACCTTTTTTGAAAATAAAATGAAAATATGATGACCTTAAAAATAATTTTGAAAGTATGATGACAAAAACTGAAAACTGACCATAGTATGATGACCAATTTTGGAATTTACTCTCAAAAAAAAGGGAGAAAAAATTTTGTTCAATTTTATGTTAACCTGGATAAATTATTAGTGCAACTGCCATAGTACTATCTTCAGTTCCCAAGAGTGCATTAACTAGGGGTAAAACAAGATAAACCATTAAAAGTCATGGGAATGCTCAAAAATAATTACTGCCTTAATATTTGTGTTTGGTCAAGAACGACCTATATTTTGAAATGAAGGTCGACAAATGGCAAGATAACATTGATTAAGGAGAGAAACAATGGACATTCAGGATAAGACATCATATTAAATGATAAAAGATTTTTCTATTAAAGTGTTAGGTGTACGATATAATTTACCACCAAACACGCATCTCTTCCAAAATACAAAGATTTTTTTGGTGAGTATGTGGTCCTATAATCTCACAATATATAAATTGATTATAGACCGGCTATCACCTAAAAAATTTTCACATAGTTCATGCTCTTAGAAATCGTAAAAATGAAAAAATCTTAATAAGAATTTATATTTTCTTTAAAAAAATACAATAAGTGAAGGTAAGTCAAAAGATAATATGTTTCATCATGCTGCCTTTTCTTTTATTCTCAATTTTGGTATTTTATTTCCTGAAAAATAATAAATTTTGACCAAGTTAATAGTCTTTTCACTTTTTTTGGCACTTGAATTTGTGGATCAATAAGTTTGGAGTATTCGTAATTTTGTCAAACTCGAGAACTTATTTTATAGTTTTTTAAAAATCTAAAAGGAAAATATAGAACTTTAAAGAAAAACAGGAAAAGCCAATCAATAAATGTAGTTTTCCCTCGTCAAGTCACTGGTTCGAATTTCAAAATCAAAAAGCGCCATCTCACCTGTCTCTCTCTCTCTCTCTCTTTCCTACTAATCGTAACACCCAATCCGAATTATCTCTACTAATTACTCACTAATCGCTACTTAATTACACCACCGCACAGTAATCCTTCTCAGTAGCACTCTTATTACTCCCTCGCTCGCTCATTCACTCTCACCCACTGTGTGACTGTGTGTAAACTAGGACTCTTCCGACAAAAAAAAAAAAACCCTCAAATGAAACTGAAATGAAATGTTCTTCTAGTTCTTGGTTGCGGCTACGCGTCTCGTCATCGGAGGAGGAGGAGGAGGAGGGGGAGGAGGAAGCGAAGGGCTGCGTTGGTGGAGTCGGTGGGGATTCTGAGCTTCAGTTACAGCGCCCGCGGCGGAGATTGGAGGCGGGGTTTCTCGGTTTGAAGAGGATTTTCGCTAAAGTGATGGTTGCTACGATGGGGTGCCTCTTCAGCTGTTTCCGCGTTAAGGATTCTAACCCTAGCCTCAATCCGGATTCATCATCTTCTTCCAATCCCAGTGTAGCTGTGAGCAATTTATCCCGTTATCTTTCTCTTGTTTTTTTAATTTTTTAGCTTTGTAATTTGGCCTGGTTCTTGACAAATTTGAGGTTTAAGAAGTTTTCCAGCTTTCGTTGCAATTTGTTGGTGAAATAAATTGGAGGTATTTCAAGCACATTAATTGAGAATTTGGTGTTTCGAAGAAAATTCAATGACCGAAGAACTTTGATCAAAATAAAGAAATTGGAATTGTCATCTTGTTTCTTTTTCTTGACAGTTAACTTTATTTGTATGGGCATTAATTTTATTCGTTCTCTTGTGTGGTCTTAATAATGAAATAACATTTTTTTCCCCATTTTGGAAATGTTTGGAATTGTTTTTTGGGAAATTTGAGGTTGAAGAAGTTTTAGTGTAAGAAAGACACTGCAAATGTACACTACTTTCTTCCCGCCTAACTGGGGATCATCATTATTTCTATATGGTTACTTGTTTTTGTAATAGGGTCATCATGGATGGTATGAAATCTAATCTTTGTTTTCGTTTAACTTCTGGGATCAGGTGGGTGAAGTCACCAGAAAGCGGAGTCCTTTATCTTCACTGCTGATTTCAGAAGGTAACTTGTTTCTTGAATTAAAATTTCATCATCTGAATTTGTTGCTATGTTTAGGGATTCTGATTATGAATATTGGTTTTGTTTTGGAAATTAATGATGTGGATGTAAAGAGGATGATGGCTTGCTTACTAAGTTGAAGGAAGATCAAGATTTGGGGACCCCCAAGCCTAAACTTGGATTTGATTTGAAGGAGCTCAAGGATGAGGTCTGTCTCTGTCTTTCTTGTACATTTAAAGTTTTTTGTTATTTTTTGTCTTTAGTAAGTCGTTAGCATATTGGAAGATGCTGATTCATTCATAAGATTGGGTGAAATGGAAATTTTATATCTTTTAGTATGTGAATGATGCTTATCATGGTTATTACCTCACACTGTTGTATAAATGCTCTGATTTTCCTACTGGTTCTGAATTATTTGTTTTCAAGTTCCCTGTCATCCTCTATGTAACGATGAAATGTTCACGACATTGATGTGGGAGAAAAGGCTGCTGTTGTTTTGACCTATGTTCAACTTCATTTTATTCCCTTCTAATTTGGACTGGACTAGCAGCCAATATGGTCTGAACAATAATGGGAAAAGCAATCATCTGAGAAAATCTCGAGGGGTGGGAGGGTTTACTTTTGCTATAATGTTATTTGGAGATGTACGAAGCTTGAAAATAATTAAACTTATCTTGTTTTGGAGTTATTTATAACCAACACAGACGCTTATCAAAGACATTAGATGGCATGCTCTGGTTTTGATGAATTGAACTAGTTGCTTGTTAAGATTCCAATAAAAATTGTGAACATAATATTGATCTTGTACACATATCATGCAATAGTGTTTTCGACAGTGTAGCCTTTGTAGGTTCTATTTTGTGGAGATTTTTTTTGGCATGATCATGATTTTGCTTCAGGCTGAGTTCCTTAAGGCTTGTGGAACAATTGCTGAAACCCCGGCAGAAATTCGAAAAGTTTCACAGAAATGGAAGGATTCATCGGCACCAGGGGGACAACATGAGTTTCAAGAATTCAGATCATGGCTCACTGACGCATCTATTGATAAGCTTAACTTAGAAACTGTTTCTGATGAGCCTCTAACATCCTTCAATGGGGGGGACTCAGTTGGGAAAGTTTTAGTTTCAATGGAGAACTCACCTCACAGGTACTTTCCAGAGCCTTTTGAAAGTGTTCACATTTGAGCACCAAATTTTCTTTATGTTTCGTTGACCCCTTTGAAGTTGTCTTTATCATCTCAAATGTAGGTTAGCCTTGGATTTTATATTTGGAATTTTCTGAACATGTTAAGTAAATTACTTACACTTCTTGTTAGCAATTGTCATAAACACAGGTCAAATCAGATGTCTTCCCCACTATTCTTTCCAATGTCAATTTTATGCTACATGCCCGTGTTTGACTAGTTAAATATGACTCTTTACGTTAACATTTCATTCACTTGAAACTGCAACAGTTCTTGATATTCTTTTCCCTGATTGTGAAGTTGCATGACTGATGGACAAATTCCTGAAAAGAACAACCTTTATGGATCTACTGAAGACTATGATTTGAAAAGTGCTGGATCCATTGGACTCGATAGTCCGAGTACTAGCTTAACTAATTCATCTATTACTACTGGGGATGTGGCTCCAGCTGTATCTTGCAAGAACAAGTCCGTTCGGTTTGATTGTGACTCTGATATGTCTTCAGCTTCTTCAAAGAACTATCCCTCTAGAAGACATGGTCAAAATTCGAAAGAATCTGGATCAAGCAACTCAAGTGCTTCAAAATTTTCACCTTACCCAACTCCGTTAAAATTATCCGATGAGATGAAAACACCTGGAACTGTTTTCCCAGCATATCTGGATGCTGCGGGAGAGGGCAATCATGCTCGTATTAGGTGTCAATATGTGTATTCTGTCTTGAATCCTGTGGAGAATTTCAACCTGTTGAAAGAACTGCAGAATGAAGATTCTCATTCTGAAAACCAGAACAGTCACATTGGAGAGCAGACTGATGAAGTCAGTCCTGTACCAGAAGTGGGTACAGAAAGGTCTTCAGCTGGGGAAGAGTCAAAGTTGGAGGCTAGTTTGGCCTCTTGGCTTAGGAGAGCACCTATCCTCAAAGACAATGGCCCTGTCGAACATAATGACCCAACTATTGTTCAAAATTTTCGATTTGGCAGAACTCCTGGAGACAGGCCCATTCTTGGGATGGTTGCTGCACATTGGAATGAGAATGAACAAACTCAAGTTTCACCTAGTGGGTGGGATGGGAATGGAATTCCCAATTCAACAAACAAGTACAAAGAGGTATTTTCTCCTTTCTTTTTACCTTCTCATGTTTCCATTTCATGTTGCATTTTGCCCAATTTTTCTCTCAAAAGAAAAATCACAACAAAATGGTACTTTGAGTGTATTTGCAGGATCAGAAAGTTAATTGGCATGCAACTCCATTTGAGGAGAGACTAGAAAAAGCCTTGTCTGATGAGACTTTTATTTCACAGAGGTATGCTAAGCAATTGTTGTATATCTGTATGGAAATAACAGTTTGCATAGTTTCGTATGCCGAATGATTCTTCAAGGGTAATATTTTTTATGTTATCCATTCTCATGTGGATCTGAGTTCAAATTTCCTTCCTGAACATTTTGGTTGCTCTTATGGTGCTCTTTTGAAGATACATTTGTCATTGAAGATTGCTCTTGTAACTTTGTGTCAAAGTTGCAAGAGAGCCAATTAGACAAAAAGTTTGACATCAATCCCATGTGGTACTCTCTTTAAGCATCTTAATTTGAGTTGTCAAAGTTTTTATTGGTGTTTTGTGGTGATTGGCAGGAATCAAATCAGCAAGACACCACCACCTGATTTCAGTGAAACTGAAGAATGTGATACTGCTGCATCTCAATTGCACCATTCTAACCATTTCAAGCCTGTTGTCTCATTCTGAAATGCAAGGAACATAGTATCAAGTATTTTGTACAAAACATCAATGTTAGCTGGGGAGATGTGACTTTTTGAATTATTGGGTTGGCATTGGAGTCTCTTAATTTTGTCAAATGCCCTGCTGTACAGAGCGAAAATTCCATACCCATGGTAGATTTGTTTGTTGAAGCTTTTGCCCCATTTCTGGACAATCTGGCACAACCGATTTCATCTAGAACTCAGACCCTTGTTCTTAAAAAGTTCTTGGGTACTGCTGTTTTCTGAGATTGAATCTGTGAATGATCTTTTGTTTTGATCCCTAGAATCCATGAGTATTGATGCCCGGAAGTCTTGATTTCGTGTAAAATTTAGTTAAGTTTTTTTTTTTTTACAGAATCATATTAGATAAATTAATTTTTTTTTTTGAAAAATTAGGTAAATTAAAATTCGAACCTCAAACTTTATTAAAAAAACAATAAACTTCATTGCTCACAAATATTTTTAATAGTTATCAAATTCCCTTTCTTCTACTTTTATAAACAAAAAAATTAACAATCAAAATCATTTTATATTTATTTTATTCTTATTTTTTAAATAAACACTACATTCTATTTTTTGGGGCATTGTTGTTTAGTCATTGCTATTTTTCTAGTTACATATAGCAACCTTAATTTGAGGTAAATTTTTTTACTTTGGGCTGTTCTGAAAAATTAATGAAATAGAGTAAGACTCATAGAATAAAAATTATTTGGTAATGAGGTGATAAAGCTCCCTATGAAGCAACAAGATTCTTGTTTTGTTTTGAAGTGAATAATAAATGGTTCAAAGCAGTATTTGAAAGAAATTGCGCAAATTATATTATAGTTTTAGAAAATATGGAGTAAGATATCCTTAATAAATTTTGTATACAATTTGTACAATTAATACAGATTTAACCTCAGCTCATTCACGCACATTTGCTTTCTCCATACTCCATGCTTTGCTGCTTTGTCTTCTGTAGCCGTTTGTGCTTTTTTTTTTTTTTTTTTTTTTTCATGCATTAACAGCATTGTCTGCTGTAATTATCATCCGTTTTATTTTTCACTTATGTTATTATTATGTAATGCTTTTTTATTGTTCTCAATGCGAGTGTAATGCGTTTTTGTTTATGGAATCTTTGTTTTATATTTTGTTTTCTTGATAAAGACGATCCTTTTAGTAGTTTATCTTAGTTAATCTTGTTTTTTCATCATTTTTTTTTTCGTACCCTTTTGTATTCTCTTCAATATGGAGTTAGTCCATTTGTTTGAAAATAATGTTAAATGTGATGGTAATTGAGATAGTTTTCGTGATGTTCTTGTTTCATATGAAGGTGAGTTATTTTCTTAAGGTCGAATCTCAATGTGTGCTATTGTTTGGATTCCTCTGTTTTGATAATGTTGGTTTGTTCGTTTATATTATTTTTTCGTTGGTTTCAATCATTTTTATATCAGTTCCCATCATATATTTCTTTGTATTCTTTTTTTTTTTTCCCCGAAGCAATGGTTTCCTTCATTGTTAGTTTATTGTACCGGTGCGTCCGGGGTGATGGTGCTCCTAAGATGAGGTTGTTATGTTTATTGTACTAAACCTGGCCGGTGGACTTATGTCCGGTATAGTAAAAAGGTCGAGTGGTACTAATCTCATATTATAAGAAGTTAATTAATTAATTTATCAGTAAATTAATAAATTAATGAGCACTATATCTTTGATATGGGGAGATTAAAGAATAATTAATTTAGTTATTCCGGAAGTAATTTTGGTATAGGATGGTAGTGTCATAATTAATCCGTTAGTTGTACGATTAATTATGTATTGGTTAATTAGCAAAGGTAGATTTAATTAATTAAGATATTAATTAATCCTTGTGTCAGTTGGTTGTGAATCAGTCCATGAATTCGATTAAGGATGAGTGAATCCTTGTGTCAGTCGGATGTGAATAAGTCCAGAAACGGGATTGAAGTAAAACACAAACCCAATAGGAAGACTTTATTGTTACGTGACAAATCGAATAAGTAGAAACTAATAACCTGCGCAATGGTGTTTCAAGCAAGGGTTAGAATAGTAATTGTGCTAGAGTTTAGACCTGGTTAAGAGTTTCGATTCTGGAATGCGTAGCAATAAGTAAATTTTTTACCAGGTCCGGGTAGATAATCTTTCAATTGGTATCAGAGCTATGGTTTTGGCTTTGTGCTTGTTCGATTTGATACATGGTTTTGTTTGCAGGTAGTTTAGAAATCCCGGCTATTATGGTTGCGTTTGTATGTTTTTTAATTAAACCCCGGGACATGTCCGGTTTTTTTTTTTTCTGAATGCTTTGTAATAGTAAAACATGTGCTAGAAGCCGTGTAGAATTAGATTAAATCTGTAGTAGGATTTTTTCTATGTAATTGTTGATTTTATTTTTCTAGAAGCCTTGTAGTACGAAAATCTTTCGTAATCGAAGACATTGTGGTGGGCGACTTGATTTCGTAGGTTTTGGTTTATCGTTAATACGTAGAAAACCAAGAAAAAGCCACAACGAATTGCAAGAAGACCAAATAACGTAGTGGGAGCAGGATAGAAGACCCGAAACCAAACGGGGCAGGCGGGCCAGCAAATGGTTTGCCAGCAGAAACTACCGGTAGTGGTAGCACCGCTGCGTGCAGGGTGCACGCAGCTTGGGCTGCTGCGCGGCCACATCCAATGTGTGCTGCGCTTGCGACCCGTTCGGTTTGCGTGTGCGGCCCATTTTTTCATTTATTCCGAGATCCATTTTTTCAAGACTCAATCCATCGAGTGACGTGACGGGACATGAGAACAAGGCAACAGATAGAAGCAATTAAAACCATAATAGTCAGAAAATTTATTTTACGTATTTATTTCCTGTATTTACTGTTTTAATTATGTGCTTTAATTTTTTGCTATATATTTTATATGCATGTTTTAAAGCGTGTTGGTTTTATGTTGCACATAACTTAGGATTAGTTAATTGCATGTTAAAACAGGAAAAACTCTCATTTTAAAAATCTAAGTGTGAGCGGGTTGGTTAATATTACCATAGCCTCCATTACGAGTTCATAAGTGACGTGGTTAGACTTGCGCGTTGGCATTAGAGCCTTCCTCCATATCGGATGAGTTTAACCATAAGATCACAAGTTTGAATTTCTAAGTAAGATGACTAGAGTAAATTAAAATTGGAGAAATGCAAAACCCTCTCCATCTGAGGCGCACTATCATAGGTAACAAACTTAGAAGTCACATAATGATACACACTTAGTTACGATTTGTAGTATTCCTCCCATTGAGGTTACGCTGCTTATTTGTACGGCTAAAACCACTGACTATTAGCTACATTGATCAATAGATCGTTTGGTCAGATAGTGTAGTTAATGAACTTAGTTCTTCTCAAATGAATGTGGGATAGCATAATCCACACTATTGTGGCTTGCACGAACACCTGTGAATGAGATGTCGGTGGATTTAATTATTGTTTGAGGGATGTCAATAATTGTTCGATTTTTCAAAATTATTAATTTATTTACTGAAACATTGTCTGTTTATTTATTTACAGTTTTCGATATGACATTTAATCCGTTAGCTACAATATTGAAAGACAACAAACTAACTAGTCCGAATTATGTAGATTGGAGTCGAAATTTGGACATTGTCCTGACAGCTGAGCAGTATAAGTTCGTGCTCACTGAAGTTTGTCCAGATGTGCCTACTGATGAATCTCCTCAAGAGGATAGGGATGCTTATAAAGGTGGAGGAAGGCTGATGAGATGATGCAGTGTTACATTCTGGACTCTGTGTCTAATGTTCTGCAGCATCAGCTTCATCCTATGATCTCTGCCTTTAACATGATGTCTCACTTGAGAGAGATGTTTGGTCATCAAAACAGGACAGCAAGGCAGACAGCCATGATGAAAATTATGAATACCAAAATGGCTGAAGGCACGTCAGTGAGAGATCATGTGCTTCACATGATCAAGAACATCAATGAAATAGAAGTGTTAGGAGGTGAGATTGATCTTGAGAGTCAGATCGATATCATCCTTCAGAGTTTACCTTCTAGTTTTGAGCAATTTCGGGTAAATTACAACTGAATCAAAGAGTTTATACTCTTCCCGAGCTCTTAACCGCATTGGTGTCGACTGAAGGCATCTTCCAAGAGAAAAGCAAGCTTTAGTCACAATCAAGGCTTCGAGTTCCTCTTCTCCGCCTAAAGTCAAGAACAAGAAGAATAAGACCAAGAATCATGCTACTAAGCCTAACATCGCAAAGAAGAATAAGCCTAAAGGCAAATGCTTCAAGTGCGGGAAGATGGCATATTGGAAATCAGATTGTCCAAACTTAAAGGTACGATAGTTTCTGAAAGATTATCTGCTCGGGCCCGGTTAAAAACTCACTTTCGTGCTACGCATTCCAGAATCAAAATCTTTGACCATATCTAGACTCTAGCATAATCGCTTTTCCAATCCTTGCTTGAAATAACATTGCGTAGGATCTTGGTTTGTACTTATTCAATTTATCACGCAACAACATAAATTCTAATTAAAAAGCGGAATCATAGAATATACCTCTTGAAGTGTGAACTCAGGTGATCGCTTGTGTGATTCAAGAATTTGATTGCATATTGTGTGGGCAACGATCTAGTAACCAATTAATCAGCAATCAACACAACTGGGTTGTCGGGAAAATTCAGCAGCTTGTCACTGCCGGAAAAATCCACCAACCGCTACAGGAAACCACTTTCTGCCGCCGCCTGCCGGAATTTTCAACCGGCCGCTGCCTGCTGGAATTTTCAACCGGCCGCCGCCTTGGGACAAATTTTGGCCGCCCGAAATTATGCTAGAGAGAAAAATGTTTTCTCTTTCTAAAATTTCTCTCTCTAGTTTTCTTGTCTTGAAAACTTATGAATTGTGTGTTGTCTAATTGCTAATCCCTGGTCTATATATAGAGTTACAAGAGAGACCCCAAATTAGTTTAGGATTGCTCTTCTTAATGGGTTTAGATAATTAATTAGTTTCCAAATCTAATTAGGTAACTAATCTAATAGGATAAACCAAATCTAATTAGATATCCTAATCTCTAGGATTTCCTAATTCTAATGGAAACTTTAGACTTAATTAATTAATTAAATAATTACACTTTTTTAATTACTTAATTAACTCTTAGGAATAATTAATTAATTAATCAATTCTACTTATTCAATTAACCCATTACAAAATTAATCGTACAACTAAATGATTAATTTTGGCATTACCATCCTACACCAGAATTGCTTTCTGAACAACTAAATTAATTTATTCTTAATCTCCCCACATCAAAGATATAATGCTCGTTAATTTATTAATTTACTGATAAATTAATTAATTAACTTCTTTAATTATGAGATTAGTACCACTCGACCTTTTTACTATACCAAACATAAGTCCACCGGCCGGGTTTAGCATAATAAACATAACGAGCTCATCTCGGGAGCACCATCAACCCGGACACACCGGTATATGGTTTCCTTTCGACAAGCAGCAGCACACCAAGTAACTAAACACGCGCACCCAACCCACTGAGACTATTGGCCACAATTGACCTCACCCATTGGCAGATCAAAGTACACTATGTCTAATCCTCATGCCCGCTCAAGTCTAGGGATTAAGAGATAGAATACTAATAACGATTTGTCTATTAAATCAGTACAAGATAAATCATTCTAAATGGTTAAGTTCAATATGCCCTGGGCATAACTATATGATTCAATTAATTTAGACAAACCAATTATCTGAATCACATAATAACCTAAACCGACAGTTTACCCAAAACTGTCTCGGTTACGAACCTCATTTATATATTACGTCTTTTAACCAATGATGAGATCTACTGTGTCACACAAGACACCTCATCACCTAACTACATAATATAAATGGACAAATAATGCACAATATATAAACTAAAACATTAAAACGATATATTAACTGGGAAAATGTATAATACAAGCATAGCTTATGTATTCTACTTTAACAATCTCCCACTAATACTTAAGCTGTGTTTTTAAGTATACAACTACATTCAACTCTATACACTCTACTACATATCTGAAAAAACTGTCACGGCTCTTCTAAGTATCTGATCCCTATGCCCTCCACGTGAGCCTTAAAGACTTTTGAAGTCAATGTCTTCGTGAACGGATCTGCAAGGTTATCCTCTGATGCTATCTTAGCCACGACCACGTATTCCCTCTTGACGATATCTCAAATCAGGTGGTATTTGCGCTGCAAGGTACTCGTGGTTCCTTCGAGTTTACTATTGCACCGTTTTTATCACAATACACTATGATTGACTTCTGCTAACCAGGAATCACATCTAAGTCCACTAGGAAGTTCTTGAGCCACACTTCTTTCTTCGCTGCCTCTGATGCGGCAACGTATTCAGACTCCATGGTAGAGTCCACCACGTATTTATGCTTGACACTCCGCTATACTATGGCTCCACCTCCTAGAGTAAACACATACCCTGAGGTAGACTTGCTTGTCTCTGTCGCCTTGGAAATCTTAATCTGTGTAATCTCGGGGTACCAGTTCAGGCACCTGATAGACCAACACTTGGTCTCTCGTTCTGCGTAAATACTTGAAAATGCATTTTACTGTCTCCCAATGAGGTTTCCCAGGGTTACTCTGATATCTGCTTACAATGCCAACAGCATAGCAAATATCAGGCCTCGTACACAACATTGCATACATGAGACTTCCTACTGCAGAAGCATAAGGAACTATCTTCATGGCTTCTATCTCCTCAAAATCTTTGGATACTGCTCTTTTAGATAGATGCACTCTGTGTCTGAAAGGTAGAAAACCTTTCTTAGATTTTTGCATGTTAAAACGAGCTAGAATCGTATCTATGTATGAAGCTTGAGAGAACGTTAGCGAACATTTCCTATGATCTCTAATGATCTTGATCCAAGGATATGTCCCACTTCTCCTAAGTATTTCATATCAAACTGCTTGGATAGCCATGCCTTTACGTCTGATAACACTTTCTTGTTGTTGTTAATTAGTAAAATGTCATCTACGTAAAGCACAAGAAACACCACTGCGTTTACATCACATCTGCGATACACACATTGTTCATCCGAGCACTTAGTAAATCTATATAATTAGATTACCTTATCAAACCGGATATTCCAAGATCTAGATATTTGCTTAAGTTCATAAATGGACATCTTAAGCTTGCAAACCTTATGTTCTTAACCTTTTTCAATGAATCCCTTTAGTTACTGCATGAAGATGATTTCTTCAAGACTTCTGTTAAGGAAAGCTGTCTTGACATCCATCTGCCAAATCTCATAATCTAAATGAGCAGCAATGGCCAAGAGAATATGGATTGACTTAAGCATAGCTTTCCACATAATCGATTCCCTCTTTCTGAGTATACCCCTTCGCCACAAGCCTAGCTTTAAAGGTTTAAACCTTTCTGTCAGGTCATCTCTTGCGTTTGTATAACCACTTTCATCCAATGGGTTTAAAACTATTAGGAAGGTCCACAAGCTCCCAGATTTGATTATGGTTCATCGACCCCATCTCGGATATCATCTTTTTTTGCCAAGATTCTGCATATTTATCTCAGAGATCCTCATTGGAGTTAATGGGGTCAGATTCTGGCACGCCTGGGACTAGGTCTGAGACCTCTTTCATGCCAATAAACCTATCGGGTTGTCTCACAGCCCTCCCACTACGACGAGGCACCACCTGTGTAGGCACATCATATATGATATCTTGTGCAGTATTTTGTGGTGTATCTACTTATACTAGTGCATCAGGATTAGATTGTTTTCTAAGTTCTTCTAGTAAGATCTTGCTCTTAGGCTTGTGATCTAGAATATAGTCCTCTTCTAAAAATCCGGCGTTAGTGCTAACTATCACCTTCTGATCTTTAGGACAATAGAACAGACCACATTTTGTTCCTCTAGGATATCCTACAAATAGCATTACTTCTTTTATTGCATCTAACTTAGCCGCATCTGCCTTAAGCACATGTGCTGGAAAACTCCAAATTCTGAGATGTCTTAGATTGGGTTTACGCCCATTCCAGAACTCTGTAAGGGTTGAAGGCACGATTTTAGATGGTACAATTTTTAGAATGTATGCTGCAGTTTCTATGGCATATCCCCATAACGAATCATGCAAATCACTATAGCTCATCATCGACCTAAATATTTCCATGCGAGTTCTATTTCTTCTTTCTGCTACACCATTCTGCTGTGGTGTGCCAGGTGCAGATAACTGAGACTGAATTCCAACCTCACTGAAGTATTCTAAAAATTCTTGGGATAGATATTCTTCACCACGATCTGATCGTAGTGTCTTGATACTTTTACCGTGATGTTTCTCCACATTTGCCCGATACTCTTTGAATTTACTAAAGCATTCGGACTTATAGCACATTAAGTAAATGTATCTATATCTTGAGTAATCATCTGTGAAAGTCACAAAATACTCAAACCCACCTCTAGGTGTTTCTATTTCTCACACTTATATTGATTGGGTTATTCAGTTGCAGAAGTATGTTGGGGAGCTTCTCCAGCATGTTCATTTTACTATTGTAAATTCAGCTATAACTCTATGATGGAAATATGGGTTTGTCATAGACTACAGTTAATATTTATATTCCAACTCATGAAACCCAGAAATCAAAGGTGAAAATTGGACCCAAAAAAAGTTCAAAATGCTGATTTTATGATGTTTAAAGACACTTGGGCCAACATATGGGTCAATCCCATCAAATGGGATTAAAAGAGATGTTATCTGACATCAATATGCATGTACAAAATTCAGGGCATACCTATCTACAAAATTATAATTGTAAATCCATGTTCCAATAGGATTTGTTTTGCTTTTCTAGTTTGAGAAACTTTTGTAAGTTTATCCTACTTCTTATAGGATAAGTAGGGTTTTTTCTTCCTATGATAGGATTTAAATTCTTGTGTTCACACCTACAAATAATCAAAATTTAATGTGACCTATTATGGTTGTAATAATATTTTATTTTTCAATCTTCCTTTCACTAAAATTAGATGATTCATTTTTAGAATAGGAATAGATGATTATGGAGTCTATATAAAGACAACATGTACACGAAATTAGATAGATTTGATTATACATTGAAGATTTCTAATTGTTGTACTCATCATAATATTCTCTCTCTAAGTTAGAGATTGGTTTCCTCTAGTTTAGTTTAAGGTTGTTGAACAAATACCCCCTTAGACCACATCCCCTATTCAAACGTTTCAACCCAATTCTTTTTTTTGTGTTTTTTTCTTTTCTATTGTATTGATTGTTTATGCAAATCAATCCAAATATCCCTTCAGATTAGATAGATTAGTTAGAAAGATATTTATTTTATAGGGTTTTTTTAGAGACTTAGATCAACCCGACAAGAACGCTACCATTAGCCACATTCCTCTCAAGAATACGCCATCAATTTGGTGTCACAGAAAAAAGGCTAATTATTTCTATTCTATTTATCTTATATTTTGTATTTATTGTGTTTTATATCTTTTTGTGCAAAAAATTTAGATGTTTGAGCCCTCATACCCCCCTTAGAAAAACGTTATTCTCCCATGGGCAGTTGCCTTTCCCCCTAGAATTTTCTTTTATTCTATCTTTGCTTTTTGAGTCTTGTATTGTGTCTTTCTTGAAAATCATGCAACCTTCCCCCTTATTTTCAATTTTTTTCAATTGATTTTTCTAATCATTGTGAGAATTTTGAATTTTCAAAGGTGAAAACCTTATTCTCAAAATTTGTGCAAAAAGGACTAAAGAGTTTTAAACTCTAAGGTTTGGAAAATTCTTTTTAAGGTTTTATTGTGATCTTGTCATAATATTTGAAACTTGATAACCTTGAAAATTGATAAGTTCTCGAGTTTTGAATTCCTCTCAACATCCATAGAGAAATCCAACATGTTTGTTCATCTCCCAGAAAAAGTCAAAAGTAGAGAAGAGGCAAGAGCAAAAATGGGACATTAAAGTAAAATACAAAAAAGACATTGAAAAAACCCTAGTTTTGAAAGCTCTTCTGCAAAAGTCTGGTTAAAGATTGAAATAGAAAAAGGCAAAGAAAGTATGTTGCTCCAAAGTTTCAGGGAAGTGAACGAAATCTTATACTGGAAGAAACATATCAACAAAACTAACAAGAGGAAGAATATGGGTGTACTAAAACCCTAGAAATCAAAGATAGTTGTGAGTTTATCTTAAAAACTTCTTGCTCTGGAATGTAGTTAAACTCATATCACAAAGATCACAGTTTTACTTTTGAAGGTTTCTTTAAAATTTTGGTGCTAATAACTTTTATGTGTTCAAATAAGTGCCTAGAATTGTACTAGTAGTTAATTGTTACACCTTTGATTTGTTTCGAATTTGATCTTTAGTTAGAACAATCGTATGTTTTCCTTGTTATTTAGAGTCTTTTGTTTCATTTAATTTTATATTTTTGTCGATTTTTTGTTAAGAAACCCTAGCGCAAACCCCCATTAGCGACCCCTACATTGTGTGTCGCTAAAACTTTAAAACCCTAGGAAAGCCTTGAAAGATTATCTGACCGTGTCTAGCCAGAAACTCACTTTCGTGCTATGTATTCCAGAATCAGAATCTCTGGCCAGGCCTAGACGCTAACGCAATCACTATTCCAACCCTTTTGAAATAACATTGCTCAGGATCTGGGTTTGCACTCATTCGATTTACCATGCTACAAAAATTCTTAATAAAAGCGGAATCTTAAGAATTACCTATTGAAGCGTTCACTCAGGTGATTCTCTTGTATGCCTCAAGACTTTGCTTGTATGCTATGTGGGCAACGGTGCTGCTGCCACCGGCGGCTTCTGCCGGCGAGTCGTCGTCGGCGCCGCCCCCTGCCACCTGTTCCTCCTTCGCTTCTTCCCACGCTATTTGGTCTTCTTGTAATTCATTCTGGGTTTTCCTGGATTTCTACGAATTAACGATAACCCAAAACCCACGAATTCAAGTTGCCCACCATAACACATTCGATTACAAAAAATTAATTCTACTACTACAAGGCTTAATAGGAAAATTAAATAATCGAAATTATATAGAAAAAATCCTACTATAGATTCGATCTAATCCTACACGGCTTCCAGCACGTGGTTATACTATTACAAACATTCATAATAAAATTAAATCCGGACATGTCCCGGAGTTTAATTGAAATCTATACAAACGTAACCATAATAGTCGGGATTTCTTAACCACCTGCAAATAAAACTATGTAATAAATCGAACAAGCACAAAATCCAAAACCAGGCTCTGATACCAATTGAAAGATTATCTGCCCGGGTCTAGCCAGAAACTCACTTTCGTGCTATGCATTCCAGAATCAGAATCTCTGGCCAAGCCTAGACGCTAGCGTAATCGCTATTCCAAACCTTTTAAAATAACATTGCACAGGATCTGGGTTTGCACTCATTTGCTTTATCACGCTACAAAAATTCTTAATAAAAGCGGAAACATAAGAATTACCTATTGAAGCGTTCACTCAGGTGATTCTCTTGTATGCCTCAAGACTTTGCTTGTATGCTGTGTGGGTAACAATCTAACTAGCAATTTGATCAGCTAATCACCACAATCCACCTGCCAAAAAAATCCAGCACTGCTGCACCTGGCACGCACAATTAACGCACCGCCCGGAGAGAGAGAAAGCTACATGTTGCTGCCAAAATTTTGAAGAAAATTTTGGCTGCCTCAAGCTCTATGAAATCCGAATTCTTGAGAGAGAATTTTATCTCTCTAAGTTTTCTTGTCTTGAAAACTCGTGAATTGCATATTGAATTGTGTGTCTTCAATAGCTAATCCATTGTCTATATATAGAGTTACAAGAGAGACCCCAAGTTGGTTTAGGATTGGCCTTCCTACTGAGTTTCTGTTTCCTTCAATCCTGTTCCTAGACTGATACACATCCAATTGATACAGGGATTCACTTATCCCAATCCAGTTCTTGATATGATTCACAACCAACTGATATAGGGATTCACTTATCCAAACCAGTTCCTGTTATGATTCACAATCAACTGATACAGGGATTCACTTATCCTAAACCAGTTCCTGGTATGATTCACAACCAACTGACACAAGGATTAATTAATTACTTAATTAATTAAATCTACCTTTGTCAATAACCCAATACATAATTAATCGTACCACTAACGGATTAATTATGGCACTACAATCCTACACCAGAAATGCTTCTGGAATAACTTAATTAATTTATTCATAATCTTCCCACATCAAAGATATAGTGCTCGTTAATATATTAATTTATTGAAAATTAATTAATTAACCTCTTTAATTCCGAGATTAGTACCACTCGACCTTTTTACTATACCGAACATAAGTCCACCGGCCGGGTTTAGTATAATAAACTTTACGAGCTCATCTCGGGAGCACCATCACCCCAGACGCACCGGTATGTGGTTTCCTTTCGATAAGCAGCAGCACACCAAGCAACTAAACACGCGCACCCAACCTACCGAGATTATTGGCCACAGTTGACCTCACCCATTGGTAGATCAATGTACACTATGTCTAATCCTGATGCCCGCTCGAGTCTAGAGATTAAGAGATAGAATACCAAGAACGATTTGTCTATTAAATTAGTACAAGACAAATCATTCCTAATGGTCAAGTTCAAAACGCTCTGGGCATATTTATATGATTCAATTAGTTTAGACAAACCAATTATCCAAATCACATAATAACCTAAACCGACAGTTTGTCCAAAGCTGTCTCGGTTACGAACCTCATTTATATATTATGTCTTTCAACCAATGATGAGATCTACTGTGTCACACAAGACACCTCATCATCTACTTACTTAATATAAATGGACATATCATGCACAATAAAATATAACCAAAACATAAATTGATATACTAATTTGGAAAATATACAATACAAGCATAGCTTATGTATTCAACTCCAACAAACCTAAGCGGACCCCAAACCTTCGACGTTCAATTAGTGACCCCTAGGTGTCATCGCTAAAGGTGCCTGCCGCAACCCCTACGCACTAGATTGCTATACAATGAAGCTCAGACGTTGGTCGTTAAAGGTCTCTCTCTCCCACACGAACACCTATTATCGCTATAGCTTTCCTTTTTATTTTCTTTATATTTTGCATTTTTCTTTTTATATTTTCCTTCTTTTATTCCTTTAACTTTCTCTATTACACTTGGTATTATCGTTTTGTTCTATAGTTCTTTTGCAAGATGACAAGAAACAAAGATAAATTCTTGATGACCAATATAGAAACTGAAAAGCCCGAGGAAATCGAAGAAAATTCAATTATGATAGAACAGATCGCCAAATCATTGACCCAACTTCAAAGTCAATTAGCTGAGATAAATAAAAGGCTAGGTGCTTTAGAAGTTGAAAGCAATCGAGACAGCTCAGTTGATCAATTAGTGGTTCCCAAAACACCAAAGAAAGTTTGATTTGGTCAAAGACCTGAACCTAAACCTTAAGTATCTTGTAACAATATGCACAATCTCTCCGATTCCAACGAATCACATCCTTTGTTCCACTCTAACCCTCACTTCCAACCACAGTATAATGTCAGGTTTGAAATTTCCTAATTCTTAGGTAAATTTGATACATAACTAGATTGGGAGTTTCAGGTATAATAGATGTTCGAAGCAAATGAATAAACAGAGCATAGGAAGGTTAAGCTAGCAACTACCAAGTTCAAGCAATGCACCGCTATTTGGTTGGCTAACTTAATAACAGAACGGAGATGTACTGATCAACACCCCGTAGCCTCCTGGGAAGAATTAAAATCCATAATGCAAAGTAAGTATCTCTCATTTTCTTTTTACGTGATTTACATCATAATATCCAAAATTGCACGTAGGGATCGTAAAATATGGCTGCGTATTACTATAAACTATAGTGTCCACACTATAGAGCATAAATCTATGTGGACGATGATGCAGCTAATGCAAGATTCTGAATTGGTTTCTTAGTTTGCCAAGAAATAGTTCACTATGTATCTTCTGTCGAATCCAAGTATCGTATTGTTACTGCCACCACTACAAAGACGATTTGGATTGAGTCATTGTTGTCTGATCTTCATATTTGTCTTCTGCATTAGCTTCTTATTCATTTTGATGATATATTTGAAAGATTATCTGCCCGTGCCTAGCCAGAAACTTACTTTCGTGCTATCCATTCCAGAATCGGAATCTCTGGCCAGGCTTATACACTAGCACAAACACTATTCCAATCTTTGCTTAAAATAACATTGTGCAGGATCTTGGTATGTACTTATTCGATTTATCACGCAACAAATAAATTCTTAATTAAAAGCGGAAACATAAGAATTACCTATTGAAGCATATACTCAGGTGATTCTCTTGTATGCCTCAAGACTTTGTTCGTATGTTGTGTGGGGAACAATCCAACGAACAATTGATCAGCTAATCACCACAATCCACTTACCAGAAAAATTCTACAGCTCGTCGCCGCCGAATTTTTCCTGCCACCGCTGCCTGCCAGAATTAACCAACGACCGCCGCCTGGGACAATAACCGGCCGCCTGAGATTATGTTAGAGGGAGAAAATATTTTCTCTCTCTAGACTTTCTCTCTCTAGTTTTCTTGTCTTGAAAACTTATGAATTGTATATTGTGTAATAGCTAATCCCTTGTCTATATATAGAGTTACAAGAGAGACCCCAAGTTGGTTTAGGATTGGTCTTCCTACTAGGTTTCTGTTTCCTTCAATCCTGTTCCTGGACTGATACACACCTAACTGATACAGGGATTCACTTATCCCAATCCAGTTCCTGGTATGATTCAAAACCAACTGATACAAGGATTCACTTATCCCAATCCAGTTCATGATATGATTCACAACCAACTGACACAAGGATTAATTAATTACTTAATTAATTAAATCTACCTTTGTCAATAACACAATACATAATTAATCGCACCACTAACGGATTAATTATGACACTACCATCCTACACCAGAATTGCTTCCGGAACAACTTAATTAATTTATTCTTAATCTCCTCACATCAAAGATATAGTGCTCGTTAATTTATTAACTTACTGATAAATTTATTAATTAACTTCTTTAATTCCGATACTAGTACCACTCGACATTTTTACTATACCGGACATAAGTCCACCGGCCGTGTTTAGTATAATAAACATAACGAGCTCATCTCGGGAGCACCATCTCCCCGGACGCACCGGTATATAATTTCCTTTCGACAAGCAGCAACACACCAAGTAACTAAACACGCGCACCACCCAACTTACCGAGACTATTGGCCACAATTGACCTCACTCATTGGAAGATCAAAGTACACTATGCCTAATCCTCATGCCCGCTCGAGTCTAGGGATTAAGAGATAGAATAGTGAGAACGATTTGTCTATTAAATCAGTACAAGACAAATCATTCTAAATGGTCAAGTTCAATACTCCCCGGGCATATCTATATGATTCAATTAGTTTAGACAAATCAATTATCTGAATCACATAATAACCAAAACCGACAGTTTGTCCAAAGCTGTATCGGTTACGAACCTCATTTATATATTATGTCTTTTAACCAATGATGAGATCTACTCTGTCACACAAGACACCTCATCATCTAACTACATAATATAAATGGACAAATAATGCACAACTAAATATAACCAAAACATAAATAGTGCACAAATAAATATAACCAAAACATTAATCGATATATTAACTGGGAAAATGTACAATACAAGCATAGCTTATGTATTCAACTCCAACAATATTGGCTACATACTTGCGGCTAATCTTGCGTTTCATGCTCACACAAAGCACATTGCCTTAGTTGTTTATTTTGTGTCTGACGTGTTATTTTGAGTCAACTACAAATGTCTTATATCCCCACTACACGTCAATCTCGAGGAGAAGTAATTTCATTATCACGCTAATCTTGGGCTTCGTGACCAAAGTGTTTCAAGTGTGGGATAATAGACATAACCATTATTATATCTGGGCTACTATTTGTAGCCCTATTTTCAAAATAAACTTTCTAAATTGCCCTTTAACTAATTTTTGAATAATTCTAAATTTCAACAAAACAAACAAATTTAACAAATTTATAATTATGGATAAAATTTTTTGCCTAAAATTATTTTAAAAATATTCTAAGATAATATTATTTACCAATTTATGCATAATAAAAATAAAAAATTATAATGACTTCACTGTGGTAAAAACACATAAAAACGTACAACAACCATATTTGAAGCACAAATCGATGTGAGTACACCATGGCTCGGGCACAACTCGTGAAGTACCGACCATGGTTTGGGCACAACTCGTGAAGTTTCCACAATGGCTTGGGTGCAACTCGTGAAGTGCTGACGATGGAAAGGGCGCAACTCGGGAAGTGCTGACCATGGCTCGGGCTCAAGTGGAGTGCAAAAATTCACTACAAAATAAAAACCTAAATTTCCACACTAAGGGATCCCAAAACCCCACTGGTGTAGTATTTTAGGTGTCGATCCCACAGGGAGCAGCCAAGCAATTATGCAGATTTAATTTTCTTTTGATTAATGTCCACAAAAGCATACAAGCAACAATATCAGGCATTAACAAAGCACACAACTTATCATATTGGAATAAGGTTGGTTTAAGGGAGGAGATTCGGCCACCGTTAGAAATAATATCGTGTTATGCTTAGAGCAGATAGGCTCAAGTTTATCAGGGATCAGATTCCGGTCCGGTAACCTATCCTATTCGCGCATTTGATTAACGACATTAAAATGTTCCAGAAGGAACGACGGAGCACTATAATCCGAGGTCCAGCATGAACACACAAGGAATCAGGTACTAAGGAAATGATTCTACCATAGATAATCCGATAAAGACACTCTACCGTCTACAGAAGAGGGTTCGCTGTCGGACAGGACTCGACCCTTCTGAAACAGAATACTTTGGCTGGATGACGGTAACGAGTAGAATGCTGCCGTAATGCTTGATTTGCACCAACACTACATCATCAGGGGAGTTAGAACTCCATATATCCGAGCTCACAAGCCATAAATCGCCAAACCCTAGCTCAACCTTCCTAAAGAAGACTCTAGACTACAGCCGGATGATAAAATGAACAAAAGATGCCTACTGGACTTGTCTTATGGGTATTTATAGGTAATTTATATGGTGGTCCTATAGGACCACCATGAATTTTACTCCTACCCCGCTACAGTAGCGCGCTACAGTTCCGCGCGCGCGCTACAGTAACGCGCTACAGTTCCGCGCGCTACAGTAAACGCGCTACAGTACCTTCGTTTCTTTTGTTATTTTTGGCTATTATGATACATATTATGGATGTTTTTGTTGTATGATATGATTTCTTTTATATTTTTGATCTGATATCTAAATTCTGTTGATCTGATGTCTGCTATTTTGTGATCTGATGTCTATATAATCATGATTTGATCTACTTTGTTAAGTATATTTTAGTTCTACTGTATGATTTCTTTTATATTTTTGATCTGATATCTATAGTCTGTTGATCTGATGTTAAGTATGAGTTGATCTGATGTCTATATAATCATGATTTGATCTACCTTGTTAAGTATATTTTAGTTCTACTGTATGATTTCTTTTATATTTTTGATCTGATATCTATAGTCTGTTGATCTGATGTTAAGTATGAGTTGATCTGATGTCTATATAATCCTGATCTGATATCCTTTGTTAAGTATGTTTTAGTTCTGCTGTGTGATTTCTTTTAAAATCTTGATCTGATGTCTATAGTCTGTTGATCTGATGTCAAGTATACGCTGATCTGATGTCTATAGTCTGTTGATCTGATCTCCCTTTTTAAGTATGTTTTAGTTCTACTGTATGATTTCTTTTAAAATCTTGATCTGATGTCTATAGTCTGTTGATCTGATGTCAGTTATGAGTTGATCTGATGTCTATATAATCCTGATCTGATCTCCTTTGTTAAGTATGTTTTAGTTCTGCTGTGTGATTTCTTTTAAAATCTTGATCTGATGTCTATAGTCTGTTGATCTGATGTCAAGTATGAGTTGATCTGATGTCTATATAATCCAGATCTGATCTCCTTTGTTAAGTATGTTTTAGTTCTGCTGTGTGATTTCTTTTAAAATCTTGATCTGATGTCTATAGTCTGTTGATCTGATGTCAAGTATACACTGATCTGATGTCTATAGTCTGTTGATCTGATCTCCCTTTTTAAGTATGTTTTAGTTCTACTGTATGATTTCTTTTATATTCTTGATCTGATATCTATAGTCTGTTGATCTGATGTCAAGTATTCGCTGATCTGATGTCTATATAATCCTGATCTGATCTCTCTTGTTAATTATATTTTAGTTCTACTGTATGATTTCTTTTATATTCTTGATCTGATATCTATAGTCTGTTGATCTGATCTCTTGTATTCTCTCATCTGATGTCTATATAATCCTGATCTGATTTCCCTTGTTAAAAAAAGTATTTTTTTTTTAAAAAAAGAATTTTTTATAAAAAAGGTATTTTTTTTTAAAAGTTTGTGCGTCAAAAAAAAAAAAAAAACTGTAGCGCGTTACTGTAGCGCGAAACTATAGCGCGTCACTGTAGCGCTACTGTAGCGCGCGCGCTTACTGTAGCAAGTAGGAGTAAAATTCATCCTACTCCTATAGTACCACCGTAAACGGACTCGTATTTATACCCCTTACAATTAGGTTAGAAAATAAATACAACAAGGGGGTAGAATGGTAATTATAGTGCAGCTGGCTTGGTCTACAGTTTGGTCAACAGCTGATTTTCCCTCCAAAATAGTCCCAAAATTACGAGCTTTGCACTATAAGCTTTTTCAGCAACATTCCAATCCAATTTACTCAGAATTCCATCACTTTCAGATCTTCACCCGCAATTCACATTTAACCAATATAAGCTATATAAATCACAAACTATTGAATTATCATGTAAAAGCAAGTGAAAACGTGGTGAATCCGGTTCACTCCAACAACTTAAAATATTATTTTAAAATATTTTTAAAATAATTATAGCCCAAAAATTTATTCATAATTATATATTTGTTTTGTTGAATCTTGGATAAATTATTCAAAAATTATCCAAGGATAATTTAAAAGGTTTGTTTTAAAAATAATGTTACAAATAATAAAAAATAGGTTACAAATAATACCTTACGCGGATATGAGCCCATTATTATTATTACGTGTATAACTAATTAGGGTGGACATTTGATAATGATTGAGAATTATTTTCACATCACTTATTGTTTCTATGAATTATAATTTACAAAACATTGAATATAGAGGATATTCATACATATTTGATGCTTGATTGAAAGGAATGTGCATCTATTATTTCATATTAGTTTTTGTTTCCTAAGGTTTTTTTTGTATGTGATATTGTACGAGTTTGAAAGAGACATAAATTTTATGACTAAATTTGTTAATAACTAAGATATATTGTGGGGACCATTCTTGCAATTTTTTTCATATACATATATATATATATATATTTATGTTTGATTAATCACTATATTTCATAAATTGGTGAAAATCAATGAATGAGATCCTTTGGAACTATTTAATTTTATTATGATTTTTAATTTATTTTTAAAGTTAAAATAATTTTTTAATATATCTCTTCTAAAAATGTTACTATTTTTTTCTTGCACTTAACAATTTATGTTTAATTTTTAATTTTTGTTTATAATTCAACAAATTAATAGAATTGTGAATAAATAAAATTTTGATAATGGAACTAATTTAGGTACAGGATCCTATGTGATATTTTTGAATTTTGGAAGAAATAAATATGAATATTTTTAGTTGTGAATTCTAATAAATTGTTAAAGATGAATTAAGCATATGATTTTTGAATAAAATATAATTTGAGATTCCTTATCACACAAGTAAATTTGTTTAAGTTTTCTCTTTAATTTCTCTTTGTTGTAATTCTACCGCTAAAATAAAGATATTTAATTTTTATGGGTAGGAAAGTTTGGGAGATGGTAAGAAATTGGGGTTTATAACCGTGGTTTCGAATTAAGGGTTTTATGAAAAAGAATTAATTTTATTACACAAATAAATATTTTATTTTAAAAAATTATACCACTGTGATCCACAGTTCATCAAAATTATTATCATCTTATTTGTCAGGCAAATTCTCTTTTTTCTTTTCCCTTCAAACTTTTACTTTTCTCATCTTCTCCAATTTACTTCCATATAGTTTTCGACTCATCATGTACAAATAATACACCTCATCCTTTATAAAGAACACATATCACAATGAATTTCTTTGAGATAATATAATTCAAATCAAACTTCTCATTCTCATTTAATAATTAATTATATATAAGTACGAATCAATAATTATCTATAAAAAAATTTAGGCTTAAATTTATTTTTGGTCCCTCATAACATGGTCATTCCTGTTTTGATCCCTCATATGTTTTAGTCACCAATTTTAGTCTCACTTAAATTTTTTTTACCAATTATGGTCACTTTTAACATAAATGTTTAAAAGATAACGGATTAACTCATTTGATCGCTATTTATTTTTTCAAAATGATTTGTACAATGATGTTTTCAATCCATTTTATGACTCGGTTCCTCATGGATTTCAACCCATTTAGATCGACTCACAATACAAAATGACGGCCGAAACCCTAAATGGGTTGAATACTCATGAGAATCCGAATTATAAAATTGGTTGAAAACGTCACAGTACAAATAATTTTGAAGAAAAAAATTATGTTTGACTGACAATCAAATGAGGTAATCCGTTATCTTCTAAACTTTTCTGTTAAAAGGGACCATAATTGGTAAAAAAAATTTAAGTGAGACTAAAATTGGTGACTAAAATATATGGGGGACCAAAACTGGAATGACTCATGTTATGAGGGACCAAAAATAGATTTAAGCCTAAATTTTTTTATAGATAATTATTGATTCGTACATATATATAATTAATTATTAAATGAGAATGAGAAGTTTGATTTGAATTATATTATCTCAAAGAAATTCATTGTGATATGTGTTATTTATAAAGGATGAGGTGTATTATTTGTACATGATGAGTCGAAAACTATATGGAAGTAAATTGGAGAAGATGAGAAAAGTAAAAGTTTGAAGGGAAAAGAAAAAAGAGAATTTGCCTGACAAATAAGATGATAATAATTTTGATGAACTGTGGATCACAGTGGTATAATTTTTTAAAATAAAATATTTATTTGTGTAATAAAATTAATTCTTTTTCATAAAACCCTTAATTCGAACCCACGGTTATAAACCCCAATTTCTTACCATCTCCCAAACTTTCCTACCCATAAAAATTAAATATCTTTATTTTAGCGGTAGAATTACAACAAAGAGAAATTAAAGAGAAAACTTAAACAAATTTACTTGTGTGATAAGGAATCTCAAATTATATTTTATTCAAAAATCATATGCTTAATTCATCTTTAACAATTTATTAGAATTCACAACTAAAAATATTCATATTTATTTCTTCCAAAATTCAAAAATATCACATAGGATCCTGTACCTAGATTAGTTCCATTATGAAAATTTTATTTATTCACAATTCTATTAATTTTTTGAATTATAAACAAAAATTAAAAATTAAACATAAATTGTTAAGTACAAGAAAAAAATAGTAACATTTTTAGAAGACATACATTAAAAAATTAGTTTAACTTTAAAAATAAATTAAAAATCATAATAAAATTAAATAGTTCAAAAGGATCTCATTCATTGATTTTCACCAATTTATGAAATATATTGATTAAAACATATATATATATATGAAAAAAATTGCAAGAATAGTCCCCACAGTATGTCTTAGTTATTAACAAATTTAGTCTGAATTTATGCTATTTTCAACACAGTTAGTTCTAGTAATAGTATTTTTGACACTTACCAGTTGAATTACAATTTCGTCAACCCCTATATTACGTGTATGCTATGTGATAATTTTTATGTCACATGGTCTAACACGTTATCGATGATTCCAAATACTTTTTTTTTTTTACTCAAAAAATTATTACTAAAACTAAAGATGTTATGAATAACTAAATTGAGGACTAAATTTGTTGATTACCAAACGTTTAAAACTAAATTTAATATTAAATCATAACATAGAGACTATTCTTGTATATTTTCCTATGTATATAGATAAGAATTATAGTTAGTTAGGAGATAAGAGAAACTTAGTGATGAACATTCTCCATTTAGATATATATATATGATTTTGAGTTCGAGTTTTTGAGTCACCAAAATCAGAAAATATTGAAACATATATGGTTCTGAATTTATTAAGATGGGGGATATGAAACAAATATGGATCTAGGAGGAGAAAATTAGTATATTGATAGATAGATAGAGTAAAATTATATATTTTTTAATATTGAAAATAGTACAAAAAATACAACAGTAAGTTTAGGCCGAAAGGGATAAATAAAACTTATAGAAGTAATTGGTTTTCCTAGTCAAGATCGGCAAAACGACCTGAAAATTTGTGGAGATTTGTCTTCCACAATCTCACCAGAAGAAAACAATGCAAAAAAAGAGCATAGGAAAACCTTTTTAGTCTTTGATTGACTAATTGGTTCAAAAACAGCTTTCCAGTCTAAAATGGAGGCAGGTCTCCCATCCACCTAGATGGCCATTATGTGTTGATGTGCATCAACAACAATGAAAAATAGGTGGTACTGTTTAACAACGCACGCGGAGATGCAGTATCCCACGGTGGTCTTCCAAAGTGGTTATGTAAAAATAGGTGGTACTGTTCGTATTTATGTAATATTTAAAGTGGTTAAAGTGTGTAATTTATTATTTGATTTATCATTATTTAACTTAAATTTGATCACTCCTGCAAATTATAGTGGAATATTGTTGTTTTAATCATGTTTTATATTTGGTAATTTATATGGTGGTCTGCAATTTTACTCCTACCACTGTAGCGCGCTACAGTACGCGCGCTACAGTACGAGCTACAGTACCTTCCTTTTTTTTTGTTATTTTTTGCAATTTTTTTATTTTATTTTTTTGTCTTCCTCCTTGAGTCTTTTTTCCGTCCATTTTTTTTTCTAAACAATTCAGTATTTGCTCCTGAATTGTTTTATTTTATAATTTGCTCCTGAATTGTTTGATTTTGATAAACAACAAGAATCTGTGATATCTATGTTGGAAAATAAGTCATGATGTGATATTAGTTATGCATTGATCTGATATTACGTTTGTATTGATCTGATATTAGTTTTATGTTAATATGATATGTTTTCAGTATATTGGATATTGACGTTTCTGGACGTGATGCTAGTTGTTTTGGACGTAGCGAGACGTGGTAGACTATGTTCTGTGAAAAATTCAGCTAAAATTCACATGTTTGGATGTATACGTGGTGTGATAGTTGTTTTTGACGTGGTGCTAGTTGTTCTGAGACGTGGTGGGTTGTCTTTGTGAAAAAAATAGCTTAAATTCACATGCATGGATGTAGACTTTTCTAGACGTGGTGCTAGTTGTTTTGGACGTAGCGAGACGTTGTAGACTATGTTCTGTGAAAAATTCAGCTAAAATTCACATGTTTGGATGTATACGTGGTGTGCTAGTTGTTTTGGACGTGGTGCTAGTTGTTCTGAAACGTGGTGGGTTGTTTTTGTGAAAAAAATAGCTTAAATTCACATGCATGGATGTACACGTTTCTGGACGTGGTGCTAGTTGTTTTGGACGTAGCGAGACGTGGTAGACTATGTTCTATGAAAAATTCAGCTAAAATTCAGCAGATATAAGACATCAGATCACAACATGAACACATCAGATCAGCATATGACATACATCAGATCACGAAAACACAGAGATCAGATCAACTGAATACACACATCATATCAAGGAAAAACACACATCATATCAACTTAATTCACACATTAGATCAAGGAAAAACACACATCAGATCAACAAAAAATTGACATCAGATCACTATTTTCATAACAAAATCATTTCATAACTTAAATTCACACACATGGATGTAGACGTTTCTGGACGTGGTTCTAGTTGTTTTTGACGTGGTGCCAGTTGTTTTTGGACGTGGTGCTAATTGTACTGAGACATGGTGGACTGTCTTTGTGAAAAAAAATTAGTTTAAATTTACACGCATGGATGTAGACGTTTTTGGACGTGGTGCTTACTGTTTTTGACGTGGTGCTAGTTGTTCTGAGACGTGGTGGGTTGTCTTTGTGAAAAAAATAGCTTAAATTCACATGCATGGATGTAGACGTTTCTAGATGTGGTGCTAGTTATTTTGGACGTAGCGAGACATTGTAGACTATGTTTTGTAAAAAATTCAGCTAAAATTCACATGTTTGGATGTATACGTGGTGTGCTAGTTGTTTTGGACGTTGTGCTAGTGGTTCTGAAACGTGGTGGGTTGTTTTTGTGAAAAAAATAGCTTAAATTCACATGCATGGATGTAGACGTTTCTAGACGTGGTGCTAGTTGTTTTGGACGTAGCGAGACGTGGTAGACTATGTTCTATGAAAAATTCAGCTAAAATACAGCAGATATAAGACATCAGATCACAACATGAACACATCAAATCAGCATATGACATACATCAAATCACGAAAACACAGAGATCAGATCAACTGAATACACACATCAGATCAAGGAAAAACACACATGAGATCAACTTAATTCACACATCAGATCAAGGAAAAATACACATCAGATCAACAAAAAATTGACATCAGATCACTATTTTCATAACAAAATCATTTCATAACTTAAATTCACACACATGGATGTAGACGTTTCTGGACGTGGTTCTAGTTGTTTTTGACGTGGTGCCAGTTGTTTTTGGACGTAGTGCTAATTGTACTGAGACGTGGTGGACTGTCTTTGTGAAAAAAATTAGTTTAAATTTACACGCATGGATGTAGACATTTTTGGACGTGGTGCTTGTTGTTTTTGACGTGGTGCTAGTTGTTCTGAGACGTGGTGGGTTGTCTTTGTGAAAAAAATAGCTTAAATTCACATGCATGGATGTAGACTTTTCTAGACGTGGTGCTAGTTGTTTTGGACGTAGCGAGACGTTGTAGACTATGTTCTGTGAAAAATTCAGCTAAAATTCACATGTTTGGATGTATACGTGGTGTGCTAGTTGTTTTGGACGTGGTGCTAGTTGTTCTGAAACGTGGTGGGTTGTTTTTGTGAAAAAAATAGCTTAAATTCACATGCATGGATGTACACGTTTCTGGACGTGGTGCTAGTTGTTTTGGACGTAGCGAGACGTGGTAGACTATGTTCTATGAAAAATTCAGCTAAAATTCAGCAGATATAAGACATCAGATCACAACATGAACACATCAGATCAGCATATGACATACATCAGATCACGAAAACACAGAGATCAGATCAACTGAATACACACATCATATCAAGGAAAAACACACATCATATCAACTTAATTCACACATTAGATCAAGGAAAAACACACATCCGATCAACAAAAAATTGACATCAGATCACTATTTTCATAACAAAATCATTTCATAACTTAAATTCACACACATGGATGTAGACGTTTCTGGACGTGGTTCTAGTTGTTTTTGACGTGGTGCCAGTTGTTTTTGGACGTGGTGCTAATTGTACTGAGACATGGTGGACTGTCTTTGTGAAAAAAAATTAGTTTAAATTTACACGCATGGATGTAGACGTTTTTGGACGTGGTGCTTACTGTTTTTGACGTGGTGCTAGTTGTTCTGAGACGTGGTGGGTTGTCTTTGTGAAAAAAATAGCTTAAATTCACATGCATGGATGTAGACGTTTCTAGATGTGGTGCTAGTTATTTTGGACGTAGCGAGACATTGTAGACTATGTTTTGTAAAAAATTCAGCTAAAATTCACATGTTTGGATGTATACGTGGTGTGCTAGTTGTTTTGGACGTTGTGCTAGTGGTTCTGAAACGTGGTGGGTTATTTTTGTGAAAAAAATAGCTTAAATTCACATGCATGGATGTAGACGTTTCTAGACGTGGTGCTAGTTGTTTTGGACGTAGCGAGACGTGGTAGACTATGTTCTATGAAAAATTCAGCTAAAATTCAGCAGATATAAGACATCAGATCACAACATGAACACATCAAATCAGCATATGACATACATCAAATCACGAAAACACAGAGATCAGATCAACTGAATACACACATCAGATCAAGGAAAAACACACATGAGATCAACTTAATTCACACATCAGATCGAGGAAAAATACACATCAGATCAACAAAAAATTGACATCAGATCACTATTTTCATAACAAAATCATTTCATAACTTAAATTCACACACATGGATGTAGACGTTTCTGGACGTGGTTCTAGTTGTTTTTGACGTGGTGCCAGTTGTTTTTGGACGTAGTGCTAATTGTACTGAGACGTGGTGGACTGTCTTTGTGAAAAAAATTAGTTTAAATTTACACGCATGGATGTAGACATTTTTGGACGTGGTGCTTGTTGTTTTTGACGTGGTGCTAGTTGTTCTGAGACGTGGTGGGTTGTCTTTGTGAAAAAAATAGCTTAAATTTACATGCATGGATGTAGACGTTTCTAGACGTGGTGCTAGTTGTTTTGAACGTATCGAGACGTTGTAGACTATGTTCTGTGAAAAATTCAGCTAAAATTCACATGTTTGGATGTATACGTGGTGTGCTAGTTGTTTTGGACGTGGTGCAAGTTGTTCTGAAACGTGGTGAGTTGTTTTTGTGAAAAAAAATAGCTTAAAATCACCTGCATGGATGTAGACGTTTCTGGATGTGGTGCTAGTTGTTTTGGACGTAGCGAGACGTGGTAGACTTTGTTCTATGAAAAATTCAGCTAAAATTCAGCAGATATAAGACATCAGATCACAACATGAACACATCAGATCAGCATATGACATACATCAGATCACGAAAACACAGAGATCAGATCAACTGAATACACACATCAGATCAAGGAAAAACACACATCAGATCAACTTAATTCACACATCAGATCAAGGAAAAACACACATCAGATCAACAAAAAATTGACATCAGATCACTATTTTCATAACAAAATTATTTCATAACTTAAATTCACACACATGGATGTAGACGTTTCTGGACGTGGTTCTAGTTGTTTTTGACGTGGTGCTATTGTTTTTGGACGTGGTGCTAGTTATTCTGAGACGTGACGGGCTGTCTTTGTGAAAAAAATTAGTTGAAATTCACATGCATGGATATAGACGTTTCTGGACGTGGTGCTAGTTTTTTTTGACATGGTGTTAGTTGTTTTTGGACGTGGTGCTAGTTGTTCTGATATCTATAGTCTGTTGATCTGATATCTACTGTCTTATTATTTTTTTTTTAAAAAAAGTATTTTTTTTTAAAAAGGCTGTGCGTTAAAAAAAAAAAAACTGTAGCACGCAACTATAGCGCGTCACTGTAGCGCGCACTGTAGCGCGTCACTGTAGCAATAAGAGTAGGACTACCGTAAACGGACTCTTTATATTTATCTTTGTTATTCGTTATTTTATTTTAGAATTAGATAAATGATAAATTAAATTGTTATTATATTTTAAAAACTAATTAATATTTTGATAGGTTAACATATTATTATTAGATTTAATTGTCAAATAATTGTCAAATAAATGTATCAGTATACGATATATAGTCCTACACGAGCACTAATATTTGATGCTCCTAAAGGCCTAACGCACAATGACACCTTCAATTTTTCTTTTTTTTTTTAAAAAAAAAATTTTTGCCCCCATTCATTTCAGTGACCCCCTTCAGTTCTTTTTTTTTTTTTTTACTAAGAAAACTTTTTTGGGGACGGCTCCACCCAGGCCGTTTTAGATATTTTAAAAGAGCGGTTTTAGATATTTTCAAAGCTCGAAACAAATTGAAATAATGTGGCCTTTATAAATACATAAATATATTGTTAATATTATTATTGGTAAATAAAAATTTATTAATGAGCTCAATAATAAAATGATATAACTACAATCTGCTTAAAATAATAAAAAATTTTATCATTATCACCTCCATTTATCCAAGAAAAAATTAAATAAATATTTTTAAAGATTATAACATCAACATGCTTCCTCACAAGTTAGCGATGACTTTTGAAATCACCAATCTCGATATATATATATATATATATATAAAAGCCTTCAATTTAAGATATTCTTATTTTTCTCTAACTATTTGTTGATTGAATTTATAGTTTTAAAACAATTATGTAAAGATGGAGATACAACTATTAAGAAATTAAGAGATAATTAACGAGAATTAAATAGTAAAATTTTAAAAAAAGAGAAAAAATGAAAATTAGTAAGGTAAGATTTTTTTATTAAAATCATTGTGGGCCCCACAGAATTTGGGGCTCAATCAATTGTATATGGTTCTTCTCTTGAAAATGGGCCTGGACAGGGCCATTTTAGACATTTTCGAGACCCGAAACAAATTAAAAAATGTGTCCCTTATAAATACACAAATATGTTGCTAATATTATTAGTGTTAAATAAACATTTATTAATGACCTCAATAATAAAATGATATAGTACAATCGGCTCAAAATAACAAAAAAATTTGTCATTATTACATCCATTTATTCAAGAAAAAATTAAATAAATAATTTTAAAGATTATAACATCAACATGCTTTCTCACAAGTTAGCGGTGACTTTTGAAATCACCAATCTCTCTCTCTATATATATATAAGCCTTCAATTTAAGATGTTCTTATTTTTCTCTAACTATTTGTTGATTGAATTTATAGTTTTAAAACAATCATGTAAAGATAGAGATGCAACTATTAAGAAATTAAGAGATAATTAAGGAGAATTAAATAGTAAAAATCTAAAAAAATGAGAAAAAATTAAAATTAGTAAGGTAAGATTTCTTTATTAAAATCATTATGGGCCCTACAGAATTTTGGGGGCCCAATCAATTTTATATGTTGCTTCTCCTCAAAACCGGGCCTGGACTTTTACTAAGATGACCAGTTGAACCATAACTTGGAAATATCTCCATCTATTTTGAAAAAAAAAAAAAAAAATGGGTAACCCTCATTGTGTATTGCCAATCTCTTGTCTATTTATAGAGTTATAAGAAAAATCCCAAGTTAGTTTAGAATTGGTCTTCCTATTGGGTTTGTGTTTCACTGTAATCCCGTTCTTGGACTAATTCACATCTAACTGACACAATGATTAATTAATATCTTAATTAATTAAATCTATATTTGTCAATTAACCAATACATAATTAATTGTACCACTAACGGATTAATTATGTCACTATCATCCTACACCAGAATTGCTTCCGGAATAACTAATTTAATTATTTTTTAATCTTCTCACATAAAAAATATAGTGCTCATTAATTTATTAATTTACTGATAAATTAATTAATTAACTTATTATAATCCGAGATTAGTACCACTCGACCTTTTTACTATACCGGACATAAGTCCATTTAATATAACGAGCTCATCTCGGGAGCACCATTACTCCGGACGCACCGGTACATGGTTTTTTTCGACAAATAACAGCACACCAAGCAATCAAACACGCGCACCCAACCTATCGAGACTATTGGCCTCAAGTGACCTCACTCTTTGGCAGATTAAAGTACACTATATCTAATCCTCATGCTTGCTCAAGTCTAGGGATTTAGAGATAGAATACTAAGATTGAATAGTCTATTAAATTAGTATAAGACAATTCAATCCTTAATGGTCATGTTCAATAAAAACCCGGGCATATTTATATGATTCAATTAGTTTAGACAAACCAATTTCTAAATCACATAATAATTTAAATCGACAGTATGTCTAAAACTGTCTTAGTTACGAACTTCATTTATATATTATGTCTTTTAACCAATGACGAGATCTACTGTGTCACACCAGACACCTCCTCATCTAATCACATAATATAAATAGACAATATATGTAAAACATAAAAATAATTTAACAAAAACATTTAATCGATATATAAACTGGGGAATAGTTTTAATACAATCAAAGCTTTAGTATTGAAAACCAACAAAGACAAGTCTAGCCAGAGATTATAAAGTCCAAAGCGCTTCTTGGGAGGCAACCCAATCATTTTCAACACTTTTCTTTTCATTTTCTATATTTTAGATTTTTAAAATTTTAAATTGCTAATAAGTCATGAGTTTTGATGTGATTTTTGAGTATGATGTTTTTGAACACATTTCTTGTTGTAGGTACACGATTTGGTTTAATTGGATGATGAAAAAGTCAAGTGGAAGCAATTTTACGATGATCAAGGAAAAATAGCACAACAGCACCTGTGTGTCGCCGGGTTGCCGCCAGCTGCAGGCGTCCACCAAGCTCTAGCACCAGGTTGCCGTCGTGATCTGATGGCTGTATCATTAGCGCCGTCTTGACACCATCACAGTGCCCAGATCCCTTGTTTCGTTTTTATGTTCTAAATGAGGTACCATGGAGTCTAAAACCTCCATTTTACTTACCTAAAACTTCCAAAACTTCCATGAGCATAAATGGGAATCATTTGCACCTCCAATGCATCCAATTCATGAAATGGTGATTTGAAATTCCTTATTTTTAGTAATTTTACCTATAACTTTGTTGTTTTTAAGTTCTCTGTAGATTTCAAGCATCATACAAGTTCAAGAATCAATGGTAAGAGTATAGAGCTGCATTGTGCTTAAATTTTCAAAAATGGAATTCTTAAACTTAACCTGATACTTTGTTATGTATGCTTTATATGATTGAATAGCCTTATAATGATATGAATATGTGTATTTTCAAACTTATGTGTTTTATATGTTCTAATCTTTATGTCTTGGAGCTTTAATGTTATAGTTAATATTTGACTTGTGCTTAAATGAATGAGAAATCATATGTTCGTATGTTTTAATCAATCATATGTTTAATTAATATGTTTTGTGGTGCTTTAATGTTTATTACTGCTGCTTTAGTGAATTGAGTTGGCTTATATTGACTGGCCCTGATGCCAGGCGACGTGATGGTACCATGCCTTCATGCCGCCCATGATGGCGACCGCCAGGCGCCAACACCTGTTGGACACCAACCCCTAAGGTATGCTGAAGCCAATTTTTCTTTTGGGAATTCACTAATTCGTTACAATTTTCAGGACATGGTTAATTCAAGAAGTAAGAAAGGGGAAGGATGAGATATAATGAGGAGCGAGGAAGCTTATAGAGTAATGCACTATTGGTTTTCCTCCACATGTGTTCCTTTACAACAAGAGTTTGAGAATCCTTACCACTATTACTTTCTTAGTACATTTTGTGAAACTTTTGCAATTTAATTATTTTTATTTGCTTTGGTGTGTTTATTTTTATATTTTTAATTAAAGTGTAAGTGATTTACATTGGGCATTTGGCTAACATTATATGGGCATAAGCTTAATTGTGATAAGTAAATCTAAAGAAAAAGAAATTGGAACCCCATTTTCCCACTTTTGTTTTATTTTGATACATTGAGGACAATGTATATCTTAAGTGGGGGGGGGGGGGGAGGGGAATAACGTAAGTTATTATAAGTCCTCATGCTTGCTAATTGAGAAACTAGTAGTTAAAATGAGTCCATTTTGTGGTTAATTTTCAAAAATTTGCTCTAGTTTGGATCTTGATAACGTTTTTCCAAAACAAAAGGACCCCTTCAAGCTAGTTTTGTGTATTTGCATTTTATGATTAGTGGAAATATGATGGAAATGGTTAATTATTGATAGGTATGATGTGAGTTCTTAGTAACATCTTGAGATGTAATCACATTTCAACCATTGTTTTATGTGAGCATATTTGAGCCTTTATTGAGCATATATTATTTGCTTGCTCATATTTCTTTGGTTTTGTGATTTGTCTTGTATGAATGATTGAATCTAGAATTTGACTTTAGCATGCATATCAAGACCTTTTACATGTTTTTGATACATTAAAGTGATGAAGGCAATTAGTTACCTTTTGTTTTTACCTTGTCTTTGTTTTACATTACCCGTAATCATCTTTATCCCCTTAGGCATCACTAAGTTGAGCCCCATCTTTTTCTTTGTTTTTGTATTTTGTCCCTATTGGAGTTGAATACATAAGTTATGCTTGTATTGTACATTTTCCCAGTAATATATCGATTTATGTTTTGGTTATATTTTGTTGTGCATAATATGTCCATTTATATTATGTAAGTAGATGATGAGGTGTCTTGTGTGACACAGTAGATCTCATCATTGGTTGAAAGACATAATATATAAATGAGGTTCGTAACCAAGATAGTTTTGGACAAACTGTCGGTTTAGGTTATTATCTGATTCGGATAATTGGTTTGTCTAAACTAATTGAATCATGTAGATATGCCCGGGGCGTATTGAACTAGACCATTAGGAATGATTTGTCTTGTACTGATTTAATAGACAAATTATTCTTGGTATTCTATCTCTTAATCCCTAGACTCGAGCGGGCATGAGGATTAGACATAGTGTACTTTGATCTACCAATGGGTGAGGTCAATTGTGGCCAATAGTCTCGGTAGGTTGGGTGCTCATGTTTAGTTGCTTGGTGTGCTGCTGCTTGTCGAAAGGAAACCATGTACCGGTGCGTCCGGCGTGATGGTGCTCCTGAGATGAGCTCGTTATGTTTATTATACTAAACCCAGCTGGTGTACTTATGGCTGGTATAGTAAAAGGTCGAGTGGTACTAGTCTCGGAATTAAAGAAGTTAATAAATTAATTTATTAGTAAATTAATATATTAACGAGCACTATATCTTTGATGTTGGGAGATTATGAATATAAATTAATTAAGTTGTTCCGAAAGCAATTCTGGTGTAGTATGGTAGTGTCATAATTAATCTGTTAGTGGTACGATTAATTATGTATTGGGTTGTTGACAAAGGTATATTTAATTAATTAAGTAATTAATTAATTCTTGTGTCAGTTGGTTGTGAATCATACCAGGAGCTGGTTTGGGATAAGTGAATCCCTGTATCAGTTGGATGAGTATCAATCCAGGAACAGGATTGAAGGAAACAGAAACCCATTAGGAAGGCCAATCCTAAACCAACTTGGGTTCTCTCTTGTAACTCTATATATAGACAAGGGATTAGCTATTCCACATATACAATTCATAAGTTTTCAAGATAAGAAAACTATAGAGATAAAATCCTAGAGAGAGAAATTAATTTCATCTCTCAAAGTCGGATTTTAGAAGCAATTTGCGGCTGGTCTTTATCTCATCTTAGGCCTGTTTATACCAGCTACTTGTGTAGTTTTCTCTCTCTTCGGGCAGTGTGTTTACAGTACTTGCCAGGTGTTGCGGTGCTAGAATTTTCTAGTAGGTGGATTGTGGTGATTAGCTGATCAAATTGGTTTCTAGATCGTTGCCCACACAGCGTGAAATCAAAGTCTTGAGGCATACAAGAGAATCACCTGAGTGCACGCTTCAAAGGTGTTTTCTAAAGTTTCGCTTTTGATTAGAATTTATGTTGCGTGATAAATTGGATAAGTGCAAACCCAGATCCTGTGCAATGCTATTTCAAAAGGGTTGGAATAGCGATTGTGCTAGTGTTTAGGCCTGACCAGAGATTCTGATTCTGGAATGCATAGCACGAAAGTGAGTTTCTGGCTAGGTCCGGGCAGATAATCTTTCAGTCCCAATAAGCCAACTTGAGCCTTTTTCTTTGTTAAACCTTGTTTTTGGACCCTTAAAAGTTTGTATGTGATTGGGACCCATAAAAATTTTGTATGTGATTGGGTGTGGAAATGAATAATAATTAATGGATTCTATTTGTTAGTTTTCAGTTTTTAGTAGTTTCTAAAAGAAGAAAAGTAATAATAATAATAATTTTAAAGTTTGAAGAAATAATAATAGGGAAGTAAAGGACATTTAAGCCTTAAACCTCCATTAGTAGTTCAAGAATCCCAGTAGTAGTAGATGAAATATCCAATCAATGCAAGTCTCTTTACAATAACTCCAATTTTCAAGCCTTGACAATTTTCTTGTCCCTAGCCAACTTTCTTATCCCCGTTTCACCTTAATAAAAGTCCTTTTCATCAATGTGTGGCATTCACAATAGGTGAGTGGCGAGGTGATCTTGAGTCAAGCTTGTGGTTGAAGATCTTTTATGCAATTGACTTGAGCGTATTGAATATTTTAAAGCCTATACACTTTGAGCACATTTGAGTGAATTCTTTATAGTGTGAGGTGATGAAGTCAATTGGTGTTCATAGAGAATTCATATCATGTTTGTCTTGCTTAATTATGGAAGTTATATGATATCATGAATACAAAGTGAGTGCATGCTTTTTCATGTCTAGCTTGAAGGAGGAGAAAAACCATCTTAGAGCTAATGATTTTATTTTAGACTCACTTTCTATTTGTTTTCTTGGTTAGTCTGCTTGAGGGAAAACAAAGTCTTAAGTGTGGGAGTGTGACGTGACTCCAAAATATACATTTTTATGAACCAAATTCATGCATGTTTAGCTTACTTTTAGTTGAATTTCAATATTTATGATATCTTTTATGAGCTTTCAATGCATTTATAGTTGGATTTGCATGATTTTGTAGTAAGGAGATATATTGGAGATTCTTGAAGAAACTTAAAGACTTTTGCTGAAAAAAGGAAGAAAACATGCGGAATTGGAGCTTAAAGAGAAGAAATTGGAAAGAGTGTAAACGATGAAGTTTCCTAGACCAGCGTCCACTGGGCGCTGGCGCTTAATCGTCGCCAACCTCGGCGTCCACTCGGCATCAATGCCTGCTCGTCGCCCAGAAAACTGCTGCTGAAAGTTCAAGTTTACCCTTGGCGTACACCCCCATATGTAATTCCAATTTTAGCCATTTGGAACCTTTCTTAATGACAAAGGCTCATTGTAAAGACATATACTATTATACCTTAGTAGGTTTTTCATAGTTTTAGAGAGAGTAACTTATGGAGGAAGAAACACACACTTTCTCACCTTTTTTCACACACATCATGAAATCTCTTAGAACACCTATGTTTTTAGTAGATCCTAGGAAAATCTACCCTTTTAAGTGATAGGGGGTAGTGGATTTCCAAAGATGTAGAACAAACTCGTGGATCTATGGAGTTATTTGATTATGGACTTTTTACTTGAAGGAATCCAAGGCTTTTATCATGATTAGTTGATAAAGCTGCAATTACTTTCTTTTTATGAATTTTCATTATTGTTATTTATCTTCCCATGCTAATCTTGTTATCTTCTATGGATATTCATGTATATTGATATGTGGGTTTCATGCACATAGGAGTAATTCATGTTCTTATGTGGAGATTTTGCTTCTTATTGCCATATGTGTTGAATCTATTCATTTAATTGTGGATTTGGGTGATGTCAACTTGTTTTAGGCATTTGGGCTAGGATAATTGGGTTGCTTGTAAAACAAGTTTGGTTATTTTGATGCTTATTTGTCATGTAAGTTGTCTATTGTCCTACCATGATTTATATGTGTATAGGATTGATAATAGAGTAGGATTCATGACCCTATTTCTATTATTGTTTGCTAGTGGTTTTGTCATGGTCCATGTTCTATTAAGTAAAGGACAGGTCTTCTAGGTATTACCATAGGTAAACCTCATAGGGTAATAAGTATAATGTATTATAATATTATATCGACTAGGATAGCTCCCCACATTTGTATGAGATTCCTCTTACCAATAGTCCATTGGATCTTGAAGTGGTGTGATTTTCTCGCCTTTTACCAATTACTGTTTTTTTACTTTATTTTTATGTTTTTGCATGTTTACTTGATTTGACTCATCTACCCCTTTGTTTTTGTTAGATACTTAGGCTAAAAACTACCAGAACCTTGGTAAGTAAGGACTCGATCCCAACACCTTTATCATTCAAGATCACAATTCGTATCGGAACGAAACCTTAAGTACTATAGTTTTGGTATTTTTGTTTTGTTTGTTTATAAATTTATTTGCGTGTTCGCCCTTAACTTATACAATGACAATAGCACGTCACATATCAACACGATGGATATAAACAAAAAGTAGAGAATGCATTCATATCGAGGGACATAATATATAATATCAGTTAATATAAGAAATCATATCAGGATACATAGTATATCATATCAGAAGACACAATATATTATATCATGTAAATCTTGAATTCATATCAGGGGACCTAATATATCATATAAGTTAATATAAGAAATCATATAAGGATACATAATATATCATATCAGAAGACAAAATGTTTCATATCATACAATTGAAGGTGTCATATCATGTAAATCTTGAATTCATATCAAGTGACATAATATATTATATCAGTTAATATAAGAAATCATGTTGGGATAAATAATATATCATATTAGAAGACACAAGATTTCATATCATACAATTGAAGGTGTCATATCATGTAAATGTTGAATTCATATCAGGGGACATAATATAATATCAAGTAATATAAGAAATCATATCAAGATACATAATATATCCTAGAGTAAATTCCAAAATTGGTCACCATACTATAGTGGATTTCGGATTTTGGTCATCATACTTTAAAAACTACATTTTTAGTCATTAAACTTTACTTTTCTTTTTAAAAACGATCATTCTGTTAGAATATTTGTTAATAAACTAACTATCCATTTTTTATAGGGCTATTTTTGTCCATTTACTCACCTTTATCTTTTTCAACCCGTCATCTCTCTCCTATCTCCTACTGATTCCGATTTTATTTCCACACTGGCCAACTGTGGAGGTTTCAAGTTTTCAAGTTAAGCTTCTATATACCTCTTATGTGTATTTTTTTTATTTGGTTAATTTTATGAACAATTTATCTGAATAATTTCTCAATATTCAAAGGATTATTAAAATGGCTCACATCTGTTCACTTCCGTCCAAATCTCCACCGGATGTACCTACAGCACCTCAATTTCACAAACCGGGTCTACCACCGGAGGCATAACATTCCTCAGTTTGATCTTGCCAAACCAGTTCACTGATTTCTGGTTTTCACTATATGTGCTCGCTATCACCGTATAATGGCAATTTTACAGTCTTTAGGTGCCAACTCCAATAAGAATTTTACAATCCTTCAACTCCTGTCAAAATACGTTTAAAATCCATAAAATAGAGCACTATAGAAAAACTCAAAAAAAAAAAAACCCAATTGATAACCTCAAATTCTTGATAACATTTCCTGCTCCTTGGATCGTGCCACGACTCTGGGAGTAGGCAACCGATTCACCCCGTCCTTTGGGAAAGCTGTTAGGATCTAAGGCATGATTTTTAAAAATTTACGCAGCGGATTTATGCCTATTCCGATTTTATTGTTAATTAATCTACGTTCAAAGTATGTAAAACATACCCTTGAAGCGTAATCGGTTGCCGTTCGTCTGGATCCTTTGTTGTTTTGATCACCGCAGATTATTCCCAGAAGAATCCTCTATTCTCAAGCACTAAGAGTCTCACAGAACCGGTGCTAGCCTCAAGCCTGCAGAGAAAAGTATTTGGGATGTTCTGATTTCTCAAAAACCTTGTCTCTGTTCACATGTATATCCCTAAGATATATAGATCAGAAAAGGTTCCAAATCAGTAAGTAGTATTTTAATATTACTTTTACTAATTTAGATTTTTACAAGACTCATGGATCAACCCAGTGACACATGAATTAGGCTGATGGGTCAAGAAGTACCACAATTGCAATTTTGTCCATTGATTCATCAGCCTATCCCAATAGCTCCGAGGTACTTAATTAACTCTTGATTAATACCACAGAACTTTTAATAATACTTAATTAAACCATTTAATTAAGCATTATTTATCTAAGTATAACAATTATACTTAATGCAAGCATGTTTACTTATTCCGTATCATCAAACTCTTTTATGTGCCATCCTGTAGGCCCATTCTAATATCGGCAATCGATAACTCAATCTAATTGATTATTCCATAAGTCATTAGTGGTCTCTAGCAAGACACAATGACTACCCAATTCAGAATAGAGGATTGAATGGTGATTCAACACAACCTTTAGACTATACTACATATGATCCTCTACATTGATATCCCGTTTAGCATAAGACATGAAACCATCATCCTTATTTAGCTAAATGTTTACTTGATCTCTTAGTGACACTGAATTTCATCAAGAAAATGATAACATTTATCATTTCTGGGGCACGGTCATGAACTTCTCAGTTAACTATCAAGTGGCCAAGATATTATCTCTCACTTAAGACAGATTTGTAGTCTCATCACTTCACTCACATGTTTTAGCGTGATTCATGGCATACCCAATCATACCCATATTTGGGAACCTGTTACAGCCCCGTTAGGCGTATGTCAAAGTACACTACTCTTCACCTAAGACTATGTAGTGATTTCTGGTCTAAGGATTCTAGTACGAGTACTACTCAAAAGAATCACTCATGATTTAATTAGTCTATGTAGTGTTTCTTTTAGCGGATCATGTTAGTGTGAATACTGAAAAGCTTCGCTTGTATGAACACTATTTCCTGATTTATATATCGATTGAATTTACTTTAGTTAATTATTTCATAATTATGTATAAAGTCTCTTTATATCATTTGACTAGATGATGAGGTGTTTGGTGTGACACAGTAGATCTCATCATTGGTTAAAGTCATGATATATAAACTAGGCTCGTAACTGAGACAGTTTGGACATACTGTCGATTTAAGTCATTGTGTCATTTTGAAATCGGTTTGTCTAAACTGATTGAATTATACAGATTTGCATGGTGTATAATGAGCAGGACCAATTAGGATTTAATTAACTTATACTGATCTGTCGTAGTTAATTTGAACCTAGTATTCAGTCTCTTAATCCCTAGACGAGGATGAGCTCGAGAATTGAGCATAGAGTGTTTTAATCTGCCAATGAGTGCGGTCGCTTAAAGCCTATAAAGCTCGGTAGATTGGATATGCACGTTTGGTTGCTTGGTGTGCTGTTGCGAGTCGAAAGGAAACCGTGTACCGTGTGTCCGTGATGGTACTCTCAAGATGAGCTCAAAATGATTATTATACTAAATATGGCCAGTGGACTTATGTCCGGTATAGTAATGAGGTCGAGTGGTACTAATCTCGATTAAAGAAGTTGATGAATTAATTTATGAGTAAATTAATAAATCGACGAGAATTATATCTTTGAAATGGAGATATTAATGAATATGTAATTTAGTGAAACTGGAAGCATTATTCAATTTGGGCGGTATTTTCATAATTAATCCATTAGTGATACTATTAATTATGAGTTGGATTAATTAACAAAGTAGATTTAATTATTTAATTAATTAATCCTTGTGTCAGTTAGATGTTAATCAGTTCTGGAAAAGGATTGGAATTAGTAAAACATAAACCAAACAGGAAGGCCAAACCTAAGCCCACTTGAAGTCTCCCTTGTAGCTCTATAGACGACACATGAATCAGCCAAACCTAGATAGAAGTTTCAGAACACAAAAACTAGAGAGAGAAAGAGAAAGGCACCTTACCTTCTCTTGAAATCTCCAGCGGTGGTAGCGGGGGAGCTTGAGCTGCGTGGCAGTGGCACTGACCGAGCAGCGCGGCGGCAATAGTTCCAGCGGCCGCGCATGGCGGAACCTGGGGACAGAAACGCAGCTTTCTGTTCTAGTTTTTTGTGTAGAATTTTCTATCATTGTTGATTCAAAGTTTGTTAGGTACATCATTGTCCACTGGCCGTGCTTGTCGAGGCACCCAAAATAAATCCGGTTCTACCGAACTCCAAATAAACTTGCAGCAATAGTAGTACCGAGTCGAAATCCCAAAGGAACCAAAATTAATTCTTAAACCAACCAGTAATCAGGGGGTTTTGAAATTCAACTAAAAACACTAAAATCAAAAGAATTCTAAAATTGCGACAAATTTAAATCAAGAAAATCAAAAGAGAAAAATCCAATCCAAGGGAAACATGAATAATTAATACATTGATCATAGGCTCAAAGGTTTTCCTTCAATTCAAGCATTCAACCTCCACTATTATTAGGATAGCCATAATAACTATGGATTCTCTAATTTAATCAACCAAACCCAGCATTCGATTAACTCTTGCTATGAAGAACTGGGCACGATAGCATTCTATATTCACCCATAAACAGCATTACACACAAGAATTAGTCGAAAACTAAATGAACTAAAAGAAATAGCTGCAATTAACTAATTTAGTTCAATTGTTTCCCTTTAGATTATCATGCATGCTCAATTAAGTCTCACCAACATGCATAAATAAACTAATTGCTACTTGGAACTACAATTCCGTGTCATATACGTAACTCTCAACATGTAGATAGCACAGAAAAATCAACACTAATTGAGTCGTCAATTGAATTAGTACTAAAAATTCTAAATTAAAACAAGAAACAATCATACTTGAACTTACCAAAGAAATTAAATTCAGCACAAAACCTCACAACATGCTAATTAAATCAAATCCCTTGGGATTAGAAAAATAAAATTAGCTACTCATGTTCTTGAACAAAACAAATAAATAAAAAAAATTGTTAATCATCAAAATAAAACAGCAAAACCAGATACAGCAGTCGAGCCTTAGCAATTCCTCTGTTCTGTTCACAGTTTCTTTCTCCCCTCTGCCTAAAGAAGAGGAAAGCTCCCTCTTATAGATGCGCAGCACAGCAGTTAAGTATGGAAGTTCAGACCCTTCCTTTTCCTTTGCTTTTCTTCGGGTAAAAACCAACTCGGAATTTGGAAACAGAATTTCCTTTTTTTCTTTTGGGCAGCAGCAATTTTCTTTTCAAGGGAAAAAATCCGCAGAAACTTTGGAACATATCCCATTTCCTTTTCTTAACCATTTGTTTCAGCATCTCTAAATAAGAGAAATAGAAATCTCTTCCTTTTTATTCCTAATTTGATCACAACTACAACAACTCTCTGGGAATGCTGCAGTTTGGAACGAATAACCAGCAGCGTACTAAAAAAGTCAAGAGAACTTTCCTTTTTATTTTCTTTCGGGCCGCGGCAGCTTTTTTTTTCCTGTAGGGATTTGGCAGCTGCTTGCTTTCCTTGTTTGCTAAATTTTTGAAAACACCACGCGGCAGCAGCTTTGGAAGGTGCAGTCAGTGACTTATTTGGGCTGCAAATTTAGAATCAGTTTGCAGCAGCAGCTTCTGGGAAATAAGGAAATTCCATTCCCTTTTCTTCCTTCTTGAGTTCCTGATTTTTGGAATTTTCCTTTGGAACGGAGGAGAAGCTTAGCTGATTGGAATGAGAACCAATGTGGCAGCCTTAATTTAGGAAATTAGGTTTTCTTTAGGATGAATTTCCAGCATTTGCATAATTGGTCCCCATATCCTCTGTCCTTTTAGACTCTCAACCTCAACCTCCCATCAATCTTGCACTTGAGTCCTTAATCGTGTGTATTTGCCAAAAAATGATTGCATCTCCAATTTTCAGCCCTTAACACAAAGATATAGACATAAATCATTAATTAAACTCATAAAGCCACTAAAATAATAAAATTATAACACTTAAAAGTTCAATTAAATGGCTTTATCAAATTCCCCCACACTTAAATCATGCTTGCCCTCAAGCATGTGAAAAACCAATCAGAAATTCAAATTCATTGCATGGAAGGATTCAAAGGACTAATCATGGAGATTTATAAGAACCTATACCCAAATATGTAGAACAATTCAAAGAACCAATCTCATGCCACCATAAACCACTCAAGTGTGTGTGTGTTCAAATCAATCACCTTCAACTATTTTCAGGTTAGAAGAATATAGATGAAGCAAAATATCTCATCTTCTAATCCACCCTACACTTATCTTTCATGACACCCTTAACTAGATTGAAACTTCCACCCAACCAAAGATCAATAGGACTTTTTTAATTGGCTTGCATACTTGGATAAGTGTTAATAGAAGCTCAAAACCTTTCCATTTTCCTTGTTTCACCAAGCACCCCCACACTTAGACTTTCCCTACTCTTATCTTGAAGTTCATTGGAACTTCACCTTATACCACCTTTTTGAAGTTCATTGGAACTTCCCTTATACCTTCCTTCTTTCTCTCTTTTTTTTTTTTCTTTTTTTTTTTCCTAGCCACACAAATCCAATTGAACTTGTTTATATTGGCCTCTTTTTTCAGCCACACAAATCCAATTGAAGTTGTTTATATTGGCCTTTTTTTTTTTTTTTTTTTCTTTTCACACCCAGCCCTTTCAATTTGCACTTCATAAACCTTTTTCATCCCTTAGAACCATACTTCACATGAGCTTCAAATGAGTGAGAAAAAGGTATCACCAAACTCTTAAGGGGGAATGCAAAGGATAATTTCAAAGATGGCCTAAATCACTTCTTCAGTAGGATATGCTTCCAACTTAATCTCAAATGTCAATCAAACAAGCATAGAAGTAAATTAAAGGTCAAAGACATGTACTTCAGCATATTCTCTTCACACATAAATAGTCTCATGATCATGACTTGAGTGCTCAAAAATTTTTAGAGTGGTCTTAAGCAACATAAAATTGAATCCAAGCATTGAACCACATACTGAAAAATTTTGGCAAGAAAACACAAACTCCTCCCCCACACTTAAATTCTGCATTGTCCACAATGTAGGAAACATTCAAAACAAGTATTCTAGTGTGAGCAGGAAAAAAGAATTCTCAAATAATATGTGAAAGAGAATAGAACAATACTCCCTTGAGAATTTTAGTCGAGGAGCCACAAGACATCCTTTGAGAACTTGAGAACCGCATCCACCTCTTCAACTTCACTGCCACAATGAAACGCACTTATTAAAAAAAAAAAAAATTAAAACTGTGTTGACTAAATGGTTAAGAAAAACCACGAATATCAAGAAATTAAAGATTTCAAGATAAACAGGAACAAAAAACTAAACCGATTTAATCAGCTTATTCAAAAACCAAATAAATAAAACTAATTAATTGGGTTGCCTCCCAATAAGCGCAATTTTTTAACGTCGTTATGCACGACGTCCTCCACCCTTTAATTTGGTGTGTAATGAGGTACTGCCAAGGTGATGTCCGCCATAGCAGATTTTTCCAAATCGTCATGAAAGAATTTCAGCCTCTGTCCATTGACCTTGAAAACCTTTTCTGTGTCTAAACTCTTTATTTCAACTGCACCATGAGGAAAAACCTTAGTAACAATAAATGGACCAATCCAACGAGAGCGCAATTTTCCAGGCATAATGAATTATACAACAAAACCTTATGACCAATCACAAACTGTTTTCTCAAAGAGATTTATCATGAAACAGTTTGGTCTTTTCTTTATAAATCCTTGAATTTTCATAAGCTTCTAACCTGAGTTCTTCAAGCTCTTGTAATTGCAATTTTCTTGACTTACCAGAAGCTTCCATGTCTAAATTGCAGCGCTTCACTGCCCAGAATGCCCTGTGCTCAATTTCAACTGGTAAGTGACAGGATTTCCCATAAACTAGACGAAAAGGAGACATACCTATAGGTGTTTTGTAGGCTGTTCGATAAGCCCACAATGCATCATTGAGGCGCAAACTCCAATCTTTCCGTCATGGATTCACTGTTTTCTCTAAGATGGATTTTACCTCGTGGATTCACTGTTTTCCGTCATGGATTCACTGGCTTCATCAAGATCTCAACTGTTGTATTGCAGAAATGACTCCCTTGATCACTTATAATTGCTCGAGGCACTCCAAACCTACTAAAAATGTCAGTTTTGAGGAAGCCTACAACACTTTTAGAGTCATTAGTTTTGGTGGCCTTTGCTTCCACCCATTTAGAAACATAATCAACTGCCAACAGTATATATAGAAAACCACATGACGAAGGAAAAGGACCCATAAAATCAATACCCCATACATCAAAAATTTCACAAACCAGAATAGGTGTTTGAGGCATTTCATTTTTTCTGGACAGATTTCCACTTCGCTGGCACCTTTCACAATTTTTACAGAACAGATATGCATCTCTAAATATTGTTTCCCAATACAACCCACTATCCAAGACTTTCCTAGCAGTTCTTTTAGGTCCAAAATGACCTCCACATGCATAAGAATGACAGAAAGTAAGGACAGAATTTTGTTCATGATCTGGAATGCATCTTCTAATCAATTGGTCAACGCAAAATTTCCAAAGATATGGATCATCCCACATAATGTTTTGCCTCAGTTCTGATTTTTTCCCTCCTAGACTTAGGTAGTGAATTTGGCAAAATTCCCATGACTAAGTAGTTCACAATATCAGCATACCAGGGAACTATACCTTTTAATTAAAAAAGATGTTCATCAGGGAAAAATTCATAAATCGGCAGTACCTCTTCCTCTCTTACTAACCTGCTCAAGTGATCTGCTACAAAATTTTCAATTCCTTTACGGTCTTTGATCACTAAATCAAATTCTTGCAGTAATAAAATCCACCTTATCAATCTTGGCTTGGATTCCTTTTTCGCCAACAAATACTTGAGTGCTGCATGATCAGAAAATACAACTACTTTAGAACTAAGTAAATATGAGCGAAATTTATCTAAAGCAAAAACAATTGCTAGTAGCTCCTTTTCAGTTGTGGTATAATTGCAATGTGCTGAATTTAGCGTCCTTGAAGCATAATATATGGCATGGCTCTTCTTCTTAACTCTCTGGCCTAGTACAGCTCCCACAACATAATTGCTTGCATCACACATGATCTCAAAAGGTAGATTCCAATCTGGTGACTGAATGATTGGAGCAATGGTCAATAAGTTCTTCAGCTTGTCAAACGCCTCCTTGCACTCATCTCCAAAAACAAATACCACATCTTTTTTAAGTAGGTTTGACAATGGAACTGCAATCTTTGAGAAGTCTTTGATGAACCTGCGGTAAAATCCTGCATGTCCAAGAAAAGAACGTACTTCCCTAACATTCTTAGGGTCGGGTAAGCTCACAATTAAATCAACTTTAGACTTATCCACCTCAATCCCTCAAGAAGAGATCATATGACCTAAGACAATTCCTTCATTCACCATAAAATGACACTTCTCATAATTTAAAACCAAGTTTGTTTCAATGCACCTTTTCAAAACCATGGTTAAATTATGTAGGCAACCATCAAAAGAATCTCCATATACCGTAAAATCATCCATGAACACTTCAATGCATTTTTCAATAAAATCAGAAAATATACTAAGCATGCATCTCTGAAATGTACCTGGAGCATTGCATAGGCCAAACGGCATTCTTCTGTAGGCGAAAGTTCCAAATGGACAGGTGAAGGTTGTTTTTTCTTGATCCTCCTAAGCTATAACAACTTGGTAGTAACCTGAAAAACCATCAAGAAAGCAAAAAAATTCTCTACCAGCCAACCTTTCTAGCATATGATCAATAAAGGGTAAAGGGAAGTGGTCTTTTCGAGTGGCTAAGTTCAATCTTCGAAAATCAATTACCATCCGCCACCCATTCTGTACCCTCATCTGAACTGGCTCATTTTTTTGATTTAATACCACTATCATACCTGTCTTTTTGGGCACAACATGGATTGGACTTACCCACTTGCTGTCTGAAATTGGATAGATTATCCCTTGGTCGAGCAACTTAAGGATCTCTTTCAGGACTACCTCTTTTAATACAGGGTTCAGCTTCCTCTGAGCCTCTCGCACTGGTTTGGCATCATCTTCCAGAAGAATTCTGTGCATACAGACTGCAGGGCTGATTCCCTTAATATCAGCTAAAGTCCAGCCAATCACCATTTTATGTTCCTTGAGAACCTTCAGCAGTCTCTCTTCTTGGTCGCTGGTCAATCTGTTTGAGATTATCACTGGGAGTATGTTTTTTTCACTCAAGAAGACATATTTTAGATGATCTGGCAGAGTCTTTAATTCCAACTCTGGAGCCTGCAAAATAGATGGTAACAATTTGTGAGTAAGTGAACCATCTGGTTGTAAACCTCTCTTCTTTCTTGGTTTTTAATTTCTAAATCAGAAATTTGACACAAGTCATAAGTCTCCTCATTCTCTTCAAACAGTGCACTGGATTCATGATTACTCTCTTCATTAAATTGTTCCTGCACAATTTGATCAAAGATGTCAACAAAACAAAGAGAATGACTTTCATTAGGGTATTTTATTGCCTCATCAACATTAAACTGCACTGTCTCTCCAGCAAATTCTACAGAAAGGGTACCCTTATCCATATCAATTTTCGTTTTTGCTGTTCTCATGAAATTTCTTCCTAACAAGATTGGAGATGGATTTGAAATAGAATCATCCTGCATTCTCAAAATATAAAAATCTGCAGGGAAAATTAAGTCTTTTACTTGCACTAACACATCTTCTATAATTCCTTCAGGGTGCACAGTAGAACGGTCAGCCAATTGAATAAGAACATTAGTCTTTTGAAGTGGACTTATATTTAACAACTGATAAATTGAATATGGCATGACATTTATTGATGCTCCCAAGTCCAACATAGCCCTTTCAATTTTTCTGTTGCCTATCACACAGGGTAAAGTATAAATACCTGGATCTGGACATTTTTCTGGCAATTGATGATCTATTTTTGATACAGTTTCCTTTTGCCCAGAATTACCTGCTTCCTTGCCCTTCCTTCGAGTAGTGCAAAGTTCCTTCAACATTTTGGCATACCTTGGAATTTGTTTGATGGCATCTAACAAAGGGATGTTGATTTCTACCTTCCTGAAAGTCTCTAATATCTCTTCCTCATACTCCTCCTTTCTGGATTTTTAAACCCTAGTTGGAAAAGGAAAAACATGTGAGTTAGAAAAAGACACCAAGGAATCTGATTTTACCTTTGAAGATGTTTCTTGTTCTTGTTCTGCTTCTGCTCTTTCATTTTCCTCCTCCACTACAGGAACAGCAGTAATTTCAGGAAGCTCTTTCCCACTTCTCAGTGTGATAGCATTGGCATTCTCTATTGGGTTTATTACCGTCTGAGATGGTAATTTTCCTGAATTTTGTGCCTCCATCTTTCCAACTGATATAGCTAGTTGGCTGAATTGATGCCTTAACTCTTGTAAGCTGGCCCTTGTTTCCTGTTGAAATTGTTGTGTGTTAGTAGCTAAAGATTTGACAATTTCCTCTAAAGACATACATGATCCTTGGGCTTGTGGCTGCTGAGGAGGTGGTTTGGGATATGATTGACTTGGCCCACCTTGATTTCGATATCTAAAATTTGGATGATCTCTCCAACCTGGATTGTAGGTGTTGGAATATGGATTATACTGACGTTGAGGTTGATTAGGGAACCCTCCTACAACATTCATTTGTTGAACTCCATCATCATGAAGAGTAGGACACATATCAGTATTGTGTCCCTGTGTAGAGCAAATCCCACAAACCTGAGCTACTTGTACTTGCCCTGCAACAAATTGTCGCACCAAAGTAGTTAAATCAGTCACTTGTTTTTCAAGATTTGAGTGTCTTACCTCCTTCACTTGCTGAATTTCAGTCCTTGCCCTTGTCCCATGATGTTGAGAAGTTTCTGCCATAATCTTGATCAACTCTCTAGCTTCATTAGGCGTCTTGTTCATTAAGGCTCCTCCACTAGCCGCATCCAACATATTTCTATCCATCTCAGAAAGCCCCTCATAGAAGTATTGCAGCAGTAATTGCTCTGGAATTTGGTGTTGAGGACAACTGTTGCATAGTTTCTTGAACCTTTCCCAGTACCCATGCAGAGACTCGCTATGAAATTGTCGAATCCCACAAATGTATTTCCTAATGTTGGAAGCTCTGGATGCAGGGAAAAATTTCTCTAAAAACTGTTTTTTAAGCTTATCCCAAGTGGTTATGGAGTTGGACGGCAGATCAAAAAGCCAACTTTTTGCATTACCTTCCAATGAAAATGGAAAGACCTGCAATTTCACCATCTCTTCACTAACTCCTTGATGCATCACTGTTGAGCATACTACTTGAAATTCCTTCAAGTGTAGATGAGGATCTTCACCTGCAAGACCACGGTATTTAGGCAATAAATGTATAGTACCAGATTTAAGCTCAAATGCTACCGTAATCTCAGGCAAAACAATGCACAAAGACTGTTGGTTCACGTCGGGGGTCACCAATTGCCTTAATGTTCTCTCATCCATCTCTTCCTCCTGCAAAACAATAGAATCAGAAAGATCAATGTCACTATCGGATTCCTCCTTTGTTGATGATTCTCCTCGCGCTTGCGTAGTCTCTTTCCTTATGCGCTTAGCAGTTTTCTCAATCTCCGGATTGAACAGCAGTGGTTCTTGTGGATGTGCCCTAGTCATAAAAAAAAAAAAAAAAAAAACTATTTAGTCAAAGAACTAATATTTTAGTTCCCCGGCAACGGAGCCAAATTTTGGCCGTGCTTGTCGAGGCACCCAAAATAAATCCGGTTCTACCGAACTCCAAATAAACTTGTAGCAATAGTAGTACCGAGTCGAAATCCCAAAGGAACCAAAATTAATTCTTAAACCAACCAGTAATCAGTGGGTTTTGAAATTAAACTAAAAATACTAAAATCAAAAGAATTCTAAAATTGCGACAAATTTAAATCAAGAAAATCAAAAGAGAAAAATCCAATCCAAGGGAAACATGAATAATTAACACATTGGTCATAGGCTCAAAGGTTTTCCTTCAATTCAAGCATTCAACCTCCACTATTATTAGGATAGCCATAATAACTATGGATTCTCTAATTTAATCAACCAAACCTAGCATTCGATTAACTCTTGCTATGAAGAATTGGGCACGATAGCGTTCCATATTCACCCATAACAGCATTACACACAAGAATTAGTCGAAAACTAAATTAACTAAAAGAAATAGCTGCAATTAACTAATTTAGTTCAATTGTTTCCCTTTAGATTATCACGCATGCTCAATTAAGTCTCACCAACATGCATAAATAAACTAATTGCTACATGGAACTACAATTCCGTGTCATATACGTAACACTCAACATGTAGATAGCACAGAAAAATCAACACTAATTGAGTCGTCAATTCAATTAGTACTAAAAATTCTAAATTAAAACAAGAAACAATCATACTTGAACTTACGAAAGAAATTAAATTCAGCACAAAACTTCACAACATGCTAATTAAATCAAATCCCTTGGATTAGAAAAATAAAATTAGCTACTCATGTTCTTGAACAAAACAAATAAATAAAAAAAATTGTTAATCATCAAAATAAAACAGCAAAACCAGATACAACAGTTGAGCCTTAGCAATTCCTCTGTTCTGTTCACAGTTTCTGTCTCCCCTCTGCCTAAAGTAGAGGAAAGCTCCCTCTTATAGATGCGCAGCACAACAGTTAAGTATGGAAGTTCAGACCCTTCCTTTTCCTTTGCTTTTCTTCGGGTAAAAACCAACTCGGAATTTGGAAACAGAATTTCCTTTTTTTCTTTTAGGCAGCAGCAATTTTCTTTTCAAGGGAAAAAATCCGCAGAAACTTTGGAACATATCCCATTTCCTTTTCTTAACCATTCGTTTCAGCATCTCTAAATAAGAGAAATAGAAATCTCTTCCTTTTTATTCCTAATTTGATCACAGCTACAACAACTCTCCGGGAAAGCAGCAGTTTGGAACGAATAACCAGCAGTGTACTAAAAAAGTCAAGAGAACTTTCCTTTTTATTTTCTTTCGGGCCGCAGCCACTTTTTTTTCCTGTAGGGATTTGGCAGCTGCTTGCTTTCCTTGTTTGCTGCATTTTTGAAAACACCACGCGGCAGCAGCTTTGGAAGGTGCAGTCAGTGACTTCTTTGGGCTGCAAATTTAGAATCAGTTTGCAGCAGCAGCTTCTGGGAAATAAGGAAATTCCATTCCCTTTTCTTCCTTCTTGAGTTCCTGATTTTTGGAATTTTCCTTTGGAACGGAGAAGAAGCTTAGCTGATTGGAATGAGAACCAATGTGGCAGCCCTTAATTTAGGAAATTAGGTTTTCTTTAGGATGAATTTCCAGCATTTGCATAATTGGTCCCCATATCCTCTGTCCTTTTAGACTCTCAACCTCAACCTCCCATCAATCTTGCACTTGAGTCCTTAATCGTGTGTATTTGCCAAAAAATGATTGCATCTCCAATTTTCAGCCCTTAACACAAAGATATAGACATAAATTATTAATTAAACTCATAAAGCCACTAAAATAATAAAATTATAACACTTAAAAGTTCAATTAAATGGCTTTATCATCCACACAACGTCCGGACTTGTCTCAGAGAATACAAGCTATTTCTTTAGCATCACGCTTCAAAGGTCAATTTTTAAAATTCCACTTTTATTTAGTATTGTATTATTGTTGTGTGTCAAATTAAACTAAAGTAATCCAAGATCATGTACTATAGATTTCTGAGAGATTTCATATCGGATTGCATGAACCGAAATCTTTCTAGATGAAATCATAATAGTACAAATGTGATTTGGGTTTGGTTGAAAGTTTTCTAATCAGATTGCACGAATGAAAATTTTCGACCGGACCAGAATAAGCGCGAGAACTATCAATTGGTATCAGAGTTTAGGTTCTCGATTACTTTTTGTTCGATTTGATTACATGGTTTTTCAGGTGGTTAGTTTGTCCCAACTATTATGGTTTATGCGTTTATGTTTTATTATATCCTGGGACATGTCCAGGTTCATTTTTTGATACGAATGCTTATAATAGTAAAACCACGTGTTGGAAGCCGTGTAGGATTAGAATAAATCTGTAGTAGGATTTGAATCTATGTAATTGTTGATTTTATTTTCCTAGCAAAATCAAGCCTTGTATTTAGGAAAATTTGTAATTCGAAGACGTTGTTGTGGGCCACTTGGATTCATGAATTTTGGTTTAACATAATTTGGGTGATTCTAATAATTGTGTGAAAAATTGAGAAAACCCGGGTGAATTGCAAGAAGACCAGATAACGAGTGTGAGTGACGCAGTGAACCCATAAAGTCAGCAGCGGTGGCAGTGGCGGCGCATGTGACGATGCACATTGGGCTCGACACGTAAAGAAACGCGCCGCCAGGCTCAACAAGGGCATTGCACCGTTCGCTATGCCAGGCCTGGGCTGCTGCATCAGTTTTCCTGGCACGAGCTCGTGGCCAGTTCGTGGCCTCTATGCGGTGTCCTTGTGGCATCGTACGGGGTCGTGATGCGTGCAATTTTTGGGTTGATCTGAGAGCTTCAAAGCTAAGACTCAATCCATCAGAGTGACGTGACAGGACACGCAAACAAGGCAACAGATGGAAGCGGCATGCAGTTTTGAAAACCATAATAGTCTGGAAATTTATTTACGTATTTATTTCTCATATTTATTGCTTTTAAATTGCATGTTTATATGTTTTGATTTGTGCTTTATTTTATTGCATGATTAAAACATAGGTTTTTTTATAATGCGAATAACTTATGATAGTTAGTGGCATGTTAAAACTGGAAAAACCCTCGTTTTTAAGAATCTAAGTGGGAGCGGGTTGGTAAATAATCCCATGGCCTTCATCACGGATTCATAAGTGATATGGTTTGACTGGATTAGTCAGATCTACGGATCACTAGAATCAATTTCTAAAAAGATGACTATAGCGAATTAAACTAGAGAAATGCGATACCCTTTTCATCTGAGACGCACTATCTGAAGTAATAAACTTAGAAGTCACATGATGGCAAACACTTAGTTTAGAATTTGCAGTATTCCTCCCATCGAGGTTAGGCTGCTCTTGTGTACAACTAAAAGGAACTGACTATTAGTCTCATTGGTTAATAGGTCGTTTGGTCAAATAATGAGATTAATGAACTAGGTTCTTCTCGAATAAACGTGGATTAGCATAAATATCCACACCATCATGGCTTGTGCAAATCCTGGTGAACGAGATGTTTGTGGATTCAATTAAATATTGTTTGAGGGAATTAATATGTTAATTTTTGAATTTTATGTTTTCTGATGCAATTTCTGTTTATTTAATTTTCAGTTATCAATATGGTGTTTAATCCATTAGATGTTATACTTAAAGAGAACAAACTCACAGGTCCAAATTATATCGATTGGAAACGTAATTTGGATATTGTCCTGATGGCTGAGAGACATAAATTCGTGCTCAATGAGGTGTGCCCAAATATGCCGAATGATGAGTCGACTGAAGAGCAAATGTTAGCGTATCAGAGGTGAAAAAAATCATATGAGATGGCGCGGTGTTACATTTTGGCTTCAATGTCGAATGTTCTGCAACATCAGCATCAGGCGGTGATCTCTACTTTTTACATGGTGGCTAATCTGAGAGAAATGTTCAGACATCAAGGTCGTGCTGCTAGGCAAACTGTTATGCGAAAACTAATGACTAGCAAAATGGCTGAGGGTACTCATGTAAGAGATCACGTTCTTGAGATGATTAGTAATATCAATGAGATTGAGGTTTTGGGAGGAGAAATTGATGGTGAAACCCAGGTCGACATCATCCTCCAGAGCTTGCCTTAAAGTTTTGAGCAGTTTCAGCTGAACTATAATATGAATCAGAGAGTGTAGTTTTTCCGAGCTTTTGGCAAAGTTGGTTTCAGCTGAAGGTTTGTTTCAAGAGAAGAAGCAAGCTTTACTCAGTCAAGGTTTCAAGTTCATCTTCTGCGCCTAAGACAGGAAATAAGAACAAGAGAAAGCCTAAAGACAAAGCGCCAAAAGTGCAACTTGCTCCCAAGTCAGGCGCAATTACAAAGAAGAAGCTGAAAGGCAAATATTTCAAGTGTGGTTAGATGGGACATTGGAATGTAGACTGTCCAAAAAAAATTACGAATGTTTATGCCTTGATTACTAAGACATGTTTAGCGTTGATTCCCACAGATACCTAGTGTGTGGATTCAGACACCACTGATAGTTTTTATAATTCTCGGGTAACCCGAAAGCTTAGAGAAGGCGAGATGGAAGTCTACTTGGGCGACACTACAAAAGTGTCAGTTGTTGCAGTGGGAGAAGTAGACTTAATTTCCGAAAATAATAGTATATTAGTTTTAAATAATTGTCTTTATGTTCCTAGTTTAGAAAGAATTTAATTTCATTTTATAATCTTTTGAAGGATTGTTATAAGTTTATTTTTTCTAAAGGATTTGTATTTGTCAGAATAAATGAGAAACTTATTTGTTTTGGTTCATTACTAGACAATTTGTTTATTTTAAAACCAACTTCTCCTGCTAATCATGCAACGACAATTCATATATCATTAAACCATAATAAGAGAAAAGAATCTTCCGAGATGAACCAAACATATCTTTGGCACCTTAGATTAGGTCACATTAACCTTAGTAGGATTCAAAGGCTGGTCACTGATGGACCTTTAGGTTCGTTGGAGGTTGACAACTACTCGACCTGCGAATCCTGCTTGGAAGGTAAGATGACAAGAGGCCTTTAAAGGCGAAGGGGTATAGGGCCAAAGAAGTGTTAGAATTGGTTCATTCTGACTTGTGTGAACCTATGTCAATTCAATCAAGAGTTGGTTTCGAGTATTTTGTGACTTTCACAGATGACTACTCGAGATACGGATACATCTATTTGATACGCTACAAGTCCTAGTGTTTTGATAAGTTCAAAGAGTACTGGAAAGATGTAGAGAAACATTATGGTAAGAGTATCAAGACACTTCAATCAAATCATGGTGGAAAATATCTTGCAGGCGATTTATGGACTACTTGTTAGATGCGGGAATTCAATCATAATTATTTGCACCTGGAACACCCCAGCAGAACGGTGTAGCAGAAAAAAGGAACAAAACTCTTAGGGAAATGGTTAGATCGATGATGAGTTATAGTGAGTTGCCAAATTCATTTTGGGGGTTTTTCTTTAGAAATGGCGACTTACATTCTAAATCTGGTACCATCTAAGTCTGTGCCTTCAACTCCTACAGAGCTGTGGATGGGGCGGAGCCCAGTCTAAGACATCTCAGAATTTAGGGTTGTCTAGCATATGTGCTTAAAGCAGATGCAGGTAAGTTAGATTCAAGAACAGAAGTAATGATGTTTGTGGGTTATCCCAGAGAAACGAAAGGTGTTTATTTTATAGTCAAAAGAGCAGTGTCCCAAGACAGCTGAGGAGATAGAGGTCATGAAAGCAGTTCCCTATGCATCTGCAGTGGGTAGTCTCGTGTATGCTATGTTATATACTAGGCCTGATATTTGCTTTGCCATTGGGATGGTTAGCAGATATCAGAGTAACCCTGGGAAAGCTCATTGGGAGGCTGTCAAGTGCATCCTCAAGTAGTTGCGCAGGACGAGAGATCATGTCTTGATTTACCAAGCGCAAGAGCTAGTTCTATTTGGTTTCACAGATTCAGACTTCCAAGGTGATATGGACAAGAGTAAGTTTACCTCTGGGTTTGTGTTTACTCTGGGAGGTGGAGCCATAGTTTGTCGGAGTGTCAAGCAGAAATACGTGGCGGACTCTACTATAGAGGCTGAGTATGTTACCGCATCAGAGGCAGCGAAAGATGCTATATGGCTCAGTAACTTCCTAGTTGACTTAGATGTGATTCCTAAGTTATCGAGGTGTATCACAGTTTACTGTGATAACAATGATGCAGTTGCTTACTCAAGGGAACCACGAGCCTACAAGGCGAGTAAACACATAGAGTGCAAGTACCACCTAATACGAGAGATCGTAAAGAGGGGAGACATGGTTGTGGCCAAGATGCATCAGGAGACAACCTTGCAGATCCATTCACGAAGGGATTGACTCTAAAGGTCTTTGAGAGCCACGTGGAGGGCATGGGAGTCAAATTCTTAAGTGACCATGAGGTTTTGTAGATTTTAGAATGACAGACAGCAGATAAGTGTATTGAACAGAGTTTTTACACTTCAGAGCATAGCTTTGAGTATTAGTAGGAGATTGTTAGTTTTGAATACTGAAAAGCTTTGCTTGTACGAAAAACTAATACCCATTTTACATATCGATTATGTTTCAGTATTAATTATTCCTTTATATCATATACATAGATGATAAGGTGTCGGATGTAGCACAGTAGATCTTATCATTGGTTAAATTTATGATATAAAAATTAGCTTATAACCGAGATAGTTTGAACATACTATCGGTTTAGGTTATTGTATGATTTGGAAATTAGTTTTTCTAGACTAATTAAATCATACGGATGTTCCCAGGGCATATTGAGAAGGACCTAAGAAAGATTGAATTAACTTATACTGATCTTAGTAGTTAATTCAAACCTCATATTCTAATCTCTTAATCCCTAGACTAGAGCGGGCATGAGAGTTAGACATCGTGTACTTTGATTTGCCAAAGGGTGTGGTCAATTGAGGCCTAGATCTCAGTAAGTTAGGTATGCGTGTTTGGCTTCTTACTGTGCCGTTGCTTGTCGAAAAGAATCAATGTACCGGTTCGTTGGGTTGATGGTGCTCTTGAGATAAGCTCGTATGGATTATTATACTAAACCCGGCCGGTGGACTTATGTCCGGTGTAATAACAAGGTTGAGTGGTACTAATCTCGGATAACAAGAAGTCGATGAATTAATTTTTCAGTAAATTTATAAATCGATGAGTATTATATCTTTGACGTGAAGGGATAGAAGAATTAATAAAGTAAGTGCGAAGTAATTTCATTTTTGAGCGGTAGTTCTATAATTGGTCCGTTAGTGGTACGACTAATTATGCGTTGGACGAATGAGCAAAGTGGATTAAATAATTTACCATTGGGTTCATTTTATATTTAATTGAAAAAATGGGTTATCGAAATAATCCTAAGGATCGATTAATATTTAATTGACGAAGTGGGTTGAGGAATTAATCCTTCGTGCTAATTGGAGTTTACTAGTCTAATGAGGACTAAGAAAGTCAAAGAAGGCCAACACTAAGACCCAACTCAAAAGCCCACTAGGTCTCTCTTTAAACTCTTTATAAATAACTAATGTTAAGCACTTAAGACATTAAGAAACTTGGAGGCAAAGTTGCCTAGAGTCAGAAAGAATAGTCTAGAGAGAGAACTTCGTCTTCCTTGTCAAAATTTTCTTTAAAAGTCGACTAAGGATATTTCTCTTTTGAAAAACTCAGCCCGCCCCGGTTTTTGTTCGTGATTGTCGCCGGTTTTACATCCTGCCGTCGGTTTTATTTCGATCGTCATTTTTTCGGCGTTTGGTTTTCGCCCGGCATCCGGCGATCTTGGGTGCGGCGATAGGCGCGCTTGGATCCAGGCTGATAGCGTTGATCACTAGTTAATTTTCCGAATTTTGTATTGATCACGGCAGATCGTCTCCTTCGCTCGCGATTTCCGGTAGGGTGTGCGGCGGTGACCAGCAGCGTTAGGCAACTAGGCGCAGGGAGCCTCCGAGCAACGATCTGTCGAGTTTTTTTGAAGTGGGTTTCTTTTTGATTTCTTATTTTGTGCCTTAGCCACCCCGTAGATAGTCGCCCAAATGACTTCGGGAATTGTCGGAGTCATTTGAGGGATTCGATAGTGGATTTCACATTTCAGGCTTTGGTTTTCTTATTGCTTCGAGGACACGCTTCAAATGTATAATCTTTATGTTTTGCTTTAAATTAAAGATTTAATTTTTAGCGTGTCGTTTTAATAAATCGAACATGTATAAGCCTAGATCCGTTGAGGGGAAATAATTTTAGAGTTTGGGCTCAATCGAAAGTCTCCTATTCTGGAATGCATAACACGAAACTGAGATTTTTGGGTTGGCCCAGACCATATCTGTTTCCTTCAAATTAGTATCAGAGCTAAGGTTTTGGCTCTATACTTGTTCGATTTATTAACGACTTTGTTATTTTGTTAACAGGTGGTTATTATTCCTGGCTATTATGGTATTTACATTTATTTATAAACCCCGGGACATGTCCGGGATTGTTTTTATTGAATGTGAATGTGTGTAATAGTAATAACCACGAGCAGGAAGCCGTGGAGGATTAGATTAAATCTTATAGTAGGATTTATTCTAAAGATGTCGTCTTTAAATTCCTAGAAAGCCTTGTACATAGGAATTTATGTAAAATGACAAAGACGTTATTGTGGGTAACTCATATTCATGGGTTTTGGTTGATTGTAATTTTGGGTGATTCCTAATTGCGTAGAAAACCCAGACGAATTAGGAGGAATACAAATAACGAGTGGGAGCGATGCGACGGGAAGTGTTAACAAGGCGTCAAAGGAAGCAATGATTGAGAAGGCCATAATAGTCGAGAAATGTTTAATTACGTATTTCTCGTTTTATGTCCTTATCGTTGCTTGTGTGTTTTCGTTTTATGTTTTTATGCATGATTGAAAACAAGCGGTTTTGTGGTTGCAAACTACTGAAGCTAGAAATGACTTAAGTTAAGACGTTGCATGTTAAAATTAGAAAATTAAAAATCCTCAATTTTAAGAATGTAAGTGGGAGTGGGTTGTGTTATATCCCCACGGCTTCCTTTACGAATTCATATGTGATGTGGATATACTTGCGCGTTGGCATTAGGAGCTTTCTTCTTATCGGATGAGTCTTTAGTCATAAGATCACTAGATTGAATTTCTAAAGGGATGACTACAGTGAGTTTAATTTGAGAACCTTGTGACACCCTCTCTATCTGAGGCGCATTAGTATCCTAAGTAACAAACTTAGAAGTCACGTAATGGCACACACTTAGTGTACCGTTTGTAGTATTCCTCCTAACGAGGTTACGCTACTTATATGTGCAAGCTAAAATCACCGAATATTAATTTCATTGATCAAAAGATCATTCGTTAGATAGTGAAATTAATGAACTTAGGTTCTTCTCGAATGAATGTGGCTTAGCGTAGACGTTCACACGATCGTAACCTGTGTGAATCCTGGTCTTAGAGATGTTAGTGGATAATTATATTGTTTTAAGGATATCAATATTTTCTAAAAAGATATAATAATGAAACTTGGCTGTTTATTTATTTTCAGTTGTCGATATGTCGTTCAATCCACTTGCTGTCATTCTGAATCAAAATAAGCTCACCGTTCCTAATTACATTGATTGGAAGCCTAGCCTGGACATTGTTCTTACTGCTGGGGGTTACAAGTACGTGCTCACTGAGGTGTGCCCTGAGACACCCAGAGATGATGCCACTCTTGAGGAGAAGGAACTATATACGAGGTGAAAGAAAGCTGATGAGATGACCATGTGCTATATTTTGGCTTCCATGTCAAATGAGTTGCATCACCAGCATCAGTTGATAACCTCAGCCTACGATATGATGACTGACCTCAACGAGATGTTTGGGCATCAGGGCAGGGCAGCCAGGTGTAATAGTCTAGGTGTTTAATCCAATTAAACAGTGGAATCCTAAACTATAAGGATCGGGTCTTACCCTTGAAGCGTAATCGGTTGCGCACATCGCCTGGCTCCTCTGAGAAGATGGCGTTTTTGTCTCCAAAATCCTTCCTCGAAGGATTCTCTACTCTTATGCACGAAAGCCTTCGCAGGTTGGTGCTAGCCAATCTTGCCTACTCCAAGAATTTGGGAAATTCTGTGCATTTTGGTTTGATGAGAATCATCAAAAATCCTCTCCCCTACAATTATATCCCTAGGATATTTGTAGAGAATTAATTTCCAAATCAGTATTATTGCCGAATATTATTTTATTGATTCCAAATCAGTTTTTAAATAATATTTACTGATTCCAAATCAGCATTAAATAACACTTTAATGATTTGGGTTATACACCAAGCCTATGGATCAACCCATGACCCATGGATCAGGCTGATGGGTCAAGAACTTCAATTGTAATTAAGTCCCTTGATTTATCAGCCCATCCCAATTGTTCCCAGGTAATTAATTGACTATTAATTAATACCACAAAACTTTTCAATAATATTTAATTAAACCATTTAATTAAATCTTATTTATTTATGTATAACAATTATACTTATTGTAGGCAAGAATCCTTACTCTGCATCATCGAACTTTCTTATGTGCGATCCTGTAGGCCCATTCCAAATTGGCAATGGATAACTCAATCTCATTGATTAATCCATAAGTCATTAGTGGTCTCTAGCAAGACATAATGACTACCCAATTCGGAATGGAGGGTCGAATGGTGATTCAACACAACCTTTCCGAGCAAACTGCGTACGATCCTCTACATCGATATCCAGCTTAGCATAAGGCATGGAGCCATCATCCTTATATAGCTAAGCGTTTACTTGATCTCTTAGTGACACTGAATCCTTCAAGCAAATGATATCCTATCATTCCTTGGGCATGGCCATGCACTTTCAGTTCACTATCAAGTGGCCAAGATATCATCTCTCACTTAAGAGAGATTTGTAGTCCCATCACTTCACCTACATATCTTAGCATGAATCATAGTGTACCCAATCATACCCATACTTGGCAACCTGTTACGGCCCCGTTAGGCGTATGTCAAAGCACACCACAATTCACCTAAGACCATGTAGTGATTTCTGGTCTTAGGATCCTAGTACCAGTACTACTCAAAAGAATCACTCATGATCTAATTAGTCCATGGAGTGTTTCTTTTGGCGGATTGATTTCATGAATTTAAATATGCACAAGGATATTACTATCATGAAATTAACTCATTTGATAAACAATCAATCAAGCGACAAATGTCTTATTTACATAAATACCCTCAAAGTATATTTACATAAATAGCCCTCATTAGGGCACATTCACCAACACCAGGCAATCAGCTATGAGGAAACTCATGAATGCCAAGATGGCTAAAGGCACCTCAGTGAGAGATCATGTGCTGGACATGATTAGCATCATCAATGAGATCGAGGTACTAGGAGGGGATATTGACTGCGAGACTCATTGCAATATCATTCTCCAGAGCTTGCCTTCCAGTTTTGAGCAATTTCGGTTGAGCTATAATATGAACTCGCTTCAGTATACTTTACCTGAACTCATGACTGCGTTGGTGTCAGTTAAAGGCCTCTTCTCTGAGAAGAAGCAAGCTTTAGCTACTATTAGACCTTTAGGTTCTTCTTCTGAGCCCAAAGCCAGAAAGCAGCAGAAGAAGAAGAAGAAGAAGAAGAAGAAGAAGAAGAAGAAGAAGAAGAAGAAGAAGAAGAAGAAGAAGAAGAATAAGAAGAAGAAGAAGAAGGGCCAGAAGGCCCAAAGGTGGTGTTGCCAAGAAGTCCAAGCCAAAAGAAAAGTACTTCAGATGTGGAAAACCAGGACATTGGAAGCCAGACTGCCCGAAGCTCAAAGGTATGAGCAATTTCACCTTTGTTACTGAGACATGTTGAGCAGTGATTCTCACAGATACTTGGTGTGTGGATTCAGGAACCCTGATCATATTTGTAATTCTTTGCAGGGGTTCCAAGTAACCCAGATGCTTAAAGATGGTGAGTTACAGGTCTACTTGGGCAATACTACCACAGTATCAGTTGTTGCAGTATGAGTGATCAAGCTTTTCTTTTCTGATTCTGTTTTGATTTTGAGAGATTGTCTATATGTACACAGTTTTAGAAAGAACTTACTTTCAGTTTCTAAACTGCTTAAGGATGGTTATAAGTTTGTTTTTACTGATACTTCTATTTATATTAGAAAGAACAAGAAACTTATATGTTCCGGTTCATTAGTTGACAATCTATTCTTAATTAAGACTAACTCCCTAGTAGTGCAAAACACATAGATTAATGACACATCATCGAATCATAGTAAGATAAAAGAGTCTCTCTCTTTGAACCAGACTTTTCTTTGGCACCTAAGACTAGGTCATTCAACCTTAGTAGGATTTAGAGGTTGGTCAATAATGAGCATTTGGGCTCATTGGAGATTGAAAGTTATCCAACATGTGAGTCTTGCTTGGAGGGTAAAATGACCAAAAGGTCTTTCAAGGCAAAGGGGTATAGGGCCAAAGAGGTTTTAGAGTTGGTTCACTCTGACTTGTGTGGACCTATGTCAATTCAGGTTAGAGGTGGTTTTGAGTATTTCATGACATTCACAGTGAGTACTCTATATATGGATACATTTACTTGATGCGCCACAAGTCTGAATGCTTTGGCAAGTTCAAAGAGTTCTGGGCAGATGTAGAGAAGTATCATGGTAAGAGTATCGAGACCTTGCGATCTGATCGTGGTGGCGAATACCTCTCTAGTGAATTTAGGACCTATTTGTCGGATGAGGTATTCAGACCCAGTTGTCTGCACCTGGCACACCCCAGCATAACGGTGTAGCAGAGAGGAGGAACAGGACTCTAATGGATATAGTTAGATAGATGAGTTATAGTGAGTTGCCCAAATCATTTTGGGGATATGCCTTGGCGACATCAGCTTATATCCTCAACCTCATACCATCTAAGACTGTGCCTTCGACCCTTGTGGAATTGTGGACTGGGCATAAGCCTAGTTTGAGACATCTCAGCATTTGGGGTTGTCCAGCACATGTGCTTAAGGCAGGTGCAGCCAAGCTAGATGCGATGTCAGAAGTTATGCTATTTGTAGGCTATCCCAGAGGAAGTATGGTGGTCTATTTTATAGTCCTTAAGATCAGAATGTGGTGGTTAGCACCAATGCTAGATTTCTAGAGGATGATTATATTCTAGATCACAAGCCCAATAGCAAGATCATATTAGAGGAGCCTAGGGGTCAGTCGAGTATTCCAGATGCACCAGTACAGAATGATACACCACAGAGTACTACACGAACTATCACAGATGATGCACCTACACAAGCTACGCCTCGTCGTAGTGGGAGGGTTGTCAGACAACCTGAGAAGCACGTGGGCTTGGAAGAGTTTTCGAATTTCATCCCTAGTGCTCACGAAGCAGACCCAATTAGCTATGATGAGGCTCTCCAGGATAAAGATGCAGATGGGTTTCGACCTATAGGGTGCAAATGGGTTTACAAGCGAAAGGGAGGATCTGACGGGAAGGTTGGGACCTTTAAGGATAGGCTTGTGGCGAAGGGGTATACTCAGAAAGAGGGTATCGATTATGAGGAGACCTTTTCCCCGGTAGCCATGCTTAAGTTGATCCGGATTCTCTTAGCCATAGTTGTTCATTTAGATTATGAGATTTGGCAGATGAACGTCAAGACAGTTTTCCTTAATGGAAGTCTTGAGGATGTTAGGTTTGAATAGTAAATCTATGCTTGTATTATACTATTTCTCAGTTAATATATCGATTGAATGTTTTAGTTTTTATGTTGTGCATATATCATCCATTTATATTATGTAATTAGATGATGACGTGTCTGGTGTGACACAGTAGATCTCATTATTGGTTAAAAGGCATAATATATAAATGAGGTTCGTAACAGAGACAGTTTTGGACACAGTGTCAGTTTAGGTTATTATGTGATTCAGTCTAGACTAATTGAGTCTTATAGATATGCCCGGGGCATATTGAACTTAACCATTTAGGATGAATTGTCTTATACTGATTTAATAAACTATTCATTCCTTGTATTCTATCTCTTAATCCCTAGACTTGAGCGAGTATGAGAATTAGACATAGTGTACTTTGATCTGCCAAAGGGTGAGGTCAATTATGGCTAATAGTCTCGGTAGGTTGGGTGTGCATGTTTAGTTACTTGGTGTGTTGTTGCTTGTCGAAAGAAAACCATGTACCGATACGTCCGGGGTGATGGTGCTCCCGAGATAAGCTCGTTATGTTTATTACACTAAACCCAGCCGGTGGACTTCTGTCCTATATTTTAAAAAGGTCGAGTGGTACTAATATCGGATTATAAGAAGTTAATTAATTAATTTATCAGTAAATTAATAAATTATCGAGCACTGTATCTTTGATGTGGGGAGATTAAAGAATAATTAATTTCATTGTTCCGAAAACAATTCTATTGTAGGATGGTAGTGCCATAATTAATCCGTTAGTGGTACGATTAATTATGTAGTGGGTTAATTGATAAAGTAGAATTAATTAATTAATTATTCCTAAGGGTTAATTAAGTAATTAACAAAGTGAAATTATTTAATTAATTAATTAAGTCTTAAGTTTCAATTAGAATTAGGAAATCCTAGAGATTAGAAAATCAAATTGGATTAGGAAATCTAATTAAATTTGTTACCTAATTGGATTTGGAAACTAATTAATTACCTAAACCCATTAGGAATGCCAATCCTAAACCAACTTGGGATCTCTCTTGTAACTCTATAAATAGACAAGAGATTGGCAATTCTACATACACAATTCATAAGTTTTCAATACAAGAAAACTAGAGAGAGAAAATCTTAGAGAGAGAATTAAAATCTTCTCAAAGTCGGATTTTTCCAACCTCCAAGCGGTGGCTCTTTTTCCCAAAACTGGCAGCCGATTTTTTATAGCAACCCAGCGACGCGTGGTTTTAGGGCGGTGGCGCGTGAGGTTTCTCAGGCAACGCGTGGTTTTCACGCGCTCGGACGGCGGCGACGGGATTTTTTTGGCGAGCTGAATGTGGTAATTGCTTATCAATTGTTCGTTAGATCATTGCCCACACAACGTACTATCAAAGTCTTGAGTCATACAAGAGAATCACCTAAGTACACGCTTCAAGAGGTATTTCTAAACTTCCGCTTTAATTAGAAATTATTTGTTGCGTGGCAAATCGAACAAGTATAAGCTAAGATCCTGCGCAATGTTATTTCAAGCAAAGATTAGAATAACTATGGTGCTAGAGCTTAGGCCTGGTCAAGAATTCCGATTCTGGAATGCATAGCACGAAAGTGAATTTTTGACCGAGCCCGGGCAGATAATCTTTCAATATCAGAGCCTGGTTTTGGCTTTGTGCTTGTTCGATTTATTGCATGTTTTTGTTTGCAGGTGGTTTACAAATCCCAGGTATTATGGTTGCACTTGTATGTTTTAATTAAACCCCGGGACATGTCCGGGTTTGATTTTTTTATGAATGCTTATAATAGTAAAACCATGTGCTGGAAGCCGTGTAGGATTAGATCAAATTTGTAGTAGTATTTTTTCTATGTAATGTCGATTTTACCTTCCCAAATGCCTTGTAGTAGGAAAATTTTTATGTAATCGAAGACGTTATGGTGGGCAACTAAAATTCGTGGGTTTTGGTTTATCATTAATTCGTAGAAAACCAAGAAAACACAGAACGAATTGCAAGAAGACCAAATAACATAGTGGGAGCATGATAGGAGACCTGGAAGTAAAATGTCGGGCGCGGGCTGTTTTTCATCTTTTTTGAGTTTTTTCCAAGATCCAACTTTCAAGACTCAATCCATCGAGTAGGGTGACAGGACACGAGATCAAGGTAGCTGATCGAAGCGATTAAAACAATAATAGTCAGAAAATTTATTTTACGTATTTATTTCCCGTATTAATAGTTTTGATTTATATGCTTTAACTTTTGTGTTGTATTTTAGATGCATAATTTAAAAGCATGCTGGTTTTATGTTTGCACATAACTTAGGATTAGTTAATTGCATGTTAAAACTGGAAAAACTCTTGTTTTAGAAATCTAAGTGGGAGCGGGTTGGTTAATATTCCCTTAGCCTCCATTACGAATTCATATGTGATGTGGGTAGACTTGCGCGTTAGGAGTAGGGTCTTCCTCCATATCGGATGAGTTTAACTATAAGATCACTAGATTATGAATTTCTAAGTAAGTTGACTAGCGTAAGTTAAAATAGGGGACATGCGATACCTTCTTCATCTGAGGCGCACTATCCTAAGGTAACATGCTCAGAAGTCATGTAATGGCACACACTTAGTGTATGATTTGTATTATTCCTCCCATCGAGGTTATGCTGCTTATTTGTATGGCTGCAAGGCACTGACTATTAGCTATATTGATCAATAGATCATTTGGTCAGATAGTATAGTTAATGAACTTGGTTCTTTTCAAAAGAATGTAGATTAGCGTAAACGTCCACACTATCGTGACTTGCGAAAATTCTGGTGAATGAGATATCGGTGGATTTAATTATTGTTTGATGGAAGTCAATAATTCTTAGAATTTTATTTTTGAAATTCTAGACTTCATTAACTGAAACATTGTCTGTTGATTTATTTACAGTCTTCGATATGACATTTAATCCGTTAGCTTCAATATTGAAAGACAACAAACTAACTAGTCCGAACTATATCGATTGGAGTCAAAATTTAGACATTGTCCTAACGGCTGAAAGCACTCCTGTGAGAGATCATGTCATTGACATGATTAGTAATATCAATGAAGTTGAGGTAGTGGGAGGTGAAATCGATGGTGAAACCAAAGTCGATATTGTTCTCCAGAACTTGCCTCAAAGCTATGAGCAGTTTTGGTTGAACTACACCATAAGTCAATTGTTGTGTACTTCATCCGAGCTCTTAGCAGAGTTGGTGGTGGCTAAAAGTCATTTTCAAGAGAAGAGGTGAGCTTTAGTCGCAGTCAAAGCTTCAGAATCTTCTTCTGAGCCTAAGGCTGGAAAGAAGAAGAGAAGCTTGTGAGAATAGCTCAAAAGCACAAATTGCGCCTAAGCTAGAGATTACAAAGGAAAAGCCAAAATGCAAGTGCTTCAAGTGTAATCAGACGAGACATTGGAAATCAGATTGTCCAAAGCTCAAAAGTATGACAGTTTCTGCCTTAATTACTGAGACATATTTAGCGGCGATTCCCACAGATACTTGGTGTGTGGATTCAGGCACCACTGACCATGTTTGTAATTCTTTGCAAGGGTTCCGAGTAACCTAGAAGCTTAGAGAAGGCGAGCTTGAAGTCTACTTGGGCGACACTACAAGAGTGTCAGTAGAAGCAGTGGGAGTATTAACTTTAATTTTCGAAAATTGTTACCAAATTATCTTTATTTACCGAGTTTTATAAAGAACTTTATTTTGGTTTCTAAACTCTTAATGAATGGTTACAAGTTTATTTTTTCTGATAAATCTGTTATTGTTAGAAAAGATGGCAAACTTATTTGTTCTGGTTCATTAGTAGACAATTTATTTGTGGTTAAATCAAATTCCCCTGTTGTGCAAAACACAGAATTGAATGGCGCATCATCTAACAGTAATAAGAGAAAAGAATCTTCTAAAATGAATCAAACCTATCTTTGGAATCTCAGGCTAGGTCATATAAACCTTAGTAGGATTCAAAGGTTAGTCGATGATGGACCATTGAGTTCATTAAAGATCGACAGTTATTCTACCTGTGAGTCTTGCTTGGAAGGTAAGATGACCAAGAGAATTTTTAAGGCAAAAGGTTATAGAGCCAAAGAAGTATTAGAATTGATTCACTCTGACTTGTGTGGACCAATGTCGGTCCAAACACGAGGTGGGTTTGAGTATTTTGTGACGTTCACAGATGATTACTCAAGGTACAGATACATTTACCTAATGCACCACAAGTCAGAATGCTTTAGTAAATTCAAAGAGTATTGGCAGATGTGGAGAAGTATCTGTTGGGATCGGAGGCATGATTTTCAAAATTTTTACGCAGCGGATTCATGCCAATTTTAATTTTAGTGTTTTAATCCTATGTTCAAAACAAGTAAACCATACCCTTGAAGCGTAATTGGTAGCTGCGTCTGGATCCTAGATTGATGTTGGTCCAAGCTTTCTGCTCCGATTACGTTTGTCACCACCAAAATCCTTTCTTGAAGGACTCTCTACTTTCAAGCACTGAAGTTATTCGCAGATCCGGTGCTAGATGTTTTTGCCTACAGAGAGAGTTTGGGATTTTGTGTATATTTTGCTTGTTCTGATTTTCTGATTGAAAATCATCATCCTACTACAATAATATCCCTAGAATATTTGTAGAGTTAAAATTTCCAAAATCAGTATTGTAATCAATCAATTATTACTTAACTGATTTAATCATATTCCAAATCAGTAAATCAGTATTATTACCAAATATTATTTTGCTGATTCCAAATCAGTATTACATAATATTTGTTGATTCCCAATCAGTATTAAATAATACCATAATGATTTGGGTTATACACCAAGCCCAGGGATCAACCCATAACCCATGAATCATGCCGATGGATCAAGAACCTCAATTGCAATTAGGTCCCTTGATTTATCAGCCCATCCCAATTTTTCTCAGGTAATTAATTAACTCTTAATTAATACCACATAACTTTTCAATAATATTTAATTAAACCATTTAATTAAATCTTATTTATTTAAGTATAACAATTATATTTATTGTAGGCAATAATACTTATTCTGCATCATCGAACTTTCTTATGTGCGTTCCTGTAGGCCCATTCTAAATTGGCAATGGATAACTCAATCTCATTGATTAATCCATAAGTCATTAGTGGTCTCTAGCAAGACATAATGACTACCCAATTCATAATTGAGGGTCGAATGGTGATTCAACACAACCTTTCCAAGCAAACTGCGTACGATCCTCTACATTGATATCCCGTTTAGCATAAGGCATGGAACCATCATCCTTATATAGCTAAACGTTTATTTGATCTCTTGGTGACACTGAATTCATCAATCAAATGATAACGCTTATCATTCCTTGGGCATGGCCATGTACTTTTCAGTTCACTATCAAGTGGCCAAGATATCATCTCTCACTTAAGAGAGATTTGTAGTCCCATCACTTCACCTATATATCTTAGCGTGACTCATAGTGTACCCAATCATACTCGTACTTGGAAACCTGTTACGGTCCCGTTAGGCGTATGTCAAAGCACACTACAATTCACCTAAGACCATGTAGTGATTTCTAGTCTAAGAATCCCCGTACGACTAATACTCAAAAGAATCACTCATGTCATCTTGATCTGTTTGGAAAGAAGCATTGGCGTAACCTTGTACGACGAGATGTTCTTGTCCTCCATACACTAGCATCAATCCTTTTGTTCTTCTTAAGTACTTTAGGATTGCTTTGACTGCAGTCCAATGAGCCATTCCTGAATCTTGCTGGTATCTGCTAGTCATGGTTAGTGCATGTGCGACATCCGGACGGATGCACAATATGGCATACATGATAGATCCTATAGCCGAGGCATATGGGACTCTACTCATTATTTTCCTCTCCTCTCTTGTTGAAGGACCTTGGTTCTTGTTCAAGAGAAGGCCATGTCTGAATGGTACCATACCATTCTTAGAGTTAGACATATTGAATCTCTTCAATATTTTGTCTATGTACCCTTCTTGACTTAGTCTTAGAAGCCTCTTAGATCTATCTCTATAGATTTTGATACCTAGTATCATTTCGGCTTCTCCTAAGTCTTTCATAGAAAATACACTTCCCAATCATTGTTTGATTTCTTTTAACATGGGAATGTCATTTCCTATGAGTAGGATGTCGTCCACATATAGGACAAGGAAAAAAATCTTGCTCCCACTAACCTTTTTGTAAACACAAGGCTCATCTTCATTCTTGATGAAACCCTAACCTTTCACTTCCTCATCAAAACGAAGATTCCAACTTCGAGATACTGGCTTTAGTCCATAGATGGACCTTTGAACCTTACATACTTGATTAGGATACTTTTGATCAATGTATCCCTCAGGTTGTTTCATATAAACATCCTTGAGTAGGTTTCCATTCAAGAAAGCCGTCTTAATATCCATCTGTCATACCTCATAGTCAAAATATGCTGCTATGGCAAGCATTGTCCTAATGGACTTGAGCATCACAATAGGGGAGAAGGTTTCATCATAGTCAATACCATGAGTCTTTCTGAAACCTTTAGCCACTAGTCATGCCTTGAAGATCCCGTCAGGTTTTAATTTGAAAATCCACTTGCAATCGACAACCTTTGCCTGAACAGGAGGATTAATCAAAGTCCACACTTTATTGTCCCTCATGGATTGCATTTCAGATTCCATGGCTTGTAGCCATTTATCTTAATCTGGACTTTCTAAAATCTTGATCATCAGTCATGAGAAATCCATATCTCTTGGGTTCATGACGAGATCTACTAGACCTTCTAGGTTCTTGTGTTGTTAACTCAGGTTGCTCATCTTCATGAGTTTCCATGTCAACTTCCATCTGAGTTTCTGTAAATCATTCTCTTGTGGTTCTTGAACTTCTCCGAGTTCTTTTCTACTCCCACTGTCTTTCTTGTGCAGAAATTCTTTCTCTAAGGAAGTAGCTCCTCGAGCAACAAACACTTTGTTCTCAGTTGGGTTGTAGAATTGATATACTTTGGTTCCCTTAGGATATCCCACAAATAGGCATTTGTCAGTTTTAGGTTCAAGCTTATTACTTTGTAAACATTTTACATGAGCTTGACAACCCCAAACTCATAGATAAGACATATAGGGCTTCCGACCAATCCATATCTCATATGGAGTCTTATCTACTGCCTTAGATGGAATACAATTCAATAAGTAGGTAGCAAAAATGAGAGCATAACCCCAAAAGGATGTAGGGAGAGTTGCTTAGTCCATCATTGATCAAACCATATCTAATAGGGTCCGATTTCTACTTTTGGATACACCATTCCATTGAGGTATTCCCGGTGGAGTCAGCTTTGAAACAATTCCACAGTGTTTTAGATAGGCATTGAACTCATCACTTAGGTATTCACCTCCTCGATCAGAGAGAATAACCTTAATCATTCTATCCAACTGATTTTCAACTTCATTTTTAAACTCTTTGAACCTTTCAAAAGTTTCACTTTTGTACCTCATTAAGTAGACATAATCATATCTATTATGGTCATCAGTAAGAGTCACGAAGTATTCAAATCCACCTCTAGCTTGTGTGCTCATTGGTCCACATACATCCGTATGTATTAGAGCCAATAGCTCACTTGTTCTTTCACCTTGCTTGTTGAAAGGACTTTTTGTCATTTTGCCTTGCAAGCAGGGTTCACAGGTATCATATGATTCAAAATCAAACAACCCAAACACTCCATCCTTGTGAAGCTTTTGAACTCGCTTCTCATTTGCATGGCCTAATCGACAATGCCAAAGGTATGTTGGACTTAAATCATTTTTAGTTGATTTAGCTTTCTTTTCTATTTTATAGACTGGTTTTTCTTTGGTCAAATCTAAGACATACAGACCGTTACACATATTTGTAACTTCTTATAAAATATCATTTCGATATAAAGATAACGAATTATTCTCAATAATAAATCGAAAACCTTTATTATTCTAAACTAGAAACTGAAATAATATTTCTGCTCAAAGCAGGTACATAATAACAATTTTCAAGTTCGATATTTAAACTAGAAGGTAAAGACAAATTATAATCTCCAACTTCAACAGCAGCAACTCCTGCCCCGTTGCCCACTCGGAGATCTACTTCACCTTTCTTTGTCATCCTTCTATTTCTGAGTCCCTGCACATTAGTACAAATGTGAGCCCCACAACCAGTATCTAATACCCATGAGGTGGACATAGAAAGATTAATTTCTATAACAAAGATACCTGAAGCTGAAGGATTGCTTTCGAGAAACTTTTTGCAGTCACTCTTCCAATGACCCTTCTATTTACAGAAGAGACATGTATCATCCTTTTTGGATCTTGTCTTAGCAGGAGGAGCTTGTGGTTGGGAAGCAGTCTTACTGCGAGCTTTCTTGTTCTGCCCAACTGTGGCCTTGCCTTTAAACTTCCTCTTCCCTTTACCTTTATCTACTACAAACACTGGCGTCGCCTTCTTAAGGGTCTTCTCAGTGTTCTTTAACATGCCATAGAGCTCAGGAATGCTCCAATCCATGTTGTGCATATTGTAGTTCACCACAAAATCATTGTATTCATCAGGCAATGATGCCAAGATGATATCAATGGCCAAATCCCTAGGAAGGGTTGCATTCAATCGCTCTAGGGTATCAATGTACCCTTTCATCTTGATTAAATGTGTGATAACTGACGAACCCTTCGCCATCTTGCACGAAATTAAAGCTTTTATCGTAACGAACCTTTCGTTAAGGGCTTGTTCACGGAACATCTCCGTTAGTGACTCGTAAATTCGAAAGGCTTCCGAATTCATGAACTGCTTTTGAAGCTCGCCCATCATAGACATGAGCATCAAGCAAGTCACATCATCAGAGTCCCTTTTCAGCTTATCCCAGGCTCGTTGAACAGTTTTCGAAGCATTTTGTGGTGGTTCAGGTAAGGCGGTCTCTAAGACATGTAGCTTCCTTTCTTGCTTGAGAACTATTCTCAAGTTTCTTTCCCAATCTAAAAAGTTTGGTCCAACCAATTTATCCTTATCCAATATACTTCTTAGAGTAAAGTTTGAGATGACATTAGTGCTAGATGATGCCATTTCTACAAAGAATAAATGCAAAATATTAGAATGAGTTTTGAAAAAATGTTTTCCACAATAGCCAAAATTGAAATCCCTAACAATTTTGTGATGGTGCTAGATTGTGGGCCAAAAATCCACAAAGAGTTAACCCCAGTCTTGCTTTGGCAAGTATTATAGGGATAGGGCTCTTTTGGTAGGCAACATTCAAATTACATTCCATGTAATATAACGTTTTCCAATTGCATACCATGCAACTTTTCGGTGATAGGATGAACATTCCAAATGTTTGACACCATCCTATCTTTGCAAAATTAATCACTAGTCAACTTATCGGGTCAAGCTGTGATTAATTTTCCCAAGTCAAATCATCCCTCGAGGCATCAGATCAATAAATACCCAAACAGTTTTTTCACATAGTGGTAGTGAGTAAAGTTGGGCACCTATTATGTGACAACCCGCCGCACGAAGAAAACCTGAGGCCCTTGGGCTCTCCAAGTCCAGAGACGTTCGACGCTCTGGCGAGCCCCCAAGTATGAAAGCAAAATCAACTCGGGTTTTTGGGATTTTAGTTTGATCGGCTTAACATGCATTTTTCGTTTTAGCATTCATTTGGTATATCAAATAAATAAAATGATAAATGCAATGAATTGGGCTCTAGTCTATTACAGAGCCTTTTAAAATTCTTCATATTTGGGTCTTCATTGTTGGGCTTCCGTTCCTGGGCTCCACCATGGACTCCTCTTGGAAACTCCTCTTGGGCCAAAATATTACATAAAATTTTAATAGGCACGTAGGCCCAAATTCAAATGGCTCGCAGGCCCCAACTTTTAAAAACATTAATAAGCCTAATTCATGCTTTAAAACACATAAATGCATATGCTCATACAAGCCCGTTTTAATCTAAACCGATTAAATTTAAGGATTGTGTAACTATTACAAAATTAAAATTGATCGTGTCATAATCAATTTTAATCAATCCCTTTTTGTTCATTTTTCATTTAACCAAAATGACGCATGAACATGTAAGGATCTAGGCATGCATGTTTCCAAAATCATGCTACGCAAAAGCCTAAAATTCTGTGAAAAACGGGTCTTACTCTTGAAGCGTAATTGGTTGCACTCGTCACCTGGCTCCCTTGAGAAGATTGCGTTCACCAACAATTCACGCGAATTGTCTCTACGATCTTGCATTGGAGCCTCTCAGAATTGGTGCTAGCCAAAAATCTTGCATGCAAAAGAGAAAAATGATTTTTCTCTGGAAGAATGTTTTGGAAGAGAGAGAGAAAGAGTTTTCCCAAAACTTTTTTCCTGTGTTTCAAAACAGAATCAGTAAAAAAAATCACCCCCTCTTCACAGATACGTCTCTGCTCTTTTTTATAAAAGAGTTAAGACTTATCTGTTAATTTAAATAAATATTAATCAATTAATAATAATTAATTAATTAATAATTATTTATTGAGTTGGGTTTAACCAACACCATGGATCAACCCATTGACCCATGGATCAGGTTTATTGATCAAGAACCTTAATTCACAATTAGGCCCCGTGATTTGTCAGCCAAATTCAATTCTTCCTAGGTAATTAATTAACTCTTAATTAATACCATAAAACTCTTCAATAATATTTAATTAAACTATTTAATTAAATATTATTCATTTAAATATAACTCTTATATTTATTACAGGCAATTTAATTAATTCTGAATCATCAAACTCACTTATGTGCGATCCTGTAGACCCACTCCAAATTGACAATAAATAAATTAATCTCATTAATTTATCCATAAATAATTAGTGGTCTCTAGCAAGACATAATGACTACACAATTCAGAGTGGATGGTCGAATGGTGATTCAACACAACCTTCCGAGTATACTACGTACTGTCCTCTACATTGATATCCAGTTTAGCATAAGGCATGGAACCAATCATCCTTATATAACTAAACGTTTTACTTGATCTCTTAGTGACACTGAACTTAATCAAGCAAATGATAACCCTTATCATTTCTTGGTCACGGCCATGCACTTCTCAGTTCACTATCAAGCGGCCAAAATATCATCTCTCATTTAAGAGAGACTTGTAGTCTCATCACTTCACCTACATACCTTAGCGTGACTCATAGTGTACCCAATCATACCCGTACTTGGCAACCTGTTATGGTCCCGTTAGGCATATGTCAAAGCACACTCTAATTCACCTAAAACTATGCAGTGATTTCTGGTCTAAGGATCCTCGTACGAGTACTACTCAAAAGAATGACTCATGATCTAAAAGTCCATGGAGTGTTTCTTTTGGCGGATCGATTTCATGAAATTCAATATGCACAAGAATATAATTACATGAAATTAACTCATCAGATAAATAATCAATCAAACGACAAATATCTTACTTACATAAATAACCCTCAAAGTTTATTTATATAAATAGCCCTCAAAAGGGCACATACACCAACAATCTCCCACTTGCCCGTTGAAAGGCTATGTCCTAAACTGTTTAAGACCAAGCTCTATTACATGTCTATCAAACTTCGACTGCGGTAGAGCTTTTGTGAGAGGATCTGCTACATTGTCGTCTAACCCTATTTTGCACACTTTCACATCTCCTCGATCGATGATCTCTCGGATGAGGTGAAACCTTCTGAGTATGTGTTTGGTTTTCTGGTGTGACCGAGGCTCCTTAGCTTGTGCGATGGCCCCGTTATTATCATAGAACAAGTCTATCGGATCTTGGATACTCGGTATCACTCTGATATCAGACACGAACTTTCTCAACCAAACAGCTTCATTTGCAGCATCCGATGCAGCAATATACTCAGATTCTATTGTAGAGTCGGCTGTGGTATCTTGCTTCGAGCTTTTCCAACTCACTGCACCGCTATTCAGGTTAAACAGATAACCTGATTGTGACTTCATGTCATCTTGATCTGTCTGGAAAGCAGCATCAGTGTAACCTTGTACGATGAGTTGTTCTTGTCCTCCATACACTAGCATCGATCCTTTAGTCCTTCGCAAGTACTTTAGGATTGTTTTGACTACAGTCCAATGAGCCATTCCAGGATCTTGTTGGTATCTGCTAGTCATGCTCAGTGCATGTGCGACATCCCGGTGGGTACACAACATGGCATACATGATAGATCCTATTGCCGAAGCATATGGGACTCTACTCATTGTATCCATCTCCTCTCTTGTTGAAGGACCTTTATTATTCTTCAAGAGAAGGCCATGTCTGAATGGTACCATATCATTCTTAGAGTTAGACATATTGAACCTCTTCAATATTTTGTCTATGTACCCTTCTTGACTTAGTCCTAGAAGCCTCTTTGATCTATCTCTATAGATTTTGATACCCAGTATCATTTCAGCTTCTCCTAAGTCTTTCATAGAAAATACACTCCCTAACCATTGTTTGATATCTTTCAACATGGGAATGTCATTTCCTATGAGCAAGATGTCGTCCATATATAGGACAAGAAAAACATTCTTGATCCCACTAACCTTCTTGTAAACACAAGGCTTATCTTCATTCTTTATAAAGCCATAACCTCTTACTGCCTCATCAAAGCGAAGATTCCAACTTCGAGATGCTTGCTTCAACCCGTAGATAGACCTCTAAAGCTTACATACTCGATTAGGATACTTTTGATCGATGTATCCCTCGGGTTGTTTCATATAAACATCCTCGAGTAGGTTTCCATTTAGGAAAGCCGTCTTAACATCCATCTGCCATACCGCATAGTCAAAATATGCTGCTATGGCAAGCATTGTCCTAATGGACTTGAGCATCACGATAGGGGAGAAGGTTTCATCATAGTCTATACCATGAGTCTATCTGAAACCTTTAGCCACTAGTCGTGCCTTGAAGATCCCGCCTAGTTTTAACTTGAAAATCCACTTGCAATCGACAACCTTTGCCTGAACAGGAGGATCAATCAAAGTCCATACTTTATTGTCCCTCATGGATTGTATTTCAGATTTCATTGCTTGTAGCCATTTATCTGAATCTGGACTTTCTAAAACCTGTTTGTAGTTCACGGGCTCATTAGAGTCCACCAAGATCAAATCTTGATCGTCAGTCACGAGAAATCCGTATCTCTCAGGTTCATGACGAGATCTACTAGACCTTCTAGGTTCTTGTGTTGTTGACTCAGGCTGCTCATCTTCATGAGTTTCAATGTCAACTTTCATCTGAGTTTTTGTAGATCATTCTACATTCTCTTGTGGTTCTTGAACCTCTTCAAAATTTATTCTACTCCCACTGTCTTTCTTGTAGAGAAAATCTTTCTCTAAGAAAGTGGCTCCTCGAGCAACAAACACTTTGTTCTCAGTTGGATTGTAGAATTGATATCCTTTTGTTTCCTTAGGATATCCCACAAACAGACATTTGTCAGTTTTATGTTCAAGCTTATTACTTTGTAAACGCTTTACATGAGCTTGACAACCCCAAACTCGTATATAGGACATATAGGGTTTTTGACCCGTCCACATCTCATATGGAGTCTTATCTACTGCCTTAGATGAATTCGATTTAGTAAGTAGGCTGCTGAAAGGAGGGCATAACCCCAAAAGGACATAGGGAGAGTTGTTTGGCTCATCATAGATCGAACCATATCTAATAAGGTCTGATTCCTCCTCTCGGATACACCATTCCATTGAGGTGTTCCTGGTGGAGTCAGCTGTGAAACAATTCCACACTGTTTTAGATAACCATCGAACTCATCACTTAAGTATTCACCTTCCCGATTGGAGCGAATAGCCTTGATCTTTCTATTCAACTAATTTTCTACTTCGTTTTTAAACTCTTTGAACTTTTCAAAAGTTTCACTTTTATACCTCATTAAGTAGACATAACCATATCTACTATAGTCATCGGTAAAAGTCACGAAGTATTCAAATCCACCTCTGGCTTGTGTGCTCATTTGTCCACATACATCTGTATGTATTAGAGCCAATAGCTCACTAGTCCTCTCGTCTTTCTTGCTGAAAGGACTCTTCGTCATTTTTCCTTGCAAACAGGGTTCACATGTGTCATATGATTCGAAATCAAATGACCCAAGCACTCCATCCTTATGAAGTCTTTGAACTCGCTTCTCATTTGCATGGCCTAAACGACAATGCCACAGATATGTTGGACTTAAATCAGATTGAATTAATTTGGCTTTCTTTTCAATGTTATAAACCGGTTTCTCTTGGTTAAATCCAAGATATATAGGCTGTTGCATAAATTTGCAACTCCGTATAAAACATCATTTTGATATAAAGACAACGAATTATTACCAATAATAAAACGAAATCCTATAATATCCAAACAAGAAATTGAAATAATATTCCTACTCATAGTAGGTACATAATAACAATTTTCTAAAACAATGTTTAAACCGGAAGGTAAAGACAAAGTGTAATCTCCAACTTCAACAGCTGCAACTCTTGCCCCGTTGCCCACTCGGAGATCTACTTCGCCTTTCTTTGTCATCCTTCTATTTCTGAGTCCCTGCACATTAGTACAAATGTGAGCCCCACATCCGGTATCTAATACTCATGAGGTGGACATAGAAAGATTAATTTCAATAACAAAGATACCTGAAGCCGAAGGATTCTGTTTCTTCTCTTCAAGAAACAGCTTGCAGTTTCTTCTCCAATGCCCCTTTTGATTGCAATGGAAACATGCAGCGTCCTTCTGAGCATTTTTCTTAGCAGGAGGAGTTTGAGGCTGAGCCTTAGGAGCAGTCTTACTGCGAGGCTTCTTGTTTTCAGCAACTTTTGCCTTGCCTTTAAACTTTCTCTTGTTGCCCTTACCTTTTTCTACAACAAGTACTGGCATTGCCTTCCGAAGGGTTTGCTCAGTATTTTTAAGCATTCCATGGAGCTCAGGAATCGTCCTCTCCATGTTATACATGTTGTAGTTCACCACAAAGTTATTGTAATCATCAGGCAGTGAAGCCAAGATGATGTCAATGGCTAACTCTCTAGCAAGAGGTGCATTTAATCTCTCTATGGTATCAACATACCCCTTCATCTTGATCAAATGCGTGTTCACTGACGAACCCTTCATCATCTTGCACGAGATCAATGTTTTTATCGTAATGAACCTTTCGTTACGGGCTTGTTCACGAAACATTTCCATTAGTGACACATAAATTTGGAACGCTTCCAAATTCATGAATTGCTTCTAAAGCTCGCCTGACATAGTCGTGAGCATCAGGCATGTCACGTCATCAAAATCGCTTTTCAGCTTTTCCCATGCTCATTGAACAGCAGCCGTAGCATTTACAGGTGGTTCAGGTAAAGTGGCGTCTAAGATATTTAGCTTCCTTTCTTGTTTGAGAACAATTCTCAAGTTTCTTTCCTAATCTAAGAAGTTTAGACCAACAAGTTTTTCTTTGTCCAAAATACTTCTTAGAGTGAGATTAGACGTAACATTAGTGCTAGTAGATGCCATTTCTACAAAAGAAAAATGCAAAATATTAGAATGAGTTTTAAAATATTTTCCACAATAGCCAAAATTGAAATCCCAAACAATTTTGTGTTGGTGCCAGATTGTGGCCCGAAAATCCACAAAGAGTCAACCCCAGTCTTACTTTGGCAAGTATCGTAGGGATTGAGCTCTTTTGGTAGGCAACGTTCAAATCACATCTCATGTAATTTAAACGATTTCCAATTGCATCACTATGCAACTTTTTGGTGATAGGATGAACATTCCAAATGTTTGACACCATCCAATCATTGCAAAATCAATCCTAGTCAACTTATCGGGTCAACTAGGACCAATTTTCCTAAGTCAAACCATCCCTTGAAGCCTCATATCAATAAAGACCCAAACAGTTTTTCACACTATAGTGGTAGTGAGTAAAGTTGGGCTAGCCCAAACAGTTTTTCACACTATAGTGGTAGTGAGTAAAGTTGGGCTTTTATTACATGACAACTCGCCTCACGAAGAAAATCTGAGGCCCTTGGGCTCTCCAAGTCCGTCAGTCGTTCGACGATTTGACGAGCCCCCAAGTATGGAAGCAGACTTAGGTATTTAGGGATTTTATTTTGAACGGCTTAGCATGCATTGTCGTTTTTCATTTATTCACAAAACATAAAATAAAATTGCGAAAATGCGATGAATTGGGTTCTAATCTATTACAGGGCTTTTTAAGAAAAACATCTTCTTTTAGGCTTCCATGGTTGGGCTTCCGTTCCTGGGCTCTACCATGGACTCCTTTGGAACCTCCTCTTTTGGCCTAACTATTACATAATTATTTTAATAGACACGCAAGCCCATATTCAAAATGGCTCGCAGGCCCCAAAATTAAAATAATAAATTTTAAGCCCAATTCATGCATGGAAAAACACGCAAATGCATATGCTTCATACAACCCAATTTTAATTAAGCCGAATCATTTAATTAGGGATTGTGTAACTCTTACACTATTAAAATTGATCGTGTCATGATCAATTTTAATCAATCTCATGTTCATTCATTTTAATCGAATGATGCATGAACATACCAATAATGCGTGCAATTATTTAAACACTTTAAACGAAAATGAATAAATAAATAAAAACATAATAATTAATTAACTAATCTTATTAATTATTTATTTATTTATTTATTCATCTAATTATCCAATTTTATTAAGATAATCAGTCTAATTTTAAAATTTAAATATTTCTAATTATCCTAATCTCATTAAGATAATTATTCAAAATTCTGAATTTTAAAATTCTATAGGATAAGAATTAAATTTAAATCTAATCCTATCTTATCTGTTTGATAATATTTTATTTTATCTTAATAATTAAATCTTATCAATTAAAATCTGATAATATCTTTTAATTTATCGAAAATCATAAATTAAAATTTTTATCAAATTTTAAAATTCAGAAAAAATAAGATTTTCTGAAAATTTTAGGGCAAATCTGTAATTAACAAAAATTCTTGGGCTAGGGTTTTAAAGATTAAAACTGCTGGGGTTGTTTTTGCAAATTTTTAAAACAATTTTTAAAATTGGCATTTCCGGGACTATGGGGTGCGGCAGGGGCAATTTGGTCATTTCACCCAATTAGGGCACTAGCCTCCCGCCGCCTCATTTCTTCTTCCCTGATCGCGCTGCCGGCGTCTTGTCTGCGATTTCCGGTGAACGCTTCGCCTCTTTCGGCGCTGCGTCGTCTCTTCGCCCAGGCCTGACCCCGATCACATTGAAGCCCACCTCGGCGATTCATCGATCGAAAAAAATCGAAGACCGTGACCGGCCGTGAAACCCCGCGCGGCAGAACGAACGAAGAACCCAGTTCTCCATCGATTCATTTCCCCGCGGCACGAGGAACCTTTCCCCGGCCTTAACGAAACAACCGGCGCGAGGAAACTTTCCCCGATGGTTCGTTTCCAACCGTTTAAAAAAAAAAAAAACAAGCGAAGTTGCCTTCTTCATTTTCCCATTTTAAAATCCGGCGAAGCGGTTTTCATAAACCCAGAAAATTCTTTCCAAAAATCTTTGCAATCAAAACGTTTTTGATACCCCAATCAACACTAAATGGTTCCCCAAGGAGGATAGACCAAAACCCAAAGAAAAATTTAGGCCAAAAAAAAATTTCGAAATGGGCATCGATTTTCCGGTGAGATTCCGACCGGCCGGAACCATTCCGGCAGTCGGGACACCCACCTTCGGCACTCAATTCCCAGAAACCGGCCGCCCCAGTTTTTCAAAAAAAAAAAAAACATAAAACCAAAAAAAAAATGTTTCTTGGTCAAAATTCTGATGAATTTTTTTTTCTTATACCCGATTTTCAACTTTTGTTTCAATTAAAACACTTTTAATTAAAACAAAATTAAACATGGCTCTGATACCACTGTAAGGATCTAGGCATGCATGTTTCCAAAATCATGCTACGAAAAAGCCTAAAATTATGTGAAAAATGGGTCTTACCCTTGAAGCGTAATCGGTTGCGCTCGTCACCTGGCTCCCTTGAGAAGATTGCGTTCACCAACAATTCATGCGAATTGTCTCTACGATCTTGCACTGGAGCCTCGCAGAATTTGTGCTAGCCAAAAATCTTGCCTGCAAAAGAGAAAAACGATTTTTCTTTGGAAGAATAAATTGGAAGAGAGAGAGTTTTCTCAAAACTTTTTTTCCCGTGTTTCAAAACAGAATCAGTAAAAAGAATCACCCCCCTTCACAGATACGTCTCTGCTCTTTTTTATAAAAGAGTTAAGACTTATATGTTAATTTAAATAAATATTAATCAATTAATAATAATTAATTAATTAATTATTATTTATTGAGTTGGGTTTAACCAACACCATGGATCAACCCATTGACCCATGGATGAGGCTGATGGGTCAAGAACCTTAATTCACAATTAGGCCCCATGATTTGTCAGCCCAATTCAATTCTTCCTAGGTAATTAATTACTTCTTAATTAATACCATAAAACTCTTCAATAATATTTAATTAAATATTATCCATTTAAATATAACTCTTATATTTATTACAGGCAATTTAATTAATTCTGAATCATCAAACTCACTTATGTGCGATCCTGTAGGCCCACTCCAAATTGACAATGAATAAATTAATCTCATTAATTTATCCATAAATCATTAATGGTCTCTAGCAAGACATAATGACTACACAATTCAGAACGGAGGGTCGAATGGTGATTCAACACAACCTTCCGAGTATACTACGTACTGTCCTCTACATTGATATCCAGTTTAGCATAAGGCATGGAACCAATCATCCTTATATAACTAAACGTTTTACTTGATCTCTTAGTGACACTGAACTTAATCAAGCAAATGATAACCCTTATCATTTCTTGGGCACGGCCATACACTTCTCAATTCACTATCAAGCGGCCAAGATATCATCTCTCATTTAAGAGAGACTTGTAGTCCCATCACTTCACCTACATACCTTAGCGTGACTCATAGTGATTTCTGGTAACCTATTACGGTCCCGTTAGGCATATGTCAAAGCACACTCTAATTCACCTAAGACTATGCAGTGATTTCTAGTCTAAGGATCCTCGTACTAGTACTACTCAAAAGAATCACTCATGATCTAAAAGTCCATGGAGTGTTTCTTTTGGCGGATCGATTTCATGAAATTCAATATGCACAAGAATATAATTACATGAAATTAACTCATCAGATAAATAATCAATGAAACGATAAATGTCTTACTTACATAAATAACCCTCAAAGTTTATTTACATAAATAGCCCTCAAAAGGGCACATACACCAACAGAACATGCTTGTGATAATTATGATGTTTCACACACATAATTTAAACAATTTAAATTAAAAACATCATAAAATAAATAAATAAATAATTAAAAATTAAACAAATTAATTAATCTGATTAATTAATTAATTATTATTTTATTTATTTATTTATTTTTATTTAATCTAATTATCTTAATCTTATTAAGATTTGCTAGGATAATAATTTTAAGTCAAAATTTAATCCTATCTCTAATCTGATAAGATATTTAATTTTATGCTAAATTAAAATAAATCTTATCAAATTAAATTAAAATTTCAGAAGAACCTTTTTCCTGAAAATTTAGAGGCAATTTCATAATTAACCAAAGTTCTGGGCTTAGGGTTTGGAAGGAACAAAACTGTTGGGGCTATTTTTATAATTTTTAGAATTTTAAGGTTTGGCAGCCTAGGGTTTTAAGGTTGCGGCGGGGGCATTTAGGTAATTTTAGCCCCAGGGCTTTTGCCACCCGCCACTTCCTTTATTGTCTTCCCCGATGGTATCTCTGTTTTTCTGATTAGCCGTCCGGCATCATTGATGAACAACGATGCTCGCCGTTCATCTTCTCCGGTCGCGCTCTCTTATCCGGTCAAAGGCGAATCCTCTTCCATTGAAGATCTGATTCCTTGACCATTTGAAAAATGACCAAAAACAAAAACATGTCGGCATCCCATTTTTTCGATCGTAAACCAGCTCCGACTAAAACCCATTTGAAACCAACGAAAAACCTCAGAACCATTCTAGGATTTTAGTTTTTCCGATTGAAAAACAATCCGACAACAATCAGCCCAAAAAAAAAAAAAAAAAATCATACCCAAAATCCAATTTTTCTTTGCTTCCCGATTTCTGACCAAAAAGCCCAGACTACGGTGATTTTCGTTTTTGAAACTCAGAAAACAATATAACCCATTTTGTTAGAATGGTTTTTCCGGTGAATAAAACCTATAAAAGAAACAACAACAGCCCAGCAAATAATTCTTTCCCTAAAAAAAAAAATAGAAAACCCAAACACTGTAAACACTTTCCGGGAAGAAAACCCCAAAATTAGATTTGAGTTCCAAACCAAAACCATAAGCTTCCCTTTTTCGCCAAATCGGTTTTCCGGCAGAAAGTATTAAATAGCCCAGATTTAAAAATTAATTTTCGACAAGGAAACCTAGAAACAAAACCCATCACCGAAACCCTTCTGTTGAAATCAGTTTCCCGACGAACACCCAGAAACCCCGAAATCCAAAAATAAAAAATTTCTCCTTTTTGAAACCAATTTTCAATCGAGGGAATTTTTTGGGTAATAAGAAAAATTAATTTTCAACACAAACAATTTGCTTGAATCAATTAATTTTAATATTAACACTAAAATGTTTTGAACCTAGCTCTGATACCACTGTTGGGATCGGAGGCATGATTTTCAAAATTTTTACGCAGCGGATTCCTGCCAATTTTAATTTCAGTGTTTTAATCCTATGTTCAAAACAAGTAAACCATACCCTTGAAGCGTAATTGGTAGCCGCGTCTGGATCCTAGATTGGTGTTGGTCCAAACCTTCTGCTCCGATTACGTTTGTCACCACCAAAATCCTTCCTTGAAGGACTCTCTACTTTCAAGCACTGAAGTTCTTCGCAGATCCGGTGCTAGCCGTTTTTGCCTACAGAGAGAGTTTGGGATTTTGTGTATATTTTTCTTGTTCTGATTTTCTGATTGAAAATCATCATCCTACTACAATAATATCCCTAGGATATTTGTAGAGTTAAAATTTTCAAAATTAGTATTGTAATCAATCAATTATTACTTAACTGATTTAATCATATTCCAAATCAGTATTATTACCAAATATTATTTTGCTGATTCCAAATCAGTATTACATAATATTTGCTGATTCCAAATCAGTATTAAATAATACCTTAATGATTTAGGTTATACACCAAGCCCAGGGATCAACCCATTACCCATGGATCATGCTGATGGATCAAGAACCTCAATTGCAATTAGGTCCCTTGATTTATCAGCCCATCCCAATTTTTCTCAGGTAATTAATTAACTCTTAATTAATACCATAGAACTTTTCAATAATATTTAATTAAACCATTTAATTAAATATTATTTATTTAAGTATAATAATTATATTTATTGTGGGCAATAATACTTATTCTGCATCATCGAACTTTCTTATGTGCGATCCTGTAGGCCCATTCTAAATTGGCAATGGATAACTCAATCTCATTGATTAATCCATAAGTCATTAGTGGTCTCTAGCAAGACATAATGACTACCCAATTCATAATGGAGGGTCGAATGGTGATTCAACACAACCTTTCCGAGCAAACTACGTACGATCCTCTACATTGATATCCCATTTAGCATAGGGCATGGAACCATCATCCTTATATAGCTAAACATTTATTTGATCTCTTAGTGACACTGAATTCATCAAGCAAATGATAACGCTTATCATTCCTTGGGCATGGCCATGCACTTTTCAGTTCACTATCAAGTAGCCAAGATATTATCTCTCACTTAAGAGAGATTTGTGGTCTCATCACTTCACCTACATATCTTAGCGTGACTCATAGTGTACCCAATCATACCCGTACTTGGCAACCTGTTACGGTCCCGTTAGGCGTATGTCAAAGCGCACTACAATTCACCTAAGACCATGTAGTGATTTCTGGTCTATGGATCCTCGTACGAGTACTACTCAAAAGAATCACTCATGATCTAAAAGTCCATGGAGTGTTTCTTTTGGAGGATCAATTTCATGAAATTAAATATGCACAAGAATATAATTATCATGACACTAACTCATTTGATAAATTATCAAACAGATGACAAATGTCTAAATTAGCCCTCAAAAGGGTATACACCAACAGCATCATGGTAAGAGTATCAAGACACTACGATCAGATCGAGGTGGTGAGTACCTGTCTCACGAATTTCAAGAATACCTCGGTGAGGTTGGAATTCAGTCTCAGTTGTCTGCACCTGGCACACCACAACAGAACGGTGTAGCGGAAACAAGAAACAAAACTCTCATGGAAATGGTCAGGTCAATGATGAGCTATAGTGATTTTTCGAGTTCTTTATGGGGATATACCTTAGAAACTGCATTGTACATTCTAAATCTTGTACTATCTAAAACCGTGCCTTCAACCCCTACAGAGTTATGGAACGGGCACAAGCCCAGTCTAAGACTTCTCAGAATTTGGGGTTGTCCAGCACATGTGCTTAAGGCAAATACAACTAAGTTAGATGCAAGAACAGAAGTAATGCTGTTTGTAGGATATCCTAGAGGGACGAAAGGTGGTCTGTTCTATAGTCCTAAAGATCAGAAGGTGATAGTTAGCACTAACGCCAGGTTTCTAGATGAAGACTATATTCTAGATCACAAGCCCAAGAGTAAGATAGTACTAGAAAAACTTGGAAAATAATCTGATAATCCTGATGTGCCAGCACAAGTAGATACACCACACACTGCACAAGATATCACAGATGATGCGGCTACACAGGTGGTGCCTCATAGTGGGAGGGTTGTAAGACAGCCTGATAGGTTCATTGGCGTGGGACAAGCCTCTAACTTCATCCCAGGCACACCTGAACCAGATCTGGTGAACTATAATGAGGCTCTCCAAGATAAAGATGCAGAATCTTGGCGAAAAGCAATGATATCCGATATGGATTCAATGGACCACAATCAAGTCTGGGAGGATGTGACCTGCCTGATGGTTTCAAACACGTTGGATATAAGTGGGTTTACAAACGCAAGGGAAGATCTGACGGAAAGGTTGAAACCATTAAAGCTAGGCTTGTGGCGAAGGGGTATACTTAGAAAGAGTGAATCGATTATGAGGAAACCTTCTCCCTGTTACCATGCTTAAGTCGATCCAGATTCTCTTGGTTATAGCTTCTCATTTAGATTATGAGATATGACAGATGGATGTCAAGAGAGCTTTCCTAAACGGAAATCTTGAGGAAACCATCTTCATGCAGCAACCAAAGGAATTCGTTGAAAAATGCCAAGAGCATAAGGCTTGTAGGCTTAAGAGGTCCATTTACGGACTTAAGCAGCCATCCAGATCATGGAACATCCGGTTCGATGAGGTGATCCAATCCTACGGATTTACTCAGTGCCCAGATGAACAATGTGTATACCGCAGGCGTGATGGAAACGCAATGGTGTTTCTTGTGCTTTATGTAGATGACATTTTACTGATTGGCAACAATAAGAAAGTGTTATCAGAAGTAAAGGCATGGTTGTCCAAACAGTGTGATATGAAAGACTTAGGAGAAGCGGGACATATCCTTGGGATCAAGATAATTTGAGATCGTAGAAAACGTTCATTAACACTCTCTCAAGCTTCATACATAGACATGATTCTGGCGCATTTTAACATGCAGAACTCCAAGAAAGATTTTCTACCTTTCAGACATTGAGTGCATCTATCTATAGAACAGTCTCCCAAGATTGTTGAGGAGATAGAAGCCGTGAAGTCAGTTCCTTATGCTTCGGCAGTAGGAAGTCTCATGTATGCAATGTTATGTACGAGGCCTGATATCTGTTATGCTGTTGGCATTGTAAGCAGATATCAGAGTAACCCTGGCAAAGCTCACTGGGAGGACCTAAAATGCATTCTCAAGTATTTGCGCAAAACGAGAGAACAAGTGTTGGTCTATCAGGCGCTTGAGCTGGTACCCCGAGGTTACACAGACTCAGATTTCCAAAGTGACAGGGATAAGAGCAAGTCTACCTCAGGGTATGTGTTTACTTTGGGAGGTGGAGCCATAGTCTGGCGAAATGTCAAGCAGAAATCCGTGGCAGACTCTACCATGGGGGCTGAATACGTTGCCACATCAGAGGCAGCAAAAGAAGCAGTGTGGCTCAAAAACTTTCTAATGAACTTAAATGTGATTCCTGATTTGTAGAAGTCGATCATAGTGTACTGTGACAACAACGGTGCAGTAGCAAACTTGAAGGAACCATGAGCCCACAAGGCGAGTAAACATATGCAGCGCAAGTACCACCTAATACAAGATATCGTGAAGAGGAAAAGCATGGTCGTGGCTAAGATAGCATCAGAAGATAACCTTGCAGATCTTTTCACGAAGACATTGACTGCAAAAGTCTTTGAGGCTCACGTGGAGGGCATGGGGATCAGATACTTAGGAGAGCCATGATAGTTTTTCTAGTTGTATTGTAGTTGTAAAGATTAAATGTAGTTTTATACTGAAAGCGCAGCTTAAGTATTAGTGGGAGATTGTTAGGTTTGAATACTGAAGCTATGCTTGTATTATACTATTTCCCAGTTAATATATCGATTGAATGTTTAGTTTATATGTTGTGCATATATCATCCATTTATATTATATAATTAGATGATGAGGTGTCTGGTGTGACACAGTAGATCTCATCATTAGTTCAAAGGCATAATATATAAATGAGGTTCGTAACTGAGACTGCTTTGGATACACCATCGGTTTAGGTTATTACGTGATTCAGAAATTAGTTTGTCTAGACTAATAAATCATATAGATATGCCCGGGGCATATTGAATTTGACCATTCATAATGAATTGTCTTATACTGATTTAATGACTATTCATTCCTTGTATTCTATCTCTTAATCCCTAGACTTGAGCGGGCTTGAGGATTAGACATAGTTTACTTTGATCTGCCAAAGGGTGAGGTCATTTGTGGCCAATAGTCTCGGTAGGTTGGGTGCGCGTGTTTAGTTGCTTGGTGTGATGTTGCTTGTCGAAAGGAAATCATGTACCGGTGCGTCCGGGGTAATGGGGCTCCCGAGATGAGCTCGTTATGTTTATTATACTAAACCCGGCCGGTGGACTTATGTCCGATATAGTAAAAATGTCGAGTGGTACTAATATCAGATTATAAGAAGTTAATTAATTAATTTATCGATAAATTAATAAATTAACGAGCACTATATCTTTGATGTGGGGAGATTAAAGAATAATTAATTTAGTTGTTCCGGAAGCAATTCTTGTGTAAGATGATAGTGCCATAATTAATCCGTTAGTGGTACGATTAATTATGTAGTGGGTATTATTCCTAAGGGTTAATTAAGTAATTAACAAAGTGTAATTATTTAATTAATTAATTAAGTCTTAAGTTTCAATTAGAATTAGGAAATTTTAGAGATTAGGAAATCTAATTGGATTAGGAAATATAATTGGATTTGTTACCTAATTGGATTTGGAAACTAATTAATTACCTAAATCCATTAGGAAGACCAATCCTAAACCAACTTGGGGTCTTTCTTATGACTCTACAAATAGACAAGGGATTAGCATATCTACATACACAATTCATAAGTTTTCAAGACAAGAAAACTAGAGAGAGAAAATCCTAGAGAGAGAATTAAAATAATTCTTCTCAAAGTCGGAGTTTTCCAACCTCTAGGCGGCGGCTCTTCTTCCCAAAACCTGTGGCCGGTTTTTCTATAGCAACCCGGCGATGCGGGCGGCGACGCGTGAGGTTTCTCAAGTATCGCGTGGTCTTCACACGCTCGGACAGTGGCAACGGGATTTTTTTGGCAAGTAAATTGTGGTGATTGCTAATCAATTGTTCGTTAAATCGTTGCCCACACAACGTACGATCAAAGCTTGAGTCATAAAAAAGAATGACCTAAGTACACGTTTCAAGAGGTATTTCTAAACTTTTGCGTTAATTAGAAATTATTTATTGTGTGGCAAATCGAACAAGTATAACTAAAATCCTGTGCAATGTTATTTCAAGCAAGGATTGGAATAGCGATTGTGCTAGAGCTTTGGCCTGGTCAAGAATTTCGATTCTGGAATGCATAGCACGAAAATGAATTTCTGACCGGGCCCGGACGGATAATCTTTCAGAGGAGACCATCTTTATACAGCAACCAGAGGGTTTCATTGTTCAAGGCCAAGACCACAGGGTTTGGAGGCTCAAGAGGTCTATCTGTGGACTTAAGCAGGCATCTAGATATTGGAACATCCATTTTGATGAGGTTATCCAGTCTTATGGATTCACTCAGTGTTCGGATGAGCAGTGTGTATATCGCAGGCGAGATGGTGATATGGTGGTGTTTCTTGTACTTTACGTAGATGATATTCTTCTTATTGGCAACAGTAAGAAGGTATTGTCAGACGTAAAGGCATGGTTGTTCAAGCAGTTTGATATGAAGGATTTGGGAAGGGTTTGACATATCCTTGAGATTAAGATTATTCGAGATCGTAGGAGACGTTCCCTGACACTCTCTCAGGCTTCATACATAGACACGATTCTGGCTCGTTTTAACATGCAGAACTCCAAGAAGGGTACACTACCTTTCAGGCATGGAGTGCATCTATCAAAAGAGTAGTGTTCCAAGACTGCTGAGGAGATAGAGGTCATGAAGGCAATTCCCTATGCATCTGTAGTGGGTAGTCTCATGTATGCTACGTTATGTACTATGCCTAATATTTGCTTTGTCATAGGGATGGTTAGCAGATATCAGAGTAACCCTGGGAAAGCTCATTAGGAGGCTGTCAAGTGCTTCCTCAAGTATTTATGCAGGATAAGAGATCATGTCTTGATTTATCGAGCACAAAAGCTAGTTCCATTGGGTTACACAGATTCAGACTTCCAATGTGATATGGACAAGAGTAAGTCTACCTCTGGGTTTGTGTTTACTTCGGGAGGTGGAGCCATAGTTTGGCGAAGTGTCAAGAAGAAATACGTGGCAAACTCCACCATGGAGGCTGAGTACGTTGCCACATCAGAGGCAGAGAAAGAAGCTGTATGGTTGAGGAATTCCTAGTGGACTTAGATGTGATTCCTGAGTTGCCGAGGTCTATCACTGTTTACTATGATAACAATGGTGTAGTTACTAACTCAAGGGAACCACGAGCCACAATGTGAGTAAACACATAGAGCGCAAGTACCACCTGATACGAGAGATCGTAAAGAGGGGAGACGTGGTCATGGCCAATATAGCATTAGGAGAAAACCTTGTAGATCCATTCACGAAGGCATTGACTCCAAAAGTCTTTGAGAGCCACGTGGAGTGCATGGGAGTTAGATTCTTAAGTGAGCCATGAGATTTTGTAGATTTTAGAATGACAGACAGCAGATAAGTGTATTGACCAGAGTTTTTATACTTCAGAGCATAGCTTTGAGTATTATTAGGAGATTGTTAGTTTTGAATACTGAAAACTTTTGCTTGTATAAAAAACTAATACCAAGTTTACATATCGATTATGTTTCAGTATTAATTGTTCATTTATATCTTATCCATAGATGATAAGGTGTCGGGTATAGCACAGTAGATCTTATCATTAGTTAAATTTATGATATATAAATTAACACTCGTAACCGAGATAGTTTGAACATACTATCGGTTTAGGTTATCGTATGATTTAGAAATTAGTTTTTCTAAACTAATTAAATCATACGAATGTGCCAGGGGTATATCGAGCATGACCTAAGAAGGATTGAATTAACTTATACTGATCTTAGTAGTTAATTCGAACCTCATATTCTAATCTCTTAATCCATAGACTAGAGTGAGCATGAGAGTTAGACATCGTGTACTTTGATTCCCCAAAGGGTGCGGTCAATTGATGCCTAAATCTCTGTAAGTTGGGTATGCGTGTTTGGCTTCTTAGTGTGCCATTGCTTTTCGAAAAGAATCCATATACCGGTTCGTCGGGTTGATAGTGCTCCTGAGATAAGCTCATAAGGATTATTATACTAAAACTGGCCGGTGAACTTATGTCCGGTATAATAAGAAGGTCGAGTGGTACTAATCTCGGATAGCAATAAGTTGATGAATTAATTTGTTAGTAAATTTATGAATCGATGATCACTATATCTTTGACGTGAAGAGGTAGAAGAATTAATAAAGTGAGCACGAAGTAATTTTGTTTTTGAATGATAGTTCCATAATTGGTACGTTAGTGGTACGACTAATTATGCGTTGGACTAATTAGCAAAGTAGATTAAATAAATTACCCTTGGGTTAATTTTATATTTAATTGACAAAGTGGGTTATCGAAATAATCATAAGGGTCGATTAATATTTAATTGACGAAGTGGGTTGAGGAATTAATCCTTCGGGCTAATTGGAGTTGACTAGTCTAATGAGAACTAAGAAAGTCAACGAAAGTCCAACACTAAGGCCCAACTCAAAAACCCACTAGGTCTGCCTTGAAGCTCCTTATAAATAGCTACTGTTAGGCACTTAAAAAATTAAGAAACTTGCAGGCAAAGTCGCCTAGAGTGAGAAAGAGTAGTCAAGAGAGAGAACTTCGTCTTCCTCGTCGAAGTTTTCTTTCGAAGTCAACAAAGGATCTTTCTCTTTCGAAAAACTCAGCCCCACCCGATTTTTGTTCTTTATTGTCACCGGTTTTACATCCCGCCACCGGTTTTATTTCGATCGCCATTTTTCTTGCGACGATCGGCGTGCTTGGATCCAAGCTAATTGCATTGATCACTAGTTCGTCCGTAGTAGCCTGTCTTGATCGTGGCTGATCGTCTCCCATGCTCACAGTTTTTGATGATGTATGCGGCGATGACTGGCGACGTTAGGCGGCTAGGCGCAGGGAGCCTCCAGGCAATGATTTGTCAAGAAGGATCTATCGAGTTTTTTCAAAACGGGGTTTTTTTGGATTTCTTATTTTGTGCCTTAGCCACCCCGTAGATAGTCGCCCACACAACTTCAGGAGTTGTCAGAGTCATTTGAGGGATTCGATAGTGGATTTCGCATTTCAGGCTTTGGTTTTTTTATTGCTTCGAGGACACGCTTCAAAGTATAATCTTTATGTTCCGCTTTAAATTAAAGATTTAATTTTTAGCATATCGTTTTAATAAATCAAACATGTATAAGCCTAGATCCGTTCAGGGGAAATGATTTTAGAGTTTGGGCTTAATTGAAAGTCTTCAATTCTGGAATGCATAACACAAAAGTGAGATTTTTGGTTTGGCCCGAACCAGATCTATTTCCATCAATAATCAATCGTACCACTAACAGATTAATTATAGAACTACCTTTAAACCGAATAATGCTTCCGATTCTACTTAATTAATTATTCTTTATCTCTCCACGGCAAAGATATAGTGCTCGTCAATTTATTAATTTACTGATAAATTAATTAATCAACTTCTTCTCATCTGAGATTAGTACCACTCGAATTTATTACTATACCAGACATAAGTCCACTGGTCAATTTTAGTATAATAAACTTTACGAGTTCATCTCAAGAGCACCATCAACCCGGCGCACCAATACACGGTTTCCTTTCGACTCTCGATAGCACACAAAGCAACTAAACACACACACCCAACCTACCGAGACTATAAGCCTTAAGCAACCGCACTTTTTGGCAGATTAAAGTACACTATGCTCAATCTTGTGCCTATCCTCGTCTAGGGATTAAGAGACAGAATACTAGGTTTAAATTAACTACGAAGGATCAGTACAAGTTAATTCAATCCTAGATCGGTCCCACTCAATATGCATCGTGCATATTTGTATGATTCAATCAGTTTAGACAAATCGACTTCAGAATCACTCAATGACTTAAACCAACAGTGTGTACAAAACTGTCTAAGTCACGAGCCAAGTTTATACATTATAACTTTGACCAACGGTGAGATCTACTGTGTCAGACCCGACACCTAATCATCTAGTCTTATGACATAAAGTGACTACAAATGTAAATATGAAACAATTAACTAAAGCAATCTCAATCAATATATAAACTGAGAAATAGTGTTCATACAAGCAAAGCTTTTCAGTATTCACACCAACAACCACAAAATACTGCACAAACGGTTACAGAAAATATACCTACACAGGTGGTACCTAGTCATAGTGAGAGGGTTGTGAGACATCCTGAGAGGTTCATGTGCTTGCGATAATCTTTTGACTTGGTCCCTGGGGCGCATGAACTAGGACCAATAAACTATGATAAGTCACTCCGAGATAAAGATTAAGATTTTTGGCAGAAAGCAATGTTGAGGAAACCTTTTCTCCAGTAGCTATGCTTAAGTCGATCCGGGTTCTCTTGGCCATAGCTGCTCATTTAGATTATGATATTTGGTAGATGGATGTCAAGACAGCTTTCCTTAACGGAAGTCTTGAGAAAATCATCTTTATGCAGCAACCAGAGGGATTCATTGCTGAAGGCCAAGAACATAAGGTTTATAAGCTTAAGAAGTCCATCTATGGACTTAAGCAAGCATCCAGATCTTGGAACATCCGGTTGATGAGGTAATCCAGTTCTACAGATTTACTCAGTGTCTGGATGAGCAATGTGTGTATCGCAGATATGACAGAAACATAGTGGTGTTTCTTGTACTTTATGTAGATGACATTCTATTTATTGGCAACAATAAAAAATTGTTGTCAGACATAAAGATGGGGTTATCCAAACAATTTGATATGAAAGACTTGGGAGAGGCTGGACATATCCTTGGGATCAACATTATTCGATATCGTAGGAAATGTTAATTGACTTTTCCACAGACTTCATACATATATACGATTCTGATTCGTTTCAACATGCAGAACTTCAAGAAAGGTTTCCTACCTTTCAGACACGAAGTGCATTTATCTAAAGAGTAGTCACCCTAGATTGTTGAGGAGATAGAAGCCATGAAGACATTTCCTTATGCTTCAGCAGTAAGAAGTCTCATGTATGCAATGTTGTGCACGAGACATGATATATGTTTTGCTGTTGTCATGGTTAGCAGATATCAGAGTAATCCTGGTAAAGCACATTGGGAAGCTGTTAAGCATATTCTCAAGTATCTTCGCCGGACGAGAGACCACGTGCTGGTCTATCAGGCGCATGAGTTAGTGTCTATGGGTTACTCAGATTCATATTTTTAAGGTGATAAAGACAAGGGTAATTCTACCTCGGGTTTTGTTTTTACTTTGGGAGGTGGAGCCATAGTTTGGCGGAGTGTTAAGCAGAAATGCATGGCCGACTCTACCATGAAAGCTAAGTACGTTGCAGCCTTAAAGGAGGCAAAAGAAGCACTGTGGCTCAAGAACTTCTTAGTGGACTTAGATGTGATTCCTGGTTTACCGAAGTCTATCACAATGTACTGTGACAATAACGGTACAGTAGCAAACTCTAAGGAACCACGAGACCACAAGGCGAGTAAACACATAGAGCGTAAGTACCACCAGATACGAGATATCGTTAAGAGGGATGATGTAGTCGAGGACAAGATAGCATCAGTAGAAAACCTTGCAGATCCATTCACGATGATATTGGCTGCAAAAGTCTTTGAGACTCACGTAGAGGGCATGAGAGTTAGATATTTAGCTGAGCCTTGACTGTTCTCTAGATATTAGTGTGGAAGTAGATTAATGTATTGAACCAGTTTTATTTATACTTTCAGCGTAGCTTTGAGTATTAGTGGGAGATTGTTAGTGTGAATACTGAAAAGGTTCGCTTGTATGAACACTATTTCCCTGTTTATATATCGATTGAATTTGCTTTAGTTAATTATTTCATATTTACGTATGAAGTATTTTTATATCATATGACTAGATGATGATGTGTTTGGTGTGACACAGTCGATCTCATCATTGGTCAAATTCATGATATATAAACTAGGCTCGTGTTTAGACATACTGTCGATTTAAGTCATTGTGTGATGCAGAATCGGTTTGTCTAAACTGATTGAATTATATAGATATGCACGGTGCATATTAAGCAGGAACGATTAGGATTAAATTAACTTGTATTGATCTGTTATAGTTAATTTGAACTTAGTATTCAATATCTTAAGACAAGGACGGGCACGAGGATTGAGCTTAGTGTGTTTTAATCTGTCAATGAGTGTGATCGCTTAAGGCCTATAAGCTCGGTAGGTTGGATGCGCGGGTTTGGTTGCTTGGTGTGCTGTCGTGAGTCGAAAGGAAACTGTGTACCGATGCGTTCGGGGTGATGGTGTTCCCGAGATGAGCTCAAAATAATTATACTAAATCTGGACAGTAGACTTATATCCGGTATATAATGAGGTCGAGTGGAACTAATCTCGGTTAAAAAAGTTGATGAATTAATTTATTAGTAAATTAATAAATCGACGAGCAATATATCTTTGACACGGGAAGATTAATGAATATGTAATTTAGTGAAACCATAAACATTATTTGGTTTGGGTGGTAGTTCCATAATTAATCCGTTAGTGGTACGATTAATTATGAGTTGGGTTAATTGACAAAGTGGAATTAATTATTTAATTAATTAATTTTTGTGTCAGTTAGTTGCTAATCAGTTCTGGAGAATGATTAGAATTAGTAAAACATAAACCCAACAGGAAGGACATACCCAATCCCACTTGAGGTCTCCCTTGTAGCTCTATATAAGACACATGAATCAGCCAGACCTAGACAGAAGTTTCAGAACACAAAAACTAGAGAGAGAAAGAGAAAGGCACCTTACATTTTCTTGAAGTTTCCAGCGGCGGCAGCAGGGGAGCTTGAGCGGCGTGGCAATGGTAGTGACCGAGCAGCGTGGCGGCAATAGTTCCATCGGCGGCGCGTGATCAATTCCGGTGACAGCATGTGACCCAATTGGCGGTGGCGCGTGGCGAAACCAGGGGACAGCAACGCAGCTTTCTGTTCTTGTTTTTTGTGTAGAGTTTTCTGTCAATGTTGATTCAGAATTTGTTCGGTAGATTATTGCCCACACAATGTCCGGACTTGTCTCAGAGAACACAAGCGATTTCTTGAGCATCATATTTCAAAGGTTAATTCTTAAACTTCCGTTTTTATTTAAGCATTGTATTATTGTTGCATGTCAAATTGGACTAAAGTAATCCAAGATCATATACTATAGATTCTTGAGAGAATTCATATCAGACTGCACAAACTGAAATCTTTCTAGATGAAATCAGAATAGTACGTACGTGCTTTAGGTTTGGTTGAAAGTTTTCTAATCGGGTTGCACGAATGAAAATTTTTTACCGGACCAAAATAAGCGTGAGAACTATCATATCGATCCAATGATATGTTTCCAAAAATATTCATTTATGTCTTTAGTTGATGTCACTATATCATGGCTAGTGAAACTCTACCAACACTAAAACACATACTAGTCTTATCATATTGACGTTCCCATCTCAATAACCGACTAGGGATAGTTTTGTACTTAGAACATTTTCAGGCTTAAGGGGTTTCACAACCAAGGTACTCTTAAGGTTCATTTATAAGCCAATGTTCTAGTACATGGATCATTTTATCATTTATATATACACAAGAATATTAAAATGATGAAACTAACTCATTTGATATTTTATCAATTAGACGACAAATGTCAATACATAACCCTTATAAGGGCACGTACACCAACAAAAACCAAATCTACACTATGGAAGGAAGGAAGGGGCAGATCATCAACTATGAGAATAAGGAAATTGTGAGCAAAAATCTTGGAGGTGAGACATCGAAAGTGAAAAACAATAAGAGAAATAAGTGGGTGGCAGCGTTGGCGATGACAAGGAAATGAGAAAAGGAAGAATGGGGTGGTGGTTGTGGCTGTGGCGATGTCAACGAGAGTGGTTTGTTTATTTCGATGGAAAGAGAGGGTAGAAACGGCTGTAGTTGTGGATGTGTGAGGGGTATAATGGGCGGAGGAGGAGGGAGGGGTTATGGGGAACGACCGGAGGAGGGTAGGGATGAAGATGAGGGTGAGTGATGAGAATGATGGTGAGTGGATTAAAATATATATAAATTTATTAAAAAATATTTAAAAGAATAAATAAACAAGAGATAGAATTTAAAAAAAGAAAAAGGAAATCAAATAAGTGTTTTACATATTTACCCTTAAAAAGGGTTTGTTAAGGTTGTTAACGGTAGAAGTTGACAGAATAACCATTTTTTAAATTAAATGTAAAGTTTGATGATTAAAAAAAGAGTAGTTTTATATCGCGCCCCACTTTTTGTTATTGGACGTCCCCATTTTTACAAAAAAACATTTATTTTGTTAAGTATCGCCCCCTTAATTCTTATTTCTCACCCCCTTAATGTTTATCTTCCACCCCTCCTATTATTACCTAATTGCTCTTAATTAATATACGAAAAATTTTATAAGTCTCTTTTTAATCTACCAAAAATTTATAAAAATTATGATTAAAGTAACATAGATGAGTGGAATTATAAATAAAATTTTTTTGGTATATGTAGTAAATTGATTAAGGGTATTTAGGTAATTTAATACATTTTTATATTTAAATATTATGGTTGGTATTTCTTAATTTTTCAGGGATAATTTAGGTATAAAAGGGGTGTGAAATAGGCCTTCACTTAAAAAGAAATAGTTTTTAAAGTATGATGACTAAAACTCAAAATTACTATAGTATGGTGATCAATTTTGGAGTTATATCCTATCAAAAAACACAAGATTTCATGTCATACAATTGAAGTGTCATATCATGTAAATCGTGAATTCATATCAAGGGACATAATATATTATATCATTTAATATAAGAAATCATATCGGATCAGAAAATACAAGATTTCATATCATACAATAGAATGGATATAAACAAAAAGCAGAGAATGCGTTCATATCAGATAATATAAGGATTCATATCAAAAGATATAATATATCATATTAGACAATATAATGATTCATATCATACAACACAACGGATATAAACAAAAAGTAGATAATGTATACATATCAAAGGACATAGTATATCATATCAATTAATATAAGAAATCATATCAATATACATAGTATATCATATTAGAGAATGCATTAATATTAGACAATATAAGGATTCATATTGAAAGATTTTGGTATGATCTGGGTTTGCACTTGCTCGATTTACCACGCAACAAAAATTTCTATTAAAGCGGAATCTTAGAAAAATACCTTTAAAGCGTGCACCTGGTGAATCTCTTGTATGCCTCAAGACTATAACTTCACGTTGTGTGGGCAACGAACTAGAAGTTAATTGATCAGCTATCACCACAACTCCACCTGCCAGAAAAATCCAGCACCTCTGCACCTAGCACGTACTGCAAACGTACTGCCCGGAGAGAGAGAAAGCAACATGCGGGGCTAGCAAAATAAGGCCAAAATTTCGGCCAAATAAACCAAGAGGCCTGCCACAATTTGCTTAAGAAAATTCGAAATTGCTTAAGAATCTTGTGGATTAATTGTTGAATTGTGTTTCTTAAATAACTGATCCCTTGTCTATTTATAGAGTTACAAGAGAGACTCCAAGTTGGTTTAGGATTGGTCTTCCAAATTGGTTTAGGTAATGAATTAGTTTCCAAATCCAATTAGGCAACCAATCTGATAGGATAACCAAATCCTACTGGATTCCTAATCTCTAGGATTTTCTAATTCCAATTGAAACTTAAGACTTAATTAATTAATTAAATAATTCCACTTTGTTAATTACTTAATTAACCCTTAGGAATTAATTAAATAATTCCACTTTGTTAATTACTAAATTAACCCTTAAGAATAATTAACCAATTAATTAATTAAATCTACCTATTCAATTAACCCATTACAAAATTAATCGTACCACTAACGGATTAATTTTGGCACTACCATCCTACACCAGAATTGCTTCCGGAACAACTTAATTAAATTATATTCATTTAATCTCCCCACATCAAAGATATAGTGCTCGTTAATTAAAATTAATTTACTGATAAATTAATTAATTAACTTCTTTAATTCTGAGACTAGTACCACTCGACATTTTTACTATACCGGACATCAGTCCACCGGCCGGGTTTAGTATAATAAATATTTCGAGCTCATCTCGGGAGCACCATCACCCCGGACGCACCAGTACATGGTTTCCTTTCGACAAGCAGTAGCACACCAAGTAACTAAACACGCGCACCCAACCCACTGAGACTATTGGCCACATTTGACCTCACCCATTGGCATATCAAAGTACACTATGTCTAATCTTCATGCCCACTCGAGTCTAGGGATTTAGAGATAGAATACAAGGATCGATTTGTCTATTAAATCAGTACAAGACAAATCATTCCTAAGAGTCAAGTTCAACATGCCCCGGGCATATCTATATGATTCAATTAGTTTAGACAAACTAATTATCTGAATCACATAATAACCTAGACCGACAGTTTGTCCAAAACCGTCTCGGTTACGAACCTCATTTATATATTATGTCTTTCTACCAATGATGAGATCTACTGTGTCGCACCAGACACCTCATCATCTACTTACATAATATAAATGGACGATTAATGCACAACAAAATATGACTGAAACACAAATCGATATATTAAACTGGGAAAATGTACAACACAAGCACAGCTTATGTATTCAAATCCAACACATATCATATGATATCCTACTATGCATGAAACGAAAATATGTTTTATTTGATATGAAATTATGTTTTGTGTGATATGAATCCTTTGTTTGTTTTCATATAAGATTTTTTATATATATAATTATATGAAAGTATGTTATACACTATGTTGTATTTGATATGAAACTCTGCTATTCATGAAATCATGTTATGTTTTATATGATATGAATATGAATTCATGTTTTGTATAACAAGAATTTTAAAATAAAAAATTATTTTATTTTATATTAAAAAAATATATAATAATAAATAATAAAAATTATATATGATTTAATTATTTTAAAAAAATTATGAATTAAAAAATATTAATTGTAAAAAAAAATAGTGCGCTTTTGAAGAGAAAGAAAAAAAAAAAAAAAGGCAAATAAATAAAATTGATGGCATAGGGTAAGAAAGAAAAAACCAAAATAAAAGCGGAAAGGTGTGCCCCACGGCCCCAAAAAGTTTTCTTAGTCAAAAAAAGAACTGAAGTCGGGCAAAAAATTTATAAAAAAAAAAAAAAAATTGAAGGCGCCAGTGACGGTAAATTATATCCTATTGGAGGTGTTTTTTTTTTTTTTTTCTTAATTAGCATGGATATTTTTCCTTTTTTTCTCTGTCTTCCCTAAAAAAATTCTTTTCATCCATTTTATATATTGTGATATGATTTCTTTTGTCTTGTGATACGATATGTGAAGTCTGTAGATACGAATGAATATTATGTTCGTTTTTGTTGTATGATATGATTTCTTTTATATTCTTAATATGATATATGTTGTCCGCTGATCCGATGTCTACTATTTTGTGATCTATATAATCATGATTTGATCCCCCTTGTTAAGTATGTTTTAGTTCTGTGAGATGATTTCTTTTATATTTGTGATATGATATCTATTTTTTGATGTTCTGATGTCTCTATAATCATGATTTGATCCCCCTTGTTAAGTATGTTTTAGTTCTATTGTATGATTCTTTTATATTCTTGATGTGATATCTATAGTCTGTTGATCTGATGTCTACTATTTTTTTATCTGATATCTATATAATCATGATTTGATCCCCCTTGTTAAGTATGTTTTAGTTCTATTGTATGATTATTTTTATATTATTGATGTGATATCTACAGTCTGTTGATCTGATGTTCACTATTTTGTAATTTGATGTCTATATAATCATGATTTGATCTCCCTTGTTAAGTATGTTTTAGTTCTATGAGATGATTTCTTTTATATTATTGATATGATATCTATAGTCCGTTGATCTGATGTCCATATAATCATGATTTGATCCCTTTGTTAAATATGTTTTAGTTCTATTAGATAATTTCTTTTATAGTTGTGATATGATATCTGTTTTTTAATGCTCTGATGTCTACTGTCTTGTGATATGATGTTTATAGAATGCATGATTTTATACTCTTATTAAGTATATTTTAGTTCTATGAGATGATCTCTTTTATATTTGTGATATAATATCTGTTGTCCATTGATCTAATGTTTACTGTCTTATTTATTTAAAAAAATATTTTAAAAAAAATGTAACGTGTTACTATAACGGTTGTCCTATAGGAGCACATGCTCGGGTATAGAATATACCAACCCGCTAGGGACGCATCCGGGGGTGCTCCTATGAGACTATAATATATTAATGAGCTAAATAAATGTTTGGGATTAAACCTAAACTTTAAGAAAAAGTAGAAACAATATATCAACAGGTGAAAATACGTATAAAAACAATCCCTTAATTATTCACAAAAATAGGAGGATTTTTAAAAAAATTATTTAAAAAAAAAAAAAAGAGTCATCAAGTCACGGTTCTTTTCATTTACTATTAAAATGGGGAAAAGGAAATATCTAATCATTTTTTAGACTATTCGCTAACTTAACTACAACAGCCCCTGTACATACGTACCAAAATTCAAACTTGATGATTCATGTCTTCATCATCATCATCAGTAAACTCTCAAACACAGGGGTGTGTGTGTGTGTGTGTGTGTGTGTGTGTGTGTGAGAGAGAGAGAGAGAGAGAGAGAGAGAGAGAGAGAGAGAGACTTTTCTTCTCCAACAATCCATTTATAAATAGAAAGCAACCTTCCAATCAATTTCTTTTCTGTTATGACCAGGTTATGTATCCTGTTCCGTGATGAGAAGAAACTGATTCAGATATTTATTAGGGGAGAGAAAAACATATATGGAGGAAGCCATGACCATGACCATGAGGGCTACTCATGTAGACAAATCAAGCAAGGATGAAGATGAAGAAAGTGGGAGTAGAGTTCTTCCAGGTTTTAGGTTTCATCCTACAGATGAAGAACTTGTTGGCTTTTATCTTCGCAGAAAAGTGGAAAAAAAACCACTCAAAATCCAACTCATCAAGCAGCTTGACATCTACAAATATGATCCATGGGACTTACCTCTGCCAAGTGAGTTAATCTTGTCAAAAAAATGGATCACTTCTTCATCATTTCTTCTGTTTCTTTTTTTTATTTTTTATTTTGAGTTTTGGTGAAATCCCTCTTTGATTTGATTGAAATTACTGCAGAGATAAGCTATGTTGGAGAAAAAGAATACTATATTTTCTGCTTGAGGGAAAGAAAGTATAGGAACAGTGTGAGGCCAAATAGAGTGACTGGTTCTGGATTCTGGAAGGCAACTGGAATCGACAAGAACATCTATTCTAATTCTGATTCAACAACCGGCAGCCATAACTGCTGCATTGGGCTCAAGAAATCCTTAGTTTTTTACAAAGGAAAAGCTGGAAAAGGCACAAAAACTGATTGGATGATGCATGAATTTCGGCTCCCACCAAGTTGGAAGAATTCTTCAAACCAGCATGTCAACAATTCCAAAGATTTTACTGCTGCCCATCCAGAAGCAGTAAGTCTTTTCTTTTTTTTTTTTTTTAAATAGTAAAATATTTAATTAGTTCTCTGTAGATGAGTGATATTCTACTTAATATGTTCATCATTTCTTAACTTTTTTCCAACTTTAATTTTGTTTTGAGTTTTTTTTTTTTTTTTTTGACAAAAAAAAAATAAAATTTGGATCAAGTTCCTCAAATTTGGAAACTTCATCCTTTAGCTAAAATTTGGATGGAATCAAAATTCATTCACTTAGGTAAATTTGATGTGTATGTCAAATCCTGATATATTTATAATTTGATTCGCTTAGGTAATACTATAAGTGATATTTATAATTTTTTTTTTTTTGACGCAGTGATATTTATAATTTGATTATATTATACACTAGAATAAAAAATTATTTAATAATGAATTTATATTATATGTGATATATTTTATGAAATAATTATGTGAGAGAACATGTGGTTTTAATTTAAATTTTATTATTCTTGTATTTTATTTAATTTGATAATTATTTAATTCTGAGAAATAATAAAATACAAATGAATGAACACTTAGATTAATATTAATAGCTGATCAGAGGATATAGTTCCTGGCAGGCACTTTCCACTTAAAATAATAAGTGTGGAGTTCTGTCATTTTTGTATTTTAAAAAAATTAATATTAATAGGCACAAATTAATTTTGAGGCTCAACCACTCATGAGCTTCTATTCGAGTTTCTACATGGTGGAAACACATACTAGGCTTAATTAAGTAAACTACTAATAGAATGCTAAAATATTAATAATCTTCTAAATTGGTACCATCTCCAATTGTTTTGAATTCAATAAATTCAATTTAATATTTGTTTCAATATCTAATATATTTAAATATTACCAAATTTTGCAATATATCTCAAATTAGCAATGGCAGATTTTATAATTTTACATGTATATAAAAAATACTTAATAATATTTTGGATGAATATATAAAGATTAAATAAAGTTGGGTTGTTTTAAATTAATTATAATAATAAATGAAAGATAAATGATGACAAGAAAGAGATAACACCTCATTTAAAATAAGATAGTGAGTTCGAGTTATAACGGTATAGATTAAAAAAAAGGAGAGAGAGAGAGAGAAATATAGAAGAGAATATTAACGTGTGGGTGAAAAATGAATGTAATGAATTAGAAATAGAGTTATTATAACAACTATGGAATTGGGGATTTGGGTGTAAATTCACCACCAAATTAGGGGAAGGGTTGCAGATGACCAAGTAGACAAACAAAGAAAGAATAATAATGACAGATTATCTCATTTACTTTTCATTCATATTTTTTGGTTTTTTTTTTTTTTGGTTTTTTTTTTTTTTTTTTTTTTTTTTTTTTTTTTGCTTTGTGTAGGACACCTACGATGTGTCTTATCTTATTTACTTTTTGTTCGTGTTTTTTTCTAAAAGTTTTTTTGTGTAAGTGCCTGATAAAAGTCAAACTCCCAAATATTAATTATGGTATAATTTGATGGGGAAAAAAATGGCAGGAAGATTGGACACTTTGCAGAATATTCAAAAGGGATGTATCAATGAACAGCTATAAACCACATCTGAAGAAAAAGGAGATCTTGGAATTTGAGGTCAACCGTGAGAATATTCAATGCAGAAATTTCCAAGATTTTGCTATTCCACAACAGAAGATGATGATCAAGCACGGGAATCATCATGATCTCTATGCCACCCACCTCACTAATCCATCAGTTTCAATACCTCAGTCTTCATACTACTTCTGGAACGTCAATGCTGATGCTGATTTCTCCAGAGATGGAGGCAAATGGGGCGAACCCAGCTCTGTGGTGGACCCTCTCTCTAATCCAACCATTGTCTTTGGACAGTATAGCTAGAAAGAAAATCAGCATGGTGAAGTGACTTACATAACCATACCTGAAATTTTCATCCCATACTGCTCCTAGTTCAATTCTTTCAAATTCATAGTTTATAAACACAGCATTTTCAGGATGGGCTTTCTGCAATCATAGAAATACTCGTTAAAAGAACAATCTGAAAGAACATAAACATCAAATGGTATGCTGTATAACATTTGTGATATCAGACAATAATCACAATGTGCTTCACCTGAGACAAACAAAAACTTTGATATGGGAGGTAACTAATGAAAAAATAAAAATGTTTGCTTCTTTTTAATGATTCCAGGCTTCTCAATCAGTTGTTTCACACTTTCTTTATAGACTATTTTGTTTCCAAACTCTATTCTAAGGCTGATGGGAAGAGTTGGATGCTTGGTTGTGTTCAGAATCTATGGGTAAAGTGACCACTGGTATATCATGGCTGTTCCCTTCCGGCTCTAGTGCAACCTCTCTTACATCCGCTATCTGCGCTTCTGTTGTTTGGATATCATTCCAGTCGCCATCTCCAACTGGCCGAATATTGGTCGAGTCCACAGCAAGATGAACTACACTTTCTCCATTCATGGGAATCGCCTTAGAAACGCTAAGACATGCTTTATCGACATTCTCGTCCGATGGATCCACATGCTTTGTCAGAGGAACACTGTCACTAGAACTAGAACAGGACTCAGATTTCTCCTCGAATACTTGTTTGGTATCAACCTGCTGTCTGCAACACAGGAAATTTATAAAGTAATAACCAAACACAATGGAGGTGAATTGAAAAAAGCATGAAAGCAGTAAATAATCTGGAAAAGTCACATGTTGCAATTAGACATATCGACCTTTTGATTGGTATTTGCAATTTTCATTCCACGCAATGACCTAGTTATCTAACTCAAATTTTTGTTCCTTCTTTCAGAACATTGGAAGCCTCAACACGTAAATTTAGTCCCATTAATAGCCTGTTTTTAATACTTAAAACAGTATTACAAACAGCATTTTTTTTTGGGGGGGGGGGGGGAGGGGGAGGGGGAGAACCCTGGAGGGAGTACTATAGTAGCAAGTTGCAGATATTCCACTTATATGGTTTCCCTTGCCTTATGAACATGAATCTGTGACAAATTTTCTGGTCTTCAGATGAACTTGATATCATTTAGAATACACCATATGTTTCCATTAATCATTCCCTTAATGAACACCTTTGTCCCGACTTATGACCTTCCCTCAGGACCATGCAATCTATTACATGGTTAACATACTTTTCCCCTAATTCCATAACTAAAATCTGAAAATTCTGATTAAAGCAGTAGAAGAAAAATTGGAAAATATAAAGACAACGTGTCCAACAAGTAGACCAAAGGATAATCGACTACGCATCAACCAAGGTAATAATAAGATGCTTCAGATGACAATAAGACAAATATGTAACCAACCTTTTTAGCTGTTCTTGTAGCGCATTCAGATATGCCAACAATTCTTGGTTTTCTTTAACGGCAGCCGCCTCTTTTTCAGCAGCTGCCTTTACTCTAGCTTCAGCATCAGCTTCTGCAACTCTCACTCTTTCCTCAGCTCTCACAACAGCCCCTTCCAAAATTACTGCACGCTCTCTAGCTTTTGCAAGCTCAGTACGCCATAAATGAGCTTCCTGCATGGCTGAGTCTCTTTGCTTAACAAGCTGTTCTCTTTCTTTACTGAGAAAGGTAACCCTATCTTCAGACTCTCTCACCTACAAAAACAAAAGTAACTTGAATTGTAACCTATCTTAAGACTGCAAATTGTAACGCTAACTTCAGACTCTCTCACCTACAAAAACAAACATAACAACTTGAAAACATACCTGTACAAGTTTAAAATTCTTGCAGTATAGTAATCAAATGAGTGCAGCAGCATGAGAAAGAAAAGAGGGAGGGGAGGGAAGGGAAAAGCAGAATACCTTCGAATTGAACAACTCTTGTTGTTTCTCTAAATCTCTTGTCAGGCGCTCAACTTCAACACATGCAATTCTTCTTTGCTCATCCATGGTGTGGGCAGCAGATGCCGCAGCTTCAGCAGCCCCAGCAGTTTCAGAAAGTTTTTCTGCTAATTCTTTTATTGTTGAATCCCTTGCACGAATATCCCGAGCCAAATTTTGCAGCTCTTCATCCTTTACTCTTAGCGTCTCCTACAACATCAATGGGCACATAACTTTTAACACATTCCAGATACTAGCTGAAAATTTAAAAAAAGGTTAAGTAGGATAAAGCTTCATTTAATCTAACCCTAAAGCTTAGAACATATGATTGACCTAGGTAGATGTGCCCTCAAGACGGTACCGGTATATTAGTCCATACGAATTGTCTTCTTATGGCTTGTCAATCAGTTAGATGAATATCTTTTGAAGGAACTATTCAAGGAATAATCAACCCTCCACACCCCCCCCCCCCCCCCCCAACCCCCCACACACAAACTCCCAATCGATCCTCCAAACCAACCCCAAGTTTATTATTAGATCTTGTTCATTAGATTGAGAAAAAGAAAGATAGTTCTAGATTCTTTTAAAAAATTAAAGTCTTTTTAGATTTTCTTTTTTCAGTTTCTTTAGTGTTCTACTTCTCTTTTCTTCGGATAAATCTTTAAAAAAACCTTGAAAAAAAGGAAAAGAGAGAATTTCTATTTTTTACATTTTTGGCACTTTAATCTCCAAAACAAAGAGGAAAGGTTCCTTCACTAGTTCACTACAAAAATTTGATAATTTTGGTTTTAGCAACAAAGGTTGAGGTGACAAAAAAAACGTCCACATTAATTCCTCGATTGATGTTGCAAAGAGATTTATTAGGACTCATATGCATGTGAACCACACTCACCTTCATAATTGATAGATCATCCATGGGACCATCAGGGGTCCTATGTAACATGTTTCCAAGAGCATTTCTCATGGAAATCTGCATTGCTGCTTCAATTTCTTTAGAGGCCTCCGCAGCTGTTGAATTAGCAGCAGCAACAACTGTGGCAACTGTACCTAGTTTTGTGGACCCATTCCCACTTAAGGAATTGACAGCCTCTTTATGAGCTCTTAGAACCAGTTGTGTCGCACTGATTTTTCGGTTGGATAAAAGGCACACATGCAAAGGGGGAAAAGCAACTATTTAGAAATAACCAAATTCACAAGACCTATGGAGAATCTTCTTCCTGCTTTACTTAATTAGATACTTAAGGTTGAAACAAAAACAATAAGAATAGGTTATATTCAGCACCCAACATACACAATCTCTTTGTAATCAGAAAGGACAGGAGGATACTTTATCAGGGAATAGCAATACATAAGATGATCCACTGGCTTCTAAATGTGCAGAAAAAGAAATTTCAGAAGGACCAAAATCATGGCAGAAAAGTTCAGCACCAGTAATTTCAACTTCAACATAAGAGGGATAGGGTTCATATGAATCTTGAAATGAGTTTTAGAAAATATTAAAAATGCTAGAACAAATCCGGTCATTTCTTTACCAAAGAGTACAACAAAGTATAACTACACAATTTTACCAATTAATGTTCATTACTATGCAAGAAAGTTCATCTTCATGGATTGTCAGTGATAACCAGAAAATTAGCAGTTTTACTGCACTGGAATTAATGACCGAGAAAACAAAATATCAAAAAATCAACGACTCACTGTAAAGTGGATACCCAAGCTCTAGTTGCGCCAGGAGTTTCTGCACATAAGAAATAGTCCTTTTTCTGCGGCGTCCCAATATCTAAGAAGTACATTTAAGGATACAGAGAATGAAAACCAGGTTATACAAAAACATCCATGCCATCATACCAACCTTCTCGCTTGCTTTCTAAACGAGAAAAGGATGAAAAAGAAAATAAAAGAAACATGCATTTTAGGGAAGAAGGATACAGAAACAGCACCCGTCATACTTCGGCAGCCCCCTGCACAATACAAAATATTGTCCATAACTAAAACAGAATCCAAATACTCCAGAAATCTAGAAAAGAAAATTAGAAATTCGTAGTCTAGTAATCACTAAGAGATTGAAACAGTTTGTCGTACTGGAAGTTCACAGGAGAAATGGTTATTGTGCTATTTGCATCAAATACAATGGTACCCTTGACAGTTGGCTCGTTTCTCCGAATCCTGAAGAATTAAATGCAATACAAGTAAACAGCTGCATGAGATTTGCAAGAAACTACGAAAATTAATCAAATAAATAAGCTATGGAGTAAGCTTACTTATACTCCATCTTTCCAGTTGTTGGGTCTAGTATCACCCATCTTTCATTCCATTTTCTTAGCTGGTCAAAACAGAAGATACCCGCATCAGCTACTTGGTTAAAAGAACAGGAACAATTTTAACAATTTATGAGTAAGACAACAAGCATAAGACAATAGTTAAATCAAACCTCTAGCTTTCATTTATTCATAAGTCTCATCATTATCACTTTTTCAAGAAATGATCTGGATTAATGTCTGAATCCATATGTATGCTCAGATGTATACAATCAATTCAATGAAGCTTATTTTAAAAACCTCATATAAAGCCAACTTTCACTGTTCCGAAGAAAAGAAACAGACTAAATTCCTTAGAACACTTACCCTTTGGTTCAACCTTAAATTTCAAAGCCAATATTCCTCCAAAAACTAATTCCTATTAGCTGTCACCTGGGTTCTCATTCTTTATAGCAGACATATTCTGATTCGTTATAAGCAAACAACTATATCTTCTCTTCCATTTACCTTAACAAATCCAGATACAAACAACAACAAAAGGATAGATGACTATGTGTTAAATTGTAACAGAGTACTAGTATTTTCCCTTTTTGGGAGCAATGAATTCTCATTTAATGAAAAATGTTCCTACAGTAAAACCAATCCCTTTCATTTCACCCCTAAATGGGGCTTGCAAAATAATATTAAGAACAGATGCGAACTTGCCTAATGCAAGATGCTAACTAATTAGCACAAGCATTTTTCCTGGAACATGTCATTTCCAGCCCCCGACATGTAAATGATTCCATTATGCATTGGAAAAAGGGCCCTGGATCACAAACTAATTTGCAAATCATGCAGCTCAAAATCCTGAGAGCTGAGAGAATAACAAAAGTAAATGAATATTAACAGTATTTCCTCCTCCAACCCCGAACTCTACATTCCAAGGCTTGTTTGCACAGCCTCATCACCAAATTCCTAAAAACCCATCACAACAACAAAACGACCAGGGTAATTCAACCGACAAGGCACCATGAAATGCCAATTTTATGCATATTATCAGCCTTATTCTGCTTAGAAGCTGATCTGGTAATTGAAACAATAAACAAGGCTCAGCAAATTCTAACATTGAATCCAATAATAGTCACACTAAACCTAAATTAAGTAATAAAAGCCCAACAAACTCTTAAATTGAAAACACCGGAGAAGCTAAGTCCAGCAACCAGAAAATTAAAAGCAATTCCAATTACAGTCAGCACTTTCTAGCAAAAATCTTAATTGACCTTAAAAAGAAACGTTATTTCTTCTATAATATACCGTTTCCGATCGTTTCAGTAGAGGACCTTGAAGTAAATTCCGACCAGAACCAGACGCCAGCTGCCGTTTGATCTTCTCCAAGCTCGTCTTGGTATCGCCCTCGGCCTGTACAAAAATTTTATGAAAAAAGAAAATAAAAAATATTAAACACGAACAGAGCCCTGAAACTGACACCTCCAGAAAAAATTTACAGTTGAATTAGGTTAGGGTTTAAGGAGGAACTTACGAGATGAGCTCCATTAGTAGCCATGGACGATGAAAACGAAAAATTAAATCAATCAATCAATCAATGAAAGACAGAATTAATTAAATGAAGAAAAAAGAGTGAAATTTTGATCGGAAGGAAATACATAAAAAGAGTGAGGAAGCAGAATGGTGGTTAGTGTTAGTTATAGTCCCTGGACTTGTAGGTGCAAGTGCGACTTAACTTTTTTCTTTTCTTTATTTTTTTCCTGTTTTTTACAACTAATAAACTTTTTTCATTTTCGTTTAGCAATCAATATTTTAGAGAACTGGGAAGTTGAAATTATGTGAAAAATTAAAATTAAAATTATATAAATATCTTTATCGGGTATGAAAGGCATGATGACTTGGGCATATTATATGGTAAATGTACCCGACGCGGTTTTTGTATAGGAGCGGGTTTCAATTAGTGATCCCCACATTTTTTAATTAATGAGTCAGTTTGTCTGGATTTATTATCTCCACCCACGCGTTAATGTCTAGCTGGACAGCTTCTACATATAAGGCGTCTGTTTTTTCGTTTTCAAATACTGCATTCAAGCAATTTACCAAATTTCGTTTATTGCTCAGTTTAGAATGGAGATTTTTTATCGAGTTAGTAATGTTGATCGATCGGATTGCAGGTATGTTATTTTTTTCTTTTTTTTTTGTTGCTGAAGATATATGTTCTTCGTTTATTTTGAGATATTTTGCTTTGTCGGTAATTTTTCGTTTAGAAAGGAGATTTTTTATCGCGTTATTAATGTTGATCGATCGGATTACAGGTATGTTATTTTTTTTCTTTTTTTGTTGCTGAAGATATATGTTCTTCGTTTATTTTTTGATATTTTGCTTTGTCGGTAATTTTCGTTTAGAAAGGAGATTTTTTATCGCTTTATTGTTAATCTATCGGTTGATGATTTGTTCGGAAGCGATTGTAATGTGTTGAACGGAGAAGGTATTTTCAATTCGTTTTATGATGTTGCGATGATTTTTTATTTTATAATTTGAAGATACGATAGAATTTGAATACTTGTTCTGTTTTTTTTTTTTTTTTTTGGACTTGCAGTGAATTTTTGTGAAGGAGATGATAATCCATCGGATGAGATTTCTGTTTTGAAAGATGTTGTTGTTGTTTTTTATGAAGGTTGGTTATGAATTATATAAATTAAAGTGTTAGTCGATATAATATTGAGATATGGTTGATATAATGTTTCGGTTTTGGTTAGTATTGATATGGTTAATATAAATTAAAGTGTTAGTCGATAGATATTGTTACACGTTTTTATGATGTATGGAGGAGTTATCGTCGATATAAACTAACTTTTTGTATGATATAATATTGAGATATAGTTTATATAAGGTATCGGTTTGGGTTAGTATGTATATTGTTACACTTTTATGATGTAAGGATGAGTTATCACTGATATAAACTAACGTTTTGTTTGATATAATCTTAAGATATGGTTGATATAAGGTATCGGTTTGGGTTAGTATGTATATTGTTACACGTTTTTATGATGTAAGGACGAGTTATAGCTAATATAAACTAACATTTTGTATGATATAATCTTTTTTATTTTTGTAATATGTAGGAGGCAAGGAAATATCCAAGCTTATTGATAACGCGATACAATGAAGTGATGCTATTGCTTTCTGTGAAGGTAATTGTTTGAAGTTACGTTAATTGTTATGTTATGTAATTCTATATTTTTTGCTTTAATAACTATTCTTTGTTTGTAGGTTCTCGATTATTTGTTGATGAATCAAACAAATCTTTGGTTGGTGAGATTGTTGAGATCGAGAATGCTGCTTTCGATTTATATAATCAGTATGGTTTTAGATTAGGATTTAGTGTTAGAAAAGGTAGAGATCGTAAATCAAAACTTTCTGGAATTAGATATTGGAGGAGGTTTGAATGTAACAGACAAGGTTCGAAACTTAATAAAGACAATATGAATAAGATTTATTCAAAAATGGATAGTCGTTGTGGATGCAAAGCTTTTATAGAGTTTAGGAAACGTATTGATGATCATTGGATTGTTACAAAACATTTCACGGATCATTATCATGATGTGTGTCTTGAACATGAAAAGCAGTTTTTGAGATCTCAGAGGAATTTCCCTAAAGCTGCACTGCATTATTTCAAAGGTTTTAAAAGTTCTGGAGTATTTGTTTATGAAGGTTTCAATGTATTATGCAAATAGGTAAGCGATATAATCCTACTTTACAGTTGATATAAACTAGAGTTATTCATGATATAAAATTTAGCGTTTGTTGATATTATTTCTTTTTCTCCCAGTCTGGTGGTCGATCTCATATGGGTTATACTTTGCGTGATGTTTATAATGCTTTAGAGATAGAAAAGATGATTAAACTTGATGGAAATGATTCAAATGCTTTGATTAACATTTTGAAACAGAGGTTCAAAGATGAGGAAGATTTTTATTATGATTTTGATTTAGATGGCGATTCTTGTTTGTGTAATTTGTTTTGGAGGGATTCTCATATGAAGAAGGATTATGAATTTTTTGGAGATTTGTTGGTACATGATACGACATATCGTACAAATAAGTATGGTATGATATGCTGTCCTTTTGTGGGTATGGATAATCATAATCGGAATGTGGTGTTTGGTATTGATTTTATGAAGAATGAGCAGGTAGAGTCGTTTATTTGGTTGTTTAGAACATTTTTGAGGTATATGGGTGGTAAACAACCGGTGACATTGATGACTGATCAAGCTTTCTCTGTGGCTGCTGGTATAAGTGAAGTTTTTCCAGTAGTACAGCATCGTTTATGTACTTGGCATATCGGGAAGAATTCTATCAGCAATATAAATGATTTGAGAAAGCGGGAGGGTTTTGTTGATTTGTTTCAAACTTTATTAAAGCATGTTTCTACAGAAGTGGAGTTTGATTTTCATTGGAAGCGGTATTATTTGATTTAAATTGATATAAAATTACGTTTATAATGATATAAATTAATCATTGTTTTGATATAGAATATATATATTTTTTGGCAGTATGTTGGATAAATATAATTGCAGTGGAAATTATATCGTACTAGAGAAAAGTGGTGCCCAGCATTTAGTAAAGATTTTTTTTCTGGAGGTGCACTCTCTTCTCAAAGATGTGAAACTACCAATCATTCGGTATCAAGGAAGTTGTCAAAGACAGCTAGTCTTTGTGATTTCTATCAACAATTTGTTGATGTTGTGAATGAATGGCGAAATAATGAATTTTGTGAAGATTTTGGATGCAGAGGGAAAGTTGATACTCCACCTCCAAATAGTTTGTTGTTGAAACATGCTAATGAAGTTTATACAATTGAAGCGTTTCTTATTTTTGAAGAGTATTTTGTGAAAATTTTGGAATACGAACATGAGCTGAAGAGTACTGATAATGGTGTGTATACATATGAGTTGTGGAGGCCTGAATGTGATCTTTTTCGACATGTTGTACTTTTTGATGAGAATGATTATTCAGTAACGTGCACTAGCAAGACGTATTCTGAAGTTGGTTTCTTATGTTCACATACTTTGCGGATTTTGAACCTTATTGGTTGTTTCCAGGCATTTGTGTGTTTTTTAAGTTTTTGTGTTGTGTATTAATGAATGAGATGTTGTTGTTTGATATAATTTGATATTATTATTCATAAATTTTTATTTTTTGATAGAGAATTACGGACAAGTATATTTTGAAGAGATGGACTAAGATTGCTACTGTTGGTCAATATTGTATTGTTGATTATCAAGGAAGAACAAATGATGGAGATTGTGGTTCTGTTTGGAAGGCTGAAATGAGCAGGAAATTTCTGGGTTTGATTAGATGTGCAAAATCTAGTGTTATTGCTCGTGGTATCATTGATAAGCATTTTGGTTTGGCTAGAGAGTCGATTATTTCTGAAGCTGGCTATTTTAATATGGGGGTGGTTGAAGAATCAAGAAATGATGCTGTTGTTAGAGATCCTAAGACCAGGAGGCCAAAAGGTGTTCGAAACGTTCGAGAAAAGAGTATTGCAGAGAAACGGTGTATGAAAGCGAAGATGAAGAAAGAATTCAATAGCAGCTGCAGTGCGGACAATGAAAGCTGTTTTGTCAATTTTAACTGAGAGTTATGGTGATGTTAATGGGAATTTCGTGAATCCAGTTGTTTAGAAGGATTTATATAATACTAATTTTTTGGTTATGTAAAGCAAAGTGAAATTTGATATAAATACTTTTTTTTTTGTTATTTTAGTTGTTTAGCAGGGATGATATAATACCTTTTTTTTTGTTATGTAAAGCAAAGTGAAGTTTGATATAATACTTTTTTTGGTTATTTTAACCAATTTTTTTAGCTATAAAGGAAAGTGAAGTTTATAATAATATTTGTGGTATTGATATAATATTGTGTTGTAGGTATATAAAGAGTATTGAAGGTTGATATAATATATGTTTTTTCAGTGATGTAAATGAACCATAACTATAAAGAATAGAAGAGGAAGTTTTAATGACATGGAAAAAACTGAAATTCATTAGAAATATTCATTTCACTACTTCTACTAATATTAGTAACTAACTAAACTAATCTATTCAGTAATAACTACTACATTACTGTTGATTAAAACATGTTAAAGCTATTCAGTAATAACTACTACTGTTCAGTAATTGACAAACATTCATCTAGATTGAGATATAAAAATTTTCTATCATTGTCTTGAGGTCGTCTTTCAGATTGTTGAAATCACTCATCATCAATGCATATGCATTGAGGACTGCATATGTTAGTTCTCTATCCCAGCTAGTTGTTGTTTGGCCTTTGTACATTTCCATGTGTCTTATTGTCATTATACCACAATCAGTATTGTTGGTATCATCTTGCCATGCAAGCACCGGAAATTCTATGTCATAAGACTTGATATTTCTGAAAATGTTTGCAACCTCTACAAAATAATCTCTCTGTGGTGGTAAAAATTACGTATGGTTACATTATATCAGAATAAAGTAGAGTTTATATATAAAATATGAATAGTTTATAATAGTACTTACAATTTGCTTTGGCATATGTATGTACCATATCCTAGGGTAGACTTTAGTGGTCTTATTATCCAGAACGGTAACAACCTTTCTAGTTGCATTTATACAAACCACATAATAGTGGAACCTTGCAAGAACTGGAAAGAACACCTGCTTGGAAAATATTATTTATTAGTTAATCTCAATGGATTAAATATTGACATTGAATTTCTTACCAATTTTGCAGTAAATGTATTTATGTCTCTTTTGCAGGCTTTCAGAGTTTTGTTGAAACTGTTCTTGCATATTTCCAGCATTTCAGGATCTATCTTGCCGTCATATTCTTCCAATGGTGGTTCGTCTCATAATTCTTGTACTTGTTGAGTCTTTTTGGTTGTTTTCTTCCCTCTTGCACACTTGCTCTCTTTTGCTTTTGCATATTCTTTCAAAAGTTTTGAAATATTAAGTGACATCTGATTCTGCATTATAGTAGATGTTCAAATATATAAGGTATGAGAAATGATTATATCTTGCATTATGTTTGTTTATATCAAAATACAGAAGTTGTGTTATATATGCACCATATGTTTTAACTTACTGTAAATCTGCATGGAAAGTAGAATCTTTGTGGGTTCTCTTTTCGTCTTTCTAGGTTGTTGTTCAAATGGTACACTCAAGATTCAGTAACACTAATTGATAACCATTCTTTTGACACCACTGTTCTGAAATCTGCTCTATCCATTGAAAAGAAAGAAGAACCTTGAAATATTGTATCACTGCAAAACATAATTATTTATCATTGCTAATATTATATTATATCAATTATAACTTGACTTCACATAACTAGAAAAATTATATAATTTTATTACCGCATTGATTCCCTTCTCTTTATTGTCTTTCAGCCACAGGAAATCAGTGAAAAGCTTTTCTCTCTCTGTCAGTTTCAGTTTTGATCCAGGAGGAAGTTTGATATAATAATCTGACCGTAAAGCCACAGGGAGCTTTTTATTTCTATGAGCTTGGTTTTCCTTGATCGTGGTAGTCTGCATTGACTTATCTGAGTCATCATTTATGAACTTGTAAATTAAAAAATTATATAAACCAGTATTAGTATTTTTTTAATATCAATTATGTAATAATGCTTGTATAATAGAAAATGTCATACTTACCTTCTCAATGCAAACAGTTTATTTGCTTATTCTGGTTCCAAATCATCAATGTTCAGCTTCTTTGGACGTGTTGCCAATGACACTGCAGAGTTCATGATTTCTTCAGTTTCATCATCATCTATATCCATAGAAGTTGGGATTCTTTTCCAAATTCTGCCGAATTTCATTTGCTATTTGATATTCTTCCTCCTTGTTCTGTTTGTCTTGTTCTTTTTTGTTTTCTTTTTCCTTATTCTCTTCTTCTTCTTTCTCTTTCCCTTCTTTGGTTGCTTTCTTCTGCTTTTCCTAGTTTTGGAAATCCTCAATGTCTTGTGAGATGTTGAGGTCAAATGATGGAGGTGTGAACTCTGTTGTCTTTCTTTTAAGTTATTCTTCCAATTCGTCCATTAATTTGACAACTTCACTGAAGAACTTGAAATTTTGAGATGGCATGGTGTCAAAAGCTCTCAAAGGTGTGGATGGTGATGCTTCATTTGCTGGTTTTGAGGTCATATACTGGAATGTGTCGAAAAGATTTCCAAGTGTTGCTGTAATTAAATAGAATGTTGTTGCAGCACTTTCATTTCTCATTCCACCAGCATTGCACCAAGACCTCATGAAATTCATCACTACATGGGCTAATGCAGTTGTTGTTCTGTTCATGATTTGAATGTCATCCTCTTCTTCCTGTGTCAATAACATTGGCATTATATCTGCTTGTATAATAGATTATATAACTTTGTAAAGCATTTATATCAACTACATGAAGAGTTTATATCAGTATCAAGTGTAATAGTATACATTATCTCTCTTATCTGGTGTGGAATGAGGATTGGGAGGAGGAGTTGGTTTTTCATGCTTTTTGTGAGACGAACTGGAATTTGAACTTGGTGGTGGGCTTGAATGTGATCCCCTGAGAATTGGTCTTTGTCTTACATGTCCTTTGGCAAAACCACCCATATCTATTTCAATGAGGTACCTTTCAAAAAGCATTTCTTCACTCCAATCTGTGAATATGAGAATGTTACTTTGAACATCGTCACGGCCAGCATATACTACCCGGTCAACATACAACAGCTACAACAAATTATATGTAATAAGATATAGTTTTCTATAATATAAAAGACATGTTTATATTTTTTTTCACCAATAACTGTTTGTATGAAGAATAAATAAAGTATTTATATCTTACTAAATATATCTTTATATCATTAAAACCATATATTTATATAATATATGGAAACAGATTACATATGACATACATAAGTAATTAAACTATTTGGAATAGAATACTTACAATTAGGAATATTAATGGACCACAGAAAGGTAGGACCTTCCTGCCATCTTTTCTGATGTATTTCCTGTAGCCATCCACCAACGACTTTATGGTGTATCTACACCAATTGAGCTTTTTGATATTCTCAATGTTTTGGAGGGACTTCAGCAACCTATACCTGATTATTTCAGTGCCATAGCTGTTGATGAATGTGGATACCATGTAAATGATGAAATCTTGAATGAACGCAAGGTCATGGTAGTCATGGGTTGCTATGTAATCCCGTAGTTGAGGAAGAGTTGGCCTTTTACCACCATGTCTATGCTCGAAGGCTTCTATTGCTCTTTTATAGTCCTCTGTACTTTCTTCTTTGAAGGTGTATTCCTCTATTGCAACAGTACCAATAGGGAATTCGAGGATAAGATTTACATCTTCTTCCTCAATGTGGATGTTGTTGTATTCAATGCGTAACGTGAGGTTGATAGGGTTCAGCAATGTTAACAGGTGTTCTCCCAAGACATTTGGAAGAGAATTGTAGTTCAGTTGCAGTATGCTTCCCAAACTTGAAAGATTATCTGCCCGGGCCTAGCCAGAAACTCACATGCTATGTATTCCAAAATCGGGATCTCTGGCCAGGCCTAGAACGCTAGCACAATCGCTATTCCAACCCTTGCTTGAAATAACATTGCGCAGGATCTTGGATTATACTTATTCGATTTATCACGCAACAAATAAATTCTTAATTAAAAGTGGAAGAATAACAATTAACTATTGAAGCGTTTACTCAGGTGATTCTCTTGTATGCCTCAAGACTTTGTTTGTATGTTGTGTGGGCAACAATCAAATGAGCAATTGATCAGCTAATCACCACAACTGGGTTGCCTGAAAAACTCTACAATCACCTGTCCCTAGCGTGTGAAGATCACGCACCACCTAGGACCCCGAGAGAACTCACGCGCCACCGGAAACTCTCCAACGTGTCACCAAAATTCGGGCGGCCAAAGGGAGAAGAAATCGGCAGCCTATTGAGCTTATAAAATCTGATTTTAGAGAGAGAAAGTTTTTCTCTCTCTAGGATTTTCTCTCTCTAAGTTTTCTTGTCTTGAAAACTTATGAATTGTATGTCTTGAATAGCTGATCCCTTGTCTATATATAGAGTTACAAGAGAGACCCCAAGTTAGTTTAGGATTGGTCTTCCTACTGGGTTTCTGTTTCCTTCAATCCTGTTTCTGGATTGATACACATCCAACTGATACAGGGATTCACTTATCCCAATCCAGTTCCTGGTATGATTCACAACCAACTGATACAGGGATTCACTTATCCCAATCGAGTTCCTGGTATGATTCACAACCAACAGACACAAGGATTAATTAATTACTTAATTAATTAAATCTACCTTTGTCAATAACCCAATACATAATTAATCGTACCACTAACGGATTAATTATGGCACTACCATCCTACACCAGAATTGCTTCCGGAATAACTTAATTAGTTTATTCTTAATCTCCCCACATCAAAGATATAGTGCTTGTTAATTTATTAATTTACTGATAAATTAATTAATTAACTTCTTTAATTCCGAGACTAGTACCACTCGATCTTTTTACTATACCGGACATAAGTCCACCGGCCAGGTTTAGTATAATAAACATAACGAGCTCATCTCGGGAGCACCATCACCCCATAGACACCGGTACATGGTTTCCTTTCAATAAGCAGCAACAAACCAAGTAACTAAACACGCGCACCCAATCTACTGAGACTATTGGCCACAATTGACCTCATTCATTGGCAGATCAAAGTACACTATGTCTAATCCTCATGCTCGCTTGAGTCTAGGGATTAAGAGATAGAATACTAAGAACGATTTGTCTATTAAATCAGTACAAGACAAATCATTCTAAATGGTCAAGTTCAATACGCTCGGGCATATCTATATGATTCAATTAGTTTAGACAAACCAATTATCCGAATCACATAATAACCTAAACCGACAGTTTGTCCAAAGCTGTCTCGGTTACGAACCTCATTTATATATTATGTCTTTTAACCAATGATGAGATTTACTGTGTCACACAAGACACCTCATCATCTAATTACATAATATAAATGGACAAATAATGCACAACAAAATATAACCAAAACATTAATTGATATATTAACTGGGAATATGTACAATACAAGCATAGCTTATGTATTTAACTCCAACAAAACCAACTTCCCGAATAGCATTTCTTTGTTGGTCATTCAAGGATTGAACCAAAGTACTCAAGGATTTAGGAGATGTTCTGTTAAGAAATCTCCTAGGTTCTTTCTTATTCTCTTTCACTTCAGCAACTTGATTTTTCTTTTGTTTCTTTTCTGTTTGTTGTTTCTCCTCTTTTTTTTCTGGATTTCCACAATTTGTGCTGCTTTTCTCTTTTTGGTGGCACGTGGGAGAGTTTCCGGCGGCGTGAGTTCTCTAGGGGTCCTAGGTGGTTGCAGAGTTTTTCAGGCGACCCAGTTGTGGCGATTAGCTGATCAATTGTTCGTTGGATTGTTGCCCACACAACATACGAACAAAGTCTTGAGGCATACAAGAGAATCACCTGAGTATACACTTCAATAGGTAATTCTTATGTTTTCGCTTTTAATTAAGAATTTATTTGTTGTGTGAAAAATCGAATAAGTACATACCAAAATCCTGCGCAATGTTATTTCCAGCAAGGGTTGGAATAGCGATTGTGCTAGCGTCTAGGCCTGGCCAGAGATTCCGATTCTGGAATGCATAGCACCAAAGTGAGTTTCTAGCTAGGCCCAGGTAGATAATCTTTCAATTGGTATCAGAGCCTGGTTTTTGGGTTTTGTGCTTGTTCGATTTATTACATGGTTTTATTTGCAGGTGGTTAAGAAATCCCGACTATTGTGGTTACGTTTGTATGAGTTTTAATTAAACTCCGGGACATGTCCGAATTTAATTTTATTGTGAATGTTTATAATAGCATAAACACATGCTGGAAGCCGTGTACGATTAAATCAAATATGTAGTAGGATTTTTTCTATGTAATTTTGATTCTTTAATTTTCCAAGAAAGCCTTGTAATAGGAGAATTATTTTTTTGTAATCGAAGGCGTTATGGTGGGAAACTTGAATTCGTGGGTTTTGGGTTATCGTTAATTCGTAGAAACCCAGGAAAACCCAGAACGAATTGCAAGAAGACCAAATAACGTAGAAGAAGCGAAGGAGGAATAGGAGGGAGGGGGCGGCGCCGGCGACTACTCGTCTGCGGGAGCCGCTGTCGATAACCGCCAAAAAATGGCAGCACTACTGCCGCGCGGCGCAGCAAATTTGCTGCGCACTGCTAAGCCACCCGCGCGGCCCATGTGGGCTGCGCGCCGTGCGCTTTGTGAGCGCTACACGCGCGTGACTTGTTTGGTGCACGTTTTGGCCCATTTTTCTTCCAGATTTCATTTTTTTTTTTGTTCAAGACTCAATCCATCGAGTGACGTGGTGGGACACGAGATCAAGGCAGAATATGGAAGCAATTAAAAACCATGATAGTTGGGAAATTTATTTTTCGTATTTATTTCATGTATTTATGTTTTTTAATTTTGTGCTTTAATTTTTATGCTGTATTTTAGATGCATGATTTTGAAGTATGACTGGTTTTATGTTTGCATATAACTTAGGGTTAGTTAATTGCATGTTAAAACCGGAAAAACCCTCAATTTAGAAATCTAAGTGGGAGCGGGTTGGTTTAATATCACCACAGCCACAATTACGAGTTCATATGCGATGTGGGTGGACTTGCGGGTTGGCATTAGGGCCTTCCTCTATTCGGATGAGTCCAACCATAAGATCGCTAGATTATGAATTTCTGAGTAAGATGACTAGAATAAGTTTAACTAGGAGAAATGTGATACCCTCTCCATCTGAGGCGCACTATCCTAAGGTAACAAACTCAAAAGTCACGTAATGACACACACTTAGTGTATAGTTTGTAGTATTCCTCCCATCGAGATTATGCTGCTTATTCATACGGCTGAAAGCACCAACTATTAGCTACATTGATCAATAGATCGTTTGGTCAGATAGTGTAGTTAATGAACTTAGTTCTTCTCAAACAAATGTGGGTTAGCGTAAACGCCCACACTATTGTGGCTTACGAGAATCCCGGTGAATAAAATGTTGGTGGATTAAAATTATTGTTTTAAGGGAAGTCAATAATTGTTAGAATTTCCTTTGTTTCGAAATTCTAGATTAAACACTGAAACATTGTCTGTTTATTTATTTTACAGTTTTTTGATATGGCATTCAACCCCTTAGCTACTATATTGAAAGACAACAAGTTAACTAGACAAAATTATGTCGTCTGGAGTCGTAACTTGGATATGGTCCTAACGGCAGAGCAGTATAAGTTTGTGCTCACTGAAGTATGTCCAGATGTGCCTAACGAGGACTCTCCTCAAGAGGATAGGGATGCCTATGCTAGGTGAAAAAAAGCGGATGAGATGGCGCGGTGCTATATTTTAGCCTCTGTGTCGAATGTGCTGCAACATCAGATTCATCCCATGGTCTCTGCCTTCAACATGATGGCTCACCTGAGGGAGATGTTCACTCATCAAGGCAGGACTGCTAGGCAAACAGCCATTAGAAAGTTGATGAACACTAAAATGGCTGATGGCGGATCGGTGAGAGATCATGTGCTTCACATGATCAGCAACATCAACGAGATAGAGGTGTTTAGAGGTGAAATCAACCCAGAAAGTCAGAATGATATCATCCTCCAGAGTTTACCCTCTATTTTTGAGCAGTTTCAGGTTAACTATAATATGAACCAAAGAGTTTACACTCTGCCCGAGCTCTTAACAGAGTTGGTGTCAGCCGAAGGCATCTTCCACGAGAAGAAGCAAGCTTTGGTCACAGTGAAGGCTTCAAATTCTTCTTCTACAACTAAAGGCAAGAAGAATAAGAAGAAGAAGAATTCCAAGAAACTTGATGCTAAGCTTGAAATCGCAAAGAAGAGTAAGCCCAAAGGCAAGTGCTTCAGATACGGGAAAATGGGACATTGGAAAGCGGATTATCCAAAGCCTAAAGGTATGATAGTTTCTACCCTAATTACTCAGACATGTTTAGCGGTGATTCCCACATATACTTGGTGTGTAGATTCAGGAGCCACTGACCATGTTTGTAATTCTTTGCAGGGGTTTCAAGTAACCCGGAAGCTTAGAGAGGGCGAGCTGGACATCTACTTAGGCGACACTACAAGAGTGTCAGTAGAAGCAGTGTGAGTAGTCACTCTGAATTTCAAAAATTCTAGATTAGAGTTAGTTAATTGTCTTTATGTATCGAGTTTTAGAAAGAACCTTATTTCGGTTTCTAAACTCTTAAAGAACGGTTATATGTTTATTTTTTCTGATAATTTTGTTGTTATTAGAAGAAATGGAAAACTTATTTGTTCTTGTTCATTTATAGATAATTTGTTTGTGGTTAATTCTAACTCTCATGTTGTGCAAAACATAGAAACAAATAGGTCTTTATCTAACATTAATAAGAGGAAGAAACCTTTTGAGTTGAATCAAACCTATCTTTGGCATCTCAGGCTAGGTCATATAAACCTTAGTAGGATTCAGAGGTTGTTCAATGATGGACCTTTTGGTTCATTAGAGATTGATAGTTATTCAACCTGCGTATCTTGCTTGGAATGTAAGATGACTAAGAGACCTTTTAAAACAAAAGGTTATAGAGCCAAAGAAGTACTAGAGTTGATTCATTCTGACTTGTGTGGATCAATTTCGGTCCAAGCACGAGGTGGGTTCGAGTATTTCGTGATGTTCAAGGATGACTACTCAAGGTACGGGTACATTTACCTAATGCATCACAAGTCTGAGTGCTTTGGCAAGTTTAAAGAGTTTCGGGCAGATGTGGAGAAGAATTAGGTAAGAGTATCAAGATACTGTGATCAGATCATAGCGAGGAGTACCTGTCCCACGAATTTATAGAATACCTTAGTGAGGTCAGAATTCAGTCTCAGTTGTCTGCACCTGGCACGCCACAGCAGAACGGTGTAGCAGAAAGAAGGAATCGAACTCTCATAGAAATAGTTAGGTCAATGATGAGCTATAGTGATTTGCCGAGTTCGTTCTGGGGATATGCTTTAGAAATAGCTATGTATATTCTTAATCTTGTACTATTTAAAAACCGTGCCTTTAACCCCAGTAGAGTTTTGGAATGGGCGCAAGCCCAATCTAAGACATCTCAGAGTTTGGGGTTGCCGAGCACATGTGCTTAAGGCAGATGCAGCTAAGTTAGGTGCAAGAACAGAATTAATGCTATTTGTAGGATATCCTAGGGGAACGAAAGGTGGTCTGTTTTATAGTCCTAAAGATCAGAAGGTGGTGGTTAGTACCAACACTAGATTTTTGGAGGAAGACTATATCCTAGATCACAAGCCTAAGAGTGAGATAGTACTAGAAGAGCTTAGGAGACAAACTGATAATCCTGATGCACCAGCACAAGTAGATACACCACACACTGCACAAGATATCACAGATGATGCGCCTACACAGGTGGTGCCTCGTCTTAGTAGGAGGGTTGTTAGACAGCCCGACATGTTCATTGGCGTGGGAGATGCCTCAGACCTAGTCCCAGATGCGCCTGATCCTGACCCAGTGAACTACAATGAGGCTTTCTGAGATAAATATGCAAAATCTTGGCGTAAAGAAATGATATCCAAGATGGGGTCAATGGACCACAATCAAGTTTGGGAGCTTGTGGACCTGCCTGATGGTTTTAAACCCATTGGATGTAAGTGGGTCTACAAACGCAAGAGAGGACCTGACGGAAAGGTTAAAACCTTTAAATCTAGGCTGGTGGCAAAGGGGTATACTTAGAAATAGGGAATCGATTATGAGGAAATCTTCTCCCCGGTAGCCATGCTTAAGTCGATCCGGATTCTCTTGGCCATAGCTGCTCATTTAGATTATGAGATATGGCAGATGGATGTCAAGACAGCTTTCCTTAATGGAAGTCTTGAGGAAACCATTTTTATGCAGCAATTAGAGGGATTCGTTGAAAAATGCCAAGAGCATAAGGTTTACAGGCTTAAGAGGTCCATTTACGGACTTAAGTAGGCATCCAGATCTTGGAACATCCAATTTGATGAGGTAATCCAGTCATACGGATTTACTCAGTGTCAAGATGAGCAATGTGTATACCGTAGATGTGATGAAAACTCGGTGGTGTTTCTTGTGCTTTACGTAGATGATATTCTATTGATTGGAAACAACAAGAAAGTGTTATCAGACGTAAAGGTATGGCTGTCCAAGCAGTTTGATATGAAGGACTTAAGGGAAGCGGGACATATCCTTGGGATCAAGATAATTCGAGATCGTAGGAAATGTTCATTAACGATTCTGGCCCGTTTTAACATGTAGAACTCTGAGAAAGATTTTCTACCTTTCAGACACGGAGTGCATCTATCTAAATAACAGTCTACCAAGACTGTTGAGGAGATAGAGGCCATGAAGACAGTTCCTTATGCTTCGGTAGTAGGAAGTCTCATGTATGCAATGTTGTGTATGAGGCCTGATATCTATTATGTCGTTGGCATTGTAAGCAGATATCAGAGTAATCCTGGGAAATCTCATTAGGAGGCAGTAAAATGCATTCTCAAGTATTTGCGTAGAACGAGAGACCAAGTGTTGGTCTATTAGGCGCCTGAGCTGGTACCCTGAGGTTACACAGATTCAGATTTCCAAGGCGACAGGGACAAGAGCAAATCTACCTCAGGGTATGTGTTTACTCTAGGATGTGGAGCCATAGTTTGGCGGAGTGTCAAGAAGAAATGTATGGCGGACTCTACCATGGAGGCTGAATAGGTTGCCGCATCAGAGGCAGCAAAGGTAGCAGTATGCCTCAAGAACTTCCTAGTGAACTTAGATGTGATTCCTGGTTTGCAGAAGTCTATCACAGTGTATTGTGATAACAACGGTACAGTAGCAAACTCGAAGGAACCACGAGCCCACAAGGCGAGTAAACATATATAGCGCAAGTACCACCTAATACGAGATATCGTCAAGAGGGAAGACGTGGTCGTGCCTAAGATAGCATCAGAGGATAACCTTGCAGATCCGTTCACGAAGACATTGACTTCAAAAGTCTTTGAGCCTCACGTGGAGGGCATGGGGATCAGATACTTAGGAGAGTCATGACAGTTTTTTCTAGATATATGGTAGCAGAGTGTATAGGAGTTGAATGTAGATGTATATTTAAAGCACAACTTAAGTATTAGTGGGAGATTGTTGGAGTTGAATACATAAGATATGCTTGTATTGTATATTTTCCCAGTTAATATATCGATTTATATTTTGGTTATATTTTGTTGTGCATTATTTGTCCATTTATATTATGTAGTTAGATGATGAGGTGTCTTGTTTAGCACAGTAGATCTCATCATTGGTTAAAAGACATAATATATAAATGAGGTTCGTAACCGAGACAGTTTGGACAAACTGTCGACTTAGGTTATTATATGATTTGGATAATTAGTTTGTCTAAACTGATTGAATCATATAGATATGCCCGGAGCGTATTGAACTTGACCATTTAGATTTGTCTTGTAATGATTTAATAGACAAATCGTTATTAGTATTCTATCTTTTAATCCCTAGACTTTAGCGGACATGAGAATTAGACATAGTGTACTTTGATCTGCCAATGGGTGAGGTAAATTGTGACCAATAGTCTCGATGGGTTGGGTGCGCGTGTTTAGTTACTTGGTATGCTGCTGCTTATCGAAAGAAAACCATGTACCGGTGCGTCCGGGGTGGCGGTGCTCCCGAGATGAGCTCGTTATGTTTATTATAATAAACCCAGCTGGAGGACTTATGTCCGGTATAGTAAAAAGGTCGAGTGGTACTAGTCTCAGAATTAGAGAAGTTAATTAATTAATTTATCAGTAAATTAATAAATTAACGAGCACTATATCTTTGATGTGGGGAGATTAAGAATAAATTAATTAAGTTGTTCCGGAAGCAATTCTGGTGTAGGATGGTAGTGCCAACATTAATCCGTTAGTGGTACGATTAATTTTGTAATAGGTTAATTAAATAGGTAGAATTAATTAATTGATTAATTATTCCTAAGGGTTAATTAAGTAATTACAAAGTGGAATTATTTAATTAATTAATTAAGTCTTAAGTTTCAATTAGAATTAGGAAATCCTAGAGATTAGGAAATCTAATTGGATTTGGTTTATCCTATTAGATTGGTTACCTAATTGGATTTGGAAACTAATTGTTACCTAAACCCATTAGGAAGACCAATCCTAAACCAACTTGGGGTCTCTCTTGTAACTCTATATATAGACAAGGGATTAGCTATTCAAGATACACAATTCAATAGATTCATAATTCAAGAATCTAGAGAGAGAAAACTTTCTCTCTCTAAAAATTGGATTTCACAAAGCTTAAAAGCTGCTGAAATGTTTTCTAATTTTGGTGGCGGCGTGTAGCTTTCTCTCTCTCTGGGCGGCGCGTGGATTGTAAGTGCCAGGTGCGGTGGTGCTGGAATTTTTTCCGGCAGGTGGATTGTGGTGATTAGCTGATCAATTATTCGTTGGATTGTTGCCCACACAACATACGAACAAAGTCTTGAGGCATACAAGAGAATCACCTGAGTATACGCTTCAATAGGTAATTCTTATGTTTTCGCTTTTAATTAAGAATTTATTTGTTGCGTGATAAATCGAATAAGTACATACCAAAATCCTGCGCAATGTTATTTCAAGCAAGGGTTAGAATAGCGATTGTGCTAGAATCTAGGCCTGGCTAGAGATTCTGATTCTTGAATGCATAGCACAGAAGTGAGTTTTTGGCTAGGCCCGAGCAGATAATCTTTCAGTAATGGCTTTGCAGAAGGTGATTCTTTCGTATTGCAATAGGGGATGCTTTTGTTGTAGGAGTAGGTGATGACTTTGCAGCAGGTGATGTTTGCTGCCTTGTTGATTTTGTTGGTCCATCAAAATGTTTGTTTTGGACTCTATTTGCTGGGAGTTTGATACGAATTTTTTTGGGATTGTTTGGTGCAGGATTTTCTTTCTCAGGATTCTCATGTTGAGTAGATTCGTTTGTGCTTGCTGTTCTCTTCTTTCTGAACTTGTCTATTATATCTTGTATTTTATCGCTTGTATCTGATGTAAAGTCGCTATCGTTGTTACTTGAATCCATTTTACCTACAAAGTGAAAAAGTTTATATTTTGAATATCATATACTGTGGTTTATATCCAAAGAAAATGAAGTTTATATCATCATGATATGTGGTTTATATCAAAAGAATGTGAAGTTTATATCATGCATAACATGAAAATTTATATATTCTAGGAAACAAAGACCAAAACATATATTGTATTTGAATATGTATAACTTTTTATATCAGCAAAATATAAAGTTTATATCATCCAAATGCAAACTTTTCATCGGTAATATTCTATAATTTTTTTATCAACAGTGAACAAAAAACATAGGGTTTATATCAATATGATCGATTCATTATATTAACAAACGGTAAAGTTTATATCTAATAGATAATCAAACAAGTATTTTTGCACCAGTTGGACATTTCTTCAAACATTTTGAATGTATTATATCAGATGTAGAAGAGTATTTATTAACTAGTATTATGTTTTACATATTTATGTGATGAAAAGGTTTCAAACAAACATATGTTCAAACATATTTTTTATATCAAGCAGAAATTGTCTATTTAAATAGATCATATTGTTTTTTTGAGCAATAATCACAGATATCGCAAACGGATTAAATCGCTGTCAGCGAATTAAACCTAAAAATAAAACTGTAGTTTCCGATCAACATTATATCAGCAGAAAAATACTTTATAGAGCATAGAAGATTAAATTATACTGGTAAGAAATCAATAAAAGAAGATTATATTATGAATCATACATTTTGTATTTGCAGTAGTTCTTCGATCGTTCTGAAATTTGTGTTAGAAACCCTTACTCTCTGAGACTGTCCGTACTACCTCTGTTTATAGAGGTATTTTGTGAAGAGTTGAAACTTTTTGTAGTCGATGATAAGGATAATGTGGTGGTTTTGATTCGGTTGCCGAAGTTGCAGGAGGTTTCTTTGATATAATCTTTTGTTTTCCGTCGAATCGACGCTACTTTTTATTTTTTGAAGATTGGATTCTTTGGAAGAGTTGCGGAAGTTGAAGCGATGTGAAAAAAGGTGTGCCTTGTTTGTTTCTGGATGTAAAACGCGATATTGAATTTTGGTGGGAAACAAAAGAGCGCGTGTTGCTAATCGCGCCGAGTGCGACTGGTGGAAGGTTGGAAATTAGGGCGGGTATAATAGGACCGTACTACTATAGTTGTACGGTATACGAATTGGATGACTTGACATAAAATAAAATGAACAAATATGTTCTCTATTTATATTTTTAAAATAGTTTAAATTGTAATAATGGAAATATTATACAATAAAAATCAAAATTTTCATCACACCATATATACTTATTTAAATATTAAATAAGAAATATTTTACTAATGGTGAATCTATTATTATGGAGCTCTAATCGGCTAAAATTTTTTTAAAAGGATAATTTCATTTACTCATAATGTCGAATCCTTATAAAAACTTTTCTTTAGGACAATAAAAATTTTAAAGATATTGGAACAACAATTTTTCGATTTAGAGTTATTTAAAATTTATTTTAATTGAAAATAATGTTAGTTGCTTTTCTCTTTATGTTTTGTTTTTCTAATCAATATTTTAAAAAATTATAATTTTAGTCTATAAATTATATTATTTTACCTAAAAAATTTAACAGTTTTGTGTGATGGTTTAAAATTAGTAAAAATTTTAAAAAATTTTGAATATTTTTAAATGAGTAGGATAAAAAAATGTCAAATGATCCTAGTTTATTAAAAAAAAAAAAAAAGTGATTTTACGATTTTGAGTTTTATTTTTATCAATATCTAATGCCCTTTATAAATCACCATCCGACCAATTAACAAACTGAAACGCTATTTGTAGCTCAAAAACGCTATTTGTAGCTCATAAAAAGAGGTAAAATGACTAAAGTAACCCCGAACTAAGAATAATAAATTTTTAAAAGACAAATTTCGGAAAAATTCACTCGACCCATGGATGTCGCGACATGAATTTAAGTAATAACCATGGTACAAACTTTAAAATGGGACGCAAATACCATGGTACGAGAGAAAAAACGATGCGCCCGGCCATGGAGCCGAACGCATGGAGTGGGCGCCCGACCATGGAGCCGGACGCCCCATCCATGCGTCCGGCCATGGTGCCGGACGCATAAGTTGTGCGTCCGGCACCATGGCCGGACGCATGAATGGGGCGTCCGGCTCCATGGTCGGGCGCCCACTCCATGCGTCCGGCCATGGTGCCGGACGCACAACTTATGCGTCCGGCACCATGGCCGGACGCATGGATGGGGCGTCCGGCTCCATGGTCGGGCGCCCCCTCCATGCGTCCGGCCCATGGTCGGAGGCAAAAAAACGGGCGTCCAGTTTTTATATATATATAAGACTTCCAAAGCATTGCAGCATCTTCATTCTTACAAAATTTTGAAAACTCTTATCTCTCAAAATAATCCATGGACAGACGCCAAGGTGCTGGAGGAGAACAACCCAGGCGGCACGGAGCAGGAAAAGGCTTGATGATTGGCCAGGTAATTTTTTGCGTTTTTTAGGGAAAATTCCGGCGACGGACGCCGGCGTCCAGAGGATGGACTGGACGCCTGGCGTCCAGCCAGACGATGGGCTGGACGCCAGGCGTCCAGTCCATTGACTGGACGCCCGGCGTCCGGTCTATCGACCGGACGCCGGACGTCAGGTCACGCCGGCGTCCCGATTTATTTAATAATTTGTTAATTATATTAATTTTAATTGATTAATTATTTAATTATTGTCGTTATTGTTAATTTTTAGGGACTTTTAATTATGTCAATTAGTATCGTAATTATTAAATTCAACTATTGAACTTAATATGTGTGTGTAATGTGTATATTATTTATTTGTATAATTTATCAATGTTTGTTTTGGTTAATTTTAATTATTTAAATTAGTATTAACTTGTTTGAGTTAATTATTGAACTTATATGCCTAATGTTAAAATTATTTATTTGCACTTATGTTATTTGTTTTTTATGGCTAATTTGAATTATTTGAAATATTGTTGAATTTATTTCACTAATTTTATAACAATTTAATTTAATTATTGTTAACTTACTTTTCGAATTATTATTTGTTTTGTAGGCTCCGGATGTACCTGCACCACGACAGCGGCCTACTGTTTCGAATCGGAAGAAGAGAGCAAATAGGGGTAGCTCATCCCAGCATTGGATGGATGAGCAGCAATACGAAGGAGGTATGGAGCACGACATACACGGGGAGGATTATATCATGCCCAGTTCGGATTACCTCACTGGTGGTGAGCAGTACATCCTAGGCGGGCATGATTTTTTCCTCGGCGGGGAGGAGGAGCATATAGGGGAGGAGGAGCATATAGGGGAGGAGGAGCATATAGGCGAGGAGGACGAGCATAGAGGTGGAGGTGGGGAGGAGCAGATGTATAGTGGAGATGATCAGGAGGATAGTGGAGCGAGTGGTGATGAGGAGGGCGATGATGTGCATATCCGCGAGGAGAACGTGTCTCAGATTCGCAGCAAATCTGATGGGCGGTTTACAGCTAAAGGTACATGCTTAAAAATCTATAACTATTTAGCGTTAAAATTGAATTACTATATTGGAATTTGCATTCGTAATTTATGCATATTTACTTTTTATTTTACAAAGTGTCTTTCATTCGTAATTTATTTTACTTTTTATGTGTGGCATTTATTAAAATTTGGTTGAATGGTGGTAATTATATATATATATCATTTTCTGTTAAATTAGAGAAAAGAAAGCGTGCAAAAGTTGTTGAGGAACAATGGCGGGTTACTACGCCTTGTATTGGTGGCCCTAGGGATGGCTCTTTGATCCCTAGTTGGCTGGGACATGTTGCATCGCGGTACGTAGACCCCAACCAACCACTTAGGGAGCCCTTTAGGTGCCAGAATAGGGCCGGGGTGTGTCGTAAGTTGGTGGATTGGTATGGCGAGATGCCCGATGATTGGCGGTTGACACTGAGGGAGACAGGTTTGGACCACTTGCCTTTGACCATGTTTAGGTCCATAGATATACCGTTTATATGCGCATTTATCGAGCGGTGGCAGCCAGACACCAACACCTTCCATCTTCCGTTTGGTGAGATGGGGATACTGCTCCATGACGTGTTCGAGATACTCCGCATACCTGTAGATGGTGAGTTGCTGGACGAGGTCGTGGATTTGGACATCATCCAGGGATTTTCTAGAGATATTCTTGAGCTGTCTTCTTCCAGTCGATCTACATGGAAGGAGTATTATTCGAGTGGGGCTATTGTCACTGAGAAGGTTTTTGAGCGTCGGAGGCATGGTGGTGATCGGAGGCATCCGGTGTTTGACATGGAGGCGTGGCTGTGGGTTACCATAGGCGCTTGTTTATTCCCAGACAAGAGTGGGAATAAATTTAGGCCACACTCCATTATGCAGATTAGGAACAACATCGCGGGTGTTGGCCAGTTTTCATGGGGTTCTGCTACACTCGCTTGGCCGACCGCGAGACGAGGACAAGACAGCAGGCTCACAACAACTATTCCTGTCAGGAAACACTGCTCCCTCCATTGAGGCAAGCATCTGGCGCATCATTGCAGCTGGACTGTTTTCAAATCTTGGTATGATTTCCTCACGGAAATACCTGTTAATAAATATACTATGATTATAGAGGCGACATACACATATATATATTTTTTTAAATATAACATGCGAATCAACAAACATACCTGAGTTCCGCAGAAATAGTATTCGAAGCCACTTCAGAGGGTACGATCTGCAATCTTTGCCAAAATTCGTGAACCATGTCGACTGTGACCTTGTCGTGCGCCTCATTCAATTTGAATAAGTCGCAAGCACAGGGAATCCCATGAGTCACCTTGCAAAAGCACCTACAGCGCTCAAACACCTGATCGCCCCACTTAATCATTTTATCAACCTGGATGCTGATCAAATCCATACAATGGTGCGACACATAACCATGCAACAGATCGTATGTACCCTGTAACTTGTCAGTTGGCTTCGTCGACATAGATTCCTCAAGTTTACCCCTAAAACAACATATATACGTGTGCGTATAAATATAAATGGAAAAATAATCAAAATGTATTTTTATACATTGAAAAAATATATATCCAATCTTTAAAATTAATGAATGTACCTGATATGAGATAACTGGTGCATGACATGAGCGTCAATCACACCAAACAGCGTGTCCAGTGCTTGGGTCCCAGAATTCATCCAATCCTTCAGTGAAGCATGAGTACTCTCGACTCGATTGCTACTAGTATTGCCAAGGTGGAAAACTTGGTTTGTCCAAGCCTTACAAATCTTCTCCTTGTGATAAAGCCATGTACCCTCCAAGTATACGACAGCGGCACGCGCAAGAATTGAGTAACTGTCCTTGAAAAGCTGTAATAACAAACCATACTCTTGCACTGTTGGCGCATTAATAAGTTTCTTCCACATGCCTTTCACGTCGGACCTCAATTTTTCATCGCGAATCTTTTTCCTCAGCATGGCATCAACATCGCGGTCTATGTGCCACAAACACAACAGGTGTTGTGAATGTGGAAAATGATCCGCTATAGGCTGAAGCAAGCCCATCTCTCGATCTGAGACTATTGCACTTGGTATTTTCTCTTCATCCAACAAAAGCCTCAAATTCGACATCACCCAATCATAGGTATCTCTTGACTCATCTCTCAAAATGGCAAATGCAATATTGAAATTCGTATTGGTAGGAGTCATACCTATTATCTGGAAGAGTGGCATCTTGTACTTATTTGTCTTGTAAGTTGAATCCACCACAATAACCCAATAATATCGGTTGAACATCTGGATGGATACTGGATGCGCCATAAATGCATGAGTGATCGCATTAGTGCCAGGTTCCTTCAGAGTCCGCACCATATAATGCTTCTCAATAGCCAAACGAACAAATTCTTCACCAATATCTCGACCTTCCAACTGTGATCTCCTGTTCTGCGACTTGTTATTGGTAATATGCCTGATTGTCACATTGTCTCTGGGAAACTCCGCATCAATCATTGCCTTCACCATTTTTGGCTTAACATTTGCTTTATCCAACCGATTAGCCAAAACCCTTGCATCATCGCTCATGAAACTAAATTGCCTGTGACCCTCTGCATAGACTATCCCAGGATGGTTATGTGTCGACTCATACCCAGGAAATACTCGGATCCACCAACCATAATGCGGTACATGCAAGCAATATAATTTGAACGGGCAACCACATCCTTTGCGCTTTGTATGCTGCCTTTGTGTCGGTGCAGGGCCTTGATCAATAGGATTTCTGAAGCGCGCGCACCGATATGTGACCCCATTCCTCTTTGGATTCCACCCTGCGCAAATCAGCTCGAACCGTAATTCCATAGCTACTTCCTTGCAATGCTCGAAGGCCTTTTCTTCAGTAGCAAAGTATACAGGCGAGGAAAAAAGTGCGCTCAAATCTTGCGACAAATCAGGAATTTCAACTGGATCCTGCATAATTTATAACAATAACGTAAGTTCAATTTTTCAATAAAAAAAATAAAAAATACAAATGAATAATTACAATATTAACACTGACGAATACTACGAAATAATATATAATACAATATTCTTTAAATATAGCAAGCATGGCAGAAACGCCATTTTGGGCGTGTGTACCATGGTATCACACGCCCAAATTGGAAGTTTGCGCCATGGAACAAACGCCCAAAGTGGGCGTTTGTTCCATGGAACAGACGCCCAAAGTGGGCGTTTGTTCCATGGAACAGACGCCCACTTTGGGCGTTTCTGCCATGGCAGAAACGCCCAAAGTGGGCGTTTGCACCATGGAACAAACGCGCAGAAACGCCCACTTTGGGCGTTTCTGCGTTTGTTCCATGGCATTCCCACCCATCTTTCAGTCCATGGTGCACACGCCCACTTTTTCGTTCCCATCCATGGTATCCGCGACCACATTTTTTTTCCTTACCATGGACATCACTACTTCTTTGGGCGTTTGCACCATGGAAAATGCGCCCAAACTAGGCGTGTGTACCATGGAATTCGCTAACAAATCGAACGACAAAAAAAAAAAACGTCAAAAACGTACCATTTTCCCGAGAATTTTCGACCAATGCATTCGTTTCAACGTAAATATACGACGATTGTGAAGTTTTCTGCAATATTTCTATTTTATGTAGAGTGTTTTTGGATTGTGAAATGAATTTATAGTATGTTTTCAATGAAGGATAAAGTTGGAAGTTTACAAAATATTTTGAGCTACAAATAGCGTTTTTGAGCTACAAATAGTAACACCCATTAACAAAATCACCGGTTTTTCCCCCTACAATTTAATGATACATAAAGTACAAAATTTTTCATAGTGGGGGAGGGGAGATGGTTCTGTTTTCTAAGATAAACAGACCCACAAAAATCCTTCCCCTTCCACATATCATCCCCAAGTCTTACAAACCCAAAGCCGTTCTTGTTGAAAAAAGAAAGCTTTTAGAATCCCAACTCGTTGGAATTCTTGATTCTTGCATTACCTTCATACACATCAAGCAAGTGCATGCTCAAATAATCAGAAATGGGTTTGATCAATGCTGCTTTGTCATCACAAAATTACTCCGAATGCTCACCAAACTCGGCGTCCCGATGTACACTTATCCTACTGTTATCTTCACCCAAGTATGTTTTCCTAACCCTTTTCTGTATACTGCGTTGATCCGTGGTTATTCAGTTCAAGGGATGGTAGAAAAGTCCGTTTCTTTGTATGGAGAAATGATGAGACATGGCGTTGGGGCCAGTTCATTTACATTTACGGCATTCTTGAAGCATTGTGGCAGAGAATTGGATGTTGGTTTGGGTGGTCAAATTCATGGGCAGAGTTTGAAGATTGGCGGGTTTGCTCAGGATTTGTTAGTGGGTAATGCTTTGATCGATATGTATGTGAAATGTGGGGCCTTAGCTGATGCAAGGAGGGCGTTTGATGAAATGCCTACCAGAGATGTGATCTCTTTTACAACTCTGATTGTTGCGTATGCAAAAGTTGGGGACATGGCTGCTGCAAGTGAGTTGTTTGAAAGGGTGCCTATGAAAGATATGGTGGCTTGGACTTCAATGGTGACGGGTTATGCACAGAATGCTCAGCCTAGGAAAGCCCTGGAATTCTTTGAGAAAATGCAGAATGCACAAGTGAGGGCGGATGAGGTGACCTTGTCAAGTGTTATTTCCGCTTGTGCCCAATTAGGTGGGATTAAGAGTGCGAACTGGGTCCGCAGCGTAGCAGAGACGTCTGGATTTGGAGCTGCATATGATGTTGTCCTTGGATCAGCATTAATCGACATGTACTCAAAGTGTGGGAGCTTAAATGATGCGTACAACATTTTTGAGAGCATGAAGAATAAGAATGTATTCTCTTATAGTTCAATGATCTTAGGATTTGCAATCCATGGATGTGCTAGAGAAGCGATAGAATTGTTTGAGGAGATGGTCAAGACTGACATAAAACCGAATAAGGTTACATTTATCGGTGTCCTCTCTGCATGTAGTCATGCAGGCTTAGTAGAACAAGGTCGTTATATCTTTGGAATGATGGATAAATGCTATGGTGTTACACCATCTGAGGAGCACCATACTTGCATGGTTGACCTCCTTGGCAAGACTGGTCGATTGGAAGAAGCCATTGATCTAATTCAGACCATGGCAATAGAGCCCAATGCAAGCATTTGGGGAGCCCTGCTTGGAGCTTGCCGCATTCATAAGAATCCTGAGGTTGCAGAAATGGCTGCCAGGCATTTGTTTGAACTTGAACCTAATATCACTGGAAACTATGTATTGCTTTCGAATATATATGCTTCAGCAGGAAGGTGGACAGACGTCTCCAGGGTAAGGAAGCTAATGAGAGGAAAAGGGTTGGCTAAACCGCCTTCGATTAGCATAGTTGAAGATGAAAAGGGAGAAATCCACGAGTTCTATGCGGATGACATGAGTCATCCAAATTATAGGGAGATTAAGCAGGAAGTAAAGAATCTTGTGAATAGACTTGAAGTTGTTGGATACCGTCCGAATCTGAGTTGTGTACCATACGATGTAGATGATGGAGAAAAGGAAAGGATCCTTCTTGCTCATAGTGAAAAACTTGCATTGGCATACATGCTGGTCACAACAAATGATGGTTGTCCAATCAGGATCATTAAGAACCTGAGGATATGTGAGGATTGCCACTCTGTAATGACCAAAGCATCTGAGCTAGCAGGCAGGGTAATAGTTGTTAGGGATAAAATCAGGTTCCATCACTTCTCTAATGGCAAGTGTTCTTGTGGCAACTTTTGGTGATTGAACCGAATCCTAGGTTTACTGAAACAGCAATTCATTGGAAGCTGGAGAGCAGATTAAAAATGTTGACCAAAGCGTGCTGTTACTGTATTACTCATTTGGTCCCAAACTAAAAATCTTACTTTTAATATTCCCTCTCTTCCATAAAAATAATCATTTGGATAAAATATAACTTTTTATTTTTGTGAATTATAATTCACGAGAAATATTTTTTTATTATAGTTTTCACTTGTAATTTTATATTTTAATTATAAATTATATAAAAAAATTACGCATAATTATATTAATTTAAATATTAAGAGTAAAATAATATGTACTAATTAAAAAATATAAAACTTAACTATTTTTATGAAATAAAATTAATTTTTAATTAATATTATTATTACAACACAGATAAAATGCTATTTTATGTGACCTTCGCTAGGGGTCTCTTGGGGTGATCTTGTAGTAGGATGCTAAAGTTACAACCAAAGAAAATAAACAGGCGATGAATAACCAACTATAGAATCTCTTTGCAAAGAATTTTTGGAACGATTCTGAATGTCATCGTATGGGTGGGACACGGCTGTCAATTTGACCCATAATCCGTCAATCCGCCCAACCCAACTTGCAAATTTAACTAAGAGCAACTCCAGCCGGACTCGAGTTTTCAGTTCTTCCTCAAATTTGACGTAGAAGCCTTTTCCAATCCATACGCTAAAATATAAGCGTATGGAGAGAGAGAAATTGGCATGTACGCTATATTTAGCGTATAGAAAAGGCAACTGCAGTACTGTTGTAATGGCTTTTTTTATTTTTTTAATTCATTATTTTTTAAAAAAAACTTTATTTTTTCATTTTTTTAAACCCTTTTGTTTTTATTGTTTTATTCATTTTATTTTAATTTTAACACTAACAAAATTTTTTTATTAACATATATTTAATATTAATAATTACTGTATGATTAAAATTTTTGTATTTAATTATATAATTCAAAATTCTCGAATTTTTACCGTCATTTTTTTAAATAATGAAGTGAATATAAAATTATCAAACATTGAATTTAAAAAAATAAACTAATATTAAAATTTATTACTTACTAAATACAATATTATTACAAGCGAAAATTCAAAAACAAAACACAAATTCGCATAAAATACATTCACTTCAACATAAACAAACTCATACTAACTTATTATTAAGTAACTAATAATAACTAAATTAACATATTCATTCGCCGTTATTATTGTCATCATCTAGCCCGTTTCCACTCTCACTAATGTTATTAAAGTCAACTCCAAATATAACATTTGATGAATATGGATCTTGATATGGATTTGGATATGGTTCTTGACTTGCTCTTGCATTAAGAATGTTGGTTGGACAGTCTATAATATAAGCACGGCGAGAAGGATCTTTAATTTGATTTGGGTCTTGAGACATAATTGCAAAATTCAATTTCCGGTTCTCTATCTCCATCTTTTTTTTCTCTATCTCCATCTCCATCTCCATCTTTTTTTTCTTCATCTCCATCTTATTATTGTGCTTAAGCCTCCTCTCTTCATTCATTTCGTGTGTACTTTATTGTGCTTTCTTAAACATCTCTATAAGATTCATATTATGTTGTGTAAGATCATTGAAACGAGACGTATTTGATTCATCAACTTTTCTTTTTGATTTAGCCTTCTTCATTCCAATAGGTCTTTCGGATGAAGAGCCGCCTGCATCAGAACTAGATAAATTAAGAGAAAAACCAGAAAGTCCCGGTGATTCTGGTACCTGTGTTTCCGGAGGAGTCGGATAATCTGATTCAAATATATTGTACTCAGAATTTTGGCTTTGGTAATTCTGTCTTGCTATTTGCACATCATCATTGAATTTTTCAAAGTCCTTGAGAGTGTCCCAAACATGATCGAACTTAAACCCATTTTTAAAATCAGAATCCTCCATCATCATCAATTTTGCTCGATTCATCTACAAGAAATATACATATTTATTAATTCAATGAATACAAAATATATGAAAATTTTAACCTAAAATTTTGTTATGTACTTACCGCATCTAATGGTGATATGCCACTTGGATGTAGGCGCTCGATTTGTTTCATGCATGCTAATAATTTTCGTACTACTTTCTCGATAGATTGCCATCGTGATTGCAATGACCTCGTACTACGATTCTCCCAATCTTTGGCTTTGATCTCATGGTAAGTTCTGTCTATTCGTTTCCAAAAATTATCACCACTTTGATATCTTCCAACAGCAGGATCTTGCGAAATTTGCATATAAGCTATGCAAAGATTTAAATCTTCCATCGGGTTGTAGTTGCCAGCTCGTGATACTGTGCTTTTCTTTAAAGAAAACATGATTATTTCGTAAATAGAGTGTTTATGTAAGAAAGTGAGTGAGAAATAGAATGCTTAGGTAATAAAGTGGGTGATTGTTATGTGTAAAACATTTCATATTTATAGACTTGAATTATTGCTTAGGTAATATAGATATCTTACCTTATCTTTACATCATTTATTGTCTCAATATCAACCGTTGGATTGATTTTATCATCATCATAACCGTCCACTAGATTTCACCGCAATCTCAATCGTAGATTTTTATTTCCTCAAAATCTAGACCGTTAGATTTTAAGATAACTTATCTTATCTTTACTTTATTTAGTGTCTCAATATCAACCGTTAGATTAATTTTATCATCATCATAACCGTCCAATAGATTTCACCGCAATCTCAACCATAGGTTTTTATTTCCTCAAAATTAGACCGTTAGATTTTAAGATAACTTATCTTATCTTTACTTTATTTAATGTCTCAATATCAACCGTTGGATTGATTTTATCATCATCATAACCGTCCAATAGATTTCACCGCAATCTCAACCGTAGGTTTTTATTTCCTCAAAATTTAGACCGTTAGATTTTAAGATAACTTATCTTATCTTTAGTTTATTTAGTGTCTCAATATCAACCATTGGATTGATTTTATCATCATCATAACTGTCCACTATATTTCACTATAATCTTTATTTTATCAAAATTTCTCTATAAATGTCTAGCCATGCAAACTCAGATCCATACCAAATTTCTCATTTCACTTTATATTTTTTGAAGTCATCTATTTCCAAAAAAAAAAAAAAAAAAAATCCTCCAAATTTGCAATCATGAATTATGATATTGGCAACCCTTCTAATATCAATTCCCAAATCAATTCACCACCTCAATCTTCATCGAGTTCGTCAAGTTCGGAAGAATTCGAACAAGAAATTCATAGATTGGAGTTACAACAAATGCTCATACTTCAGATGATTCAAGCAAATAATGCAGAAATTGCGCGTATTCTTGAGCAAGAAAATAACCAAAGGAGTCGTGGTGGCTCAGTTCGAGGACACAGAGTGATAAATCGTGATCGTAAAGGTGCGCATCTTAATTTAGTACGTGATTATTTCTCCCAAAATCCATTGTATGGTGACGTTAAGTTTCGCCGAAGATTTTGCATGTCCAGAAGTTTGTTTCTTCGTATTGTTACTGCTGTTAAAGATCATGATAATTATTTTTGAACAACGAAGAGATGGTCTAGGCAAGCTTGGATTATCAACGCTACAAAAAGCAACAGCCGTATTCCGAATGTTAGCATTTGGTATCCCAGGAGATCTAACGGATGAATATATTAAAATCGGTGAATCAACAGCAATAGAATGCTTGAAGAGATTCTGTCGTTCTGTTATTGAGGTCTTTTCAACGCAATATCTCCGATTGCCAAATGAGAATGATATTGCTAGACTTCTTTATGTAAACGAGCGATGTGGTTTTCCAGGAATGTTAGGTAGTCGTGATTGTATGCATTGGAAGTGGAACAAATGTCCAACAGCTTGGGCAGGACAATATAGTGGACGTTCGGGATCTCTGACAATAATTCTTGAAGCTATTGCCGATTATGATTTATGGATATGACACGCTTATTTTGGTATGCCCGGTTCTAATAATGATATTAATGTGTTGGAGTCATCTCCTTTACTTTATAATATGGCTCAAGGGATTGCTCCTCCTGCTCATTATGTCATTAATGGAAAAAAGTATCATATGGGATACTATTTGGCTGATGGCATTTATCCAAAATGGTCTACAATTGTTCAAACAATTCGTAATCCATATCAAGAAAATCATAAGTACTTTGCAGAAAGACATGAGGCATGTAGAAAAGATGTGGAGCGTGCTTTTGGGGTCCTACAATCTAAATTTGCTATTGTTGCAAATCCGGCACGAATTTGGGATAAGAAGGTGTTGCATGATATCATGATTGCATGCATTATCATGCACAATATGATAGTGGAAGATGAACGTGATCTGAATGCACCTATAAGATATGCAAATGAAGCTCCAACGCCTGATGTGCAAATGATACCAAATCGTCATAGTCGATTTGATCAATTTCTCACTCGGTACAGACAAGTCAAGGACAAAAATGCACACTTTGAGTTAAAAAATGCCTTAATAGATCATTTATGGGCACGTCGTGCTTACTTATCGAACTAAGAAATGAGTTATGTTCATTTGAATGGTATTACTATTTTTTTTTTTTTTTGTAATAATATCTTGTAAACATGCTAATTTGGTATTTTGTATGTTTTAAAATTTTTATGTTTAATAAAATTTAATATTTTGTGCGTTTTACCTATTTTATTTCGTTATAAAACTAAATCAATACAATTCATATGTTCATATTATACTTAATTTTATACAAATTATTTTATTATTAATTAATATTAATTATTTTAAAATATAATTTAAGATTAAATCACTAAATTTATAAATATAGATATGTTTATAAAAAAATATAATGTGAATGAGTAAAAAAATTATAGTGATATAATAATAAAAATAAAAATAAATGTGAATAAAATATTATTTTTAAGTAGAAGATAGAGTTGTTGGGTTGGAGTGGATGTACTGTAAAATACTGTAGATACTCGATTTTAGAGTAGACTATATTGTAAATTAGAGTTTATGATTGGAGTTGCTCTAATTGAGTTGAGTTAGGCTACGGACCAAACGGGTTGTGTGTTAACTAAAATAATTTTTATATGGGTTGAGTTAAAAAAAAATTATTTTCGCGAATTCATGTCTGAGCCGTCCCTTACGGAAAAACCCCCAACCACTCATTCATGTCAAGAAATAAAGTTTGTCGTCTTTTTTCTTTTGCCATGTGATGTGAATCACTTTACATCTATTTCTATATGTTTTTAGTACGGTTTTTAGCCTACTTTAGATAGATTTTTAGTCTATCATTGCGGTAAATGTTTGATTTATGGCTTCGATTATGCTAAATTACAGGAGGATAACAGAATATGTGAAAACTATAGAAAACCACACTAAGGACCAAGCTTCTGGGGCAGAGTTGCAAATTTTTAGAATAAGTTCAAAGTAGCAAATGACATGTCCAGCAGACGAGAACTTCTCCTTGCCGAGAGATGCAGACGTCCAGACCACAACACCGTCTCCTGGACATGACAAAGACAAAGTCAAGGCAACGATGAGGAGAATTAGCTAACACTGGATGTGAGGTGGTCACGACTTGCTCACAACAGTGTGAATTGGGGGTGACATTTTGATGTCCAGCAAACGCGTCAAGTGACCATGAGAAAGATAACACCCCGGAACTACAGAGTTTGATGAGCATTTGTCAACACGGCTAGTGTACAATGATTTCGACCGAAGACACTCAGGTGACGCTCAGCAAATGCCAACGTCTGCTGAGCGTGAGAAGACCACTACTGGCACGAGCTACCGGCATGACTAAAAAGACGGTCAATACATATGCCAGCTTGAATGGACGTCAGCAAACTCACCTTCTTGGAAGATGCTACTTTACTAAACTTGGAACCAAAGCAAAACTTTTGGAATTCCCAAAATAGACATCATCCACTTTATTCCTTTTACTTTTCTTCTATAAATAGCTATAGGATCAACACTTAGGGAATTTGGAGTTTTTCTCTTATAGACACTTTAGCACGGGTTTTTTTTTTATCCGAAACTCATTTTGTTTTTCTTTTTTTAATTTTCTACATTTTAGCTAATAACCCATGAGGTTATAGGCATATTTTAGGGATTTTCACCCCTTTAATGGAATAGAGACGGGTGGAAATCCCAACTGCAAAGTTGTTTTCAATTAATTTCCATATGTGTGCTTGCGCTTGCCTAAGTCTTTTATTATGGCGCATTTTGCTTACTGTATTTAGAGTAACATGTCCATTTTTGTTCTATCAACGAATTAACTATTAACCTTGTTATGGATTTGAATTTGTTCATCTTGTACTTAGGTTTTCATTTCGTATTGTGATTAGTATTATGTCTTGTGGTCCGTAGCTAGTTAACCCGATGAGTATGATAGTGGGTGGAGACCTATTTGGTACTTTATCCTAGTAGTTCGTCATGCCAAAAGAAGGTAGTATGAAGGTTAACATTGATTCTTTTAGTGAGATCTTAATTGATGATAACTTAGAAACTACCATTTTAGAAAAAGTCCTATCGCTGGTGTGTGGCTATGATGGTAGGGGTTCAAGTCCACAAGAGAGTAAATGTGCTAGGGGATAGTGTCTGAGTGTGACCGGGGATTCCATGAAAATTGATAGAGTTCCATGGGGTAAGTGACACAGGTGTTGTGCAAATGCCAGCCAACGTCAAGTAGTAAGTGCCTCAAAGATCGGTCATAATAGTTAGGTGCTTAAACCATTACCCGACATAGGAAAATCACAATCGAAACCTTTAGTTCCAAAAGGGGTGCAAATCCCTCTTTTTATTTTCTATTTTTGTGTTTTTACATCATTGCTCTGTTCTGAAACTCAAACAAACTGCTATAACTTTACTGTTTTCTTTACTTTCATGTTTTATTGCTTTTCTAGCTAACTTTCAATAAAATCTTCCATGTTCCCTGTGGGATCGACACCTTTTACTGCATTTTTAGTATTTTTAGGTAGATTATATATTAATAATTCTGTGTGGTACGCGACAATAAATCCGCATCACCATGCTGCTTATTTATTTACTTTTACCCGAATTTGTAACTAACCACAATCAATATTTTTAAATTCAAACAAACATTATATTTTCAATTTAAAACAGCATACAAATAATAGGATACATAATGAATAAAATATTAAATTATTTTAAATTTAACAGTTACAAACTTACAATCACTGTAAATTTTGTTTTTTTATTCCTCTCTATCTCCATTTAATATCTTTAAATTTATAACATATCCCCTCCGTCTCAAAGTAATATGAAAACCTTTTTAGTACTATATTTAGCATTAAAATTAGGTTTAATTGCAGTTTTGGTCCCTCATAATATGGATAATAGCATTTTTGGTCCCTCTTATATTTTTGAGTGACAATTTTAGTCCTCATATTTTTTTAAAAAAACAATTTTAGTCCTTCTGGACGAAAAGTTAGTCCACTAACATTTTGACTAAGTTTGACCGTAGTCAAAGTGAAAATTTTAAAACTTTTTGGATTCAATTGAACACAAAATAAAATTAAGGATATTTGTGCAAATAAAGTATTTTTTCTCCACCCACAAACCCTAACCCCTCCCTTGTTAGCCGCCACTCCCATAAACCCAAACCCTCTCCACCCATCGCCGGATCGCCCCCTCCCCCCCTTGTCTCCCCGATCACCGCTATCACCTTCGTAGCCCGCCTTTTTTTTCTTCTTCTTCTTTCTTCTCTTCTTCTTCTTCAACCCAGGGACGAGGGGCAAAGGAAGGCGGGAGAGAAAGAGTGAGGGAGATCGGCAGCGGCTAGGGTTTGGGGATAGAGAAGAAGAAATCAACGAGAGATGAGAAGGATCGACGAGTTCGGGGAGAGAGAAGAAGAAGAAGACACAGGCGAGAGGGAGATCCAGACACCAGGGGGTTGATGAGAGAGAAAAAGCGAGGGATTCGACGGAGTGCAAACGACGAGGGCTTCGACAGAGTGCGAACGACAAGGGCTCGACGGAGGGTTTCTGAACGGCTCAGAACACGACGTCTCGATCTCTCCTCATGAACAACATCTTGATCTCCTGAATCCCGAACCCCCGGTAAGATCGACGAATCTAAACTGGATTAATGGTGGTTGGAAGAACAATTGGAGGGTTGCGTCTCTGTGTCGATGGTTGAGATCGAAGAGTTTCGTCCTCTGAAAACAGGCGGTGGTTAAGAAGAAGGGGAAGGAGGAGGGCGTGGCGGCGGGCGGTTGGCGGTGGGCGGTGGCTAGGAGGAATAAGAGAAGGAGATTAGGGTTTTTAGGGAAAAATAATTGGGAAGAAAAAAAAATTGCAAAAAGGTCATTGAACTAATCCTAAAATTGGTCAAACGTTAGTTGATCGAATTTTCCGTCCAAGAGGACTAAAATTTCTTAAAAAAAAGATTGAGGATTAAAATTGCCACTCAAAATATAAAAGGGACTAAAAATACTATTACTCATATTATGAGGGACCAAAATTGCAATTAAGACAATTTATTTTATTTTGACAACAACAGCTGCCTGGGATGATGATGACGACTTCTATCATTCCAAAACAAGTAGAATGTTGCTCCGTTTCATTGCTCTGAATTCGGGTTAAAGCAATGACCTAATTAGCCATGGACGGAAAACTGTTTTGAAAATTGTTACCAAAGATTTTTAAAAATAAATTTATATTGAAAAAAATCAGAATTATGTTAGTCTGTCCAACTCAAATAGACGGATCTTAATTTAAACCAAAAACATAAAGAATAAGTTTATATCAAAATGATTTTTAAAAAATCCATAATTATAATAAACATGTAAAAATAAATTTGCTTTGAAAGAGAGAAAATCTCAAATTGTATTAAACGAGTCGACACATCTCGAAGTAGGTCGATTTGGGTTGAAATAGGTCTCCGTAATTTTTTAAAAAAAATATGTAAAAAATAAATTTGCATTGAAAGAGTGAAAATTTAAAATTTATGAAACGGGTCTACCCATTTCAAAATGAAACAATTTGAAATGGGTCACCCCTAGTTGAAATATATTTCTGTGATTCTTAAAAAATATGTAAAAAATAAATTTACATTGAAAGAGTGAAAATTTAAAATTTATAAAATGGATCGACCCAACTCGAAACAAGTCGTCCCAGGTTGAAATATATTTCTGTAATTCTTAAAAAATATATAAAAAATAAATTTGCATCGAAAGAGTGGAAATTGAAAATTTATAAATCGAGTCAACCCAGTTTGAAATGGGGTGGCCCAACTCGAAAAGGCTGAAAATATGTTTCCGTGATTCTTTAAAAATATGTAAAAAATAAATTTGCATTAAAAGAGTAAAAAATTAAAATTTATGAAACGGGTCGACACAGTTCACAACGGATCGCCCCAGATTAAAATATGTTTACGTGATTCTTAAAAAATATGTAAAAAATAAATTTGAAGATTAAAAATTCAAAATTTATAAAATAGGTCGACCCATCGACCTATTTGAACGGGTTGACCCAATATACATTAAGGAAATCCATTTCAAAAAAAAAATTGAATCACAGGTCAACCCATGAGTCAACCCGTTGGGTTATATATTTGACCTGTGGGTTAGGTTGGATTCAATCCGTGTGTTGGGTCGTCATTCGACCCATCTTAACCTGTGAACTAATTGGTTGAGTTGGGTCGGGTCATGACCCATGTTAACCTGTGAACTAATGGGTTGGGTCGCCCATTTGACACCTCTATGTAGAGATTTTCACGATTCGAATTGATCCGGTCAATCCGATCCGCGGATCGGATTCATAGATGGATTTCATTTTAATTTTTAATCTAGAGGATTCAAAAATTGAAAATCGGTCATTTTGGATCAGATTCCGGATTTACCCTAAAAAATCGGTCGTCAATCCTGATCCGTATATATATATTTAATTAATAATAAGATTAAACTTCTAAAATGGTCCATTACATATAGCGAAAATATTATTTTGGTCCAAAACAAATAAAAACTACTTTTTTAGTCCATTACATCATATTTTTTAAAAATTTTGGTCGAAAACCCACTTTTGTCTGTCTTGATCAGGGGCATTTTGGTCTTAATAAATTTTTTTTTTCTTTTAATCACTTAAAATAATAAAATATTTTAAAAATAAAAAAAAACTAAAATATAATTTTCTATAGACTAAATCTAATACCCTAAAGTTTAAGAAATTCCCAACCGCCCCCTCTCATTTCTTCTTTTCCTTTTCCTTTCTTTTATTTTCTTTCTTCGTCTTCTTCCTTTTTCTTCCTCTCTCCCCGACAGCCACCCCACCTCGCTGAACGCCCATTTTTTCGATGCTCTCTCATTTCAGTTTTTCGGTGAAAACTATTCTCAAAACCCAGAAATCCAAAACATTTCGAAACAAAAAACCAGATTTCCACAAATCGTTTTTCCAAAAAATGAGAACCAAGAAATCGTTTTTTCTCTCCCCTCTCCTTTCTCCTCTTCTCTCTCTCTCTCTCTCTCTCTCTCTCTCTCTCTCTCTCTCTCTCCCCTCTGTCCGCTGCCCTGCCACCGCACCCCTTGCCGAAAAACGTAGCACCACCATCAATTTCCCTTTACCTTCTTCATCTTCTTATCATCAAAATCAGAATAACCAATTTAGTAATTATCATAACCCCAATTTTAATAATGATTCGGGGGCAATGGTTATAGATCACTATTATAATCGGTTGTACCATCAGGATCCCACCAGTCTAGCAGCTTGAGTAGTACTGTTGAATCTTTCAGAGGACCAAGGCCCCAGACGGTCTCGCCGGTGATTGTTCCTTCTAGTTCCCGGAGACATACTCGATCCCCGCCAATGGTTCCAGATAATAGTCATAGCGATTGTGATTCATCTTTCTCGGTAGTTGATGACGGCGATTGTGACCTCGACTTGTCTTCACCACGGAAACCTTCGTTGCCGTTTGACCTGAACATGCCGCCGTCGATGTCGATGAATTGTAATGTTTAACTCTACGTCTTTGATGGGATGATTTGATCTGTGCCTTGATAATATCTTTTTTGAGCAATTTGCTTGGATTTTTTTCCCCTTTTTTAATGCCTGAAAAATTGAAAAAATATTCGACAGGCAGGGTAAGACTGATGTATGCTAAAAGAGAAAGAGATGAGATGGATGGGGTTTCACTTGTTGGTCAGTCTGTTGTCTGAAGAGAAATTACCCTTGTTCTATTGTTACTGCATTTTCCGATGTCAGGGGCAGTGCGGGGCCGTGGGCAGGGGGAGAGGGAGAAGAGGAGAAAGGAGAAGGAGAGGGAGAAGAGGATAAAGGAGAAGGAGAGGGAGGAGAGAGTGGGAAGGGAAAAGCTGAAAGGAGAGAGCATCAGAAAAATGGGTGTCCGGCGGGGTGGGGTGGCTGTCGGGGAGAGAGGAAGAAAAAGGAAGAAGAAGAATAAAGAAAAGAAAAGAAAAAGAAAAGAAAGGAAAAGGAAAAGAAGAAATAAGAGGGGGACGGTTGAGAATTTCTTAAAACTTTAGGGTATTAGATTTAATCTATAGAAAATTATATTTTAGTCTTTTTTCTTTTTTAATATTTTATTATTTTTAGTGATTAAAAGAAAAATATTTTTCATTAAGACCAAAATGCCCCTGGTCAAGACGGGCAAAAGTGGGGTTTGGACCAAAATTTAAAAAAAAAATGATGTAATGGACTAAAAAAGTAATTTTTATTTGTTTTAAACCAAAATAATATTTTCGCTATATGTAATTAACCATTTTAGAAGTTTAATATAATAATATTAGTTTATATGTATATATATTAATACTTGATGTTTAGTGTCATTAAAATTCAAAATTAGTGTTGGTAAGTTGTAATGTTTTTTGATGTTTTCTTGGACTAGTTTCTCTATGTCTAGCATATTTTGGTATTCTTGATTTTTTTTTTTTTAACTGAAGATGTTTTTGGACTATTTTTCGTTTGATTATGATCTAGCTTTTGGACTCTATAATACTGAAAATCTGATCGTTTGATTTTGGGCATTTTGATTTATGGTAAAATATAGGCCCAAATATAGAAAATCTCATTTTACGACCGAAAACTGAAATAATTGTAAGTCTAACTTGTCAATCAGGTTAATCCGGACCGTCCAAAATAGATTGGATACAGAATAAAAATTGGTAAGTTACGGATTGAAAATTTTTAAATCCGTATGTTATGGATTGATGCAAAATCTGACCAATCTGATCCGTGAACACCCCTACCTCTAGGTGGGACGAATAAGACTGAAAATTTTATGTACTCATTCCGTTAATCTAACCCATCAATTTTTGGGTTCATTTAAACTATTTTTTGTACATTTTTTTTAAAAAAATATATATATATTTTTAAACTAAAAAGAAATATCACATCCATCTTAAAAATAATAGTCATATTTTTATATTATTTTAATTAAATAAATAAAATTATTATTTTACTAGTAAAAGAAAATGAAAGGGTTGCCAAATGGAGTGTTCGGATCGATATGCAATCTGAACCAATTCAAATCCCCTTGAACCGAACCAAAACGTCTCGGATCAAAACGGTTTGGATCTGATTGGCCTATTTGAATTCACTAATCCATTTTCACCCCTACCGCACCTTCGAGCACTTGCTCTTCTTTGTCATCTCCTCAATGAGGTCCTATGCACAAATTCTAGTGATTAGGTTGGAGTTCTAATCTCATCAGCAATGTTAAACTACAGTGGACATGTAAATATTGTCCATTTTTTATTTTATCGCCCCTGAATTATCATTTTGTCTTTTTTTTACTAAAATGTGCTTTAAAAAATAATAAGAGTCTTTAAAAAATAATAAGAGTATTTTGGTAAAAAATGAGCGGTGAATAAAAAAAATGAGGCAGTATTTAATAACCCCCTAAGCTACAACATACGATATTAATAAGGAAAAAAATATATCTAAGAATAGTTCTTATAGTATGACATAGTGTCAAATTCAGTTTTAAACGTTTGGTAATCGATAAATTTAGTTCTAAATTTTACTATTTACAACCTATGTAGTTCTAGTAACAGTTTTTTTAGAGCATTTAACGATTGAATTGCAATTTTGTCAATCCTTATGCCACATGGACGCCACGTGAATTAGAATTATTTTAATCCACTTGGTAAATTTTGTCACGAGTACTAACATGTTATCATGGGTCTCACATACATTTTTTTTTATCCAAATTAAACAATAAAAAAAGTCCCAATGATGACATCAGAAGAGATCAACTTCCACCACCAGAAGAAGAGTTACACGACTTTTCCTCTCCTCCATCCAAAATGGAGCAATACCTTATGGACTCAAGGGGTAATGTGAAATGTAGAGATGGGAGCCAGACTATGGATCTTAACGTCTACAAACGAGATCAATTAATCAATATTGTTGGACCTATGGCGATAAATAGGACAAAGAAGGTTGAAGAAGCCTTAAAGTTACTAATCAAGCAAGCCCAACAACAGGCCCAAACCAATTAGTCTGACGAGTCTGACAGAAAATGAACTTGAAGAGAAGAGTAATTGAAGGGCTGAAACCCAAAATAAAGGAGGACAATTGGGTTAAGAAGAGAAAGATTTTCGTGCAGCCCAACTCTCCTTAGACCCAACGCAAGCCACCTCCTAAAACCCTCTTCCTCTAGGATTGTATTTTATGTCTCATAGTTCTAGAAGGTTTTGTAAGTGTATCCTATTTCTAATAGGATAAGTTGAGTTTTGCCTTTTAAAGTAGGACTTTATTTTGTCTTGTAAAGCCAAAAATTGTAAGGTTCATTGACTTAGAATATGATTTTATTTTAGAATCTTTCTTTCACTAGGATTGGAAATTACCTTTTTAGATAAGGATGAGGATATCCTAACTTATAAATAGGCCTCACATGAATTGTAATACTCAGTTTTGGATTCAGTTGATAGCTTTCTATGATAAAAGCTTTATAAATTAGTCTCATTGGTCTATAGTTGTAGGTTGAACTACTAAGCCATGTTCGTGAGAGAACCAAACTACCCACAAGCCAATTCATCACGTGTCAGGTTCATCAACTTGTGCCCCCCTTCTATTGTATTGAGTGTTTTTGCCATTCAATTCAATAAACCCTAGGTAACAAAAGATTAGTTAACAAGATCGAGCAACCCTTGGCCATCCTTTGAGCGCAGATAAACCCGACAACAACGTTACCATCGGTAACCTGCTTCCCTCAAATGACTGTCATCAATTTGGTATCAGAGTGTCAGATTGTCTTTTTCTATTTTTTAATCTAGATTCTCGTTTTGTGTCTATATCTGGTAAGAAAAATTTACATTTTTTGAGCCTACACCCCTTTGAAAAATGCAGAGTCCCCTAGGTCCTCCCTAAGACCCGGCGTTTTCGTTTTTAATGTTTTTGTGTTTTCATGTGTCAATTGGTCTCACTTCTTCTTTTTATTAGTATTTTTAGTGCTTTTTAACGGAAAATTTTCACAACTAATGGATTGAACTAAATTGGTCACTAGTCATGGGTCTTAATATAAAAAATTATTTTTCTATCTTTTTCTTTCTCTCAACGCAGCTGCCGCCGCTGCCTCCTCCACCACTCCTAACCCTTCCAAAAAAAAAAAAAAAAAAAATAGCCCACCAGCACAGTCTCTTTTATTTTTGCGTCACCCACCAAAAATAGCCCACGCCCAAATCTTCTAAAAACCCGTTAGAACATATAGGAGGACAATATGCATGTACAACGACTCCACTTCCTCATTCGGGGAACTAGCAACAGAGACCCTGACCTTCGATTCACATTCCGCAGACAATATGGCCATAGGATGCAGCCACAACACCACTGGATCATTCCGTGCAATTCTTGGGTTGAGTACTAAGATCATGTCCTTGCCGAGTCTCTTACTCGTATTGCTTTGTTGGCTTGAAATCTAAAACATCCTCCACTCTGAAAATAAATGGTAATTCACCAGATGATTCATTTTTGGTGCTAATGCTTCAAAATCCTAGAATAGATACAGGGCTATACTACCTGGAGGTCACTGGAATCAGTGTGGGTGGGGTTAAATCAAATCTGTCAACATCAATCTTCAGAATCCATAAAGATGGCAGTGGTGGGGTTGTCATCGATTTTGGGTCAGCTGCAACACTCTTGCCAAATAGAGTATACCAGATTTTCAGGGATGCCTTCATCACAAAAACAATGGAGCTGAAACCTCTAAAACCACTGGCGATATTTTTAGAAGATTTGGGCGTGGGCTGTTTTTGGTAGGCGATGCAAGAATAAGTGAGACGGTGTTGGTGGGAGTTTTTTTGGAAGGGTTAGGGGTGACGAACGCGGCGGCGGCGGCGGCGGCGACAGCATTGAGAGAAAGAAGGTAGAAAAATAAAATTTTTTATATAAAGACCTTTATAAAATTTTTTTTACATAAAAGACCCTTGACTAATGGTTAAGTCATGTTGTTAGTTGTGAAAATTTTCTGGTAAAAGGGACTAAAAATATTAATAAAAAAAGAAATGATACCAAAAGTGTCATCGAAAAATTATGAGGGGCTAAAAATGGTACAATTCCTATTATGAAGGACCAAAAAAAGTAATTTGACCTATTTTTTTTTATTGAGAATTAGAAGAAGTATGTAAGAAATTGAAAGTAAAATGCCAAAATATAATTTTGGTCCCTTATAATAGGTCTTGTATCACTTTTGATCACTTTTAATTTTACGGGAACACTTTTAGTCTCCTAACTTTTTTTTTTATTAAGTGTTTTAGGTCATTTTTTAACAAGAAAAATGATCAACAAATGGTTTGACCATGTTTGGCCCTTGATTGGGAACCCATTTGTGTAAAAAATAAATTTCAAGGGCCTTTATGTAATTTTTTTCTATTTCTTCTTCCTCCACCACCACCCATTCTCATTGCCGCCTCCGTCGGGAACCACCTTGTTGTGCCGCCGGAAACCACCGCTATCGTGAACCGCCGCTGCAAAAAAACCCACGATCAAGATATCTCGATCGGGTCGATCTTGAGTTTCCTGACTACAGTGGTTTCCGGCGGCGGCGGCGGCAGCGGCGATGGCTGTGGTTCCCGGCGGTGGAGGCAAGGAGAATGGGTGGTGGTGGAGAAAGAAGAAGCAGAAAAAAAATTATAAAAAGGCCTTTGAAATTTTTTTTAATACAAATGAGTCTTTAATTAATAGTCAACCCGTTAGTTGACTAACTTTCCAGTTAAAAATGACTAAAAATACTTAATAAAAAAATTACAGGATTAAAAGTGTCACTGTAAAATTAATAGGGACCAAAAGTGGTACAAGTCCTATTATAAGGAACCAAATTACATTTCTACCTAATTTTAACCTTGGAATTTTAGAGTAATTTTACCCTTTGAATTTAAATTAAAAGTTGATAAATTTTAAAATCTTAATTATGATAGAAATAAGATTTAGAAACATTAGAAATGTGTGATTTTTCTATAAAAGTTTTAGAAAAATTAGTGGATGGTTTAATTTGTAAGTCTATCAATTAGACGGTTTTGAGCCTCAAAATACTTTATATTCCTTCGTTAAAACTCATTTATATGAGTTTCTCTCTACGTTTCTCTCTACTTCTAAAACCTAGCTGCCATTCATTTTTTTTTTTTTTTTTTTTTTTCTATTTCACCGCAGCCTCATATCTTCTTATTCCCTTCACCAGAACTGCTACTCATAACACCCCCATTATCTTCACCATCCCAGTCATCTCTTATGTCGGCCAAAAGGTTTCCCCATCTTTTCCACCATTGCCGACAACCAAACACCCATATTTGTTTGTTCTAGTGACCACAACCCCAACCCCTTCGTTCGTCCCTATTGACTTCAACATTAGGGGTTCTAACAGGGAGACCCAAATTCGCAACCGCATCGGCATCGCCACCATTGTCGCTCTTTCAAAAGAAAAAGGACTCGTCTCAATTCATTAGCCAGCCACCTCTCCGTTCTCCTCGCTATCACCACTAGATAGGACCTCAAATCGACAGTATAACTCCAGTAATTTATTGGAACATGTTTAGTATTTTGATATATCAGTGGGTATCGTTTGTGGATCGATAAATTTGGTTCTTTTTTATTTTTGAAAAGTTGCAAGTCTAAGTAAATCGTTGATTGTTAGGCATTATTGCTTTTATCGGATCTATCATTTTTCCGTCAGTTTAACAAATCTATTCTAGTGAGATCCATTTATATAAATCTTCATTTTTAATAATTTGATATATCAATGGGTGTCGTTTCAGAGTGTCAATTGATAAATTTGGTGTTTTCTATCTTCAAAAAGCAACAATTTTAGGCATTATTGCCTTTATTAAATCTATCATTTTTCTATAAGTTTAACAAATTTGTTCAAATGGTTCCATTTTTATAAAATCTTCATGTTTAGTAATTTGATATATCTGCGGGTGTCATTTTAGGGCGCCGATCGGTATAAATTTAGGTCAATCGTTGATTGATAGACATTATTACTTTTATTAGATATATCATTTCTCCATCAGTTTAACAAATTTGTTACTTATTTAATAAATATTCAATAGAGACTTTATTATTGTAAATTCATCCTTAGATTAATTTATAAGATTTTTTTTAAAAAAAATAAAAAATTGTATTGATAGTTCATCAATTTTAGTTTGGCCATTTTTACTATTTACTATTTCTTTACATGAGTAAGAAATACACAGAAAATGCACGAATTTGAGTGATTTTTATTAAATCTTCAATTTTTGTAAACTAATATATCTATTACTACTTTGTCCCTCCTAGTTATCGGTATATTCGTAAAATTTTGCCTTAAAAAGTGAAAGATTAGGTAAGTTGTTATATTTAATTCATGGCATTATGACATTTACCATAGCCATCTATTTTTCTATTTATTTAACAATTTATACGTTTTGTTTTTGAAAATTCTTCAATAATGATGTGATTGCTTATATCTAGTTAGGGGTGTGCAAATTTTCTGAGATCCCAAAAATTTTCTGAACCCGTCCCGCTGTCCCATCCCGATGATCTCGATCCCGAGTAGATCCTGATTCCGTTCCAACCTGATCCCGTGACATCCAGGACGGGACCGGGATATGGTAACAAATGTCGTGATCCCGTCCTAATCCCGTCCCGAGAAATACATGTTTTTTTTAATAATTATTAGTTTTGTGCAAAAATTAGATTTTTATTATTCATTATATGCAAAACATGTGTTGGGAATGCATATTTCTATGGTTGCTTCAGAATCGGCGTTTAGTACTGGTGGTAGAGTGATTGATCCTTTTAGAAGTTCTCTTACTCCTCAAACTACCAAAACATTAATTTGCTCTCAGGATTGGATACAGTCTACGCCAGCTGAAATTGGAGTCCCATATGTGCATCTCAAAGTTATAGAAGAATTACAAGAAAAATTAGATACGATTGAAAAAGATAACATCTTTACTTTTATTTTCTATATTTATTTTATTTTTGCAAGAACTACTGCTCAATTTTATTTTACATTTGTAGATGAGCTTGCAAGTGAGACGAAGTTTTTCACTCCATATGTGGATGATGATTAATGCACAACCTTGTTCATTTAGTTTCTTATTCTATTTTAAAAAAAATTTCTATATTTTTTATGAGATACGTTTGAAGTTTAGTAGACCATTTTTTTGTTCATTTATTTAATATATAAATTTTTTGCATTATTAGTTAAAAGTATGACAATAATTAATAAATAAAATATGAAAATCAATTTTTTTTTACATATCCCGCAATCCCGATTCCAAAATTTCGGTCCCGGTCCTGACATCCCGTCATCTCGATCCCGATAAAATCATGTCCCGAACGGGATGGGACAGGATTTACGAAATATGATAAAATCCTGTCCCATCTCGTTCTGTACTCAGCTCTAGATCTAGTGAATCAATTCTTTATGTTAGAATAAATATAGTTTTTAAAATAAAAATTTTATAGCTTTATCCATTTAGTTCTATCAATTGTTTACTTTTGTTAGAATAAATATAGTTTTTTAACTAAAAATTTTATAGAAAATTCATCTATTTAGTTCTATCAATTGTTCCTTTTTTAACAATTCAAGTAACACAAAAAAGAAAAAAGATATGTGATTTTTACATCTCTTTGAACAAGATCTTTCAAATAACCGAATGGCTCAACCAAATCTTAGCATCTATAAATATTGTCACTTAGGGCAGTTTCACACACAACTTCACTGATGCGTACTTTTTTTGTCGATGTCACTATCTCCTTGATGTCAAATACTCTTTTGAAATAAACGATTTCATTTGGTTTGTGAACAAATTTCAATTTTTAGTAATAAGAAATCTGTTTTAAAGTTCTATGATGGAGTCATTTCTATAAAATCTTCATGTTTAGTAAGTTAACATGTATGTGGGTGTCGTTTCAGGGTGTTGATAAGTGTATTTGGAACTTTATTTTCGAAAAGGTAAAAGTTCAGGTAAGTTGATTAATTATATACAGTATAGCTTGGATCTATCATTTCTCCATCAGTTTAACAAATCTATTTATTTAACTATTTAATAAGTATTTAATAGAGACTTTTATTATTTCGGTGTTAATGAATTCATCCTTTTCAACTAAATTATAGGATTATTTTATAAAAAAATTTTATTGATAGTTCAACCATGTAAGTTTAGTCTTTATTATTATTTTTTTTATGTCAGCAAGAAATTTACTAAACAAAAAAAGTAAATGTAATTAATCGATTAATTTCAACTATTGTTCCTTTTTTCACCCTTATGAATTCACCCTTATGAAACTAGAATGGACAGAAGTGAAAAAAATAAAATTTCATTACAAATTTGTAATTCGCACAGAAGTGGTGCAAATAAAATTTTATTGAAAATTAATAATTTTCACAGAAGTTGCACAAAAGTGGCACAAATAAAATATTATTACACATTAATAATTTGCAAATGCTATCATGGCTCACTCTTGGCCTAGTGAACCAGTGCAGCTCTAGTATACAAACAACCAACGATTGTTCTACTAGTTCTGTCTTTCCGTCCCACCGTTGTAACGATTATGTATTACAAGAAGCAAGAACACAAGAGAAAGTTAGAGAAAACTCTTTTTGTAACTAACTCTTGTATTACTTAAGCCTTTCTACAACTCTCGCTTACACTCTTGGTTGCTTAACTTGCTTTTGTACAAATGAGGGGTGAGGGCTATTTATAGCCTCTCCACAAATATTTTCCTAGACCACTCTAAACTATCCTAGAGCATTCTATGTACAAATAAAAAGGTGTAGTTCTCTATCGGGTTCAAGAGAGCTCCACATGGTTTATATAATTGTGGATTTATATCATGGATTTTTTTAAAAAAATTCATGAATTTTTTAGTTATTATTTTATTAAATTTTTAAAAAAATTTTTAATTAAGTTTTAAAATTATTTAATTAACTCAAATGTTAGACGAATTTTTTAGTTATTATTTTATTTATTTTAAAATAAAAATTTTTTTAAAAAGTTTTAAAATTATTTAATTAACTTAAATGTTAGACGAGTTTTTTCAACACATCAAATATATATTTTTATATTATTAAAAACATATGTTCATATAATATAAAATATGAGTTTATATCAGTTACAACATGAGCTTATATAATGTATAAAATAATTTAATGATTTTTTTTTAGTATAAGAGTTTTAATGAAACTAGAATGGGCAGAAGTGAAAAAAAATAAATTTTTTTTTGCAAATTAGTAATTTGCATAGAAGCGGGACAAACAAAATTTTATTTTAAATTAATAATTTATACAGAAGTTGCACAAAAGTGACACAAATAAAATATTATTACAAATTAATAATTTGCACATGCTATCACAACTCAATCTTTGCCTAGTGAACCGGTGCGTCTCTAGTATACAAACAACCGACGATTGTTCTACTAGCTATGCCTTTCCGTCCCACCGTTGTAGCGCTACAAGAAGCAAGAACATAAGAGAAAGTTAGATTATACTCTTTTTGGAACTATCCATTGTATTACTCAAGACTTTCTACAACTCTCGCTTACACTCTTGGATGCTTAGCTTGCTTATGTACAAATGAGGGGTGAGGGCTATTTATAGCCTCTCCAAGAAAGTTCTACACATGGAATATTACCGAAACTTTTCTAGACCACCTCTAACCTATTCTAGAGCATTCTATGTACAAGTAAGAATGTGGAGTTCTCTACCGGGTTCTAGTGAGTTCCACATGGTTCTACGCGGTTTATATAATTATGGATTTATATCATGGATTTTTTTAAAAGAAAATTCATGAAGTTTTAATTATTATTTATTTATTTTTTAATAAAAAAGTTTTAATTAAGGTTTAAAATTACTTAATTGACTTAAATGTTATATCAATTTTTTCAACACATGAAATATATATTTTTATATTATTGAAAATGCAGGTTCATCTAACTATAATATAATTGGCCCATGTAATCCTTCAGGTTTTTTGTTGTCCTCACGTGACTGTCTCGTGAATTCGTGGAGTTGTTGATTAGAAAATAGCGGGCCTTGCGAAGAAGAAGTGAAACATCATTCTTGTGAGTTCTCTTCGTCCTTCACTAACAAGACCCTCCATCACTCCCCTTTCTTCCTCATTCTTGTTCGTTTCCACCATCATCTGTCTCTAGCCGACATCTTCGATTGTTCAAGTTTTTCGTAAGTTGACCCTCACATAAGTTTTTCGCCATAAGTTTTTCGATTAGGAGCTCTTTATGAAGTCACCCTCGCATTGACCTCCATAAGTTGACGTATTTGATGTTGTAAATTTTTTGATATGCATCTTTAAATTCTACGCTTCAAATTTTCGTGAAACTTGAAGAAACCAATTTTATCTAATTGAAATTAAGATTAAAAATTGGGGAACCTTTTTTGTTTTAGGTGGACTGTGATGAGCATAAGAGCAATTGCAGTAAATATGGAGTTTCTGGATACCCTACCATCCAGTGGTGTCCAAATGGTTCTTTGGACCCTAAAAAGTGAGTGTATACTTCATTTATTTTGAATATGTGTTTGCTTTAAGTTATGTAAGCATTTAACACACTGATTCGAATTACATGGGGATTGGAATCTTTCAATTCGTGCAACTTTATATGTTCCTCATAAATTGAACTTTTAATTCTTAGGTATGAAGGTGCACGATCTGCAGAAGCCCTCGCTGAGTATGTTAACACTAAAGAAGGTAATAATTTTGGCCTATTTGTTTGTTTCTTGTAGTCTAGGTGTGTAATGCATATCATCATATGTCACGGTTATCTTCGTTCCATTTTGTCTTTTGTTTGCTCGATGTCTGATCTCCAAAGCAAATGTAAATTTAACATGATGTTTACTTGTTAATGATTCAAGAATAGCTACATTAATTCATTAGAAATATTGAAGTTCTTATCTGTTGGATTTGAATACATAAGCTATGCTTGTGTTGTACATTTTCCCAGTTTAATATATCGATTTGTGTTTCAATTATATTTTGTTGTGCATGTTTATCGTCCATTTATATTATATAAGTAGATGATGAGGAGTCTGGTGCGACACAGTAGATCTCATCATTGGTTGAAAGACATAATATATAAATGAGGTTGGTAACCGAGACAGTTTTAGACAAACTGTCGGTCTAGGTTATTATGTGATTCAGATAATTAGTTTGTCTAAACTAATTGAATCATATAGATATGCCCGGGTATATTGAACTTGACTCTTAGGAATGATTTGTCTTGTACTGATTTAATAGACAAATCGATCCTTGTATTCTATCTCTAAATCCCTAGACTCGAGTGGGCATGAGGATTAGACATAGTGTACTTTGATCTGCCAATGGGTGAGGTCAAATGTGGCTAATAGTCTCGGTGGGTTGGGTGCGCGTGTTTAGTTACTTGGTGTGCTACTGATGGTCGAAAGGAAACCATGTACCGGTGCGTCCGGGGTGATGGTGCTCCCGAGATGAGCTTGAAATGTTTATTGTACTAAACCCGGCCAGTGGACTTATGTCCGGTATAGTAAAAAGGTCGAGTGGTACTAGTCTCGGAATTAAAGAAGTTGATGAATTAATTTATCAGTAAATTAATGAATTAACGAGCACTATATCTTTGATGTGGGGAGATTATGAATATAATTTAATTAAGTTGTTCCGGAAGCAATTCTGGTGTAGGTTGGTAGTGCCATAATTAATCCGTTAGTGGTACGATTAATTATGTACTGGGTTGTTGACAAAGGTAGATTTAATTAATTTAGAAATTAATTAATCATTGTGTCAGTTGGTTGTAAATCATCCCGGAACTGGTTTGGGATAATTGAATCCCTGTGTCAGTTGGGAGTGATTCATCCCAGGAATTGGATTGGGATAAGTGAATCCCTGTGACAGTTGGGAGTGTATCAGTCCAGGAACAGGATTGAAGGAAACAGAATCTGTATCAGTCCAGAAACAGGATTGAAGGAAAACATAAACCCAGTAGGAAGACCAATCCTAAACCAACTTTGAGTCTCTTTTGTAACTCTATAAATAGACAAGGGATCAGTTATTCAAGACATACAATTCAACAATTAATCCACAGGATTTCTAGAGAGAGAAAATTCTAGAGAGAGAAAACATTTCGCTCTCCAAGTCGAATTTTCAAGAAAGTGTGCGGCTGGTTTTTGGGTTTCTAGTGGCTGAAATTTTGGCCTTGGTTTATACCAGCTGCGCGTAGCTTTCTCTCTCTGCGGGCGGTGCGTTTATAGTACGTGCCAGGTGCTACGGGGCTAGAGTTTTCTAGCAGGTGGATTGTGGTGAGCAGCTGATCAATTGACTTCTAGTTCGTTGCCCACACAACGTGAAGTCATAGTCTTGAGGCATACAAGAGAATCACCAAGTGCACGCTTCAAAGGTACTTTTCTAAGATTCCGCTTTAATAGAAATTTTTGTTGCGTGGTAAATCGGGCAAGTCAAACCCAGATCCTACAAAAATCTTTCAATTGGTATCAGAGCCTGGTTTAGGGGATTCTGTGCTTGTTCGATTTATTACATGGTTTTATTTGCAGGTGGTTTAGAATCCCGACTATTATGGTTACGTTTGTATGGGTTTTAATTAAACTCTGGGACATGTCCGGATTTAATTTTATTATGAATGTTTGTAATAGTATAACCACGTGCTGGAAGCCATGTAGGATTAGATCAAATCTGTAGTAGGATTTTTTCTATGTAATTTCGATTATTTAATTTTTCTAGAATGCCTTGTAGTAGGAAAATTGTTTTTTATGTAATCGAAGGCGTTATGGTGGGCGACTTAGATTCGTGGGTTTTGGGTTATCATGTATTTGAAGAAACCCAGAAAAACCCAGAACGAATTGCAAGAAGACCAAATAGCGTGAGAAAAAGCGAATGAGGAGTTGGCCGCAGAAGGCGACGTCGGCAACGACCGCCGGCAGCAGTCGCGCCTGTCGGCAGCGAAAAAGGCAGCAGCAGGCAGCAGCAGCGCGCAACAGTCACTGCCTGTGCGGGCCGCGCGCACTGCCTGTGCGGGCCGTGCGGGCGCGCGGGCGACCCGTTTGGACAATTCGGGCTGTTTTGGCCCGTTTTTTCTCCAGTTTTCATTTTTTGAAGTTCAAGACTCTCTCCATCGAGTGACGTGATGGGACACGAGATCAAGGCAAAGGATGGAAGCAATTAAAACCATAATAGTCGGGAAATTTATTTTACGTATTTATTTCTCATATTTATTGTTTTAATTTTTATGCTTTATTTTTATGCTGTATTTTTGATGCATGAATTAAAGCATGTCTGGTTTTATGGTTGCATATAACTTAGGTTAGTTAATTGCATGTTAAAACCAGAAAAACCCTCAATTTGGAAATCTAAGTGGGAGCGGGTTGTGTTATATCCCCATGGTCACCATTATGGGTTCATATGCGATGTGGGTGGGCTCGCGCGTTGGCATTAGGGCCTTCCTCCATTCGAATGAGTCCAACCCCAAGATCGCTAGATTATGAGCTTCTGAGTAAGATGACTAGAGCGAGTTTAACTAGGAGAAATGCGACACCCTCTCCATCTGAGGCGCACTATCCTGAGGTAACAAACTCAGAAGTCACGTAATGGCACACACTTAGTGTACGATCTGCAGTATTCCTCCCGTAAGGTTACGCTGCTTACTTGTACGGCTGAAAGCACCGACTATTAGCTACATTGATCAAAAGATCATTGGTCAGATAGTGTAGTTAATGAACTTGGTTCTTCTCAAACGAATGTGGGTTAGCGTAAACGTCCACACTGCGTGACTTGCGAGAATCCCGGTGGATGAGATGTTGGTGGATTAATATTATTGTTTTGAGGAAAATCAATAATTAAATTGAATTTTCATAATTTTGAAAATTCTAGCATATATAACTGAAACACTGTTTGTTTACTTTCTAGTTTAAATCGGTATGGCATTCAATCCTTTAGCTGCTATTTTGAAAAACAACAATTTAACTGGAACTAATAATGTCGATGGAAGTCGTAACTTGGACATTGTCCTTAGGGCTGAGAGCACTCCTGTGAGAGATCGTGTAATTGACATGATTAGTAACATCAATAAGGTTGAGGTAGTGGGAGGCGAAATCGTTGGTGAAACCAAAGCCGATATTGTCCTTCAGAGCTTGCCTCAAAGCTATGAGCGGATTCGGTTGAACTACAACATAAGTAAGATGTTGTGGAGTTCATCCGAGCTCTTGGCAGAGTTGATGGCGCCTCAAAGCTATGAGCGGATTCGGTTGAACTACAACATAAGTAAGATGTTGTGGAGTTCATCCGAGCTCTTGGCAGAGTTGATGGCGGCTCAAAGCTATGAGCGGATTCGGTTGAACTACAACATAAGTAAGATGTTGTGGAGTTCATCCGAGCTCTTGGCAGATGTGATAGGGGCTAAAAGTCTTCTTCAAGAGAAGAAGCGAGTTTTAGTCGCAGTCGAAGCTTCAGAATCTTCTTCTGAGCCTGAGGCTAGAAAGAAGAAGAGGAAGTTCAAGGGAATATCTCAAGTGGCGCAAATTGCGCCTAAGCCGTGTATTGCAAAGAAGAAGTTGAAAGACAAGTGCTTCAAGTGCAATAAGACGGGACATTGGAAAGCGGATTGTCAAAAGCTTATAAGTACGATAAATTATGCCTTAATTACTGAGACATGTTTAGCAGCGATTCCCACAGATACTTGGTGTGTGGATTCAGGTGCCACTGACCATGTTTGTAATTCTTTGCAAGGGTTCCAAGTAACCCAGAAGCTTAGAGAAGACGAATTGGATATCTACTTGGGCGACACTACAAGAGTGTCAGTAGAAGCAGTGAGAGTAGTTAAGTTGAATTTCGAGAATTCTAGCTTAGAGTTAGTTAATTGTCTTTATGTACCGAGTTTTAGAAAGAACTTGATTTCAGTTTCTAAACTCTTGAAGAACGGGTATAAGTTTATTTTTTTTGATGACTGTGTTGTTATTAGAAGAAATGGAAAACTTGTTTGTTCTGGTTCATTGGCGAACAATTTGTTTGTAGTTAACTCTAACTCCCCTGTTGCGCAAAACATAGAAATAGATAGCTCAGGATCCAAAATTAATAAGAGGAAGAAACCTTCTGAAATGAATCAAATCTATCTTTGGCATCTCAGGCTAGGTCATAGAAACCTTAGTAGGATTCAGAGGTTGGTCAATGATGGACCTTTGGGTTCATTAGATATTGACAGTTATGCAACCTGCGAATCTTGCTTGGAAGGTAAGATGACCAAGAGACCTTTTAAAGCAAAAGGCTATAGAGCTAAAAAAGTATTAGAGTTGATTCATTCTGACTTGTGTGGACCTATGACGGTCCAAGCACGAGGGGGATATGAGTATTTCGTGACGTTCACGCATGACTACTCTTGGTACGGATACATTTACCTAATGCGCCACAAGTCCGAATGTTTTGGCAAGTTCAAAGAGTTTCGGGCAAATGTGGAGAAGCATTATGGTAAGAGTATTAAGACACTGCGTTCAGATCGTGGTGGGGAGTACCTGTCCCATGAATTTTGATATTACCTCACTGAGGTAGGAATTCAGTCTCAGTTGTCTGCACCTGGCACGCCACAGCAGAATGGTGTAGCAGAAAGGAGGAATCGAACTCTTATGGAAATGGTTAGGTCCATGATGAGCTATAGTGATTTGCCAAGTTCGTTCTGGGGATATGCCTTAGAAACGGCAATGTATATTCTTAATCTTGTACCATCTAAAACCGTGCCTTCAACCCCAGTAGAGTTGTGGAACGGGCGGAAGCCCAGTCTAAGACATCTCAGAATTTGGGGCTGCCCAGCACATGTGCTTAAGGCAGATACGACTAAGTTAGATGCAAGAACAGAATTAATACTGTTTGTAGGATATTCTAGGGGAACGAAAGGTGGTCTATTCTATAGTCCTAAAGATCAGAAGGTGGTGGTAAGTACCAACGCTAGATTTTTAGAAGAGGACTATGTCTTAGATCACAAGACCAAGAGTAAGATAGTACTAGAAGAGCTTAGACGACAAACTACTAATCCTGATGTACCAGCACAAGTAGATACACCACATACTGCACATGAGATCATAGATGATGCGCCTACACAGGCGGTGCCTCGTAGTAGTGGGAGGGTTGTGAGACAGCCAGACAGGTTCATTGGCGTGGGAGAGTCTTTAGACCTAGTCCCAGGTGTGTCTGAACCTGACCCAGTTAACTACAATGAGGCGCTTCGAGATAAAGATGCAGAATCTTGGCGTAAGGCAATGATATCCGAGATGGGGTCAATGGAACACAATCAAGTCTGGGAGCTTGTGGACCTACCTGATGGGTTTAAGCCCATTGGATGCAAGTGGGTCTACAAACGTAAGAGAGGACCTGACGGGAAGGTGGAAACCTTTAAAGCTAGGCTGGTGGCGAAGGGGTATACTCAGAAAAAGGGAATCGATTATGAGGAAACCTTCTCCCTGGTAGCCATGCTTAAGTCGATCCGGATTCTCTTGGCCATAGCTGCTCATATGGATTATGAGATTTGGTAGATGGATGTCAAGACAGCTTTCCTAAACGGAAGTCTTGAGGAAACCATCTTTATGCAGCAACCAGAGGGATTCATTAAAAAAAGCCAAGAGCATAAGGTCTGTAGGCTTAAGAGGTCTATTTATGGACTTAAGCAGGCATCCAGATATTGGAACATCCGGTTTTATGAGGTAATCCAGTCTTTTGGATTTACTCAGTGTCCGGATGAGCAATGTGTATATCGCAGACGTGATGGAAACTCAGTGGTGTTTCTTGTGCTTTACGTAGATGACATTCTATTGATTGGCAACAACAAGAAAGTGTTATCAGACGTAAAGGCATGACCGTCCAAGCAATTTGATATGAAGGACTTAGGGGAAGCGGGACATATCCTTGGGATCAAGATTATTCGAGATCGTAGGAAATGTTCGTTGACGCTCTCCCAAGCTTCATACATAGACACGATTGTGGCCCGTTTTAACATGCAGAACTCCAAGAAAGGTTTTCTACCTTTCAGGCATGGAGTGTTTCTATCTAAGGAACAGTCTCCTAAGACTGTTGAGGAGATAGAGGCCATGAAGACAGTTCCTTATATTTCGGCAGTAGGAAGTCTCATGTATGCCATGTTGTGTACGAGGCCTGATATCAGTGTAACCCTGGGAAAGCTCATTGGGAGGCAGTAAAATGCATTCTCAAGTATTTGCGCAGAATGAGGGACCAAGTTCTGGTCTATCAGGCGCCTGAACTGGTACCCCGAAGTTTCACAGATTCAGATTTCCAAGGCGACAGGGACAAGAGCAAGTCTACCTCAGGGTATGTGTTTACTCTAGGAAGTGGAGCCATAGTTTGAGTGTCAAGCAAAAATGCGTGGCGGACTCTACCATGGAGGCTGAGTATGTTGTCGTATCAGAGGCAGCGAAAGAAGCCGTATGGCTCAAGAACTTCCTAGTGGACTTAGATGTGATTCCTGGTTTGCCGAAGTCTATCAAGGTTTATTGTGATAACAACGGTGTAGTAGCAAACTCGAAGGAACCACGAGCCCACAAGACGAGTAAACATATACAGCGCAAGTACCACCTGATACGAGAAATCGTAAAGAGGGTAGACGTGGTCATGGCTAAGATAGCATCAGAGGATAACCTTGCAGATCCGTTCACGAAAACATTGACTTCTAAAGTCTTTGAGGCTCACGTGAAGGGCAAGGGGATCAGATGCTTAGGAGAGCCTTGACAGTTTTTCTAGATAGATAGCAGCAGATTGGGTAGGATTGTATGTAGTTGTATACTTAAAGCACAACTTAAGTATTAGTGGGAGATTGTTGGATTTGAATACATAAGCTATGCTTGTGTTGTACATTTTTCCAGAATAATATATCGATTTGTGTTTCAATTATATTTTGTTGTGCATGTTTATCGTCCATTTATATTATGTAAGTAGATGATAAGGTGTCTGGTGTGACACAGTAGATCTCATCATTGGTTGAAAGACATAATATATAAATGAGGTATGTAACCGAGACAGTTTTGGACAAACTGTCGGTCTAGGTTATTATGTGATTCAGATAATTAGTTTTTCTAAACTAATTGAATCATATAGATATGCCCGGGGCATATTGAACTTGACTCTTAGGAATGATTTGTCTTGTACTGATTTAATAGACAAATCGATCCTTGTATTCAATCTCTAAATCCCTAGACTCGAGTGGGCATGAGGATTAGACATAGTGTACTTTAATCTGCCAATGGGTAAGGTCAAATGTGGCCAATAGTCTCGGTGGGTTGGGTGCGCGTGTTTAGTTACTTGGTGTGCTACTGCTGGTCGAAAGGAAACCATGTACCGATGCGTCCGGGGTGATGGTGCTCCCGAGATGAGCTCAAAATGTTTATTGTACTAAACCCGGCCGGTGGACTTATGTCCGGTATAGTAAAAAAGTCGAGTGGTACTAGTCTCGGAACTGAAGAAGTTGATGAATTAATTTATCAGTAAATTAATGAATTAACGAGCACTATATCTTTGATGTGGAGAGATTATGAATATAATTTAATTAAGTTGTTCCGGAAGCAATTCTGGTGTAGGTTGGTAGTGCCATAATTAATCCGTTAGTGGTACGATTAATTATGTACTGGGTTGTTGACAAAGGTAGATTTAATTAATTTAGAAATTAATTAATCATTGTGTCAGTTGGTTGTAAATCATCCCAGGAACTGGTTTGGGATAATTGAATCCCTGTGTCAGTTGGGAGTGATTCATCCCAAGAACTGGATTGGGATAAGTGAATCCCTGTGACAGTTGGGAGTGTATCAGTCCAGGAACAAGATTGAATGAAACAGAATCTGTATCAGTCTAGAAACAGGATTGAAGGAAAACAGAAACCCAGTAGGAAGACCAATCCTAAACCAACTTGGAGTCTCTCTTGTAACTCTATAAATAGACAAGGGATCAGTTATTCAAGACATACAATTCAACAATTAATCCACAGGATTTCTAGAGAGAGAAAATGTTTCTCTCTCCAAGTCGAATTTTCAAGAAAGTGTGCGGCTGGTTTTTGGGTTTCTAGTGGCTGAAATTTTGGCCTTGGTTTATACCAGCTGCGCGTAGCTTTCTCTCTCTGTGGGCGGTGCATTTATAGTACGTGCCAGGTGCTGCGGGGCTAGAGTTTTCTAGCAGGTGGATTGTGGTGAGTAGCTGATCAATTGACTTCTAGTTCGTTGCCCACACAACGTGAAGTCATAGTCTTGAGGCATACAAGAGAATCACCAAGTGTACGCTTCAAAGGTACTTTTCTAAGATTCCGCTTTAATAGAAATTTTTGTTGCGTGGTAAATCGAGCAAGTGCAAACCCAGATCCTACAAAAATCTTTCATTATCCACATTTTATTCCTTTTTGACTAGTTTGTCTTCTTCAAATGGCTTCTTATTATTTGTTCTACTTATCCTTACAACTAAAACATAACATTGAGTGTTGTTTTTTACATGCAATGTGACTAGCTTCATTTACCTTTACTCGAAATGAGAATCTAAGCTGATTGTTGCATCTTAATGTTTCACCGAAGTATTTACTATCCTGTAAACCTGTGAAATCACAGAATTCTTGTTTTTGGTGATATCTTTTGTCAATACGTTAATTGCTGTTGGGAAAATAATTTCACTGCATAGGAACCTTCTGCAGTTATAGGGAAAGGAATAGGATATATAGTATGATCAATTGGTTTAATATTGAGTATAGCAATGATGAATATATGTAGTTACTCAATATCACATCAATTGAGTGAACGTCGGCCATCATCAATTTATATTCAACATTTATTTTTCCTATTGTGTGCCAAACGGATGTCTTTTGCTTTGCAGGAACTAATGTTAAGATAGCTTCAATTCCATCAAATGTTGTCGTATTAACTCTAGAAAACTTCGATGAGATTGTACTCGATGGAAAGAAAGATGTTTTGGCTGAGTTTTATGCACCCTGGTAGCTATCTCCAATCCATTTCTTGTTTTAGTTAAATCATTTATCCTCAAACAAAGATCACAGTGCTGCTATTTCCAATACAATTCTCTGTCACTCGTATATCTGATTATACTTTGTCATTTGCATGTGTGGTCACTGCAAAAACCTTGCTCATGTGGGTGCATGATTTACTACTAGATGAGTCTTCTAGAAATTATCTAAACAACATTAAAGTGGAAAATTTACTGTCATTTGTTTGTATTATGTAGACTTATAAAAAGGTTGCTACAGTGTTTAAACTGGAGGTTGACGTGGTTATAGCTAACCTCGATGCTGACAAGTACAAGGATCTTGCCCAGTAGTGAGTTTTAGATACACAAGTATTTTTCCTCCTGTCATCAATTAATTTAGTTACAGATTTCTTTTTCTTGTGTGGCATTTCAAATTGTTATCTTTGTGAAGATTCGTCACATTTATTTTACCTTGTGCTCTCTCTTGATGGATACACACATACACAACAAGCTATTCTTTCCTCACTGCATGCTTTTATGAGCGTGTGTATGAATGAGTTGTGGTGCTAATATCTTGTTAATCAGGTATGGAGTAAGCGGCTATCCTACACTTAAATTCTTCATAAAGAACAATAAAGATGGTGAAGATTACAATGGTGGTCGAGATTTGGATGACTTTGTTACTTCTATCAACGAGAAGTGTGGCACTAACCGTGACTCAAAAGGACAATTGACTTCCAAGGTTAATAACATCAAACTTGTGTGCAAATACATAATTATTTTTCATGGCGTTAATATTACTCTTGTCACCTCTGTATTATGAAATAGTCTGGTATAGTTGAAACTTTGGATAGCTTGGTGAAGGAGTTCATTAGTGCTTCAGCGGATGAGAAGAAGACTATATATACCCTGATAGAGGAAGAAGTAGAGAAGTTAACTAGATCTGCTGCAAGGTATTCCTAATGACTTGTCTCTGCTTTTTGTATTCATTTGTATATCCTTTTATCATGGAGGACTAAAATCTAAAGTTTTTGGTTTGGTTCATGTTAGTTGTGTTCATGGTCTCAATATTTCTCGTCAGTTTTAAGAAAATTTAGCCTTTAAAACGCATACTAATTATAGAGCTACATCTTCTGTTATTTATCCATCTTTTATGGCCTTGTTCAGATACGGGAAAATCTACACCAAAGCTGCCAAGAGTTGCATGGATAAAGGTGGAGACTATGCTAAGAATGAAATTCCGTGACTTGAACGCATGTTTGCTAAGGTAATACATCTACCACTGCTCTGATATCACATGAACCCTTCTTATGTATGATGATAATTAGTGCACATCAATCTTTGTTTCTTTGAGTTTATACACTTTTAGATTATTTTTCTTTGGTGGCTTTTTTTTTCTGGTCTCTTGTGTATGGTATTGGAGCCAGGGATGCTATATGGTAACAGAACTACATCTGTATTGTTGGGCCTTATTTTTATGTGCTTGATCATCCAAACTCTACGTCATATAAGCAGTATAGATGGTTTTAAAATGACATCTTTCGTGTGTCTTATATTTTATCATTCTCAATTTCTCTTAGCGAGCATTATTGAGTGAATTATTTCAAGGCAAAGCAGTTTTGTTCATGTGGGTTAGGCATTTTATGTTTTTCATCAGCAACCAATTCCACTCCCTACACAGAAGTAGAAGAATGAGAGCCGAGAGGCAAAGATTGATGGAGATGGGAGATAGTTCAAGATAAACAGAATGAAAAAAAGACTGAAAGAGTCATAAGGGATGACTTTTGGCTGATGGTAGTTTACACTGCAACCTAGCAGGGAATTTTCTTTATCTTCTGTTTTTTTGGGGGGTGGTGGGGAGCTGCTGGGTGTTTAAGGATAATGTACTTTTATCTATGGGAAAAGCATTTTCCCGATAAAGTTATGCACACTTATTGTTAAATATGTTTTGAGTTTTTAGATATTGACTAAAGTTGGAATTGAATGGCAGGAATTGCTTCCATCTATTCAGTCTCTGGAGATTTCTAGCGGGTATGCAGAAATATCCGAAGTAACAAGATGCACAGGAAATGTGAGTTACTTTGCCACTAAGATCATTCTTAGCTTCTTCGATTTTTTTTATCAAAGCTATAATGTGTGAAATATTTTACGTGTTTAATATTGACACCCTCATTAGTTTTCACATTTCGTTTTAAACACTATTTAATACAAGTGAACGTATACAAACTACTATCGCTACATAAGCATCATGCATCATTGGCTATTCAAATGCATATGGATCCATCTTTAATAAGTAATGCAAAGTAGTGAAAGGAAGCATATCTTTAGGGTTGCTAAGAAATAATAGGGATCAATGTTTCACAAGTAATTTAAGGCAGTTAACTTGAGCCTTTTATGAATTGAATCTTTGTAAGTATATCATGACAGATTTGAACAACTTAGTCAGGCTTTCTTGGTTTTATTTGCTGATAAATTCCACATATTTGTGGCTATTGCAAAAGCATGCGAAATTAATTTGATGATGATTTTAGTTTTTGTAGGTATCATGATATTTTGGAATTAATATAAATAATTTGTTGTGCTTTGGCATGTGATGTAAAGTGAAATTTTTTAATTCTCTCAATAGGATCAAACTCCGTGACACCAAACGTAGCTTGCTTGATTATTTCTTTATTGGATTGGGCAAAAAGGAGGTATCAATCTCCCTTTTTCTTTTTTGTATTGTCTTTCAGTCTCTATCAACCACAATTGAAAAATAAAGAGAATTAAAATGGATGAGTGCCTTTCTGAAATGGGGAGACAGTTGGGTACACTCCTAGATGGGGATTCAGCTATAATGCAGCGACACGCTTCTCATCTCTCATCCGAAGAGACTGGACCTGTACAAAGTTGGGGACACATCATGCAAACTTTTTTGTTTTCCTACTCGAATGTGTATCTCATGAGTTTTTTTTTTTTTTTTGTGGCTTTTCACTGCTTTTCTCTCCTTTTCACAGAAGCATTCAGACACAGCCAAAACATTGACCTCTTTTGCTCGAGAAATCTTCTATCTGATGAGAATGCAAAGAAGAGAAGAAAAGATGAATAATAAAAAAAAAGACTCCAACTTTAGCTATAGGTGAGGAACGAACAAGAGGAGGAGCAAGGCAGAGACGAATGTTAAGAAAAGCCAAATCAAAACCCTCCACTTAATTTTTGGAATTTTTGGGATCAATTCTTTGAATTTTCATAACGGGTATTAAACCCAATTTAGTTGATTTGAATACCAAAGAATGCAAGAAAATTTGTTATTTAGAGGTGGAATATTGATCCAGATATATTTGTGATCTGAACATGTTGCAGTCGGATATTTACACTCCTGGTTTAATTTAGTGGTACATGTTTATTTTTGCTGATAGAAGTGGGAGTAGATATCAGATATTTTGCAACATCTTGATCATTGAAAATGCTACTCATCCATAATTTGCACTTTGTTTCTGTTGCTATGATGTAGTGGCCGAAGGTTGGAATCGCAATTTACAGATGATACATGATCATTTTCTTCTGTGTATAGATGAAGAAAAGTATTTTAAAATTGGTGTTGCTGAAATAGTCTTACTCATTTTTTTTTTTATTTTACATTTTATATTAAGGAGATGATTTAGCATAGAATTTCAGATTTCAACTATGGATCATGATGCTATTTGTTTATGTACAGATCTCCTTTGTTTATGTACTATTTGTTCATGAATTGAATTATATTTACAACCAATCCGTGCAACGCAAGCGGGGTACTCCGCTAGTATAATATAAAACATGAGTTTATATGAGTTACAACATGAGTCTATATAATGTGTAAAAGGATTTTATGAATTTTTTTATTATAAGGGTTTTCATGAAACTAGAATTGACACAAGTGAAAAAAAAAATAAAATTTTATTACAAATTAGTAATTTGCACAGAAGTGGTACAAATAAAATTTTACTACAAATTAATAATTTTCACAGACGTTGCACAAAAGTGACATAACTAAAATATTATTACAAATTAATAATTTGCACATGCTATCACGGCTCACTTTTGGCTTAGTGAACCGGTGCGGCTCTAGTATATAAACAATCGACGATTGTTCTATTAGTTTTGCCTTTCCATCCCACCATTGTAGTGGTTATGTGTTAAAGAAGCAAGAACACAAGAGAAAGTTAGAGAAAACACATTTTGTAACTAACTCTTATATTACTCAAGGCTTTCTATAACTCTCGCTTACACTCTTAGTTGCTTAACTTGTTTATGTACAAATGAGGGGTGAGGGCTATTTATAGCCTCTCCAAGAAAGTTTTACGCATGGAATATTATCAGAATTTTTCTGGACCACTCTAACCTATTCTAGAGCATTCTATGTACAAGTAAGAATGTGCAGTTCTCTATTGGGTTCTAGAGAGTTCCACATGGTTCCACACGGTTTATATAATTATGGGTTTATATCATGGAATTTGAAAAAAAAAATTCATGAATTTTTTAATTATTATTTTATTTATTTTAAAATAAAAAAATTAATTAAGTTGAAAAATTATTTGATTAACTTAAATGTTATATCAATTTTTTCAACACATCAAATATATATTTTTTTATATTATTGAAAACATAGGTTTATATAATGTAAAACATGAGTTTATATCAGTTACAATATGAGTTTATATAATGTATAAAAGGATTTAATGATTTTTTTATTATTATAAGAGTTTTCATGAAACCAGAATGGACAGAAATGAAAAAAAAAATATTGCAAATTAGTAATTTGCACGGAATTCGCACAAATAAAATTTTATTGCAAATTAATAATTTTCACAAAAGTTGCACAAAAGTGACACAAATAAAATATTATAAAAAATTAATAATTTGCACATGCTATCACGGCTCACTCTTGGCCTAGTGAACCAGTTCGGCTCTACAATCAACGATTGTTCTACTAGTTTGCCTTTTTGTCACACCGTTGTAGCGGTTATGTGTTACAAGAAGTAAGAAAACAAAAGAAAGTTAGAGAAAACTCTTTTTGGATCTAACTCTTGTATTACTCAAGGCTTTCCACAACTCTCGCTTACACTCTTGGTTGATTAACTTGTTTATGTACAAATGAGGGGTAAGGGCTATTTATAGCCTCTCCAAGAAAGTTCTACACATGGAATGTTACCAGAATTTTCTTAGAACCATTCTAACTTATTCTAGAGCGTTCTATGTACAAATAAGAAGGTGGAGTTCTCTACCAGTTAATTCATGATTTTTTAATTATTATTTTATTTATTTTAAAATAAAAAAGTTTTAATTAAGTTTTAAAATTACTTAATTGACTTAAATGTTATATCAATTTTTTCAACACATCAAATATATTTTTATATTATTGAAAACATATGTTCATATAATGTAAAATATGAGTTTATATAATGTATAAATGGATTTAATAAATTTTTTTTTATTATAAGAGTTTTCATGAGGGTTCATATCATTTAAAACATAAATTTATATATTAGTTACAACATGGTTTTATATAAAAGAGTTTCATGAATTTTTTTTATTGTAAAGGTTTCCGTAGGGGTTTATTGATCAATAGAAGACCCACTAACAAAGAGTGGGATTATAATACACAAAAGAGATAAGGCTGCTTGTGAGATCCCGCTCCAAACTGATGAGGTAATATAGAGACTAGCACTTTAATATTTAATATGAGACTTATGCAGTATCACTTGTTACCTAGATAATGCATAATTGAGAATTTTAAGGGTTTAATTGAAAGAGAGTTATGTAGAGTGGGTGAAACTTAGAATTTAGGAAAATTCATGATGTAGGGAGTAAATAAAAAGTATTTTATATTCACTGTTATTTAAACAAAAGAAACGGGAAGAACCCAGAGCTTTGATTTCCCAAATTCGTAGTCTTTGTCTTTTGTTCTAATCTCCTCCAACCGACTCACCTCTTTCTCGCAATTTATATCCTGTACCACTGTGTACATGTACCACTTACTATAATTAGTAAATTTTTTTGAGCCGACTGTATTTTTTCCATTTTTAGTAATATTTAGTGACGCGCCCATTTTTTTTTTCTTTTTTTTTCCCGCCGTGGTATATATACATTCAAAACGTGGTGGTTGCACTTTTTTTTTTCAAAAACTGAACGAGAGCGATCAAAAACTGAACGAGAGCGATCAAAAACTGAACGAGAGCGATCAGAACCAGAGTTTTTGAATTGCGTTGCTTCTGAAATCATTCTGCAAGCATTGAAATTGTTAATAAAGGTATTGGATCGAAATATGATCATTGGTTTTTTTTTTTATGTTCGTGATTGATGTTTTTGTTGTTTAATTGTTGTTCTTATAGTATGTTTTTGAGAATTATGATTTTCGATCGTTTGAAAATTGTTGTTCCATTCGTATGATTCGTCTTTGTAATGCTGATATTTTGATTGTTTTGTTCGAGGACGTTGTTGGTATGTATTTTTGAATGTTGCGGCATAAATATGCACGTTGCGGGATAGGATGTTATTTTTTTTTAGTTTTTTTATGATGTAGTTGGACGTTGCGTAAGGTATAACTGGGACGTTTTTGGACGTTGCTTAATGCGATGTTGTTTGTTTTTGTTTTGTTGTGATGTTTCTGGACGTTGCGTAAGTAATAAGTGGGACGTAGTGTGACGTTGCGCGATATGAGATTTTTATCTAGTTTTTATGTGATGTTCATATGGACATTGCGTAAGTAATAATTTGGACGTGTTGGGACGTGGCGTAAGTAATAAGTGGGACATTGCTTAAGTTGTTATAATTTTTTTTTTTCAGATATGGAATCAATGGATGATGAGTCGATGCTGTCTTTGATTGGTCAGAGAGTTGGTAGCGTAGATGAGGCATACGATTTGTATAACAAATATGCTTTCGAATTGGGTTTTAGTATTAGGAAGCATAGGTCTCGTAGCAAGGAAGATGGGTTATATATAAGACTGAGAATGAGAGGATTTATTCTAAATTGGATGTTCGAACGAAATGTAATGCGCTTATTGAATTTAAGAAAATTGATGATGGTATTTGGGAGGTGCAGAAGCATTTCAGAAAACACAATCATGAGATGTGCTTTGAACATCAGAGACACTTATTGCGTTCTAGTAGAAATATGAATTCTTTATCAATTGATTATTTGAAGACTTTGAAGGATTCTGGAGTTCGTGTTTCAGATGGTTACAGAGTGTTGTGCAAAGAGGTAATGGACTTTAAAATAGTTTTCCTGTAGACGTAAGTGGACGTTGCGAGAGTATTATTACTGACGTTTCAGGACGTTGCGAGTGTAGTATTACAGACGTTTGTGGACGTTGTAGTTATAAATTTTATTTATTTTTTTATTTTTTTTGCAACAGGCTGGTGGACCATCTAAAGTAGGTTTTACTTCACGAGATGTTTATAATCGTATGGAAATTGAGAAGAAAAAGACCATTGATGGTTGTGATGCAAATACACTTTTTGAGATATTGAAGAAAAGGTCTTGTGATGAACATGATTTCTATTTTGATTTTGAGCTGGACAGCAATTCATCATTGTGTAATTTGTTTTGGCGTGATGGACAAATGAAGGCAGACTACAAGATATTTGGAGATTTGGTTGTTCATGACACGACTTATAGGACAAACAAGTATGGTTTGATATGTGTGTTGGATTGCGTTTAGGCATTTAATTCTAAATTAAATGGCGGAATTCCTAAACACTAAAGGATTCGGGTCTTACCCTCGACGCGTAATCGGTTGTGCAGCCGCCTGGATCCTTTGGGAAGATTGCGTTCACCACCACAGAACAATTCAAGCGAATTGTCTCTACGTTCTTGCACTGGAGTTCTCTCAGAACCGGTGCTAGCCCCAAAATTTGCCTGTTTTAGAGAAAACCTTTTTCTCTGGGAAGAATCGTTTTAGTGGAAGAGCGTCTCTATTTTTTTTCTTTTTTCTTTCTGAAGTCTGATTGTCTGTTAAAAAAAAATTTTCAAACGTATATATAAAACTGAGTCTGTTAAAACGTTTTTAACAGACTCCAGATACTTCTCTGATTTGAGAAGTATCTGTTTTAATTAATTATAAATAATAATTAATAATAATTAATTAATTATTTACTGAGTTGGGTTTTACCAACACCATGGATCAACCCATTGATCCATGGATCAGGCTGATGGGTCAAGAACCTTGATTCACAATTAGGTCCCTTGATTTATCAGCTCAACTCAATTCTTCCCAGGTAATTAATTAACTTTTAATTAATACCATAAAACTCTTCAATAATATTTAATTAAACCATTTAATTAAATATTATCTATTTAAGTATAACTCTTATACTTAGAACAGACAATTTAATTAATTCTGACTCATCGAACTCACTTATGTGCGATCCTGTAGGTCCATTCCAAATTGACAATGAATAAATTAATCTCATTAATTAATCCATAAATCATTAGTGGTCTCTAGCAAGACATAATGACTACACAATTCAGAACGGAGGGTCGAATGGTGATTCAACACAACCTTCCGAGTATACTACGTAATGTCCTCTACACTGATATCCAGTTTAGCATAAGGCATGAAACCAATCATCCTTATATAGCTAAACGTTTTACTTGATCTCTTAGTGACACTGAACTTAATCAAGCAAATGATAACCCTTATCATTTCTTGGGCACGGCCATGCACTTCTCAGTTCACTATCAAGCGGCCAAAATATCATCTCTCATTTAAGAGAGACTTGTAGTCCCATCACTTCACCTACATACCTTAGCGTGACTCATAGTGTACCCAATCATACCCGTACTTGGCAACCTGTTATGGTCCCGTTAGGCATATGTCAAAGCACACTCTAATTCACCTAAGACTATGCAGTGATTTCTGGTCTAAGGATCCTCGTACGAGTACTACTCAAAAGAATCACTCATGATCTAACAGTCCATGGAGTGTTTCTTTTGGCGGATCGTTTTCATGAAATTCAATATGCACAAGAATATAATTTCATGAAATTAACTCATCAGATAAATAATCAATCAAACGACAAATGTCTTATTTACATAAATAACCCTCAAAGTTTATTTACATAAATAGCCCTCATTAGGGCATATACACCAACAATCTCCCACTTGCCCGTTGAAGGGCTATGTCCTAAACTGTTTAAGACCAAGCTCTATTACATGTCTATCAAACTTTGACTGCGGTAGAGCTTTTGTGAGAGGATCTGCTACATTGTCGTCTGACCCTATTTTGCACGCTGTCACATCTCCTCGATCAATGATCTCTCGGATGAGGTGAAACCTTCTGAGTATATGTTTGGTTTTCTAGTGTGACCGAGGCTCCTTAGCTTGTGCGATGGCCCCGTTATTGTCACAAAAAAGTTCTATCGGATCTTGGATACTCGGTATCACTCCGATGTCTGACACGAACTTTCTTAACCAAACAGCTTCCTTTGCAGCATCGGATGCAGCAATGTACTTAGACTCTGTTGTAGAATCGGCTGTTGTATCTTGCTTTGAGCTTTTCCAACTTATTGCACCACCATTCAGACTAAACACGTAGCCTGATTGTGACTTCATGTCATCTTGATCTGTTTGGAAAGCAGCATCAGCGTAACCTTGTACAATGAGCTGTTCTTGTCCTCCATACACTAGCATCAATCCTTTAGTCCTTCGCAAGTACTTTAGGATTGCTTTGACTGCAGTCCAATGATCTGTTCCTGGATCTTGTTGGTATCTGCTAGTCATGCTCAGTGCATGTGCGACATCCGGGCGGGTACATAACATGGCATACATGATAGATCCTATTGCCGAAGCATATGGTACTCTACTCATTGTATCCCTCTCCTCTCTTGTTGAAGGACCTTGGTTCTTCTTCAAGAGAAGGCCATGTCTAAATGGTACCTTACCATTTTTGGAGTTAGACATATTGAACCTCTTCAATATTTTGTCTATGTACCCTTTTTGACTTAGTCCTAGAAGCCTTTTTGACCTATCTCTATAGATCTTGATACCTAGTATCATTTCGGCTTCTCCTAAGTCTTTCATAGAAAATACAGTCCCCAACCATTGTTTGATGTCTTTCATCATGGGAATGTCATTTCCTATGAGTAGGATGTCATCCACATATAGGACAAGGAAAACTATCTTGCTCCCACTAACCTTCTTGTAAACACAAGGCTCATCTTCGTTCTTTATGAAGCCGTAACCTTTTACTGCCTCATCAAAACGAAGATTCCAACTCCGAGATGCTTGCTTTAGTCCGTAGATGGACCTCTGAAGCTTGCATACACGATTTGGATGCTCTTGATCGATGTATCCCTCGGGTTGTTTCATATAAACATCCTCGAGTAGGTTTCCATTCAGGAAAGCCATCTTAACATCCATCTGCCATATCTCATAGTCATAATATGCAGCTATAGCGAGCATAGTCCGAATGGACTTAAGCATCACGACAGGGGAGAAGGTTTCATCATAGTCTATACCATGAGTCTGTCTGAAACCTTTAGCCACTAGTCGTGCCTTGAAGATCCCGCCAGGTTTTAACTTGAAAATCCACTTGCAATCGACAACCTTTGCCTGAACAGGAGGATCAATCAAAGTCCAAACTTTATTGTCCCTCATGGATTGCATTTCAGATTCCATTGCTTGTAGCCATTTATCTGAATCTGGACTTTCTAAAACCTGTTTGTAGTTCACGGGCTCATTAGAGTCCACCAAGATCAAATCTTGATCGTCAGTTACGAGAAATCCGTATCTCTCAGGTTCATGACGAGATCTACTAGACCTTCTAGGTTCTTGTGTTGTTGACTCAGGCTGCTCATCTTCATGAGTTCCCATGTCAACTTCCATCTCAGTTTCTGTAGATCGTTCTACATTCTCTTGTGGTTCTGGAACTTCTCCGAGTTCTATTCTACTCTCACTATCTTTCTTGTAGAGAAAATCTTTCTCTAAGAAAGTGGCTCCTCGAGCAACAAACACTTTGTTCTCAGTTGGATTGTAGAATTGATATCCTTTAGTTTCCTTAGGATATCCCACAAACAGGCATTTGTCAGTTTTAGGTTCAAGCTTACTACTTTGTAAACGCTTTACATGAGCTTGACAACCCCAAACTCGTAGATATGACATATAGGGTTTTTGACCCGTCCACATCTCATATGGAGTCTTATCTACTGCCTTAGATGGAATACGATTTAGTAAGTAGGCAGCTGAAAGGAGGGCATAACCCCAAAAGGACATAGGGAGAGTCGCTTGGCCCATCATAGATCGAACCATATCTAATAAGGTCCGATTCCTCCTCTCGGATACACCATTCCATTGAGGTGTTCCTGGTGGAGTCAGCTGTGAAACAATTCCACACTGTTTTAGATAGCCATCGAACTCATCATTAAGGTATTCACCTCCCCGATCGGAGCGAATAGCCTTAATCCTTCTATTTAACTGATTTTCTACTTCATTTTTAAACTCTTTGAACTTTTCAAAAGTTTCACTTTTATACCTCATTACGTAGACATAACCATATCTACTATAGTCATCGGTAAAAGTCACGAAGTATTCAAATCCACCTCTGGCTTGTGTGCTCATCGGTCCACATACATCTGTATGTATTAGTGCCAATAGCTCACTAGTCCTCTCGCCTTTCTTGCTGAAAGGACTCTTCGTCATTTTGCCTTGCAAACAGGGTTCACATGTGTCATATGATTCGAAATCAAATGAACCAAGCACTCCATCCTTATGAAGTCTTTGAACTCGCTTCTCATTTGCATGGCCTAGACGACAGTGCCACAGATATGTTGGACTTAAATCAGATTGAATTAATTTGGCTTTCTTTTCAATGTTATATACCGGTTTCTCTTGGGTCAAATCCAAGATATATAGGCCATTGCACAAATTTGCAATTCCATATAAAACATCTTTTTGATATAAAGATAACGATTTATTACCAATAATAAAACGAAATCCTTTAATATCCAAGCAAGAAATTGAAATAATATTCCTACTCATAGTAGGTACATAATAACAATTCTCTAAAACAATGTTTAAACCGGAAGGCAAAGACAAAATGTAATCTCCAACTTCAACGGCTGCAACTCTTGCCCCGTTGCCTACTCGGAGATCTACTTCGCCTTTCTTTGTCATCCTTCTATTGCTCAGTCCCTGCACATCAGTACAAATGTGAGCCCCACATCCGGTATCTAATACCCATGAGGTGGACATAGAAAGATTAATTTCAATAACAAAGATACCTGAAGCCGAAGGATTCTGTTTCTTCTCTTCAAGAAACAGCTTGCAGTTTCTTCTCCAATGCCCCTTCTGATTGCAATGGAAACATACTGCGTCCTTCTGAGCATTTTTCTTAGTAGGAGGAGTTTGAGGCTGAGCCTTAGGAGCAGTCTTACTGCGAGGCTTCTTGTTTTCAGCAACTTTTGCCTTGCCTTTAAACTTTCTCTTGTTGCCCTTACCTTTTTCCACAACAAGTACTGGCGTTGCCTTCCGAAGGGTTTGCTCAGTATTTTTAAGCATTCCATGTAGCTCAGGAATTTTCCTCTCCATGTTATGCATGTTGCAGTTTACCACAAAGTCATTGTAATCATCAAGCAGTGAAGCCAAGATGATGTCAATGGCTAACTCTCTAGAAAGAGGTGCATTTAATCTCTCTAGGGTATCAATATACCCCTTCATCTTGATCAAATGCGTGCTTACTGACGAACCCTTCGCCATCTTGCATGAGATCAATGCTTTTATCGTAACGAACCTTTCGTTACGGGCTTGTTCACGGAACATTTCCGTTAGTGACACATAAATTTGGAACGCTTCCGAATTCATGAATTGTTTCTGAAGCTCGCCTGACATAGTCGCGAGCATCAGACATGTCACGTCATCGGAATCGCTTTTCAGCTTTTCCCATGCTCGTTGAACCGCAGCCGTAGCATTTACTGGTGGTTCAGGTAAAGCAGCGTCTAAGATATTTAGCTTCCTTTCTTGTTTGAGAACGATTCTCAAGTTTCTTTCCCAATCTAAGAAGTTTGGAGCAACAAGCTTTTCTTTGTCCAAAATGCTTCTTAGAGTGAGATTAGATGTATTAGTGCTAGTAGATGCGATTTCTACAAAAGAAAATGCAAAAATATTAGAATGAGTTTTAAAATATTTTCCACGATAGCCAAAATTGAAATCCCAAACAATTTTGTGTTGGTGCTAGATTGTGGGCCGAAAATCCACAAAGAATCAACCCCAGTCTTGCTTTGGCAAGTATCGTAGGGATTGGGCTCTTTGGTAGGCAACGTTCAAATCACATCCCTATGTAATTTAACGATTTCCAATTGCATCACTATGCAACTTTTCGGTGATAGGATGAACATTCCAAATGTTTGACACCATCCTATCTTTGCAAAATTAATCCCTAGTCAACTTATCGGGTCAAGCTAGGATTAATTTTCCCAAGTTAAACCATCCCTCAAGGCATCACATCAATGGACACCCACACAGTTTTTCCATAACAAGTGGTAGTGATAAAGTCGAGCATCTAATACCCAAACAGTTTTTCCACTCATTAATGGTAGTGATAAAGTTGGGCACTATTATGTGACAACCCGCCGCACGAAGAAAACCTGAGGCCCTTGGGCTCTCCAAGTCCACCAGACGTTCAACGCTCAAGCGGGCCCCCAAGTATGGAAGCAAAATCAACTCGGGTTTTTGGGATTTTAGTTTGATCGACTTAACATGCATTGTCGTTTTCATTCATTCACAAAACATAAAATTGCGGAAATGCGATGAATTGGGTTCTAATCTATTACAGGGCCTTTTAACAAAAAAAACTTCTTTTGGGCCTCCATTTTGGGCTTCCGTTCCTGGGCTCCACCATGGACTCCTTTTGAACCTCCTTTTTGGGCCTAACTATTACATAATTATTTAATAGGCATGCAGGCCCAAAATTTCTTTGATACCACTGAAGGAACTAGGCATGCATAATTTCCTAAATTATGCTACGGAATAGCCTAAATTCTAAGAGGATTCGGATCTTACCCTCGAAGCGTAATCGGTTGTGCAGACGCCTGGCTCCTCTGAGAAGATGGCGTTCACCAACAATTCACGTGAATTGTCTCTACGTTCTTGCACTGGAGTTCTCTCAGAACTGGTGCTAGCCCCAAACTTTGCCTGTCAAGAGAAAACAACTTTCTCTGGGAAGAATCGTTTTTGAAGAGTCTGTTTTTTTTTTTTCTTTTAATCTCTGCAAAAGTAACAGAGAGAGTCTTGTTTTTAAAATCTTTAAAACGTGTTGGTTTTTTTAAAAAAACTGATTTTGTTAAAAAATCTCTCAACTGTCCAGATACTTCTCTGATGTTTATTTGAGAAGTATCTGTAAGTAAATAATTAATAATTATTTACTGAGTTGGGTTTAACCAACACCATGGATCAACCCATTGATCCATGGATCAGGCTGATGGGTCAAGAACCTTAATTCACAATTAGGTCCCTTGATTTATCAGCTCAACTCAATTCTTCCCAGATAATTAATTAACTTTTAATTAATACCATAAAACTCTTCAATAATATTTAATTAAACCATTTAATTAAATATTATCTATTTAAGTATAACTCTTATACTTAGAACAGACAATTTAATTAATTCTGACTCATCGAACTCACTTATGTGCGATCCTGTAGGCCCATTCCAAATTGACAATGAATAAATTAATCTCATTAATTAATCCATAAATCATTAGTGGTCTCTAGCAAGACATAATGACTACACAATTCAGAACGGAGGGTCGAATGGTGATTCAACACAACCTTCCGAGTATACTACGTAATATCCTCTACACTGATATCCAGTTTAGCATAAGGCATGGAACCAATCATCCTTATATAGCTAAACGTTTTACTTGATCTCTTAGTGACACTGAACTTAATCAAGCAAATGATAACCCTTATCATTTCTTGGGCACGGCCATGCACTTCTCAGTTCACTATCAAGCGGCCAAAATATCATCTCTCATTTAAGAGAGACTTGTAGTCCCATCACTTCACCTACATACCGTAGCGTGACTCATAGTGTACCCAATCATACCCGTACTTAGCAACCTGTTATGGTCCCGTTAGGCATATGTCAAAGCACACTCTAATTCACCTAAGACTATGTAGTGATTTCTGGTCTAAGGATCCTCATACGAGTACTACTCAAAAGAATCACTCATGATCTAACAGTCCATGGAGTGTTTCTTTTGGCGGATCGATTTCATGAAATTCAATATGCACAAGAATATAATTTCATGAAATTAACTCATCAGATAAATAATCAATCAAACGACAAATGTCTTATTTACATAAATAACCCTCAAAGTTTATTTACATAAATAGCCCTCATTAGGGCATATACACCAACAATAATTTTAAGCCCAATTCATGCATAGAAAAAACACACAATTGCATATGTTTCATACAAGCCAATTTTATTAGGCCGAATCATTTAATTAGGGATTGTGTAACTCTTACACTATTAAAATTGATCGTGTCATGATCAATTTTAATCAATCCCATGTTCATTCATTTTAATCGAATGATGCATGAACATGCTAGCATAATTATGATGCTTCACATAAAATTTAAACAATTTAAATTTAAGCATCATAAGTAAACTAAAATAAATAAATAACAATTAATTAATCTAATTAATTATTTATTTATTTATCTTTTCTAATTATCCTAATCTAATTAAGATAATTTATTTCAAAATTTAAACTTATAGGATAAAATTCTAAATTAATCCTATCTTTATCTAATAAGATTATTTAATTAAAATCTTATTAAATAAAATTCAGAAAATTTTTAAAATTTTAATTTTCTGAAACTCTTGGGGTCATTTCGTAAATAACCAAAATTCTGGGCTTAGGGTTTAAGGGAAACAAAACTGTTGGGGCTGGTTTGTAATTTTTAAAATATTTAAATTTCTTCAGCTAGTGTTTTTGGCTTGCGGCGGGGCATTTCCGAGATTAGGGAGTGTGGCGGGGGCAATTTGGTCATTTCACCCAATTAGGGCACCAGCCCCCCGCCGCCTCCTTCTTCTTCCCCGGTGACCTGCGATCGGGTTTCAGCGGCTTCCTCGAATCCCGGCGACACTCGCCGTTCATCTCATCCGACTTGGTTCCGACCGATCGTCATCTCTCCGTCGCTTCAATCGTTCGGTGACCAGAACATTTCTGGCCCCGATGGCGATTGACCAGCCGCGAACCCAGCGACCGCTTCGATGAAAACGAAGCAGCTCGCCGACATGGATTCCGGCGACGCGGACGACCCAACACCCCTGCGGAGACAAAAAAAAATATCCAGCAACAACAACCAGCAAATAGTTTAATCGAAAGCAAGCTTCCCGACTAGTTTCGAAACAAAAACCAAAAACAGAAATCGGCGGATATTTCCGGCGAACAGTTTTCAAAACAACAGCCCAATCAATTGCAAATCAAAACATTTTTGACACCCAATCAACATAAAATCGTTCCCCATTAATAAACGAACAAAACCCATGGAAAAATCAGGCCAAAAAAAACAATTTTAGCAATATTCGTTTTTCCGGCGAACTTCCGGCCGGCCGGAAAACTTTCCGGTGAAGATTTCCCAGAATCCGGCGACCTTACCCAGCAACATTTTTTTTTCTTTAAAACTGTTTTTCAAGGAAAAAAAACTTATACCCAATTTTAATTAAAACATTTTTAATTAAAACAATTAACCAGGCTCTGATACCACTGTTGGATTGCGTTTAGGCATTTAATTCTAAATTAAATGGTGGAATTCCTAAACACTAAAGGATTCGGGTCTTACCCTCGACGCGTAATCGGTTGTGCAGCCGCCTGGATCCTTTGGGAAGATTGCGTTCACCACCACAGAACAATTCAAGCGAATTGTCTCTACGTTCTTGCACTGGAGTTCTCTCAGAACCGGTGCTAGCCCCAAAATTTGCCTGTTTTAGAGAAAACCTTTTTCTCTGGGAAGAATCGTTTTAGTGGAAGAGCGTCTCTATTTTTTTTTCTTTTTTCTTTCTGAAGTCTGATTGTCTGTTAAAAAAAAATTTTCAAACGTATATATAAAACTGAGTCTGTTAAAACGTTTTTAACAGACTCCAGATACTTCTCTGATTTGAGAAGTATCTGTTTTAATTAATTATAAATAATAATTAATAATAATTAATTAATTATTTACTGAGTTGGGTTTTACCAACACCATGGATCAACCCATTGATCCATGGATCAGGCTGATGGGTCAAGAACCTTGATTCACAATTAGGTCCCTTGATTTATCAGCTCAACTCAATTCTTCCCAGGTAATTAATTAACTTTTAATTAATACCATAAAACTCTTCAATAATATTTAATTAAACCATTTAATTAAATATTATCTATTTAAGTATAACTCTTATACTTAGAACAGGCAATTTAATTAATTCTGACTCATCGAACTCACTTATGTGCGATCCTGTAGGTCCATTCCAAATTGACAATGAATAAATTAATCTCATTAATTAATCCATAAATCATTAGTGGTCTCTAGCAAGACATAATGACTACACAATTCAGAACGGAGGGTCGAATGGTGATTCAACACAACCTTCCGAGTATACTACGTAATGTCCTCTACACTGATATCCAGTTTAGCATAAGGCATGGAACCAATCATCCTTATATAGCTAAACATTTTACTTGATCTCTTAGTGACACTGAACTTAATCAAGCAAATGATAACCCTTATCATTTCTTGGGCACGGCCATGCACTTCTCAGTTCACTATCAAGCGGCCAAGATATCATCTCTCATTTAAGAGAGACTTGTAGTCCCATCACTTCACCTACATACCTTAGCGTGACTCATAGTGTACCCAATCATACCCGTACTTGGCAACCTGTTATAGTCCCGTTAGGCATATGTCAAAGCACACTCTAATTCACCTAAGACTATGCAGTGATTTCTGGTCTAAGGATCCTCGTACGAGTACTACTCAAAAGAATCACTCATGATCTAACAGTCCATGGAGTGTTTCTTTTGGCGGATCGTTTTCATGAAATTCAATATGCACAAGAATATAATTTCATGAAATTAACTCATCAGATAAATAATCAATCAAACGACAAATGTCTTATTTACATAAATAACCCTCAAAGTTTATTTACATAAATAGCCCTCATTAGGGCATATACACCAACAATGTGGACCATTTGTTGGGATGGACAATCACTGCCGTAATGTATGTTTGGAATTGGTTTTATAAAGAATGAGAAGATTGAATCATTTAATTGGTTGTTTAAGACGTTTTTGAGGTCCATGGATGGTCAAGCACCGATTACTTTGATGACAAATCAAGCATTTTCGATGGCAGCAGCTATAAAGGATGTATTTCCATCAACTCGTCATCGGTTGTGTCATTGGCATATAAGTGAGAACTTCCGGAAGAACTTACCTTCATTGCGTTATGACACAGGTTTTTTTTAATTGTTTCAACGCCTTCTTTACAGTGTTGTTACAAAGGAAGAGTTTCAGCATGTTTGGGACAGGTAAAGACGTTGCGGTAGTGTTTTATTGGACGTTGCAATATTGTTTTTACATACGTTGCGGTATTTGTTTTTGAGGTTGCGGTATTTTGTTTACAGCATGGTTGCTGAATATGAATATGGAAATATTAAGTGGTTGAATAATCTCTATGAGATTCGCGAGAAATGGTGTCCTGCATTTAACAAAGATTACTTTTCTGGAGGGGTTCTCTCATCTCAAAGGAGTGAGTCAACAAATCGTTCGATTTCAAGGCGTCTAAGCAAAACATCATCACTTTGCGATTTTTACCATCAGTTTGTAGATGTGGTGAATGACTGGAGGAATAACGAAAATGAAGAAGTCTACAGGTGTCATCAAGGGAAGCCAGATTTGTTTGTTCCGAAACATTCGATGTTAATTCAAGCTTCTGAAGTTTACACAATTAATGCATATCGTATGTTTGAGACTCAGTTTAAAGACATGACTTTATACAATTATGAAAAGGTTTGTGAAGATGACAGGTTAATTCAATATCATGTCTGGTGGGATGGAGAAGATATTTTTCAACATGTTGTGTTGTTTGATAAGTTGACTTATTGGATAGAATGCAGCTACAAATATTTCAATGAAGTTGGGATATTATGCGGTCATTCACTTCGTGTTTTTAACCTGAATTGTGTTAAGGTATGAATTTTTATTGATTCAGTTTCTTTTTTGGTGACGTTGTTAATGTGTTAATTGGACGTTGCGATTATATTTTTATTGACGTTGATGATAAAAGACCAGACGTTGTTTGTTGTGAAATTTGTTTTGTTGATTAATTAATTAATTAATTTTTTTATATAGATACTACCCGATAGGTGTATATTGCAATGGTGGACTAAGGGTGTGACATATGGCCGTCAGATTCAATTTCACAATTCACGTCCGAGAAATGAAGGAGATTATGTTTACTGTTCTGTTTGGAGGCATGCTGCCAGCAAGAAATATTTGAGATTGATTCAATTATGTCAGTCGAGTTCTATTGCTCGTGAAATTATACATGATAAATTCAAAGATCTTAGAGATTGTATTGCTGATTTAGCTGGTATTAGATTGGAAGGAGGAGGTGAAGATGTGGATGATGATGATGATGACGACAATGGTACAGAAGGAGAAATTAGATATCCGAAAGGAAAGAGGCCAAAAGGTGTTCGAAATGTATGGCCAAAGAGTACAATGGAGAAAAAAAGGAATATTTCGAGAGGTAGGAAATACAAAAAGAACAGTTCAGAAGGTGTAGTTGAGTTATATGATTACAGGGATTGAGATGAATTTGTAGTTATAATAAACATTTGATTTGGAAAATGAATGTTTATTGATTTTAATTTGAGATTTTGTAGACGTAATTGGACGTAGTGGCATAATGAGTTGTGTTTTGACATTAGTTGTTACGTTTCTGCATGTTTGGTTACGTCCAAAAAAAAAAAAAAATTATTCGCAACGTCCATAAGGAATTTTAAAATTTTATTTTGGTTGTGGAGATGCCCGGATTTAGACGTTGCAACAGTTGTTTTTTGGACGTTGTGGAAGTTGTTCTGAGACGTTGTTGACTCAGCGAAGACGTTGTTGACATGCATGGATGTAGACGTTTGTGGACGTGGTGCTAGTTGTTTTTGACGTGGTTCTAGTGTTATTAGACGTGGTGGATTGTATTTGTGAAAAAAATCAGCTTAAATTCACATGCATTAATGTAGATGTTTATGGACGTGGTTTTATTTGTTTTTGACGTTGTGCTAGTTTTAGTGATTATGGTATTGATTTCTGGCAATTTTTTTGAAGAAGTTTTGTTGTTTTTTACATGGTTTTTGAAAGTGAATGGCTCACCACGTCCATCCACGTCCCACAAAGTCCAGTAAAATACTTACGCAACGTCTAATATGCAAAGAGAAAGTTTAAGATACTGATATTTAAAGAAAAAAATGAAATTTTATTAAAATTATTATTACAACTCATTGCTATCTACACTTGAGGCGTCATCCTCGTCAAGCAGAATGGCAGAGATGTCTCCAAGATATTCAGGGAGTGGAACCACTTCATCATGATGGGATTGTAGGATTCCAGACATTTCGCACATGTCCATGACGAGGCTGGGGTAAAGGATACTCCGAGTCCACCCATTTGAGAAGCCAACATCTTCCATGTAGTATTTGATTATGTTGCCCCAATTGATACTTTTTCTTGCATTTGTTGCAATTAAAAGTGCCAAACCGAATGGCTTGGAGACTTGTCCTGCAGCGACATTGTAACGAAGGAACGTGTACAATATTTTTGCAAAACTGTTCAAATCTTCCAATCTGATCGTCCAATAATTGTTTGGGACGTTAATGTTTTGCTTTAATACTGCTCGGACTTCCTCCATGGTTGGTTGGAAACGGGCAATATCATCATGTTTTAAAGACTGAGGACCCAAGTTCCTGATGCCCAAGTGGGCGTTGATGGCTTCAGTAGTTATTCTGATTGAATGTTCTCTGACGTAAACTGTATTTAGTCTATTTCTATGATGCAGACCATCATAGAACTCTAGGACCATCGATCTGTTTACGTGTTGGTCATTCATCGGCATCAATCCACTCCAATGATTTCTGAAGAGAAACATTCGGAGTTCAGAATGATGTTCTACGCTGAACATATGTTTCATTGGCATTTGTTCAAGCGGGAGTACTGGAGGCATTGGTGGTTGCGGGTGTTGGTTTTTTTCGAATATGTTCATGCTTTCAAGAATATAACGACTGGCCATTGGAAAGTGAAGAAGTTTTTGGGATTGGTGTGTTTGATAGGGAAGAAGGAAAGCGAAAGAATTTTTAAGTTCTACGAAAGTGAATGTGAAACATTGTTTTAGCATTAGTTTTATAGGAGTGGATAGTTTTCTTGTTTGTAACGAAGGTATGCTTGGAAAGTCGTACGGTTTTTTGTTCGATGCAGTTAATGAAGTTTTAAAGACACGTCTGTTTGTATACTCAACGTTTCAGGACGTTTTGTGACGTAAATGATGAATATTTTTTTACAGTTGTTTAGTTTTACGAGATGGACAAGTTGTGACGTATATGGGCGTTGCGATATTGTTAACAGACGTTGTTATACTAAATTGAAGCAAATGATATGTAGATTAAAACAAATTATAACAAAAACGAGATTTTTGTTTTTTTTGAATTAGTTTTTGAATGTGAATGTTTCACCACGTCCAACAACGTCCTTTAACGTCCCATAAACAACATTCGCAACGTCTGATTTGAAAAGAGAAACATTTCTTAGTTTATTTAAACACAAACGTAGTACTACGTTTCTTTTATATTCTTGATCTGATATCTATAGTCTGTTGATCTGATGTCTAGTATTCTCTGATCTGATGTCTATATAATCCTGATATGATCTCCCTTGTTAAGTATGTTTTAGTTCTACTGTATGATTTCTTTTATATTCTTGATCTGATATCTATAGTTTGTTGATCTGATGTCTATACGTTGTTTGGACGTTACAAGACGTGGTTCTTGTTTATAGTATAACTTTTGAAATAGTTAATATTGAACGTACGTGGTTAGTTTGGCAATAAATATGAATGTAGTTGAAACTATTAATAAGTAAGTGGTTGACGAAATTGAATGAAGCGATGGAGTGTTGATTGGTTTTCAGAAGTGGCAGGACTTTGTACGATTATTGTTAACAAATATTATATAATTTAAGTTTTGATTTTTGTTGATATGTCCGCCACGTGCAGTAACGTCTTAAAAAACAACTATCGCAACGTCAGAATAAAGTGATTTTGCTTGGACGTTGTATGGAGTGTTGATTAAATATAGTGGAAAGTATTGATAAATTATATATAGTGGAAAGTATATACAAATATAAGAAATATACAAATATACAAAGAAACCTATTTATTTTTTATTTTCGAGGATTCTGCCTTTGTTGTTTCTTTTGCGGTTGTTTTTTCTGATTTGGATTTGCAATCTCTGGATCTGAATCAGGCAAATCATATTCTTCTCTTTCGCTTTCTTTTTTCCCAGTGGGCATTGGCAATGACTTCTGTGCCATGGTTGATAAAAGATGATAATTCGTCTGGTAGTAGTCCAATGCTTTTTGCTTGATCTCATCTTTTATCATGATCGATGGAGACATCAGGATGTTGTATGAATACTTGGCTCGCAACCTGATGAATACGCTTGTGTCATTGGCCTTCTTACTTTGGATGAGAAGATTGTCATAATTGAAATCCAAATCACCTTCATACATCTCCATGTGCCTGATAGTAAACACAAAATAGTGGAAGTTATTTTGCAAAATAGCAGTTTAACAATAATAAGCAATACCAATGACCCGCAACGTCCAGTTAATACCCACCACGTCTACATACGTCGAACAAATGAACTATCGTAACGTCCGACAGCAAACAGAAACAACAATTATTAACTAACTCAAAAAGTCTATCTACGTCACATAAACAAGTAATTCAACAAGTAGGAAGAGAATTAATATTACCTTATTGTGTATATTCCGCAATCGCATTTGTTATTTTGATCTTTCCAAGGCAGATCCACATATTCTAATACATTAGTCTTCATTTGTTTGAATTCTGGATATTGGCCTTTTTTCTCCTCATCCATTATGGATGCAAACATTGTTAGGACCTCATGATGCAATCGATTTTGAATTGGTCCTAAGTTGTCGAGAACTTTTGCATATGCATCCTAGATATTAATGGCCAGGGTGGTGAAGTGTCCACCGTCGATGATTGGGGAATAAACCTTGTAGTGATTGAAAAAAATAAATTATAAAATAGAATTTGATATGTATACTTAATGAATGATTTAGTAAATGTACTTACAAACTCGAAAACGAAATGTTCCAAGCTATAGTGGAATCGAGCAAGTTCTTCCTGCATCCAATCACGAAAACATTTTTTTTGTGCATTTTCACCATATTGTCGTAAGCTTTGTTTGTAACTGGTGAAAATTAACTGCATCAAATTAATACACAACGTCAGTTAAAGGTTTTATCTCAAACAGCAAAAAGGTCAATGATACTTCTATCTCAAACATAAATAGTTAACAAGTCGCAACGTCCAGTTAATACCCACCACGTCCCACAACGTCCAAAAAATAAACTATCGCAACGTCTAGTTACATACTCACCACGTCCCACAACGTCAAAAAAAATAAACTATCGCAGCGTCCACTATAATACCTACCACGTCCAACTACGTCCAAAAATTAACTACCACAACGTTCGCCAAGCAAATATAAATACAAACAGTTGTTATTTATTGCAAATATAAATGTTCTTACCAAAAATCTGGTTGTGAAGAAAAACCGTTTTAGCCCAGATTTGTCTCTTAGCTTGCCAGGAAAACATCTTATGTAGTTTTCGTGGGCGCACCATGCATTTATCATTTCCGCACTAACCCATTTATTTGCTGACATGGTGTGGAAGTCTAGCCTAGACAAGACCGTTCTTCCAAAGCTGTAGAGTGTTTCACTGCATTTGTTGGATCATAAGTTAGTAAGAATAAATAATTAATTTTGTTGGATGATAATATTTTGGATGTACTTACTGTTTGTGATGAGTCTTATCCCTTTTCCTATCCTTAATGAGGAATGCGAAATTGATCATCAATTCCTCTTTCTTGGAAAGCTTTACGTCTAGCATCTGCTTCTTTTGCGGCTTGATGTAACAATAAAATGGACTCCTCAGTGCCAATAGAAGCTTGATCTGGCGATGCTTTGGGTTTGGAATTGGATTTTCATCAAGTCTTTCCAGAGGATTGTTTTCCTCGTTTATGATGATTCTTTAGAGAAATAATGAAAATGTATCTGTCAGTAATAATAGTATGATACAAAATGAATGAATTATAGTATTACTTACTGTCTAATTTCTTCCAGTTTTTGAGCATGTGGATCAGCCTGTATCTGCTGAGAAGTATCATACTCTTTTTGTAGATTCCTTGGCCTTGGCTCATGCTGCTGCTGTGACAATTCTATGCCGAGGTCGAAGCTTGGTGGTAGGATTTCTTTAATTTCTTTAAGCTTCTTGTTTGTCTCTTGTTGTCCTTTTTCTATCTTATCAACCTGACTGAGAAGTGCAGCAATGTTTTCTTTATCAATCTGACTTTGTGGTGTGACAAATGCAACAAACTTCTTGTCCATATCTTCTTGGACAATCTTATCCACTTGACTCAAAAGTTCAGCAGGATACTGAGTTGTTTCAATCTTCTTGTTGAGTTTTTCTTGTTGTTTATGTAACATCATTTGAACTTGACTCAACATTGGTTCAAAGTCAGTGTGAGGTTGACTTGGTACAACAACAGCAGCATCCTTTTGTGTAGCATCAATCTTCTTATTGAGTTCTTCTTGTTGTTTCTGGAACATCCTTTGAACTTGACTCAACATTGGTTCAAAGTCAGTGAGAGGTTGACTTGGTACAACAGCAGCAGCATCTTCATCTTGTAGTGTTTCTTTTGTGTCATTGTTGAAGAGATTTTCTATTTTTTTCAATGTCACTTCAAGTATCCTCAATGCTGGATTATCTTGTATTTCCTTTGTATCTTCTACAAGATTTATGAGGTTGGTGTATTCCTTGACTAATCGAGCCATTCCTTGATTAAGTCTTCTGATTTTGGCTTCATTGGAACTATCAACAGGCTGTACACAATAAAAAAGGTACATCAGAGGAGTTAATAATAGACGCAACGTCTTGTTACACACACGCAACGTCCTGTTACGTCTAATGCAACATCCTGTTACGTCTAAAGCAACGTCCTGTTACGTCTAACGCAACGTCCAATAACAAAGCCACAACGTCCAGTTACGTCCATGTTAATGTATAAGAGAAATAGTAATTTTGGATTTTGAATTTTACCTGATCTTACTTCTCTGGTATTTCTTCATGTCTTATCTCATCATTATCATCATCATCATGAATGTCGTAATCAACATCATGAGGCCCATGCTTTTAAAAATAAAAACAGAAACATATACATGTGTAAGTTAATGTCCACAACGTTCAGTATAATATGCACAACGTCCTTCAACGTCTATAACAAATAATGCTTTTGTTTTTGAAAATGTAAATATCACCTGATGTTGATCTTCTGGGATTTGATCGTCTAGTGGGATGTGATCATCTTCTATCTGGTTTTTCATCTCATCCCTTGTCAATATTCTTCCCCTTCCAAATCCTCCCAATGTTGTCTCTTTTGCCTCTCTTCTTGTATACTTTTCATAATCCCAATGTGAAAGTAGAGAGACGTTTCTTGGACGTATGGGTTCACCAGGAATTTTGACTATGTCCAGATACAGTAACTTGAAAAAAATGAAAGAATAAATGCTAGTTACGTCTGATGAAAATCAAGTGCACAACGGTTGATAAAGTAGATTGGAAGTACTTACCACAATGAAGGGGAGAGATCCTTTAAAGATTACTCTTTAATTTGTGTCATTCCAATGTTTGACAGATTGTATCAAGCCTCTGATGGTGAACTCGCACCAGTTCATGTTTCTGATGTTATCTACATTTTTGACACTCTTTAGTAGTGATTGTCGGCAACTTAAATCCGTGTAAGCCCAAAGGAGAGTTGTTGCCATGTAGATTGTGAAGTCAATTTTGAAGTCATCATCAGCATACTCTTTGTGTTGCTTGATATAATCTGCCATTTGCGTTGTTGTTGGTTTTCTTTGAGTCCCTTCATTGCTAATGGATCCTGGATGTCTGGAATGAAATTTTTCCATTTCTGTCTTGTATTCGTCAGAGTACATATCAGAAGTGGTGTATTCTTCAATCTTAATACCACCACGTGATATTCCAAACACATGCCTGACATCTTCTTCTTCAATATCAATGCTGCCACTGTTCAACTGGATTTTGCACCTGTTGTTTGAGATTGTGAAAGATTGCAACAGATGTTCTCCTAATCCACATGGCAGTTGATTTAAGTTGATATCAAGCAACGATCTAAATCCAATATCTCTCACTGCTTGTTTTTGCTGCTCAGTCAAATGTCTTACAAGCTTGTATAATGCAGCAATGCTGGTCCTTGTTTGGAATTTGGTCATTTTAAGAGATGTTTTTGTTTATTTTTTTCACTGACTGTGATGGAAATAAATGAAAAAAATCAGTCTTGTACAAAATATATTTCGCAACGTCTATTATAATACATACTACGTCCCGTTACGTCCATAAAATAACTACCGCAACATCCTAAAAGAACATGTTGATATGATAATAGAAAATATGAAATTAAGAAGATCATAAAGTATTCATACCTGATTGAAGTCTTGGTCTCTTTGTAGGTTTTTCTACTTCAGGTTGCTTTTTTGTTTGTGTTTTTTTGGGTTTAGCAGCCTGTTTCTTTTTTTGTTGTGGTTCATCTTCTTCTGTTTCTGATTCATCTCTAAGTCTTTTTGGTTTATGTTTTGTTTGTGGTATTTGTGCAACAGGATTTTTTGTTATTGATGGTTTTTTGGTGTTGGAATGGTGAGCTTGGGTTTTTGTTGTTTTCTGCTTTGGCTGTGGATTTTTTGAGGGTTGAGGATGTGTTTTGTTGCTGCATCAACAAGGGAATCCAGCTTTTTTTGCAGAAATATGAGGGCTGGAATTTCTTTTTTTGAGTATGTATTGGTTTAATGGAATTTGGGAGTCATCTTCACTTGGTGTGGCAGCATTAGATTTACTTGGTGTTGGTGATTGTGTGGAATCTGTCACGAAATCATCATCTGTATATTCATCATCTGTAGTTGGTTTTGATCTTTTTGCGGATTGTTTGTTGCTAACCATCCTGTAATGAACCACGAAAATAATTATCAGAAACAAAAACACAAAATTGGTAACATTATGATTACAACGTCCAGTTACGTCTGAAAAAAAGACTACAGCAACGTCCAACAAGAAAGACCAAAAATTTATTATTTTTTCATAAATACAAAACACAAAACACATTTTTGGTCACCAAATTTCTATAACATACCTACAACAAACACAATGTTACTTTTATTAAACTAAACAAACAGCAAAGTCACCGCAACGTCCAGTTACATACCCACCACGTCTATCAACGTCCCAAAAAATACTACCGCAACGTCCATTAGGAAACACACAAAAAAAAACTGTTATTTCCTCCAATTCAAAAACCAAATAGATTGTTAATGATCTTATTCGTATAAAATATATCACAACGTCAAATTTGAAACAAAAACAATTCTATTTTTGGCAGAAAAACAAAGCAGCAACATCCAGTTACATGTCCACCACGTCCAACAACGTCCCAAAAATTACTACCGCAACGTCCATTAGGAAACACAAAAAAAAAAAAAAAAAAACTGGTATTTCGTCCAATTCAAAAAACAAAACAGATTGTGTATCATACTATTCGTATAACATATATCACAACGTCAAATTTGAAATAAAAACAATTCTATTTTTGGCAGAAAAACAAAGCAGCAACGTCCAGTTACATGTCCACCACGTCTAACAACGTTCCAAAAATTACTACCGCAACGTCCATTTGGAAACACAAAAAAAAAAAAAAAAACTGTTATTTCCTCCAATTCAAAAACCAAACATATTGTGAATCATCCTATTCGTATAAAATATATCACAACGTCAAATTTGAAACAAAAACAATTTTATTTTTGGCAGATAAACAAGCAGCAACGTCCATCAATTACTACCGCAACGTCCATCAATTACTACCGCAACGTCCATTAGGAAACACAGAATTTTAATTTTAATACAAATAGAAATAACAAAGACGATGCAACATCTAGTAAAATTTAGAGTAATATAGCATTATTTAGAGTAATAGAGCATTATTTACAGTAGTTTGAAGACTAACAGAGCAACTTCTAGTATAGCATTATAATCGAATGCAGCAAATACGGGAAAATAGGGTTTCGAAAATCCATGAATTACAGTGAAAGAATCTTTATAGTAAACGATGTAGTAGATTTTGCAATGTATTACCTGTAGTTTTGTGAAGTTTCGATGTAGTGTATTAACGTTGCGGGACGTAGGTTGCCTGGATTGAAGTTGTTCCAGTGGGTTTTTGCTCTTCTCTGTCGGAAATTTTGTCAGAAATTTTCGTCCGATTCGTTTTTCATTTGGATTTTTGAAGATTGGAAGTAGGAATAAGTTTTTCTAGGGTTTGATCGCTGGCATTTATGGAAGATTTTGATGGGAAGGAGTTTGGGTTTTAAAAAAGGAAACTGCCAGCAAGTGGATTTTGAGCGGGTATCGCGCGTGTGTAACTACTATATAGTAGTGAGAGTGGGATATAAACACTAGGTACATGTACACAGTGTAAAGGGTATACGGGCTGCCTCTTTCTCTTCTCTTCTCTCCTCTCATCTTTTTCGCTTCTTTTCTTTTCCATTTCTTTTCCAAGCTTGTTATCTCACATCTCTCCACCATAGCTGATTGTAGAAAGAAGGTAGAAAGGGATTTTAGATTTGGAGGGACTGCAGTGAGCTAATTGAGTGAGGGGGAAACAAATTGAGGTTTGAGGAGAACCCAGGGCTCAACTGATTTGGGGGTTTAGCAGAAGAAGCAGAGGATGTTCTATCTCCATCCCTCAATCTAAATAAGGTAGAAGCAATCTCCTCTAGTTCTACTAAAACTCCACAAGTGTTGAATGTTATTGCATAAGTGAAATTTTGGGTTTCTGAATGATTGTGTGGTGTTTTGAAACTGTGCTGGCATATAGAATGATTATTGGTGTTAGCTTTGATGTGGATATGATCAATTACTTAGAATGCATGGGTTGAGAATTATTGACTGGAGAGCATGATAAGCAAGGGTGAATACTAAGTAAAGGCCTTTACCCTTGTGAAAGTGGATGCTGATTTATCCTTTTCAATTGTTTATTAGTGATGCAAAAATTCTGCACTTGTCACCCACTTTTGGAACCTCGTATCTCACTTTTTCTTGGTCCGCTTTGGCAAAAATTTGGCTTATTTCAAACCTTTTACTGCTAAAATTATTCTGAATTTTACAAATCACCAATTGGATTTGTAAATTGTCTAAAAAGTATTCTTGAAGTAGGATTGCTATTGCAGATTTTTCTGAAATTGCTTATTAGATTAGCCAACTTCAAATCTGTGTAACACCCTCATTTTGTATCCGATTTGAATGAACCATATCTCATCTTAAACCTCTCCTTACATGGATTACACAAAAGTTTACGGCTCTCCATTTGAACTTGTAAAGATCCACAAATCATCTCTGAAACAAAGCTAAAAGTGTTGTTCATCCCGCAAAAATTCATGTCTTCTTCGTTCTTTGTCCGATCTTAGAAAACTATAGCTCGATTTAAACCCCTTTGAATAAGGTTTACTAAAAATTCGTAGAGTCAAGTTTTTTTCTCTAGATTTTCCAAAAAATAGCAAAGAACAGAGCTGCGTTCTGCAGCAGTTTTCTGAAAATTGAAGCCATCCTTGAAATCTTGAAATTTCTTTTCTTACTCCTCTATGTTTAAGTCCTATTGAGTTTATTTTGTAGAAAAGTCTGGTTTTTAAACCTTCTCTTGTTGGGAAATATCATAGTACTTTTGAGAAGTTTCTCCCTTCTTTTTTGTTTACCTCTTGACTTGTTTTTCCTTTAAATCCCTTAATTAATAATGTTATTTTGCTCAAGAGATATAACTTGAAACCTGCACCCTACTTTAGACTAGAAGAAGTAAATTTTCTAGGCTAGTTGAATAGACATGTAAGAAGGAAGAGAACCTAAGTCTTAAAGTTGTTAACCATGAGTTTTCCTTATTGTAGGAACTCAGTTGGACAAAGGTGAACACCCAAAACCTTGAAGATTGGAGAGTGTTCTCGCTACTTTTGAATGCATCTTTGTGCTATAAACTATATATATACTGTGTATATGTAGCTGTAGTTGTGAATATCTATAAAAAGAGATACATTCCTATTGAGTAGTCTTCCCATGGCTTATTATCCTTGTGCTTGGGTGTGTTTATCGACGATTGAATATTGTATGTTGTTTGCGGTAGTGTAGAATGAATACCCGGTATTCATTTAATTGTTTGTGTGCTGTTGCACTGAGGGACCCCAAACTTGCTGAGAATAGGCTGAGTTCTCCAGGCCAACAACGGGCTTGGGTGGCTGAACAAGGTCCTCGCGGTAAGGGCAGACTCGAGCTGTCACTATTACTGTTTACTGTGCACTGTTTAGTGTTAAAGGGGCGAGGCTGACGATTGTGTGGGATACCACACATACTAGTACAGTAAGTGGAGAGAGCTTACTCTTTGGGAACAGGTAGCCCAGAGTAAGACCTTCCACGCTAAATGTTTATGACCATTGAATGAGCATGGTTACAGATTCCAGGGGTGAACTTTTCCCGTTTGAAATGAATCTACTGTCTTACTTCTTTGATTGCTTAATATATCACTACATGCCATAGTGAATGTCATCGCCATGGGACTTATTTTTATTGTTGTTTAGATTGTGTAATGTCTTCTTTTGAAAACCAACTGAGAATCTCACAGGCAATAACTCACTACTTTTCTAACTTGTACCTTTCCAGCTGAAGAAGTGAAACTTTGCTGCAAGAGGGTGTAGAAGGTCTACTAGTAGTGTGTTAATTAGGTGTTTTATAGCCTACTCTAAGGCCTATATATAGGATTTTAAAATCTTTGGTGTTACTTTGTACTGTAGTAGTCCCAGGAGTGTTATATGTAACTCACAGGTTTGTGATATACATGAAACAATGTTTTAATAATCATGTGCTGCAGTTTAAAGTTTTAATTAAATTGTCATATTTCTTTCGCGCGTCAGGCCGACGTTCGACTTGACACCATATTGGAAAGGGGTCTAGTTTGGGGCGTTACACTGCTGACAAAGTTGATCGTGTTTCGTGCATTTTCTGTGTATTTCTTACTCACATAAATAAATAGTAAAAATAGTTAAATTAAAATGGATGAACTATCCATACAATTTTTTTTTTAATTCTATAAATTAATCTAAGGATGAATTTACTATGATCGAAACAATAAAATCTCTACTCAATACTTATTAAATAACGAAAGAAACAAATTTGTTAAACACTGAGTTTTCCAATAAGTATTAAATATGTATTTTACAATATGAAATTTCATCATTTTTTGTCCTTCTTTATCTTATGATAAACTTGGAAATAGAGTGAGGGAGAAATATGGTGTTTTCTCGTTTTTAAAGAATGCATTGCTTGTTTCTATGTCATTAATCATTTTCTGAAGTAACCTACAAATTAGGACGCAAATTAAGTAAATGATGGATTGAAGGAACCAGCATGAAACGGAATATTATTGCTAGGGCTGGCCATTGCTGACACGATACGAATACGACAAGAAAAAAAATGGATTAGGGTTGACATTTTCGACACGTATAATAAATGGGTCAGGTTTGGATCGACACGTTTAAAAAGACGTACTTCATCTGTTCACTATTGCATGACAAAAAAAAAAAAAAAAAAAACTCGCAAAAGAAATAAAAATTTGTTAAATTAGTCATTTATCTCACTTTTTTTATTTATTTGTGAAATTTATTTGTTTAACAAATAATTTAGCGATGAGTTATTTGGCAGAAGGTATATCTTGTTCCACGGTACATGTACCTATTACTATATATAGTAATTTTTCGCATGACAACTGTACACTTACTAAATATAGTAAATTTCGTCAACGCGAGTGCCTTTTTTTTTTTCCTCGCTGAGTGAACAACGCCTTCGCTGAGTTAACAACGTCTTAGAACAACTGCCGCAACGTCCAAAAAACAACTGTCGCAACGTCTACATCCAGGCAAGTCCACAACGTCTCCTAACACTAGCACCACGTCCAGAAACATCTACGTCCATGCATGTGAATTTAAACTGATTTTTTCACAAAAACAACAGGCACCACGTCAAAAACAACTAGAACCACGTCCAGAAACGTCTTCATCCATGCGTGTGAATTTAAACTGATTTTTTTCACAAAGACAATCCACCACGTCTCAGAACAACTAGAACCAAGTCAAAAACAACTATCACAACGTCCAGAAACGTCTACATCCATGCATGTGAATTTAAACTGATTTTTTCACAAATACAACTATCACCACGTCAAAAACAACTAGAACCACGTCCAAAAATGTCTACATCCATGGGTGTGAATTTAAACTATTTTTTCCACAAAGACAGTTCGCCACGTCTCAGAACAACTAGCACCACGTCAAAAACAACTAGCACCACGTCAAGAAACGTCTACATCCATTCATGTGAATTAAGCTATTTTTTTCACAAATACCACGTCTCAGAACAACTGCAACCACGTCAAAAACAACTAGCACCATCTCCAGAAACGTCTACATCCTTGCGTACGAATTTAAAATGATTTTTTTCGCAAATTGGACGTAATATTTGGAGATATTGTTGTACAAATTTCGTTGTGTAAAATTATTATTCTAAAATTTTCTTGTCAAATTTGGCAGCCGGAATCATAACTGGCCACTACCACACCACGTATACATCCAAACATGTGAATTTTAGCTGATTTTTTCACAGAACATAATCTACCACGTCTTGCTACGTCCAAAAAACTAGCACTAAGTCATGCTACGTCCCGCAAAGTCCAGTTATGTCCCTCCATAATGTCTCATCCAGAAACGTCTCAGAACAACTAGAACCATATCAAAAACAACTAGCACCACGTCCAGAAACGTCTACATCCATGCGTGTGAATTTAAGCTATTTTTTCACAAAGACAACCCACCACGTCTTAGAACAACTAGCACCACGTCAAAACAACTAGCACCTTGTCCAGAAACGTCTATATCCTTGTGTACGAATTTAAACTGATTTTTTTCACAAATACAACTAGCACAACGTCTCAAAACAACTAGAACCACGTCAAAAACAACTAGCCCCACGTCTAGAATCGTCTACATCCATGTGTGTGAATTTAAACTGATTTTTTTCACAAAGACAGTCCACCACGTCTCAGAGTAACTAGCACCACGTCAAAAACAACTAGCACCATGTCCAAAAACGTCTACATCCTTGCGTACGAATTTAAACTGATTTTTTTTCACAAAAACATCCCACCACATCTCAGAACAACTAGCACCACGTCCAGAAACGTCTACATCCATGCATGTGAATTTAGGCTATTTTTTTCACAAATACAACTAGCACCACGTCTCAGAACAACTTGAACTACGTCAAAAATAACTAGCACCACGTCCAGAATAGTCTACATCAATGCGTGTGAATTTAAACTGATTTTTTTTCACAAAGACAGTCCACATTGTCTCACAACAACTAGAACCACGTCAAAAACAACTAGAACCACGTCCATATACATCTACATCCATGCGTGTGAATTTAAACTGATTTTTTTCACAAATTGGAGGTAATACTTAGAGATATTATTGTACAAATTGCGTTGTGTAAAATTGTTATTATAAAATTTTCTTGACAAATTTGGCGGCCAGAATCACAACTGGCCACTACCACACCACATATACATCCAAACATGTGAAGTTTAGCTAAATTTTTCACAGAACAAAGTCTACCATGTCTCGAAACGTCCAAAAAAAACTAGCACCACGTCCAGCTACGCCTATTACTTCCCGCAAAGTCTAAAATACAAAGCAGCAACATCCCGTTATGTCTTGCAACGTCCCGTTACGTCTAGTTATGTCCCATAACACGTTCTACCAAGTCCAGCAGCAGGAAAGAATCAGAAGCAACTCATTTCACATGAAATTGCCAATACCTCACGGAAACCATTTACATATCATATTTCGGAGTAACAGAGCATTATTTGAATAAGAAAACACGAATATAACATCATTAATACATTACCCAACATCAAATTGCGAAAATAAGGTTCTGTAAATCCATCAAATACAGTTTATACTTTATGATGTGGTGATTTTTTAAGAAGAATAAGTTATTTTTGAACAAGGAGAAGAGATTTTTGAACTGGAAGAAGTGATTTTTTAAGAATAAGTGATTTTTCCGTTGTATTTGGTGTTGTTCGTCAGAAAATACAATCGTCGATCTCCGTTAAATCTGTGTTTGGATGAAAATTTTGATTAAATGCGGTTTCGAATGGAGTACGGCAAAGAAGAATAACTGATTTTTAAAGAAGAAGAAGCGATTTTTGAAAAAGAAAGAACTGGATTTTTGGAGAAGAAGAAGAAGAGAAGAGCGTGTATCTCACTCTCTTATAGTGAGAGTGGTGATGTATTTTTAGGTACATGTACCCACTAGGTACTGGGTATAATTTGCAGTTATTTGGGAAGTTGTTAGAACTATAAAATTCAGTTTGTTTGGTAATGAAAACATCTTTTGAATTTTGTTACATAAAAAATATATATTAATTTACAGAAAAACGTCCAGTAATGATTGACAAAAGAAGATACAATCGAAATTTTAATCCGAATAAGGATACATCACTAATTCTCTGATGAAAACTCCAAAACATATATCTAATAATTAGATCTATGATGATTGAATCTTCTTGAACCAAAACAGCGAACATCATCAACAACGCCGCTACTAAGCTAACGAATTTCACCAACAAAACTGTCGTCATAACAACGAACATCATCAATGAAACCACGACCAATACACTACTAGTAGATTCAGATCTATTGAAGGACAAAAGAAAATAAAATAATCTTCCTTTATTGGATGACGAAATTAAAAACAATAAAACGAAAACGAGCCGCTACTAATCTAACGAATTTCACCAACAAAACTGTCGTCATAACAACGAACATCATCAATGAAACCACAACCAATACACTACTAGTAGATTCATATCTACTGAAGGACAAAAGAAAATAAAATAATTTCCCTTTATTGGATGACGAATTAAAAACAATAAAACGAAAATTGGTAACAAATTTATTTCTCCCATCATCCAATTATGGGAAGATGAGAGAAGAAATATTTTTTTGAGAGTTGAATTTCTTTTTTCTAATTTCTAATATAAATTTAAAATTTAAATATCTAAAAGATAATCCAAATCAAACCCCGTATCATGGATTTTCAAAAAATATAATTTTTTTTTTTACTTAAAATCTAAAATGGTTCATCATACTAATTTTCATTTAGTTATAAAATTGGTCGTTCCCGTCATTCAACTAACGGAGCATATTTTTTTAGGGCTAAAATGGTATTTTTAACAAAGAAAACTCAACTGTTTCCTTTAATTTTTTTTTCTATAACTCCACTTTTTCTATTCCTTATGTCGCCGCTTCTCACCCGTTACCTTTCGAACCCGCCACTGCTTCACCACCAATCCATCCGTCGTGCAACCACTGCGTCCTCGCACCCATATCGCCGGCGCCACATCCTTCTCCCTCGTTTGACTGCGCCATCACCACCAGCACCACCATCGTCTCTCCGCTCCTTCCCCATCGACCTATTTAAAGATATCTGTTGCGAGAATCATCTAGAATTGCCATATCCTCATATAGATTGGAAGCATGTTGATGAAAACGGGGGCAACAAAGGAACTAATTCATATCATTCATTACTCGGGGAGCTTGCTCAACTAAAATGGGTTGTCAAACTATTTTCAATGCATTTTCTGTTGAGAACTGATAGAAATTCTTCCAGGTAAAGCTCAGATTTCCCAAATCAAATCCAAAAACTCAAAATAAAAAATTCAAACTCCAAACCAAAAACAATCTAATCTAACCACAAGACGTAGTTATTTTCAATGCATTTTCTGCCGAGAACTGATCGAAATTCTTCCAGGGAAAAGCTCCCATGATTTTAGCAGATTTCCCAAATCAAATAAAAAAACTCAAAATAAAAAATTGAAACTCCCAACCAAGACAATCTAATCTAACCACAAGACGTAGTTTTTCCTCATTAAAAACAAACTTTAAATCAATACAACAAAAACCTATCAAGAAACAACCCTAAATCAAATAACAATCCGGAAAACAGTGTTGTTAAAAAAACATTCGGAATCGAAACGGCTCTCCATCCAGGGCTATCAATTTTGGCGCCACAGGGTCTGAGGTCGAGGAGAGAGGACCGAGACGGTGGTGACGAATCGGTAACAACACCGGCGAGGGAAGAACGCTAGCGGCGCTCATCGAGAAAAAGAGAGAAAGGATCTCGGGGAGAGATAAACAGGGTTGAGCCAGGGTCGTGTGGGTGAGAGCGATAAACAGAATCGGGATAAAGGAAGACTTGAACAGGATAAGAACCCACAATTTTAATGATGACGATACAAATAGTCAGCTAGATCGGACCGAGAGGTGCGGCGGGATGATGGGTGGTGAAGTGCGGCGGGACGAGGGTGGTGAAGTGAAATATTTATGCGTCTTACTATTTGTAGCACAAATTTACTATGGGTATTACTATTTGTAGCTCAAAAACGCTATTTGTAGCTCATAAAAAGAGTTAAAATGACTAAAATAACCCCGAACTAAAAATAATAAATTTTTAACAGGCAAAATTCGGACAAATTCACTCCACCCATGGATGTCGCGACATGAATTTGAGTAATAACCATGGTACAAACTTTAAAATTGGACACAGGAACCATGGACGGAGAGCAAAATCCATGCGCCCGGCACCATGGCGTCCGGTCAATGTACCGGACGCCGGGCGTCCAGTCCATCCTCTAGACGCCGGCGTCCTGTCCATCGACCGGACGGCCGGCGACCGGACGCCGGCGTCCGTCGCCGGAATTTTTCCTAAAAAACTCAAAAAAATTACCTGGCCAATCATCAAGCCTTTTCCTACTCCGTGCCGCCTAGGTTGTTGACCTCCAGCTCCGGCCAAAGATTGTCGTCTGTCCATGGAGTTTTTAGAGAGAAGAATTTTCAAAATTTCAATTTTTGTATATGCTGCACTCATTTTGGAAGCCTTATATATATATAGTGTTTGGACGCAGCATTTTTTGCGTTTGACCATGGGCCGGACGCATGATTTATGCGTCCGGCCATGGTGCCGGACGCATCACTTATGCGTCCGGCACCATGGCCAAACGCATAAGTCATGCGTTTGGTGCCATAGTCAGACGCATGTTCCATGCGTCCGGCCATGGTGCCGGGCGCATGGATTTTGCTCTCCGTCCATGGTTCCTGTGTCCAATTTTAAAGTTTGTACCATGGTTATTACTCAAATTCATGTCGCGACATCCATGGGTGGAGTGAATTTGTCCGAATTTTGCCTGTTAAAAATTTATTATTTTTAGTTCGGGGTTATTTTAGTCATTTTAACTCTTTTTATGAGCTACAAATAGCGTTTTTGAGCTACAAATAGCGTTTCAGATTTACTATTTGTAACAAAAAAAAATTAAAATAACAAAAATACCCTTAATATATGAATAAGTAATATATTTCACAAAATTCAAAAAACATATCAAAACATACAAAACTCCCTCAAAAATCTTACAAAACCCTTCCAAATCGTTCAAAATCGTAGAAACAAATTCAAACACATATTTCGTTCAAGTTGGGATAGAGTCTACTTCAAAATTTATGTAAAAATGGTACGAATTTAATACTTTTGTATTGTTTTTATCATGCTACATAAAAAATCACACATGCTTTGTAATTTTATTTCGTAAAATCGCCCTTAATTGGCGAGACTGTACTAAAAAATCGCCCAGTGTTGGCAATTTTTTATACAAATTTCGCCAATTACAGGCAAAATTGGCTAGAAAAATTGCCTGCAATGTGCGATTTTCACTGCAAAAATCACACATTGCAGGCAATTTTTCCAGGAAAAATCGCCTATTCCAAAATTTCCCACCTTGCAGGTGATTTTTCATGGAAATCTTGCACATTGTGCGCGAGATTTATTTAAAAAATCACACTTAATGTGCCAATTTTTTTATGAAAATAACTTATTTGCTCCAATTTTTGAAAATTATATATTTTGTATGGTTTGTAATTGTTTATGTAATTACTTATTATTAGTTTGAATTTGATTAATGACGCAGGATCCAAATGGATTGCCCGACCTTCAGAGGGATATGAGTCACGATTTTAAGTGTCCTGGCTTTTTTCCTACTGAAGAAGCAGCATACACTTATTATTCTGAATTGGCTCTTACATTTCGTTTCGAGCTGATTAAAGTAGGGAAGGGTAATAATGGAAAATCGGTCACATATCGTTGCAACAGATTCAGAGATCCGGTTGAACAAGGGCCTCCCCCACAATAGAGGAAGAACACCAAACGGCGAGAATGTAAGTATATGTTCAAGTTATATTGCAAGGAGGTGAGGGATAATGGTTGGTGTGTCAAAGTTACACCATGCGCGAATTCAATGCACAATCACACTGCTATAGTGTATCCAGAGGGTCACAGACAGCTCAGCCGGTTGAGTGATAATGCAAGGCAGGTTGCTAGAACTTTGAACAATGCAAATATGAAGCCAAAACTGATTCAGAATCACCTTGCTGAGACGCATCCTGCAGATAATGTGACAGTGAGGCAGCTAAACAATCTTAAATCTGATGACAGGAAGGCAAAGTTTGAATGCAGAAATATTGGGCAGCAGTTTGTGCATTACGCCGAGGAGAAGCATTATTATGTAAAAGTTTTGACAGAAGAGGGCACAGATGTGATCACACATGCATTCATAGCGCTTCCAATGTCAATTCAGTTGTTGAACTGATATTATTGGGTGATTGTGGTGGATGCAACATACAAGACCAACAAGTACAAGATGCCACTCTTTCAGATAATTGGTATGACTCCTTCCAATAAGAATTTTAATATTGCATGTGCTCCTTTGAGAGATGAGAAAAAAATTACTTATGATTGGGTGTTTGAACAGTTGAAAGAGTTGTTGGATGTTGAAAATGTTCCTAGTGCTATTGTTTCTGATCGAGAGATGGGTTCGATGGATCCTATACGGGATCATTTTCTGGGATCACACCACCTGTTATGTTTGTGGCATATCGACCGTGATGTCGATAATCAGTTGAAAAAGCTTGTTAGTGAGGGTGAAAGGAAAAAAGCAATAAAAAAGCTTTGGAAGGCAATTGATGCGCCAACAGTTGAAGAGTATGACATGTTACTGAAGCTGCTGAAGGATAGTTACTCTATGGTTGCGCCGTCTGTTGTTGTCTATTTGGAGAGGACATGGCTGGTCTACAAAGAGATGTTTTGTAGGGCTTGGACAAATAAAATTCTGCATTTTGGCAACACTAGTAGTAACAGAGTGGAGAGTACTCATGCTGCACTTAAGGATTGGATGAATGCTGGCACCCATTCACTTGACACGCTGTTCGGTGTGATTGACGACCATGTCAATTACCAGTTATCACAGATAAGGTAAATTTATTACCCAGTTTAATTCGCTACTTACTTTATTTATTTAAATTATGCACTCATAACTTGATTATTTAACATGATTCAATACTTAATTTATTAATTCAATACATGTACTTTTTACTTTATTAATGTATTTTTTAGGGAAACGCTTGAGGCATGCATTTCCAAGAAAGCAACTGCTATGTTGTGTGTTTCTGTATGAATTATTGAATGGTTATGTGTCGCACTATTGTTTGGAGTTGGTCAATGAACAAGTTGAAAGAATTACTAAGTTGGGCAATGACTTGTTTGAGCAATGTGGGTGTGTCTGCAAGGCTACACATGGGATTCCTTGTGCATGTGAACTTTGGAAGTTGAAGGAATCTCATGACACGATCACTGTTGAAATGGTGCACGAGTTTTGGAAGAGATTGACGATTGAGACATCTGAAGTGGGTTCGAACACTATTTCTGAGGAACTTAGGTATGATTTATATTAAGCATGTTATTTTACGATGTTATTATTATATACATATATTTTCGTGTATAATTTTTATATGTTGTAATTAATTTTTTTTAATAGATTCTTCCGCGAGGAAATCGTTCCTAAATTCGAGAGCAGTCCACGCGTGGTCATGCGTGATCTGATTGTCAAGATGAACGTGTCGCTGAATTCTGACAATTCAAGTGTGTTTGAGCCAGCTATTTTGTCAACATCAAGGGGTCGCCCAAGATTACATCCATCAGTGAGACGCGAGCTGAGTGCTCGGGAGAAAGCTGTGCGTCGAAATAGTGCATCCGGGAGATCATCAAAGAGATCGTTGCAATTTGAGGAAGGTAAGCATTGTTTTTGGTCAATTAATATTGACTGTTTACTTTAATTTTCCAAAAGAGTAAAATAACAATAATTGTTTATTTCTAATTTACAGTTAGAGGAGACAATGATAGTAGTCCCATGATACCACATTTTGTTTATCCTTTCTGTAATGGTATTACGGACGTAGAGTCAGATGGCAATTGCGGATTTCGAGCTGTTGCACTTGGTCTCTACGGCAATGAGAATGAATGGGGAACGGTTAGAACTGCGTTTATTGGATAGATTCTTGTGCATCAGGATACTTACATACCGCTTCTCCGGGCTTGTTTACCACACACTCTTCCTGAGGACACTGATCCTATTGCTTGGGGAATTGCTCGATTGAATCATTTCGCATCACCATGTGACAGTGCTGGCTGGATGACCACCCCCACGGACTTGTTTGCTATCGCCACTTATGCAAACGCCTTGGTAATCCATCTAAGTATCGCTCGTGGTTGGTGTTTCTCCATTTTACCTTTGAGGTCGTTAGTGGGTGGCAGCAGACCATCTCGGCAGATAGCCATTGCCCACGTACATGGAAATCATTATGTCCATGTTAGTTTGACTGATGATTGGCCTGTCCCTCTGTTGGCGTACATGTGGACGATCACTGCGATGAAGTTATGACGCAATTTGCAGGAGGTCTTGAATTTAAAAGGAGGCTCGACCACTGGAACTTGATTTGTGGACCATGATTTGTGACATTTTACTTTGAATTGTATGTTTAGTATGTTATCTTTTAATAATTGTCAGTTACTTAGACTCACATTATCATTTCATTAGTCAAATTACCATAAATCATACCTAAATGAAATACTAAAAAACCAAAAAGTCTTAAAGAAATAAAATACAACACTACAATATATATTACAAACAAATTTCAAAAAATAATAACAAAAAATAGTTCATTAATACAATCACCCAGCTAAATGCCACCTATCCATCTCCGCCCTCAACCTAGCCTCGCATTCATCTGACTGGGGTACTCCACTATCTCTCATGATCTGCACAAAGTCTTCAGACATATGCGTAAATCGGCTCACCCACTACAAAGTCAACACGATGAAATATTAAGTTTATATATTCTAAAACAATATAAAACTATTATGCTGGAGATTTGTTGAAAAAAAAGGGAAAAGAAAAAAAAGTGTGTCTACCCTTTAAATTAGTGCCTATTAACATCACTAACGGCATAAAATGACGGAATGATCAATTTTATAACAAAATTAAAAGTTGATGACTAAAAAACTAATTTTTAAAAAATGATGATTAAAATTCGAATTTTGTTATAACATGATAATCAATTTTAAATTTTACTCTGTATTTTTTATTATTAATTCTTAACAGGAAAAAAAAGGACTCTTTTCATTATTGTAATAAATTTATTTAAAAATTACTTTTATCTCACAAAAATTATTGAATTAGTTCTTAGAGTGGGTACATGTATTTACTATTATATATAGTAAATTTCGTATGACAGTTGTACACTTAGTAAATATAGTAAGTTTTGCCAATGCGCGTGTCTTTTTTTTTCCTCGCTGAGTCCACCACGTCTTTGCTGAGTTCACCACGTCCAAAAAATAATTGTCGCAACGTCCAAAAACGTCTACATCCAGACATGTGAATTTAAGCTGAATTTTTCACATAACACCTTCCACCACATCTCCTAATAATACTGCAACGTCCCCGTACGTCCAAAAAACAATTCCCGCAACGTTTAAAAACGTCTACATCCAGGCATGTGATTTAAAGCTATTTTTTTTCACATAACACCTTCCACCGTGTCTCCTAACACTACTACAACGTCCTTGTACGTCTAAAAAACAACTGTCACAACGTCCAAAAACGTCTACATCCAGACATGTGAATTTAAGATATTTTTTCACATAACACATTCTACCGCGTCTCGTAACACTACTGCAACGACCCTGTACGTCCAAAAAATAACTACCGCAATGTTCAAAAATGTCTACATCCAGGCAGCATGTGAATATAAGATGAATTTTTCACCGACATAATGTAAAAAAAATGATACCATTTAAGTAACTATTAGTAGGAAAAAAAATGTGTCTCTCCAAAAAAGTCAATTGACATTAATCCACACTTAATTAAACTTTTTTGTACATGTCATGTAAAAGATCACTATTTTTAATATTGAATTTCCCATCTCCCAATATATAGGTCAATAAACCCCCATAGGAATAAGGTTTTCATGTAGGCAAATCGCAAAAAACTATTTTTCATACATGTCAAATGTTTCATCGAAAGTTCGAAAAACCCTTAAAATTATTAAAAATCTTCCATATCTTTTAAAATACGGCATTTTTTTGGACTTTTGAGTAGCTCAAACTACCATAGGCTGTTTGCGGCTGGATAGATCTCAAAAATTTATATGAAAACAAAAAAAAATTGTTTAAAACGGACCTCCGAGCACAAAGTTATGACCCTTTGAAATTTTCATCCAAAACCACACGTTTTCTAATGTCGAACCCATCTCCAAATCCCATATGCCATGTCCATTGCGTAGATCTCGTCGAGACACATCAAATCGACTACTCGTGCGTCCAAATTGGACAATCAAGTGCCAAATTATGCCCTCCCGAACTATCCCTACAATACAACTTCATATATGGCTGTAATTCCCCTTCTCAGAACACTACCACCACGTCTAAAAGTAACTACCACCACGTCTAAAAATGTCTACATCCACACATGTGAATTTAACCTGATTTTTTTACAGAGATAATCCACCACGTCTCAAAACACTACCATCACGTCCAAAAATATCTACATCCAGGAATGTGAATTTAAGTTATTTTTTTCACAAAGGCAGTCCACTACGTCCAAAAACAACTACCACCATGTACAAAAAGTCTACTTCTAGACATGTGAATTTAAGCTGAATTTTTCACATAACACATTCCACCATGTTTCCTAACACTGCCGCAACGTCCCCGTACGTCCAAAAAACAACTGCCGCAAAGTCTACATCCAACCATGTGAATTTAAGCTGAATTTTTCACATAACACCTTCCACCACGTCTCCTAACACTGCCACAACATCCCCGTACGTCCAAAAAATAATTGCCGCAATGTCCAACGGCGGGGAGGAATCAGAAGCAACCCATTTCACATGAAAGTTTCAATATCTGGCGGAAAACATTTATATATCATATTTCAGAGTAATAGAGCATTATTTGAAGAAGAAAACACAAATATAACATCATTAATACATTACCCAACATCAAATCGCGAAAATAAGGTTTCTTAAATCCATCAAACGCAGTTCATACTTTATGATATGGTGATTTTTTAAGAAGAATAAGTTTTTTTTTTTTTTTTTTGAAGAAGATATTTTTGAACAGGAGGAAGTGATTTTTTTCGTTGTATTTGGTTTTGTTCGTCGAAAAATACAATCGCCGATCTCCGTTAAATATGTGTTTAGATAAAAATTTGATTAAATGCGGTTTCGAATGGAGTGCGACGAATAAGAAGAATTGATTTTCAAAGAGGAGAAGAAGTGATTTTCGAAAAAGAAAAAAGTAGATTTTTGAAGAAGAAAAATATGAGAGTGTCCGTCTCACTCTCTTATAGCGAGAGTGATGAATAGTAACTGGGTAATGTACCCATGGTACATTATATAATTTGCAGCCTCAAGATATTTTATTAAAAATTAATTTTGGTAAGTAATTTTTAGATGATTGGTGGAGGGATAATGTTGATGAAAAGATAAACATAAAAAAAAAAAAAAACTCAATTAGTGAAAAATCACCACATCATAATAATTAAAAGTGTTGAATCAACACTTTGTGGGAGAAACCTAATTAAAAGTTACATTATTAATTAGGTTTCCATTTAACCTATTCTTATTTCTCCCACAAAGTGTTGAATGCATTCGTGAAAAAATGAAAATGTTTAGTATTAATAACCCCAGAAGGGCCTGCTATTTGCAAGATTGTGAGATTGAAACCTGTAATTTTCTCACCGGCTTGATTATAGTTTTTTTTCGGGGTACAAGGCTTGATCATAGTTTTATTTGTAATAGTCGTCCAAAATAATAATTTTATTTATTAAAATAAAATAATACCGTATTTTATATTGTGAGAAATTTTGAAACTATATTGATAATTTGATCACACCATATTAAAATTAAATATAATTCACAAAAACATAAGTAAATTGAGTTTTTACCCATTCATTTCAATAATGAAACATCATAGAATCTTATTAAATTACAAGGCATTATAATAGGAGGACTAGGATTAAGCTAGGAATAATAATCCATCAAGGTAGGTTGGAATTCTGGGCAGCTATTTTAAAGCATGAGCACATTTCATTTCGCAGCGTTATTTGGTACGCCAACACAAGTCAGGACCAAGAGTGCAGCACCACCACCACACGCCAAAAATCTAGATCTGGATCATCTTCTTCTCCTTCTCAAGTTCACTGCCTGTTGTCAAAAGTAAAATAAAAGAAATAGTTAACAATATAGTTTGTCCAAGTTTAACACAATTCAAGAAATCTTAGATGCTTACCTTTGTAAAAAAATAAAAAGACTTAATAGTATTAATAAACTTAAAAAGATGCAATTCACCCTTGACATGGTTTGAAGGAAACTGAAAGTTGTGATTTTGAGAATAATTGTGTTGGTGGTGAAATGATAAACACACACTATATAGTTAACTAGGGAGGAAGTAATTAAAGTATAATTAAATGGAAAATGATTTGCCAAAATCTTCCAAACTGGATGCCCCGCATCTATCTCCGACTCTAAATAGTGAGATCATATTATGTAGATAAGTGTTTGTACTATCTGGATTTTCGATGTAGAGGGAAAAACTAGCTTGAAAAAATGTTTTGTTAAAACTTTATTGTGCTCTCACTATGAATACACACCGTTGCACGCATAAACTATTCCTTAGCCAATTACAAGTATATTTTCAAAAGTTCTTGCCATTAAATAGATGGGATGAGATGAAATTTTGTGGGTTTTGTTCTATTTTTTAGATATTAAGTTACTGATTTTTTTTTTGGGAGAAATTAGATAAGTGATATTTGTTAAAGATATGATTGTAATATATTTTAAATACTTGTTATTACCTTAGTTATTATAGATAAGAGATTTGAGATTGTATATCTGTTGTACACTCTATAAAAGAGAGTTTGTAATTGATCATACATGTATGAAAAGGAAATTCATACTTTCATATGGTATTAGAGCATTCGATCATGGCCTCCACATATTTTTCCAAGGTTCCGGTTGTTTCCTCGCCCCAACTCACCACTGTCTCCACTCATCACTCCTTCTCCATCAAGCTCTCATCCAAAAATTTCTTATCGTGGCGAGCCCAATTTGTTCCTCTGCTTAATTATCATGACTTAAATAGTTTTGTTGACGGCTTGGCTTCCTCTCCTACCAACACCATTCGGTCCTCTTCTCATCCTGACCAACAAATTCCGAACCCAGCCTATGCGTCTTGGTATAAAAAGGATCAAATGTTGTTGTCTTGGCTTCTTTCCTCTTTAACTGAAGAAATTTTTCCCTTTGTCATTGGCTTATCTTCCTCACATGATGTCTCGCACGCCTTAACCAGTGCCTTTGGTGCTATCTCGCACACTAGACAATTGCAACTTCATATTCAGTAACAGGAGTTCAAGAAAAATGATGTCTGTCAGTGAATATCTTCAAAAAGCCAAAGCCTTAGCCGATGAACTTGATGCCGCCGGTCGTCCACTTTCTACTGCAAAATTCAATGCCATTATTTATCGCAATATTGGCAGTGAATTCCACCATGTGATTTCTACTCTTAACATACTAAGTACTCCGGTTTCATTTTTTGAATTACATGGTCAATTGGTTGCTCGAGAGATTCTGAATAAAAGCCTGCATGCTTTGCAATCCTGCACTGGCCCCTTCTTCGTCTCCGGTGCCGTATGCTTCCCCACGCCCGAAACAGAATTTTCGTGGCCTATCTTCGCATCATCAGCCTCGTCGTTCCCATGGACACTGGAATGATAACCCCCACGGGAAGGCACCTTATCAAATCCTTCGCCTGCTCCTTTTCAAGGTCCTTCCTTCGGCAACTCACATCGTCCTTGGTATCCGGATACCAGTGCTAACCTACCGAGATTATTGGCCACAATTGACCTCACCCATTGGCAGATCAAAGTACACTATGTCTAATCCTCATACCCACTCAAGTCTAGGGATTAAGAGATAGAATACTAAGAACGATTTGTCTATTAAATCAGTACAAGACAAATCATTCTAAATGGTCAAGTTCAATATGTCCCAGACATATCTATATGATTCAATTAGTTTAGACAAACCAATTATCCTAATTATATAATAACCTAAACCGATAGCGTGTCCAAAACTGTCTCGGTTACGAACCTCATTTATATATTATGTCTTTTAACCAATGATGATATCTAATGTGTCACACCAGACACCTCATCATCTAATTACATAATATAAATGGACTAAACATGCACAACATATGGACCAAAATATTAAATCGATAAATTAAGTGGGAAATAGTACAATACAAGCATAGTTTATATATTCAAACCTAACAACTCTCCCTTCCTCTTCTTGTTCCTTGCAATTAAATAATGTCCTTTGTTGTCCTTTTCTTGTCAAAAATCTTTTGTCTATTCAAAAGTTTTCGGCTGACAATAATTTTTTTTGAATTTTGGCCTACTCATTTTTTCGTTAAGGATCGAGTCACCCGGAAGACTCTTATGCAAAGGCCGAGTGAAAATGGGTTATATGTTCTTCCTTCCTCTCTTAAAACAGCCATGGTGGCATAACACTCCTCCAAATCTGATTGGCATGCTCGTCTTGGTCATCCCAATTCTCGTACTGTTTTAACAATAATTGATGATTTCCATTTTGCCGTGTTCTTCACGGTCTATGCCGCCATGTGTGTCTTGCTCGTTAGGAAAAATGTCTCATTCTCCTTTAGCACCTGTTGAGCATCGCAGTCGTGCCCCCTTTGACATTATTTATTCTGATATTTGGGGTTCTACTCCGTTGCTTTCTAGTCAATGTCATCGAGATTGTCTATTATTTATTGATGATTTTTCAAAGTTTTACTTGGGTGTACTTGATTAAAATTAAAAGTGATGCTTACTCATCTTCTCTTCACTTTAATGCTCTTATTGAAAGTCAATTTAATAGCAAAATTAAATCTTTTCACTCTGATTGGGGCGGTGAGTATCAAAAACTCCATCGTCTCTTCACTCAGCTTAGTATTGTCCATCGGATTGCTTGCCCTTATACTCATGACCAAAACGATGTTGCCGAACGGAAGATTCGTTACGTTATTGATACCAGTCTTACCCTTCTTGCTCATGTACATGTTCCGCTCAGATATTGGAATTACGCTTTTGAAACGTCTGTGATGTTCATCAATTTTCTCCTTCCTCTGTTTTAAATAATCAATCTTCGTTTTTTATCTTACAGAAAATAGCCCCTCATTATCTTGCTTGTCATCCGTTTGGTTGTGCTATTTTTCCATTTCTACGTCCATATAATAATCATAAATTTTCTTTTCACACTACACCTTGTGTTTATCTAGGAAATAGTCCTTCTCATAGTACCTATTATTGTCTAGATCCGTCTACTGGTTGTATATATTTAGCGTATCATGCCAAGGTTCATGATAAGATGTTTCTTTTTAAGTCTTCTGTCTCGCCTCCGGTTGTTCAAAACCTCTCTTCTACGCCTTGGCTAACTATCACAGTCTTTTCCTCATTCAACTTCTCGGTCCCAGTCCCAGTTGAACTCTTCTGTTCCATCTCTTTCAAATTCCAACACTCGCCCATCTTTTTGTCATTTACCTTCTCGCACTCACTCTATGGTTTTACGCCCTATACTCTTTCCAAACGAGAGGTCAACTTCACCCAGTCCTCTCTGTCTTCGATTGCATCCAAGCCTTCTCCTCCTTTATCTGAACTTACTACGTATAAGCAGGCTAATGTTTTTCCTGAGTGGCGTCTTGCTATGTAATCTGAAATCAATGCTCCCCTTGAAAATAATACTTGGTCGTTAGTTCCAAAATGAGCTACCAAAAATATTGTGGGAAATAAATAGATTTTTCGCATCAAACGCAATGTTGATGGTACAGTTGATAGGTATAAAGCTCGCCTTGTGGCGAAGGGTTATACTCAGGAAAGTGGTCTGGATTATCATGAAACGTTCAGTCTTGTCATTAAATTTACTACTGTTCGTACCATATTATCCATTGCGGTGTCTCATGGCTGGTCGTCAATTGGATATTTCTAATACATTTCTTCATGGCTTTCTTGATACTGACATTTATATGCAGTAATCGGTTACTTTCGTTGACTCTGCCTGTCCTGAGTATTTCTGTAAACTGCACAAATCTCTTTATGGTCTTAAGCAGGCACCACGAGCTTGGTTTCATCGGCTCAGTGATTTTCTTTTGAGCATTGGGTTTCACTCTTCCAAGGCTGATACTTCTCTTTATATTCGCAATTCGGGAACACATAAAATATTAGTTCTTGTTTATGTGGATGATATAATTGTTATTGGTGTATCTTCTAGTGTAGTAGATGATTTTATTGCAGCTTTAAAGGAGGTTTTTCCAGTGAAGGATTTGGGTCTTTTGCACTATTTTTTGGGCATTCAGGCACGGTTTGTTTCTTAGGGATTACTTCTCTCTCAAACTAAGTATATTAATGATCTTCTCGCTTCTACTGGTATGCAGACCTCCAAACCCTGCTTGACACCCATGGCGGTTACTCCTATTACTCTGTGCTACGATTATGCATCCTACAAATCAATCACCAATCTACCATATTTACATTAATCAATTAGGTTGATCAAGTCAATTAATTAGCCACTAAAATCAATCACTAATATACCATAGTTACATTAATCAATTAGGCTGATCAAGTCAATCAATTAGCCTTAACACCCCCGCTCAAGTTGGAGCGTGAAGGTTGCGAATGCCCAACTTGGATAAGAAAGCATCAAACTGACGTTTTGCAAGAGCTTTAGTGAGGATATCTGCCAGTTGATTTCGCGAGGACACATAGTCGGGAGCAATTAAGCCTTGAGAGAATGCATCCCGTAAAAAGTGACAATCAATTTCGATTGGCTTAGTGCGTTTATGAAAAATGGGATTAGCCATAATGTGAAGTGCAGATTGATTGTCACGGTAAATTCTCATCGGCTGGCGATGAGGAACACCAAGAGAATGCAGGAGTGATCTAAGCCACTTTAGTTCACAAGTAGTTGAGGCCATAGCCCGACACTCAACTTCGGCAGAGGATCGAGACACTGTTTGTTGCTTCTTCGTGCGCCAAGAAATCGAAGACTGACCAAACTGAATGAACCATCCAGTTAAGAAACGACGAGTGAGCGGACAACTGGCCCAAACTGAGTCACACCAAGCATAAAGTTGAAGATCACAATCAGAGCGTAGAATATGCCCTGACCCAGTTGTTCCTTCAAATAACGAACCAATCGGAGAGCTGCTTCCCAGTGAGTTTGGAGGGGACAATGCATAAACTGAGCTAGCGTATGAACACAATACGGAAACTCAGGACGAGTAACAGCAAGATAGATAAGTCGACCAACAAGATGAAGATAACAATCTGGATTAGGCAGAGGAGCATCATCAACAAGAGCAGGACGATGATTAGATTCTAATGGAAAACCCGCAGGTTTAGCACCAAGAAGTTCTACTTCATAAATGATATCAAGAGCATATTTTATTTGACATAAGAAAATACCAGAAGCATTATGAGCTACTTCAATGCCAAAAAAAAATACTTAAGTAGACCCAAATCCTTCATATGAAAGCATTTATGAAGGTAGGTCTTGAAAGCCATAATGGCTGCAGAGTGACTACCAGAAATTACCAAGTCATCGACATAGACAAGTACATGAAGATGCACATTATCACGAAAAAATGTGAAGAGAGAATAGTCAGCAGACGATTGAACAAAGCTATATTGGCGAAGAACATGAGCCAATTTAGCAAACCAGCATCTAGGAGCTTGTTTGAGACCATATAAGGAGCGTTGAAGACGACAGACTTGTCCAGGTTTAGAGAAGTGAATACCGGGTGGAAGTTTCATATAAACTTCTTCAGTGAGACCACCATGAAGAAAAACATTGTGAACGTCCATCTGATGCAATTCCCATTTACGAGCAGCTGCAACAGTGAGAAAAGTTCGAAGAGTAACCATTTTGGCAACATGAGCATACGTTTCTTGGTAATCAATGCCTTCCACCTGATTGTTGCCAAGAATAACAAGCTGAGCTTTGTAGCGTTCCACAGTACCATCATATCGGTACTTGATTTTATAGATCCACTTGCACACGATAGCACGTTTTCCACGCGGTAGACTAGTAACAGACCAGGTTTTGTTGGCTTCAAGAGACGGAATTTTGGATTGCATGGCAGCTCGCCATTTAGAATCTATGACCGCATCTCTAAATGAAGTAGGTTCATGACCCATAGTAATAGTAGCAAGAAAACTTCTGTATTGAGGTGAAAAAGAAGCACAAGCTATATATTGAGAGATAGGGTCGGGTATATATGAGGACACGGAATGGGCGGGAACTCTGGAAGTGACAAGAGAGGTTGAAACTGTATGAGTAACATAGTCACGCAGACGAGTAGACGGAATCTTATTTCGATGGCCGCGTCCCAGATGGTCTGCAGTAGTAATTGGTGTAGGAGAGACATCGCCGGAAGAAGGAGACTCAGTAGGAACTGGAGTTAGAGGCGTAGTATCTGGAGTCTCATAGAGTGTTTTTTCGGTATCTGATTCTGAATCTTCCTCAAAGACAACCATTGGAGGAGGAAGGGACAAAAACGGAAGATTCAGGAGAAACTGGTGTGAAAAACGGGAATTCGGTTTCATAGAAGACCACATCACAAGATATAAGAAACTCTTCTTTGTCTAAATCATAAATCCGCCATCCTTTCTTATCAAAGGGGTAGCTAAGAAAAACACACTTACGACTACGACTTGCAAATTTATCCCTATTGTGATCTTTGTTGTAAGCATAGCACAGGCAACCGAATACCCGAAGATGTGTAAATGAGGGAGACTTGTCGTACAAAACTTTGAACGAAGAGACACCGTTCAAAATTGGTGTGGGAAGGCGATTTATTAAATATGCCGCAGTCAATACACAATAGCCCCAAAATTTGAGTAGCAAATTAGCTTGAAATCGGAGAGTTCGAGCCACATTCAACACATGTTGATGTTTGCGTTCCACACGACCATTTTGTTGTGGAGTGTCATCACAAGTTGTCTCGTGTAGAATTCTTTCTTGTATAAAATACGGAGTCAGGGTCATGAACTCAGTCGCATTATCACTTCGAACTGTTTTCACAATCTTCCCGAACTGTGTTAGTACCATGGCAAAAAATTGAAACATATGCTGAGACACTTCAGTTTTATCACAAAGCAAGTATAACCAAGTAGCACGAGAGTAATCATCAACCACAGCTAAAAAATACCGAGCACAACACACATTCGGTTCCCGATAGGGTCCCCACACATCACAATGAATCATATAAAAAATTGCGGCTGCTTTATTAATACTAGTGGGAAAGGAATCATGAGAATGTTTTGCTTTAAAACAAGTATCACAATTTTTATTTCCTAATTTTACTGAATTATTCAAAGATAATTTTTCTAAAACACGGGAAGAAGGATGCCCTAAATGGCAATGCCAGATATCTGAAGTAATTTTATTAGTTGCTCTAACTGCTGCTGTACTCACAATCCCACGAAAAAAAATAGCCTCTCACCTGCTCACCCACTCCAATCAGCATCTTCGAAGTGCGGTCCTGAATAGTACATAATTTGTGAGTAAAATTGGCCGCAACACTAGATTGTTGCAATAATTTATGTAAATAAATTAAATTGCATCTAAGGTCGGGAATATAGAGCATGTCATATAACATCACATGATTGCTAAGTAGAACCGTTCCCGCCTTATTTGCCAATGTCACTGTTGAAAGATTATCTGTATGGGCCCATTCAAGGTCAAAAATTCACTTTCGTACTATGCATTCAAGAATTGGAACTCTTGACCAGGCCTAGACTCTAGCACAATCGCTATTTCAATCATTGCTTGAAATAACATTGCGCAGGATCTTGGTTTACACTTATTCGATTTATCAAGCAACAAATAATTTGTAATTAAAGTGGGAGTTTAGAAATACCTCTTGAAGCGTGTACTTAGGTGATTCTCTTCTATGAATCAAGACTTCGATTGTATGTTGTGTGGGCAACGATCTAACGAGTAATTGATCAGCAATTCAACACAAAAGAACAGCCGGAAAAATTCCACCACCGCCGTCACTAGCCTTGCGTACGATTCACGCGCATGTGGAAGCTTCTCACACGTCGCTTCTGTCGACTCCACGCGTCACAAGCCGGGGTTAGAAGATCCAGCCGCTGACTTGCCTCGGGATTTGAGCCAGTGCACAAAGGAGAAGGAAATTTTGACTTTGAGAGAAACAATCAATTTCTCTCTCTAGGATTTTCTCTCTCCAGTTTTCTTGTCTTAAAAACTTATGAATTGTGTATGTAGAATTGCTAATCTCTTGTCTATTTATAGAGTTACAAGAGAGACCCCAAGTTGGTTCAGGATTAGCTTTCCTAATGGGTTTAGGTAATTAATTAGTTTCCAAATCCAATTAGGTAACTAATCTAATAGGATAATCCAAATCCAATTAGATTTCCTAATCTCTATGATTTCGTAATTCTAATTGAAACTTAATACTTAATTAATTAATTAAATAATTCCACTTTGTTAATTACTTAATTAACCCTTAAGAATAATTAATTTATTAATTCTACTTATTCAACTATCCCATTACAAAATTAATCGTACCACTAACGGATTAATTTTGGCACTACCATCCTACACTAGAATTGCTTTCGGAACAACTAATTTAATTATTCTTTAATCTCCCCACATCAAAGTTTAGTGCTCGTTAATTTATTAATTTACTGATAAATTAATTAATTAACTTTTTATAATCTGCGATTAGTACCACTCGACCTTTTTACTATACTGGACATAAGTCCACCGGTTGGGTTTAGTATAATAAACATAACGAGCTCATCTCGGGAGCACCATCACCCCGAACGCACCGGTAGATGGCTTCCTTTTGACAAGCAACAGCACACCAAGCAACTAAATACGCGCACCCAACCTACTGAGACTATTGGCCACAAATGACCTCACCATTTGACAGATCAAAGTACACTATGTCTAATCCTCATGCCCGCTCAAGTCTAGGGATTAAGAGATGGAATACAAGGAATTAATAGTCTATTAAATCAGTATAAGACAATTCATCCTAAATGGTCAAGTTCAATATGCCTCGGGCATATCTATATGATTTAATTAGTTTAGACAAACCAATTTCTGAATCACATAATAACCTAAACCGACAGTTTGTCCAAAACTATCTCAGTCGTTTATATATTATGTCTTTTAACCAATAATGAGATCTACTGTGTCACACCAGACACCTCATCATCTAATTACATAATATAAATGGACAACATATGCACAACATATAAACCAAAACATTTAATCGATATATTAACTGGGAATCAGTATAATACAAGCATAGCTTTTGTATTCAAGCCTGACAATCTCCCACTAATACTGAAGTTGTGCTTTAAGTATAAAACTACATTTAATCTTTACAACTACAATACAACTAGAAAAACAATCATGGCTCTACTAAGTATCTGATCCCATGCCCTCCACGTGAGCCTCAAAGACTTTTGCAGTCAAAGTTTTCATGAAAGGATATGTAAGGTTATCTTCTGATGCTATCTTCGCCACGACTATGTCTTCCCTCTTGACGATGTCTTGTATTAGGTTGTACTTGGGCTGTATATGTTTACTCGCCTTGTTGGCTCGTGGTTCCTTCGAGTTTACTACTGCACCGTTGTTATCACAGTACACTGTGATTAACTTCTAGAAACCAGGAATCACATCTAAGTTCACTAGGAAGTTCTTGAGCCACACTACTTCTTTCACTGCCTCTAATGTGGTAATGTATTCAGCCTTCATGGTAGAGTTCGCCACGCATTTCTGCTTGACACTCTGCTCAACCATGGCTCCACCTTCCAAAGTAAACACATACCCTGAGGTAGAATTGCTCTCGTCCCTATCACCTTGGAAATCTAAATTTGTGTAACCTCAGGGTACCAGCTTAGACGCCTGATAGACCAATACTTGGTCTCTCGTTCTGCGCAAATACTTAAGAATGCATTTTACTACCTCCCAATGAGCTTTCCCAGGGTTACTCTAATATCTACATACAATGCCAAAAGCAAAACAGATATCATGCCTCGTCCATAACATTGCATACATGAGACTTCCTACTGCAGAAGCATAAGAAACTGTCTTCATGGCTTCTATCTCCTCAAAAGTCTTTGGAGACTGCTCTTTAGATAGATGCACTCCTTGTCTGAAATGTAGAAACCTTTCTTGGAGTTCTGCATGTTAAAATAGGCCAGAATCGTGTCTATGTACGAAGCTTGAGAGAGCGTTAGCGAACATTTCCTACGATCTCGAATTATCTTGATCCCAAGGATATGTCCCGCTTCTCCTAAATCTTTCATATCAAAATGTTTGGACAACCATGCCTTTAAGTCTGATAACACTTTCTTATTGTTGTCAATTAGTAAAATGTCATCTACGTAAAACACAAGAAACACCACCGCATTTGCATCACGTCTGCGATTCACACATTATTCATCCGGGCACTGAGTAAATCCGTATGATTGGATTACCTCATCGAACCGGATGTTCCAAGATATGGATGCCTGCTTAAATCCATAAATTGACCTTTTAAGCCTGCAAACCTTATGCTCTTGGCTTTTTTTAACAAATTCCTCTTGTTGCTGCATGAAGATGGTTTCCTCAAGACTTCCGTTAAGGAAAACTGTTTTGACATTCATCTTCCATATCTCATAATCTAAATGAGCAGCTATGGCCAAGAGAATCCGGATCAACTTAAGCATGGCTATCGGGGAGATGGTTTCCTTATAATCGATTCCCTCTTTCTGAGTATACCCTTTCGCCACAAGCCTAGCTTTAAAGGTTTCAACCTTTCTGTCATATCCTCTCTTGCATTTGTAGACCCACTTATTTCTAATGGGTTTGAAACTATCAGCAGGTCCACAAGCTCATAGACTTGATTGTGGTCCATCGACCCCATCTCGGATATCATTGCTTTTTGCCAAGATTCTGCATCTTTATCTCGGAGAGACTCATTGTAGTTAATAGGGTCCTGTTCAGGCACACCTGGGATGAAGTCACACACCTCTCCCACACCAATGAATCTCTCGGGCTGTCTCACAACCCTCCCACTACGACGAGGCACCATCTGTGTATGCGCATCATATGTGATATCTTGTGCAGTGTGTGGTGTATCTACTTATGTTGGTGCATCAGGATGATTAGATTGCTTCCTATGTTTTTTTAGTACTATTTTACTCTTGGGCTTGTGATCTAGAATATAGTCTTCCTCTAAAAATCTGGCGTTAGTGCTAACTATCACCTTCTGATCTTTAGGACTATAAAACAGACCACCTTTATTTCCTCTAGGATATCCTACAAACAACATTACTTCCGTTCTTGCATTCAACTTAGCCGCATCTACCTTAAGCACGTGTGTTGGACAACCCCAAATTATGATATGTCTTAGACTGGGCTTGCACCTATTCCACAACTCTGTAGGGGTTGAAGGCACGATTTTAGATGGTACAAGATTTAGAATGTACATTTCCATTTCTAAGGCATACCCCCAGAACGAACTAGGAAAATCACTATAGCTCATCATTGACCTAACCATTTCCACAAGAGTTTGGTTCCTTCTTTCTGCTACACTGTTCTGCTGTGGTGTACCAGGTGCAGACAACTGATACTGAATTTCGATCTCACTGAGGTATTCTCAAAATTCATGGGACAGGTACTCACCACCATGATCCGATCGCAGTGTCTTGATACTCTTACCATGTTGTTTCTCCACATCTGCCCGATACTCTTTGAATTTACTGAAGCACTCAGACTTGTAGCACATTAGGTAAATGTATCCGTACCTTGAGTAATCATCTGTGAATGTCACAAAATTCTCAAACTCACCTCGTGCTTGGACCGATATTGGTCTACACAAGTCAGAGTGAATCAACTCTAACACTTCTTTTGCTCTATAACCTTTTGCTTTAAAAGGTCTCTTGGTCATCTTACCTTCTAAGCAAGATTCGCAGGTTAAATAACTCTCAATTTCTAATGAACCTAAATGTCCATCATTGACCAACCTCTGAATTCCACTAAGGTTTATATGACCTAGCCTAAGATGCCAAAGATAGGTTTGATTCATTTTAGAAGGTTATTTCCTCTTATTATTGTTAGATGATGCGCTATTTACTTCTATGTTTTTCACAACAGGGGAGTTTGATTTAACCACAAATAAATTGTCTACTAATGAAGCAGAACAAACAAGTTTTCCATCTTTTCTAACAACAACAGCATTATCATAAAAAATAAACTTGTAACCATTCATTAAGAGTTTAGAAACCATTCTTTCTAAAACTCGGTACATAAAGACAATTTGGTAAATCTAGTCTATAATTTTCGAAAATTAAACTAACTACTCCCACTGCTTCCACTGACACTCTTGTAGTGTTGCCCAAGTAGATTTCCAGCTCGCATTCTTTAACTTCCGGGTTATTGGAACCCCTGCAAAAAATTACAAACATGGTTAGTGGCGCCTGAATCCACACACCAAGTATCTGTGGGAATCGCCGCTAAACACGTCTTAGTAATTAAGGCAGAAACTATCGTACATTTGAGCTTTGGACAATCTGATTTCCAATGTCCCGTTTTACGGCACTTGAAGCACTTGCCTCTAGGAATGTTCTTTTTTTGCGATATCTAGCTTGGCAGCATGTTTCTTGGCATTCTTCTTCTTGTTTTTTCCTTTAGGGGCAGAAGAGGAACTTGAAGCCTTCACTGTGACCAAAGCTTGCTTCTTCTCGTGGCAGATGCCTTCGGCCGACACCAATGCTATTAAGAGCTCGGGAAGAGTATAGACTCTTTGGTTCATGTTATAGTTTACCCGAAACTGCTCAAAACTAGAGGGTAAACTATGGAGGCTGATATCTATCTGACTTTTAGGATCAATCTCACCTCCCAACACCTCTATCTCATTGATGTTGTCACATGATCTCTCACCGATGAGCCCTCAGCCATTCTGGTATTCATGATTTTCCTCATGGCTGCTTGCCTAGCCGTCCTGCCTTGATGAGTGAACATCTCTCTTAGGTGTGCCATCATGTTAAAAGCAGAGACCATGGGATGAAGCTGATGTTGCAGAACATTCGACACAGAGGCAAGAATGTAACACCGCGTCATCTCATCCGCTTTTCTCCACCTCGCATAGGCATCCCTATCTTCTTGAGGAGATTCATCATTAGGCACATCTAGATAGACTTCGGTGAACACAAACTTATACTGCTCAGCTGTTAGGACAATGTCCAAATTCCGACTCCAGTCAACATAATTCGAACCAATAAGTTTGTTGTCTTTCAATATTGTAGCTAAAGGATTGAATGTCATATCGAAGACTGTAAATGTTTCAGTATTTAACCTATAATTTCAAAAAAATAAAAATTCTAACAATTATTGACTTCCCTCAAAACAATAATTAAAACCACTGACATCTCATTCACCGGGATTTTTGTAAGCCACGATAGTGTGGACGTTTACGCTAACCCACATTCGTTTGAGAATAACCAAGTTTATTAACTACACCATCTGACCAAATGACCTATTGATCAATGTAGTTAATAGTCGATGCCTTTTAGCCGTACAAATAAGCAGCATAACCTCAATTTGAGAGATACTATAAATCGTACACTAAGTGTGTGTCATTACGTGACTTCTGAGTTTGTTACCTCAGGATACTGCGCCTCAGATGGAGATGGTATCGCATTTCTTCTAGTTCAACTTACTCTAACCATCTTACTTAGAAATTCGTAACCTAGTGATCTTATGATTGGACTCATCCGATATGGAAGAAGGCCCTAATGCCAACACGCAAGTCCACCCATATCGCATATGAATTCGTAATGGAGGCTGTGGGAATATTAACCAACCCGCTCCCACTTAGATTTCTAAAACAAGAGTTTTTCCACTTTTAACATGCGATTAACTAATCCTAAGTTATGTGCAAATATAAAACCAGAATGCTTTAAAATTATGCATCTAAAATATAGCACAAAAATTAAAGCATGAAATTAAAACTACAAATACGAGAAATAAATACGTAAAATAAATTTTCCGACTATTATGGTTTTAATTACTTCCATCTTCTACCATGATATCTTATCCCGTCATGCTACTCGATGGATTGAGTCTTGAAAAACAAATCTCCAGAAAAAAATGAACACCGGAGGAAAAACGGGCTACACGTGCGAGCCAAAAGGGTCAGGCGCGTAGCACACACAAAGTGCACCGTGCACGCAGCCCATAATGGGCCTGCCCGCAGCTGCTCCTGCGCTGCGCAGTAGTGGCTACCGCCGGCGAGTCGTCGCCGAAACCGCTGCCCCCTTCCGATTCCTCATTCGCTTCTTCTACGTTACTTGGTATTATTGCAATTTGTTATGGGTTTTCTTGGTTTTCCACGAATTAACGATAAATCAAAACCCACGAATTCAAGTCGCCCATCATAACGCCTTCGATTACAAATAAAATCTTCCTACTACAAGGCATCTTGGTAAATAAAATTGAAATTACATAGAAAAAATCCTACTACAAATTTGATCTAATCCTACACGGCTTCCAACACGTGGTTTTACTATTACATGCATTCATAAAAACCAAACCCGGACATGTCCCGGGGTTTAATTAAAACATACAAATGCAACCATGACAGTTGGGATTTCTAAACCACGTGCAAATAAAACAATGTAACAAATCGAACAAGCACAAAACCAAAACCAGGCTCTGATACCAATGGAAAGATTATCTGCCCCGGCCCGGTCAAAAATTCACTTTAGTGCTATGCATTCCAAAATCGGAACTCTTGACTAGGTCAAGACTCTAGCACAATCACTATTCCAATCCTTGCTTGAAATAACATTGCGCAGGATCTTAGTTTGCACTTATTCGATTTATCACGCAACAAATAATTTCTAATTAAAGCAGAAGTTTAGAAATACCTCTTGAAGCGTGTACTTAGGTGAATCTCTTGTATGACACAAGACTTCGATCATACGTTGTGTGGGCAACGATCCAACGCACAATTGATCAGCAATTCAACAAAAAAAAAAATCGCAAGAAAAATTCCAGCACTGCCGTCACTAGCCTTGCGTGCAATTCACGCGCCTGTTGAAGCTTCTCACGGGCCACTAGCCGGGGTTAGAAGATCCGGCCGCTGACTTGTCTCGGGATTCGAGTCGGCACATAAAGGAGAAGGAAATTTTGACTTTGAGAAGAAACAATTAATTTCTCTCTCTAGGATTTTCTCTCTCTAGTTTTCTTGTCTTGAAAACTTATGAATTGTGTATGTAACATTGTTAATCTCTTGTTTATTTATAGAGTTACAAAAGAGACCCCAAGTTGGTTAAGGATTGGCCTTCCTAATGGGTTTAGGTAATTAATTAGTTACCAAATCCAATTAGGTAACTAATCTAATAGGATAATCCAAATCCAATTAGATTTCCTAATCTATAGGATTTCCTAATTCTAATTGAAACTTAAGACTTAATTAATTAATTAATTTCACTTTGTTAATTACTTAATTAATTAATTAATTAATTCTACTTATTCAATTAATCCATTACAAAATTAATCGTACCACTAACGGATTTTTGGCACTACTATCCTACACCAAAATTGCTTCCGGAACAACTAATTTAATTATTCTTTAATCTCCCAACATCAAAGATTTAGTGCTCGTTAATTTATTAATTTACTGATAAATTAATTAATTAACTTCTTATAAATTGAGATTAGTACTACTCGACCTTTTTACTATACCAGACATAAGTCCACAGGGTTAAGTATGATAAACATAATGAGCTCATCTCGGGGGGACGCACCGGTACATGCTTTCTTTTTAACAAGTAGCAGCACACCAAACAACTAAACACGTGCACTCCGCCAATTTAGTTTTCAGCTGATAGATTCTTGGGCCATTGACAACAGAGAAACGTTCTCTGATGTCGTCCCACAATTCTTTGGCCGTTATGATTTCTGTTGTTATGATGGATGATCATAGAGAAGGTTCTACTGTGTTCATGATCCAAGAGCAATCAGAGACTAAATAGTCCACTAGTCCTCCAAATCGCCTGAGTCTTCAGATGGGCGAGGAATCAATACATCTACAAAGCCAAACTTTTTCCTTCCTTAAAGAGCCATCTGCAACGACGTCGACCATTCTGCATAGTTCTCCTCTTTAAGAAACACTGACTGATAAAACTACCAGTGTTATCATTGGCCGTGAGATCGTACGGTGAGATCGTTTTATGTTTTGACAACTCATCATTTTTACTAGAACTATCACCTTTTTTAGGCATGACCAATGTACGACAGTAGCTCTAATACCATGTAAAGAATTCTAAAACAATGTAAAGAATTCTAAGACACACAACAATTTGTGAAGATAACTTTTCTGCCTGATTTACAAGTGTGTATAAGTCTTTAGCCAATGCTACTGCAGAAGTTCTCTGGATTCGGTCCTTTCAGAAAATGGATTCTTGTCTCTGGTTCCTGCTACTTTGTTGAGTGATAATATTGGTGCTATTTATCTGACTGCGAATCCAGTGTTCCATGCGCGCACGAAGCATATCAAACTGGATTATCATTTTGTTCGTGAACAAGTGCAGTTTAAGTCTGTCCAGGTTCGTTTCATTTCTAGTGAAGATCAGATTGCTGACATTCTCACTAAACCTCTTGGCACTAGGTTGTTTGATAAGCATCGAGACAAGCTTCGCCTACTGTCGGTTCCGTCGTCAACTTGAGGGGGATGTTAAGGATATGATTGTAATATATTTCAAATAGTTGTTATTATCTTTAGTTATTATAGATAAGAGATTTGAGATTATATATCTGTTATACACAATATAAAAGAGTTTGTAATTGATCATACATTTATGAAATGGAAATCCATACTTTCACAATATTTACCTACTCTGAGTTGTGAATAATAAAGTTTAGAACTAAATTTATCATTAGGATATATTTTAAATATAATTTACCTAAATATAATTTTTTTTTAAAAATCTTAGATGAGGTATAGCTTATATCAAATGTTTATTTTATATTAATTTTTTTACACCTAATTTTATATTTTAGTTGTAAACTATATAAAAGTGATGTATAATAAATTAAATTTAGATTTTGAAAGTAAAATTATATGAATTGATAATAAAGAGATGAAAAATGAACTATTATTGTGGGATACAAAATAATTTTAAAATATGAGTATTATTTTGGAAGAGGAACATATTATAATAATATTTTAAAACTTTTAAAAGGAAATAGATAGTTTATTTATGATTTTGCAGTAAACAAAACTACATATCAATTAAAAAACTAAGTCTTAATAATTGAGGAACTTGAGAATGGAATCTGTTAAAGATAAGCAACTCTATGTCTTGTACATTTTCTTCTATCAATAGAAAAAAGAGGAGGAATGCTTTGCTCATAGAAGAAAAAATTGGTTGGATCAACTCTGCCTTTAACCATTGCCAGCTTCTTGAAATTACTCTTGAAGTACTTTGATCCCCAAGTCTTGGCTTTTGAGTATGTAATTTCACAAGCATCATCTCCATTTTTGCCCAGATCAAGATCTATGGCATTCAAATATGCACCTCTTGGCTTGCTAGAAACATAAGGTGTCATGAAGTCATACAGCCATCTGATCTGATTGATGTTCTCTTCGGATGATTTCTCATCTTTTTCTTTCATCCATGAACTCAGATACAAGATTTCACACAGAACCCCTTTCCTGTGTGGAAATGGAATTTCTGATTCCGATATCCTCTCCATGATTCCGCCATAGAAGTGAATCTGTATCCTTGGCAACTCTACCTCTGAACTCCATCTCCATAGCTCCTTCACAGCTTCATAAGGTAGAGGATGGTAAACCAAGTCTGACTTTATCTTGACATAAGCGTCGAATGGGCTGTATGATCTGTTCTTCAGAACTTCTATGGTGTGTTCACCGGGATATTCAGATAAAGAAAGGACTGATTCAATCCAACTCATCTCAGTGCAATCTTGCTCTCTCAATTGAAGTTGAGGGAAGTTTTCTTCCATCATTTTCAAGAGCTTTTCAGATCTGCCAAGGAACAATGAGTTGAATGATGCCTGCAAAGTACTCATTGCTCCATATTTCTGAATTACTACACTTACACTTAAATCTTCTTTCAGCTTGGATCCCAGATATTGCCATTTCTCCACAAGATCAATGGCGCCCTGCTCAAATGTCTTGGTTAACTTGAACACTGTGACTAAAGGTGGAACAGGTATGAGCTTGATTTTCCAGGCAAGTATGACACCAAAACTTGCTCCTCCACCACCTCTAATAGCCCAAAAAAGATCACTTCCCATTGATTCCTTGTTCAGAATCTGACCATTAACGTCGACAATGACTGCATCAATGACATTATCTGCAGCAAGCCCGTGTTTCCTAAGAAGGTAGCCAACTCCACCCCCACTGAAGTGTCCACCAACACCAACATCTGGTGCCGTCCCGGCTGGAAAACCATGGACAGGACTTCTCTCAGCAATTGCATAGTACAATTCGCCAATTGTGGCACCAGATTCAACCCAAGCACTCTCATTTTCAATGTCAACACTAACTGATCTCAGATTTCTGAGGTCAACTATGACAAATGGGACCTGAGATCTGTAGGACAGGCCTTCAAAGTCATGGCCACCGCTTCGGACTCTAATCTGTAGTCCACTCAGTTTGGAACAGACAACTGAGGCTTGAACATGGAAGTAAACTAGAGGAGTGATTATGGCAAGGGGCTTTGGGGTAGCAGGTGACAAGAATCTGTAGTTTGAAATGGAAGAATCCAATATGGATTGGTAGGAGGTGTTGGTCCTGGCATAAACTACACTTAGAATGGAAATGTTTGATGAAAATTGAACATCAGAAAGGCAGTGAAGGAAACTGTCAGGAATCAAACTTGAATGGACTGATACAATTAAAAGAAGAAAACAGCAAACAGCTGATGAATGAACAGTACTAGAATCCTTCATTCTCTTTCTTATGACCTCCTCCAAGAATGCATCATTTTACCCTTCTTCAAAGGTGCGTGGAATACAACTCTTTTGGCCAGTCAAATTGGATTTATAAATTATTTATATATTAGCCCTAATATATAATATAAAAGTTTCTAATTTGAAAAGGAGATTTGAATATAATTATTCCCAACCTCCCAAGGATGGAAGTCCAGTCAAAAAAATGCAGCTAACAGGTAAAAACAACAAACCAAAAAGAAACAGTTGTCCCTCCATTTCAAAATATAAATGTTTTTACGCACTATTTTAAATTATAATATTATTATTAAAAATATATTAAATAAAGATATAACCAAATTTACAATTAAAATTTATAAAAATATATAATTAATAATTACTATTTTAGTATGTATGTTTGGTCAAAAATTACTTATATTTTGAACTAAAGGAGTATAAGTGAGTTACCTACCACCATTTACTTAGTGACTGATTTGTTTTGGTTTTTGGATCTGATAATGTGTATGCTCAATGATATTACTTATATTACTAATTTTATAAATTCCGTTATAATATAAATTTTTCTTAATTAGGATATTGAGCGATTAATTTTCACTAATATCTTAAATATAGAGGGTAAGGAACTGGACGCAGGGCATCTTCAATGTCACGCTCTCCACGTCAGCATTTTACTAAAAATAAATAATATTAAATTTTTTATATTATCTTTTACAATCTATAAACCACTCAAGTTTATACCATAAACTTTACCAGTACCTCATCATGGCGCACTTTCTTATTCCAAGGGTATAAATTTCGCAGGATTCATGAGTTTTTTAGTTGGCCAAAATGCAATTTTGGTCTTTATAATAAGGATAATTTTACTTTTGGTTCTTTTTAAATTTACGGGAACACTTTTAGTCCTTTAACTTTTTTCTATTAGAAGTTTTGGTCATTTTTTACGAAAAAATTTAAAAGATAACAGATTAATTTATTTAATCGCTAGTCAAACTTAATTTTTTTTAAAATAATTTTTATTATGATGTTTTTAACAAATTTTGTGATTCGGATCCTCATGAATGTTCAACCCATTTAGGGTTTCGGATGTCATTTTGGATTGTGAGTTGATATAAATGTGTTAAACGTTCATGAGGAACCGAGTTATAAAATAGATTGAAAACATCATGGTACAAATTATTTTTAAGAAAAAATTAAATTTGACTAGCAATCAAATGAGTTAATCCGTTATCTTCTAAATTTTTTCGTAAAAAAAGACCAAAACTCCTAATAAAAGAAAGTTATGGAATTAAAAGTGTCCCCATAAAATTAAAAGGGACCAAAAATTAAATTATCCCTATTATAAGAGACCAAAACTGCATTTAAGCTTTTTCAGTTTGAGAAAATAATGATATAAACTCCTCACAATGCATGCCCCGTTTATAAAGAAAAAAGAAAGCCCACCTACACTCATAAACTAAGGTTGTTATTATATACAGTCAACTTTAAAACCTTTTTTATCCTTCACATATTTTCTATTTACAAAAGCTATAGAAGAATTTTTTTTGTTTGAATATTATAATTTCAAACCAATAATACGTTACTCATTACATCAATATAAATTTATCTCACCATAATTCCTAATATCCACACTACTCGCATAAACTTTTGAATACAAAAACTTGTGAAAACATATTAAATGGTAAGTTTTCCTAACTTATAACTTTTTTATATTAAAATTTGTTAATAAAATCAATTTGTTTTTCCTAATAATGAAACGCAAGAAATTTGCGACATGGGAGCATACGCAAAAAAAAAAAAATTGTGTCCAAACATATGTATGTGCAAAATCTCAACCTTTTTGCGCACAGACCTAAGTTCGTACCCAATTGTCTTGTGCACGAACCTAAGTCCGTCCGCATAAAAGTTACACACGAACATAGATTTTGCGCAACACTTTTGCGCACGGCAAGCCGCTGTGCGCAAATCTATTGTGCACGGCCGTAGACCCTGCGCAAAAGTATTGTGCACAGACATAGGTTTGTGCGCAAGTGTGCAAAAGTGTTTCGCACGGTCGGAGACCCCGCACAAAAGTGTTGTGCACGAACCTAGGTTCTCCGTCCCCGTCCTTATTTTTTTACTTTTCACTAGCTGCACTACGTGCGTGACACCAAGCTTATTTTTTACTCCTCCCATCCACACATCGGTCCCTCTCTCCTCCTCCCTCCCATTGTTTTGGTCCATCTCTTCCATCATCGCCAACGAAATCCGCTGAGACAGAAGTTTCACATCTCAAAATATTTGGCAACAGAGACTGTTCTTCCTCTGATTCTTTTTTTTCTGGATCTGATTTTTGGACAACACAGAATGTTACACGTGAATGCCATGTGTACACACATCCTAAAATGAGATCTGCAAATACAGATGTTCTCAATGACCTATGAAGATTGTCACCCATCTTCAAGATTGAGAAAGACTCACTGATTCTTAGTTGCAGAAATGTCTAAAAAGATGCCATAGCTTCAATCTGCAGAGAAAAAAAGCCAAGAAACTCTGACTGCTTGTTGAATACTACTAAGTGACTTTCTTCTCCCTCAATCCTCTTAATAATATATATAGTAAGAAATAGAGAATTTGAGAAATAATTAATCTTGGGGTTGAAAAAATATTTGCCACATAGGATTTGGGTTTGCACTTGCTCGATTTACCACGCAACAAAATTTTCTAATTAAAAGCGGAACCTTAGAAAGTTACCTTTGAAGCGTGCACCTGGTGATTCTCTTGTATGCATCAAGACTATGACTTCACGTTGTGTGGGCAACGAACTAGAAGCCTATTGATCAACCAATCACCACAATCCACCTGCTAGAAAACTCTAGCGCCGCAGCACCTGGCTCGTACTATAAACGCACTGCCCGCAGAGAGAGAAAGCAACGTGCAGCTGGTATATACCAAGGCCAAAATTTCAGCCACTAGAAACCCAAAAACCAGCCGCACACTTTCTTGAAAATTTGACTTGGAGAGAGAAACATTTTCTCTCTCTAGAATTTTCTCTCTCTAGAAATCTTGTAGATTAATTGTGTTGCTTGAATGGCTAATCCCTTGTCTATTTATAGAGTTACAAGAGAGACCCCAAATTAGTTTAGGATTGGTCTTCCTAATGGGTTTAGGTAATGAATTTGTTTCCAAATCCAATTAGGCAACCAATCTGATAGGATAAACCAAATTCTACTAGATTCCTAATCTCTAGGATTTCCTAATTCCAATTGAAACTTAAGACTTGATTAATTAATTAAATAATTCCACTTTGTTAATTACTTAATTAACCCTTAGGAATTAATTAAATAATTCCATTTTGTTAATTACTGAATTAACCCTTAGGAATAATTAACCAATTAATTAATTAAATCTACCTATTCAATTAACCCATTACAAAATTAATCCTACCACTAACAGATTAATTTTGGCACTACCATCCTACACCAGAATTGCTTCCGGAACAACTTAATTAAATTATATTCATTAATCTCCCCACATCAAAGATATAGTGCTCGTTAATTAAAATTAATTTACTGATAAATTAATTAATTAACTTCTTTAATTCCGAGACTAGTACCACTCGACCTTTTTATTATACCGGACATAAGTCCACCGGCCGGGTTTAGTATAATAAATATTTCGAGCTCATCTCGGGAGCACCATCACCCCGGATGCACCGGTATATGGTTTCCTTTCGACAAGCAGCAGCACACCAAGTAACTAAACACGCGTACCCAACCTACCGAGACTATTGGCCACAATTGACCTCACCCATTGGCATATCAAAGTACACTATGTCTAATCCTCATGCCCACTCGAGTCTAGGGATTTAGAGATAGAATACAAGGATCGATTTGTCTATTAAATCAGTACAAGACAAATCATTCCTAAAGGTCAAGTTCAATATGCCCCGGGTATATCTATATGATTCAATTAGTTTAGACAAACCAATTATCTGAATCACATAATAACCTAAACCAACAGTTTGTCCAAAACTGTCTCGGTTACGAACCTCATTTATATATTATGTCTTTCAACCAATGATGAGATCTACTGTGTCACACCAAACACCTCATCATCTACTTACATAATATAAATAGACATATATATGCAAAACAAAATATAATTGAAATACAAATCGATATATTAAACTGGGAAACAGTACAATACAAGCATAGCTTATGTATTCTACTCCAACAATCTCCCATTAATACTTAAGTTGTGCTTTAAGTATACAACCATATACAATCCCTATACAATCTGCTGCTATCTATCTAGAAAGACTGTCAAGGCTCTCTTACGCATCTGATCCCCGTGCCCTTCACTTGAGCCTCAAAGACTTTAGGAGTCAATGTTTTCGTGAATGGATATGCAAGGTTATCCTCTGATGCTATCTTAGCCACGACCACGTCTACCCTCTTTACGATGTCTCGTATCTGGTGGTACTTGCGCTGTATATGTTTACTCGCCTTGTGGGCTCGTGGTTCCTTCGAGTTTGCTACTGCACCGTTGTCATCACAATAAACTGTGATAGACTTCTGCAAACCAGAAATCACATCTAAGTCCACTAGGAAGTTTTTGAGCCATACTGCTTCTTTTGCTGCCTCTGATGCGGCAACGTACTCAGCCTCCATGGTAGAGTCCGCCACGCATTTCTACATGACACTCCGCCAAACTATGGCTCCACCTCCTAGAGTAAACACATACCCTGAGGTAGACTTGTTATTGTCCCTGTTGCCTTGGAAATCTGAATCTGTGTAACCTCGGGGTACCAGCTCAGGCGCCTGATAGACCAAAACTTAGTCCCTCGTTCTGCGCAAATACTTGAGAATGCATTTTACTGCCTCCCAAATGAAAAACTTATTTGTTCTGGTTCATTGGCGGACAATTTGTTGTGGTTAACTCTAACTCCCCTGTTACGCAAAACATAGAAATAAATAGCTCAGGATCCAACATTAAGAGGAAGAAACCTTCTGAAATGAATCAAACCTATCTTTGGCATCTCAGGCTAGGTCATATAAACCTTAGTAGGATTCATAGGTTGGTCAATGATGGACCTTTAGGTTCATTAGATATTAACAGTTATGCAACCTGCGAATCTTGCTTGGAAGGTAAGATGACCAAGAGACCTTTTAAGGCAAAAGGTTATAGAGCTAAAGAAGTATTAGAGTTGATTCATTCTGACTTGTGTGGACCTATGACGGTCCAGGCACGAGGGGGATTTGAGTATTTCGTGACGTTCACGGATGACTACTCTAGGTACGGATACATTTACCTAATGCGCCACAAGTCTGAATGTTTTGGCAAGTTCAAAGAGTTTTGGGCAGATGTGGAAAAGAATCATGGTAAGAGTATCAAGACACTGTGTTCAGATCGTGGTGGGGAGTACCTGTCCCATGAATTTCGAGATTACCTCACTGAGGTAGGAATTCATTCTAAGTTGTCTACACCTGGCACGCCACAGCAGAATGGTGTAGCAGAAAGGAGGAATCGAACTCTTATGGAAATGGTTAGGTCAATGATGAGCTATAGTGATTTACCAAGTTCATTCTGGGGATATGCCTTAGAAACGGTAATGTATATTCTTAATCTTGTACCATTTAAAACCATGCCTTCAACCCCAGTAGAGTTGTGGAATGGGCGTAAACCCAGTCTAAGACATCTCAGAATTTGGGGATGCCCAGCACATGTGCTTAAGTCAGATACGGCTAAGTTAGATGCGAGAACAGAATTAATGTTGTTTGTAGGATATCCTAGGGGAACGAAAGGTGGTCTATTCTATAGTCTTAAAGATCAGAAAATGGTGGTAAGTACCAACGCTCGATTTTTAGAAGAGGACTATGTCTTAGACCACAAGCCCAAGAGTAAGATAGTACTAGAAGAGCTTACTAGAAGAGCTTAGACGACAAACTACTAATCCTGACGCACCAGCACAAGTAGATACACCACACACTGCACATGAGATCACAGATGATGCGCCTACACAGGTGGTGCCTCGTCGTAGTGGGAGGGTTGTGAGACATCCTGACAGATTCGTTGGCGTGGGAGAGGCCTCAGACCTAGTCCCAGGTGCGCCTGAACCTGACCCGGTTAACTACAATGAGGCGCTTCGAGATAAAAATGCAGAATCTTGGCGTAAGGCAATGATATCTGAGATGGGGTCAATGGACCACAATCATGTCTGGGAGCTTGTAGACCTGCCTGATGGGTTTAAGCCCATTGGATGTAAGTGGGTCTACAAACGTAAGAGAGGACCTGACGGGAAGGTGGAAACCTTTAAAGCTAGGCTGGTGGCGAAGGGGTATACTCAGAAAGAGGGAATCGATTATGAGGAAACCTTCTTCCCGGTAGCCATGCTTAAGTCGATCCGGATTCTCTTGGCCATAGCTGCTCATATGGATTATGAGATTTGGCAGATGGATGTCAAGACAGTTTTCCTAAACGGAAGTCTTGAGGAAACCATTTTTATGCAGCAACCAGAGGGATTCATTGAAAAAGGCCAAGAGCATAAGGTTTGCAGGCTTAAAAGGTCTATTTATGAACTTAAGCAGGCATCCAGATCTTGGAACATCCGGTTTGATGAAGTAATCCAGTCCTTTGGATTTACTCAGTGTCCGGATGAGCATTGTGTATATCGCATACGTGATGGAAACACAGTGGTGTTTCTTGTGCTTTACGTAGATGACATTCTATTGATTGGAAACAACAAGAAAGTGTTATCAGACGTAAAGGCATGGCTGTCCAAGTAGTTTGATATGAAGGACTTAGAGGAAGCAGGACATATCTTTGGGATCAAGATTATTCGAGATCGTAGGAAACGTTCACTGACGCTCTCCCAAGCTTCGTACATAGACACAATTCTGGCCCGTTTTAATATGCAGAACTCCAAGAAAGGTTTTCTACCTTTCAGGCATGGAGTGTTTCTATCTAAGGAGCAGTCTTCTAAGACTATTGAGGAGATAGAGATCATGAAGACAGTTCCATATGCTTCGGCAGTAGGAAGTCTCATGTATGCCATATTGTGTACGCGGCCTGATATTTGTTATGCCGTTGGCATGGTGAGCAGATATCAGAGTAGCCCCGGGAAAGCTCATTGGGAGGCAGTAAAATGCATTCTCAATTATTTGCGCAGAACGAGGGACCAAGTTCTGGTCTATCAGGCACCTGAGCTGGTACCCCGAGGTTACACGGATTTAGATTTTCAAGGCGACAGGGATAAGAGCAAGTCTACCTCAGGGTATGTGTTTACTCTAGAAGGTGGAGCCATAGTTTGGCGGAGTGTCGAGCAGAAATGCGTGGCGGACTCTACCATGGAGGCTGAGTACGTTGCAGCATCAGAGGCAGCGAAATAAGCAGTATGGCTCAAGAACTTCCTAGTGGACTTAGATATGATTCCTGGTTTGCCGAAGTCTATCACGGTTTATTGTGATAACAACGGTGCAATAGCAAACTCGAAGGAACCACGAGCCCACAAGGTGAGTAAACATATACAGCATAAGTACCACCTGATACGAGACATCGTGAAGAGGAAAGACGTGGTCGTGGCTAAGATAGCATCAAAGGATAACCTTGCAGATCCGTTCACGAAAACATTGACTTCTAAAGTCTTTGAGGCTCACATGAAGGGCATGGGGATCAGATTCTTAAGAGAGCCTTGACAGTTTTTCTAGATAGATAGCAGCAGATTGTATAGGGATTGTATGTAGTTGTGTACTTAAAGCACAGCTTAAGTATTAGTGGGAGATTGTTGGAGTAGAATACATAAGCTATACTTGTATTGTTCAGTTTTCCAGTTTAATATATCGATTTGTGTTTCAATTATATTTTGTTGTGCATATTTATGTCCATTTATATTATGTAAGTAGATGATGAGGTGTCTGGTGTGACACAGTAGATCTCATCATTGGTCGAAAGACATAATATATAAATGAGGTTCGTAACCGAGACAGCTTTGGACAAACTGTCGGTCTAGGTTATTATGTGATTCAGATAATTAGTTTGTCTAAACTAATTGAATCATATAGATATGGCCGGGGCATATTGAACTTGACTTTTAGGAATGATTTGTCTTGTACTGATTTAATAGACAAATCGATCCTTGTATTCTATCTCTAAATCCCTAGACTCTAGTGGGCATGAGGATTAGACATAGTGTACTTTGATCTGCCAATGGGTGAGGTCAAATGTGGCCAATAGTCTCGGTAGGTTGAGTGCGCGTGTTTAGTTACTTGGTGTGCTGCTGCTTGTCGAAAGGAAACCATGTACCGTTGCGTCCGGGATGATGGTGCTCCCGAGATGAGCTAGAAATGTTTATTATACTAAACCCGGCCAGTGGACTTATGTCCGGTATAGTAAAAAGGTCGAGTGGTACTAGTCTCTGAATTAAAGAAGTTAATTAATTAATTTATCAGTAAATTAATTTTAATTAACGAGCACTATATCTTTGATGTGGGGAGATTAATGAATATAATTTAATTAAGTTGTTCCGGAAGCAATTCTGGTGTAGGATGGTAGTGCCAAAATTAATCCGTTAGTGGTACAATTAATTTTGTAATGGGTTAATTGAATAGGTATGTTTAATTAATTAATTGGTTAATTATTCCTAAGGATTAATTCAGTAATTAAAAAAGTGGAATTATTTAATTAATTCCTAAGGGTTAATTAAGTAATTAACAAAGTGGAATTATTTAATTAATTAATTAAGTCTTAAGTTTCAATTGGATTTAGGAAATCCTAGAGATTAGGAATCTAGTAGGATTTGGTTTATCCTATCAAATTGGTTACCTAATTGGATTTGGAAACTAATTCATTACCTAAACCCATTAGGAAGACCAATCATAAACCAACTTGGAGTCTTTCTTGTAACTCTATAAATAGACAAGGGATTAGCCATTCAAGACTACACAATTCAATAGATTCATTATTCAAGAATCTAGAGAGATAAAATTCGAGAGATCTCAAGAATGAATTTTTGAGCAAATAGGCGGCTGGTTTTCTTCATCAAGTGGCCGAAAATATTGGTCCAAAATACTAGCCCCGTGTGTTGCTTTCTCTCTCTCCGAGCAGTGCGTTTGCAGTACGTGCTAGGTGCGGAGGTGCTGAATTTTTTCAGCAGGTGGATTGTGGTGAGTTGCTGATCAATTGACTTCTATATTGTTGCCCACACAACAAGAGGTAATAGTCTTTGAGACATACAAGAGAATCACCAGGTGCACGCTTCAAAGGTAACTTTCTAAGGTTCCGCTTTAATTAGAAATTTTTGTTGCATGGTAAATCGAGCAAGTGCAAACCCAGATCCTATGTGGCAAAAATTCTTTCAGTTGGGTTAATTGATAAAGTGAATTAATTATTTAATTAATTAATCCTTAGGGTCAATTGGTAAATTGACAAAGTAGAATTAATTAATTAATTCTTGGTTCAATTAAGAATTAGGAAGTCCAAGAATTAGGTAACGTAATTGTGATTTAGAAACTACTAAAACCCAAGTCCAACAAGAATGCCTAATTCAAACTCACTTAAGGTCTCTCTTGTAACTTTATAAATAGACACAAAGAGTTAGCAATACAAGAGATAAGTCATTATTGACTAAACACAAAAGAATTCTAGAAAGAGAAGCTTTGAGAGAAATCGAGAGAGAAAAAACTTTGGGTTCTGATTTTCTCCTCAAGGAGTGACGACAGCAAAGCTTTGCAGCGGTAACGAAAGGTTTTTCTCGACGGACTAGTGGCGCGTGATCTCCACGCGGGACGGCGGTGAATTCTCTAACGGCACATGACCTTCACGCGCCGGCGGCGGCTTTTGGGTTTTTCTGAAGTTGTAGTTTTTGTGTTAATTTCTTGGTGTTGATTCCATTGGTTCTAAAGATCATTGGCCACACAACCTCAGGATCTGTCTCATAGTCATACAAAAGAAATTTTTAAGGGACACGCTATCTTTCTGCTTTTATTAGTTATCATAATTTTGTATGTGTAACAATCGAATAAGATAAACCAATATCCTATGTTCGTATGATATTTCAAAAGGGTTTGAATTGTATTACATGAGCGTCTGGGCCTGAAAGAGAGTTTCCGATTATGGAATGCGTAGCAGAAAGTGAAATTTTTCGATTGGGCCCGGACAGATAATTCTTCACTCTTATCCCCCTTGTTCCTGTGTCGATCAAACACCTTATCTGAAGTAATAGCACCACTCAGATATATCTCCTTCCATGTACACCGACTGGACGCAGATAACTCAAGCACATTCCTACAAAACCCCTGCATGACATCCGAATCTGCGACATCATTCATCAACTCACCATCTACTGGTATGTGTAGTATCTCCAAAACATCATGCAATAGAATTCCCATCTCACCAAACGATAGATGGAATGTATTATTGTCAGGTTGCCAACGCTCAAGGAATGCACATATAATTGGGTCATCTATCGACTTGAATATAATCAAAGGCAAGTGGGACAAACCGGTCGCACTCAATGTTGCTCGCCAATCCGCAGGCATCTCAATAAGCCAAGCAACTAACTTGCGACAAACCCCTGCCCTATTCTGGCACCTGAAGGTTTCCCTAAGTGGTTCGTTGGGATCTCCGTACCGCTACCCCACGTGGCCCAACCAACTAGGTATTACAGATCCATCCTTAGGGTCACCAGTACAAGGCGTAGTCACCGGCCATTCTTTCTCAACAATTTTGGGACACTTTCTTTTGTTTAATTTCATAAAAATATTTTGTAAATAACGGCGACAAATCACATAAATAGTAGTAAGGTTTATGAATTTCATAAATTACATAAACTTTTAATTAGTAATCATCATATAATCTAATTATAGCAGTTAGTAAAATAATCATATAAACAAATGACTCCAAATCACATAAATAATCAGTAATTATTACATGTACAAATTATAAAATAGTAATTAAAATTTAAATCTAAGTAGTCATTGTTTTTGTGCGTGTACCTTTTGTCGTAAAACGTCATCCAATTTGCTTCAAATATGAGATATTCTCTCCTTGTGAACATCAGCATCACCATCAGCATCACCATCACCATCACCCTGCTCCTCTCCAATGTGCTCCTCTCCACTATCCTCGATTCTCCTCCCCGCCTCTGGGATCATCCTTCTCGTCTATGTGATCCTCCTCTCTGCCAATTAGATACTCATGTCCGCCTAAGATATACTGCTCCCTGAAAGATTATTTGCCCGCGCCTGATCAAAAATTTACTTTCGTACATTGCACTCCAAAATCGAAACTCTTGACCAGGCCTAAGCACTAGCGCAATTACTATTCCATTCCTTGCTTGAAATATCATTGCGCAGGATCTTAGTTTTACTTTATTCGATTTGTCACGCAACAAATAAAATTCTTAATTAAAGCGAAAGTATAAAAATTACCTCTTGAAGCATGTACTTTGGGCAACGAACCAAATGAATCAGCAATTGAAAACAACAAAAAACTTCGCCGAAAAAATCCTCCTAACGCCGTCACCCGGATTTCCCACTGCCGGTATACGCGCATGGAAAGCACACACAGCCCCTGCCGAAGAGAGTTCTCGTCGCCGCCAACTTCACGTGCCCACTGCCAGAATTCCTCAAGTGGCTGCCGATCGGATTTAGCACGCGAGGTTTGAGGAGAAAAGGAACTCGAGACCTGCTCTCTTATTTTCTCACTCTAAATTTCTCTCTCTAAGTTTCTTGAATTATGAAACTTGTGAATTTTTTTTTTCTGTTCTTAATTTCCAACACTCTATGTCTATTTATACAGCTACAAGAGAAACCCCAAGTTGGTTTATGATTGGTCTTCCTATTGTGTTTTGGTTTCTTAATTAGTTTTCAAATCCAATTAGTTACAAAATCTTAATTAGATACCAAATCCAATAAGATTTCCTAATATCTTGAATTTCCTAATTCCAATTGAACTTTAAGACTTCATTAATTAATTAATTTCACTTTGTTAATTTACTAATTAACCCTTAGGAATAATTATTTAAATAATTAATTCTACTTTATCAATTAAACCAATATAATTAATCGTACCACTAAAGGATTAATTATTGCACTACCATCCTACACTAGAATTGCTTCCGAAATAACTAAATTAATTATTCTTTAATCTCCCCCACATCAAAGATATAGTGCTCGTGAATTTATTAATTTACTGATAAATTAATTAATTAACTTCTTATAATCCGAGATTAGTACCATTCGACCTTTTTATTATACAGGACATAAGTCCACCGGCTAAGTTTAGTATAATACACATTTCAAGCTCATCCCGAGAGTATTTTCACCCCGAACGCACCGGCACATGGTTTCCTTTCGACAAGTAACAACACACTAAGCAATCAAACACACGCACCCAACCTACCGAGACTATTGGCCTCACTCTTTGGCAGATTAAAGTACACTATATCTAATTTTCATGCCTGCTCAAGTCTAGAGATTTAGAGATAGAATACTAGAATCGAATACTCTATTAAATCATTATAAGACAATTCAATCCAAAATGGTCATGCTCAATATGCCCCGGGCATATCTATATTATTCAATTAGTTTAGACAAACCAATTTCAGAATCACATAATAACTTAAACTGATAGTGTATCCAAAACTGTCTCAGTTACGAACCTCATTTATATATTATGTCTTTTAACCAATGATGAGATCTACTGTATCACCACAGACACCTCATCATCTAATCACATGATATAAATGGACAACATATGTAAAACATAAAAACACTTTAACTAAAACATTTAATCGATATATAAACTGGGAAATAGTTTTAATACAAGTAAAACTTTAGTATTCAAAACCAACAATCTCTCACTAACACTTATGTTGTGCTTTAAGTATAAAAGTACATTAATCGTTTTTTATATATAAAACTACATTAATCTATAGGTACACTAATAACTAGAAAAATAGTCAAGGCTTAGCCAAGTATCTAATCCCCATGCCCTCCACATGAGAGCTTCAAACACTTTTGCAGTTAGTGTCTTCATGATTGGATCTGCAAGGTTATCTTCTGATGCTATCTGTGACACGACCATGTCTTCCCTCTTAATGATATCTCGTATCAGGTGGTACTTGCACTATATATGCTTACTCGCCTTGTGGGCTCGTGGTTACTTCGAGTTTGTTACTGCACCGTTGTTGTCACAATACACTGTGATCGACTTCTGCAAACCAGGAATCACATCTAAGTCCACAAAGAAGTTCTTGACCCATACTGCTTTTTTCGCTACTTCTGATGCTACAAGGTACTCAGCCTCCATGGTGGAGTCTGCCATACATTTTTGCTTAACACTCCACCAAACTATGGCTCCACCTTCCAAAGTAAACACATACCCTGAGGTAGACTTACTTTTGTCCCTATCGCATTGAAAATCTGAATCTGTGTAACCACGGGGCACAAGCTCATGCGCCTGATGGTCTCTCATTCTGCGTAAATACTTGAGAATGCATTTTACAGCCTCTCATTGAGCTTTTCTGGAGTTATTCTGATATCTGCTTACTATACAAACAGCATAGCAAATATCAGGCCTTGTACACAATATTGCATACATGAGACTTCCTACTGTAGAAGCATAAGGAATTATCTTTATGGCTTTTATCTCCTCAACAGTCTTTGGAGACTGCTTTTTAGATAGATGCACTCTGTGTCTGAAAAGTAAAAAACCTTTCTTGGAATTCTGCATGTTGAAACGAGTCAGAATTGTATATATGTATGAAGCCTGAGAGAGCGTCAGTGAACATTTCCTACAATCTCGAATAATCTTGATCCCAAGGATATGTCCCACTTCTCCCAAGTCATTCATATCAAACTGCTTGGACAGCCATGCCTTTACGCCTGATAACACTTTCTTATTGTTGCCAATAAGTAGAATGTCATCTACATAAAGCACAAGAAATACCACCACATTTCCATCACTTCTGCGGTACACACATTGTTCATCCGGACACTGAGTAAATCCGTACGATTGGATTACCTTATCAAATCGGATGTTCCAAGATCTGGATGCTTGCTTAAATATGTAAATAATGGACCTCTTAAGCTTGCAAACTTTATGCTCTTGGCCTTCTTCAATGAATCCCTCTGGTTGCTGCATGAAGATGGTTTTTTCAAGACTTCCGTTAAGGAAAGTTGTCTTGACATCCATCTGCCAAATCTCATAATCTAAATGAGCTGCTATGGCCAAGAGAATCCGGATCGACTTAAACATAGCTACCGGGGATAAGGTTTCCTCATAATCGATTTCCTTTTTCTGAGTATATCCTTCCGCCACAAGCCTAGCTTTAAAGGTTTCAACCTTTCCGTCAGGTCCTCTCTTGCATTTTTAGAACCACTTGCATCCAATGGGTTTGAAACCATCAGGCAGGTCCATAGGCTCCTAGACTTGATTGTAATCCATCGATCCCATCTCCGATATCATTGTTTTTTGCCAAGATTCTGCATCTTTATCTCGAAGAGCCTCATTGTAGTTTATGGGGTCGAGTTCATGCATGCATGGGACTAGGTCTGAGGCCTCTCTCACCCCAATGAACCTGTCGGGTTGTCTCACAACCCTCCTACTACGACGAGGCACCACCTGTACATCATCTGTGATATCTTGTGCAGTGATCTGTAGTGTATCTACTTGTGCTAGTGCATCAGGATTATTAGATTGTTTCCTAAGTTCCTCTAATACGATCTCACTTTTGGGCTTGTGATTTAGAATGTAGTCATCTTCTAAAAATTTGGAGTTAATACTGACTATCATCTTCTGATCTTTAGGACTATAGAATAGATCACCTTTCATTCCTCTAGGGTATCCTACAAACAACATTACTCCGTTCTTACATATAACTTAGCCGCATCTGCCTTAAGCACATATGCTGGACAACCCTAGATTCTGAGATGTTTTAAATTGGGTTTGCGCCCGTTCCACAACTCTGTAGGGGTTGAAGGCACGGTTTTAGATGGTGTAAGATTTAGAATGTATGCTGCAGTTTCTAAGGCATATCCCCAAAACGAATCAGGAAATTCACTATAACTCATCATTGACCTAACCATTTCCATAAGAGTTCTATTTCATCTTTCTTCTACACCATTTTGTTGTGGTGTGCCAGGTGCAGACAATTGAGATTAAATTCCCACATCTGATAGGTAATTTCGACAATCACCTGACAGGTATTCACCACCATGATCTAATCGTACTGTCTTGATACTTTTACCATGATGTTTCTCCACATTTTACCGATACTCTTTGAATTTACTAAAGCATTCGAACTTGTGGCGCATTAATTAAATGTATTAGTACATTGAGTAATCATCTGTGAAAATCACAAAATACTCAAACCTGCCTCTTACTTGGACCGAAATTGGTCCACACAAGTCAGAGTGAATCAACTCTAATACTTTTTTGGCTCTATAACCTTTTGCCTTAAAGGGTCTTTTGGTCATTTTACCTTCCAAGCAGGATTCGCAGGTTGAGTAATTGTCAATCTCTAATGAACTTAAAGGTCCATCATTGACTAACCTCTGAATCCTACTAAGGTTTATATGACCTAGCCTAAGATGCCAAAGATAGGTTTGATTCGTTTCAGAAGGTTCTTTCCTCTTATTTTGATTAAATGATGAGCCATTTGTCTCTGTGTTTTGCGCAATTTTGATTTTATCAAAAATAAATTATCTACTAATGAACCGGAACAAATAAGTTTATTACTTTTTCTAATAACAACAGATCTATCAAAAAAATAAACTTATAACCATCCACTAAGAGTTTAGAAACTGAAATCAAATTCTTTCTAAAACTCGGTACATAAAGACAATTTTTTAAATCTAGTATAGTATTTTCGAAAATAAGACTAACTACTCCCACTGCTTTTACTGACACTTTTGTAGTGTCACCCAAGTAGACTTCAAGCTCGTCACTTCAAAGCTTTCGGGTTACCTGAAACCCTTACAATGAATTACAAACATGGTCAGTGGTGTCAGAATCCAAACACCTAGTATATGTGGGAATCACCGCTAAACATGTCTCAGTAATAAAGGCAAAAACAGTTGTACCTTTGAGCTTTGAACAATCTAATTTCCAACGTCCCGTTTTCCAGCACTTGAAGCATTTGCATTTAGGTTTCTTCTTCTTTGCGATGTCAGGCTTAGCGCATGATTATCAGCCTTCTTATTGGTCTTCTTCTTTTTCTTATTCTTTCCTTTAGGCATAGAAGAAGAACTTGAAGCCTTGACTATGACTAAAGCTTGCTTCTTTTCTTGAAAGATGCCTTCAGCTGACACCAATGCATTTTAGAGCTCGGGAAGAGTATAAATTCTTTGATTTATATTGTAGTTCACCCAAAACTGCTTAAAACTCTGAGGTAAACTCTGGAGAATGATATCAACCTGACTTTCAGGATCAATCTCACCTTCTAACACCTCTATCTCATTGATGTTACTAATCATGTGAAGCACGTGATCTCTCACTGAGGTGCCTTCAGCCATTTTGGTATTCATTATCTTCCTCATGGCTGATTATCTTACTGTCCTGCCTTGATGACCAAACATCTCCCTCAGGTGAGCTATCATGTTAAAGGCAGATATCATAGGATGAAGTTGATGTTGCAGAACATTCGACACAGAAGCCAGAATGTAACATCGCGTCATCTCATCAGCCTTCCTCTACCTTTGATAGGCTTCCTATCTGCTTGAGATGTTTCATTAGTGGGCGTATCTGGACATACTTTAGTGAGCACAAACTTATACTGCTCAGCCGTTAGGACAATGTCCAAGTTGTGACTCCAATCGATATAATTTGGACCAGTTAATTTGTTGTCTTTCAATATTGTAGCTAATGGATTAAAAGTTATATCAAAACTTGTAAATAAATAAACAGACAATGTTTCAATAAATAATGCAAGAACTCTAAAATTCACAAATCAATTATTGACATCCCTCAAAACAATAATTAAATCCACCGACATCTTATTTATCGGGATTTGTGCAAGTCACGATAGTGTGAACATTTACACTAACCCACATTTATTTGAGAAGAACTAAGTTCATTAACTACATCATCTGACCAAACGATCTATTGATCAATGTAATTAATAGTCAGTGCTTTCAGCCGTACAAATAAGCAGTGTAATATCGATGGGAGGAATATTACAAATCATACACTAAGTGTATGCTATTACGTGACTTCTAAGTTTGTTACCTAAGATAGTGCACCTCAGATTGAGAGGGTTTCGTATTTCTCCAATTTTAACTTACTCTAGTCATGTTACTTAGAAATTCAGACTAGTGATCTTATGGTTAAACTCATCCGATATGGAGGAAGCCTCTAATGCCAATGTGCAAGTCTACCCACATTGCTTATGAATTTGTAATAGAGGCTATAGGAATATTAACCAACCCGCTCTCACTTAGATTTCTAAAATGAGGGTTTTTTCGGTTTTAACATGCGATTAACTAATCCTAAATTATATGCAAAATAAAACCAACATGCTTTAAATCATGCATCTCAAATATAGCACAAAAATTAAAGCACATAATTAAAAATGTAAATACGGAAAATAACTAAATACGTAAAATGAATTTTCTGACTATTATTGTTTTAATTACTTTCATCTGCTGCCTTGTTTTTTGTGTCCCGTCACGTTGCTCTGATTGATTGAGTTTGAAAAACTGGATCTCAGAATTACCTTAAAAAATGGGCCAACTTGAACGACACAGGCCGCACGCACGACACACGGGCCGTGCTCACGGCCTGTGCGCACGGGCCTGAGCAGTACGGGCGCGTGCTGGGTGGCATGCCCTTGCAGGCCGCGCGCGAGCATCAGCCCATCGCGCGTGTAGCTGGGGAAGTGCCCATCCGTTAGTGTCCCAGCACCAGCGCACGCTTGGCGCCGTCCAGCGCTCATAGTGGTGCTGCTGCCCGGGCGGCGTCATCTTTCCCGTTACCTTCCCGAGTCTTCTTCTCCACTCCCACTCGTTATTACATATTTTCCTAACTACAAGGCTAAATTTTTATAGAAAAATAATAACGATAATTACATAGAAAAAATCCTATACAGATTTAATCTAATCCTACACGGCTTCCACCTCGTGATTTTACTGTTACAAGCATTCATAAAAAAAAAACCACCCGGACATGTCTCGGGGTTTAATTAAAATATACAAACGCAACCATAGTAGTCGGGATAACAAAACCACCTGCACATAAAGCCATGTAACAAATCGAATAAAGTAAAGCCAAAACGTCGTTGTGATACCAATTGAAATATTATCTGCCTGGGCCCGATCAAAAATTTATTTTCGTGCATTGCAATCTAGAATCGAAACTCTTGACCACGCCTAAGTACTAGCGCAATTACTATTCCAATCCTTGCTTAAAACATCATTGCACAGGATCTTAGTTTTACTTTATTCGATTTGTCACGCAAAAAATAAAATTCTTAATTAAAGCGAAAGTATAAGAATTACCTCTTGAAACGTGTACCTAGGTGATTCTCTTGTATGACTCAAGACCAGCTCGTATGTCGTGTGGGCAATGAACCAAATGAATCAGCAATTGAAAACAACAAAAAAACTTCACCGGAAAAATCCTCTTAGCGCCGCCACCCAGATTTCCCTCCGCAGTATACGAGCGTAGAAAGCACGCACCGCCCCTGCCGAAAAAAGTTCTTGCCACCGCCCGACTTCACGCGTCCACTACCTGAATTCCTCAAGTGGCCGCCGGTCGGATTTAGCACGCGAGGTTTGAGGAGAAAAGGAACTAGAGACTTGTTCTCTGATTTTCTCACTCTAACTTTTTCTCTCTAAATTTCTTGAATTATGAAACTTGTGAATTTTTTTTTTGTGTTCTTAATTGCCAACCCTCTATGTCTATTTATAGAGCTACGAGAGAGACCTCAAGTTGGTATATGATTAGTTTTCCTATTGGGTTTTGGTTTCTTAATTAGTTACCAAATCTTAATTAGATACCAAATTCAATTAGATTTCCTAATATCTTGAATTTCTTAATTCCAATTGAACTTTAAGACTTAATTAATTAATTAAATAATTCCACTTTTTTAATTTACTAATTAACCCTTAGGAATAATTAATTAAATAATTAATTATATTTTATCAATTAAAATAATACATAATTAATCGTACCACTAACGGATTAATTATGGCACTACCATCCTACACCAGAATTGCTTCCATAACAACTAAATTATTATTCTTTAATCTCTCCACGTCAAAGATATAGTGCTCGTTAATTTATTAATTTACTGATAAATTAATTAATTAACTTCTTATAATCCGATATTAGTACCACTCGACCTTTTTATTATACCGGACATATGTCCACCGGCCGGGTTTAGTATAATAAACATTTCAAGCTCATCTCGGGAGCACCATCACCCCGGATGCACCGGTACATGGTTTCCTTTCGACAAGTAATAGCACACCAAACAATCAAACACGCACATCCAACCTAACGAGACTATTGGTCTCACTCTTTGGCAGATTAAAGTACACTATGTCTAATCCTCATGTCTGCTCAAGTGTAGGGATTTAGAGATAGAATACTAGGACTGAATAGTCTATTAAATCAGTATAAGACAATTCAATCCAAAATGGTCATGCTCAATATGACCGGGTATATCTATATGATTCAATTAGTTTAGACAAACCAATTTCAGAATCACATAATAACTTAAACTGACAGTGTGTCCAAAACTGTCTCAGTTACGAACCTCTTTTATATATTATGTCTTTTAACCAATGATGAGATCTACCGTGTCACACCAGACACCTCATTATCTAATCACATAATAAAAATGGACAACATATATTAAAACTTAAAAATAATTTAACTAAAATATTTAATTGATATATAAACTGGAAAATAGTTTTAATACAAGCAAAGTTTTAGTATTCAAAACCAACACTCCCTGCCTATGAGATAATCTTCACCGCCTATGATATAATCCTCCCCATGTATATCATACTCCATCCCGCCTATTAGATGATCCTCCCCGCCGATGGGATACTCCTCTTCTGCATAATGCTGCTCATCCATCCACTGTTTCGCGGCACTGTTATCTCCGAAACCTACAAAAAAATAATAATTGGGCAAATAAGTTCAATAATTAATTCAAAAAATTTTAAAATTAGGCAAATAAGTTCAATAATAATTCAAATAATTAAAAATTAGGCAAATAAGTTCAATAATAGTTCAAATAATTAAAATTAGCCAAAAAATAATACTTAGGCAAATAATTTCAATAAATAATTCAAATAATTAAAAAATTAGGCAAATAAGTTCAATAATAATTTAAATAATTAAAATTAGCCAAAAAAATAATACTTAGGCAAATAATTTCAATAAATAATTCAAATAATTAAAAAATTATGCAAATAAGTTCAATAATAATTAAAATTAGCCAAAAAAATAATACTTAGGCAAATAATTTCAATAAATAATTCAAATAATTAAAAAATTAGGCAAATAAGTTCAATAATAATTCAAATAATTAAAATTAGCCAAAAAATAATATTTAGGCAAATAATTTCAAGGAATAATTCAAATAATTAAAATATTAGGAAAATAAGTTCAAATAATAATTTAAATAATTAAAATTAGGCAAAAAAACCAGCCACCGAACGTCGGTAGTCCGATTACCGGACCAGACACCCGGCGTTCGGTGTGTTCGGTGGCGGGGTAAAACCCCCCACCGAACGCAGCTCGTTCGGTGGCAGGGTAAAACCTGCGTCCGATCGCGGGTTTACCCTGCCACCGGATGCCATACGTTCGGTGGCAGGGTAAACCCTGCCACCGAATGGGCAGTGTTTGGTGGCAATATACCCTGCCACCGAACGCAGTGCACATCCGCCATAGTAATGAAATAAATGGGTGAAAATTTTGAGAATTTTTACCTGCCCAATCATCACACATTTTCCTGCACCATGTCATTTTCGTTGTTGACCTCCACCGCCGTCCATGGGTTGAAGAGAGAAAGAGAAAAAATTTGAAAATTTTGTGGATGGTTTATGAGGACGAAGATGATGGATGGTTTAAGTATTGAAAATGGGGGGCAAACGTCTCTTTTTTCGCTCATGCCAGACTCCATGGTCAGATGGTCCGTTGAAGCGTCAAGGCCCATGGAAGCCGCACCCTAATTTAGGGCGCTCAATCCAATGTTCCGTCGACTTTTTATGGCTTTCCAAAGCTGAAAATATGTTGTTTTTCATTCAGAGGCCATTTTAGTGATTTTATATCATTTTTTGAGCTACATATAGTAATTTCGAGCTATAAATAGCCATCCATATATGATATCTGTTATATGCTGATATGATATATGTTATATGCTCATATGATATCTTTTATTTTGTGATATAATATCTGTTATATATTGATATGATATCTTTTATCTTGTGATATGATATTTATTATATGCTGATATTATATCTTCTGTCCTCTGATATCTACTCCATTTGTTGTGTTGTGATATAATTTATATTGTCCGTTGATATGATTTCTTTTATCTTATTATATGATTTCTAAAGTATACAGATATGAATACATATTATGATTATTTTATATTAAAAAAATATAAAAATAATAAATAATATAATTATATATGATTTAATTTTTTGAAAAACAGTTATGAATTAAAAAAATATTGATTGAAAAAAAATTTGAGAAAAAAATAAAATAAAAGAAATCATAGAGGAGGTTGATTGGGGGAAAATAAAAAATAAAAATTGTAACCAAAATCAAAGTTTGGGAAAAAAATTCTGAGGGGGACCTCATTTTCTGTAATCTGCCAAAAATTGGTGCGTGGATCCCCCTCATCATTTTTTACCTTGACGCGCCGTAGAATTTTTCATCTGCCAAAAGTTAGGCGCCTTTTCTTTATTCTGACGCGCGGCCCCCAAAACATTTTTTAAAATATGCTATTTTTAAGGAAAAAGGCACGTGGTCTACAATATACCAGCCCAATTAATTGACCTGAAAGCATGAAAATGTGCAATTGACTTTGTGCGGACATCATCTTTATTGAGCAAAATATGCTATACCATTGTGTATATATATTTAATAATATATTACTACTCTTATTATAAGAGAATGGGATATACTCTCATCTCTTCTTTTTTTTCTTTAAAAACTCACTTCCTTCTTTTTCAAAAATCATTTCTTTTCCTTCAAAAATCACTTATTCTTCTTCAAAAATCAGTTATTCTTATCCGCCGTACTTCATTCGAAACCGCATTTAATCAAATTTTTCATCCAAACACAGATTTAATTGAGATCGACGACAATTGTATTTTTCGACAAACAACACCAAATACAAAGAAAAAATTAATTCTTCTTAAAAAATTACTTCTTTCTCTTCAAAAATCTCTTCTTCTTCTTAAAAAATAACTTATTCTTCTTAAAAAATCACTACATCATAAAGTATGAACTGCATTTTATGAATTTACGGAACCTTATTTTCATGATTTGATGTTGGGTAATGTATTAATGATGTTATATTCGTGTTTTCTTATTCAAATAATGTTCTATTACTCCAAAATATGATATATAAATGTTTTCCGTAAGGTATTGATACTTTCATATGAAATGAGTTGCTTCTGATTCCTCCCCGTTGCTGGACGTGGTAGAAGGTGTTATGGGACGTAGCGGGACATAACGAGATGTTGCTGCTTTGTATTTTGGACGTTGCAGGGCGTAGCTAGACGTTGTGCTAGTTTTTTGGACGTAGCAAGACGTGGTAGACTATGTTCTGTGAAAAATTCATCTAAAATTCACATGTTTGGATATATACGTGGCGTGGTAGTGGCCAATTGTGATTCCAGCTGCCAAATTTGACAAGAAAATTTTAGAATAACAATTTTACACAACGTAATTTGTACAACAATATCTCCAAGTATTATCTCCAATTTGTGAAAACAAATCAGTTTAAATTCACACGCATGGATGTAGACGTTTCTAGATGTGGTGCTAGTTGTTTTTGACGTGGTGCTAGTCGTTCTGAGACGTGGTGGACTCTCTTTGTGAAAAAAATCAGTTTAAATTCACACGCATGGATGCAGACGTTTTTGGACGTGGTGCTAGTTGTTTTTGACGTGGTTCTAGTTGTTCTGAGACGTGGTGGACTATCTTTGTGAAAAAAAAAGGTTAAATTCACACGAATTGATGAAGACGTTTCTAGACGTGGTACTAGTTATTTTTTACGTGGTGCTAGTTGTTGTGAGACGTGGTGCTAGTTGTATTTGTGAAAAAAAATAGCTTAAATTCACATGCGTGGTTGTAGACGTTTCTGGACGTGGTACTAGTTGTTTTTGACGTGGTGCTAGTTGTTCTGAGATGTGGTGGGCTATTTTTGTGAAAAAAATCAGTTTAAATTCACACGCATGGATGTCGGCGTTTCTGGACGTGGTGCTAGTTGTTCTGAGACGTAGTGGACAGTTTTTGTGAAAAAAATCAGTTTAAATTCACACGCAAGGATAAAGACGTTTCCGGACGTGGTGCTAGTTGTTTTTTACCTGGTGCCAGTTGTTTCTGAAACGTGGTGGTAGTTGTCTTTGTGAAAAAAATAACTTAAATTCACACGCATGGATGTAGAAGTTTCTGGACGTGGTGCTAGTTTTTTTTGACGTGGTTCTAGTTGTTCTGAGACGTTGTGGGCTATTTTTGTGAAAAAAATCAGTTTAAATTCACGCGCATGAATGTAGACATTTATGGACATGGTGCTAGTTGTTTTTGACGTGGTTCTAGTTGTTCTGAGACGTGGTGCTAGTTGTATTTGTGAAAAAACTAGCTTAAATTCACATACAAGGATGTAGACGTTTCTGGACGTGGTGCTAGTTGTTCTGAGACGTGGTGGACTGTTTTTGTAAAAAAAAAATCAGTTTAAATTCACACACATGGATGTAGACGTTTCTGGATGTGGTGCTAGTTGTTTTTGACGTGACTCTAGTTGTTCTAAGATGTTTTTGGACGTTTTTGTATGAGACGTTGTGGTGGGACGTAGCTGGACGTCGGGGACGTTGCGAGACGTAACTGGACGTGGTGCTAATTTTTTTGGACTTCGTAGACTATGTTCTGTGAAAAATTCAGCTAAAATTCACATGTTTGGATGTATACGTTGTGTGGCTGCCAAATTTGCTAGTGGCCAGTTGTGATTCCGGCTACCAAATTTGACAAGAAAATTTTAGAATAACAATTCTACACAACGCAATTTGTACAACAATATCTCCAAGTATTACCTCTAATTTGTGAAAAAAAATTAGTTTAAATTCACACGCATGGATGTAGACGTTTCTGGACGTGGTGCTAGTTATTTTTGGCGTGGTGCAAATTATTCTGAGATTTGACGGACTGTCTTTGTGAAAAAAATCAGCTTAAATTTACACGCATGGATGTAGACGTTTCTGGACGTGGTGCTAGTTGTTTTTGACGTGGTGCTAGTTGTATTTGTGAAAAAATCAGTTTTAATTCACATGCATGGATGTAGATGTTTCTGGACATGGTGCTAGTTGTTTTTTACGTGGTTCTAGTTGTTCTAAGACGTGGTGGACTGTCTTTGTGAAAAAAATAGTTTAAATTCAGACACACGGATGAAGACGTTTCTGGACGTGGTGCTAGTTGTTTTTGACGTGGTGCTAGTTATATTTGTGAAAAAATCAGTTTAAATTCACATGCATGGATGTATACGTTTCTGGACGTGGTGCTAGTTGTTTTGGACGTGGTGCTAGTTATATTTGTGAAAAAATCAGTTTAAATTCACATGCATGGATGTATACGTTTCTGGACGTGGTGCTAGTTGTTTTGGACGTGGTGCTAGTGTTAGGAGGCGTTGTGGACATGCTTGGATGTAGACGTTGCGATAGATGTTTTTTGGACGTTGCGGCAGTTGTTCTGAGACGTTGTTGACTCAGCGAAAATGTTGTTCACTCAGCGAGGAAAAAAAAAAAAAGGTGCGCGCGTTGGCGAAACTTACTATATTTAGTAACTGTTCATGCGAAAAATTACTATATATAGTAATAGGTACATGTACCACTGATACATGATATACCTTCTGGTTCAAATGATTGAAGTGGAGTGGGGCATGCGTAATTCCACCGATCAAGGCCTGAACCAAATAATTGATTACCAAAGTAGAAGCTATTCAGCTACCAACGTTTAATCGTACTACTACTCCAACAGTCAATATTTTTCATTTTTCGTCGCTTTACTTTAAATTTGCTAATTGAACTCAGATTGACAAAATTATACTTTAGTAATTGACATTTTTACTTGAAATCAATAGATTTGAAAGAACCACCAAAACATAAGAATATGTATCAACACTTTTTACACTACTAGGGGAAGAGATGTTATAGAAAAAAAATAAACAAAGTATTGTAAAAACTTTTATCGTGTCTTATAATTTTATTTTAACAGTCAAATATTAAAAGTCTCATACATACCTTTAATGTTTTAGTAGTTTTATTATACGACTTCACTCTGATACTAGAAACTCTTTTCTCATGCAACTTCACAATTTCATACGTGGTCTTTTCTTTTTTATGAGCATGAATAACTTTTTTTAGTTTTTTTAGATGATTTACTTTTTACGTTGTTCCAAATAATCCCCTCCTAAATAGTTTTTTCTCGGACTGACATCGATATTATAATAATTAATTCTGATATCACTTGTCATTAGTGTTATAAATATAGGATCAAGCAATGAACCAAATGTTGATTTGGTTAATAATTTTAGTCATTTAACTCTTCAAATTTAATTTAATCCAGTTGAACAACATAGAAACTCGAACAAGACAGGGTCAGTTGTTGAACCGAACTGCTTATCATAGTTTTTGAGAGTATCCAACCTCAAAAATTAATTGTTTAACCTAGGGCCATATAAACTTCATAAGAATTCCATGGATGTTAGATTCAAGCCATGACACAAATAACCATATAGTCCAACTGGGCCAATTTGAAACACAAATCGTCCGCAGACTTGAAGTTGCTTTCAGGATTTGGGTTCCAATCATTTCTCCCTGATTATGATTTGAGACCCAACCACAAGTCTCTTTTACAACCAAAGTCACAACTCCGACGAACATTGTATTCAGTGAAAACTGTAACATTTAAGATAAACAGGTGAAATCTTGGAGCGGTATACAAAGTTCGAGCTCTTAAAATCAAGAAATGGATAAAGTTAAAGGGAAATAATCAAAGGTAAAGTAGAATATAAAGATAAAATAGAATAAATAGGAGAGTGAAAAGTGTTGGAAATATTATTATAGCGTCAATTGGGTTAGAGCTAAATAAGATGGGATTAGAATAATTAGGCTAAAAAGTTAAGAGAAGGACTTAATTGAAGAAATTTGAGACTTTGAGATGAAATCAAAGGAGCCTTGAGACTCAGGGACTTAAGTTGTAAATTTCTGATTTAAAACCCTAAATCCCTAATTCTTTCCCTTTTCTTTCCTTTTCTTATTATTTTTTTCCCCCTTTCTTCTTCCTTCTTCAAACCGTCGGACAGCCCCTCCCCCGCCGCACTGTCACCGGCCGTTTGGCCCTTCTCCGGCGCCATATCGGTCGCACACAACCGAAAAGAATCCCCTTCATGCGAGGAACAAAACCCACCCTTCGTTGCTCTCTTTTTCTCACGGATTCTCTCTCCCTGAAACCCCTCTCCCCGACAGTTTCCCGTCGCCGATTCCGGCCACTCCCGCCGATTTTTGGGGTGAGTCGCACCGTCAAAGTACTTCCCATCACCCCTACTACAAAACCCACAAAGTATTACATCAATTGGATGGCGGATTCGCAATTCCCTAAACCCTAGATACAACCACCGCTGCCTACCACCGCCACGCCACCGTCCGGAGCCACCATCAACCGACGCCACCCTTCAGCAGTGCCGCCACGGTGGTTTTCCCCACTGCCGAAACAAGCACCATCCACCACCCCATTTTACTCCTTTTCCAGGGAATAGGTAACCCTCTCTTTCCTTTTAGGCATTTTAGTTTCAAGTAATGAATGAGATTCTAAAATGCATGTTATATATCGAGGATTAAAAGTTGAAATAGGTTGATTGATATTGAATGTATCTACGCATGACCATAGATTGGAGTTGGACGTTGAAGTATGTAAGAAAGGATTTATTGGCTTTGTGGGTAAGTTGGAAGTTTGAGGATAATACTTAAATATAGGATTTCTTGGGAAGATTTTGGCAACCTTGTTTCTCTAGGCTAAGTTATCTTCTAAATGCAAAATAACAGTCGCAATAACTACGTGCTAAGTTGTTGTAGCCATGAACATGTTGAATTTCCATATTTCAATTTACAATACTAACACTTTAGTTTCGAAAGGCAAAATTGCCGTTGTAGTCGATGTTGAGAACAGGTGCGAAGAATATGAGTACCGCCATTAGAAAACAAGTTTTAACCTTATCGGAGACCGCGGCTTCAAGAATACGCCAATTGTTGGAGCAACGCCAGCGTCCATTCCTCAAGCTCGGGGTCAAGGCTCGCGGCTGCAACGGCTTATCCTACACCCTCAATTATGCAGGTTCAGTTCATTTCTCTTGTACTCCTCCAATGATTTTGTGCCGGTACAATAATTACGATTAAATCAATCCCAATATAAGGATTCATATTCTTTTAATATAGGATCTTCAAGACTGAATTATTATTATTTTTTAATTATTATTTTTCCTTTTCTGGATACATGATTTGCATCTTAGCTGGTTAGAATACCTCGTGATTTGAATTTTTCCATGTAAATTAAACCTTTTTGGTAATATTGTCCCTAGTTTTCTTATTTCTTTTGTTTTTGATGAAACTGTTCCTGTATTCATCATTAAATTTTGATGTAACAATATGATACTGGCATCTGTATATTCTTTGATTTACTTTCTTGCATGGGGACAGATGACGACATAAAACATTTGAGAATAGCTTGCAACCTTTGAAAACGTATAAAACCTTTTCTCACTATGTTTTGTCTGTACCTTGGTTGTTGAACGGGTGTTTCCTAAATGCTTAATGAACTGATTACTCACTTATTTCGGCAGATGAAAAGGGAAAGTTTGATGAGTTGGTTGAGGATAAAGGGGTTAAGATATTGGTTGATCCTAAGGCTCTCATGCATGTCATAGGAACCAAGATGGACTTTGTCGATGACAAATTAAGGTATATAATATGCTTTCTCTTGCTGTGAGCTCTATTGTTTTACAAATTTACAATGCACTTGTGCAGGCATAACTCAAGAGTTTTTCATTTTTTTTATTAATTCATATGTTGTAGGCATATATGATTAATCCTGTTGCTTTATTTAGGATGCCTGTTATCCCAAATGGAGCTTTGATTTTCATCGGTCAACAAATATTCATCTGTAAATCTCACAAGTTTGATAGCTTGCTTATTTATGTATACTCACTATAATGGAATATCACCCCCATTTGTTATGAGTTGATTATCTGGGTTGTGATTTTGTAGTAGTTCTTTCGTTTTGGCAATTTCTTGTTGCCTATAGCATGTTGGTTACTCTTTAAGTTACATAGTTCAGTGCAAGGTTTCATGATAAAAGGCTTTATGACACAGAGGCTAAATGAAAACTTCATTAATAATCTGGTGTTGTATTTGTCTCTATTGAGAACGTTCAGATCTGCATTGACGCCATTTGGTATCTCAAACATATTGCTTTGGTTCTGAGCAGGTCAGAGTTTATATTTATCAATCCAAATGCTAAAGGCCAGTGTGGATGTGGAGAATCTTTCATGACTGTGACCAAAGATGAAGCTGCCAAGCGTGGTGTTAGTTCAGAGACATAATAAAAAAGAGTTGAATCTCTTAAACCAAGCATAAGCTCAGGAATGAAGCATGTGTAAATTTTTGGTACCTGTCCCTTTCTGTAACATGCGGTTTATTTTCCCTGATTATTGTATATTGTGTAGCCTTGATTAATGCACTTCCACTTTGAAACCGGATCGTACACACTTAGTAGCATATATAACTCTAGATATTTATATCCATGGTGATTTCTATATTGTTCTATCTATGCAGATGTAATAAATATTGCATTTATTGATTTCATACTCATTTGAATTGCAAGTGATTTTCGTATCTTTGTTACGGTATATATTTGGTTGTAGCCATTAGAACTGATTTGTGACAATGAAGCTTTGTTCTTAAACTTTTTAACTCGTTCACTTTGCATTACAAAATAGTTTCTGTAGATTCAAACAAGAAGACTTTTAGCATTTAGCATGTTGGGGATGAAGGTACTGGGACCTTAATCCTCATTTAGCACAAGTCTTTATGCATAGGCAGGAAGCTACTGACAGCCTCTTGATGCAAGTATAATCACCATCTTAACCTTTACTCTTGCATGTCTCAATGCAGGCAGGATCTTTAAAGTTTGGGCAAGTGTCTGGTCTGGAATTTTGTTATGCACCTGTATCTGGTGTCTTTGGTGGAGCTATTGTTAATATAAATAAATAAATTATTTAAGAGTTTAGTCATCTACTATGTAACATGGTACAAACTGAACATGTGTTCTATTGGAGCAATAAAAGGTTATTAAACAGGAGGCCCAAAAAATCATCCCTGGACTATTAAGATTAACTTGATAAACAACTCAACCATAACAGATTTAAGATTTTTGGAAAAGAAATTTACCAGATAAAGTCTCTCCAGCCTTAACTCCCATATAACCCCATTTGCAGGCTATGTTTATGCTTTCTGCTGCATATCTATGCTTAGATAAAAGGCATCAACGAAATAGAAAGAGAATGCGTTCTTGAATGGGGAAAGATAGAAAGCGCTCACTTGTTTACACTAGGGGTGTAAACGAGTCGAGCCGAGCTCAAACTTACCTATGTTTAGGCTCGGCTCGTCTAAATATGAAGGGGCTCGAGTTCGAGCTCGAGCTCGTTCGAGCTTATTTTTTGGAGCTCGAACTCGAGCTCGTTTAAGAATTATGAAGCTCGAGCTCGCGAGCCAAGCTCGATTTTGAGTTTGACAAAGTGCTCATTAAATTTAGGATCTTACTATTTGTAGCACAAAAAAATTGATGAAATGCCTAAAATGCCTTTAAAAATAGAAAATCTGAAGTTTGCATGAAAAATCGCCTGTAATTTGCGATAGCAGAACAAAAAATCGGACCCAAAATGCAATTTTTAATCCAAAAATCGGACGAAATGTGCGAAAATGGGGCGACAAATCGCCTCACTTATTCGATTTTTGGGAGAAAAATCGGATAAGTGGGGTGATTTTTCCCACAAAAATCGGATAAGTGGGGCGATTTTTTGCCCCACAATCGCACATTTATCCGATGTTTGGCTTAAAAATTGGAAAGTGGGTCCGATTTTTTCACATTCGTATGTTTATATAATTGTCTTCACATGAATGGATGTAGACGTTTCTGAACGCAGTGCTAGTTATTTTTGACGTGGTGCTAGTGTTATGAGACGTGGTGGACTGTCTTTGTGAAAAAAATTTAGTTTAAATTCACATGAATGGATGTTGACGTTTATGGACGTGGTTCTAGTTGTCTTTGACGTGGTGGGTTGTCTTTGAGAAAAAATAGCTTAAATTCACATGAATGGATGTAGACGTTTCTGGACGTGGTGCTAGTTATTTTTAACGTGGTGCTAGTGTTATGAGACGTGGTGGACTGTCTTTGTGAAAAAAAAATTAGTTTAAATTCACATGAATGGATGTTGACGTTTATGGACGTGGTTCTAGTTGTCTTTGACGTGGTGGGTTGTCTTTGAGAAAAAAATAGCTTAAATTCACATGAATAGATGTAGACGTTTCTGGACGTGGTGCTAGTTATTTTTAACGTGGTGCTAGTGTTATGAGACGTGGTGGACTGTTTTTGTGAAAAAAAATTAATTTAAATTCACATGAATGGATGTTGACGTTTATGGACGTGGTTCTAGTTGTCTTTGACGTGGTGGGTTGTCTTTGAGAAAAAAATAGCTTAAATTCACATGAATGGATGTAGACATTTCTGGACGTGGTGCTAGTTATTTTTGACGTGGTGCTAGTGTTATGAGACGTGGTGGACTGTCTTTGTGGAAAAAAAATTAGTTTAAATTCACATGAATGGATGTTGACGTTTATGGACGTGGTTCTAGTTGTCTTTGACGTGGTGGGTTGTTTTTGAGAAAAAAATAGCTTAAATTCACATGAATGGATGTAGAAGTTTCTCATAACACTAGCACCATTCATGTGAATTTAAACTATTTTTTTCTCAAAGACAACCCACCACGTCAAAGACAACTAGAACCACGTCCATAAACGTCAACATCCATTCATGTGAATTTAAACTAAATTTTTTTTCACAAAGAAAGTCCACCACGTCTCATAACACTAACACCACGTCAAAAATAACTAGCACCACGTCCAGAAACGTCTACATCAATTCATGTGAATTTAAGCTATTTTTTTCTCAAAGACAACCCACCACGTCAAAGACAACTAGAACCACGTCCATAAACGTCAACATCCATTCATGTGAATTTAAACTAATTTTGTTTCACAAAGAAAGTCTACCACGTCTCATAACACTAGCACCACGTCAAAAATAACTAGCACTACGTCCAGAAACGTCTACATCCATTCATGTGAATTTAAGATATTTTTTTCTCAAAGACAACCCACCACGTCAAAGACAACTAGAACCACGTCCATAAACGTCAACATCCATTCATGTGAATTTAAACTAATTTTTTTTTCACAAAGACAATCCACCACGTCTCATAACACTAGCACCACGTCAAAAATAACTAGCACCACGTCCAGAAACGTCTACATCCATTCATGTGAATTTAAGCTATTTTTTTCTCAAAGACAACCCACCACGTCAAAGACAACTAGAACCACGTCCATAAACGTCAACATCCATTCATGTGAATTTAAACTAAATTTTTTTTCACAAAGACAGTCCACCACGTCTCATAACACTAGCACCACGTCAAAAATAACTAGCACCACGTCCAGAAACGTCTACATCCATTCATGTAAATTTAAGCTATTTTTTTCTCAAAGACAACCCACCACGTCAAAGACAACTAGAACCACGTCCATAAACGTCTACATCATATGAATTTAAACTGATTTTTTTTCACAAAGATAGTCCAGGGAGGGAGAAATGAATTAGGATTAGGGTTAAAGGATAGTTACTTGCCTACAAAACGAAAAATTTTAAAAATATTTAATATTATAAAATAAATATATATATAATAAATAAGCTCGTTAGGCTCGTCGAGCCTATATATTACAGGCTCGTACTCGGCTCGTTACCTTAACGAGCCGAGCTCGAGCTTGGTAACGAGCCGAATTCGAGCTCGGCTCGAGCTCGGTCAACTCCGAACTCAAGCCAAGCTTTGACCGAGCCGGCTCGCGAATAGCTCACGAGCGGCTCAGTTCATTTACACCCCTAGTTTACACGGGTGAATAGATCACTGCAATCCCTCCAGGTTTCAAGATCACCTGACCAGATTCCCTGTTGAATTAACCAATCTTGCGAAGTTAGTTGGATTGAAGAGCTGGAATTTCCTCATAATTTCTTTGAGAAAAGGGAGTACAATTCAAACAATTGCTGCTGATTAGGTTGATCTAAGGCTGACCCGAATTTCCACATGCCGGAAGTAGTGTCATTATCATATCAAAATGTCCACGAACATGCATATACTTATATCTGTGAAGTTAATCTCTGTCTTGTGGAAGGAGGTCCACGTCCTTCCCATAGTAATCGGCTGCAGCTGTGAGAATGATCTCTCTGTCTCAAACCCATAGAAAGGTTAAAGAAAATGACAATTATTTGTATCAAGTTTGAATTTTCTTGGAAGCTTAATTGGATCAATCTGGGATTAAAGGTAAGACAACCCAGTTGTTGATGCAGCAGTTGACACTCACATGATGAAGATTTGATTTGTGCCTAAACCAGCGCAGGTTTATTGTGTTTCCTCTTTCATCGCTTGTGAATCCCACATGCATAGGCTAAGCCAGAAAGATGAAGCAGAGTAAAATTTCATAGCTAGCAACACCATGAAATTGGCAGAGATTTTCAACACAAAACAAATATCAAAGTTTCAATCATATTTACCTGATGTATATCTCCCATAAACTGTGCAAGGAATAACAGGGCCTCTGTCATATTATCTGTGTTCATTAGCATTATAACATTGTTAAACAATGTAAGAATACACAGAGATTGGATTCTCTTGATAGTTGAAACATGAATAGCATCAGGCAGGGAGTAGAATTGTATGATATAGAGCTGAATTACTTACGTCTGCGATCAGAAGATCCATGGTGGTAATGCGAAAGCTGAGTGGTAAAATTTGTGATGGCACCAGCAATATACATATCCTCAACCCCATGTTGATCATGACAATCCCCTTTAAATCCAAAACCAGCAGTACATCTTCGATGAAGTAGATAATTTTGAAAGTAAATTCCAAGAATTTCACCAATCAAACATCTAATATATGTATGCTTACTTTCATATTTTAAGTTGCAGGCCTTATCTGCGGTGTCTATTAAGTGAAGTGGACTGGTCCAACTATACTTGTGCCAATGTCTTACTTGATCAGGCCATACACAAAGGGATGATGAATTCCCGTCAGCATAGTCAGGTAACAGCATTTTTATCGCATCAGCTGCATCAGGTTCAAGGAGCCCCTAATTTTCATGGAACAGGAAAGGTTTTTCTTTGCGTTCAACCACCCTGATATTAGGTGCTTAGAGCTGCAAGAGTCATTCATTTACTTGTGCAATCTGGCATGTCTTTGCTCCATGCTTGGAACATTTGGCAGCTGAATGAAAGCAAAAGAAATGAAGCAAATAAGCAATAGTGAAAACAATTTGGACAATCCTATGAAACTTGCCATTTTGGATAATGTCTAAATGGTTCTTGAAATTCAAATCTCTAAACCAAAGACACACCATATTCTATATAATAGTACATCTCAAGTCATGACGGTTTCTTAAATCATTTCTGAATAAAAAATGCACTGTTTTCATTGAAGGTTTCTATTGAGTGCAAGCCAAAAACTCTACTTTTTCTAAGGACGTATGCTTCAAGTTGATGAAGAAAATAGGCAAAGATGAAAGCATAAATCAAAGCATATCAGCCATCAAGAAAATGTGACTCAGGAGTCAGTCGATATCAGGTAGAAGGTTGCCATCATTGGCTTCCTGAAAAAAGTTGACTTACAAAGGAATCAATGGTAGTTTAATCTGGCAGTTTCGTTTCTTAACATGAGGAACTATCCATGCATTGTCACAAGGGACTTTGCATCTTATCTTAACTTCTTAGGTCGTTTAAATAGCAACTGTGATGGAGAAAGTTCGGCAAAAAAAAAGAGCAGCCAGGTTGAATAATAGCGGCAACTCCTTGCCGAATCAACTCCTAATTGTAACTATTATTTTTGGATAAAAGTTATAATAATGATTCAAACAGTTTGAGCTCAATGCTGTCACCTCAAATGTCAGAATTTGATTCCTTAGGACAAGCGAGATTGTGAATCTTAAAGCAATTTTTGCAAGGACTGATAGTAGAATCATGAGTGGTACGCTCTCTTAAATGATCTACTCACTCCCCCATCCCACCATGTAATAGAATAGAGACTTTCAGAAAACAAAGATAAGACGACCAAGCCAGGTGTTCTAGCTCTCATTGTAAAAACTACTGTACATGTTAATGCTAATATTTCATTGAGCAGTAATCAATTAATTCACAGACTGACAATGGTCTTAACACAACCATATGTTTATTGAGACTTTACTGCTCTAAGGAAATGCTTTGACAAGGTCCAATTATTGAATGAAAGAAAGAAAGGGAGAGCTATCTGAATGGGATGACAAATGAATAACTTCTTATTGCCAAAAGAATTTTCCAATTTGAATGAAGCTCACAAAGCAACTGCTGGTTTACCTTTGCAGCATCTTTCATGCATCAATTGAAATGCTTGAATTGAAAATATGTATGGTTCAGAACAGCAGCCAACCGGATTCCACCTTGAGCCAGTCTCTTCTCGACAATGGGCAACCGAGTGAGGAAGTAATCGTCCGCACGACCCATAAAATAAAGTTAGAAACAAAAACGGAACTGAACTGTGTGGACCAAGATTCAACCAGTTATCATGCCTCAAAAATAGAATGTACTTCTTCAAACCTTTCTGCGGATGGCAAATAGTTAACAACATACGCAGCAATGGAGGATATTCTAAAATAATTCAGGCAAACATCATGATAACTAGCAGAAGGATGACACAGTTTACTCTTCCTTAGTTTTGTAAATTGCCAGATTTTATAAAAATGTAAAGAAGAGGAGTAGACTAAGTAAAAGAAATTGTTATTTCCTGATGAGACGATGAATGTTGGAACACCGTGTGACAAAGAAAAGAAAGAGTGGAAAAGATCAAGATCTCAGGTCAACTAAGTATCTGAACTCCTTGCTTCTGTCTATTGGGAGGACTGAATTATAAACTCCTAGCCCGCACCAAATTGTATTTTCCAGTTAATTTATATTAATACAAGGGTATCCAATCCTACCGGCATTATAAGCCATTAACAAAAAGTTCAACTAAGTACATAGTATTGATTATTTAAACTTAAACTAGCTCAAAGATAATTGCTTTCTCCCAAGAGCTTTGTTTTGAGCAGAACCTCAGACGAATAAATCTAGCCCAGCAAAAAGTCAAGAAACCATCTGAGGCCATTTTCTAATGATGGCAAGAACTTCTTACCCTCGTTATAAATAAACGCTTTAATGATCGAACAAGGCAAAACTCATCTTTCTTTTGTAGTGAAAACCAAAAACTTATCAAGTCTTTACATATATAGGGATGTCATTTTCGGGGAGTGATCCTGTATTTCTCTACATGCACATAATGAGTTAAGAAAAAAAAAAGACGGAAAGCTATTGACCATCAAAATTGACTGTTGTAATTACCTCCGAGAGTGATTCCTGGAGTAGCATTTCTGTAGGCATACTTGCATGCCAAGTGTATGCTTTCAGAAGCATACCTGCAAAATTAGTACTCCAGCTACTTGTATTGACAGAATGAACTCATTATTGATAATTATAAATATAAGTGAGGTGGTTAAGTTAGATTGCAAGACCAACTGAAGTTATTAAATATTAGTACTCATTATTGATAAATATTAGTACTCATTATTTTTGGAATAAGAGAATTCTAATTATCAAGAGATACTACAAAAGTTATTAAAACTCAGCAGCAAAGACCAACTGAAGCCTTTTAGATGTTTACTACAATCCTTAATATCTATGGTGCAAGAGTGTCCATACAAAGCAGCACTTAGTGTGTGGTGATTCTAGTACAAAAGAGCTGTGTTAATGGACCTGTCATGGTGTTGAAAACTTTCACCACAAAATGGCAGAGAAGATAAGCATACCAAAATATTTTGCTGAATAGCTTTTATCATAGTCATGAGATCTCTGTTGTAAAATGACTTCATGGTAGATTCAATGGTCATTGTATCCCATACCTAACGAACCAAGACAGGATTGCACAAGCAAATTATTTCCTTTCCTTTTGCTTTCCAATATTTGTAAAAAATACAGCCAATATGTACTGAAAATATTTCTAGACTAATGAAACTTAGAATCCGGTGTCTGATTAATTTCATCTCAATGAGGTCCTCGCATATCTGTACAGCTCTTAAAGGTCAAACCTAACTTCAGTAGGGCGATCTAATGCAAGTCAACCATCATGGTCATCCCCAGTGGTTCAACCGTAATATCATATAAAAAGTGAATAAAAGGAAAGGAAATGAGAAAAAACTACTAGATAAAAGTTTGGTTAAGGACTTACATGGTGCAAATTGGTATTCCGTCTGAACCAACAAAGAGTTATAGTGTTGCCCCCTTCATCCCCGATAAAGCCACAATGGAGAGGCTGCAATGTGAGCTGATTGTTGTAGAGCAACTCGAAATGAACCAATTATGTACCTAAGAAAGGATGTCGTAGTTGCATTACTTAACAGATCGAAAATCAGCTTGTGGATCTTCTAAAGTGGATACAAACTACAAAGCAGATTTCTTGAAAAAATTGATGATTTCTACATGACATGAAATGCAGATTGATAAATCCAAAGATACACATGACTTAAAAGAAGCCCATTAGAATACCCTTAGGAATACGAGAATTTGGAATGCCTATCAGGTCAGTTGACCAGAAACATATTATTCTTGGTACTTTTTGTAGGAAAGTACACAAGCCCAAAAATTTCTTCCACCGACATCGTAACTACTGATGCTTTAAAGATGAAAAAAATTTGAGACACTACTAGAGGAAGAACGCATTACATAGTTGGGATTCTGATATTTTAACAATTTATTTTTTAGCATCAGATCATCTAACTTTATCATACATCATTCTATTGCATCAATATTGGCATCCCATAGGAACTCCACTTTGCAACAGGGAAAGAGGTCCAGAATAAGGTAGCACTCAAACATAAACGATATTGTTTCTCATGAAAACAGATATTGCAGCACAGTAGGACTTAAACATCATGGAAACCACTATAATTCTTAAATGAAGTTGTATAGAGCAGTTCCAGTTATCCTTTTAAAGACTTTTGCCTCCCAGTAAATCCTCTGTTTCCTGGAGGCAATGAAGATAAGCTAACATGATGGGGCATCCCCAATGACAAGAACATCAGAGCCTCTGTCAAGTTATCTGTTAAAGGGAGAATAGAGTTAGCAAATCACTAAGGTATACATAATCATGAAAAAGTTAGCAAGAAGGACCTTACATGCAATTCCTGAATCTGGATCATTTAAGCATGATTTGAGTTGCATTTTATAGTTGTATATTGCACCAACAACACATCTGTCTTTTCGATGAACAGCATCATGGCAGTCTCCTTCAGAAACCAAAAGCATTTTCAAAAACATTTGAAACGTACTTGGATTATAAATCTTTAGCACATAATAACACATCATAAAACCCGAGAATACCAAGTCCAGAATAAAAATCAACTTATAGAAAAACCAATTTAAAAGGCAACGAGTAAAAACAACTTATAGAAATGGCACTCAAGGGTGAAAAAGAAGTAAGATACTCAGTAACCCAGTAAACACAAGACACCAAACCATTATAGAATGGTAAGAGGCCTTCCCTTTTCTCTTTATGTCTCAAAGTTTACTGGGCATATGCATATATCCAACATGAGAATATACTAAACTGGTGTGAGATTCAGAAAACCATTACTGCATCAGTCAAGCTTGCTGATCTAACAGTCCTGTCAACAATTAAACTAATCTTGTTAAAATTAGGAGAATTTTTCGAGGCACACCCCTGATGAACTTCATCTTCGACATCTCTTTCCTTGATTTCATATTGAATGTTGATTTCATTTTTAATTTTGGTATCACCTTCAGAAGCTAATCAAATTGAGAAGCTTCCTGCAAAGTATGGCCATGGGTTAAAGCAGCTGGATTTATGCCATTCCCAACTGTAACAACCATTCTTTTTAATTCTACATATTGAGGATCTAAAATGATCTTTAGATTTGACAAGAAAACAATTAGCTTCTTAAAATGATCTTTAGATTTATTAATAGCTCAGTAATGCTACAGTATCAGATTCATATCCACAATCATTCAAGCTTGCTGATCTATCAGTCCTGTCCACAATTAAACTAATCTTATTAAAATTAGGAGAATTTTTCAAGGCCCACCCCTGATGAACTTCATCTTCGACATCTCTTTCCTTGGATTCATATTGAATGTTGATTTCATTCTTAATTTTGGTATCACCTTCAGAAGCTAATCAAATTGAGAAGCTTCCTGCAAAGTATGGTCATGGGTTAAAGTAGCTGGATTTATGCCATTCCCAACTGTAACAACCATTCTTTTTAATTCTACATATTGAGGATCTAAAATGATCTTTAGATTTGACAAGAAAACAATTAGCTTCTTAAAATGATCTTTAGATTTATTAATAGCTCAGTAATGCTAAAGTATCAGATTCATATCCACAATTAGTTCTACACATGTTTGAAGCAGGAATTGAAGCATTCAAATCTTAAGAGGTTCACATAAAAGAGATAGTGTAACCAATGGACATGCTAGCCAAGGATTACACAAATGTGCAAGTCCCTTTTGCAGCAAAGCATTGATGAAAAGCATTTTTGATATGTCATTATAAAATAAAGTTCTAAATACTAACTCTAAATCCAATTTAAATTCTTGTTAGAAACCAAACCACAACCAGCTGACAACTTTTTGATAAACTACACGTATGAGGTTTTAAATCAGACCATAATATCAGTTGGTGAGATTACTAGAAGTTATTTAAGAAGTGTTATTCCAGCTCTCCAAATTTCTAAACATTGGCTCTATTCATGGAAAACTCTCTAAAGATAGAAACATAAACTATGATTCAACCTGAGTAAAGCATTAGTTGTGCTACTCGGGTTGGGATGACAAATTAAATCTGGCAGAAATAATAACAAAGTTGTTGCCAGGTTATAAGGTTTTTTCTCCAGTGCCCTGAATAATAAGCGAGTGTGAACCACAATATTTATACCAACAGCTATGTAACACCCTAATGTTTTTACTTACTTGGGAAAGATGATCTTGAAAAAAGAACAGTAAAAGAAAGCCACCCTAGAGACCACTTCCAACGATTATGTTGTAGCCCACGACTGTTAAAAGACATGAATCTCATGATTATAATTATGGCTTTTTCAATCTAAGAGAAATATAATCTACTAGCTGGAAACAAACCTGTAGCAGTCATCAAATTTGAGAACAATGCAGCCACAATAAAAGCCATTGGCAACCAAGAAATACACAATGATAAGAGAGAACTGTCGTTTGTTTATTCATGCGTCAGAAACTCTTCACCTTTATTGCGTTCTTTACCTGGGGTGGCTTTGTTATCAACCTAAAAGCTACTCCATCAACTTTAAGATGAAATACCTGCAATATTATTCATGCATTAGACTTGATTTGTGGAGAGAGTAAAGTCTAATGGATGAATAATAAGACCAACCAGGAATTCTCCAATAATGAAGTAACCTTTCAAACAAAACTCAAAACAACGTCTTCCCATCAATACTTTAGAAAGAATAATCCATAAAATTTTGCCTACCACGGAAATGTACTACCACAATACCATTGAAAACCAAGAGTACCGTGATCACGCGTTATACAAAAGCATCAAAGGTGGAATCCTTGTTCCTAAAAACAACAATAACTTTCAGAATCCAACAAAGATGAGTAAAATGCCCATGATAGAAAGAACAATTACAAGGTTCAAAATCATAAATAAATAGCGAAAGATCAATTTTTTATGTGAGAAAATTATGCTACTGAACCTTGATGAGGGCCACAACTACAACTTGGGAGCCTTTTCGAATAGAGTGGTCCACGGACTGCATTTCTTCAAGAAGGGTATGAGCATTGAACTTTAGTTACTCTGAGCAGTAGTCCTCATAAGCATTTCCATGATGAAGTCCGTTATAATATATTTTTTTCTTAATTGGGATATTGGGCGATTAATTTTCACTATTATCTTTAAAAAAATAGAGGGTAAGGAACTGGACTTAGGGCATCTTCAATGTCACACTCCACGTTAGCATTTCACTAAAAATAAATAATATTAAATTTTATTATATTATCTTTTACAATCCTATAAACCACTCTTGTTTATACAATAAACTTTACCATTACCTCATCATCCCCCACTTTCTTATTCTAATGGTATAATTTTAGTTTTGGATTGTTGTTTGTATAACTAAAATCATGGCCCACATTCTTATTCCAAGGGTATAATTTTAGTTCTGGATTGCTATTTGTATAACTAAATTGCTATTTGTATCACAAAAAAATAAAAAATTAATGAAATGATGAAAAGGCCCTTTTGAACAAAAAAGTTAGAAATTCGCTAAGTACATGATAGAACCGCAACGAAATTGCGTTTCTATCATGTACAGAAACGCAAAGAGAAACGTTTGTAACACACAAAAACTATTGCCGATGACGTTTGAACATAAAGAAAACGTTAAAAACATATGATGAATTTAAAACAAAACGCAACACTTTTACGATTCACGTTAGAAAAAAATGTTAAAACAGAGCGTTTTCGTCTTGGTTCGCTGGTTAAAATGGTGCATTTCCGTCATGGCTTGCTCGTTAAAATGGTGTATTTTTTATTATTTCAGTCTAAAAACTGAGAAAATGAACAAAACGCATCACTTTTCATATTCTCCAAAAAAAATCGAAAGTTGTTTAGCGACCGAAGGCCTTGAACGCGAATTTCAAACGATTTTTTGGCAAAAAACGCACAAAATGGACGGAGGAGATGACGAATCATCGCAAAGACATGGCGCGGGCAAAGGTCCAATGATAAACCAAGCAAAAATTCTTTAATTCGTCAAATTTTTTGTTCAAGTATTTCGCTTACTTAAAACGTACCGAATTAGCGATTTTTTATGCTTGAAACGTTGTTGTAATGCGATGGATAGGTTAGAAGTGACTGTTTTGATGCGTTTGTTAGTTTAGAAACGTTTTATGTCGCATTTTGGTATCCCTTAAACGTTATAGTGTGCGTTTAGACGAAATGAAAACTCAAAAGTGGTATGTTATGAGTTTAATGAAACACACATTGGTAGTGTTTGAATGAAAAACAAACGTCGTGTGATGACGTTTTGTTAAAACCAAAACGTATCACTTTTGCGTTTTTGGTTAAGTCAAACGCTCTGTTTTTACATTTGACTAAATGAGAAACGGTACTCCATTGCGTTTCTAGTTTGGTCAAACGTTGAAGCCAAACGTTTTACTTATTGTTAAACATTTAAATGTTATGTTTTGTAATTTTATGTGATTTTCACTTATTTTTGTATTTTTAATTTCACATAATATGTTTACATTACAAATGCTTATGTTTAAATGTTATTTAGGGTGGCACTAAGTTAAAGCCACCTGTGGATAGACAGCGTCCCACAGCTTCTGCTAGAAGGCAGAAAGTACCAGTGAGGAGAGGAGGTAGAGGGATAGGCGGAGGTCGCCGTGGAGGTTGAGGGACAGGCGCCTGTATCATTATTAGAGATGGAGGGCGAGGAGGTGGAGGTAGAGGAGGTGGAGGTCGAAGAGGTGGCGGTGGAGATGGAGGGATAGTGGACTCCTCATTTCAGTTGAGGGATGAACAGTATTATGATACTACTAATTCCGATGATAGTGATGACGAGTCTCATAAGTTACATGAGGAGGAGGAGTAGCCATAACAGGAGGAGGTGAGGGAGAGTGCTCACCCACACGATGAATAGGGTGAGGGGGATACGTATGGAGGTGACCCTACTCACCCACACGCTGAGAGGAGCATCCGTTATAAGAATCCAGACGACGAACAATTTAAGTAGGTCGATCTTGCTACATGTACATGCCCGATTACGATAAATGAATTTAAATATTGATTTATTTAGTTATTTAATTTGATTAATTATTTGATTGAATTTAATATTTGATTTAATTTGTTAATTGCTTATTTAATTGTTTATTGAATTAATTAGTGATTTTGTTTATTTATTTAATATTAAAGTTATTTTATTGATTATTTGATTTAATTGCTTATTTAATTGTTTATTGAATTAATTAGTGATTTTGTTTATTTACTTAATATTAAAGTTATTATTTTATTGATTATTTGATTTAATTGCTTATTTAATTGTTTATTGAATTAATTAGTGATTTTGTTTATTTACTTAATTTTAAATTTTTTATTTAATTTGATTATTTATTTAATTAGTTATTTTGTATATATATTAAATGAGTTTTATATTTGTAAATTTAGTTCATCCTAGAAAGCACATTAAGGATGACAGGAGTTGGTTGGTTAAAGAGGCCGTTACTGGGGTATAGATGATAGTTTGATCCCTAGCTTTTTAGGGCACGTGGTATCTAGGTATTGGCAGGAGGGCGAGCCTACCAAATACCATCTTAGGTGCCACAATAGGGGTAGTATATATGATTTGTTTAAGCGGTGGATTACATCCATGACAGCCGAGGGTGCACAGATTTTGAGCCAGACGGGGCTTGGACACCTTCCCCACATTATGCATAGGAGCATTGATGAGCCTCTCATAAATGCTTTTATAAAGAGGAGGCAGCCAGACACCAATTCATTCCACATGCCATTTATAGAGATGACCATCTTACTGCACGATGTGTGGGAGATTCTGCGTATCCCCATAGATGGTCGCTTGATCACTGAGGTGACACCCTCATCCACCGTACTTTCCTTGTCTAGGGGTTTGCTTGAGATTTCTCCAGAGGAGTGCCTGGAGAAGGAGTTGTACACCAATGGTGGTTTTTTTACGCAGAGAGTGATCGAGAGGTGTATAGAGCGTGCCAGGGACGATTCTGATGTGACTGCTCTTGTGTGAAGTCTTATTGGGACTTGTCTGTTTACAGACAAGAGTTCCAATAAGTTTATGCAGCCCCTGTAGTGCAGGTGAGGAAGGGGATGGATCAGGTGGGACAGGAGGCATGGGGCATAGCGACATTGGCATATATGTACAATCATCTAGGTTGTGCCAGTAGACCTGGGACACAAAGCATGGCTGGGTGCATGACTTTGCTACAGTCATGGATATACGAGCACTTCTCAGATTTCAGACCCGATGCCCCTCTCATTGCATGATTCACAGGCTCGTTCATTGAGGTGGACAGTCGACACCCACCGCTCTACAGAGCAGCGGTTGAGCTCTATTAGACATGCACTTGATGATATGACGTCTGATATGGTAAGTAATTATTTTTAAAATATAAATATTATCATTTTGTTTGATATATGTTTTATTTGGTTTTTTAAAGTAATTGCAAATTATGTTTATAGGTTACCTGGATGCAATACGGTCGCGATACTATAGCGAGGACTCCGAGGACCCTGTACCGAGGTCTGATTGCGTACAGGGATTACATTGAGCCATACATGCTGGATAGGTGTGCGCACCAGCTCCGATATCTACAGTGGATGCCCGTTGGTTTCTTGCATCCCGGCAGGGGTACTTACCGAGACTACACTGGGAGGCTATATGTGGTCAGACATACAGTGGAGTACGCCGAGTCAGGGTGGGAGGAGTTTGGGACGACGTCTACCGGGATATTGCTTATAGGCAGGCAGCCTACAGGTGGGGCCATTCCCCATAGTTCGTGCGTGGATGGCTACCTCCAGTGGTTCAGAGAGCGATCACGTCCTCGAGTCATCTTAGTTGATCCCCAGGATGCTGTAGAGCCACCTAAACCTCGTCGGGCCGTGTCAGAGTTTGTAAGTATTTGTTACTATTTAATTTAAATTTGTTAAATTCAATTAATTAGACTTTAATTTTATTGTTTAACTATTCATAGTAGATGAGTCGTTCTGGATAGCATTACCACACATTGCTTGATGCTGTAAGGGAGCGAGCACCAGACCTGTACGCTGAGTTTGCTCCTGGCACTACTGACATCGAGGAGGAGTTTGAGCGGTCTATTTGATTGATTGTATTGTACTGTATATCTAATTCCGATTATACTTTATATGTATTTTATTTTGGATATATGTTTGTGGATTATATTGTATGTTATTCATTTTTTGTATTTTATGTTAGTTTGTATTCATTCCTATTTACTGTTATATCACCCACCAATCCTACTACATTACTACATCATCAACTTAGTTCACAACATCAAATGAAGTTAAAGTTAGTACATTAGTTCAAGTAAATGGAAAATTAGTTCACAACATCAAATAAAATTAAAATTAGTACAATAATATGAATAATAACCAATATGTCACATAACAATATAGTTCCTAGCCATCACGAAGTCTAAGCCATTGATTATACCTAACATTCAAATTTTTGGCCAATCTCCCACAGTTTCAGTATGACGTTGATGTTGCCAAACAAAACTCAACGGTGGGATAGGGCAACTATCCACCACATCTACACGTACATAATGATTCCCATTTACATGGGCAAACGCTATCACCCTGTCAAGTTGTGTGTCGCCACCTGAGGCATAAAAAGGTAATACAGAATAATTTTCATCAGGTCGAGTTCTGCTGAGATGTATTACCAGTGCATTTGCATAAGTGGCGAGGGGAAACAAATCAGTAGGTGTAACCATCCAATACTCCTCACCACAATCTGTACCTTCAAAACTTACTCGCCTGAGTACCATAGCTATATGATCACCATCAGCAGGCATTGTCTCCAAAGATTGAAATACACTTCGATACCTGTCCGGATGGCTCATAATCTCTCCAATCAATGCTTTGCGAGCCAATTTCCAATATTTCTTGTGGCAAAAAAAATAAGTAGAAATGACTCAGAAACCACAATGGCCATCCCCAATGACGTCCGATCAACCAGTAAAATAAGGCTGAAAAAATTCAGGCACACAAGGAATATCTACTCCAAAACCAGACAATTAATGTAATAATAATAAACATAACTACAAAATTTATATATATATATATTATGCAACTGCAATAATGTAATTTAACATAATAAAATGCGTATTTACTTATACGTAATGGAGAATGACCATCTGAGCCTATCTCATTGTTGTATGAGCGACCAGTTGAATGCCCGAATGAATGTGAATGACCCCTACCACGTCGACCACGTGTCGCTCTTTTTCGTGCGCTCCACTCACGAATCACTGAATGGTGTAATCTATTTGGTGGCCGCCCCCTTTGGGGCCCCGAAACACCTGGCTTTCCAGCACTATACCTATCAGGGTGCATCTCATCTACATACGCCCTAAACAACAGACGGGCCAAAAATGACGGACTGGTAAAGGCTGTAGGAACGACAGTCTCGTAGAAATACCTTAAAAAGTAAATATAATAAATGTAAACAATTTATAAAAATTAATATAGATGAAATCAAATTTCCATTATTTAAGTACATATATTAGAAGTACTTGATGTCCTCATCAATGTAATTTGAATCCCCCTAAGATGGTACAATGGTCAACCTCTTCCAAAACTCATGTACGCATGGGAGTAGGGGATAGTCCGTCGATGACTGTGCTTTGAATATGTCACAAGCACACGGAATCCCATGTGTCACCTTGGCCACACATCTACATTGCTCGAGTACGGCACCAGCTAGCTCATTCTTCTTTCGAACTTCTTTCCTCACCAACTTCAAACAATGGCGTGACACATACTTGTTCAGATAACAATATAGAAATCCCTGCATACTGGTTTGAGTCGTGAAAATGGAAGCCACAAGCGATCCACTGTTATTATGTGAAATTACAGTCAAACAAAAAATTAATATTAAATATTAGAGTGAATTTCAAAAAAGGTCATCATACTTTGGTAAAGTTTAGGTTTTGGTCACTAACTTTTAAATATTCAAAAAAGGTCACTAACTTTTACATCTGAATTTTAAATTTGGTCATTCCGTCTATATTAGCTGTTAACCCTCTTAACGGAGCCTTTTTTGAGGGCATTTATGTCATTCCGTCTATATTGGCTACAGTAACGCGCTACAGTTGTCTTCCTTTCTTTTGTTATTTTTGGCTTTTTTTTTTTTGCCTTCCTCCTTGAGACTTTTTTCCGTCCGTTTTTTTTTCTAAACAATTCAGTATTTTTTTAATGTTTTTGAATTTTATAAAAAAATATTTTTAAATTATCATTTTATTTGTTTTATAATTAAATAATTTTAGATATTATGATACATATTATGAACGAAATTTTTTTAAAAAATAATAATACAGTAGATATCAGATCAACAGATTATAAATATCAGATCAAAAATATAAAAGAAATCATACAATAGAATTAAAACATACTTAACAAGGGAGATCAGATCAGGATTATATAGACATCAGATCAGAGAATACTTGACATCAGATCAACAGACTATAGATATCAGATCAAGAATATAAAAGAAATCATACAGTAGAACTAAAACATACTTAAAAAGGGAGATCAGATCAGGATTATATAGACATCAGATCAGCGAATACTTGACATCAGATCAACAGACTATAGATATCAGATCAAGAATATAAAAGAAATCATACAGTAGAACTAAAACATACTTAACAAGGGAGATCAGATCAGGATTATATAGACATCAGATCAGAGAATACTTGACATCAGATCAACAGACTATAGATATCAGATCAAGAATATAAAAGAAATCATACACTAGAACTAAAACATACTTAACAATGGAGATCAGATCAGGACTATATAGACATCAGATCAGCGAATACTTGACATCAGATCAATAACTAGTCTTTTAAAAGGGATCAGATCAGATCAGGACTATATAGACATCAGATCAGCGAATACTTGACATCAGATCAATAATTAGTCTTTTAGAAGGGTATTCGTTGATCCCTTCTAAAAGACTAATTATTGATCTGATGTCAAGTATTCGCTGATCTGATGTCTATATAATCCTGATGTGATCTCCCTTGTTAAGTATGTTTTAGTTCTATTGTATGATTTCTTTTATATTCTTTATCTGATATCTATAGTCTGTTGATCTGATGTCAAGTATTCGCTGATCTGATGTCTATATAATTCTGATCTGATATCCCTTTTTAAGTATGTTTTAGTTCTACTGTATGATTTCTTTTATATTCTTGATCTGATATATATAGTCTGTTGATCTGATGTCAAGTATTCTCTGATCTGATGTCTATATAATCCTGATCTGATCTCCCTTGTTAAGTATGTTTTAATTCTATTGTATGATTTCTTTTATATTTTTGATCTGATATCTATAATCTATTGATCTGATATCTACTGTATTATTATTTTTTAAAAAAAATTTCGTTCATAATATGTATCATAATATCTAAAATTATTTAATTATAAAACAAATGAAATGATAATTTAAAAATATTTTTTTATAAAATTCAAAAACATTAAAAAATACTGAATTGTTTTAAAAAAACGGACGGAAAAAAGTCTCAAGGAGGAAGGCAAAAAAAAAAAAAAAGCCAAAAATAACAAAAGAAAGGAAGACAACTGTAACGCGTTACTGTAGCCAATATGGACGGAATGACATAAATGCCCTCAAAAAAAAGGCTCCGTTAAGAGGGTTAACAGCCAATATAGACGGAATGACCAAATTTAAAATTCAGATGTAAAAGTTAGTGATCTTTTTTGAATATTTAAAAGTTAGTGACCAAAACCTAAATTTTACCAAAGTATGATGACCTTTTTTGAAATTCACTCTAAATATTATTAGAGTAAAATCAATTAATTAATTAATTGTAATTAAATATTACTATAGTGAACTCAAAACGTAAACAATTAAATAATTAAACTCACCCAATGTGAGGGTACATATGGCAGAGATGGGAGTCGATCTTAATGAACAAAGTGTCAAGAGAATTGGTGGAAGAATTCAACCAATCTTTCATTGCAGCATGAGAAGCCTCAACCCTGGTAGTGGCAGTATTCCCAAAGTGGAGAAATTGATTTGTCCAAGCCCGAACAAATTTCTCATTGTGAATGAGGCATGTGGTATCAAAATAATCAACAGCCAATGGCTCAATTAGAGAGTACTTAAACTTGAATTGCTGCAATAAGAAGTTATATTCTTCTACAGTTAGGACCTTAATAATTTTCTTCTACCAGTTTTCATGGATATCACATGCTAAGTTTTTATTTATTCTCCCAACATTTTTTTCCAACCAAGCATTCATATCACGCCCAATATGCCACAGACATAACAAGTGGTGTGAAGCTGGAAAATAATCCTTAATTGGCTGCAACAAACCCAGCTCCTTATCTGTCACAATCACACTAAGTACCAAACTAGCAGGCAGCAAAAGCCTCAAGTTCCTCATCACCCAATCGTAGGTATCTTTTGTCTCATTTCTAACAACAGCAAATGCAATATTGAAATTCTTATTGGTAGGAGTCATACCTACCATCTCGACGATGGGCATTTGGTACTTGTTGGACTTGTATGTTGAATCAATCCCGACCACCCAATACCATATGTGAAACATATGAATTGATGTTGGATGCACAAAGAAGACATGTGTGATCTCATCAGTGTTTGCATCCTTGAGAATCTTGACATAATATTGCTTCTTCTTAGCCAAGTGCAGAAATTATTGTCCAATATTTCTACCTTCCAACCCAACTGTCTTCATCTTTCCTTTCAAATTGTATATGGATTTGATTGGTACATGGGTATTGGGAAACTGTTTATTAACAGCTTCCCAAACACACTTTGGATTTACATTTGGCCCAAACATAAATTTAGCAACAGCCTTTGAATCTTTAGTAAAATGGCTCAGCTATCTGTGCCCATATGGATGCATTATACCTGAAAATTGAATAATATTAATAAACATAAATGCTAAACATCAATAAACTTAATTACTATGACACACGAATAATGTAATACCAGTATGATTGTGCGTTGACGGTGCTCCTGGATTTGTATACACCTTGTGATGTCCCAAGTTAATTTTCTTACAAGTCAACCTGAAGGGGCAATTACATCCGTTCCTTCTGGTATCCTTCCGTTTGGTGGGGAGAGGCGCTTTCAATGGATCTATCTATCGCTTGCACAAAAAGTAATAAGTGGCAAAGCCTTGATTGCCCTTTCTCTTTGTAATGAGAAACTTAAGGCATTTAGCTATTTTCTGGCAATGTTTCAAAGCAGCACTAATAGTGCGAAACTCTTGATCAATCTGAAAATAACCACTCAAATCTACGCTGGGTTCAAGTTCCACAGCCTCTCCCTGATCCTCCTCCACCTCATCATCCTCTTATTCCTCCTCATCATCCTCCTGCTCGTCATAAACCTTATCATTCTCCTGCTCGTACTTATCATCGTCATCTTGTATATAAATACACACATAAATTAAAACGCAACACTTTAAGGATTCTCATTGATAAAAACGTACTCAAAATTACATATGTAATAGATAAACGCAACACTTTAATGATTCTCATAGAAAAAAATGCACACAAATATAAATTTTTCATAGCAAAAATGGAACACTTTAACGATGCATAATGCAATAAACGCCACAAGTGTTAAATTTCAAATGTCACAAACGCTTCATATTTTATATGCATACTATATAAAACGCACCAATACTTACATTCATGTCTACGAAAAAGCTTGATTTTTGCCATTCACAACATATAAAACGATTCAAATTTTATTTTCCACAAGAAACGCAAATATATTTGCATAATATCTTCAAGAAATGCGAAATATATTAAATTTAACACATATGAAATGCGACCAGATTTAGTTTCTTATATGCAAAAATGCAAAAAATTCTCAATTTTAGTACATGAAAACATTTGGAATTTTACATTCACGATAAAAAAATGCAGCACTTTTTATATCACGCATATAAAAAAACACATAGATTTTTACATAATAACACTACGAAACGCAGCAAAAAAATGAGCTAGCCGTGGACAAATAGTTAAAGTGAAGCATTTATACCTATTCCAAACGTCAATTTTGTGCGTTTAACACTACGACTTTCAAAAAAAATTTACATTACAAAGCGAAAACTTACCATTTTGTGATGATTTTCGTGCTAATTCTTCTATGGACTTCAACAAAATGATTGCCAAACGTTTTTGTAGTGAAGGATTTGTTTGGATTGGATTTTTGGAATGTTGTTTTGAAATTTTGGAATGTTTTGCCTCAAGGGCTATATTTGTAATCTTTCCATTTTTTTGTGAGACAAATAGCAAGTCCCTTTTAGTTGGCCAAGATGCAATTTTGGTCCCTTATGTAATTCTACTTTTGATTTCTTTTGATTTATGGGGACATTTTTAGTCCCTTAACTTTTTTTATTAGGAATTATGGTCCTTTTTTACGAAAAAGTTTAAAAGATAACGGATTAACTTATTTAATCGCTAGTCAAACCTAATTTTTTCTTGAAAATAATTTTTACAATGATGTTTTCAACAAATTTTATGATTCGGATACTCAAAATTGGGGGGCAAGCGCTGGAGAATGATATCAACCTGGGTCTCCCCATTGATGTCACTTTCCAATACCTCAATCTCATTGATGCAGCCGATCATGTCCAGCACGTGATCCCTCACTGAAGTGCCCTCAGCCATCCTAGCATTCATGAGTTTCCTCATAGCTGACTGCTTGGCTGCCCTGCCCTAATGTCTGATCATCTCCCTGAGGTTAAACATCCTCTCATAGGCTGAGGTCATCAACTGATGCTGGTGCTGCAGTACACTCGACATAGAAGCCAAGATGTAGCACCTGGTCATCTCATCAGCTTTCTTCCACCTAGAGTGAGCCTCTCTCTTATCAGGAGTGGAATCATCAGTAGGCACTGGGGGGCACTCTTTAACGAGTACATACTTGTAACCCTCAGCAGTAAGGACAATGTTCAGGTTACATTTCCAATCAATATAATTAGGTCCAGTGAATTTGTTCTGATTCAAAATGATAGCTAACGGGTTGAATGACATATCAACAAACTAAAAAAATAAACAATCAAGTTCAGTATTCTTTTTCAAAAATATTGATATCCTCAAAACAATATGATCTCCCATCGACATCTCTCACAACGAGATTAACGCAGGTTACGATGGGTGAATGTCTACGCCAACCCACATTCGTTCGAGAAGAACATAAGCTCATTAATTTCACAATCTGATCAACGATCTTATGATATATGAAATTAATAGTCGATGATTTTAGCCGTACATATAAGCAGCGTAACCTCGATGAGAGAAATACTACAAATAGTACACTAAGTGTATGCCATTACGTGACTTCTAAGTTTGTTACTTAGGATACTAATGCGCCTCAGATGGCGAGGGTATCACAACTTTCTCCAATTAAACTCACTATAGTCATCCCTTTAGAAATTCAATCTAGTGATCTCATGATTGAATACTCATCTGATAGGGAGGAAGGTCTAAGCAAATGCGCAAGTCTAACCAAATCACATATGAATTTGTAATGGAGTCCATGGGGATATATGTCAACCCGCTCCCACTTAGATTTTTAAGTTTGAAGATTTTTACATTTTAACATGCAATATCTTAACTATGGATATTCGCATCCATAAAACTGTTGGAGTTTTAATATGCGAATAATCTACCTTAGGTAATTGCACTTTACCTTTTAAAACGGTTTGTTTTCGTTCATGCATAAAAATAAAAACACACAATCAACGAAAAGACATAAATAGGGGAAATACATAATTAAACATTTCCCGACTATTATGGTCTTTTCAATCGTTGATTCCTTTGACGCCTTGTTGACACATCTTGTCGCGTCGCTCCCACTCGTTATTTTGATTCCTCTCAATTGGTTCGGGTTTTTTCGATTTTCTATGTAATTAGGAATCACCCAAAATTATGAGAAACCAAAACCCACGAATACGAGTTACCCAAAATAACGTCTTCGTCATAGTACATAAATTCCTATTTACAAAGGCGTTTTCTAGGAATTTAAAGACGACATCATTAGATTAAATCATACTACAAGATTTATCTAATCCTACACGGCTTCCAGCTCGTGGTTATTACTATTACAGACATTTCCATTCAAAAAACAAAACGAGCCTGGACATACCCCGGGGTTTATGAATGAAAATTAAATTACCATAATAGCTGGGAATAATAACCACCTATTAATTTTATATCGACAATGCAAAATAACAATGCCAAAACGAAGCCGTGTAATTAATCGAACAAGCATAAAGCCAAAACACTCGCTCTGATACTAATTTGAAGGAAACAGAACTAGCCCGGGCTAAACTGAAAATCTCACTTTCGTGCAATGCATTCCAGAATCGGAGAATTTCGATCTGGCTCAAGCTGAAATTCATTTTCCCTGAATGGATCTAGGCTTATACTAGTTCAATCTATTAAAACAACACGCAAAAATTGAATCTTTAAATTAAAGTGAAAACCTTTAAAGATTATACCTTTGTAGCGTGTCCCTTGCAAATATAGAAAACCCGCGAAATTCACTAAAAAATCCTCTGGATGACTCCAACAACTCTGAGATCATGTGGACAATCAACTACGGAGTGGCTAATAGCATGATCTGGGAAAGCCAAAGAAACTCACTTCAAGAAACTCACAAATCTGAAAAATAGATTTAGCCCGGGAACTGATCCTAATCTGAAAACCCACTTTATGAATGACCTTTGCTCGTAGATCTAGACTTTGGCGAACCCGAAGGAACGTGCCAAAGGATCAACATAATAAAAGGATCAAAGCCCAAAGAAAAAATGCCCACAAAATGTGCTTCACCGGCGCCGGCCAGAAATCACGCCGGTGATCGTGCACAGCGGCGGAAGACGAGGCGAACGGCGGGTTTAGCTTGGCGAAAGGCAAACTAGTGGACTCCCGAGTTTTATAGGATCGTGGGATGAGGTCCTCAAACAAGAAAGATCACAAACCGACTTCGAATGACAAATCTCAATGAAGGAGATGAAGTTCTCTCTCTAGGCTTGACTTCCTCACTCTAAGACTAATATGCCTACAAAGGTTTCTTATGTCTTAAGTGCCTAAAATTAGCTATTTATAGGGAGCTTCATAGGAGGCCTAGTGGGCTTTTGAGTTGGGCCTTAATGTTTGACTTTTATTGAGCTCTTAGTCTTCCCTAGACTAATCAACTCCAATCGAGCCTTTCAAATTAATTTCTTAACCCACTTCGTTAATTAAATTTAATTGAACCCATAGGATTAATTAATTCAATATGAATTAATTTCTTAACCCATTTAGTCAATTAAATATTAATTAAACCTTTAAGATTAATTAATTCACTTTGTCGATTAGTCAAACGCATAATTAGTCGTACCACTAACGGACCAATTATGGAACTACCGCTCAAAAATGACTTTACATCGTGCTCACTTTATTATTCATCTATCTCCCCACATCAAAGATCTAGTACTCGTTGATTCATCAATTTACTGACAAATTAATTCATCGACTTCTTGGTATCCAAAATTAGTACCACTCGACTTTCTTATTATACCGGACATAAAGTCCACTGGCCAGATTTAGTATAATAAACCTTACGAGCTCATCTCGGGAGCATAATCAACCCGGAGAACCGGTAAATGGATTCCTTCGACTAGCAACGACACACAAAGAAGCTAAATACCGCATACCCCACTTACCGAGATTTAGGCCTCAATTGACCGCACCTTTGGCAAATCAAAGCATATGATATCTAACTCTCATGCCCGTTCCAATCTCAGGATTAAGAGATTAGAATACTATGATCGAATTAACTACGCCGATCAATACAAGTTAATTCAATCCAAACTGGTAGTGCTCAATGTGCCCCAGGCACATCCGTATGATTTAATTAGTCTAAACAAACTAATTTTCAAATCACACGATAACCTATACCGATAGTATATTCAGACTATCTCAGTTACGAGCATCTTTTTATATATCAATACTTTAACCAATAACGAGATATAATGTACTTTTTTACACCTCATTATCTAGTTCTATGATATAATGGAACAAATTTAATACTGAAACAAAATGATATGTCAACTGGGTATTAGTTTTTTATACAAGCAAATAGCTTTCTAGTATTCAAAACTAACATGTTCAACCCAGTTAGAGTTTCGGCCGTCATTTTGGATTGTGAGTCGATCTAAATGGGTTGAACATTCATGAGGAATCGAGTCATAAAATGGATTGAAAACATCATGGTACAAATCATTTTTAGGAAAAAATTAGGTTTGACTAGCAATCAAATGAGTTAATCCATTATCTTCTAAAATTTTTGGTAAAAAAGGACCAAAACTCCTAATAAAAAAAAATTAGGGAACTAAAAGTGTCCCCATAAAATTAAAAGGGACCAAAAGTGAAATTACCCCTATTATGAGAGACCAAAACTGCATTTAAGCCTTTTTAGTTTAAGGAAATAATGATATAAAATAGTGGCTCCCATTATCTTTTTGAAAAAGTAAAGGAAATTGAGGTCCATATATATTTACCTCCATTTTTTATAAACTCCTAACAATGCATGCCCGGTTCATGAAGAAAAAATAACAGTTATTATATAGTAAGGATAGAAGTAATGCAAAATTTGGTACACTTAGCTGAAAAAAAAAAGAAAAATAAAACCCCCAAAATATGGATGTCAAGCCGTGTCTACACGCTCCTCGAAAATTCAAGAAAATGAGACGCCCTAGCCCCTATTTTACATCAAACCAAATACAACGCATCAATCATATTCAATTTTTTTGGAAATCAGATAGTATGGATTTTACATCAAATTTGAACAAAACCAATGGAAAGGGTGGTTTCGAAATTCATTTTCCATTCGAAGAAGTCAAAGCGCTCGTCAACCTCTCCACTCGACCCACGACCTCCGCAGAAAAATGAAGAGAAAATGGTAACAAGAGCATGTTCTACGGTGAAATCGACCCACTTCACTTCATTTCCAAACGATTCGACATAAAAAAAACCCATGATTCTACAGTAGCAGGCGACTATAAAATTGACATCTAAAAGCAGACAACTCCACATTGTTTTTTAATAAGCAAACCAAGAAAAACCTATCTTTTTTTATTGGCAGAAGAAAAAACTTCGAGCAAAGTGTCCAAAGATTGTTAGGGTTAAGCACGTTACAAATGAAGGAGAAGGAAAAAGAATTGAAGAAGCAATGAAATGTATGTTTATAAGAAATTTTGAACTCATTTTTGGGCTTTAGGTTTAATTGATGTTGTTCTGATGTGGTCCTAATTTATATTTTGATGTAAAAAATGCAAAACAGTTGGGACAGGGAAAAATATTGATCAACGACATGGAAAAAAGAGTCCGAGGACAAAAAACGTCAGCAAGGAAGTAGATAAACAAGGAACAGAATGTATGTTTTTTCACGTGAAATGTTGTTTGTTGGTGTAAAATGATCGTACTCGTGTAAAATGCAATTTTTTGGTGTAAAATGCTCGTACTCGTGTAAAATGCTGTTTGTTGGCGTAAAATGCTTGTACTTATGTAAAATGCTATTTGTTGGTGTAAAATACTCGTACTGATGCGAAATTTTTTTTTGTTGGTGTAAAATGCTCATATTGATGTAAAATGCTGTTTGTTAGTGTAAAATGTTCGTACTTATGTGAAATTCTTTGTTGTTGGTGTAAAATGCTCGTACTGATGTGAAAATCTTTGTTTTTGGTGTAAAATGCTCACATTGATGTAAAATGCTGCTTATTTGTGTAATTCGGATAGTTGGTGTAAAATGTTCGTACTCATGTAAAATGCTGTTTGTTAGTGTAAAATGCTTGTACTGATGTGAAAATCTTTGTTGTTGGTGTAAAATGCTCGCACTGATGTAAAATGCTGCTTGTTGGTGTAATTCGGATAGTTGGTGTAAAATGCTCATACTGATGTGAAATTCTTTTCTGTTGGTGTAAAATGCTCGCACTGATGTAAATTTCTATTTGTTGGTGTAATTCGCATAGTTGGTATAAAATGCTCGTACTCATGTATAATGCGGTTTGTTGGTGTTAAATGCTGTTTGTTGGTGTTAAATGCTATTTGTTGGTGTAAAATGTTATTTGTTGGTTTAACAATAATAAGGGGTTTGTTGGTGTAAAATGTTAGTACTGATTTAAAATGCTGATTGTTGATGTAAAATTCTAGTATGATGTGCTTGCAAGTAAAATAAGAAGGTCATTGAACAAGATTCAGACGATGATTTCGAGGATAACATGACTTTACAAACATTTAAGCAACAAATGAAGGAGAAAGCTGCGGATGAAAAAAAAAGGAGCAGAAAAGGAAACAAACAAAGTTTGTTGTTGATATGTTAGAGGAGATGAGAAAGAGAAAGCATGATCATGTTGAAAAGGCAGAGAAGGAAGAAACAGAAGAAGACCAATGGGAGGAAACAAAGGGAAGAATCCAGTCCAGAACTTCCGCTACTAGAATATCATCATTGCTCAAAGAACTCAGTGACCTCCAAAAGGTGCAACTGACAAATGTGGGACCGGGCTGCCTGTTCCACATAAATTACGGGAGGTTTCCAAATTCCTTTGGACAGTACTTGATATTCAATATCAACACTCAAACAAGTGCCTTGGAGTTAAATGCAGGCTCAATTCTAATTAAAGAAGTTGATGTCGAATTGGTAATGGGATTCCCTGATGGGGAAGTACCTGTTAAGGAATACCCTGAGAAGGAGCAAAAATCATATAGCTACAAGGAAGACAAGAAGAAGTTTGAGCTAAGGCACCCAGTTCCAAAAAATAAAGCTATGATATCAGCAACAACCTTAGCAGACCACATCAAGAGCACAAGGACCCTGGCCTGGAATTCCTTCATGACTTTTTGATATTGATGGTATCAACTCTGATGCACAACAATGGAACAAACACAGTTCAATACCGATATCTGAAATCATTCAATTTGGTCGACAATATCATGAAGCTGAATTGGAGAAAATATGTGCTCGATCACTTGATGGAAAGTACAAAGGAGTGGAGAGCACATCCAAAAGGCCAATTCACGGGGCCTCTTACATTTGTTATGTTAGATTTTCGTTTTGTTACAAATTTCACATTTTACATCATGTACATCAGAGCCTGATGTAAAATGTCATTTTACATCAGATTATGGTGTAAAATGACATTTAACATCATTTGTTGATATAAACTTGCACTTTACATTAGAGTTTTTATTTTGTTTCTAACTATATTCTGATGTTTTTAGCATTATCGCAGTTATTGTACACTAATAGGATTGGGTATTCGAAGAGTGAATACTGATGCTCGCCTTATACCAACAATTTGAAATTAGCAGTAAAGTAAGCTGATAGAACTTGCAAATAGAAAAGCATTATGGGGAGTGGGCAAAATAAAATAACGCCCACAAGAGGAATATGAGGAATATGAAGTTTGTATTTAACTTGATGTCAAAATACATTACTTTTATAGCAACCTGTAATGTTTAACATTATGTTGGCAGGATGATGAAGGTGAATCATCCTCCGATGGAGGGGATGAAACAGGCAGGGATGAAATAGGCGGGGATGAATCTGGTGAGGATGAATCAGGGAAGGATGATACAGGGCAGGAATCAGTGAATGAGGTAGGGGAAGAATCAATAGAGGAGATTGGGGAGGAATCCACAGAGGAAGCTGAAACAGATCAGGCAAGTAGACATGAAAGAGATGAAGCTCAAGGGCAAAATGTCATATTGACTCTGATGTAAAAATGCTATTTTATATCAATCTATGATGTAAAATGTCATTTTACATCAAACTATTACTTTTGTATCTAACTTGATTTTGATGTTTTTGGCATCATCACAGTTGTTGGAAGATCAACAAAAATGGTTGAGGCTGCACACACTTCTGAGTGAGAAGCTCAAGTGGACATGCAAGAGAAGGCAAGTGTCCATGATGGAGAAGTTCATGTGCAAAATGAATCACAGGACGCTGCAGCAGTGATGGTTGACGCTGTAGAATATCAAATAGAGGAACTTGAAACTCGAGTTGGAGTAGAGGTAATGTTCAAATATGAAAAGTGATGTAAAATGCTATTTTACATCAAATTCTGATATAAAGTGCTATTTTACATCAAACTCTGAAGTAAAATATACTATTTTACATCAAAATATTACTTTTGTATCTAACTTGATTGATATTTTTTTCATTATCACAGTTGTTTGAGACTCCAACACAAATGGTTGAGGTTGAAGACACAACCAGGAGAGAAGCTCAAGTGGACATGCAAGAGGAGGCAAGTGTACATGAGGGAGAAGCTCATGTGCAAAATGAATCACTGGAGGCTGCAACAGTGATGGTTGAGGCTGTAGAAGATCAAATGCAAGAACCTGAATCTGGAGTTGGAGGAGAGGCCAACCCATTTGCACCAATTGCTTCAGAGATGATAATATCTGCTATAGAAGAGGGGAACCCTTCTGCGTCTAAACAACAGGATGAAGAGGTAAATCTGGTACTGATGTTAATAGTCTTTTGACATCAAAAAATGATGTAAAGTGCCTGACTATCGTATGTTAACAGGATAACATGGAATCCCTGGCGAAACTTTTAGACAACTATATTACAATGAGGACATCAACAACATTCATAGAGCACTTGGCATTAGTAAGGGCTTCAAAGAATCCAGATCTGGGGACATTAGATTCTATCCTTGATGATGTAAAAATTATGATAAATGTGCTCATGAAAGCAGTAAACAATGAGGAGGAAACTAAGGAGAAAGAGGTACGGATAGTCCATATCTACTTGATGTAAAATACTTATAATTTTGATGTAAAGTGCCCGACTATCGTATAATGTTTAGCTTATGTTTGGAGGAAAATCAAGAGGCAAATACCGAGGGGGACAAACCTGCAGAGACAGCAGAAACACCCCAAACCAGCAAAATACCAGAGGGAGAGGTATTGATGTAAAATAATGTACATTTTGATGTAAAATCTCCATATTCATGAAATTGATGTTGAATACTTATCTAATAACAATTTGCAGCCAACAGACACACCAGACACACAGTTTTTAAAAGCAATGTGCCCGGTGGCTGATGTGGTTGAAAAAAGCTTTGGGCTGACGGGCATTACAATGAATAATAGAACGACAACCACTCCATCTTTTGATCTTGGCAAGGAAGCTCGACTACAATACTCCAGCATTGCATGCAGATGAGGAAGACATTGAGTAAGTAATTTTATTATCTCCCGATTGATGTCATTTAATATTGAATATCGAATGACTTATTTGAATTCAACCTTTCAGTGTAATTATTGGAGATCCGGACAACACTGAAGAGGTAGCTGCATTTCGTCCGAATAGGGCCCATCGAAGTTGGTGAATGTGCCATTTTAAGGGCTATTTATGTAAATAGACATTTATAGTTTGATTAATCTTTTATCAGATGAGTTAATTTTCATAAATGTAATATTCTTGTGCATCTTTTAATTCATGAAAACGATCCACAAAAAAAAAACACTCCATGGATTGCTAAGATCATGAGTGATTCTTTTGAGTAGTACTCGTACGAGGATCCTTAGACCAGAAATCACTACATGGTCCTAGGTGAATTGTAGTGTGCTTTGACATACGTCTAATGGGGCCGTAACAGGTTGCTAAGTATGAGTATGATTGGGTACACTATGAGTCACGCTAAGGTATGTAGGTGAAGTGATTGGACTACAAGCCTCTTTAAAGTGAGAGATGATATCTTGGACACTTGATACTGAACTGAGAAGTGCATGGTCGTGCCCAAGAAATGATAAGTGTTATCATTTGCTTGAAGAAAATCAGTGTCACTAAGAGATCAAGTAAACGCTTAGTTAAATAAGGGTGATGGTTCCAAGCTTTATGCTAAACTGGATATCGATGTAGATGATCGTACATAGTTTGTTCGGAAGGTTGTGTTGAATCATCATTTGACCCTCCGTTCTGAATTGAATGGTTATTATGTCTTGCTAGAGACCACTAATGATTTATGGATTAATCAATGTGATTGATTTATCCATTGTCAATTTGGAATGGGCCAACAGGATTGCACAAAAGAGAGTTTGATGATACAAAATAAATATTATTGCCTGCATTAAGTATAATTGTTATACTTAGAAAAATAATATTTAATTAAATAGTTTAATTAAAAATTATTGAAAATTTTGTGGTATTAATTAAGAGTTAATTAAGAACTTAAGAAGAATTGGAATAGGCTGACAAATCAAATGACCTAATTATAAATTAAGATTCTTGACCTATCAGTCTAATCCATGGGTCACTGGGTTGATCCATGGGTTTTTGGTAAAACCCAAGTCAGTAAAGTAAATATTCTTTTAATTATTTAATTAATTAAAATATTTACTAATTATGTTTACTGACTCAGTCTTATGAATTCTATAAAGTTACGGGTACAGAGTCAGTGAAGGACAGATGTCTTCTGAAAAAAAAAAAAATTGGTTTTACCAAAATTCTTCCAAAAGAAATTTTTCTCTCTGCAGGTAAACAGCTAACACTGGTTCTGAGAGAACTCTAGTGCCTGAGAGTAGAGAACATCTCCAAGGAAGTGTTTTGGTGGTGATCGATATTTTCGGACAAACATCAATTAGGATACAGGCGCGACAACCAATTATGCTATGAGGGTAAGCATTAAATGCTTTAAACGTAGGGCTAATTAATACTAAAACACAAATCAGGCATGTTCTACTGTATAAAATTTTGTTAATCATGTCTAAGATATCCAACAGACCTGTCAAAATATCAAGAAAACTGTTGTTTCCTTACATCACCAGCTGGAGGAAAGATACACTTACGAGGGTCTCGAAAAAGGAGATTATAGTCAATGACTACGCAATGCTACCTGCAAATGCAAGCAAAGGCAGATCAAACAAGTCAGTATTCTTGGCTTAAATCTATTTTACATCAATCTATTTTACATAAGTCAATATTTTTCATAAATCTATTTTGCATCAATCTAGTTTACATCAACTGATGCATAAACATTGTGCTTTAAACACTTGGCAGCGAGCAACTTTTTGGTGAGAATGGAAATCTTACGATCGACAGGGAACAGATTTCAAGCATGATTTTGAGACAGTGGTTGGATACCGTCATCATTGATTGTTGGGCATACCACTTGAGTAGATCAAAAAATGTTACACAAAGTGAAAAACCTTCAAGATTTTTCTTCACCCTCCAATTTTTGGTACGTTAATAGTTACCCACTACTTTACATCAATTTCAATTTCTGCATGCTACGGTTTGTTCATAACCTCACTACTTTACATCTAAAAAATATTACAACTCATTGTGAGAGACGTAGGAACCGCCAAAGGAAAGGATAAATTCTGTGTACAGAGATTCTCTGAACAAATGACAACGGAGTTATGGTTCATCAAGAAAACAGAAAATACTTTTCAGTCGTCCATGGTAATGAATACCCATTTTTCATAGTTTACATCACTTTTAAGAAAACAATTGATACCTCTGTTATACATAATGTAGGTATTCTTCCCAATTCACCTAGGGAAACACTATGTCTTGGTGTGCATCAACGGCATCAAAAAACAGGTGAAATTGTAAGACAACACTGGCGGAGAACTAGGATCCTACGATGATGTTCACAAGAAAGTAGTAAGTATAATTACCATAATAATCTACATTTTACATCAATATTGATGTAAAAATGTCATTTTACATCAAAGATGATGTAAAATGTCATTCCACATAAATAATGATGTATCTAACATCATTGAATACTGCTACAGGTGGGTGAAAGATACACCTTCGTCTAAACACTATGAGAAGTGCTACCATTGGCAATAGATCTACGTCAACCTCAAATGGGAAAACCCTGACTGATTCAATTGTGGCCTTTATGTCATGAGGCACATGGAGCTTTACAATGGGTAACAAGTTTTCGACTATGATGATGACATGATTGCTGCGAAGAACAATGATGAGATTTTGAAAACTTTGAGGGTGAAGTACGTGTATAACTTGTTAATGTCGCCACACAATAAGCTCCTAGATCAACTCAAGAAAAAGATATCAGATTTTTACCATAAAAACTAGGATTCATATGTAAAATCATCTTTATTGATGTAAGACATAGTTCTATTTGTTATTGAATTTTTGTACATATCTTCATGATGCAAAGTGTTATTGATTTTTTGTACATATCTTCATGATGTAAAATCATCTTCTATGTATGATGTAAAATAACTGGAAATTTTAACATCAGAATACTTCATAATGACACTTTGCATTTTACATCAAAAAATGATGTAAAATGTCATTTGACATCAGAATTTGGTGTAAAATGCATTTCACGTGAATACGAGCATTTTACACCAACAAACAACAATTTACATCACTACGAGCATTTTACACCAACAAACAGCATTTTACACAAAATTCTGCTGTTAGATGACATTTTACATCATTTTTGAAATAAAATGTAATTTGACATCAACATTTTTTAACCGAAGCATGTAGCAGAAAAAAAAAATTAAACTCTTTACACACAAGATTATAACTATTACAAACTGATATTCCAGTCAAAATACACTGATTGAACAAAACAATTGATGAGCAAAATCACAAAAAACCATCTTACATCATAATACATAATAAATTCTCAAACCATCTTACAAAACACCATCTAAATTCCCAAGCTTTTTTGTCAAAATATCATTAACAACATTCCTAGATCCAGCACACTTATTTTTCCTTTAATATTTCAATTTGGCTTTATTCATCCGCTTCTCAACTGTACTCTTGAAACGAACATTCCAGACACCTCTTGCCCTCCTCGAAGTGGGATCTTTAATCTTCTTCGACGAAAGAATATCCAAATTCTCATCCACAATATCAGTTTTGGTAGCAAGTGTATCCTTAGCTTTCACATAGTACTCATCCAAAATACCACGACCAACTCACTGGTATGAGATAAATTAATCAAATCCATATACCTTCTACTAGCATCCGCCATCCACAAATATGGTGAAAATTTTGAAGAACAAATCGACTCTTGGAAGCATTTAACTTTCCATTATGGGAAACTGAAGCAACTTTTGTCTACCTATCCAAGATATAAATTTGTGAAATTTTTTGCAACGAGGTAAAAAAAAGAAGATTATAATATTTTACATCAGTTTTTACTATTTTACATCATTGACATCAGAAAAGAAAATATACCGTAAAATTGTTCTAAAAAAGGACACAAAGACAATGAGAACATAGAATACCAACTTGAGAAAGCTTTTTGCAAGTACACTTGAAAGAATAATCAATGTCATCATCAATAACAACAAGACGGAATGTGTAATCATTCTCATCTTCTTCTGGAATCCAAAGTTCAAACACATATACACCATTTGATTGGAACTTCTGTTCCATCTTCAATTCCAGCATATTAAGATATTGCTTATCAAAATATGTGTACACTTCACGGGCATGCTTCGACATTAGAGAATGTTTAACAGTCACATCAATATTACCATAGAAGCACCTATGGTCTTCACAAGCAGTTTTGTATCGCCAATCAAGAACAACATCGACAAATTGATGGTAAAACTCATATAATATTAAAGTGTTAGACAATCCTTGAGAAATAGATTGATTTTTACTTTCACTCTCTGAGAAGATAATGTTCCCCTAGAAAAATAATCCTTACCGAAAGCAGGGCACCAATTCTCTCTTGAATCGTAAGTTTTTTTCAACCACTCATTGTCTTGGAAGCCATATTTTTGTTCCATCCTAAAATCACATAATACATGTTCAACACGGTTCTGACAAACAAATGATATAAAATGTCATTTTACATCGATCACTGATGTAAAATAGTTTATGTAAAAATGTAATTTTACATCAGCAATCGATGTAAAATGACATTTTACATCAAAAAACATAACATATATTCAACATACATCATTTTACAATCAAAACATGCGATTTTACATCAAAAGCAACAAAAAAAACTACAGTAACGTAAACTTACCTCTTCCAGTGGAAATAAATTCATCCACGGTGTTCACTTTGGCAAGCAATCTATAAAAAAACTCAAAGAAACCTGGCCGCTGTCTGAGAAAATCAATTTTGCTCTCAGAGTTTTTAATGATATGCCAAATGCAAAGAATATGACATGAACGAACAAATATCTCTTGAATCCCCTTTCCTATGGAGGCTGTTTGATCAGTCATTACAGTTATAGAATGCTTATTATCCATTGACCTCAAGAATGCAGAAAACAACCAAACAAATGATTCAAATTTCCTGTCCCTCAAAAAACCAATTCCAAACATGACATTCTTCCTGTGGTTGTCCAATCTGATATGTAGACCGCATATCAAATCATATTTATTAGTACGATATGTGGTATCATGGATTAATAAATCACCAAGAAAATTGCAATCAGTCTTTATTTGACTATCTCTCCAAAAAAAAATTTTCAGAGAATACTCATTATCCAATTCGAAATCAAAGAAAAAACATTCCTCGTGAGAAGCCTTGTATTTCAATATCTCTATCAAAGCATTCAAATCACTGCTATCAATAGATCTTCTTTTTTTAGTTTCCAACTCGTTGTATACATCCCTTACTGTAAAACCAACTTTTGATCGACCACCGGCCTACATAATATTCATTGGTTTAACATAAAAAAAATATATTTAACATCAGAATTCTTCATAATGTAAAATATTTTTTACATCAAAATTGATGTAAAATGTCATTTTACATCAACAATGATGTCAAATGACATTTTACATCATTTTAAATCAGATTTGATGTAAAATGTCATTTTACACCAAAATTCTTGGATCTATGCATGAATAAGAGAAAAACTGACATCTTTATACAAAAGTTTATAACTATCACAAACTGATATTCCAGCAGATTTCATTGTATGAAAAAAATCAATAGATGCTTTCGACAGCTTCCTGTGAGAACGTAACAAATGTCTTTTATTCTCCGGACACATAAGGTGATTACGTTTTTGGAAATGCTTTGTCACGACCCATAAACCATCTTCATACCTCATTTTAATTTTAGCAGAAGCCAAACAATCACAATGACTATCAATCTTTGTGTACATTTGATCGATCTTACAATTCTCCTTCTTCTTACCATTTTTACAGTAAACAATTCTCTTCTAATACCTTGTTCCATCACTTTTCTTTCTATCTTTCTCTAAACGAACACCAAAACCAAGATCCCAAGCATAAGAATTATAAAGTTCATATGTTTGCTCCTCACTCTCGGCAGTTCTATAAACAAGAGAAGTCATTGTTTCATCATCGCCTGGTTTCGAATTTGAAACAAATAAAGAAGAAAGAATTTTACATCAAATGAATATTCATTAAAGAACTAAAAATATATGAGAAACACTAACCTACCATAACATATTACTTCTACGGTAGAACGATTTCAGCCAGTTTTACAATGACCTAAAACATTTCCTTCAATGAAATGCACTATTTCCCCCATAGCGAGTATATCAAAATCAGTGGACAATAAAGAACAATTTATGTAAAATCGCAATTTTACATCAATATAACTCGATTTTACATCAACAATCGTGAAGCCAACACTGAAGCAAAACAAGATAACAATGCAGGGATACGAATTTTGAAACTCGATGAAGATGAAGATGATGATATATCCAAATTTTGAACCTCGATTAGCAGTTCCCGTCATCATTAATTGTCCGGTGTACAAAAAAACGTACCACTACAGCATGGTTTTGAGGCTCAAAAATTTCGCTCATGTCTTGTCGATGGAAGGTGAAGACACCATGGTGTTATGTAAGCTCGAAATAACACGCGTGAGGCCTTCTCTACCGCTCGGGACCCGGCGCATTTAATGCGCCTGAAATGAGACATTCTCTGGAAAACCCAATTTTTTACCCATTTTCTAGCCATTATCCGGGTTTTTTAATTAAAAATGGCTAAGTGTAAAATCAGCCTCTTAATCATATCCCTATTATATAATTTACCAAAAAAAAAAAAAAACCCACCCACACTCATAAACTAAGGGTGTTATTATATACAGTCAACTTTTTACTTGTTACAGTCCACTTTAAAACTTTTTTATCCTTCACATATTTTCTATTTATGAAAACAATATAAGAATAATTTTTTTGTTTGAATATTGTAATTTCAAACTAATGACGTTACCCATTACATCAATATAAATTTATCTCACCATAATTTCTGATGAGCTTATATTTCTTAATACTATTTGGTGCGAATTTGGCTTGATTTAGATGTTTAGTGAAGTCTAATGGACTGTTTTGACAAATGTAGGGAGAAAGATTAATTTTGAGCAGGAATGGCAATTTTGGGCCGTAGCTTGAGGGAAAAAATGGGCTGAAGGATGTTGGGTTATGTTTTTGGAGCAGGGCAGCAATTTTGGGAGGATGCAAGTTTGGAGTCATATTTTTCTGGTGGGCCACGACTGGAGAGTGGACTTTGTCTTTAGTGTGGGAAGATTGCAGTTTTATTAGGTTTTTGGCAAGATATTTTGAGGGGTGGACTTCGGGAGTGAAAAAAGAGAGATTTTTGAGTATTAGGAGGCAGAAGCCTTTTTGACTTGGGTCCTTGCTTTTGGCCACGTTTTGGAGACAACAACTGGGATTTTCTTTGGCAAAAATTTTGGAACGGAAGTGGAGGGCCAGCACAAGGGGACGACTTCTTGCTTAGGTGGCACAACCTGTGTGCGGCTTCGATTACATAGTACTTTGCTTATTTGTTAATTAATTCCAATTGTAGTTTAATTATGTCGCACAATTTATTTGTTAATTTTAGTTTAATTATGAGTAGCTAAATTTTCTAGTCTAGCCAAGGGAATTAAAACCCCTCGATGTTACTTTAATCGTGAGATCGAATTGGTGTTCATATTAATTGATTACTGGTTTTCATATTTATTCTTGTGCAATTTTTGAGGATTATTTAGCACTGTTTGTATAGCTGGTAGCATACAGGCTTTCCTAGGTAATCCAATCCACTAGAATATACGAGGTTCGGTATTTCCTAGAGTCAATGAAACTAATCACGTGGTACGTAATTAGTGAGTTGAAAAGAATAAATAATCAATTGCAATTAAGCTAATTGGGTTAATTGTAGTTGAACTGGGTCCTTGACTATCGTGATCTAGGTTCTAGGAGGTTCTAGAATTGATCATCGATTATAGATGCAATTAACGGAGGTTTCTTAATTGCTAGCTTAAACTAATAGAACTGAATTGATAGGAGGTTCCAACAATGAAAACCGGTGTAACCAGTAGTTAGTTAATACATTTTTGCATCAGTGATCGATTAGTGCATCGAGATGTTCCAGTTCCCTTGACTAGATATTTTTCCAAATTTGATTTTACAATTTGTTTAATTTTTATCTTTAATTTAATTTGATTTTCGTTAGTTAGTTTAATTAAAAACAAACCCCCCCCCCAATTTTGGTTACGCACTTTTGACTAAATTTATTTCACTCTGGTGCTCCCTGTGGATACGATCCTACTCACATTATACTATTTTTAATAGATTCTAAAGTAGGTTTTTTTTATTGGTCTGACAACCCATCAAATTTTGGCGCCGTTGCCTGGGAGCACGGTGTAGTGTTTTATTTTTGGTTAAAAGTTTTGGTTTTATTTGTTCCTTTTTATGGTTCGCTCTTCTCGTACAGGCAAACTAGTATTTAACCCAGAGATAGAAAAGACTGCAAAGACGAACACAAAAGAGAAGAAACAACGAGAACAATTGGCTGAGTCAGCATCTGCATCTTAACCAGTTCACAAAAAAGAAATTGAAGTTTATGAAGAAGAAGAGCAGTTAATCGCAACACCAATGGCTGACAGGACTCTCAGGGAGTTGGCAACTCCTGATGAAAATCAACAATCTCTTTGCATTACTTTTCCTGATGATACTCCTAGGTTTGAGTTGAAGTCTAGTGCTATACACTTACTGACTAAGTTTCGTGGTTTGACAGGTGAGGACCCCCACAAGCACTTGATGGAGTTCCACATTGTATCGGCAGTGAGTTACCAAGGAGTTACAGAGGAGCAGGTCAAGCTCAAGGCGTTTCCATTTTCCTTGGAAGATAAGGCAAAACACTTGCTCTTTGGGCTACCAGCAGGATCCATTACCACATGGAACGAGCTGAAGAAAAGGTTTTTGGAGAAATTCTTCCCAGCCTCTCGAGCTTCTAATATCAGAAAGGATATCTGAGGTGTCAAACAAACAACTGGTGAAAGCTTGCATGAGTACTGGGAACGGTTCAGCGATTTGTGCAGAAGTTGTCCCTAACACCAGATTCCCGAGCAATTCCTGATTCAGTATTTCTATGAGGGCCTATCTGAGTTGGACAGAGACAAGATCGATTCTGCCAGTGGAGGAGCATTGATGAATAAGACTCCTACAGAGGCAATGAGGCTAATCTCTGTGATGGCTGAGACTTTCCAGCAATTTCATAGGCGAGCAGACATGCCCACCAGACGAGTTAACGAGCTGAGTATCTCTAACATGGAAAATAAGATTGAACAATTGACTGATTTGGTACGCCAACTTACTGCGGGGCAGTTGCAGGCAGTGAAGGTCTGCGGAATTTTTGCAATGCAAGGACATGCCTCTGATGACTGTCCAACAATGCAAGAAGGAGAGCAAGTGAATATTGTGGGTGGATTCCAGGCCCCACCCCAGAGAAGATATGACCCCTATTCTAATACCTACAACCCAGGGTGGATGAATCATCCCAATTTCAGCTACAAGCAGCCTGGTTTTCAACCTCAACCTCAGCAATCCAGTTTCCAACCCTCGGTTAGGAACCCAGTACCTCCACCAGTAGAGGCTTCAGGTTCGTCAGTCGAATTAATGATTAGAGGATTGATAGTTGTGGTGCAGGGTCTTGTTGAGAGGGAACAAGCAAGAGAGCAGCAGTCACAAGCTGTAATTAAAAACTTGGAGAAACAAATCTCTCAGCTAGCCACTCAAGTTAATCAGAGAGACTGAGCCCAAGGGAAGCTTCCTTCTCAACCAGGTAGTTCAACAGAAAATGTGAGTGTCATGACCTTGAGGAGTGAGAGAGAATTGCAAGAACCAAAAGGTCCAACTGTTGAAGTTTAAGAACCTTCTCAGAAGTCAGAAAAGGAAGAGGAAGTGGAAGAGTTGCCAGAGAAAGAGGTGACTCCTAAATTTATTGTAAGAAAAACTGAGAGTGTGATTCCACCCCCTTTTCCTAGCAGGTTAGTCCAAGTGAGAAAGGATTACAGTGACGATGAGGTGCTTGAAGTATTTCGCAAAGTGGAAATCAACATACCATTGATGGAGGCCATTGCACATATTCCAAGGTATGAAAAATTTTTAAAGTCGTTGCTGACCAAGAAGAGAAGACCTGAAGGTAAGGTCTATGGGAACGAGAATGTGTCATCGGTTCTTCAGCGTAAGTTACCTCAGAATGTACTGATCTAGGAATTTTTGCCATATATTGTGTTATTGGGTCACGTGTTATAAAAGTAGCTATGCTAGATTTAGGAGCTTCAATTAACGTGATGTCTTTGTCTTTGTTTAACAAGTTGAAAATTGGGGCTCTTAAAAATACAAATGTGATTATCCAGTTAGCTAATAGGTCGATGATTTATCCAGAGGGGGTAGTCGAGGATGTATTAGTTAAATGTGATAAGTTGATATTTCCTGCTGATTTTTACATTCTTGATATGAATGATGAACATGTGACGAATTCTGATATTCTTTACTGGCTAGGTCATTTATGAAAACGGCTAAGACAAAGATAGATGTAGATGCTGGTGTATTTACTTTTGAATTCGATGGTGAAAAAGTAAAGTTTAATATGTATGAAGCTATGAAGTACCCACCAGACTTTGAGTATTTTGTAAATGTTAGCCTAGTAGACTCTATTGTGCAGGAAGAGATTGAGTTTAATCTAATGCTGGATGAGCTGAATTTTGTTTTACAGCATAGTGTGCAGGAAATTGACGCTCGCAGCAATGTGAGTGAAGCGGTCATTGAGGCAGTCTTGGCATTCCATGCTAGTCCAGAATTGCCACCAAGGTTGGCTAACCAATTTTTAGGATTACCAGTTAATTCTGAAAAAAATCTGCCTTCTGTGGTGCAAGCACCTAAACTTGAATTGAAGACACTGCCGAATCACCTCAAGTATGTCTACTTGGGCGAGTTGGAGACTTTGCCCATGATCATCTCCAAAGAGTTGACGGACTTGCAAGAGGAGAAGCTACTAAGAGTGTTGAGGGAGTATAGAACTGCAATTGGATAGACACTGGCCGATATCAAAGGAATCAGTCATTCTATCTGCATGCACAAGATTTTGTTGGAGGCAGATTCCAAGCCAGTTAGGGAAGCCCAGAGGAAGCTGAATCCTGCCATGAAAGAGGTAGTAATGAAAGAGATTATTAAGCTCCTCGATGCAGGCATAATTTATGCTATTCCGGATAGTAAGTGGGTTAGCCCGGTATATGTAGTGCCTAAGAAATCCGATTTTAGTTAGTTAAAAATGAAGATAATGAGTTGGTTCACATGAGATTGCAGACAAGTTGGCTTATGTGCATTGATTTCCACAAGCTAAATGCAACCATGAGGAAGGACCACTTCCCGCTCCCTTTCATTGATTAGATGTTGGAGCGGTTGGCAGGTAAAGATTTTTTCTGCTTCTTAGATGGGTACTCTGGTTACTACCAAATAGTGGTAGCTCCAGAGGACCAAGATAAGACCACTTTTACTTGCCCATTTGGTACTTTTGTTTATCGCCGTATGCCTTTTGGTCTGTGTAATGCACCTGGGACTTTTTAGAGATGCATGATGAGCATATTTTCTGATTTTCTTGAAAAATGCATTGAGATATTTATGGATGATTTTACGGTGTACGGTGAGTCCTTTGATCATTATCTTGACAGTTTAGCCATGGTACTGTAGAGATGCATTGAAAAAGATTTAGTGTTGAACTATGAGAAATGCCACTTTATGGTTAGAGAGGGCATTGTATTAGGCCATGTCGTGTCTTCTAGGGGAATAGAGGTGGATAAGGTGAAGGTCGATTTAATTGCTAACTTACCTTATCCTACTAATGTCTGAGAAATTCAGAGTTTCCTTGGTCATGCAGGTTTCTACCGGCGATTTATCAAGGGCTTCTCTAAGATCACTCAACCCCTATCGAGGCTCTTACAACATGACGTGCCATTTGAGTTTGGTGAGGAGTGCAGAAGTGCATTTAAGAAGTTGAAGGAGTTACTCACATCTACTCCTATCATCCAGCCCCCAAATTGGGAATTACCATTCGAGCTCATATGTGACGCGAGTCAATATGCTGTGGAAGCAGTGCTTGGACAGAAGAATGGAAGACAAAGCCATGTCATTTACTATGCCTCCAAGACACTTGACGCGGCGCAATGCAACTACACAACAACAGAAAAAAGAACTTTTAGCAATAGTGTTTGCCATTGAAATGTTCCGTTCTTATTTGCTAGGTTCTAAGGTTGTTGTTTATTCTGATCATGCAGCTCCTGTTGGCAAAGAAGGATTCAAAGCCACGACTCATAAGATGGATTCTCCTGTTGTAAGAATTTGATTGGGAGATCAAGGATAGGAAATGTGCGGATAATTCTATTGTTTATCATCTTAGCAGGCTGGTTCGCGAAGAGGATTCTAGGCATATCTCAGAGGTGTTTCCAGAAGAGAAGTTGTGGGCAGTGCAAGGTCACGAGCCATGGTATGCAGACATAGTTAACTATCTGACAAGCGGTAAGTTTCCTCCCAGCATGAATATTTATAAGAAAAATAAATTGAAGTCTCAATTTAGACACTATGTTTGGGATGAACCTTATCTGCGGAAAATATGTTCTGATCAAGTAATTATGAGATGTGTTGCTAATCATGAAATTCAGTCCATACTTGAATTATGTCATTCTCATGCTTGTGGTGGTCACTTTGGTCCAAAGCGTACTGTTAGGAAAGTTCTAGACTGTGGTTTTTATTGGAATTCTTTATTTAAGGATGCATATGATTACTGTAAAAAATGTGATAGGTGTCAGAGGGTAGGCAATTTATCTTCTAGGAATGAGATGCCTCAAGTACCTATGTTGTTTTGTGAGATTTTAGATGTATAGGGGATGGATTTTATGGGTCCATTTCCAAGCTCTTGTGGGAAATTGTACATTTTGCTTGCTATTGATTATGTCTCGAAATGGGTAGAAGCAAAGGCTACTCAGACTAATGAAGCTAAAGTTATTACAGGGTTTCTTAAATCTAACATCTTTAGTAGGTTTGGCGTGCCCAAGGTTATAATAAGTGACCAAGGAACGCATTTCTGCAATCGCCAAGTTGAGGCATTAATGAAGCGCTATGGAGTTCATCATCAAATTTCCACTGCGTATCACCCTCAGACCAATGGCCAAGCTGAGATTTCAGACAGAGAGATTAAAAGCATCTTGGAGAAGACGGTGAATCCAGGCCATAAGGATTGGAGCCTAAGGTTAAAGGATGCATTATGGGCTTACCACACGGCATACAAGACTCCCATTGGCATGTCACCTTACAGGTTAGTTTTTGGGAAATTGTGTCATTTACCTGTTGAGTTAGAGCATCGTGCTTTGTGGGCAGTGAAGCAATTCAATATGGATGCTCAAGAAGTGGGACTAGAGCAAAAATTGCAGTTGCAAGAATTAGAGGAAATTCGCTTAGAGGCGTATGGTAATTCCCAAGGAAAGAACCAAGCTCGCTCATGACAAGCTTTTGAGGAGGAAGGAATTTGTGGTAGGACAAAAGGTACTTCTGTTCGACTCAAAGCTAAAGTTTATGCCTGGTAAGCTTAAGTCAAGATGGACTGGACCATATAATGTGGTAAGTATTTCTCCATATGGGATGATTAGAATTCAATGCTTAAAATATGGAAAAGTGTTGCATGTTAATGGGCATAGGCTTAAGCCGTTTCTTGAATATAGAACCAATGAGGCCGTAGAGATGATCATGTTAGTTCACCCAATTTATGTAGATTAATTGAGGAAAAGTGAGTCTAGCCAAAGACGTTAAAGAAATGCGCTTATGGGAGGCAACCCAAATTTTTTCTAAGTTTTTTTTTTTTAAGTAGGTTTAGTTTTTTAATTGTATTTTTAAGTGATTTTTAGCTGAGAATTTCGAGGGGAATTAAAGGTTTAGCCAGAATACAATTTTTCCTCTGACATGCCCAGGTCAAGGTTCGCATATTTTTTGGATTTTCAGAAGGTCTGGACAGAATACAATTTTTCCTCTGACATGCCTAGGTCAAGGTTCGCATGTTTTCTTGGATTTTCTGAAGGTTTGGGTAGAATAGAATTCTTCCTCTGACATGCCCAGGTGAGTTTTCCTTTGATTTTTAAGGGATGGGGGCAGAATACAATTTTTCCTCTAACATGCCCAGGTCAGTGCCTTTGATTTTCCCACGGTTTTATTTGCTTTTCTTTGGAATTTTTAAGCTATTGGGCAGATTACAATCTTCCCTCTGACATGCCCATGTCAGTTATATTTAAAAAACGAAAAAAATTCTTTCCCTTTCCATTTTTAATTAGGGTTCCTAATTTCTTTTGGTTTTCATCTTTCTCTTCAGCTAGCGGCCCCCGATTTTTTTTTCCCCCAACCAAATCACTGCCAACATCCTTCATCATCTTTGCCACCATCCTTCAACATTCGGTCACTGCACGTCTTCCACCAGGAACAGTGACCACTCCGCCCTCTTCACCTTCGACATTTGGCCGGCGTTGGAGCAAACCAGCGATGCCCGACCATTCCCCCCTTCGACCATACGTTCTTCGCGGGGGGCCGACTTTGGTTCTATCGAGGATATTCTCATCACAATCTTCCGGTCAGTCGAAGGCTTGCTTCTTATTTCGGTCGTTTATCACCGACTTCACTCACCCAAGGCGTCCCTCAATTTTTTTGGCGAGGTCGCTATCACACCGCAGTTCTGAGTTATTCCGCCGCTCTGCCTTGGCCGTGTTGGTTGGACTTTGATTCAGTGTATGCTTCTGCGTCCTGTGCTACACACCCTGTTCATCCGCCTCAGCCCAGCCGTTCTTTCGCCCATGTTACGCACGTCTTCTGCCGGCATAGCAGACCGCATTCCGAATCGGCGGTTTCTTTTGGTTGGTCTTTTCTTTTTGGTACTGTCCGCTACCTGTAAGTCGCCCAGCTGTTTCGGCCATTCATGGGAATCGATTTCTTTCACACTTAGCCGTCTTCATCTTTACGGTTCGTTCTGCTTTTGGTTCCCGATCATTCCAATACGGGCGCCACCGCACTCAGTTTAGCTATTCCCGTTAGTACGGACACACCAACCGCTGTTCAAATTTGATTGCCACTATGGTGCGCAAGAAAGCTATACCAACAATAGCTTTGCGGGATGAAACTAGTTCTTCAGAAGAAGAGGCACCCTCTTCACCCCTGCCCGTTGCTCTACAGCGTCCCAAGCGGCAAAAGACCCAACCGGAATCCAGCGAAGCAGCAGCGGTCATCACACGCCCTTTGCGCACATGTGGGCTTAAAACCACCAATTCCTCCACCATAGAGAAGCTTCTCTTCACCTTACTAACTTTTATTTTATTTTTTATTTATTTTTATTATGTCTTGGTGGTGTTTATTTTTGTGATCCTTTTTATGCCTTTTTTTTTTTTTTTTTTTTTGCATTGGGGACAATTTAGAGTTTTAGGTGTGGGGGGGTTGTTTTGTATATTATTGTTTTGGGGATGGTTTGTGTTTCATTGTGTTTAGAGTCCAGGTGTGGGGGAGATGTAAATGTTATGCGTTTTGTGTTGGAAAATTGATATGCAATGTGTGATTTGGTGAGGTAAGGATGAAATGTAGGGAATATTAGTAGTATTGTGTGTTGGGTGGCTATAATTGTTCCTTGTGATAATTCAGATGATGATACTTGTGTGAGTGGCACCCAAAAAGCTAGAAATAGTGAGATTTTGGGCCTTAATGAGCAACAATTCTTTCCTGTGCTCAATTTGTTTTCTTTAGAGTGTTTCACACATAGTTTGCATATTCTAGAACTTGTTTGGTTATGCATATTACCATTGCTTGTGAATTTGAACTACAAAAAGGATAAAGGCAATAGGATAACCAAATTTGGCTTGCTAAAAAAATCTAACCTTTAATGCTTACCCTTAGTTAACCTTTTTGAAGCTTGGACTTGATTCTTTGATTTTAAGCCACTAAATTAAACCTAGGCCTGTGTTTAGCTTGTTCTTTCCACCTAGTTATTGAAAGAAGTACATACTTGGTTGTTAACTTGGGTTTGTGGTTTGAAGGCGGACATTGTAAGGCAATAGTAACTCATTAAGGATAAGTCGTGCACTGACCAAAGCTGTTGAAAAAAAAAGAAAAATAAAGAAAAAAAGAAAATGAAAAAAAAAAGAGAAAAGATGACAAGAAAGAAAAGGAGCCAATAAAAACAAATTCAAATGAATTTGTGTGGCTAAGAAAAAAAGGAGAAAAAAAAAAAAAGGATTGTGGAAAGAGCCAAGTTTGGAATCCTTTGTGGGTTACTAGTGTCTTGCATGGGTTATCCTCGGTAAGATGGTTGATGGTTAACAATTAAGTGTGTTCTTTCTTTCATGACTTTAGCCTTTGTTTGATCCTTGTTATCCTACCTTGTCCTGGGCCTTATTCTAATCCTTAACGAAGACCTTTTAATTTGTACTTTGATTCATTTGAATGATAGTAATGTGATAATTTTGCAAGCATATGGTAAGAACAATGCTATGTGGTGAACTTGAGTGATTACGTCCTTTAAAACCTTTGAGTGCATGAGTGAATTACTTGAGAGGTGGGTGCCATTCGTGCTTGTTATTTGAGTTTAGAGAGTTATGAGGAATGGGTATAGTCGTTACAAATGCATGATACTATGAAAGTTTCTTATATGGATTGCGAGTCTTGCTTGATCGAATGTTGCATATTGAGGTCAAGTTTCCGTTGTTGCTTGTGTTTGTTTTATTGTCAAGTTTTGAGTCATGCTTGGGGACAAGCATTGTCTAGGTGTGGGGGATTTGATGAGCTTATATTTCTTAATACTATTTGGTGCGAATTTGGCTTGATTTAGATGCTTAGTGAAGTCTAATGGGCTGTTTTGACACATGTAGGGAGAAAGATTAATTTTGTGGAGGAATGGCAATTTTGGGCCGCAGCTTGAGGGAAAAAATGGGCTGAAGGATGTTGGGTTATGTTTTTGGAGCAGGGCAGCAATTTTGGGAGGACGCAAGTTTGGAGTCATATTTATCTGGTGGGCCACGACTGGAGAGTGGACTTTGTCTTTAGTGTGGGAAGACTGCAGTTTTATTAGGTTTTTGGCAAGATATTTTGAGGGGTGGACTTCGGGAGTGAAAAAAGAGAGATTTTTGAGTATTAGGAGGCAGAAGCCTTTTTGACTTGGGTCCTTGCTTTTGGCCACGTTCTGGAGACAACAACTGGGATTTTCTTTGGCAACAATTTTGGAACGAAAGTGGAGGGCCAGCACAAGGGGACGACTTCTTGCTTAGGTGGCACAACCTGTGTGCGGCTTCGATTACATAGTACTTTGCTTATTTGTTAATTAATTCCAATTGTAGTTTAATTATGTCACACAATTTATTTGTTAATTTTAGTTTAATTATGAGTAGCTAAATTTTCTAGTCTAGCCAAGGGAATCAAAACCCCTCGATGTTACTTTAATCGTGAGATCAAATTGGTGTTCATATTAATTGATTACTGATTTTCTTATTTATTCTTGTGCACTTTTTGAGGATTATTTGGCACTGTTTGTATAGCTGGTAGCATACAGGCTTTCCTAGGTAATCCAATCCACTAGAATATACGAGGTTCGGTATTTCCTAGAGTCAATGAAACTAATCACGTGGTACGTAATTAGTGAGTTGAAAAGAATAAATAATCAATTGCAATTAAGCTAATTGGGTTAATTGTAGTTGAACTGGGTCCTTGACTATCGTGATCTAGGTTCTAGGAGGTTCCAGAATTGATCATCGATTATAGACGCAATTAACGGATGTTCCTTAATTGCTGGCTTAAACTAATATGACTGAATTGTTAGGAGGTTCCAACAATGAGAACCGGTGTAACCAGTAGTTAGTTAATACATTTTTGCATCAAGGATCGATTAGTGCATCGAGGTGGTTCAATTCCCTTGACTAGATATTTTTCCAAATTTGATTTTACAAGTTGTTTAATTTCTGTCTTTAATTTAATTTGATTTTCTTTAGTTAGTTTAATTAAAAACAAACCCCCCCCCCCAAATTTTGGTTACGCACTTTTGACTAAATTTATTTCACTCTGGTGCTCCCTGTGGATATGACCCTACTCACATTATACTATTTTTAATAGATTATAAAGTAGATTTATTTTTTATTGGTCTGACAACCCATCAATTTCTAATATCCACACTACTCGCATAAACTTGTGAATGCAGAAACTTGTAAAAACAGATTAAATGGTAAGTTTTCATACCTTATAACTTTTTTTATTTTAAAATTTGTTGATAAAATAAATTCTTTTTTCCTAATAATGAAAAGCAAGAAATTGGCATACAATATGGGAGCATACGCAAAAAAAAAAAAAGTTGTGTCCAAACATATGTATGTGCATAATCTCAACCTTTTTGCGCACGTGCCTAGGTTCGCGCCCAATTGTCTTGCGCACGAACCTAAGTCCGTCCCAGAAAAAGTACACATGAACATAGATTCGTGCGTAACACTTTTGCGCATTGCAAGCCGTTGTGCGCAAATCCATTGCGTACAGCCGCAGACCCTACGCAAAAGTATTGTGTACAGACATAGGTTTGTGCAAAAGCATTGTGCACGGCCGTAAACCCTGCACAAAAGTGTTGTGCACGGACCTAGGTTCTCCGGCCCCGTCCCTATTTTTTTACTTTCCACCAGTCACACTAGGCGTATGAAACCACGCTTATTTTTTAATCCTCTCATCTACACATCGGTCCCTCTCTCCTCCTCCCTCCCACTGTTTCAGTCCATCTCTTCCATCACCGCCAACGAAATCCGCTAAGAAAGAAGTTTCACATATCAAAATATTGGGCACCAAAGACTGTTCTTCCTCTGATTTTTTTCTGGGTTTGATTATTGGTCAACATAGAATGTTATATGTGAACGCCATGTGTACACACATCCTAAAATGAGATTTGCAAATACATATGTTCTCAATAACCTATGAAGATGGTCACCCATCTTCAAGATTGAGAAAGACTCGTTGAATCTTAGTTACAGAAACGTCTAAAAAGATGTCATAGCTTCAATCTACAGAGAAGAACCAGCCAAGAAACTCTTACTGCTTGTTGAACACTACTAAGTGACTTTTTTCTCCCTCAATCCTCTTAATAATAAATACAGTAAGAAACAGAGAATTTGAGAAATAATTAATCTTGGGGTACTATGTGGGATTATAAATTAAAAATATTCATTATCTTTATCGCGGGCTTACAACGTAATAATGATAATGATGACGCATTGTTCTTGTTGTTTGCATGCGCAAACTTCTGGTTCCAACTCTCTCCAAAGTCCAAATTGAAAGTGTGAATACCTTTTTTATTCTTATTTGGGGTGTTATTTGTCCATAACATTGGTAAGGTTTGGAAAACCACGGCTGATCCTAAAAAGACTAAAAAGATGTATACTTATATACGAAGGAGATTGTCAGAGTAATCAGAGGTTGCATTAAAATCGTTACATGTAGGAAGAAATTACCCAGAGCTTCGATCAACGGTAACGATTCCGTCTTTCATCAGCTTCCCTATATAAGAATCAATTTTTTGTTTGGATATTGTAATTTCAAACTAATAATATGTTACCCATTACATCAATATAAATTTATCTCACCATAATTCCTAATATCCACACTACTCGCATAAACTTGTAAATGCATAAACTTGTCAAAACAGATTAAATGGTAAGTTTTCATAATTTATAACTTTTTATATTAAAATTTGTTCAATTTTTTTTCCTAATAATGAAATGCAAGAAATTTGCATGCAACATGGGAGCATACACAAAAAAAATTTGTGTCAAAACATATGTATGTGTGCAATCTCAACCTTTTTGCGCACGGATCTAGGTTCGTGCACAATTGTCTTATGCACGAACCTAAGTCTATTCGCATAAAAGTTACACACGAACTTAGGTTCATGCCCAACACGTTTGTGCACGGCAGGTCGCTGTGCGCAAATCCATTGTGCACGGCTGTAGTCCCTTTGCAAAAGTGTTGTGCACAGACATAGGTTTGTGTGCAAGTGCGCAAAAGTGTGGTGCACGGCTATAGACCCTGCACAAAAGTGTTGCGCACAGACCTGGGTTCATGCGCAAGACAATTGTGCATGAACCTAGGTCAATGCGCAACACTTTTGTGCAAGGTCTATGGCTATGCGCAATTAATTTGTGCAAAGTCGTCTTCCGTGCGCAAAAGTGTTGTCAACGAACGTAGGTTCATGCGTGTTACGACTTAATTGTAACATAATTAGGTCATGATTGTATCATTGTACATATTTAGTTTACAATAGAATATTCTGAGTATCACTAAATTAGGTAGGAGATGTATATATTCAATTTGTACTATAAGTTTAGCTAATTTTCCTTAAAGAAATCAACATGAATACAGTTTAAAGTATTCCATTCTTGTTCATGGTATCAAAGCAATGATCTTTCAGGTGTAACAATTGATCATGGATAAAGGAAATAATAGCTCGAGCAAATCTACTAGTGTCACTAAAGAATTGGTGAAATCAAAAATCATTTCACCTTTTGAAACTATTAGGTATCCCGACTGGTGATGTCCGCAATCTCTATCCAACAGTAGTCACGATGGTAGAAAAATTTTTGGAGTCACCAGAAATATTCTGAGTATCGCTGGATATGGCAGAGGAAGCACCGGTATTGGCAGCAGAGGACCGAGTTTTGGCATCGCTGGTACTGGAATCAGTCGCAACGCTATGCCATCGGTTAGAAGAGTATGACGCACTGGAGGTTCACTGGGTTGTGGGGCGTAGACGAGGTAGGAGAGGTGGTGTCAATCCTCTCTCATCATTTAATGCATCAGCCAATCAATCCTCTCTCACCAACATTAATGTTGCAATCAATCAGCATTATTCTTTCAGCCAATCAATCATCTCTCACCAGTTTTAATGTTGCCAATCAATCAGTATTTAATGTTGTGGGTCCCACTAGTGGATTTAACACTCCAGCTTTTAATGCCCATGTAGATGGTCAAAACTTCTCAGATGATTATTCATGTGCAACATGGTTATATCTTATTCATGACAAAATAGAAGTATCAGTATGTTTGTTTTATTTTTTTGCTATGGTCACCAGAAAATTTGGAAAATTGGTTAAAACCATTCATAGTGATAATGGAATGGAATTTATGGCTCTAAGTTGCTATTTTGCTGAGAATGGTATTATACATAAGACCTCATGCATTGGCACCCTACAGCAAAATGGACGTGCTGAATGCAAACACCAACATATTCTTAATGTTGCCCAAGCCCTTCTTTTTTCAGGCCCACTTACCCTTAAAATTCTGGGGCCACTGTGTTCTGACTGTGGCCTATCTCATCAATCGCACCCCACAACACTCTTAAATGGTATAACTCCGTTTGAGTGTCTTTATGGCAAGACTCCCTTTTTGGCTCATCTCCGAGTTTTTGGATGTCGTTGTTTTGTGTACAATAAGGATCATCATGATGAGAAGTTTGCCAGTCACAGTCGCCGCTGTGTGTTTCTTAGATATCCATTTGGAAAGAAATGATGGCATGTTTATGACTTAGAGAATGATACTTTTCTGGTGTCTCGAGATGTGACTTTTTGTGAGACCGAGTTTTTGTTTGCTAAGTTCGACTCTAGATTAAAGGAACCATCCACTGTGATTTCAGATGCTCCCCTTCACGTGTTAGAAGAGGATGATGATCCTGTTACAGGCCCTATGAGTTATACCATCCTCTCTTGTTAGTGCATCTAAAATACCACCCAGCGAAGTTTTGGGTCGAGGTCACAAAACTAAAATTCCATCTACCCGTCTTCGTGAGTATGTCACTCATACAGTTCCCCCCACCCCCACCCCACTGCAGTCACCATCTCTCCTGCTCTATCAGCTTCCTCAGGTACTCCTTATCTCATCTCTAACTATGTTGTCTGTACTTCATTTTCTCAACAGTACAAGATTTTTCTTGCCGCATTGACTGCAAGAGTTGAGCCTACGTTCTTTAAGGATGCAGTTACTGACCCTAATTGGCATAAGGCTATGCAATCTGAGATTGTTGCTCTTGAGACCAACAAGACTTGGCCTATCACCAGTCTTCGTTCAGGTAAACGGGCTATTGGCTGTAAATGGATTTACAAGATCAAATATAAAACTGATTGAACTATTGAAGGCTATGAAGCTCGTTTGGTTATTCTGGGCAACAACCAAGTGGAAGGCATTGACTATAAGGAGAATTTTTCCCCTGTTACCAAAATGGTCACCATTCGCACGTTCCTGGCTATTGTTGCTACTAGGAAATGGGAATTACACCAGATATTTGTCCATAATGCATTCCTCTATGGGGATTTGGATGAGAAAGTCTACATCAGACTTTCTTCTGGGTTTCATTCTTCCACACCGGTCTAGGTGTGTCAACTCTATCGGTCTCTTTATGGTCTCAAACAGGCACCTCGCTGCTGGTTTGCAAAGCTGGCCCGAGCTCTTAAACAATATGATTTTGTTCAATTTTTAGCTGATTACTCTTTATTTACTTTATCTCATGTTGGTGTCCAATTGCAGGTTCTTGTTTATGTGGATGATTTGGTCATTTCTGGTAATGACCACAATGCTATTTTATCCTTCAAACGCTATTTAAGTCAGTGTTTCCATATGCATGATCTTGGCCCTCTCTAGTACTTTCTTGGCATCGAAGTTATCTGTAATCCATCTGGAATTTTTATGAGTCAGCAGAAATATGCACTTGATATTATCTTTGAGGTTAGCTTTCTTGGTGCCAAACCTACCGGATTTCCTTTAGACCCCAACCATCACCTCTCTTTGGCCACTGACGAACCACTTCTTGATCTGGACCGATATCGGTGTCTAGTTGGTCGTCTTATTTATATGATTGTTACTCGCCCAAAACTCTCTTATTGCGTGCACACTTTGGCACAATTCATGCAGTACCCAGTTCAGGCCCATTGGGATGTTACGCTCTGTGTTGTTCGATACTTAAAAGGAAATCCTGGCCAGGGCATCCTCCTTCGCTCTGACGGTGAATTTCTACTATATGCCTGGTGTGATTCAGATTGGGCCAGTTGTCCTATCACTCGATGCTCTCTCACAAGATGGTTCATCCAGCTGGGCCACTCTCCTATCTCCTAACGCACCAAGAAACAGCAGACTGTTTCCAGATCATCTACTGAGGCTGAATATCGGGACATGGCTTCTACCATATGTGAGCTGAAATGGTTAAAATCCTTACTTCACAGTCTTGGTGTAGCTCATCGTCAACCAATGCGCCTGTACTATGATAATCAGACAGCTCTTCACATCATTGTGAACTCGGTTTTTCATGAACGGACCAAGCATATTGAAATTGATTGCCACTTCTTACGGGATGTTTTGGTCCGACGGGTTATTGCTCCTGGATATTTTCCTTCACGTGATCAATTGGCAGATATTCTCAGCAAAGCTCTAGGGAAATGCCAATTTGACAGTTTCTTATCCAAGTTGGGCATTCGCAATCCCCAGGCTCCAACTTGAGAGGGTGTTACGGCATAATTGTAGCATAATTAGGCCATGATTGTATCATTTTACATATTTAGTTTACAATAGAATATTCTCAGTATCACTAAATTAGGTAGGAGATATAGTTGCCATATTTTGTATATTCAATTTGTACTATAAGTTTGGGTAATTAACCTTAAAGAAATCAACACGAATACAGTTTAAAGTATTTTTTTCTTGTTCAATGCGTAAATCTATTGTGCACAACTATAAGCCGTGCGTAAAACAACGTTCACGAATTTAAAACTGATTGTTTTAAAATACTTTTTTGTATTTTCTATTGAAATTATATTCAAAAATTATATATTTTGTCGTAAAAAACAACATACTTATTTTCCCTTTGTTCCTCTGCCTTTCCCTGTGGCCTTTGGTAAATCCTACAAACCCTTTTTGAATCCATGGTTGCTCTATTCTTGTTTATACACCTTTAGATAAGGTAGGTTTTGGATGAAGTATAAACACCTAGGACATCAATCTTGGTAGAGGGAGATAAGTTAACCATTAAGTATCTTGTTTAGTATTCATGTGAAAAAGGATATAGGTGTAGCTAGGGTTGTGTTAGCAGGTGATACTACTTGAACTCCTTGTCCTATGATTGGCTGAATTTTTTCTATTTTGATTTTTAAAGCTTATCTATACATGCTTAGTCTATCCATAACTAAACATTTGCATATGTTTTTTCAAGTTGGATTTATTTTTTATAGTTTGGACTTCAATGATCGCCAGAATGATTTTCCATATGTGGAATCGTTTGGTGGTCAAAGTTCTAATTTGGTACAAAAATTCAGGCTCTACCAAATTAGAACATGTCGGAACAAGGTGTAATCGGAGGGAGAACGTCCGCCAGCATCCGGGGAAGAAGTTGGGACGTTGGCAACACCATACGGATGGTAGCGATGTGCGATTCTGGCAGTGGAAAAGGGCGCATTCGTAGGGTGTAACGGGGAGAGAGAAAACACAGGGAGGGAGATCAACGGTAGAGTCAAGGGAGCTCCGATCTAAGAGAGAGAGAGAGAGAGAGAGAGAGAGAGGGATAGAGAGAGAGAGAGAGCAGTGAAAGAGAAGAAGTGATGGGTTTTGGTCTTAGAGGTGAGGGGATCGGTTTGAGGGGTGCTGACAGTGAGCCAAAATGAGACGGAGGGGGAAATTTCCTTTGCGCATGATCTATTGTGCACAACCGCAGACCGTGCGCAAAACAGCGTTCACGAATTTTAAACTTATTATTTTAAAATACTTTTTTTGTATTTTCTCTATTGAAATTATATTCAAAATTGTATATTTTGTCGTAAAAAATAATATACTTGTTTTTCCTTTGTTCCTCTGCCTTTCCCTGTGGCCTTTTATGGTGTTGTAAATTCTTTAAAATTGTCTACAAAATTTATGATATATGATTTTTTGTGATCATGGGATTATCATTTTATGATGGTGGTGAGTGAGGAGTGATGGTCATACATTGGTGAAGATAAAATGCTTTTTTAAAATTATATATATGAAAAGAAATATACATTTTTATATATATAGCAAAATAACCAAAAGGGTATAATAGGAATTGAATGAAAAAAATTAGGTTATAACAAGTAAAAAGTGTGTGACGAATATCAATTCACTAAACGAATTACATAAACCATGTATTAGAGATGCTTTTATCTGCATAATACATGATTGGGCCATAAGATCACTGTTGCTCAATATTGACTAAAGCCTATTTATTTTGCCTTACTCGTACCAAGGCAACTAAACATTAATCCATACAGAAAATGAACAAATTATATAGTACACCTAGGCGTACTATGAGCATGGTACTTATAGTAACTTTTGCATACAAAACATCTCATTAAATGATGTTCCTCACTTTTCCTCTTCTTTACTCCCTCACGCGCCTAACATAGTTTGCAAAACCCTCAAATTTTTTGAAAATTGGTCTATTAATTAATGTTGTATCCTTTTCTTTTTCCAAATCCTAATCCATTTTCTCTCATATTCTCTCTCACCAGCCGTCTTCTCTTTTCTCTCTCCCTGAAGCTCTCTTTCTCGCCACCGATTTTGACCATTCCAGGCGGAGTTTTGAAGATCTCTCACCACCAAAATACTCCCCACCTCTCAAGCTTCAAAACTCATCTCTTGTTTCACCATTTTTGTAGGTATTTCTCTCTCCTCGAAGTTCTCTTCCCTTCCGCTCCTCGTCTTCGATTCCGGCCATTACGAGCGGAGTTTTAAAGATCTCTCACCGCCAAAATACTATCCACCTCTTAACCTTCAAAACTCATCCCTTGAAGGAAGGGAGGAAGGCTCGCCGACGGCTGGGGGAGGAAGGAAGGGAAAAGGGGGATTAGGGTTTGGTCTTAATAAGGTATTTATACCCTGGTCTATTTGCACCCTTAGGTCCCCTTAGTTTGAACACCGTGTCTGAATTTGATTTCCACTGCAAGAGGCAAGTTTTTTTTATTCCCTTTTTTGATGGAAAATCGTATATTTTTTATGTAAAATTGTCTTTTTTGAATATATATTGTATGTTTTCAGTATCTGATATGGTATCATATATTTTGATGTAAAATGTGATTTGATGTAAAATGTGATTCTAATTGAATATTGTTTCTGATAGAAAACTCATATCTGAATGTTGATGCAAAATTTGATTCTATATTGTTTCAGATGTAAAATGTGATTCTTGAATGTATTATGATGTAAAATCATATATTATGAACTTATATTTTGATGTAAACTTGTATTTTGAAATTTAATGTAAAATTATATATTATAAACTTGTATTTTGATTTAAAATTATGTATCATAAACTTGTATTTTGATGTAAAATGATGTATTATAAACTTGCATTATAAAACGATGTAGTAAATTTGACGTAAACTTGTGTTTTGAAATTTGACGTTAAATTCTCCGTTGCCACCGCAGCTGTTGCTACCGAAATGAAGAAGATGAGAGGGAGGGAAAAAGCGAGGTAAAAATGAAATTATTTTTTAATTGAAAATGAAGAAGATGAAAGGGAGAATAAGAGGGTAAAAAAAAATTGAAATCATTAATAAGCACCTAAAAATTGTTGTCTTGAAAGGATAAGTTTCAAGGAGAGTGAACACTTACTCAATTTCTAATTTACTTTCTAATTTCTTTTACTATGAGTATACTCGCATATGGTACTCCTAGGTAGTGCAGAAATTGGAGTTAATTTGAAGCAGCTCAATTAGTAACAGGTTCCTAGATTAAGACCTCATATTATACTATACTTGTAATGCAGCATGCACATATAGTTATTTATACTGTTTTTTTTTTTTTTTTTTTTGTTAACCTTTTCTAATCATTCTCATTCATGCGCCCAATTTTGTTTACTACTGCACGAGGCATAATTTTGATTGCGATTTTCAAATATCTCATTAATTAAAATGTTAAAAATTATTCAATAATAATTAAATAAAAGTAAAAAATGATGTTTTTTATTTATAAATATTTTAGTTATTTTCTTTAATTTATTTTTTTAATAATGGTAGTTTTCGGCCATCTTTAATTTATTTTTTAGTATTTTTAAAATTTTTTATTTAATTTAATTATATATTTTTGCTCTTGTATTTAATTTTGTTAAGTTTGTTCACTTTTTCATTATTATGATATTTATTTCATAATAAAAAATTTAAAAGTTTTATATAATTTAAATAATTTTTTATTAAAATTTAAAATTAATTTAAAACGTGAGTAATCAATGATTAAAATTATTTAAATGTAAGTAAAATTATTAAAATTACTTAAATTTAATATTAAATAATGAAATCCTATTTTGGAAAGTGATGTATTACCATAAATTATATTGTAGTACTAAGAGACACTTTATAAAGTGTTCCTGATAATTTACTAGAAAGAATTTTTTGTTATTTAATATTATGGCCCCTGAAATATCTATTGTTTTCCCCAACGTATTCTTATCATTTATCAAAAGACACTTTACAATCTAACTCTACTATATAACGATTGACGTATTGTCATGTTATAATTTTTTCATGTTTTATGTGACACATTTGAATATTTCTGGTCATGTATTCTAAAATTTTAAAATTTTTAGTTTTTTTTCCTCCCGTTTTTAATTTTGTTCACTTTGTTCAGTTTTTTTTTTAAATTTTTATCACTATACTATTATTTCATTATAATTTTAAAAAAAATTATATAACTTAAACGAAATTTTAATTAAAATTTAAAATTATTTAGTTAATTTAAAACGTAAATAATGAATGAATAAAACTACTATATATCTTTGGGATAAAAGAGTTTGCAAGAAATTAAAGGGGAAAGGGGAAAAAAAATGCTAGGGGAGAAACGAAACGTATCGCAGTATTAGAGACACCTTGCAAGATATTCCTAACACCTTATATAGAAATAATATTTTCATTTAATGCCGATGGTCCCCTTAAATGTTCATTGTTTTCCCCCTTAATCAATGTAGTACTGTCATTTGTCAAATGACACTTTACAATTTAGCTCTAGAACTACAATATAATAATTGTAGTCCTGGAGATGAAAAAAAAAAAAAAAAAGGGACCTACAAAATATATATATATATATATATAATATAGTGGAGATGGAAAAAAAAGATGGACCTACAAAAAAACAAAAAAAAATAATATAATTGGAATGATCAGAGTATACCATGATATAATTTGTGAATTTTTGACCAAATTAATCCCAAAATAAATTTGTGGACAAAAAAATAAGAAAATGGGAAGGTGTGGCCTAAAACAGGCCTTCCGAATTTTGAAAATCCGAAATGAGACAAAATCGGATTTTAGAAATCCGAATTCATCCACTTTCGGATTTTGAAAATCTGAAATATCAATAACTCTAATTAAATTAAAAATTAATAAGAGAGATTAATAAAATTAATTAAATTCGGATTTTTGGAATCCGAAATCAATGGAATTCGGATTTCCAAAATCCGAATCATTTATGAAAAAAAATTTTTTAAAGACGGCACCACGTCTCAGAACAACATTCACCACGTCATAAACAACTAGGACCACGTCAAGAAACGTCTACATCCATGCATGTGAATTTAAGCTATTTTTTTCATAAATATAACCCGCCACGTCTCAGAACAACATGCACCACGTCAAAATCAACTAGAACCACGTCCAAAAACATCTACATCTATTCATTTGAATTTAAACGGATTTTTTCACAAAGACAACCCACCACGTCTCAGAACAACATGAACAACATCAAAAACAACTAGGACCACATCCAGAAACGTCTACATCCATGAATGTGAATTTAAGCTGATTTTTTTCACAAAGACAGTTCACCACGTCCAGAACAACTAGAACTACGTCAAAAACAACTGGAACCACGTCCAGAAACATCTACATCCATGCATGTGAATTTAAGATAGAACCACGTCCAAAATGAACTAGCACCACGTCCAGAAACGTCTAAATCCATTCAATTGAATTTAAGTTTTTTTTTTTTTACAAAGACAACCCACCACGTCTCAGAACAACTAACACCACATCAAAAACAACTAGCACCACGTCAAGAACAACGTCTACATCCATGCATGTGAATTTAAGCTATTTTTTTCACAAATACAACCCACCACGTCTTATAACAACATGCACCACATCAAAACCAACTAGAACCACTTCCAGAAATGTCTGCATCCATTCGGCGAGGGAGAAGAAAGAAGAATGAAGAAGAAAAAAGGGGGGTGGAGTTTTATAATTCGGGTATAATTCGGATTTTGAAAATCTGAATTCTACCCGTTTCGGATTTGCAAAATCCAAATTTTGGCGTGATTTGTCACGCCGACGAAATAAAATCCGAATTAGTAGTAATTCGGATTTCACAAACCGAATTAATTAACTAATTTGGATTTGCAAAATCCGAATTAATTAATTAATTTGGATTTGCGAAATCCGAATTAATTAAATCCGAATTAAAATCCGAATTCAGATTTTTTTATTCGTATAATAAAAATCCGAATTAAAATTGAATTCGGATTTTCTAAATCCGAATTCAATTTTAATTTGGATTTTTATTATACGAATAAAAAAATCACAATTCTACCTATTCCATATACCAAAACATCAATCAATAACTCATCAAAACACAAATATAAACTTCAAAATCACAATTCTACCTATTACATATACCAAAACATCAATAAGTCATCCAAACACAAATACGAACTTTAATTTACAATTGTACCTATTCCATATACCAAAACATCAATAACTCATCAAAACATCAAAAGATACATCAAATAATGTCATCAGCATCATATAGTCTACCAAACCTAGTTAAATCTGCTCTGGGATGTGAGACGGGACACCTTCTGACTCCATGTGATCTATTTCCACACCGCGTCCTGACTGTATTCATACAACTCTGCACCTACTCTATCAAAAAATCGCTTAAATTCACATGAATGGAAGTAGACTTTTCTGGATGTGGTGATAGTTGTTTTTGACGTGGTTCTAGTTGTTCTGAGACGTGGTGGACTTTCTTTGTGAAAAAAATCAGTTTAAATTCACACACATGAATGTAGACGTTTCTGAACGTGGTGCTAGTTGTTTTTGACGTGGTTCTAGTTGTTCTGAGACGTGGTGGATTGTATTTGTGAAAAAAATAGTTTAAATTCACATTAATGGATGTAGACGTTTCTGGACGTGGTGCTAGTTCATTTTGGACGTGGTTCTAGTTGTTCTGAGATGTGGTGGGCTGTTTTTGTGAAATAAATCAGTTTAAATTCACATGAATGGATTTAGACGGTTCTGGACGTGATTCTAGTTATTTTTGACGTGGTTCTAGTTGTTCTGAGACGTAGTGGGTTGTCTTTGTGAAAAAATAGCTTAAATTCACATGCATGGATGTAGACATTTATGGACGTAGTTCCAGTTGTTTTTGACGTGGTTCTAGTTGTTCTGGACGTGGTGGGCTATTTTTGTGAAATAAATCAGTTTAAATTCACATGAATAGATGTAGACGTTTCTGGACGTAGTGCTAGTTGTTTTTTGACGTGGTTCTAGTTGTTCTGGACGTGGTGGGCTGTTTTTGTGAAATAAATCAGTTTAAATTCACATGAATAGATGTAGACGTTTCTGGACGTGATTCTAGTTGTTCTGAGACGTGGTGGGTTGTCTTTGTGAAAAAAATAGCTTAAATTCACATGCGTGGATGTAGACGTTTCTGGATGTGGTGCTAGTTGTTCTAGACGTGGTGCTACTTTTTTTTTTTTTTTTTAAGAATTCGGATTTCTAAAATCCGAATTCTTTTTGGATTAAGAAATCGGATGTTTGAAATCCGAATCTATAATAGATTAAGAGACTCGGATTTCACAAATCCGAGAGGCCTAAAAATGGTCCACATTTTTCAAATTCTAAATATTTCTGTTCACACCCCGAAATTTTATATTAATTTGGACCGGGCCCCTATAATTTTCTGTCTTTAGGTAATGTTTGTTTTGTATTTTTTTTTTTTTTTGAGGGTTTTGTATTGAGAAATAAAAGTTATTTTTTTGAATGAATTGTAAAATTGGTCATCATTCTTTTGCAAAATCTCACTTTTGGTCATCATTCTTTAAAAATACTATTTAAAGTCACTAAACTTTTATTTTTGGTCACTTCGTTAAAGTTAACCGTTAAGTGCTCTAACGGAGATATTTTTTGAGGGCAAAAGTGTAAAAATTCATTCCACTATGATGACCAAAAGTGAGATTTCACAATAGTATGATGACCAATTTTATAATTTACTCATATAAATATGTTTTACACTTTTAAAATTTTCAAAATATCTTTTTATTTATTAACATTCATTTCTTTTAATTTTTAATATAAAAATATGTTCAAACATAATAAAACACTCAGACGACACTCCATCGCATAGGACCTAGATTGATAGGTTTCAATAAGCATTATACCTCTCTCATTGTACCAAAAAAAAGAGTAAATTGTAAAATTGGTCATCATATTATTGCGAAATCTCACTTTTGGTCATCATAGTGGAATGAATTTTTACACTCTCCGTTACTTAACGGTCAACTTTAACGGGGTGACAAAAAATGAATTTAAAATAAAAGTTTAGTGACCTTAAATAGTATTTTTAAAGAATGATGATCAAAAGTGAGATTTTGCAAAAGAATGATGACCAATTTTACTCTATTTTTTGTGAAAAAAGTTGGAGGCATAACTTTTAAAAAATAATGTGGGAGAAATTTTGGAGGGAAATAGAATTGATGTGATGTAATTTAGTAATGAGTAAATTCTAAAATTGATCATCCTATTATAGTCGGTTGTTGATTTTTGTCATCATACTTTAAAAATTATTTTGGATGAATTTCAAAATATGTCATCTTACTTTGCTGAAATTCAGCTTTTAGTTACTAACTTTTTAAAATCCAATCTAAAATCACTAACTTTTACATTTTATTGAACTTTTGATCACTCTGTCAAATTTATACGTTACCCCCTTAACAAAATCCAAAATTTAAAGGGTATTATTTTTCATTTATAATCATTCTCTCCTTCAAAACTCCACCACCGCCACTTTCCACCTACCATTGACCAGAAACTCTCCAGCCACTGCAACAGAACTGGCCCGCCACCACAACTACCATTGTTATTAGAAACTAAATCTTTTGGAGAAATCAACAAGTTTATGGGACTACTGTGAACAAGGATTGCAACCATGGAAAATGAGCTAAGATTTAGATAATGAACAAATTGAGTAAGATGCTGAAGTCCGATGGCTTGGCAAATTGAAGCACCAGTACCAACGCCCAACCAAAATCAATTTCCGTCAAACTTAATTTGACAAAATCAATGCCCAACCAAAATCAGTCCATTCGACCAAAAATCAACTAAAAAATTTTATCTCACCAGAACAATTTTGGTTCAAAATTCACCAATTTTACGCAGAAAGTGTGCCAAATTATCTTCAGGGCAGGGACTGGGAGCATCTTCTTTTGAAAAACTCTTTAAAAAAAATTTTGGGGAAAAATTGAGGGGACAACGTCATAGGCACGCTTCAAACTCGTCCCCTCTTATATTCGAGCCTAATGCCTTGAACATCGAAATAGCTAGAAATTTTTATTGAGCTCCAAAAATTATGACTACGTAAGAAAACCTTTCTACTCTTGCGGCAGGAGGAGCAGACTCTGGGGTTGTACTTCAACTTCGCCATAGATTTGCTCTTTGCTAAGCTGTTCCGATGTGCTCCGTTGAATAAGGCAAAGGGTTCTGCCACCACTCTGAGGCCAAAAAAAACTAGCAAAAAAGGGTAAAACAGAGACAAGCCTATGAAAATCCCCATAAACAATGCGATCAATTCAATCTAATTATCTTCTGCAGCTTTGAAAATCCCCCAAAACAGAGATACCAACGAGCTTTGCAGCGGCAGAGCAGTAGCAGCCGAAAATCTTCACGTCTTCTTCAGAGGGACCCGCTAAATAGATTCCTACCGTCATTGAACCCTTGAAATTAATGGCCTTTTCTGGGTGTCAAGTGGAATAGATGGTGAAGGGACCGCTAGCTTGGTGAAGATGGGGTTAGAGTCGAGTCTCATAGAAGCAGAGAAAGAGGGGTTGATGGTGGTGGCCGGGGAGGAAGGTGGTGATAGTTGTGCGGAGAGAACAAGAACAGGAAGAGAAATCGGATATGAATGTTGGGAAGGAAAAAAAGAGAAAGAAGAAAAGAAAAGGGATAATTAAAAAAAGAGAAATGGAAAATTTGACAATTTTACCCTTATAAAAAGGTCCGTTATGACTAGTAAGAGCTGAATTTGACAGAGTGACTAAAACGGATCTTACTATTTGCAGCACAAATTTATTATTTGCAGCATCAAAAAAATAAAATGACAAAAATACCTTTAATATATGAATAAGTTATATACTTCACAAAATTCAAAAAACATCTCAAAACATTCAAAACTCCCTCAAAAATCTTACAAAAGCCTTCCAAATCGTTCAAAAAAGTTCAAAATCGTAGAAACAAATTCAAACACATAGTTCGTTCAAGTTGGGATTGAGTCTACTTCAAAATTTACGAAAAAATGGTACGAATTTAATACTTTTGTATTATTTTTATCATGCTACAAAAAAATCGCACATGTTTTACAATTTTATTCAGTGAAATCGCCCTTAATTGGCGAGACTGTATTAAAAAATCGCCCAATGTTGGCGATTTTTTAAAAAAATTTCGCCAATTAGAGGCGATTTTTCCAGAAAAAATCGCATGCAAGGTGCGATTTTCACTGGAAAAATCGCACAGTGGCGATTTTTTCTTGGAAAATCGCACAATGCTGGCGATTTTTCCAGTGAAAATCGCACATTGCTGGTGATTTTTCTTAGGAAAATCACCTATTGCGGGTAGGGCTGGCAATTCGTGTCGTGTTCGTGTTATCGTGTTCGGGTTGGCGTGTTGGCGTGTCGAGAAACCCCCAACCCTAACCCGACCCATTTAATTAATCGTGTCGAAAACTCCAACCCTAACCCGACCCATTAATAATCGTGTCGACCCGAACCTAACCCACGTAACCCGTTTAACTAAACAAGTCAAGTCAACCACCCGGCCACCCATAGATTTCAAGATCGAGATCCCATGCAGAATCGTTTTGTAATTAAATGTAAAAACACGCAATTTTTTTATAGAAATAACAATTTTTTTCAATTCTGTCAGTTTCTGTTGGTTAAAACGAGGATCGTATCAGATTACTATATATATTTTTTTCATTTCTTTAGATTTTGATGCTATGACGAATTTGTTATGTTCTATTTTATTTGTTCAATCCTTTTTTAGTTGTTTTGTATTTCATTTTGTTATGTTCTATTTTATTTGTTCAATCCTTTTTTAGTTGTTTTGTATTTCATTTAGCCATGTTTAATTTTTATTTTATTTGTTCACTAGACGTACACAAGATCTTTCTAATCTTTCTAATCTCTTCAACATTTAAAGAACTCAAATTTGAGTTCGTTTAGTTACCCAAAAATACAAAAATCAACCTTTTCTGTTATTCAGGCCATAGAAAGGAGTATGAAATGATGTAATTTTGCACTTGGAAGTTTAAATTTTACTACTGGCATATATAGAAACCTCAATCAACCTTGAATTCATGGACATAAAAAGGAACTCGGGATTTGGGAACTAGTTCTTCAGAGTTTCAAATATTTCTAAGCAAGCAGTAACTTAATCTATTCACTAACAGGTCAACTAACACAACACACAACACAATCACGACATGCGAAGAAAAGATTCCACATTATTCCTTGATCTGGTTCTAATGCTCTCTACTCTATCATAGGTTCTGAAACGATCGAGAGGACGGAACTCAACCTCCAGCATCAGCCACAACCTCCTCATGTCCTGTATCAACTCAATACTTCAGTAAAGGATTCAAATTATTGTGAGGAAATCATGAATAAAGAGGTCAAATCTGAACTAAAATGACAAGGCTGCCTACTGAGACTAATTGAGGATACAACTCTCTTTAAGAAAAATTCAACTAATAAGTAATAACAAAATAAAAATTTTAAGACGTCAACTCAAAAATTAAAAAACGTACCGAAAAGATACATCAATGGGAAGAAATCACATTAGAAGAAACACCCTCAGTTCCACCACCAGTGTTTGAATCCATAACATCTTTAGCTACCTCATCAACTTTCAAATCATCCACAACTAAATATATATATAATCAATTAGTATAATATATAGAAATATTATATGTAATAACAGCTACTTAGAATATTCATTCTTACCTTGTTTTCCAAAAAGCCAATCTCGACAACATATAACTGATTCAACCATATCAGGAGTCATCGAGCTACGATATTGATCAAGAATTCTACCACCAAGACTGAAAGCTGATTCAGAAGCAACTGTAGAAACTGGAACAGCAAGAATATCCCTGGCAAGTCTTGCCAACTCCGGATATCTAGATTCTTCAACTTTCCAAAACTCAAGCACATTAAGAGAGGCTGTTCTCGGTGTTCTTGGCTCATCCAAATACATCTCTAGCTGAGACCTTCTTCTACCAGAAGAAATGAATTCATCTCCATCATAGACATCAAATTCCTATTAAAAAAATAAGAAAAAAACCATTAAATCACAAGTCAAATGATAAACAAAAAAAAGTCATAACTGAAAATATAATCTAAAAAGTTGTATTAAATACCTGATAAAAGTTATGTGATGATGAAGCCTCACTTTCAAATAAAATCAGGGAATCATCAGTTTTGTGAGTAGAAGAATACCCTTGATTAGAAGAAGAAAATTGCTGCATATACTCATCAAATAGGCCGAAAAGTGTTTCCCTCACTTTTGCTAATTCTCTAGAATTTTGACCATATAACTTCCGATAGCTAAACTCAAGCAATTGAAACTTATACCGAGGGTCAAAAACAACAGCAACTGCCAATAGAACATTAAATTCAGCCCAATACTTCTCAAATTTCTCCATCATCTTTGTAGCTATTTTCCTCATATACAAATCAAGGCTTCTAATATGCTCAACCAACTTCGCTTGAATAAAAAAGACTTCAGGAAAATACAAGTTGGCAGTCGGATAAAGAGTCCCAGAGAAAGTGTTTGTGGCATTATAAAACATACTCATAAATTCACAAATCTTCTCAATCTTTTCCCATTCTTCTCGAGTTGGACAACTTTTAAAATTAAAATCACTCAATTGAAGATTCTCAAATGCACGACGAAAATAAAGAGCACTAGCAAGCATCTTATATGTAGAATTCCATCTAGTAGGAACGTCTTGCACTAACCCTTTCCTTGATTCCAAAGAAGTCTGTTGAATAGATAAAAGAAACTTTTCCTTTCTCGCTTGAGATCCTTTGACATACTTCACACAATCTCTAACTTTTTCCACAGAAGTGTCAATCTCTTTCAAACCATCTTGTACAATCAGATTGAGAATATGCGCACAACATCTCAAATGAAACAAATCACCATTTCTCAGCAATGCATTATTCAACACAAGTTGCTTCTTAAGTATACCAACACATGCATCATTCGCAGAAGCATTATCCAAAGTAATGGAAAACAATTTCTTTTCAATACCCCATTTCCTAACTAGAGTATAAATCTTTTCACTCAATGCTAAACCAGTGTGGGGGGGTGGAAGGTAAGAGAAGTTCAGAATCCTTTTTTGTAATACCCAATTTTTATCCACAAAATGAGCAGTTAAGCATAGATAACCATCAGTCACAATAGAAGTCCAAGCATCACTTGTCAAACATATTCTACTAGGACATTCTTGCAATTCAGATCGAATGTTGTTTGACTCTTTCAAATATATTTTCCGAATATCAGCTTTCACAGTATTCCTAGTAAATCTAGCAGCATCAATCTTGAGGTACTTAATCATTTCCCAAAAGCCATCATATTCAACAAAAGAAAATGGCAAATCATGTCGAATTATTGCATGCACAAACAATTCTCTAAATCTTTCTTGAGAGAAATTTGAGTCTCTAATAATACTCATGCTTGACTTATTATCAGAAGTAATCATATACTGACCAATGGTTTTAGTTGCCGTTTTCATGCACTTATCAACATGACGACGGAGATTACCAGTACCATTCTTACTTTCAGCATTATATTCCTTACCACATTTGTTGCACGCACACATGAGTGGCTTATCAGGTTTGTTGGGATCTTTGGGAAGTATATGAAAATGGTTCCAAACTGTTGAAGAGAGCTTTCTTTGTTTTTTTTTCACGCCACCCGTGATTCTTGATCCCTCACCACCAACACCATCATCATCCCCCATAAATTCAGCAGCTGCACGTTTAATTGATTCTTCGTCGTCCGTTTCAATTTCAAAAGCATCGCTGTGATCAAGATTTGAGTCTTCCATAAGTTCCTAAAAGCACAAAAGAATTATATTATCAATGCAATGTATTCATCAATTCATCTAACAAGCCTTGAAACCACTTCAATTCATATTCATAAAGCTGAGCCTAAGAAAATGATACACAAATTTTCTAGGCCAATTTTTTTTTTTTAGTCACAAAGCAGTAAGAACAGCCTTATCCATACAAGTGAAAAGAAGAAATAAAGGGTAAGAGCAGAATTGATAATAAAAGAACAAAAGCAAGATTATGCAACATGGCCCAGTGTTGATCCAAACTAAAGGGTAAACCTCATTTTCGACCATTCTAGAAAATTTCATGATTTTTAGAACTAGTGTTGATCCAAACTAAAATTTACAAATTGTAGTCCCACAGAACTCCCTGCACCGACTAGTCCCCACTTAACCTCAGTTACCTCTCTACACACACCTCCAAAATTCATGAAACTAACCCAAAACGTTCAAAACCCAATTGAGATCATTAGGTTTAAAAATAAGAATTTTTGGACTTATGGTTAAATAGAAAACATTTTCGTAACAGTGAGGTTTATTTCTCAGAATCTGTTGAATCTTAAATCCCAAAATTTTTACCCTCGTGAGGTTCCTGGAAAATTTTGGGAATTTTCAAATATTTCTATCAATTGCTATAACTTACACAAAACCGACTGCCCCTGACGGGTTCCTGTCCAGGATTTAGCAAAATAAAATATTTTTAACTACCCACCCAGAAGAGAAAAAATTATAAAAATCGGTCAGAATAACCATACAACATGAACTAATTCATATGAAATTGCAGCTCAGGAATTTGATCCTAAAGTTTTCAGACTGTGAAAGCATTATACATTCTGAAAATATTTTACATAAAAAGCGTATTACCTTCTGTAAACCCTTCCAATTTAATTTTGTGAAAAAAATGGGTAGAAAATGGTTTGAGCTTTGATCACTGAGCTGAATTCTCCAAATGGGTAGCCTCAAATGGTTTCTCTCCTCTTCATCTTGCTGTTTTTGTTCATAAGTTGTGGGTTTTCCGCTGACAGCACAAACTTGGTGTACAGAGGCTGTGCCGACCAGAAATTCCAGGACCCAACTGGGGGTTATACGCAATCCCTCAAAAGCCTCTTCGACACCCTCACTTCTCAATATTCCTCCACCAAGTTCTACAAAGCCAGCGGCGGTCAGGGTCAATCCGCCATTAATGGCCCAGAAATTGTGCGGCGACGCGGTCACCGTCAGAGTTCAACTGGGAGGGTGCTACATGAGGTACGAGGTTTCTGGGTTCAAGCAGGTCGCGGCCACCGAGTTGCTCTTCAATATTTGTGGGTCGAATCAACCGAGTGGGACTAGGTTTCAGGACAGATTAGACATGGCCCTTGGGGAGATCGCAAAGGGCGTGGGAAACGGCAATGGGTTTTACGCCGGCGGTATCAGTCGGTTTATGTGTTGCTAAGTTCTGCTGGATTTCTCAAGCACACTCCTTGAAAACAAACATAGAATTGAAGGAGGGGTTTTGTTATAGTGAAGGAGTGGGTTCTTTTGGTGGTGCTACGCGACCGGGAGAGAGGCGGACAGCTAGCTGCGGCAAGGGTTGACCGGCGGAGGGAAGGGACAGTCGGGGAGAGAGAAGAGAAAGAAAAAGAAAAGGGGATTGTAGGGTTTTTGGATTTGGGGAACAATTTTAGTCAGGTTTTTTTTTTTTAATTTTGCGGGTTCACGGGTCGACCCGCCAACCCGGCGGGTCGACCTGAACCTAACCTGGAGATAAACGGGTCGACACGAACCCGACCTGTTTTCTTAATCGTGTCAAAAAACTCAACCCTAACCCGCTTTTTTTCGTGTCGTGTTCGTGTCGTGTTGTCGTGTCGTGTCAGAAATTGCCAGCCCTAATTGCGGGTGATTTTTCTGCGGAAAATCGCCTATTGCAGGCGATTTTTCAGCAAAAATTCCCTCCTTGCAGGCGATTTTTCATTGAAATCTTGCACATTGTGCGCGAGATTTATTTAAAAAATCACACTTTATATGCGATTTTTTTATGAAAATAACGTATTTGCTCCAATTTTTGAAAATAATATATTTTGTACGGTTTGTAATTGTTTGTGTAATTAATTATTATTAGTTTCAATTTGATTAATGACGCAGGATCCAAATGGATTGCTCGATCTTCAGAGGGATATGAGTCACGATTTTCAGTGTCCTGGCTTTTTTCCTACTGAAGCAGCAGCCTACACTTATTACTCGGATTTGGCTCTTACATTTCGTTTCGAGCTGATTAAAGCAGGGTGGGGTAATAATGGTAAATCGGTCACATATCGTTGCAGCAGATACAGAGATCCAATTCAACAAGGGCCTCCCCCACAACAGATGAAGAACACCAAACGGCGAAGATGTAAGTGTATGTTCAAGTTATATTGCAAGGAGCTGAAGGATAATGGTTGGTGGGTCAAAGTTACACCAGGTGCGAAATCAATGCACAATCACATTGCTATAGTGTATCCAGAGGGTCACAGACAGCTCAGCCGCTTGAGTGATGAAGCAAAGCAGGCTGCAAGAACCTTGAACAATGCAAATATGAATCCAAAGCTGATTCGGAATCACCTTGCTGTGACGCATCCTGCAGATAATGTGACTGTGAGGCAGCTAAACAATCTTAAATCTGCTGACAGGAAGGCAAAATTTGAAGGCAGAAATATTGGGCAGCAGTTTGTGCATTACGCCGAGGAGAAGCATTATTATGTTAAAGTTTTGACAGAAGAGGGCACAGATGTGATCACACATGCATTCATAGCGCATCCAATGTCAATTCAGTTGTTGAACAGATATTATTGGGTTATTGTGGTGGATGCAACATACAAGACCAACAAGTACATGATGCCACTCTTTCAGATAATTGGTATGACTCCTTCCAATAAGAATTTTAACATTGCATGTGCCCTTTTGAGGGATGAGAAAAAATTACTTATGATTGGGTGTTTGAGCAGTTGAGGGAGTTGTTGGATGTTGAAAATGTTCCTAGTGCTATTGTTTCTGATCGAGAGATGGGTTTGATGGATCCTATACGTGATCATTTTTCGGGATCACACCACCTGTTATGTTTGTGGCATATCGACCGTGATGTCGATAATCAGTTAAAAAAGCTTGTTGGTGAGGGTGAAAGGAAAAAAACTATAAAAAAGCTTTGGAAGGCAATTGTTCATGCGCCAACAGTTGAAGAGTATGAGATGTACTTGAAGCTGCTGAAGGATAGTTACTCTATGATTGCGCCGTCTTTTGTTGTATATTTGAAGAGGACGTGGCTGGTCTATAAAGAGATGATTTGTAGGGCGTGGACAAACAAAATTCTTCACTTTGGCAATACAAGTAGTAACAGAGTGGAGAGTACTCATGCTGCACTGAAGGATTGGATGAATTTTGGCACCCATTCACTTGACACGCTATTTGGAGTGATTGACGACCACATCAATTACCAGTTATCACAGATAAGGTAATTTTATTACTTATTTTAATTACCAATTTTAGCTTTATTATTTAACATGATTCTATAATTACTTTATTAATTTAATTTATGGAATTTTTACTTCATTAATGTATTTTTAGGGAAACGCTTAAGGCATGCATTTCTAAGAAATCAACCTCTATGTTGTGTTTTCCGTATGAATTGTTGAATGGTCATGTGTCGCACTATTGTTTGGAGTTGATCAGCGAACAAGTTGAAAGGATGACCAGTTTGGGCAATGAGTTGTTTGAGAGGTGTGGTTGTGTCTGCAAGGCGACGCATGGGATTCCTTGTGCATGTGACATTTGGAAGTTGAAGGAATCACACGACACGATCACCGTTGAAATGGTGCACGATTTTTGGAAGAGATTGACGATTGAGACATCGGAAGTTGGTTCGAACACTATTTCTGAGGAACTTAGGTATGATTCACATTATGTACGTTATTTTACAATGTTATGATTTTTGTTTTTACATACATTTTTAAGTACGTTATTATTTATATATTGTAAATAATTTTTTCAAACAGATTCTTCCGCGAGAAAATCGTTCCTAGATTCGAGAACAGTCCACGCGTTGTCATGCTTGATCTGATTGTCAAGATGAACGCGTCGCTGAATCCTGACAATTCAAGTGTGTGTGAGCCAGCTATTATGTCAACATCAAGGGGTCGCCCAAGATTACATCAATCTGTGCGGCACGAGCTGAGCGCTCGAGAGAAAGGTGCACGGCGCAGTGCTGCATCCGTGAGATCTTCCAAGAACTCGTTGCAATTTGAGGAATGTAAGCATTGTTTTTCGTCACTTATGATTAAATGGTTTCTTTTAATTTTAATGCAATGCTAAAATAACAATGGTTGTTTATTCCCAATTCGAAGTTGGAGGAGACAGTGCGAGCAGTCCCCTGATACCACCTTATGTCCATCATTTCTGTAATGGCATTTCGGACGTAGAGTCAGATGGCAATTGCGGATTTCGAGCTGTTGCACATGGTCTGTATGGCAATAAGAATGAATGGGAAACGGTTCGAACTGCGTCTATTGGAGAGATTCTTGTGCATCAGGATATTTAAAAACCGCTTCTACATGCTTGTCTACCACACACTCTTCCTGAAGACACTGACTCTATTGCTTGGGCGATTGGTCGATTGAATCATTTTTCATCACCATGTCCCTTTAATGGCTGGATGAGTACCCCCACAGACCTGTTTGCTATCGCCACTTATGCAAACGCCTTGGTAATCCATCTCAGTATCGCTCGCGGTTGTTGTTTCTCTGTTTTACCTTTGAGGTCGTTACGTGGTGTCGGACGACCTTCTCGCCAGATTGCCATTGCCCACGTACATGGTATGCATTTTGTCCATGTCAGTTTGACTGATGATTGTCCTGTCCCTCGCTTGGCATATTTGTGGTGGTATCACTGCGATGATGTTATGGCGCAATTTGCAGAAACTGCGAAATTTAAACAGCGGGTTAACCATTGGGAGGCGATTTGTGGACCATGATTGTTTGTAACATTTCACTTTGATTTCAATATCTGAATTGCTATTTGTATCACTAAATTGCTTAAATTCAGATTAAATGCACATGAATAGATGTAGACGTTTCTGGACGTGGTGCTAGTTATTTTTGACGTGGTGCTAGTGTTCGGAGACGTGGTGCCAGTGTTATTTGTGGAAAAAATCAGCTTAAATTCACATGAATAGATGTAGACGTTTCTGGACGTGGTGCTAGTTATTTTTGACGTGGTACTAGTGTTCCGAGACGTGGTGCTAGTGTTCTGAGACGTAGAAAAAATCAGCTTAAATTCACATGAATAGATGTAGACGTTTCTGGACGTGGTGCTAGTTATTTTTGGCGTGGTACTAGCGTTCCGAGACGTGGTGCTAGTGTTCTGAGACGTGAAAAAAATCAGTTTAAATTCACATGAATAGATGTAGACGTTTCTGGACGTGGTGCTAGTTATTTTTGACGTGGTGCTAGTGTTCTGAGATGTGAAAAAAATCAGCTTAAATTCACATGAATAGATGTAGACATTTCTGGACGTGGTGCTAGTGTTCCGAGACGTGGTGCTAGTGTTCTGAGACGTGGAAAAAATCAGCTTAAATTCACATGAATAGATGTAGACGTTTCTGGACGTGGTGCTAGTTATTTTTGACGTGGTATTAGTGTTCCGAGACGTGGTGCTAGTGTTCTGAGACGTGGAAAAAATCAGCTTAAATTCACATGAATAGATGTAGACATTTCTGGATGTGATGCTAGTTATTTTTGACGTGGTGCTAGTGTTCTGAGACGTGGTGTTAGTTGTTATGAGACGTGGTGTTAGTGTTCTGGGACGTGGTGCTAGTGTTCTGAGACGTGGTGCTAGTGTTCTGAGACGTGGTGTTAGTGTTCTGGGACGTGGTGCTAGTGTTCTGAGACGTGGTGCTAGTGTTCTGAGACGTGGTGCTAGCTATTGCTTAAAGAAATAAAAATAAAAAGTACAATATGGTTTACAAACAAATTTGAAAAGCTAATAACAATAACAAAGTAAAGTAATACAATCACCCAGCCAGATGTCATCTATCCATCTCCGCCCTCAACCTAGCTTCATATTCATCTGACTGGGGTACTCCATTGTCTCTCATGGTCTGTATACAGTCCTCGGTCATGCGACTAAATCGGCTCACCCACTACAAAGACAACACGATTACATTAGTAAGTTTATATATTCTAAAACAATATAACATATTATTAAATAATAAACAAATAAAAAACACAAAATACATACATATTCTGTGTTGGTGCGCGGCGGAACTCCACCATCATCAACGGGTGGGCCATCGATGAACAGGTACGGGTGGAAGTGCTGGCGATACCATGTGATGTAATCCTGTGTGGATGCGCCGGGATAGTCAGACTGCTGCAGTAGATCAGCCCGTAAACCAGAGAGGGTAGCAGACTGCCATAGGCTTTTGGCGAACTCCAAATCAAAATCCACATCATATCCACCAGTATACGGCCTATACGCCGTCTTCGGTCGGAAAATGGTGAATGGTATATCCTGCACGAACCCCAACTGCCGCACGCACCTATCTGGCATGTACGGCTCAACCTCGGCACCACAAGCGATCAATCCCCTGTACGTGGTCAACGGGGTTCGCAGCTGAGGAAACTGACCGTAAGGGGTCCATGTCACCTGTATCACATTAACTTGTGGTAAGATATTTAGTAAATAGTTACAATTTACCTCCAAATGTAATCATGAATTGTACAACTATATTTTGACATACCTCCTCCGGACGCAAGTGGTCAAGTGCATGTTGGTACCTCTGGAGACGAGAACGGGAGCCCTGTCGGGTGCCAACACTCCACAAAGCAGCGCGCGGAGTCTGTGGATCATCAGGCATAGACACGGAGTGAGGCCTGAACGACGGAAAGTGCTCGTATATCCATGCCTGAAGCAGCGGCAAGTAACCCGCCATATGACTGCAACCACCTCTACTCGCCTTACCTAGGTGTCTGTACAGGTAAGCTAGTGTAGAGGTGCCCCAAGCATACTGATGCACAGTGTGCAACTGGCCTCTAATCTGGACTATATGTTGTGGCCTAATCCTATTCGAACTCTTGTCCACAAATAAAATGGAACCAATTACCAGCCACAACCAAGCCTCCAGATCTCGAGGCAAGTATATAGTGTCTGTCTCCAACATCGACCGCCGCCTGAACACAAAATCAGCTATGACCCCACCATCTGAGTGGTTCATCATCCACTCCCCATCCCTCTCCGACACCTGCAGCAGATCTCTACACAGTCCCCACATCACACTCTTGTCAGTACGATCAGCGACCATACTGCCAGCTACGGGGATGCGTAGTATCTCCCACACATCGTGCATGAGTATACTCATCTTACCGACAGAGAGATGAAACGTGTTCGTATCGGGCTGCCACCGCTCAATGAATGCACAAATAAGCGGCCCATCGATAGACGTGTGCATGACAGAGGGCAAGTGAGCCAAACCGGTCCCCCTCAACAATGTCTGACAGTCATCAGGCAAAGCGGCAAACCAGGTCACTAGTCGCTCACAAACCCCTGACCTATTGTGGCATCGCATGGACGCCCTAGGTGGTAAAGCCTCCTCACCATCCTCCCTGTCCTGTATATACCTATAGGCCACATGCCCCTTCCAACTAGGAATAACTGACCCATCAATAGGGCCACCAGTACACGGCTCAGTCACAATCCAAGACGTGTCGGTCCTCCCACGCTTACTTGTAGCTAATTTCAAAAATCATTTATTATAAATAAACTTATTTAACATAAATAATTATAAAAATCAATAATTTAATTCAAATAACAACACATAATAATATAATCAAATTACATAAATAATACCATTCACTAATATAATGCAAATAACAACACATAATAATATAAATAAATAAATATACATTATGTTATTCGTAAATTTAAAACCGACCTCGTGGAGGCTGCTCATCTCGTCCTGAAGATGATGGACACTCCTCTCCGCCAATGAAGGCCTGCTCCTCCCTGTCGCTGTCCTCATCTACCAGCCCATGTAAAGGGACACCTCTCCCTGCTTTCTTCTTCCTATTAGAAGCTGTGGGCCGCTGTCGCGGGAGAGACTTCCCCGCAACCTACAGCCAATTTCATGAAAACAACGTTAAAACTATGAATAATAATTAAAAACATGAAAAATGTTAATCATATTTGAAATTAATTAAAAACGAACATAAAATACTAATTGTGGGTAAAAATCGCACATACTGTGCGATTTTACCTAAAAAACTCCCACAAGAGGTGTGATTTTCCAAATCAAAATCGCACCTGAAGTGCGATTTTTTTAGGTAAAATCGCACAGTAGGTGCGATTTTGTTCGGAAAAATCACACATGATTCGCCGACTGTCTGAACAAAATCGCACATCATGTGCGATTTTACCTAAAAACTCGACCAAGAGGAGTGCGATTTTTTATCCTAAAAATCGCAATCTGGTGCGATTTTGTTCGAAAAAATCGCACCAGATTGCGATTTTGTAAGGTAAAATTACCCCAGATTGCGATTTCGTTATGAAAAATCGCACTATATCGGATCTATTGTGCGATTTTCTTGGTAAAAACCGCACATCAGATGCGACTTTTACCAACAAAATCGCACAATAGATCCAATTTCCTACGCAGTTTCCAACAATTTCAAACGTAATAATACGATTATTACCTTCTTGTATAAGCCTTTCCCCCTCCAGGGAGCCCGTGGTGGTTGAGAGCCGTCTCCGTCCATCCTGCGATTTTTTCAAAATTTTTGGGTGGTCTGAGAGATTTTTGGTTTGAAAATCGGAAATGCAGTTTGGAGTTGTAAGGTTTGCAAGACAATACTAAGTGGATCTTATTATTTGCAGCACAAAGTTACTATTTGCTATTTGTATCACAATAAAAAAATCAAAATAATTATAAAAGGACGTAGCTAGACGTTTTGAGACGTGGCGATAGTTGTTTTGGATGTAGCGAGACGTGATAGACTTTGTTCTGTGAAAAATTCAGCTAAAATTCACACGCATGGATGCAGATGTTTCTGGACGTGTTCCTGGTTGTTTTGGACGTGGTGCTAGTGTTCGGAGACGTGGTGCTAGTTGTTCGGAGACGTGGTGGACTGTCATTGTGAAAAAAATCGGCTTAAATTCACATGAATGGATGTAGACATTTCTGGACGTGGTGAAAGTTCTTTTTGACGTGGTGCAAGTGTTCTGAGACGTGGTGGACTGTCTTTGTGGAAAAAATCAGCTTAAATTCACATGAATACAAGTAGACGTTTCTGGATGTGGTGCGAGTTATTTTTGACGTGGTGCTAGTGTTCTGAGACGTGGTGGACTTAAACTGATTTTTAAACTGATTTTTAAACTGATTTAACTGATTTTTTCCACAAAGAAAGTCAACCACGTCTCAGAACACTAGCACAACGTCTCAAAACACATGAACCACGTCCAAAAATGTCTACATCCATTCATGTGAATTGAAGGCAAGGATTTTTGCACAAAACATCTCAACTCGTCTCATAATAACTATATTTACGTCCGAAAACGTCTGCATCCATTCATTTCAATTTTAACTGATTTTTTTTCACAAAGACAATCAACCACGTCTCAGAACACTAGCACAACGTCTCAAAACACAAGAACCACGTCCAAAAACGTCTACATCCATGCATGTGAATTTAAACTGATTTTTGCACAAAACATCTCAACTCGTCTCATAACAACTATAACCACGTCTAAAAACGTCTGATGTGGACCAAAATGTGCATAATCTATTATCTAAGGGTTTTGAAAAGACAAAACAAAGAAAACGGCTATACAATTCTCAGAAAGGATCATGATCTCATATCTGAGAGTTGTAATGAGATAAAAAAAATAAAATGACCATTCAACTCTTAGAAATGTTCATGATATCTGATCTAAGAGTTTTGTGAATATAAAACAATTAAAATGACCATATTACTCTTAGCAATGTTCATGATCTTGTAAGTAGGTGTTATAATAAGATAAAACAAATAAAATGGCCATACAACATCTCAACTCGTCTCATAACAACTATAACCACGTCAAAAAACGTCTACATCCATTCATGTGAATTTAAACTGATTTTTTTCACAAAGACAGTCAACCACGTCTCATAACACTAGCACAACGTCTCAAAACACAAGAACCACGTCCAAAAACGTCTACATCCATGCATGTAAATTTAAACTGAATTGTGCACAAAACATCTCAACTCGTCTCATAACAACTAGAACCACGTCAAAAAACGTCTACATCCATTCATGTGAATTTAAACTGATTTGTTTCACAAAGACAGTCAACCACATCTCATAACACTAGCACAACGTCTCAAAACACAAGAACCACGTCCAAAAATGTCTACATCCATGCATGTGAATTTAAACTGATTTTTGCACAAAACATCTCAACTCGTCTCATAACAACTATAATCATGTCCAAAAACGTCTACATCCATTCATGTCAATTTTAACTGAATTTTTTCACAAATACAGTCTACCACGTCTCAAAACACAAGAACCACGTCCAAAAACGTCTACATCCATGCATGTGAATTTAATCTGATTTTGTTCATAAGTGCATTTTGGTCATAATTAATATATATATATATATATATTTTTTTTGTGATACAAATAGCAAATTTGTGGTATGATACAAATAGCAAGTCCCTTATATAAACATACAAATATGAAAAATCGCACCTACTTTCCAATTTTTAAAGAAAAAATCGGACGAAATGTGCGAAAATGGGTCAAAAAATCACCCCACTTATCCGATTTTTGGGGGAAAATCGTATCGCCACATTTCGCACATTTCGTCCGATTTTTGCTTTAAGAGTTGCATTTAGGGTCCGTTTTTTTGTTCAGCTATCGCAAATTACAGGCGATTTTTCATGCAAAATTCACATGTTCTATTTTTAAGGGTATTTTAGGCATTTCATCAATTTTTTTGTGCTACAAATAGCAAATCTGTGCTGCAAATAGCAGCCCAGGACTAAAACTAGAACAAAATGAAAAACTTAATAATTTTAGATGAAATTTTTAAAAGATAATGATCAAAAATTGAATTTCAGCAAAGTAAGATGACCACCATTTTGGAATTCACTCAACTATTTTTAAGGTCATTATACTTTACTTTTTTTAAAAATGGTTACTCCGTCAAGTTGGGGTGTTAAATCACTAACGGTCAAATTTTTTTAGGGTTACTTTGTCTTCACTTCCCCTTAAATTAAAAAATTAAAAAAAAAGTCCCAATTCCATTAGGGTTTTGCCGCCGCCACCGCCTCACTTCCTCCCTCCAGCCGGCGAGTCCCTCTCTCTCTCCCCCGAAACAATTCCGGTCGACCGGAATCTTCGCCGAAAAATGAGGCAGCCAGTCTTCATGGTTTTCCATTTTAAAACATTTGGGTTTTGTTCTTTTTCTCCCATAAACCATTTCCGGCACGATGGGGTTTTAAATCAGGGTTCAAAAACGGATTTAATGATTCTGGGTTTGCAAAAATTCTAGCCGAAAAATTTTGAAGTTTCTTGGGTTTTGATCGGAAAATCAGGGGAAGCAAAAAGGGTTTTGGTGCTTTGGTTTTCGGTCGAAAAATGATCCCAAAATGGTTCTGATTTGTTCATTTGATTTCGAAAATCGTTTTGGTCGATTTCGCCGGAGAGTTTCTGGGTTTTTGTTTATTTGCCAAAAAATCACAGGCGGTGAAATATTTTCGAGCTGATTTTGTTTTTGGATTTTGCCATTGAATCGGGCGTTAGAATGCTCGGGTTTTTCCTCGCGGAGGTTGCTGGTGCGAATCTCTATATTTTCCAGGCAGGAAGAGATGAATCCGTTCATCAGTGACGTCGGACGGAGGGGAACGAGTCGGAGAAGCACCCCGGAAAAGACGATCGAAAAAATAAGATGGGAGAGAAGGGGGTCTGCTGCGGGTGGTTGAAGCCTTAGTGGCTGAAATTATCATTATGCCCCCGCCGCACCTTCCTAACCCTAGCTGTTATTATTTTTAAAAAATTTAAAGATTGCGAAATAGCCCCTGGTTTTGTGTTCCTCCTAAACCTTAGCCCTGAACTTCTGTTTTATTATGAAAGGCAGTGAAGAAACAAAAATAACCCTAAAAAATTGGCAATTTATATGGTACAACTAGGAGTACCAATAACATAGTACTCTTAGCAGTTTTACTATACAAAAAGACAATTAATGAGTTGTCTTCTACTTTTTCAAAACTCTCATCTCTCACGCGTCTTAATCTTGTTTGCCTTCCCCTCATCTATTGTAATTATGGCTCTAGCCAAATTTACTCCTCATCCAACCATTTTTTGCTTTGAAAATTGCCAAATTAATGATTCTCCTTCTTTTGTTCCCTCATCTTCAGCCATTATTTTCTCTTTGAAAATTGGGCAATCAATGATGATGTTCAATCATTCTCTTTCCAGGTTTGGGTTGAATAATTTCTAGGTTTAGTTTGAATTTTTTCAATTTCCCTTTCTCCTTCTCCTCATTCTCTTTTTCCTTTTATTCTTCTTTTTCACCACTCCACCGTCTTCTTCGCCTTGGATCTGTCCGCAACCGATATAGACTCCCTCACCATAGATCTGGCCACCATCGATCTCCCTCTCGTGGAAGAGGAGGATGTAAGTAGTAGTGATGGTGAGATATGTCTCAATTCTTTTTTCTATTTGGATAAATCCTCTGCGTTTCGGTTTGCCCTTTGGTCAAGTACTTTGATGGGCATATTTGATTCAAAGTTAGGATCTTTGGAGTTATGTTCATGGAATTTTTTTCACTTTTCGATTGTGTATGCATTTATTTGAATATATTTTTTCTTATGTTTTTTATTGAATAACTAATGGAATATGTGTACAAAGTCTAAAGAGATAAGTTTTTTTTAGTCTATTGTTGTTATGGAATATCACAATTTGTGATGGAAAATGTTTCTGAATTTATTTGAATATCATATGTATCTTATCTTATGGTTAATAGCTTAATCAAATAAACAAGTTTGGTTGAGTCCTTATCTATACTTGAATCTCGAATGTCAGGTTCTGGTGCAAATGAAAAGTGAATGAACATTTGCTTACAAGTTATGTCATTTGTATATTTAGGAGTTTCTTTTAGTTCTATCTTCTGCATATTGAAGTTGTTGAGAGCCAAAATACACAACAATTTTTCCATCCTTATAAATGGAGAAGAGAAGAAGTGGATTTCATGGGCAGAATTCCGCGAAGAAGAGCGGTCGTGTGCAATTGATAGAATATCATTATTTTGCTGTGTTTGATGGAATATCTATTATTTTGACTTAATGATCTGATGAAATATGTGTATGAAATTGATGAAATATCATTTTTAACCATCTGAAGTTGTTTATGATGGAATTTCTTATTTTGATGTAATATCTCAGCTAGATTATTATTTTGATTGGAAATAGTTTTTTATTATTTTTTTATGTAATCTCTCTCTCTTTCTTTTTTTAATCTTAATGATATGATGGAATATATCTATGAAATTGATAGAATATCATTTTTCAGTCGTCTGATGGAATTTCCTAACTTAATGTAAATATGATGGAAAATCGTGTACTATAGTATTGATAGAAACTGATATATTTTGATGTTATTTGTCATTTTAATCATATGTGATACACATATTCCATCAGTATCCATATATGACATTCTATCAATTAGAGAATAATCATTTTTTACATCAAATACAGATTCTAACTGACTAATAAGTCAATCTATTTTTTCCATCAAAATGATACACATATTCCATTAACAATAATTTTCCTTATTTTTATAGTTTTAGTGTTAGTTTCTATAAGATTCAGTATGAAATTTCCATCATATGCATAAGAAGAGACATATGTTATATTCATTCAAAATCAGCCAAATAAGAAACACCGTTTTTACATCATAATAAGAAATTAAATCTCTCAATGCTTTCTTTTGAGATTCACCAAGACCTACCAGTAATAATGTTAATCCGCTATGAGAGGTTGTGGCCAAGAACCTGTTTCTATCATCATCTTTCTTCAATTTCTTCAACCGTTTCTTCTCTTGAATTTGTTTGCTTTCTACATTAGCTTTATTCAACCTCTTTTTCATCTTTTTTTGCGCCTGAAAGTGTTCATACACTTCTTTAATTCTTGAGTTATATTCTGCGAAAGTTACGAAATCATCATCCGAATCTTCTCATTGTTTTTGCTTTCTTTGAGTTGTAAGTACACGAGTTTCCTTCAGTTTCTTTTTCTATGCAAATGCACGATTTTACATCAAAATAAGTCATATAAAACACATTTGAGATATTACATCAAAATAAAGAATTTCATCAAAAACAACTTCAGACTATTGAAAATTATATTCCATCAATCTCATATATATATTACATCACATCATTAAGTCAAAAAAAATGATATTCCATAAAAAAAAAGAAATAAAATCTATTTTCCATCAAAATAACATTCCCGTTGAGATATTACATCAAAAAAAAGTTTAGACAACTGAATAAAGATTTTTCATATATTGATTACACATATTCCATCACCTCATTAAGTCTAAACAGTTGATATTCCATAAAAAAAGAAATAAAAACTATTTTCCATCAAAATATCATTCCAGCTAAAATATTATATCAAAATCAGAAATTCCATAAAAAACAACTTCAGTCGACTGAAAATGATATTATGTCAATTCCATTATATATTCCATAAAAAACATAAGAAGAAATAGTTTCAACCGACTTCTAACACATTTTTTATCAGTTTTCTAACATTGATGGTAAATAAGTTTCAAGACATTAGATTGATGAGTTCTCATCAATTTCCATCAGAAGTTGACTTCAAATGAACCATTTGTTCCATGAGAAGTTGACTTCAAATTAAAAATATACTACATTTTCCATCAACTCTTAGACATGTCATGATCTTACATCATGAATGTCATAAAATAGATTTACCATCATCAACACAATGTATATCCATATTGTAGGATTGTGTTTAGGCATTTAATTCAAAATTAAATAGCGGAATTCCTAAACAGTAAGGATCGGGTCTTACCCTTGAAGCGTAATCGGTTGCGCAGTTGCCTGGCTCCTCTGAGAAGATGACGTTTCGTCATTTTTCTATAACACTTCCTTGAAGCGTCCTCTACTCTCAGGCACCGGAGTTCTTCGATGCTAGTAGATTCCTGTGAAGAAGTTTTGATGAGAGAGAGGGAGAAAATTTTTCGAGAGAAAAGAAAAAAATTTTCTTCAAAAAACAATTTTCTGTTGTCACACACTTTTCTCTCCCAGAGAATTCCTTTTTAAAAAGGAAATTCTCTGATTCTCCAATCCCACAACCCCCGGGGTTGTTTTTTATTAAAATATATATATTATAAAATTATAATATAATATTTAACTTTTACTGGTTGGGTTTTACTTGACCCATGGATCAAACCATTTACCCATGGATCAGACTGATGGGTCAAGAACCTCAATTGCAACTAGGTCCCTTGATTTGTCAGTCTCTCTCAATTTTTCCTGAGTAATTAATTAACTATTAATTAATACCCCAAAACTTCTCAATAATATTTAATTAAACTATTTAATTTAATATTATTCTTCTAAGTATAACAATTATACCTAGTACCGTTAAGAATCTTTGAACTCACTTACGTGCAATCCTGTAGGTCCATTCCAAATTGACAATGGATAAATTAATCTCATAGATTAATCCATAAATCATCAGTGGCCTCTAGCAAGACATGATGACTACCCAATTTAGAATAGATGGTCGAATGGTGATTCAACGCAACCTTTCTAAGCATACTATGCACGATCCTCTACATCGATATCCCGTTTAGCATAAGGCATGGAACCATCATCCTTATTAAGCTAAACAATTTACTTGATCTCTCAGTGACACTGATTCTATTCGAGCAAATGATAACAATTATCATTTCTCGGGCATGGCCATGCACTTCTCAGTTCACTATCAAGTGGCTCGGATATCATCTCTCACTTAAGAGAGATTTGTAGTCCCATCACTTCACCTACATATCTTAGCGTGACTCATAGTGTACCAAATCATACCCATACTTGGCAACCTGTTACAGTCCCGTTAGGCGTATGTCAAAGTACACCATAATTCACCTAAGACCATGCAGTGATTTCTGGTCTAAGGATCCTCGTACGAGTATGCTCAAAAGAATCACTCATGATCTATTAGTCCATTGAGTGTTTCTTTTAGCGGATTGATTTCATGAAATTAGATATGCACAAGAATATAATTATCATGAAATTAACTCATCAGATTAAATAATCAATCAAACGACATATGTCTTATTTACATAAATAACCCTCAAAGTTTATTTACATAAATAGCCCTCATTAGGGCACATACACCAACACATATATGTTTTACACCAATAAAATAATTGTACTTTTTCTATCATAAATATCAGAATAGAACTCCATCTTTTCTTATTAACCCATTTGCCAATGTTTCTGATATTATTAGTTGGATTGGATAGTAAACATTGTTTGATTTATGTTGAACATCATCGTATTAGAGCTCAAACTTCAAGTAAACAACCTTAGACTAGTTCAATAGGAAACAACAACTATGATATAATATATCACAAACTACCTTAGTCCAAGGTAAACTAGTAAGATTAATCGACATAAACAAGCTTATCGTTTTACTCCAACTCAACTTAAGACATTTAATCAATTAATGGATGATGCAAACACTCCAACTTTCGCAGGCAAAAACAAATTTTTTTACCATCAGTTTTCTAACCCATTGCATAAACACAGTTCAAAAATCAAAATCGGCATAGCAAACCACACACAACACATGAAAGTCAAAGCAGCAGTAATAGACATGAATCGCTATAGTTTTTCATCAAAATAAATTGAAATCGTTTCAGTGTTTTCCATCATACAAGCCAACGTTAAGCAAATTTAAATTGAAAGAACCAAGAACATACCTCCTCCATGTAGTTTTTCTTCTCCAATACATGAAACATTCTTTGTTCTCATTTTCCCCTCCTTTCCGTTTCTCAATATCGGTTCCTCAGAAAAAAAATACTTCTTTTGCTTCTTCAAAATATTTGGATACTTTGTTCCTCTTCTATTCAATACATGTTGGGCGGACGTGGGAAAGCAAAAGGTTTCGTTCAAGTAGCGGCGATTTTCCGACCAAATATTCAGGTGATGTGGGTTTTTTTTTTAGAAAATTGAAAGCAGCTATTTGGGTTTTCAAACCAAAAATATTGGATGAATACCGTGAAAGATTTTGGTAGGATCTGGGTTTGCACTTGCTCAATTTACCACGCAACAAAAATTTCTATTAAAGCGGAATCTTAGAAAAGTACCTTTGAAGCGTACACTTGGTGATTCTCTTGTATGCCTCAAGACTATGACTTCACATTGTGTGGGCAACGAACTAGAAGTCAATTGATCAGCTATCACCACAATCCACCTGCTAGAAAACTCTAGCCCCGCAGCACTTGGCACGTACTATAAACGCACCGCCCGCAGAGAGAGAAAGCTACGCGCAGCTGGTATAGATCAAGGCCAAAATTTCAGCCACTAGAAACCCAAAAACCAGCTGCACATTTTCTTGAAAATTCGACTTGGAGAGAGAAGTTTCTCTCTCTAGAATTTTCTCTCTCTAGAAATCCTGTGGATTAATTGTGTTATTGTGTTTTCTGAATGACTGATCCCTTGTCTATTTATAGAGTTACAAGAGAGACTCCAAGTTGGTTTAGGATTGGTCTTCCTACTGGGTTTCTGTTTTTCTTCAATCCTGTTTCTGGACTGATACAGATTCTGTTTCCTTCAATCCTGTTCCTGGACTGATACACTCCAAACTGTTACAGGGATTCACTTATCCCAATCCAGTTCCTGGGATGAATCACTCCCAACTGACACAGGGATTCACTTATCCCAAACCAGTTCCTGCACCAGAATTGCTTCCGGAACAACTTAATTAAATTATATTCATAATCTCTCCACATCAAAGATATAGTGCTCGTTAATTCATTAATTTAATGATAAATTAATTCATCAACTTCTTTAATTCTGAGACTAGTACCACTCGACCTTCTTACTATACCGGACATAAGTCCACCGACGGGTTTAGTATAATAAACATTTCGAGCTCATCTCGGGAGCACCATCACCCCGGACTTACCGATACATGGTTTCCTTTCGACAAGCAGCAACACACCAAGTAACTAAACACGCGCACCCAACCTACCGAGATCATTGGCCACAATTGACCTCACCCTTTGGCAGATCAAAGTACACTATGTCTAATCCTCATGCCCGCTCGAGTCTAGGGATTTAGAGATAGAATACAAGGATCGATTTGTCTATTAAATCAGTACAAGACAAATCATTCCTAAGAGTCAAGTTCAATATGCCCCGGGCATATCTATATGATTCAATTAGTTTAGACAAACTAATTATCTGAATCACATAATAACCTAGACCGACAGTTTGTCTAAAGCTGTCTCGGTTACGAACCTCATTTATATATTATGTCTTTCAACCAATGATGAGATCTACTGTGTCACACCAGACACCTCATCATCTACTTACACAATATAAATGGACGATTAATGCACAACTAAATATAATTGAAACACAAATCGATATATTAAACTGGGAAACTGTACAATACAAGCATAGCTTATGTATTCTACTCCAACAATCTCCCACTAATACTTAAGCTGTGCTTTAAGTATACAACTACATACAATCATACCCAATCTGCTGCTATCTATCTAGAAAAACTGTCAAGGCTCTCCTAAGCATCTGATCCCCACGCCCTTCACGTGAGCCTCAAAGACTTTTGAAGTCAATGTTTTCGTGAATAGATCTGCAAGGTTATCCTCTGATGCTATCTTAGCCACGACCACGTCTACCCTCTTTACGATGTCTCGTATCAGGTGGTACTTGCGCTGTATATGTTTACTCGCCTTGTGGGCTCATGGTTCCTTCGAGTTTGCTACTGCACCGTTGTTATCACAATATACCGTGATAGACCGCTGCAAACCAGGAATCACATCTAAGTCCACTAGGAAGTTCTTGAGCCATACTGCTTCTTTCGCTGCCTCTGATGTGGCAACGTACTCAGCATCCATGTTAGAGTCTGCCACGCATTTCTGCTTGACACTCCGCCAAACTATGGCTCCACCTCCCAGAGTAAACACATACCCTGAGGTAGACTTGCTCTTGTCCCTGTTGCCTTGGAAATCTGAATCTGTGTAACCTTGGGGTACCAGCTCAGGCCCCTGATAGACCAGAACTTGGTCCCTCGTTCTGCGCAAATACTTGAGAATGCATTTTACTGCCTCCCAATTTGCTTTCCCGGGGTTACTCTAATATCTGCTGACCATGCCAACAGCATAACAGATATCAGGCCTCGTACACAACATGGCATACAAGAGACTTCCTACTGCCGAAGCATATAGAACTGTCTTCATGGCCTCTATCTCCTCAACAGTCTTAGGAGACTGTTCCTTAGATAGATGCACTCCGTGTCTGAAAGGTAGAAAACCTTTCTTGGAGTTTTGCATGTTAAAACGGGCCAGAATCGTGTCTATGTATGAAGCTTGGGAGAGCGTTAACGAACGTTTCCTACGATCTCGAATAATCTTGATCCCAAGGATATGTCTCGCTTCCCCTAAGTCCTTCATATCAAATTGCTTGGACAGCCATGCCTTTACATCTGATAACACTTTCTTGTTGTTGCCAATCAATAGAATGTCATCTAAGTAAAGCACAAGAAACACCACTGAGTTTCCATCACGTCTGCGATATACACATTGCTCATCCGGACACTGAGTAAATCCAAATGACTGGATTACTTCATCAAACCGGATGTTCCAAGATCTGGATGCCTGCTTAAGTCCATAAATAGACCTCTTAAGCCTGTAAACCTTATGCTCTTGGCCTTTTTCAATGAATCCCTCTGGTTGCTGCATAAATATGGTTTCTTCAAGACTTCCATTTAGGAAAGCTGTCTTGACATTCATCTGCCAAATCTCATAATCCATATGAGCAGCTATGGCCAAGAGAATTCGGATCGACTTAAGCATGGCTACCGGGGAGAAGGTTTCCTTATAGTCGATTCCCTCTTTCTGAGTATACCCCTTCGCCACCAGCCTAGCTTTAAAGGTTTCCACCTTTCCGTCAGGTCCTCTCTTACGTTTGTAGACCCACTTGCATCCAATGGGCTTAAACCCATCAGGCAGGTCCACAAGCTCCCAGACTTGATTGTGGTCCATTGACCCCATCTCGGATATCATTGCCTTACGCCAAGATTCTACATCTTTATCTTGAAGCGCCTCATTATAGTTAACTGGGTCAGGTTCAGGCACACCTGGGACCAGGTCTGAAGCCTCTCTCATGCCAATAAACCTGTCTGGCTGTCTCACAACCCTCCCACTACGACGCCTGTGTAGGCGCATCATCTGTGATCTCATGTGCAGTGTGTGGTGTATCTACTTGCGCTGGTGCATCAGGATTGGTAGTTTGTCGTCTAAGCTCTTCTAGTACTATCTTACTCTTGGGCTTGTGGTCTAAGACATAGTCCTCTTCTAAAAATCTAGCGTTGGTACTTACCACCACCTTCTGATCTTTAGGATTATAGAATAGACCACCTTTCGTTCCCCTAGGATATCCTACAAACAGCATTAATTCTGTTCTTGCATCTAACTTAGACGTATCTGCCTTAAGCACATGTGCTGGGCAGCCCCAAATTCTGAGATGTCTTAGACTAGGCTTCCGCCCGTTCCACAACTCTACTGGGGTTAAAGGCACGGTTTTAGATGGTACAAGATTAAGAATATACATTGTCGTTTCCAAGACATATCCCCAGAACGAACTTGGCAAATCACTATAGCTCATCATGGACCTAACCATTTCCATAAGAGTTCGGTTCCTCCTTTCTGCTACACCATTCTGCTGTGGCGTGCCAGGTGCAGACAACTGAGACTGAATTCCTACCTCAGTGAGGTAATCTCGAAATTCATGGGACAGGTACTCCCCACCACGATCTGAACGCAGTGTCTTGATACTCTTACCATGATGTTTCTCCACATCTGCCCGAAACTCTTTGAACTTGCCAAAACATTCGGACTTGTGGCGCATTAGGTAAATGTAACCGTACCTAGAGTAATCATCCGTGAATGTCACGAAATACTCATATCCCCCTCGTGCCTGGACTGTCATAGGTCCACACAAGTCAGAATGAATCAACTCTAATACTTCTTTAGCTCTATAGCCTTTTGCTTAAAAAGGTCTCTTGGTCATCTTACCTTCCAAGCAAGATTCGCAGGTTGCATAACTGTCAATATCTAATGAACCCAAAGGTCCATCATTGACCAACCTCTGAATCCTACTAAGGTTTATATGACCTAGCCTTAGATGCCAAAGATAGGTTTGATTCATTTCAGAAGATTTCTTCCTCTTATTAATGTTAGATTCTGAGCTATCTATCTCTATGTTTTGCGCAACAGGGGAGTTAGAGTTAACCACAAACAAATTGTCCGCCAATGAACCAGAACAAATAAGTTTTCCATTTCTTCTAATAACAACACAGTCATTAGAAAAAATAAACTTATACCCATTCTTCAAGAGTTTAGAAACCGAAATCAAGTTCTTTCTAAAACTTGGTACATAAAGACAATTAATTAACTCCAAGCTAGAATTTTCGAAATTCAACTTAACTACTCCCACTGCTTCTACTGACACTCTTGTAGTGTCGCCCAAGTAGATATCCAATTCGCCTTCTCTAAGCTTTTGGGTTACTTGGAACCCTTGCAAAGAATTACAAACATGGTCAGTGGCACCTGAATTCACACACCAAGTATCTGTAGGAATCGCCGCTAAACATGTCTCAGTAATTAAGGCATAATTTATCGTACTTATAAGCTTTAGACAATCCGCTTTCCAATGTCCCGTCTTATTGCACTTGAAGCACTTGTCTTTTGACTTCTTCTTTGTAATATTTGGCTTAGGCACAATTTGTGCCTTTTTAGCTACTCCCTCGAGCTTTCTCTTATTCTTTCCAGCCTCAGGCTCATAAGAAGATTCTAAAGCTTCGACTGCTACTAAAGCTCGCTTCTTCTCTTGAAGAAGACTTTTAGCTGCCATCAACTCTGCCAAGAGCTCGGATGAACTCCACAACATCTTACTTATGTTGTAGTTCAACTGAATCAGCTCATAGCTTTGAGGCAAGCTCTGGAGGACAATATCGGCTTTGGTTTCACCAATGATTTCGCCTCCCACTACCTCAACCTTGTTGATGTTACTAATCATGTCAATGACACGATCTCTCACGGGAGCGCTCTCAGCCCTAAGGATAATGTCCAAGTTACGACTTCCATCGACATTATTAGTTCCAGTTAAATTGTTGTTTTTCAAAAATAGCAGCTAAAGGATTGAATGCCATATCGATTTAAACTGGAAAGTAAACAAACAGTGTTTCAGTTATATATGCTAGAATTTTCAAAAACATGAAAATTCAATTTAATTATTGATTTCTCTCAAAACAATAATATTAATCCACCGACATCTCATCCACTGGGATTCTGGCAAGCCACGTAGTGTGGACGTTTACGCTAACCCTCATTCGTTTGAGAAGAACCAAGTTCATTAACTACACTATCTGACCAACGATCTTTTGATCAATGTAGCTAATAGTGGTGCTTTCAGCCGTACAAGTAAGCAGCGTAACCTCGCGGGAGGAATACTACAGATCGTACACTAAGTGTATGCCATTACGTGACTTCTGAGTTTGTTACCTCAGGATAGTGCGCCTCAGATGGAGAGGGTGTCGCATTTCTCCTAGTTAAACTCGCTCTAGTCATCTTACTCAGAAGCTCATAGTCTAGCGATCTCGTGGTTGGACTCATCCGAATGGAGGAAGGCCCTAATGCCAACGCGCAAGCCCACCCACATCACATATGAACCCGTAATGGTGGCCATGGGGATATAACACAACCTGCTCCCACTTAGATTTCCAAAATGAGGGTTTTTCCGGTTTTAACATGCAATTAACTAACCTAAGTTATATGCAACCATAAAACCATACATGCTTTAATTCATGCATCTAAAATACAGCATAAAATAAAGCATAAAAATTAAAACAATAAATACGGGAAATAAATTCGAAAAAATAAATTCCCCGACTATTATGGTTTTAATTGCTTCCATCCTTTGCCTTGATTTCGTGTCCCGTCACGTCACTCGATGGAGAGAGTCTTCAACTTCAAAAAAAGAAAATTGGAGGAAAAAACGGGCCAAAAACAGCCCGAACGGCCCGAACGGGTCGCCCGGGCCGCAGCACGGCCCGAGGGCCGCACTGCCCGCGCGCACAGGCCGCACGGGCCGTGCGCGCGGCCCAGCGCGCAGCAGCTGCTGCTGCGTGCAGCGACTGCTGCTGCCTGCTGCTGCGTTTTTCGCCTGGCGGCCGGCGATTTTGCTGCCGGTAAACATTGCCGGCGTCGCCTCCTGCCGCCAACTCCTCCTTCGCTTTTTCCCACGCTATTTGGTTTTCTTGCAATTCGTTCTGGATTTTTCTGGGTTTCTTCAATTTCATGATATCCCAAAACCCATGAATCCAAGTCGCCCACCATAACGCCTTCGATTACATAAAAAATAATTTTCCTACTACAAGGCATTCTAGGAAAATTAAATAATCGAAATTACATAGAAAAAATCCTATTACAGATTTAATCTAATCCTACACGGCTTCCAGCACGTGGTTAAACTATTACAAACATTCATAATAAAATTAAATCCGGACAAGTCCCGGAGTTTAATTAAAACCCATACAAACGTAACCATAATAGTCGGGATTCTAAACCACTTGCAAATAAAACCATGTAATAAATCGTACAAGCACAGAACCCCCTAAACCAGGCTCTGATACCAATTGAAAGATTTTGGTAGGATCTGGGTTTGCACTTGCTCGATTTACCACGCAACAAAAATTTCTATTAAAGCGGAATCTTAGAAAAGTACCTTTGAAGCGTGCACTTGGTGATTCTCTTGTATGCCTCAAGACTATGACTTCACATTGTGTGGGCAACGAACTAGAAGTCAATTGATCAGCTATCACCACAATCCACCTGCTAGAAAACTCTAGCCCCGCAGCACCTGGCACGTACTATAAACGCACCGCCCGCAGAGAGAGAAAGCTACACGCAGCTGGTATAGATCAAGGCCAAAATTTCAGCCACTAGAAACCCAAAAACCAGCTGCACACTTTCTTGAAAATTCGACTTGGAGAGAGAAACATTTTCTCTCTCTAGAATTTTCTCTCTCTAGAATTTTCTCTCCTTAGAAATCCTGTGGATTAATTGTGTTATTGTGTTTTCTGAATGACTGATCCCTTGTCTATTTATAGAGTTACAAGAGAGACTCCAAGTTGATTTAGGATTGGTCTTCCTACTGGGTTTCTGTTTTTCTTCAATCCTGTTTCTGGACTGATACAGATTCTGTTTCCTTCAATCCTGTTCCTGGACTGATACACTCCCAACTGTCACAGGGATTCACTTATCCCAATCCAGTTCCTGGGATGAATCACTCCCAACTGACACAGGGATTCACTTATCCCAAACCAGTTCCTGCACCAGAATTGCTTCCGGAACAACTTAATTAAATTATATTCATAATCTCCCCACATCAAAGATATAGTGCTCGTTAATTCATTAATTTACTGATAAATTAATTCATCAACTTCTTTAATTCCGAGACTAGTACCACTCGACCTTCTTACTATACCGGACATAAGTCAACCGGCCGGGTTTAGTATAATAAACATTTCGAGCTCATCTCGGGAGCACCATCACCCCGGACTTATCGGTACATGGTTTCCTTTCGACAAGCAGCAGCACAGCAAGTAACTAAACACGCGCACCCAACCTACCGAGATTATTGGCCACAATTGACCTCACCCTTTGGCAGATCAAAGTACACTATGTCTAATCCTCATGCCCGCTCGAGTCTAGAGATTTAGAGATAGAATACAAGGATCGATTTGTCTATTAAATCAGTACAAGACAAATCATTCCTAAGAGTCAAGTTCAATATGCCCCGAGCATATCTATATGATTCAATTAGTTTAGACAAACTAATTATCTGAATCACATAATAACCTAGACCGACAGTTTGTCCAAAGCTGTCTCGGTTACGAACCTCATTTATATATTATGTCTTTCAACCAATGATGAGATCTACTGTGTCACACCAGACACCTCATCATCTACTTACATAATATAAATGGACAATTAATGCACAACTAAATATAATTAAAACACAAATCGATATATTAAACTGGGAAACTGTACAATACAAGCATAGCTTATGTATTCTACTCCAACATACCGGTTATTTTTTCCATTTTATGAGGATTGATGGTAATTTTGAATCTGTTCAATTTCCCAAGAAAATTGAAATCATTATCATTATCTTGGAGAGTGGTGAGCTGTAAAATGCTTCATTAATTTATTTTTGTTTCCTTATTTTCAAGTTAAACTCTTAATTTTCAGATTCAACTTTTCATTTAATTTTTATTAGGAGTACCAATTTATTTGGTACCCCTAGTTGTACTATATAAGTATTGAAAAAAATTTGGCCGTTGGTGATTTAGCATCTCAACTTGATTGAGTGACCATTTTTGAAAAAAAAAAATAAAGTATGATGACCTTAAAAATAGTTTTCGAAGTATGATAACCAAATCAGAAATAGACTATATGATAACCAATTTCAGAATTTACTCTTTAGTAATTGTTTGGATATGTTGTGTTTTTGTAATAAAAAACTGAATTGCTATTTCCTACCTCTCATTTTACTTGTCTCGCCTCCTTTTAAACTATTTTGCCCATTCATTCTTATAGAAATTAAAAAAAAAAAACCTCTCTCCCCTCTCATCTCCCACTACTTCTTCTCCTCTTTCTCCTCCATGAAAGCCCCCGAAAAAATGATTCCACCCGCAGTGAGTTTGAAACCCGTTGGTGGACGTATGGCTTAATATTCTCGCTTGTGGAGCCCAATCTGCACCACTAGACCCCTTCGGATAGCAATGGTGAAATATCGTTGCCGCCGCATCATTTTTTCTTGGTCTGGCCTGCAAAGCTGGGGGGTCCTCCTCGATTCAAGTCAACAATCTACAAAACTGCTTCCAGTATGGACAATGAGAGAAAATAATCATAGTTTTCAATTCCCACTACGATGACAGATAAACTAGAAATGAATAATGGTTGTAAAATTTTTTCTATTTTTTTTAACAAAATACATGAAATGGGGGTGATAATGGACCCCATATCAAATATCCAAACCAAATAGCTTGTAAAATTGATGCCATATAATTTGATACTCCCAATCTGTCTCCATTTATCTGTTGCTTTAAGAGATAGATTTGTCTTTTATTACTTGACGTTTTACAATTATCTAGGTAACTTTTCTAATTTTTCCTCTTTTACCCTTCCCCAGCGTTTGTGAGTTTATTAAATTCTATTATTTAATTACCTACTTTCTTTTATAAATAAATAACTCACTCACTCTCCAAATTAATTGGGGGTAAAAACGAACACTCACATATAAATGACGGAGCTTTTAATAAAAATTTTTAGTTCAGAAGTGGAAAGAAAAAAAAAAAAAAGAAAAAATCTTCATCAATAGTCTGCTCTCTTTCATTTTAAAAAACCTAGATACCGCCATTTCTCACCTTCAATCTAGGTCCAGTTAAGATCCTGATGTTTATATAAAACAATTCCCAACCCTGCAATGTCTGGGATACTGAAGCCGCCGGGAGCTTTCACCGTTACGCCGCACAAAGTTTCCGTTTGCGTATTAATTCAAGTGTTTGCACCGCCGGGACAAAATTCCGTTCCATTTCCGTTCTCCTCACTCTCAGACCATAACGGCCTCGGGTTGTTCCTCTTTTCTCTAACAAAGGTAATCCAACCTCAACCTCGCTTCTTGCTAGCTTACTGTTTCTTTATTTGAGTTCCAGCTTTGTGATAAAAAACATACGAATTTGAATTTACTAAGTACATTCTTGATTTAACAATCTGCATTTTTCTTTCCTTCTTTTGTCTCCCGTGCTTGGCCTTTTTATGTTATCTATCTTTGTATACCACTAATTATGGCTCAATTTGAGGTTGTAAAAAGTTTTATTTTAAGACTGTAAAGAAAATGCGAGAAGGGGAATAAAGTTGAGTGATCATATTTTCTTCTCTACTGATGTTCACATTATCCTGTTAAGAGTTTATTGCTAACTAATAGCGTTCTTTCTAGATAAATTTTCTAATACATTCTTTTTACTGTATTTTGCCGTGAGTTGGGAATTTACGGAGAAAGAACTGATAGAACTGATGCTTCCCAGCAATGTTCGACCCTTTTGTCATGTTAAACAACCTTGAGGGTTGTCTTTGCAAAAGTGCTTTGGTGGATTGGCTTTCTGATAAGATGGTTCCATTGTTTTGATGAAATGTAGTCATGTGAACATATTTTGGAGCCAAAGCTGGATGAACTTATTGGAATGTTAAAGGAAGTTGGTGACTTTCCAACTGATTGGCTGGTTGATCACTTAACTCGTCAACTATCTTCATTTAAGTCACCTGATGAATTGTTTAACTTCTTTAGTGATCTCCGAGGTCAGTCTATACATTATTGGATATCATTCTATTTCGCTTTGCTCGGACAATTTAAGTTTTACTTTAACCATTTGTAGGGCTAACACTTTTTTGGGGTGTTTTCGTCGATTAATGTTGAATTACTTTATAAGATTGGTTTTCATTGTTTTAATAGGTATTCTTGGGGGTGCTGATTCTAATGTTATGGATGACGACCAAATCATGCTTGACCCAACTAGCACTCTTGGACTGTTTGTGCGACGTTGCATACTTGCTTTCAATCTTTCAACCTTTGAGGTTTCCTTCTAATTTTCGTAACTTGAAAGTTACATTTTAATTCTATATGGCACAAATAGTTTTAGAAGGAAGAGGTTATACTTTAGTTCATGCATTTTTACTTTCAGAATCATTCATATGCTAGTACCTCTTTATAGTTCGACGTAGGCATGAAAAATGGTTACATGTATTTATTTGGTTTTAATTTTTATCCACCATGGGCATGCAGGGTGTCTGCCATCTTTTAACAAATGTTGCTCTTTACTGTAAAGAATCTTTCTCTAGTTGTCCATATGAGTTGTCGCATTTACAAGATTGCACTAATGAGGCCGAACCATCAACGAGATATGAGAACATGGAACTGGAGAGCCTGGTATTTGAGAAAGTTAATGAAGAGTTTGAAGCACGAAAGTTGGCAAATGAGAGAATTTCTTTTCATACTCATGCTCCCAAAGCACTTTTTGGACTTATTGAAGGTATTACTTCTAGGCCATGCTTTCGATCTGAGTGTTAGCACCATGAAAGTATAGTTAACATCACGTACCAATTGATTTCATATGAATTGTTTGTTGCTTGTACTTGCTGAGCCGTTAATGGGCTAATATTGGGTGGTCCGGTTGCAACAAATTCTAAAATCATTTTGTGGCTAAAATGAATTTTCCCTTATGTTCTGAATGGCTTGTCTGATTATTTGTAGGGACAAGTCTGAGAAATTTTTTTAATTTTTTTTATGCTGTTGGTATGATATTTTATTAGTAAGCATGAAGCAATAGCAATTTATTGCACAAGCTGTTGTCCTCATGTGAGTTCTGGAGGGAAAGATCCTTATGCTCTAGGATAATTTGCTGTCAGCCATTCAAGATATAGTTTCTAGGAATAAGCTAGGGAATTATTAGCTAAAAATTATGAAGGGAAGGGGAAGAATCTGAAAGAATGGAATACATCTAATTCAAGTGAGAATAAGTGTTTCGATAGAACACGGAACTGAGATATGTTCCATATAATTGCCTCACATGGTCGGATGAAAGCTTAGTTGTTGTTGTCTAAATAGAAAGGTTTGTCGGGCAATTATGAAGTTAAAATTTGTGTCAAAAGACTGACCTGCTCATTCAGAACTTGAATTGGTCAATTTATATTTGTGAAATTGCTTGATACTGCAGATAACGTATTGTTCAAGTTTTTAATAGACTTTGATTATTCTTCCAGGAAGAAAGTTTCTTAATGCTTGCGTATCTTGGTGTTACTCCATGTTTGTTTGATGTGAGAAGCCTGACTTCTTACTCCTAGAGTTTTCTTTGAGATCTATATTTTGTTGTCTACAGCATTGCATGGACATGTTATTTATTCACAGTTATAATCCCGCTAATTGTTTCTTTTCAAGTACAACATGGACCAGTAGTATTCAATGCTTGACAAATGCAATTTGTTAATGCAGATGCAGATATTTCTTCAGGCTCAAAACTGAAACAAAATGATAAAATAAGAAAAGGTAACTCGTGTACACCTTCTCCAGATTATGCAGTGAGCAACGTGGATCCCCTAGCTGGCGGTATCCTCCGTACAAATTGGCAAGTACAGGGATACTTATTAGAGCAATCTGATGCAATTGAAAGGCAAGTAGTTTCCCTTTGAACCTTCTATATTTTGATATGTATTCTTGACATAGCAGGGTTTAAGTATTAAGAATTTGTTTCATGTTCTAGAGCAGGCATGGTAGTGCTTTCCCTTTGAATGCCTTTGAATCTATGCTTAAGCAGCTTCAGAAATTAGCTCCAGAACTACACCGGGTACACATGCTTTCATATTGTCTTGGGATTTGGTCCTTTACTTTAAATTTGTACTGTTTTCCTCAAGTGGATTTTGCCCTGGTGCATTAATGCAGGTTCATTTCTTACGCTATTTGGCTAGCCTTCATCATGATGACTATCCTGTGGCTCTGGAAAATCTTCATCGGTATTTTGACTACAGGTACATGCAGTAATCTTGCATATGGCTTCTTCTATTGTAATCGATCTTGTGCTTGCCTATTTATTAAGACTCCCCTATTACATTAATACTTTGGTCATTGCTTCAAAGTTCTTATTGATCATCATGGTGTGTATAGTAGGAATGATTGACTATTACACTAGCAAATTCTTTGAAACCCCACTTACCAAAAAGATGGAGAGTTGTTTTTGGTATGACATGAAAGAAATCAAGACCCATTTCTGATCTTAAGCATGGAGATTAGAGCTCATCCGTAAACGTTTCTTTCCCAACAAAACTATTGGCACAATCTTTTCTGAGAAATGTTTGTACCAAAGTGCAGGGACCGAAGGACTTGATATTATCCCATCTTCATCAGGATGTGATAATGCTGGTAGATATGAGGTTGCTTTACTATGCTTAGGGATGATGCATTTCCACTTTGGTCACCCAAAGCAAGCTTTGGAGGTAATGCTATCTCCTTTTCCATGAAGTTCTATCTTTTTGTTTCTTTCTTCTTTCTCCCGGGCTTCTTTTCTCATTTTATATCTTTTTTTTTTTTTTTTTTAAGTTTTTATTTTTCATATCTTCTCAAGAAGCAGTCATGTGCACATTAAGAGTCTGACTGATGCTTTGATTGTTCATTTAGGTTTTAACTGAAGCAGTTAGGGTTTCTCAGCAGGTACTGTTCTTAATTTACAAATATGCTTTATAATCTGTATGCCACTGGAAAGAATTTAGCCTCTGTCCTCAAATTGCGTTTTACCCTCTGTGCTTTAGGGTGCATATGGAATTTAGTTACGTTTACTTCGGCCATTTTCCCCACTGTATTTGTTCCCAACACACTAAAGGCTTACTTGTTCTGATGCATTATCATGATATAAAGTCCATTCCTTAATATGGTATATAATTTTATTAGTAAACTGTTGCCTCTTGGGCACGATATTTGCATAGTTTGTCCTTTGTAAATATAGTGATTTTGCAAATTTTCTATTGTGTTCCAAATGGATCGCAATAGTTTTATTGTCAGAGAAAGCTATTTGATTATCATACCTATTTTCCAAACAATTAGATAAGGTGAAATAGGAATTTAGTGATATACTTTTGCTGCCTTTTATTGTTGATTCTGCAATTGTGCCTATCTGCATTTTTATGCTTTGGGGTTCTGTTTTTGTTCCCTTTTTCCCTTTGACCATGAAAATACCTCAAATCTATCACTGTATTCATATTTATAATTTGCTTTCACCTTTGTTCTCTGTTGTGCCTACCTGCATTTGTGGGGTTCTGGTTTTGTTCCCTTCTCCCTTTTGACCATGAAGATGCTTCAATATATCACAACATGTGAATTTGTGATTCACTTTCCCACTCAGCTCTCTTCCATTCTCCAATTTTTTTTTTTTTTTTAAAAACAGTCACAGCCCCAACAGTGCCGGACCAGCGGGATTGGCATCCCTATTATATATGATAAGTCATGAAGAGTACAATGGTCAGTGTCTTGGCTTACCCATAGCCCTTTAATGATCTACACCAAAAAATCCCCCTAGCAGAGCTATACAAAAAACCAATACTCTTGAGTCCTTAAGCTGTACAATCCCCAATACTCAAAGAGAGCAAAAAACTAATCTAATCCTATACTACCGAGGAATGGAACGAATTATTTTTAAAAGACTTCTGGCAACTACTTCCCCCTTTTTATTAAAAAAATTATTTTAATTAATTTGGTTGTAAACTAAACATAACTTAAAGTTTCCTTTTACCTTTTACAAGATGTTTGAATAAAAATCGCAAATCACACAATCCTAAGAACAATCATTTTGTGTTGTTGAGAAAAAGTGATTTTGCTGGAAGAAATCTTTTGTTAATTGTTAAATTGTGTACTCCCTCCATTTGGAAATAATAGTCTCTTTCGACTTTTGATTTTTTTTTTAATAGTCTCTTTACACTTTTCTAGGTATAATTAATAACTTTTTCCTTCCTTACCCGTCATCATTCCCATTGGAAATATAAAAATTTGGTTATTTAAATTAGGAGTTCATTTATTGATTAAGGCTAAATAGAACAAGTTTACCAATGCATTCAATCATTTAATCATATCTTAATTCTTGTGCAAATCCCAAATGGACTATTATTTACAAACGGAGGGAGTATTAATGATTAAGGGGAAAAAGAAATCCTATTATGTTCATTTCTATCTCCCTTTGCCTTCTAGAACGGTTCCTCACTTAAGTTAGATGGCAGGGAAATTATGTATATGCTTATTTTTGTTTTGTTTTTGGAATTTTACGATGACAAACTTTCAGAGGTGAGCCAACCCTGTTGTGCTATGTTTATTCTCTTGGAATGATTGGTTATATCTTGGTTTCTTTCTTCGAGCTGTTCCACTTTCTTTATTAACTTTTTTGATTTGTTTTGCTTTGTGATGTTGGCTTAATCAATTTTTTTCTAATACCTACTCATCCTGCAGCAAAGTGATGACGCTTGTCTTGCGTACACTTTAACAGCCATTTGCAACCTAATATCTGAAGTTGGTATTTCAAGTACAACTGGGATTCTTGGTTCATCTTGCTCCCCAGCTATGAACATGCGAACTTCCTTGTCCATTCAACAGCAGTTATATGTGCTTTTGAGGAGGTCTATAAAAAGAGCTGAAAGCTTAAAGTTAAAAAGATTGGTGGCTGCTAATCATCTCTCGATGGCAAAATTTGAGCTGACGGTGAGAACTCTGTTTATTATTGATTGTGGAAATTGAGAGTAACTTAACTGAAGTGTTTGGTTTAATTGAAATTTGTTGGTTTGGGCTTTCCTTATATGCAAAATAGGGAGTAAGATTTGCTGGTAGGGGCTTTTAGAACTGACATTGCTGTACTGCTTTAAGGGAGAGTAAGATTTTATGGTTTGATACATGAGTCTTGAATTTTACACAATGAATGCCGGTTTAGAGAAAATTTAGTCTGTTGCAGGGAGGTATTTTATGAAGGGGATGAATGGTTTTACAGGCCATGGTTTTTAATCTCAGAATTCTTTGTTTTTGTAACGTAATTTTTAGTGCTAAGTAATTTTAGAGCATCTCCAATGGTGCCTTTAATTGCCCTTGCAACTTTAAAATGGAGTGGGGAGCTTCTCCAACCCAATTCCATTTTGGACTCTAAATGTAGAGTTGTGAATTCACAACTCTATTTTTTTGTTACTTCTTTTAATATTATGGATCCCACTAATAAAGTTATTTTCATAATTTCTTTTTGTTTATTAAAGTTAAGTTTGTTATAATTTTCACAACTCAATGATATTCATTTGTTATTTGTTGAAATGTTTTAATATTTTTTCTTTCATGAAAAAATAATTAGAGGTATAATTTATTAATTAATAGTGTATTATGTAAATTTCTTATAATTAAAATGTGATTAATCAAGTTGTATTGGTTAAATTTTGTTAGTGATAAAAAAATTAATTTTTTAGAATAATTTATACAATAAAAATAAAAAATTTTATTACTAATCAATATTTAATTTATTAATAGTAATTATTTATTAAATTTATATTTATTTCATTTATAATATACATTAGGAACTAAAATAATTAGATATGGTTGAATAATAATAAGGAATAATATAAAATGATATGCAAAGGAATATGCAGAGAAACTCTCTAAAATAGTGTTTTTGGTTGGAGTTCCTCAACCTGTAAAACTATAAAATAGAGTTTCTGACATTGTAACAACGGTAAATTTAGAGGTGCTGGTTGGAAGATTGTCATCAATGAATAACTGGTTTAGCAATCATGTTTGAAAGCCTTGTTTATCTTCCCAGACTCTCTTTGCTTGAACTACCCTGTTTAGTCAAAATTTTTCTCAGATATTTGAAGTCTTCCCAGATTCATCTCTTCTTGAATTGGAACGAATTTTTAATGAAAAATGTTATCAGTTGGAAAAAGGATCGAGTTATCAGGACACTAGCATATCATATTGCTCGTTGAATGATTTACCTAAGCTTCTAGTGAATGGTTCTCCTCTAACTGTCCCACTCACATAGTCACCTAAGTTGTAATACTGGTGAGCTTGATAATTATCCTGTTTGATTTCAAACTCTCTATCTATGATTTGCAGCATGTCCAAAGATCCTTTTTACTTGATCATTTAGCTGGCTAATAAAAGTTCCCGCTTATGATGTGCAGCATGTTCAAAGACCATTGTTATCATTCGGTCCAAAGGGTCCCATGAAGCTTACTACGTGCCCTGTCAATGTCTGCAAGGTTTTTCCTTCTTGCATTCCGATTTCTTGCGCCATAGGATATACTCTTGCTTTTGAGTTGAGGTATTCATTCCATTTTATGTTTGCTCTTATACCAGGAACTAAGATTGAGTTCACATGTCATTAATGAATTTGGCGATGAAAATTCTGTGATGACTACTGATGGTGCTTTATGTACTGCGTGGCTTAAGAATTTGAAGAAGCCCATTGGTTCACTGATTTTCTCTCAAGAAAATGAATCTAGAAGCAGTTTGAATGCTTTTGAATTTTGTGCACAGCCAAGTTCTGTTCCTGCTTCTGTTTTGCAATTATTAGGTGCTTCATCCTTGGTTCGTGCAACTTCATGGGAGTCATATGGCAGGTGATATATGAATGCTTTTGTAAAGGATGTGATTTTCCAGTTTGTTCAAATCTTTGTCTAGTTTATACACTGTCATGAAATTGGATGAAAGAACTCCTTGAGGCTTATTGAATTTATAATGTATCTTGATATCCAAGGGCATTAGTGATAATAAAGGATTCGGGTTTGCTAACACATTTCCTATATGTTTTGACTTTAACTAAGTTCTGCAACATCATAGGAAAAGGAAAAGCTGGATTAATTTGGGAAAGGGCTTATGCCTACTGCAACGGCATGGACCATAACTATAATTGTCATGAGCTTACTACATAAATAACTTGGGCTTGCACAGGGAAAAGAATTGAATCAACCTTTGGGAGTGTGATGCATTGTGCATTATGTGGTTACTTCTGAGAGAAATAATAGAAGAGGTTTTGAAAGAGTCAAAAGAAGATGTTTTGTTTGTTGGATACTTGTTTTCCTGGTGGTGACTAACCATTTCTAGACTTTCTTCACAAAGTATTTCATTTATAATTTGATAGTTTCAGAATTTGTGCATCTTACTCGTATGTGGTGTGCTGTTTATTAATCAAAAGCAAAACGTAAATTCTCAGTGTCTTTACTCAATTGCTTATGTTGCTCCATTTATTGGTTTTGAAAGAGTTAAAAGAAGATGTTTTGTTTGTTGGATACTTGTTGTTCTGGTGATGACTTACCATTTCTAGACTTTCTTGTCAAAGTATTTCATTTATAATTTGATAGTTTCAGAATTTACGCATCTTGCTCTTACATGGTGTGCGGTTTTTTAATCAAAAGAAAAACATAAATAGCCCGTATCCGTATTCATCTGCTTATGGTGCTCCATTTATTAATAAGCAAATGTAGAGGTTGTAATTACCCACCAGACAAACCTAACACGCCACTAGTGGGTTTAGGTTTAGACTTGGTGGGTTCAGGTCCGAATTAGAATCGGCTCTTACACGACTAACCCAATTTACTAAACATGTAAAACTTCGGTCAACCTGATATGACACAGTTAACCCTTTTGTAAATATTATAAATATTGTGTATAAAATATTGAAATGCACCCTAACCATCCATGGTCCATCCCATGTAATTTGTTGTCTCTGGTGATCATTTTGAATAACTAAAGTGGTGGTTAGTATGAATTTTGGAATTTTTCTAGATAAGATTGTCGTGTTGACATAATTTAAGGCTGACATAATCCATGTAAGTAAAAGATGAGTTATTCAAACTGATAGGATAGGAGATTCCACAAAAAATATATAGGTTATTTCTGCATTGGGTTTGAGTGACCTGTGAGTGAAAAAGCTAGGTTTAGGTAGAAGGATTTGACTCGAATAATTTATCAGGTTGGACTCAGGTCGAGGGAATTGAGTAGATATGGTGTCTTACTAAACTCATTAACCCAAACCCGACCTCATTTGTCACTCCTAAAAAACCTACGAAAGAATCCAAATCTTTTAAGATTGACAAGTGCAAATGAGGTACTGCTTTCTTCGAACAAATATGTTTCAGTTATGCCAAAAGTCTAATTCTTGGTGAGTATATCATTGTTCACTTGGTTACTCATCTCATAGTTGTATGCACTTCTCTTTTTGGCAATCTGATCCTTCATTTATTTAGGTTTTCTTGTAATAATGAGAAGATATGTTAAATGATCACTTTTTGGATGTGTGCAAAGTCTTTGTCCTGTGTCAGTTTCATAGCTAAATCTGATAGTTTCTGCGATTTACTGGATGCAATCATGATATGCACTGTTTGTTCACAGTCTTATTAATAATATAATCCCTTCTACCTATCTAAACAAAAAGAAAAAAAGCGTGATTTTTGACATTGAATCTAGTCTCTCTCAATTTATGCTTTTATAGACTTGCTCCATCTGTATTACTTAGATTAATCTTAATTTCTTTAGTTATTTTACTTTTCAGTGCCTCACTTGCACGGATAAATACCCTGGTTTTTGCAACATGCTTTGCTGACTCATCGAGGTATTTACTTAATAGTCTGTGGTGTGCATTGTGAAACTGTTGCTGTCGGCCTTGATATTTCATATTTTTTCACAAACCACTAGTAAACAGTACTGTATGAAACTCACAGTTCTACTGATTTGGCATTAGCGTATACCAAGCTCATCCAACATTTGGCTATTTTTAAAGGACACAGAGGTTAGTGTAATCTTTTTTGTGTTTACAAGATGAATTGTTGCAGTTAAATTCTGTTTTCAGTTGAATATGCTCTTTTCTTTTCAAATTTTGGAATTTCTGGTCTCCATCACATGTTCAAACTGTATTCACCTGTTACCTGCTATGCACGTCTATCTAGTTAAGCTACATATCTTATAAGTTTTGTAACCCTTCTAGGGTATCCTACAGAAGTATTTCCCCAAAACTGTTTCCTTGGTTAATTTTCTGAATGCTTGTTTCTACTGAATCGACTTAAGGTGAAATTTCTTTCTTGTACCTTTTCACCACCAGTGAGGCTTCTGGGCACACGTCATATAAATACTGTATTACTGTGCCTGCTATCCCGTTTACATTGGGAGTAAACTTTATTTAACCTTCAGAAATTCTCCTTTTAGTACAATAGAATATTTTAAATATCTGCTAACTGTCTAGCAGTAGAACTTACCAGACCTAATTCACAGTTTAGTGCAGATTACACTCTGGGCAGTATAAATTATATGAGAAACTATGGTAAGTGGCCGAATTGATCAAATATTCGACGTTTAATACCTTCCACTTATGGGAGAAAAGTACTAGGGAAAGAAGTTCACAAAGTCTTCTTCATAGCAAATGATGAGGTTGTCGATGATAATAATGTGGCAAAAATACGCATGCTCTAAAGCCATAAGGACTTGGTGAAGGTTGAAATTTAGCTTTGAGTTTTATAGTTAAAGAGAAACTAATTGCTAAGACAAACTTGAGAACTTTTTGAAGGTACTGGAGGTTGTTAAGGAGTTACTGAAAAAGTGGTTTAATGGCCCTATTAACTGGATCTAACAAGGAAAGTTTGTATTTGTTGGAAAATATTCATGTCAAAGAACTTTTCTGTATGTTTATCAACTTGTTCAGAGGAGTGGCAAATCTTTTGCAATTAGCATATGTAATATGGAACTAGGTGGCACAACATATAATTGAGTAGAGAAGCTGGAATTAGTCACAGTCACGGATAAAAGATATTTATTGTGAGAGCAAAGGTGAAGGACAAATGAGGAACATGTTATGCTGGAATATGAGAATAATGGATGCAGGCTTGAAAACAGGACAAAAGGCAGTTTGTGCTATAATGTTCAGAGAAATAGCAGAAGAACCATGAAGTGTTATATACTTGAGATTTTATGTTTTATTCTAGCGTGTTAACCTTTCAGACTATCTGAATCAGGAAGCTCTGTTTTTGGGTTTTGGGTTTTGGGTTTTTGGTTTTTGGTTTTTGGTTTTTGGTTTTTGGTTTTTGGTTTTTGGTTTTTGGTTTTTGGTTTTTATTTTTCTGGTCCGCACAAGATATCTGGAATGTATAAATGGGACAGTTTCATACTTCTAAAGGCACACAATTTTTGGAGCTCCCCATCAGGAAAACAGAAGCTGCAGCAGTTCTGTTTTCGTGAGACTAACCATTTTGACCCTTTTCACCCAATAATAACCAAACCAGGAAATGCACACAATTACCGACTATGAAGAAACAGACATAATTGTCCTTATGCAAGTTTTCCAGTTGCTTCTTCTTTCTCAAGTTTTTAATTGAATTTTATTGAGATACAGAAGCTTTTAATGCTCTCAAAATAGCTGAGGAGAAGTTCTTATGTGTTTCAAAGTCAAGAATTCTGCTTGTAAAGCTCCAATTACTTCATGAGCGTGCTCTATACAGGTGAAACTTTCTTGTATGCAGTCTTAAGTGTTGATGGTAAGGAGGTTATTGAATTACTGCATGCAATTATATTTCTTGGTGTTTTCTTGATTATTTGCAGAGGGCATTTGAAGCTTGCTCAGCAAATATGTAATGAACTTGGAGTCCTTGCCTCTTCCGTAACTGGCGTGGATATGGAGCTGAAGACTGAAGCAAGTCTGCGGCATGCTCGAACACTGCTTGCAGCAGACCAATTTAGCCAGGTATGCGACTATCAACCGCAACATCTACCATATTTGTTTCTTTTTATTGTTTTGTGGTGGGAAGGGATAGGTGAAGGTTGTCAAAGATAGTTAAGCTTTTGAAAGGCAAAAACACCACATTGGCAAGGAATATAATATAAAATTTTCAGTGTTATTTTAAATTGGGTAAGTTTCTAATGGTAATCCAGCTAGGTCATCAACTCTTAGCTTTTCTTTAGTCAACTATGACCATCCAGAAGATAGACATTCTTAACGAGTATGAGTTGGAAAGGAATTCTTTTTATAATGAGATACAAAGAGGACATGACTAGTCTTGTGAACTCAACCATGCATGACCTGCAGTTGATCAATTCGTAAAGTCTTTTAGTCTCTTCTTACAATAGTATTCTGTTTGCTGCCGATTATTATCAGTTGTTTTGTCTTTTTTAAATTTTGATTGTTATCAGTTATCTTTTATCCTTTTACTGCCTTATTTACTGACCTGTACTTAGTAACTCACAAGTTTTTCTAATGAATGACTTACATACCTCCCACTCTGCTTTTTCTTTTGACACCTTTATATTCTTCACGTCTTGTTTTACATGCGTAGAACTTGTAAAACAACTGCCTTTTTCTTTCTTTTTTAATTTTATTCATGTCTTAATTTTATTCTAATGCAAGATGTTATTTCAGGCTGTAGCTGTTGCAAACTCCCTTTTTTGCACGTGCTACAAGTATAATATGCAAGTTGAGAATGCCACCGTTCTTCTTTTGCTTGCAGAGATACATAAGGTATTAGATTATCTTTTGTTCTTGTTAGCTTAGTTGGATTCTTTTCTGTCACTTCAATTAATCTGCTGTTCAAATGGCTTCAGAAGTTATTGTTTTGCTTCCTAATCCTTTTTTCATAATCTGATTTGTGATTGATTTTGACATGATCTTTGGTAGCTATTGTTGCAAGTTTTATTTATCCATCTTTTATCCCTTGCTGATATGTTGGGCTTAACTATTGCCAATTTTTCGTATCCTCATGAATCATAGCAAGTTAGTGGTTTATTGCTGACTTTCCAGTTGTGCCGTTTATTGTGAATGTGAGGTAAATCTGATATATACTGCCCCTTCTGTCACTTACAGAGATCAGGAAATGCTGTTCTTGGAATCCCTTATGCTTTAGCTAGTCTTTCGTTTTGCCAGTCTCTTAATTTGGATCTTCTCAAAGCCTCTGCAACGCTAACACTAGCTGACTTGTGGCTCTTGCTGGGAGCACACCATGCAAAAAGGGCTTTAACCCTTTTACATAGTGCTTTTCCTATGATTCTTGGCCATGGAGGTCTGGAACTTTGTGCTCGAGCACAGATAACTGAAGCAAAATGCTATCTAGCAGACCCGAGCTTTTCTGGTATGTGTTGGCAACCTTTCTTCCCTGTTACTTCTTTTGTCCTTTTATGACAACGGAATTACATGAATGCATCTGAGGACATCACATTGCTTGTGCCTCATTTTCTTCTTTAGTCAACTCTGGAACTCTGTGAACAGGACTTTGTTTGACATTGGATTGTGCTCTGGTGAATCTGTAGATTTATCCAGCAAAATTTTCAAATACTGATAAGGAATTTTGAAATTTTATGCATAAGAATTAGAACTTTTACTTTCAAATATATTACCAGTGGACCAAAATATTCTGTTAATATGGTAAAGTATTTGTGCCTTTTAGTGATTTGTGTAGTTCTTTGTCTATAACTTGGATTTAGTGAACTTGAACCCTGCTAACAAATGTTCCCTTCATGCATTGAGCTTATATTACTGCGATTTTAATGCGATTCCACTTGTGAAGGTTTCCAGACTTAAGTTGGGGTTATATATTGGAATTTTGTTACATGATTTCTGATGAGAAGATAACTTTTTTTCCTTTATAATAGAGCTACACATCTGAATACATAGAGAATCTTCGTGATTTTTGTCTGTTAAATAATCTGCAAGATGTGCTACTATAGATTCACACAATCGCATGCATGCATTTACACACACATATCTAAGGTTTTGATACACGTATGTATCCAGAGCACAAGCTATTAAACCTTCAAGCAAAACTTCCTGAGGTAGCGTAATGATCTGGATGGAAGCTTGTGATGGCATTTTTTTTGCATCTAGGATATTCTTATGTTCCCTTATCATAATTTAGCAGAATTAGAATCTTTATGGTCTATAAGCAGTGTTTAGAATCATAAACCCTAGATAACTTTGATAGGTTCTTATGTTCCCATGTCTGAATTATAGAATCTTCATGGTCTACAAGCAATGCTTAGAGTCACAAACTACAGATAACTTTTGTAGGTTCTTGTTCCTGTTGGACTCTCATCACTCTGTTGGATTGTATATATATATGTTATGTATGTATATATATTGCATGTGAAGTAACCATCTTTTATCATGTCCTTCGTTTCATCTTCCTTGCCTTCCACTATGTATATGATCTAAAGCCGAAAGTATTTGAGCTGGAAATTATTACTTGAAGCATAGGATCAACTTAATGGGATTTAATTCAAGTCTGCAAAAGCTTAAAATAGATTCAACTTATGAAGATTTTATAGCTTGACATTAAAATCCATCTATGGTACCATTTTCAGTCAAACAATTAACAAAACCCATTGTTATTTTTTAGCATGATCTATATCCCAGGTGTCAATACATTAAAGATTCAATATAGGATATCGGTTAGGTGTAGGTATAAGATGGTTCGTATCTTTATATTACTGCCATCACATTTTTTCTTGTTCCAAGAGGTATATTATGGGGGATTAGAAATCCTGAAGTGGCCAATGGGGCAATAAGTAGGTCAAATAATAGTATAGTATCATCTCACCTTGTTTATGTATTCCCTATGACATTGAGTATTTGTTGGCAGTTTCTGAAAGTGCAGAGGTGGTGGTGGAGCCATTAAGGCGAGCTACTGAAGCACTTCAACTGTTGGAGGTTAGTTAAATCTTTCTTTACTATGACAAAAAAATCATGTCGCATGAGTTGGTTTAGGCAAATCCTTCCAAACCGGTGAATTTTCATGCGTTTCATCTGTTGTTCTGAATTAGTTGTTGCAGTCATTCTACCTTCATTGAGGTGGTTAAATTATTCCCGTAGTCCACCTTCAGATCGGTCTTTTTGTTGCTTTTTAGTTTATATATATTTAAAAAAAAAAAGAAAAAGAAAGAAAAAGAAAGAGAAACAAATTGCCCAAGTGCTGTGAAAAGACGAGAAAATGCTCTATGTTCCCAAAACGTTCTCTTACGTGCTTTTCTTTGGCTCTGAATCTGTCTGCTGTTTTATTGAGGGGTTTATTTTGGGCACTCATTCGTTTCATATAGAAGGTCTGAAACTTAATGCATGCATTGCCCTTCTCTTCTCTGACCCTTACTGCCCAACCCGTGAAAATTAATAGTTCAACCCCCAGTTGAACTGAATCAACCGCAAAAACTCAGCCGGACTGCCAGTCCGATTGTTTCAACACTGGTAAGCACCACGACGATACACTTTTAGCCTCTTGTAGGAAAAACTAAACTTAAAATAATGTTGTCCCAATTTTGCGAGGAGAATATGGGCCATGGTTCATCTTGAAGCTTTAACAGACAACATTTGCTCACTAAACAGAGAGGTTCTATTGGCCCGTGCAGTGCTTAGATGCTTCCATAGGCAACTTAAGTTGTTCCACCAGAGTCAGACACCTCAATCAATAATGAGCCACAGTTTACTCCCAATATGCTCAAGAACATGTTCTTGGTAATCAGCATCACCCTCAACCTTAGCGCTCTCTTGTTCTTATCTTCAGCTTCTGCGTCAATTTTGCAATATGAACACTCCTATGCTATGCATCCCTGAGACCGCCTTGGACTTTATTTTTAGAATGTATTTGTAGGGGCAGCAAATTTCCCATTACTTCTCTCCCCTATTTAGTTATGAGCCTCCTAAAATGACGTTGCTCTAATCTCTTCCCAGTCTGTAGCTTTGATGAGATATTACGTGATTGTGAAAAGTTTTCATGACATTAATAAAAGCTTGCTGGGAACCCATGAAACTGTTGTTGAACAGAAAGTATTCGCCTTAAGACTCCCAATTTAATCTCGATGATGATCTTGCTAATTCGAAACTCGGGGCAACCGTGGTTGCTGATTATATGAACAAAATTTAACAAGTGCCTTTGATTGGTGTTTAATTACTTTATGTTTGGCATATTTCCATCCCCATGATTCGTGTTTTATATTGTTCACTTTTTGCATATTTTGCTTACTGTTTTTGTCTCTTGCTTTCAGTATCATGAACTGGCAGCTGAAGCTTTTTACTTGCTGGCCATTATATTTAACAAGCTTGGACTCTTGGAAGAAAGAGAAGAAGCTTCAGCTTCGTTCAAGGAGCACATATTAGCTCTTAAAAACCGCGACGACAATGAAGAAAATCTTTCAAGCTTACTGTAAAGGTTAGTATTAGTGCAGGTATTCTGCAAACTAGATCGCCTCCATTTCTCTTGTTTTGTAGGCCTGTAAAATTTGTATTCTTTGCATACTATTATCATGCATATTCGATTACCCTTTTGGCCGTCAAGCTTTTTACTTGCTGGCCATTATATTTAACAAGTTTGGACTCTTGGAAGAAAGAGAAGAAGCTTCAGCTTCGTTCAAGGAGCACATATTAGCTCTTAAAAACCCCGACGACAATGAAGAAAATCTTTCAAGCTTACTGTAAAGGTTAGTATTAGTGCAGGTATTCTGCAAACTAGATCGCCTCCATTTCTCTTGTTTTGTAGGCCTGTAAAATTTGTATTCTTTGCATACTATTATCATGCATATTCGATTACCCTTTTGGCCGTCAAGAAATTTGTTCCTATTTCAAGTTTATTTTTTATTTCTTACTAATAAAGTAATTTTTTATTAATATATATTATTTTACTTTCAATATCTAAAATTAATCCGAAAATGAGTTGTGTAATTTTTAAAATAATTTTTTTTCTATAGAACAATTATTATGAAACTATGTTACATTGTAATATTTAGAAAGTGTTTTACTATTTGTGGCTATCTTTTACCATTTGTAAATTTTTTTTTGAAATAAATTTTCTAAATGGTACTTTAGCTATTTTTTTTGAATAATTTATCCAAAATTCAATCAAACAAATGTGTTATATATGATAATGAACACAATTTTGATCTAAAATTATTTTTAAAAAATTTTAAAACTTATATTATTTATCAATTTATGCATATTAAAATTAAAAATTATAGGTGAATGTAGTGCTTTGTGGTTGAGACACGCAAAAATACAACTACGGATGCGTGCCAGTATAAATACGTGCTTTGACCATGTCTGAAGCGCATAAGAGAGTTTGAACTATGGTCTGGGCGAATATAGATGGTCCAGGTTCTACATTATGCGCTCAGACCATGGTTTGGGCGCTTCTATATGTGCCCGGATCATGGTTCAGGTGCTCATTCATGCGCCTGAACTATGGTTATGGTACTTTACCTGTGCCACGAGTAATTAGGTGTATTTTTAAAGTAATGAATTTAAAATTTGACAATAGTTATTTTATTATGCTCACTAATTATTTTACAATAATATGCACATTATTTTACCAAAAATTCATCCAACATCACCATAATTTAGTAAATATTACCGCGCGAATAAGCTGAACAACAATGTAAAATGGCAAGTTTTTTTTGCTTTTTAATTTAATTTGAATTGAAATTATATTGATTTTCTGTTGTGTCTTCATCGTGGTTAAGACACAAAAACATATAGCAACCACAGATGCGTGACAAATGGACACGAGTCTATAAAGACGTGTTTTGACCATGTCTCAAGCGCATAAAAAAGCGTTTGAACTATGATCCGGGCGCATATAGATGGTCTAGGTGCTACATCATACTCTCAGACCATAGTTCGGGTGCTTCTATATGTGCTTGGACCATGGTCCAGGTGCTACATCATGCGCTCGGACCATGGTTCGGGCACTTCTATATGTGCTTGGACCATGGTTCAGGCACTTTTTCATGCATCTGAACTATGGTCAGAGCACTTTTACTTGTGTCACGAGTAATTTGGTGTATTTTTTATTTAATGAATTTAAATTTTGATAATAGTTATTTTATTATACTCACCAATTATTTTACAATAATATGCACACTATTTTACCAAGAATTCATCCAACATCACCATAATTTAGCAAATATTACCACATGGATAAGCTGAACAACAACGTAAAATGGTAAGTTTTTTTTTCGCATTTTAATTTATTTTGAATTGAAATTATATTGATTTTCTGTTAGCGAGATGCACACGAAAAGGTGCCTCACCATGGTGTTATGAACCTTCTTGGCTAAGAGAATTTCAGCAGAGGTTTAACTTATGAAGAGTGGTTTGGATCTCGGTTCAAGGACTTGGAAAGTGGGTGTTGGCCGAAATTTTATAAGGTTCAAGTTTCCTAATCTAGTGTATCTCACAATGGGGATGAAATTTGTGGTAGTGGGATGCGACCTTCAAAAGGAAGAACCTATGGACATAAACCGCAAGAGTAACTACCCTACTCTTGATAAATTCTAAGAGTGATGCTTTAAAGAGAGAAACTCATCTTTTTCTTCAACCAAAACATGATTCTAAAAGGCTGAACCCCTCATCTATTTATAGGAGTAGGAGTGCCCTTGAAGTTACAAGAATAACCTTGGAACCCTAGCGTACTTACACTTAAACTCTAGAATTTTTCAACTTTCTCTTTAGCTCTCTAAAGGCAGCTCTCTTCCTAGCTATAATGGAATGTACTAAACTTTGAAAAGTTTTTCTTTGGTTGAAATCCTTCTAGGGTTGGTCTCTTTTCTTTTCTAGAAGTTACTTGAATTTTTAGCACCTTTTGAAGATGTTTTGTTGGCCGAACCTTCATCTTGCCAAGTGTCCTCTTTTTGTTGCTTTGAAAGAGTTCTCCTTTAACTTAGTTTTGTGCATTTGAATTTTCAAAAATTCAAACTTGAAAGGCCAAAATTTCTTCACAAATTCAGCCCCCAAAAATCCTTTAGTGGCTAGGACTCCTTGTGTGAGTTGGTTTCTTCAATTTCTTCTAGAAACTTTTGAAAAACTTCAGCCCTCTTTGAATTTCCTAGCTTGGCTGAAACTTGTAGCCTTCTTGGAGTCTTCATTCTTTTAGAAAGCTTGACCATAATTTCAGCCTTCAAATGTCTTCATGGTTAGGCTCTCTACCTTCATTTAGCCTACTAACTATTACAATTTAACAAATACTTAAGGCCTAAACAATGGACCAAATTAATACAAGGTCAAGATTAAGTACTTAAGGCCGGATTCAACACTTGGAAAATAAAAGCAAGGCCTAAACAATCGGGCTAATTATTCAAGACCAATAATATCAATCAAGGCCAAAATATAGATAAAATAAATAAATAAATAAAAGAATTGGGTTGAAAATTAAATAAAGAAGGCTAGGTTTAGGTTTCAATACTCAATACTATCACCTATTGAAAGATTTCCAAATAGGATCTAGGTTCGCACTTATTCGATTTACCACGCAACAAAAATTTCTAATTAAAAGTGAAATCTTAGAAAAGTACCTTTGAAGCATGCACTCAGGTGATTCTCTTGTATGCCTCAAGACTTTGACTTCACGTTGTGTGGGCAACGAACTAGAAATCAATGGATAAGCTAATCACCACAATCCACCTGCTATAATATTCTAGCACCGTTGCACCTGCCATGTACTGTAAACGCACCGCCTGGAGAGAGAGAAAGCTGTGCACAGCTGGTATAAAAACAGGCCAAAATTCGGCCAAGGGAATAAAAAACCAGCCGCAAATTATGCTTGAAAAATTCAACTTGGAGAGAGAAAATTTTCTCTCTCTAGGATTATCTCTCTCTAGATTCTTGAATTATGAATCTATAGAATTGTGTATCTTGAATAGCTAATCCCTTGTCTATATATAGAGTTACAAGAGAGACCCCAAATTGGTTTAGGATTGGTCTTCCTAATGGTTTTAGGTAATTAATTAGTTTCCAAATCCAATTAGGTAACCAATCTGATAGGATAAACCAAATCCTACTAGATTTCCTAATCTCTAGGATTTCCTAATTCCAATAGAAACTTAAGACTTAATTAATTAATTAAATAATTCCACTTTGTTAATTACTCAATTAACCCTTAGAAATAATTAATCAATTAATTAATTCTACCTATTCAATTAGCCCATTACAAAACTAATTGTACCACTAACGAATTAATTTTGGCACTACCATCCTACACCAGAATTGCTTCCGGAACAACTTAATTAAATTATATTCATAATCTCCCACATCAAAGATATAGTGCTCGTTAATATATTAATTTACTGATTAATTAATTAATTAACCTCTTTAATTCCGAGACTAGTACCACTCGACCTTTTTACTATACCGGACATAAGTCAATCGGCCGGATTTAGTATAATAAACTTTACGAGCTCATCTCGGGAGCACCATCACCCCGGACGCACCGGTACATGATTTTCTTTCGACAAGCAGCAGCACACCAAGTAACTAAACACGCGCACCCAACCTACCGAGACTATTGGCCACAATTGACCTCACCCTTTGGCAGATCAAAGTACACTATGTCTAATCCTCATGCCCGCTCGAGTCTAGGGATTAAGAGATAGAATACCAAGAATGATTTGTCTATTAAATCAGTAGAAGACAAATCATTCTTAATGGTCAAGTTCAATACGCCCCGGACATATTTATATGATTCAATTAGTTTAGACAAACCAATTATCCGAATCACATAATAACTAAGCCGACAGTTTATCCAAAGCTGTCTCGGTTACGAACCTCATTTATATATTATGTCTTTTAACCAATGATGAGGTCTACTGTGTCACACAAGACACCTCATCATCTACTTACATAATACAAATGGACATATCATGCACAACAAGATATAACCAAAACATAAATCGATATATTACTGAGAAAAAGTACAATACAAGCATAGCATATGTATTCAACTCCAACAATCTCCCACTAATACTTAAGCTGTGCTTGAAATATACAACTACATACAACTCCTATACATTCTGCTGCTATATATCTAGAAAAACTGTCATGGCTCTCCTAAGTATCTGATTCCCATGCCCTCCACGTGAGCCTCAAAGACTTTCGAAGTCAATGTCTTCGTGAACGGATCTGCAAGGTTATCTTCTAATGCTATCTTAGCCACGACCACGTCTTCGCTCTTTACGATGTCTCGTTTTCAGGTGGTACTTATGCTGTATATGTTTACTCGCCTTGTGGGTTCGTGGTTTCTTCGAGTTTGCTACTGCACCGTTGTTATCACAATAAACCGTGATAGACTTCTGCAAACCAGGAATCACATCTAAGTCCACTAGGAAGTTCTTGAGCCATACTGCTTCTTTCACTGCCTCTGATGCGACAACGTACTCAGCCTCCATGGTAGAGTCCGCCACGAATTTCTGCTTGACACTCCGCCAAACTATGGCTCCACCTCCCAGAGTAAACACATACCCTGAGGTAGACTTGCTCTTATCCCTATCGCCTTAGAAATCTGAATCTGTGTAGCCTCGGGGTACCAGCTCAGACACCTGATAGACCAGAACTTGGTCTCTCGTTCTGCGCAAATACTTGAGAATGCATTTTACTGCCTTCCAATGAGCTTTCCCGGGGTTACTCTGATATCTACTTACCATGCCAACGGCATAACAAATATCAGGCCTCGTACACAACATGACATACATGAGACTTCCTACTACCGACACATAAGGAACTTTCTTCATGGCCTCTATCTCCTCAACAGTCTTAGGGGACTGTTCCTTAGATAGATACACTTCATGTCTGAAAGGTAGAAAACCTTTCTTGGAGTTCTGCATGTTAAAACGGGCCAGAATTGTATCTATGTACGAAGCTTGGTAGAGCGTTAACGAACATTTCCTACGATCTCGAATTATCTTGATCCCAAGGATATGTCCCGCTTTCCCTAAGTCCTTTATATCAAACTGCTTGAACAACCATGCCTTTATGTCTGATAACACTTTCTTGTTGTTGCCAATCAATAGAATGTCATTTACGTAAAGCACAAGAAACACCACTGAGTTTCCATCACGTCTGCGATACACACATTGCTCATCCGGACATTGAGTAAATCCGAAGGACTGGATTACCTCATCAAACCGGATGTTCCAAGATCTGGATGCCTGCTTAAGTAAGTAAATGAACCTCTTAAGCCTGCAAACCTTATGCTCTTGGCCTTTTTCAATGAATCCCTCTGGTTGCTGCATAAAGATGGTTTCCTCAAGACTTCCGTTTAGGAAAGCTGTCTTGACATCCATCTGCTAAATCTCATAGTATAAATGAGCAACTATGGCCAAGAGAATCCAGATCGACTTAAGCATGGCTACCGGGGAGAAGGTTTTCTCATAATCGATTCCCTCTTTCTGAGTATACCCCTTCGCCACCAGCCTAGCTTTAAAGGTTTCCACATTCCTGTCAGGTCCTCTCTTACGTTTGTAGACCCACTAACATCCAATGGGCTTGAACTCATCTAGCAGGTCCACAAGCTCCCAGACTTGATTGTGGTCCATTGACCCCATCTTGGATATCATTGCCTTACGCCAAGACTCTGCATCTCTATCTCGGAGAGCCTCATTGTAGTTAACCGGGTCAGGTTCAGGTGTGTCTGGGACTAGGTCTGAGGCCTCTCCCACGCCAATGAACCTATTGTGCTGTCTCACAACCCTCCCACTACGACGAGGCACCACCTGTGTAGGCGCATCATCTGTGATCTCATGTGCAGTGTGTGGTGTATCTACTTGTGCTGGTGCATCATGATTAGTAGTTTGTCGTCTAAGCTCTTCTAGTACTATCTTACTCTTAGGCTTGTGGTCTAAGACATAGTCCTCTTCCAAAAATCTAGCGTTGGTACTAACCACCACATTCTGATCTTTAGGACTATAAAATAGACCACTTTTCGTTCCACTAGGATATCCTACAAACAGCATTAACTCAGTTCTCGCATATAACTTAGCCGTATCTACCTTAAGCACATGTGCTGGGCAACCCCAAATTCTGAGATGTCTTAGACTGGGCTTGCGCCCATTCCACAACTCCAATGGGGTTGAAGGCACGGTTTTAGATGATACAAGATTAAGAATATACATCACCGTTTCTAAGGCATATCCCCAGAACGAACTTGGCAAATCACTATAGCTCATCATAGACCTAACCATTTCCATGAGAGTCTGATTTCTCATTTCTGCTACACCGTTCTGCTGTGGCGTGCCAGGTGCAGACAACTGAGACTGAATTCCGACCTCTTTGAGGTATTCTCAAAATTCATGGGACAGGTACTCCCCACCACGATTTGAACGCAGTGTATATCTACTCTTACCATTATGCTTCTTCACATCTGCCCGAAACTCTTTGAACTTTTCAAAATATTCAGACTTGTGACGCATTAGGTAAATGTACTCGTACCTTGAGTAGTCATCCGTGAACGTCACGAAATGCTCGAACCCACCTCGTGCCTGGACCGTCATTGGTCCACATAAGTCAGAATGAATCAACTCTAATACTTCCTTAGCTCTATAACCTTTTGCCTTAAAATGCCTCTTGGTCATCTTTCCTTCCAAGCAAGATTCGCAGGTTGCATAACTGTCAATCTCTAATGAACCTAAAGGTCCATCATTGACCAACCTCTTAATCCTACTAAGGTTTATATGACCTAGCCTGAGATGCCAAAGATAGGTTTGATTCATTTCAGAAGGTTTCTTCTTCTTATTAGTGTTAGATAAAGAGCTATCTGTTTCTGTGTTTTACGCAACAAGGGAATTAGAGTTAACCACAAATAAATTGTCAACCAATGAACCAGAACAAATAAGTTTCCCATTTCTTCTAATAAATACAGACTCATCAGAAAAAAAAAACTTATAACCGTTCTTTAAGAGTTTAGAAACCGAAATAAGGTTCTTTCTAAAACTCGGTACATAAAGACAATTTACTAACTCTAATCTACAATTTTCAAAATTTAAATTGACAACTCCCACTGCTTCTACTGACACTCTTGTAGTGTCATCCATTTAGATGTCCAGTTCGCCCTCTCTAAGCTTCCGGGTTACTTGAAACCTCTGCAAGGAATTACAAACATGATCAGTGGCGCCTGAATCCACACACCAAGTATCTGCGGGAATCACCGCTAAACATGTCTCAGTAATTAGGACAGAAACTATTGTACCTTTAAGCTTTGGACAATCCGCTTTCCAGTGTCCCGTTTTACCGCACTTGAAGCACTTGCCTTTGGGGTTGCTCCTCTTTGCGGTCTCGAGCTTTGCTGCAAGTTTCCCGACATTCTTTTTCTTCTTATTCTATTTGCCTTTAGGCGCAGAAGAAGAACCTGAAGACTTTACTGCGACCAAGGCTTGCTTCTTTTCGTGGAAGATGCCTTCGGCCGTCACCAAATCAGTTAAGAGCTCGGGTAGAGTATAGACTCTTTGGTTCATATTATAATTGATCCGAAACTGCTCAAAACTAGAGGGTAGACTCTAGAGGATAATATCTATCTGACTTTCTGGGTTGATTTCTCCTCTCAACACCTCTATCTCATTGATGTTACTGATCATGTGTAGCATTTGATCTCTCACCGATCCGCCTTCAGCCATCTTTGAGTTCATTAATTTCCTCATGGCTACTTGCCTAGCAGTCTTGCCTTGATGCGCGAACATCTCTCTCAGGTGAGCCATCATGTTGAAGGCAGAGACCATGGGATGAAGCTGATGTTGCAGCACATTTGACACAGAGCCAAAATATAGCACCGCGTCATCTCATCCGCTTTTCTCCACCGGGCATAGGCATCCCTATCCTCTTGAGGAGAGTTCTCATCAGGCACATCTGGACATACTTCGGTGGGCACAAACTTATACTGCTTAGCCGTCAGGACTATGTCCAAGTTCCGACTCCAGTCGACATAATTGGTTCCAGTTAATTTATTGTCTTTCAAAATAGCAGCTAAGGGGTTGAATGTCATATCGATAAAACTGTAAACTTAACAAACAGACAATGTTTCAGTTATTAACCTAGAATTTCGAAAACATGAAATTCTATTAATTATTGACTTCCCTCAAAACAATAATTATAATCCACCAACATCTCATCCACCGGGATTCTCGCAAGCCACGCAGTGTGGACGTTTACACTAACCCACATTCGTTTGAGAAGAAGAAAGTTCATTCACTACACCATCTGACCAAACGATCTATTGATCAATGTAGTTAATAGTCGATGCTTTCAGCCATACAAATAAGCAGCATAACCTCTTGGGAGTAATACTGCAGATCGTACACTAAGTGTATGCCATTACGTGACTTCTGAGTTTGGTACCTCAGGATAGTGCGCCTCAGATGGAGAGGGTGTCGCATTTCTCCTAGTTAAACTCTCTCTAGTCATCTTACTCATAAATTCATAATCTAGCGATCTCAGGGCTGGACTCATCCAAATGGAGGAAGGCTCTAATGCCAACGCGTAAGCCCACCCACATCGCATATGAACTCGTAATGGTGGCCATGGGAATATTAAACCAACCTGCTCCCACTTAGATTTCCAAATTGAGCATTTTTCATGTTTTAACATGCAATTAACTAACCTTAAGTTATATGCAACCATAAAACTAACATGCTTTAAAATCATACATCTAAATACAACATAAAAATAAAGCATCAAAATTAAAACAATAAATACGGGAAATAAATACGAAAATTAAATTCCCCAACTATTATGGTTTTAATTGCTTCCATCTTTTGCCTTGATCTCGTGTCCCGTCACGTCACTCGATGGAGAGAGCCTTGAACTTCAAAAACAAAAACTGGAGGGAAAAAAAGGGCCAAAACCGCAGCACGAACGGGCCCCACGCGCGCAGCACTCCGAAAGGGGCGCGCCGCGCGCTGCTTCCGCCTGCTGCTGCCGTGGCTGGCTTAGCAGCTGCTGCGCCCCGAGGCAGCAGCGCTGCCACTTGCTGGAGGTCCAGCGGCGACTGCTGCCGGCGGTTGGTCGCCGGCGCCGCCTCCTGCCACCACCCCTCCTTTACTTTTCCCACTATTTGGTCTTATTGCAATTCGTTCTGGGTTTTCCTGGGTTTCTACGAATTAACAATAACCCAAAACGCACGAATTCAAGTTGCCCACCACAACGCCTTCGATTACAAAAATTAATTCTTCTACTACAAGGCTTTCTAGGAAAATTAAATAATCGAAATTACATAGAAAAAATTCTACTACAAATTTAATCTAATCCTACACGGCTTCCAGCACGTGTTTATACTATTACAAATATTCATAATAATATCAAATTCGGACATGTCCCAGAGTTTAATTAAAACTCATACAAACGTAACCATAATAGTCGGTATTTCTTAACCACCTGCAAATAAAACCATGTAATAAATCGAACAAGCACAGAACCCAAAACCAGGCTCTGATACCAATTGAAAGATTGCCACATTGTTGGAGTAGAATACATAAGCTATGCTTGTATTGTACAGTTTCCCAGTTTAATATATCGATTTGTGTTTCAATTATATTTTGTTGTGCATGTTTATGTCCATTTATATTATGTAAGTAGATGATGAGGTGTCTGGTGCGACACAGTAGATCTCATCATTGGTTGAAAGACATAATATATAAATGAGGTTCGTAACCGAGACGGTTTTGGACAAACTGTCGGTCTAGGTTATTATGTGATTCAGATAATTAGTTTGTCTAAACTGATTGAATCATATAGATATGCTCGGGGCATATTGAACTTGACTCTTAGGAATGATTTGTCTTGTACTGATTTAATAGACAAATCGATCCTTGTATTCTATCCCTAAATCCCTAGACTCGAGTGGGCATGAGGATTAGACATAGTGTACTTTGATCTGCCAATGAGTGATGTCAAATGTGGCCAATAGTCTCGGTGGGTTGGGTGCGCGTGTTTAGTTACTTGGTGTGCTACTGCTTGTCGAAAGGAAACCATGTACCGGTGCGTCCGGGGTGATGGTGCTCCCGAGATGAACTCGAAATGTTTATTATACTAAACCCGGCAGGTTGACTTATGTCCGGTATAGTAAAAAGGTTGAGTGGTACTAGTCTCGGAATTAAAGAAGTTAATTAATTAATTTATCAGTAAATTAATTTTAATTAACGAGCACTATATCTTTGATGTTGGGAGATTAATGAATATAATTTAATTAATTTGTTCCGGAAGCAATTCTGGTGTAGGATGGTAGTGCAAAAATTAATCCGTTAGTGGTACGATTAATTTTGTAATGGGTTAATTGAATAGGTAGATTTAATTAATTAATTGGTTAATTATTCCTAAGGGTTAATTCAGTAATTAACAAAGTGGAATTATTTAATTAATTCCTAAGAGTTAATTAAGTAATTAACAAAGTAGAATTATTTAATTAATTAATTAAGTCTTAAGTTTCAAATTGGAATTAGGAAATCCTAGAGATTAGGAACCTAGTAGGATTTGGTTTATCCTATCAGATTGGTTGCCTAATTGGATTTGGAAACTAATTCATTATCTAAACCCATTAGGAAGACCAATCCTAAACCAACTTGGAGTCTCTCTTGTAACTCTATAAATAGACAAGGGATTAGCCATTCAAGAAACACAATTCATAGATTCATAATTCTAGAATCTAGAGAGATAAAATCCTAGAGAGATAAACTCTCTCCAAGTCGGATTTGAGACCAAAATTGCGGCTGCCTTGACAAGCTTTTTGGCCGGATTTTATACCAAAATTCCGGCGGCTTTTTGTAAGCTTAGGGCGGCGGCGCGTGTTGGTTGTCTCGGTGCCAGGCGGCGCGTGAAGCTCACGCGCTAGGCGGTGGAGGTTGCTGATTTTTCCGGCAAACCCAGTTGTGTTGATTGCTAATCAATTGGCTTCTTGATCGTTGCCCACACAACGAGGAGTCAAAGTCTTGAGTCATACAAGCGATCACCCAAGTCACGCTTCAAAGGTATTTTTCTAGAATTCCGCTTTAATAAAAATTTTTGTTGCGTGGTAAATCGAGCAAGTGCAAACCCAGATCCTACCAAAATCTTTCACACATAGGATCTGGGTTCGCATTTATTCGATTTACCACGCAACAAAAATTTCTAATTAAAAGCAGAATCTTAGAAAAGTACCTTTGAAGCGTGCACTCAGGTGATTCTCTTGTATGCCTCAAGACTTTGACTTCATGTTGTGTGGGCAACGAACTAGAAATCAATTGATCAGCTAATCACCACAATCCATCTGCTAGAATATTCTAGCACCGCTGCACCTGGCACGTACTGTAAACGCACCGCTCGGAGAGAGAGAAAGCTGTGCGCAGCTGGTATAAAAACAGGCCAAAATTCGGCCAAGGGAATCAAAAACCAGCCGCAAATTATGCTTGAAAAATTTAACTTGGAGAGAGAAAATTTTCTCTCTCTAGGATTATCTCTCTCTAGATTTTTGAATTATGAATATATGGAATTGTGTATCTTGAATAGCTAATCCCTTGTCTATATATAGAGTTACAAGAGAGACCCCGAGTTGGTTTAAGATTGGTCTTCCTAATGGGTTTAGGTAATTAATTAGTTTCCAAATCCAATTAGGTAACCAATCTGATAGGATAAACCAAATCCTATTAGATTTCCTAATCTCTAGGATTTCCTAATTCTAATTGAAACTTAAGACTTAATTAATTAATTAAATAATTCCACTTTGTTAATTACTCAATTAACCCTTAGGAATAATTAATCAATCAATTAATTCTACCTATTCAATTAACCCATTACAAAACTAATCGTACCACTAACGGATTAATTTTGGCACTACCATCCTACACCAGAATTGCTTCCAAAACAACTTAATTAAATTATATTCATAATCTCCCAACATCAAAGATATAGTGCTCGTTAATATATTAATTTATTGATTAATTAATTAATTAGCCTCTTTAATTCAGAGACTAGTACCACTCGACCTTTTTATTATACCGGACATAAGTCAACCGGCCGGGTTTAGTATAATAAACTTTATGAGCTCATCTCGGGAGCACCATCACACCGGACGCACCGGTACATGATTTCCTTTCAACAAGCAGCAGCACACCAAGTAACTAAACACGCGCACCCAACCTACCGAGACTATTGGCCACAATTGACCTCACCCATTGGCAGATCAAAGTACACTATGTCTAATCCTCATGCCCGCTCGAGTCTAGGGATTAAGAGATAGAATACCAATAATGTTTTGTCTATTAAATCAGTAGAAGACAAATCATTCTTAATGGTCAAGTTCAATACGCCCCGGGCATATCTATATGATTCAATAAGTTTAGACAAACCAATTTTCCGAATCACATAATAACCTAAACCGACAGTTTGTCCAAAGCTGTCTCGGTTACGAACCTCATTTATATATTATGTCTTTTAACCAATGATGAGATCTATTGTGTCACACAAGACACCTCATCATCTACTTACATAATACAAATGGACATATCATGCACAACAAGATATAACCAAAACCTATGTGTTCAACTCCAACACCTATCTCGTTGGGTACTTGTCTTGAAGGACAATCTCTTGTTTATAGATTTCGTGGGCTAAGGTACTGAGGGCTTCTGTGGCCTTCTTATGGCTTTCTTTACCAAATAGTTTCTTTGGTAGTAGGGTCTTAACTGTGGGCTTGGACTTGGGTCACAACATCCCCCATTCCCTTTGGAGAAAGGGAATCGTCATCGATTCCAACTCATTTGCAAACTCGTAAAGTGACAAGTCGCTCACATTGAAAGTGTCATGGACCCCTATCTTGCCTCAGAAGTCCAACTCGTAGGCATACTCATTCACCTTTCTGACCACTTGGAATGAACCATCTCATTTTGGATGCATCTTCGTCTCGCGGGTTTGAGAAAATCGCTCATTCTTTAGGTGTAACCAAACCCAATCACCGGGCTCAAATGAAACCTTGCACCTTCATTTATTAACCATCGTTTGAGGATTGGTGCATGGTAAAAGTACCTACCAAAATATTTATAACCTAACAATCCCACACTAAGGGATCCAAAAACCCCACCGTGCAGTACTTTTAGGTGTCGATCCCACATGGAAGGGATTGAATAGTTTTAAGAATCTTAGAACACACAAAAGTGAGAGGAAATGATGGTTGGTTACTAAAAATTGAGAATTTCTAAACAAGAGAATGAAAAGATGATAGGAATTAAGTCTTGGATTTGCTAATCGTTCCCCCCATGGTTAATTAACATTATGATGTTCTTCTAAACTCATCATCCTATGCTAGGCGTCTTTCAACCATTGAAAAGCTAACCTATCGCTTATAACTAACTGTCACTACGCCACGAGCATAGTTACCGAGTTTACCATAAGGGGAGTTAGATCATGTGAATGCATCTTATGGATTTAACTAGGGTTTCCACCACAAAACACAAATAAACATGAATTAGCCGTATAATCAATACCGGTGCACGGAATGAGAATACAAATCATACATTAATTCCCTATGGGGTTCACAATCAACAAATCCAACTGTATAATTAACAAAGCATGAAAAAGAAGAAAGGAATAAGCTTACCAAACCCTAAAAACATAGCCATGGTGTTTTGGTTAGCTCCTCGCTACGATTCCTTCAGAATTTGGGGCTAATTCTCCTCTAACTAACTAGATCTACAAACCCTAACTATCAAAGGAAGAGAAAATGTACAGGTATTGTGTTCTATGAAGTGTGGAATGAATGAATTCTCTCTTTGGGACTTCTGCCCGTAAATAGGTAAAAAAAATGGATGAATTAGCTCTGCTTTTGTAAGGGTAAAATGGACTTTTCACTTGTATATGTAGGAATCTGTGGCCAATGTGTGGCTGCAGATAGGCCACACATTGACTATGGAGTAAAATTTGCTCTCATAGTGCAGTCGTAAATTGGCCACATATTGCGTATGGATTTTGCTTTCTCACTCTTTTCCTGCACTTTTTCTTTGGTTTTGCTTGAACTTTACCTTACTCATTCTCAACCTGCAATTTACATGATTTACACCATAAATAACCTTAAAGACATGCTTAGAACAAGAATTATAGCAAATAGTAGGCATAAACTCATGCAATAACATACAAAACATAGGTATAGTTGGCGCACATCACTCCCCGACACTTGAGATCTTGCTTGTTCTCAAGCAAAGTCAATCCCAAATCATCACCAACCTCACAATGGTCAATCTTAAAAAGTTCAACTCTAGAGTTTTCCACGGCTCAAGTGTATACAATCAAAAAATGTGATAACATGGCATTTGTTGCATGGATTTTAATTAAGACATGAAAATCAAGCTAGACATGAAAATCAATTCGTAAGAGTGTTCAAAAGAACCAATCACCCTTACAAATGAATTTCATTCTACATTCAAGTGTTTAGGTGATTTTTTTAGTAGCTCTCAAAACACTTATGCAATGGAATCTCAACCATAAGCTTGACTCAAGATCACATCTCCCACACACTCATCATGAACACAATGCATCAATCAAAAGGACTTTAATGGGGTGTTATGGGGTTTAGGATTAGGACATAAATAGCAAAAGGCTAGAAAATGGAGGTTTAACATTCAAAGAATCCTAATCATGGTTAAAACATTTTATTGAGGCTTTGATGCGTCTCATTCAAGGAACAAGTTACCGATGGTAGTCTAGCTGTTAGGTTAGTTGCTCTCAAAGAATATTCCTAATGGTTGCCCGATCTTGCTAACTATTCTATACGTTATCTTGACTGTGAGGGATTAATTGGTGGAAACAAGCCTCAGGGCACGTGTTTATTTAGACTTCCTCACGTGTAACTAGTAGGAAAATGTATGAATGGCTCTGTGATTAGTTCATCTCTCCTCGAGAACGTGGTATGATAGGCAACCTACACTATCATCCAAAGAAAAAAGTTTTATGGTTTCCTCGCAAGGACAACTCACGATCTCGCAAGATCACTCAAAAAGAGATTTTAAGGTCAAAATTCATCATAACATGTGTTAAATTCGTGGCTATGGAGGCCTATATATAGGCTTACAGTAGTTTTCTTCATGTTCTAAAAAGATAATCTCCAATCCTAATGAAAGAGAGATTAGAAACAAAATCCTATTCTAACTCTGATTTAGCCTTATAATTCGACTGAAATAGAGTAATTACAAAATAAATAAATAAATAAAATCCTAAAACTAGAAGGGAAAATTTCATCTATCCTATTGGGAATAGAATAAACTTACAAAACTTTCTAAAACTATGAAAGTAAAAGTACAATCCTAGTAGGAAGAGACTTAGCGGTCTCAAATGGAGTTAGGGAGAGTAATTGGGCTTCACAATTTCGCCAATAACTCTTTAACCTCAAATGATTCCTTTATTCTAGGCTCAAACCTTCATCTATGTTAACTCAACAAGTCAATCTTCAATTATTCTCGATAAGTTAATGGGTTTGGACCTTAGGCTTGGTAAATGGGCTTTGGCCTGTTGGGCTTCATCGATTAAAAACTTTAAGGCCTGTTCAACCTTTCTAGTTTTGCTTCTTGTCACGGGTCGAACAATATCTACTAATAGATCTTGCTTGTAGGAATTATGATCCAAAGTAGGAGTTTTCATGGACTCCCATGGGGAATTTCGCAACTAGGCATACTCTGAATTTCGGATATGCATATTGATGTCAGATGACACCAATTTTAATCCCTTTTGATGGGCTTAACCCATATGTTGGCCCAAGTGTCTTTTAACATGATAAAATTTTCATCTTGGGCTTATTTGGGGTTGAAACTTCACCTCTAAATCTTGGGCTTCATGAGTTAGAATATGAATATCAACATGGTCCATGACGAGCCCATATTTCCATCATTCTCTCTTTTCCCGAAAATATTCGTCCTCGAATCTTGTGCAGTCTATATTTAAAGGACAGAATGAGAGAAACATGATTATATAATTTGAAGGATGGAACTGATTGACATTGCCTCCATGTTGGATTAGGATTCACACTATTATGAATTAATTGAAGCTCAAGTGATTTCAGTGGTGGATCCTCAAGATCTTTATAGTGGGATACAATTTGAGATTGTGTTTCACTTAGATCTCCTTGTTGATTTGGACCATCTGGAGTGGGAGACTCAGATAGCTCTTCCTACAAGACATCAAATATAACGATTTAGGAATATCAACTGGGTTAGTAGCATATTCTTCTTCAGCTGTCTCTTCAAATGGTTAAACTTCTTCACCTATGTCATCAGAAAGCTCTGGAATAGTGTAAAGGAGATAAGGACTTCACAACTAAGCCTGTTCCCTTAGGAAGTTCCACAATTTTCCTTTGGGATGGGTAGATTTCGTTGATCTTGTCCCTCCCACAGGGGATTTTGCGGACCCCTTGGAGGTGGGAGAGAGCTGATTTAGCTCTCATTTTCCTAGGTCCTGCATGTCCTTTCATGTATTAAAAGAGTTAGTTTTTGAAAATAAATCTCTTTTTCTACTAAGTTCTCGTTCTTCTAGCATCTTCTCTTGAGTTAAAGCAACCTGCGGAGGAGAAAGAGGTAACAAATTGGCTTTCTTTCGTATGAGTCTAATATTTTTTTTTTTAAAATAAGGTAATTTAATTTAAAATCTAAATACATTTATTTTTAAAAACTTATTTTATAATTCAGACTCCAGAATCCAGAATTTCATACTTTAGGATTCAAATTTCAAATTCAAACATACTTTTAAATTTTATCAAATAAACTAACTTAATAAATTCAGTTTTTAAATTTCAGTTTCAAACCTCAAATACAAGATTAAATTTTATCAAATGGAGCCTTAGTAGAATGGGAATATGATAATGATGTGATGTTATTGAGCGGATTTATTATACAGTTTGAGTATTATGCACCGGAAATGTTCTAAATCTAGAATTGGTATTTTAAATTAGAACGTTTAATTCTCTTTTATTATTATAGCTCCGGATTTAATAATTATTAAATGCATAAAATGTGGCTCACAAGCGTTTTACAGGATAAAATTAATACGTAATTCCGTATCACATATGATCTAACCAATCTCTTAGCCAGTGTAAACAAAATCCAAGGTCCAACTCAGAAAAAAAAATAATTGCCAAAATATAAAGGCTTAAATTAATTTTTGGTCCCTCATAACATGAGTTATTCCAGTTTTGATCCCCTATATGTTTTAGTCACTAATTTTAATCTACTTAAATTTTTTTTACCAATTATGATCCCTTTTAACGAAAAAGTAAAGAAGATAACGGATTATCTCATTTGATCGTAAGTCAAACCTAATTTTTTTCAAAATGATTTGTACCGTGATGTTTTCAATCCATTTTATGACTCGGTTCCTCATGGATGATCAACCCATTTAGAACGACTCACAATCCAAAATGACGGCCGAAACCCTAAATGGGTTAAACATTCATGAGCATCCGAATTATAAAATTGATTAAAAATATCACGACATAAATCATTTTGAAGAAAAAATTAGGTTTGACTAGCGATCAAATGAATTAATCCGTTATCTTCTAAATTTTTTCGTTAAAAAGTACTAGAATTGTAAAAAAATTAAGTAAAACTAAAATTAGTGACTAAAACATATGAAGGATCAAAATTAGAATACATCATGTTATAAGAGATTAAAACTGGATTTAAGCTAAATATAAAACGAAATTGTACCAAACTATAACCATTAGCACTTGTACACGTATCATTATTTGAACAAAAAGTTTCGATACTATTTATGTACAAGACCCCGAGAACAGACCATCGTCACACTCCTGCCTCCCACCTATAGAATTCCTTCACGTCTCTGTTCCGTACTTATCTCTGAGCTCACTAAACAACAAAACAATGGTGACTCATCCCGCTACCGCCGCCTCTGCTGCCGGGGAGACGGCGGATTCATCAACATCGTTCAGGCTTGTTGGTTTCAAGAATTTCGTCCGGAACAACCCAAAGTCCGATCTGTTCGCCGTCAAACGCTTCCACCACGTGGAGTTCTGGTGCGGAGACGCCACCAATACCTGCCGCCGATTCTCATGGGGTCTCGGCATGCCGATTGTGGCGAAATCGGACCTCTCCACCGGGAACTCCGTCCATGCTTCCTATCTCCTCCGTTCCGGTGAACTCGATTTTCTCTTCACCGCTCCTTATTCGACTGCCATTTCGAACCCTTCATCGGCTTCTATTCCGTCTTTCTCCGCCTCCATTCACAGCTCCTTCACGGCCTCACACGGCCTGGCGGTACGAGCCGTAGGAATAGAGGTAGCTGATGCTGAAGCCGCTTTTACAGTTGCGGTTTCTCGCGGGGCGAAACCCGTTTACGCCCCTATTTCACTCAACGGTTCTGCTGTGATTGCGGAAATTCATTTATATGGGGATGTTGTTTTGCGGTTGGTTAGTTATAAGACTGAAGAAAGCTCGATTTTCTTACCCGGTTTCGAGGCAATTGAGGATGTAAGTAGTTCCTACGCAGAACTGGATTATGGGATACGCAGGCTGGATCATGCTGTTGGAAATGTGCCCAAACTGGGGCCGGTTGTAGATTATGTGAAAAGTTTTACTGGGTTCCACGAATTTGCTGAATTTACATCTGAGGATGTTGGGACTACTGAGAGTGGTTTGAATTCTGTGGTTTTGGCCAACAATAATGAGAATGTTTTGTTGCCTTTAAATGAGCCTGTTTATGGGACTAAAAGGAAGAGTCAGATACAGACTTATTTGGAGCACAATGAGGGGGCAGGGTTACAGCATTTGGCGTTGGTGAGTGAGAATATATTCAGGACACTTAGGGAAATGAGGAAGAGGAGTGGGGTGGGAGGTTTTGAGTTCATGCCTTCTCCGCCGCCTACTTATTACAAGAACTTGAAGAATAGGGCTGGGGATGTGTTGAGTGATGAGCAGATAAAGGAGTGTGAGGAGTTGGGGATTTTGGTGGATAGGGATGATCAGGGGACTCTGCTTCAGATCTTCACCAAGCCTGTGGGGGACAGGTATCTGCAAACTTTCCTTCATAAATACCCCATTCATTCTGTCCCTATACTAAATTACTTTCTCTTTGTTCTCTTGTGGTGCAAATTTTTGTTTTAAATGTTATGTAGTAGAATAGTGATTGTGGAAAGAACTCATTTTTGTGGTTTATTCGACAAAAAGGTGATGCTTCGGTCACTGTCATTTGTTGGCTGCCAGTACGAATGACTTTTTGTTTTTTTGGTACAAAGAAGAAGCTGTAGCTAGATGACTTGACCTCAAGACATATTGTTCGCGGGCAGTTGGAATGACTTTGGTTGAATGGAGTTTCTTTAACACCATTTTGTTCTGTTTCTTTGTGAATTGATCTGCAGAGAGTACGAGTTCATCTTGTTCCTCGTAGACAAATCAGTCTATCATTTTATACTGCTTTGATTACGTTACAATTGCTTGTGAATTCTTGTGAGTTACTACCTCTCCTCCATCGGGGGGATAGTGTTCTTCCTTGAGACTTTACCTTCGTATATCTTGGATCAGCCATTTCTTTCCCATTTTGGCAGGCCTACAATATTCATAGAGATAATTCAAAGAGTTGGATGCATGATGAAAGATGATGATGGCAAAGTTTACCAGAAGGGTGGGTGTGGAGGATTTGGGAAGGGAAATTTTTCCGAGCTCTTCAAATCCATCGAGGAGTACGAGAAAATGCTTGAAGCTAAACAAATGGTTCATACTACTGCCGCATGATTCCTAGAATCCTCTTCTTTCTTCACTGAGTACCTGGCCATCTCAGAATAATATGGTGTTCTCAAGCTTCTTTCTACTCCTAATATTTACCTTACCAGTTGTCTAATCTATTAATGTAATACATTAGCATAAAACATGGAAATAAAACCTTGATTTCAATTTGGCTTTATGTAGGTTATACCCAATCCCTATAATACATAACTTCTTGTGTGCCTACTTCAATTAATACACAACAAAAAAGTAACAGTAACTCTTACACTATGCGAATGTATACACACGTATTCACGGAATCTCGTACGACCTAACCTTTAAAATAAATAATGTTTTACCTCATTTAAACTTTTTTTATTTGATATAAATCTCTTTTTTATTTTATGTCATCTCCTAACGGAGTTAGTATATATAGTACTACTAGGAGTAAAGAAAAATGGAGTATCCCTAGCAAAAAAAAAAAAAAAAACGAAAAAAAGGCAAAAAAGGAAGCAGATGGACGGTGTTTTAACGCGCCTAACCTCTCCTAATTTGCAGGCCTATGCGTCCAGTTTACATTATATAAAAAATTTCGCGGATCCCATCAAAATTAAATTTCAAATTTTTGTTGGGCTTCGGATTGTACGGACTTTACACAAAGAAGGAACAAAACTAATGGAAACTGAGGGGTTGGGAATTTATTTTTCATTCGAAGAAGCTGCAGCCCTTCTGAAACTCTCCGCACGACCCACGAGTTCCGAAAAAATAGCAAGCATTAATAGCACGATCGTTCGCGCAACCGAGCAACTTGAACGACAGAAGACTACCAGCGGAAGGCGATTCGACTCAGATTTTCAGTGGGGGAAGCAAAAAAATCGATCAAATCGTAAAAAAATGGTTAGGGTTAAGCTAGTTACGAGTGAAGCAAAAGCCCAAAAAATCGAAAGCAGCATGAAAGATATGTTTATAAGAAATGTAGAACTAATATTTGCAGTTTAGGGTTACTGGATTTTGTTCATAATGGTGGTATTTTAATTTTTTTTGTGTACAAAACGCAACACAGTTGGGAGGACTGTAAATATTCTTGGTGTAAAGAGACCGAGCAAGGAAATCGGCGGTGAGAAATCAGACAAACAAGTTTCGGAGTGTAAGTTTTTTGTAGTACATCGTTGTGTAAAGTACTGTTTTCTCATGTAAACTCCCTTATCTTGATTTCTCAGTAATTTCAGGTAAAATTCATGGTCTGATATGGTTATGTAAACTGCTTGTTGTTTATATAAAGTGCTGATATGCTTGTGTAAAGTACTATTTTCTGATGTAAAGTCCTTTTTTTTGGTTGTATAGTAGTGTTCGTAAGACTAGAATGCTAATAATTCTAGTAAAATCATCGTCTGATTTGCTTATGTAAACTACTGGTTGTTTATGTAAAGTGCTGATATGCTTGTCTAAACTACTGGTTGTTTATGTAAAGTGCTGATTTGCTTGTTTATGTAAACTACTTTCTCATGTGAAGATCCTTTTTTGGTTGTAAATAGTTCTTTCTAATACTAGAATGATCATAATTCGAGAAAAATCATCATTTGATCTGCTTATGTAAACTACTGGTTGTTTATGTAAAGTACTGATTTGCTTGTTTAGAATACTGTTTTTTCATGTGAAGTCCCTTTTTTTTTGTTTGTAGAGTAGTGTTCCTAAGACTATAATGTTCATAATTCGGGTAAAATCATCGTCTGATCTGCTTATGTCAACTACTGGTAACTTATGGAAAGTGCTTATTTGCTTGTGTAAAGTTCTGCGTTATATTGTAAAATCCCTTTTTTTGGTTGTAGAATGGTGTTTCTAAGACTAGAATGCTCATAATTCGGGTAAAATCATCGTCTGATCTGCTTATGTAAACTACTGGTAACTTATGGAAAATGCTCATTTGCTTGTGTAAAGTACTGCTTTATATTGTAAAATCCCTTTTTTTGGTTGCAGAATGGTGTTCCTAAGACTAGAATGCTCATAATTCGTGTAAAATCATCGTCTGATATGCTTATGTAAAGTTCTGGTTTTTTATATAAAGTGCTGATTTGCTTGTGTAAAGTACTGGTTTCTAATGTAAAGTCCCTTTTTTTTTTATTCTAAAGTAGTGTTCCTAAGTCTATAATGCTCATAATTCATGTTTAATCATCGTCTGATTTGCTTATGTAAACTACTGGCTGTTTATGTAAAGTTCTGATTTGCTTGTTTGAGTACTGCTTTTGCATGTGAAGTCCCTTTTTTGGTTGTAAATAGTTGTTTCTAAGACTAGAATTCTCATAACTCGAGTAAAATCATCGTCTGATCTGCTTATGTAAACTAGTGGCAACTTATGGAAAGTGCTCATTTGCTTGTGTAAAGTACTGCTTTATATTGTAAAATCCCCTTTTTTGGTTGTAGAATGGTGTTCCTAAGACTAGAATGCTCATAATTCGTGTAAAATCATCGTCTGATCTGCTTATGTAAACTTCTGGTTTTTTATGTAAAGTGCTGATTTGCTTGTGTAAAGTACTGGTTTCTAATGTAAAGTCCCTTTTTTGATTCTAAAGTAGTGTTCCTAAGTCTATAATGCTCATAATTCGTGTTTAATCATCGTCTGATTTGCTTATGTAAACTACTGAATGTTTATGTAAAGTTCTGATTTGCTTGTTTGAGTACTGCTTTTTCATGTGAAGTCCCTTTTTTGGTTGTAAATAGTTATTTCTAAGACTAGAATGCTCATAATTCGGGTAAAATCATCGTCTGATATGCTTATGTAAACTAGTGGTAACTTATGGAAAGCGCTCATTTGCTTGTGTAAAGTACTGCTTTATATTATAAAATCCCTTTTTTGGTTGTAGAATGGTGTTTCTAAGACTAGAATGCTCATAATTCGAGAAAAATCATCATCTGATCTACTTATGTAAACTACTGGTTTTTGATGTAAAATGATTTTGCCCATGTTGATGCGGTTTCAGGCAAAAGAAAGAAGATCGTTGAAGTGAATTCAGACGATGATTTTGAGGAAAGAATGACTTTCAAAAAATTGCAGAAGCTGAAAAAAAAAAGGATTACACCAAGGGAAGAAATAAAAATGATAATAAAAAGAAAAAGGAAGAGCTTGCCATTCAAATATTTCAGCAAAGGACCCAGAGACACCATGAAGATGCGCAATTGGCATGTTTGGAAGAATCTGCAGGATACCAAGGGGATAAAGAAACAAAAAAATCATTCCAGTCAAGAACCTCTGCTGCTGGAATATCTTCACTGCTCGCGGAGCTCAATGAAGCGCAGAGGGAGCAGCTGACAAATGCGGGGCTGGGCTGCCTGTTCCACATTAACTATGGGAGGTTTCTGAATTCGTTCGGCCATTACTTGATCTCAAACATCAATACTAACAGCAGCACTTTGGAGTTGGATGCAGGCACAATTCCAATTACAGAAGCTGATGTCGAGTCAGTAATGAGATTTCCTGGTGGGGAAGAAGATGTGGAGGAATACACCAGGAAAGATCAAACATCTCGGGTGTATATAGAAGGCAAGAAAAAGTGGGATCTCAGGCACCCCGTTCCACAAAACAAGCCTATCTGATTACATCAAGAGCCACAAGGACGCTGACCTAGAATTCCTTCAGGATTTCTTGATATTCATGGTGTCCACGATCATTCACAGCAATGGGACCAATACCGTTCAATACCGATATCTAAAATCATTCAGGTTGGTAGAGAATATCATGAAACTGAATTGGCGAAAATACGTCCTTGCTCGCTTGATGGAGAGCATACAAGAATGGAGAAAGCATCCTAGAGGCCAATTCACATGGCCTCTTACATTCGTTGTGGTATTACTTTCAGTTTACATAACTTGTTCAGTTTACAATAGTTTACATATATTGTTCAGTTTACTAAACTTGAACTTTACATCATACATTTTAGCTTGTTCATAACAGAAAACTGATATTTTGTTGCACTATCACAGTTGTTGTATGCTGATAGGCTTGGGTATTTTGCGGTAAATACCGATAATCGCCTTGTCCCGACAATCCAAAATTGGCCCCAAAGCAAGCTGATGGAGCTTGCACAGCGAAACAAACTCTGGGAAAAGGGCACAATAAGAGAACGCCCTGAAGAGGATGATGACTTTTGTTAGGTTTGTATTTAACATTACTTTAATAGCATTATGCAACATTACTTTACACACAATCTAAGCATTTTTCCACATCATGTTGGTAGGTTGATGGAAGTGAATCATCCCCCGATGGAGGGGATGACACAGACGAGGATGAAGCAACCGAGGTAGAGGAAGAAGCTGCGGATAAAACCTCCGCCGAGGAAGAAGATTCGGATGAAGAATCCGCAGAGCAAGGACCTACGGATGAAGAATCCCCTCAGGAAGCTGAGGATGAAGCTGAGAAGGCAAGTATACATGAATCTAGTTTACATGAATCAAGTTTACACAAACCTTTATGTAAAGTGTGATCTACAATTCAAATAATATTTCTGCAAATAATACAGTTGTGGCAGGAACCAGCACACATGGAAGTGATCATTGAAGAGGAGAGAGTTGAAATTCAAAAGGAAGCTGAGGGTGATGAAGCTGAAAAAGCTGAGGGATCTGAGGATGAGGATGAGGATGAGGAAGCTGATAGATCTGACCCAGTAAAAGGGGATGAGGGTGCTGCAAATATTGCTCCAATTGTTTCAGATATGATCATATCGCTTATGGAAGAGGGCAACCCTTCTGCGTCAGCAAAGCAAGATGGAAAGGTAAATATCATAATCAATGTAGTTTACAGGATTTTTTGGAATAAAACACTTCATGTGAGAAATGCAATGTGTGTATAGGATGACGATGAGCTCCAGCCAAATTTTCTAGAAATGTACATTCAATTGGGTAAATATAGTAGATCGTTCATAGACTACTTGGCAAGAATGAGGGCTTCAAAGACTCCGGATTTGGGTACATTACAAACAATCCTGGAAGATGTTCAAGATGTAATAAATGACCTCCAGAAAGCAGTGGACAATGAGGAAGAGAAAGCTGAAGAGAAAGCGGTAAGCATAATTCTGGATAAGTTTTTCTTAAGTACTATTCATTCAGAATTCTTTATGTAAAGTTGTTGTTGTTTATGTAAAGTGCTCACATGCTTGTGTGAAGTACTGTTTCCCACATGTAAAGTCATTTTCTCGGGTAAAATCATAGTCTGATATGCTTATGTAAACTACTGGTTATTTATGTAAAGTGCTGTTATGCTTGTGTAAAGTACATTTTTGTCATGTGAAATCCCTTTTTTGGGTTGTAAATTGGTGTTCCCTAAGACTAGAATGCTCATAATTCGTGTTTAATAATCTTATCATCTGCTTATGTAAACTACTGGTTGTTTATGTAAAGTGTTGTTGATATATATAAAGTACCGATTATATTTGTAAAATGCTCTTCCTATGTAAAGTGCCCTTTGTGTAAAGTACTGTTATTGCTGATATGCTGGTGTTCTTAATGATTTGCAAAATAATTCTAATAATGTTTTGCTTATGTTTGGAGCAAAACCAGGGTGTAAATTGAAAGAAATTTTGGTAGGATCTGGGTTTGCACTTGCTCGATTTACCACGCAACAAAAATTTCTATTAAAGCGGAATCTTAGAAAAATACCTTTGAAGCGTGCACCTGGTAATTCTCTTGTATGCCTCAAGACTATGACTTCACGTTGTGTGGGCAACGAACTAGAAGTCAATTGATCAGCTACTCACCACAATCCACCTGCTAGAAAACTCTAGCCCCGCAGCACCTGACACGTACTATAAACGCACCGCCCGCAGAGAGAGAAAGCTACGCGCAGCTGGTATAAACCAAAGCCAAAACTTTAGCCACTAGAAACCCAAAAACCAGCCGCACACTTTCTTGAAAATTCGACTTGGAGAGAGAAATGTTTTCTCTCTCTAGAAATCCTGTGGATTAATTGTGTTAATTGTGATTCTTGAATGGCTGATCCCTTGTCTATTTATAGAGTTACAAGAGAGACTCCAAGTTGGTTTAGGATTGGTCTTCCTAATGGGTTTAGGTAATGAATTAGTTTCCAAATCCAATTAGGCAACCAATCTGATAGGATAACCAAATCCTACTGGATTCCTAATCTCTAGGATTTCCTAATTCCAATTGAAACTTAAGACTTAATTAATTAATTAATTAATTCCACTTTGTTAATTACTTAATTAACCCTTAAGAATTAATTAAATAATTCAACTTTGTTAATTACTGAATTAACCCTTAGGAATAATTAACCAATTAATTAATTAAATCTACCTATTCAATTAACCCATTACAAAATTAATCGTACCACTAACGGATTAATTTTTGCACTACCATCCTACACCAGAATTGCTTCCGGAACAACTTAATTAAATTATATTCATTAATCTCCCCACATCAAAGATATAGTGCTCGTTAATTAAAATTAATTTACTGATAAATTAATTAATTAACTTCTTTAATTCTGAGACTAGTACCACTCGACCTTTTTACTATACCGAAAATAAGTCCACCGGCCGGGTTTAGTATAATAAACATTTTGAGCTCATCTCGGGAGCACCATCACCCCAGACGCACCGGTACATGGTTTCCTTTTGACAAGCAGCAGCACACCAAGTAACTAAACACGCGCACCCAACCCACCGAGACTATTGGCCACATTTGACCTCACCCATTGGCAGATCAAAGTACACTATGTCTAATCCTCATGCCCACTCGAGTCTAGGGATTTAGAGATAGAATACAAGGATCGATTTGTCTATTAAATCAGTATAAGACAAATCATTCCTAAGAGTCAAGTTCAATATGCCCCGAGCATATCTATATGATTCAATTAGTTTAGACAAACTAATTATTTGAATCACATAATAACCTAAACCGACAGTTTGCCCAAAACTGTCTCGGTTACGAACCTCATTTATATATTATGTCTTTCAACCAATGATGGGATCTACTGTGTCGCACCAGACACCTCATCTACTTACATAATATAAATGGACATAAACATGCACAACAAAATGTAATTGAAACAGAAATCGATATATTAAACTGGAAAACTGTACAATACAAGCATAGCTTATGTATTCTACTCCAACAATCCCGTGGGGGTGGAACCTGCAGAAACTGAAAAAACACCACCAGCAAACAAAATACCGGCAGTGGACAATGAGGAGGAGAAAGCTGAAGAGAAAGCGGTAAGAATAATATTGGATAGGTTTATGATAAGTACTATTCATTCTGATTTCTTTATGTAAAGTGCTGACATGTTTGTGTAAAGTACTGTTTTCTCAATCATTTGCAAATTAATTATATTAATGTTTTGCTTATGTTTTACGGAAAACCAGGGTGCAAATCCCTTGGGGGTAGAACCTGCAGAAACTGAAAAAACACCGGCAGCAAACAAAATACCAGCTGGAGAGGTATTTCATGTAAAATCATGTAAATTTGTTATTTTAGATTGCACATCTTTGTGGAATAACTTTCAATGATTAAATAATAACAACTTGCAGCCAACAGACACACCAGACACTCAGTTGTTAAAACAAATGTGCCTGCTGGCTGATCTTGTAGAGAAAAGCTTTGGACAGGCGCCCATTCCAATTAAGAAAAGGACGCCAATGACTCCAACTTTTGATCTAGGCTTTTCGCAACTAACGCCAGTGCGTTTGATTAATAAATTTCAGGAAAATGAGAAAGATAAAATGGCCGATACGCATGGAGCAAATGCCTTGGTACATGCATCCATGCAAGATGTTGAGTACCACTTATTTAGGAAACTTGACTTCGCGGATCAACCATTGCTTGCGGACGAGCCTGACTTTGAGTAAGTATTCTTATCATCTCCCATTTGGTGTAATTAAACATCGAATATAGATTAAACAATTTGAATCCAACATTTCAGCATGATCATGGGGGATCCAGATAACATAGAGGAGGTAGCTGCATTCCGTCCCAACAGGGCACATCGAGCAATTAAAAAACCAAGGAAATTGCTATCTCCTTACATCACCAGCTGGAGGAAGGATACACTTGCAAGAATCTTGGAGAAGGAGAGGATAGTCAATGACTACGCACTTTTGCCTGCGGATGCAAGCAAGGGCAGGTCGAACTAGTAAGTGTTCTTGACTTACATGTATTTTACATAAATCTATTTTACTTAAGTCATTTTACATAAAGGTGTATCAAAACAAGTTTACATAAATGTACTTTACATAAACTCAGTTTACATAACATATTTTACACAAGGTCAGTTTACATAAGTCTATTTTACATAACACTTGTCAGCGAGCAACTGTTTGGTGGGGAAGGCAATCTTACCATAGACTGGGAGCAGATGTCCAACATGGTTTGGGGTGAATGGTTGGATACGGCCATCATTGATTGTTGGTCGTATCATTTGAACAGAGCCAAAAATTTGAAACAAATTGAGAAACCTTCGAGGTTTTTCTGCTCAGTCCAGTTTTCTATGAGTTAATACTTACACACTACTTTACATCACTTGGCCTGATACGGTTTGTTGATAACCTCTCTATTTAACATTTCAAATTATGCAGCTCATAGTGAAAGACGTAGGAATGACACCAGGAAAGAACAAAATATGTATGCACAGATTTTCAGAACAGATGACAACAGAATTATGGTTCCTCAAGAAAACCGAAAATACTTTTCAGCCGTCTATGGTAATGAGTACCACCATTCCCATAGTTTACATTACATTTTTTTTAAAAAAAAAAAACTCATTTTTATGTATACATATAATGCAAGTGTTCTTCCCCATCCACCTAGATGGCTATTATGTGTTAGTGTGCATCAACAACAATGAAAAACAGGTGGTACTGATTGACAACGCACGCGGAGAAGCTGTATCTACGGTGGTCTTCCAAAGAAACTAGTAAGTACAATATAACATAATAATGTACAATTTACAACATTGTAGACTTCATTTTACACAAAATCTTATGTAAAATGCTGCAGGTGTACTACTTCCAAGACTGGACATCAGATACACCTTGGGCTAAACGCTATGAGAAGTGCTACCATTGGAAGTGGACCTACATTAACATTGCATGGAAAAACCCTGACGGATTCAATTGTGGCCTCTACGTCATGCGGCATATGAAGCTTTATCATGGACAACAAGTTTTCAGCTATGACCATGACTTGATTGCTGCGAAGGACAATCCTGAGATCCTGAAAACGTTGAGGGTGAAGTACCTGTTTAACTTGCTAATATCACCACAGAATACCCTCCTGGTTCCGCTCAAGAGAAAGATATCTGAATTTTACTATAAAAACAAATATTCGAATGATAACTAACTATGTTCATGTAGAATGGATTTATATTTGTTGTTGCCATTCCCACGTCAGTTTATGTAAACTGTAATGAAACTTACAGTTTACAAAAGGAAATTATAACTTTAAGTTTACATAAAGAGATCAATACTTTAAGTTTACATAACGAGATCAGAAAATATCAGTTTACATAAGGATATCAAAACCGTCAGTTTACATAAGGAGACCATAACTTTAAGTTTACATTACGAGATCAGAACCCTCAGTTTACATAACGAGATCAGAACATTAAGTTTACATAACGAGATCAGAAATATCAGTTTATATAAGGATATCAGAACCGTCAGTTTACATAAGGATACCAGAACTTTAAGTTTACATTACGAGATCAGAACCCTTAGTTTACATTACAAGATCAGAACATTAAGTTTACATAACGAGATCAGAAATATCAGTTTACATAAGGATATCAAAACCGTCAGTTTTCATAAGGAGACCAGAACTTCAAGTTTACATTACGAGATCAGAACATTAAGTTTACTTTACGAGATCAGAACATTAAGTTTACATAAAGAGATCAGAACATTAAGTTAACATAACGAGATCACAACATTAAGTTTACAACATCATTGTAAAATAGGAAGACAACACTTTACACCAACAATCATGATTTTACATAAACAAAAGAGTACTATACACAAGCAAATCATGAAACATCAGTACATTATACCAAGAAAAGCAACGATTTCCATACACGAACCGTGCTATACAAGAAACATTTTACATCCAAGTTACTTTTAATCCTTCTTTTTCCTTTGATGTTTCAATTTGGCTTTGTGCACCCTCTTCTCAACTGTACTTTTAAAACGAACATTCCGCACACCTCTTGCCCTCCTAGAAGTGGGGACTCTAATCTTCTTCGACAAAGGCAATTCAAAATTCTCATCAAAAATATCAGTTTGGGCAGCAAGTGCATCTTTGGCTTTCACATAGTACTCATCCAAAATACTGCGACCAATCTCACTGGTATGCGATAATCTAATTAAATCAAAATACCTTCTACTAGCATTTGCCCTCCACAAAGATGGTGAAAAAATTGATGGCGAACACATCGACACTTCTGAAACATTAGACTTTCCACAACAGGAAACTGAAGCAGCTTTTGTCCACCTATCGAGGATATACATTTGTGGAATTTTCTACAAAAAAGGCAAAAAAAAAAAAAAAAGAAAAGAAGGAAAACCAGATTAGTTATGTTGTTTTATATCAGTTTTAACTAGTTTACATAATTGACATCAGCATATAGATAATACCGTAAAATTGTTCTGAAAAAGGATACGGAGGCAATGAGAACATAGAATCCCAACTTCAGAAAACTTCTTGCATGAACACTTTACAGAATAATCATTGTCATCGTAAATGAAAACGTGCCGGAATATGGGATCATCCTCATCTTCTTTTTGAATCCAAACTCCAAATACATATACACCATTTGATTGGGACTTCTGTTCCATCTTCAATTCCAGCATATTAAGATATTGCTTCTCAAAATATGTGTACATCTCAAGTGTGTACACTTCACGGGCATGCCTCAACATTAAACATTGTTTAACAGGCACGTCAACCTTGCCATAGAAGCACCTATGGTCTTCGCAAGCAGCTTGATATCGCCAATCCAGAACAACATCCACAAATTGATGGTAAAAATCACATAATGTTGAAGTCTTAGACAATCTTCCAGAAATAGAGTTATTTGTACTCTCACTCCTCTGGGAAGATAATGTTCCACCAGAAAAATAATCCTTGCTAAACTCAGGACACCACTTCTCCCTTGATTCGTAAGTTTTTATCAACCACTCATTGTCTTCGCATCCATATTTTTGTTCCATCCTGAAAACACATCAAAATGTTGTAAGATTATGTAAACTTATGTACACTCACAGTTAACATAAACATTTTTGTAAACTGACAGTTTACAACATTAATTTATGTAAAAATGAACAAGTCCAATCACTTACCTCTTCCAGTGGTAATTAAATTTGTCAACGGTGTCCACTTTGGCGAGCAATCTATAAAACAACTCACGGAAACCTGCCTGCTGTATGAGAAAACCAATTTTGCTCTCGGAGTTTTTTATGATATGCCAAATGCAAAGACGATGCCGTGAATCAGGAAATATCTCTTGAATCGCCCTTCCCATGGATGCTGATTGATCACTCATTACAGTTATCGGATGCTTATTGTCCATCGACCTCAAGAATGTAGAAAATAACCAAACAAATGATTCAACTCTCTCGTCCCTCATAAAACCAATTCCAAACATCACATTCTTCCTGTGGTTGTCCAATCCGATAAATGGATCACATATCAAATCATATTTATTTGTACATTACGTGGTGTCATGGATTAAAAAATCACCAAATAGCTTGTAATCACTCTTCATTTGACCATCTCTCCAAAAAATATTTTTTAGACAAGTCTCATTGTCCAATTCAAAATCAAAGAAAAAACCTTCTTCGAGAGCAGCCCTGTATTTCAATATCTCAATCAAAGCATTGGAATCACTGCCATCAATGTATTTTCTTTTTTTTTTTGTTTCCAGCTCGTTGTATACATCCCTTTGTGTAAAACCAACGTTTGATCGACCTCCAGCCTATATAACTTCATAATTCTTTACCGTATTTAACTTGGCAGTTTACACAAAAAAAAAATGGTACTTTACATAAGTTATATCAGTACTGATATATTTTGTTTATGAAAACTTGTAGTTTACATAAACATTTATGTAAACTGGTACTTTGCATAAATATTGATGTAAACTACCAGTTTACATAAACGTTTATGTAAACTGGTATTTTACAAAATGTAAACTTGTAGTTTACATAAAGTGGTAGTATGTTTATGTAAACTTGTAGTTTACATAAACATACTACCACTTCACACAAACATACAGTACGATCGTTGTATGTAAATAACAAGCATTTTACACGAACAAAACTAACTTCTTTATAAAGGAGCTTGTAACTATCACGAACAGATATCCCCTCAGATTTCATTGCATGGAAAAAATCAATAGACTATCTGGACAGCTTCCTATGCGAACGTAACAAATGTCTTTCATTTCCCGGACACATAACGTGATTATGCTTTCGAAAATACTTTGTAACGACCCATAAACCATCTTCCAGTCTCATTTTAATTTCAATACAAGCCAAACAATCAGAACGACTATCAAGCTTGGTGAATATTTGGTCTATCTTACAATGCTCCTTCTTCTTACCATATTTACAGCAAACAATTCTCCTCCAATATCTGGTTCCGTCACTTCTCTTTCTATCTTTATCTAAACGAACACCAAAACCAAGATCCCAAGCATATGAATTATAAAGTTCATAAGCTTTCTCCTCAATCTCGGATGTTCTATCGACAAGAGAAGGCATTGTTTCATCATCCCCTGGTTCCAAATCTGAAACGAAAAAAAAGAAAGGTGGAAGTTTGCATCAAATTCATATTAATTAAAGATAAAAAAATATACGATAAACAATAACCTACCACAACATATTACTTGCACGATAGAACGGTATCCCACACTTTTACAAACACCTAAACCACCTTCAATGAAATTAGCTATTTCCCCCATAGAACTTATTAGAAACTATATAATTCGCTTTATGTAAACTCGCGACTTTACACAACACAATCCGAGTTTACATAAACTATCACCGCCAAGATGCTCGGATTCCACAATGCTTATGTAAACTCGTGACTTTATACAACACAATACGAGTTTACATAAACTATCACCGCCAAGATGCTCGGATTCCACAATGCTTATGTAAACTCGTGACTTTACACAAAACAATACGAGTTTACATAAACTATCACCCCCTGGATGCTCGGATTCCACTATGCTTATGTAAACTCGTGACGTTACACAACACAGTACGAGTTTACATAAACTATCACCCCCTGGATGCTTGGATTCCACAATGCTTGTGTAAACTGTCGACTTTACACAACAAAATGCGAGTTTATATAAACTATCGACGCCCGGATGCTTTGATTCCACAATGCTCTGATTCAAAATTTGAAACAAGCTGACGATGAACATGATGATATATACCAAATTTCAAGCTCGATTATCACCGCCGTCATATTATTTGTCCGCTGGGCAAAAAAATGGAGCAAAAAATCATTCTTATTTTTGGGGGTGCTGGTGGTGGAAATTTTAGTTAAATTTTGCAATTAAAAAATGGACGGGTTTTTTTGGAGAAAAAATCATGGCATTGTTTTAGTCTGACTGTTCATCAAGTGAGAAGAAACTGAATTGGGCATTGATCAACATTCCATATTTATATTTAATTCGGGTTGAGGGTCGACCTGTTTGATCAACGGGTTGAGGGTCGACCTGTTTGATCAACAGGTTGACCATGTCGGGTAAGGGTCACCAAGTCGGGATAGGGTTGGGGTTCTCCAACTCCTTCGGGTTCAAGTCAGTGGTAAAATCATAATTTTATCTTCCAACCAGACACGAAATTGACACTCCAACTTGAATTGAGAGCCGTAGCTACTTTGCTGGTCAGTTTTAGAGGGTTTCCGGAAGCTCAGCTGCCATTTTTGTTTGGTCTGCAGTTAAAGCCGAAAATTCTTTTATCTCTTTTCGTTCATATAACAAAGTATGAGATCAAAATCGCTCCAAGTTTTGTCTGCACACTGCTTGGTTGCTCTAGAAAGCAACCGGCGCCGAGAAGGAAATTATTGCTTGAGGACATGCATATATTTAAAAAATACAAGCACGGGCCCAGAGAAACAAAAATTTCTTCCTTTACGGAAGACTAGAGGTCGTCCCTCCCTCCATGGGGGGGGGGGGATTTTATATTTAAAATTTTCAAAAAAAAAAAACACAATTGGTCCTATATAATGACCCTGTTACAAAATTGGTCCTACACATTTGGAATTTGACAAATTTGGTCATAAACGTTTTACTTAACGGATTTTACACCAACTTAACGGCTGACACATCAGCCGTTAAGTCAACTGCCACGTCGCTGTCTATGTGGTTGCCACGTGGTATATAACTGCCAAGTGACAGTCAACCCTTCACTCACATGTCACGTGGCTACCACTTGGCATAAAGTGCCACGTGGAAAAAATTAAGAAAAACAATACACAATTGGACCTATATACCCTATACACACGTATTCAAGGATTCATGCGAACAAATGTGTGACCGTTTTAGTCGCACAAGATTTGAGATTTTTAGAGAATTTTGTATTGTGCATTTGGTCTCACCCGGTTCGATTGATTTGTAAAGGTTTTTGTACGACCAAAACCTTAAAATAAATAATGTTTTATTTCATATAAATTCTTGTTGTATTTGATATAAATCTCTCTTTTATCTTATGTTATCTCTTACCGAGCCCTTATAATAATTTAAACAAAAATTTCATCAAACACTTTTGTACATGATACAAACCCCTGTTATAATATAAATTCATCGTTTACATGATATAAACTCCTGTTTTAGTTTATATAAACCGCTACTGAAATCCTTACAATAAAAAAACTAAATTGCTACTTCCCGCCCCCTTTAGACCATTTTATCCCTCATTTTCATAATAATTCAGAAAAAAATTATTTCTCCTCTATTTCGTCTCTCCTTCCCTTCCTTTTCCCAAACACAAAAAAAAAAAAAAAAAACTCAAGGTGGTGGGTGGAGATTGATGAAAAAGAGACTAGTTGGTTGGGAGCAGAATGAAGGTTTGGGGTTGAAGACCATGGCTGCTTCTAGGGTTGCCAATTTTTTGACATGACATGAAAATTGATAGGATCGCTTTGATTTGATCCAGAAAATCTAGAAATTAGAGAGTAAGAAGAGGCTGATGAAAATTTTTCTTATTCCTTCTGAGTAATTCTCTGGTGAATTTATAATTACAGAAAAGATAGGTTTATTTGTATATTTTAGGCACTAAGCACACTGCTCTTACTTTTTACCACAAAATAGTAAATCGTGAGATAATTCAAGTAAGTGCCTATAACTGTCTGCTCATAAATTATGCTATAAATTCTCTTGTCCAACTAGGTTGATGTTTCTCACCTATCGACCCACATGGCAGCTGCATCGTCCTATCAATACCTACCTTATTAATAACGACCTTGTCCTCAAGGTCAAAGGAGTGAAGTAGCTTCGAAAAAGCAGAGCGGACGGCATTGACATCTTCCCAGGTATCATCTTCATTGGAGAGAGAAGACCAACGGACGAGGTATTGGCATCTTGATGGATTAAAGTGGTCAAGAACCCAGGAGTCACTGATGGAAATAGGTAGAACACTGAAATGGTCACCATCATTGGTGAATGACAATTTGCTGGAAATCTAAGGGAGGATCACCGAAGTACGGGCAAAGTTTTGAGACATAGAAGACAGGGTGGATGAGGGAGAAACTGCAAGCGGTAAGCGACCGAGCAAATCTTCTCCAGAATTTGAAAGGGCCCAAAGAACCAAGGAGTGAGCTTGTCAGGACTGCTGTGAGTGACCGAAATCTGCCAAAATGGTTGGCGTTACAGAAGGACCCATTCCCCCCAGTTGAAAATTTTTTTCCTGTCCGCTTTTTGTCATCCTGATGCACCATTCTTTGCTGTGACGCGCGTGTTGGCGAAAATTGAGGATGGCTAGTAGGAAATTCCAAGGCTTGTGCAAACACAATTTCCTTAAGATAAATTTGCCCTATCTATTTAGTGCTTAGAGAATACGTGGGCAATTACCTCCCAGGATACAATGGAACCGTAAACTCAGTTTAGCACAAAAACTGGCTTACCAATGAACTTAAACAGTTGTTGAACACTAAACAAGATTTCTGGGAAGTCGTAAGAAAGATTCGTAGAGAGAGAAAATTTTTCTAGAGAGAAAGAGGAGCAGAATTTCTTGAGAGAAGGAAGCAAGAAGAATTCTGTTTGTTGTGTCTTCTTGGAGGCTGAAGAGGTGCTCTATTTATAGGCTGGAGGCTGGAGTTTTTCTTGGACGAAATTAAGGCATAGCTTAATTGTCCTTCAATCAAAATTAAGGACCTTCATTGTCCTTTAATCATTCTCCAAACGTTTCATCATCAAATTAATGAGTTGCAGCAATTAGGATGCAAAATTGAAGTTGAATTTCAATTTTCTTGCACCTATTGCTCTTCCAGAATTCAAGCAAAACGTTTTTTTTTCAATTAATTGCTTGCAAATGCTCTAGAATTCAAGCAACACGTTTTGCAATTCATTAATTGCTTGCAATTGCTCTTCCAGAATTTAAGCAACACGTTTTTTCAATTCTGGGAATTAATTTGAAGAATGAAATCAGCCAGCCAGCCAGAGAGAAATTTTAGGAAAAAATTGAATCCGGTAAGCAGCAAAACGGAGGTTGATCAGGCCTGCCGTTTAAGCCTACGTGCGGTCCGACATTCGTGTCCGCAGGCGCGGGCATGCACTCACACACAAGTCAAGCTATTTTGGTCCCTCGATTGCACCCCCTGCATGCACGCACGCGAGCGGAATGTACGATGTATAATATAGTGTAGGAATTTCAAAGTTCACTCAAAGCTTCAAAGCTTATAAAGTAACTTATTATTTCTCACCCAACCAATGTGGGATTCACTAGCTTGCTTGTTTCCAAATTCCCAAAACTTCTATTTCTCATTCACACTCTTTTTCCTTCAATAATCCCTCACATGAATGAGATATATATCGGTTTGTCAGTGTTCAGTGACCAGTCCCTGAAAAGAGAAAGTAGGTGTTAACCTTTGAACTTCCCCTTTGTAGACCACGCTTTCTTTACTAGCTGTCCAGTAGACATGATGTCCTTGAACTGTCCTGCTTTTTAGTGTAAAGGTCCACGTACCCTACACAGGAACCAATCTCAACTGTTCAGTTCTGATGGTTTTTTTCATTATGGCCATGAAACACGTCCTGGTTCTGCAAGAGTTTCTAAAGAATTAAGCCTATTCAATTCTCCTTTGAAGCGGCCCCACTTCTCTCTCACATAGGTGACTTCTTAAATTTGAAACGTAACCACAATTACTTTCTAAAGAGTCATTAAAGCGACATCTCGCTAGCCTTATACATATGTCACTGTTTCTTGAAAGGAATGAGTTGAGGTTGCCCCCCACAGTGACCGTATCAGGTCTTATGATTAGGTTATCCCTTTGAACCTAGATCTTGGGATCTCCAGTCAACTAGGTTGGGTTTTCATTCAAAAAACCTTTTATCCTTCACAGGCTTTTATCCCCATTCCTTTCGTCAATCTTTCAACTGTCTCTCTATTTAACCCTTTGGTTAACGGATCCGCGATGTTATCCTTTGACCTTACAAAGTCAATTGAAATAACTCCTGTTGAGAGCAGTTGTCTGATGGTATTGTGTCAACGACGAATATGTCTCGATTTACCATTGTACATTGTACTTTGTCCTCTGCCAATTGCAGATTGACTATCACAATGAATGCAAATTGGTGGCACAGGTTTCTCCCATTTTGGGACATCCTCTAGAAAGTGGCGTAGCCCTTCAGCCTCCTCTCCACATTTATCTAGAGTAACAAACTCTGATTCCATTGTGGATCTAGCTATCACCGTTTGTTTAGAGGATTTCCATGGCACGGCAGCCCCTGCAAGTGTAAACACATAGCCACTCGTGCATGTCGAATCATTTATATCAGATATCCAGTTAGCATCTGTATAGCCTTCTATCACAGATAGATACCTGGTATAATGTAATCCATAATCACGAGTATATCTTAGGTATCTTAGTACCCTAATTATTGCAGTCCAGTGATCTCTCCCATGATTACTCGTGTATGAGCTCAGTTTGCTTACCACATAAGCAATATCTGGTCTGGTACAACTCATTAGATACATCAAACTCACGATTATCCTGGAGTATTCAACCTGAGAAATACTCTCTCCACAATTTTTAGCTAAATGGAGATTGTTATCTAATGGCGTTCTAGCAATTCCAGAGTCATTCTGATTGAATTTCCCTAGAATCTTGTCTACATAATGAGCTTGACTCAAAATTAGACCTTCTGGGGACCTGATGATTCGGATTCCAAGAATCACATCCACTAGTCCCATATCTTTCATGTCAAATTTTGAATTTAACATGGCTTGGGTAGATTTGACCAGTTTGTCACTACTACCAACTATGAGTATGTCGTCTACGTACAAACATAAGATGACATAATCATCACCGGTCTCCTTTACATAGACACATTTGTCACACTCATTAATTTTATATCCACTGGTTATCATTGCATGGTCAAACTTCTCATGCCATTTCTTAGGAGCTTGTTTTAGACCGTACAATGACTTAACCAGTTTACATACTTTCTTATTGGAACTTGGAGCTTTAAACCCTTCGGGTTGTTCCATGTAGATTTCTTAATCTAAATCTCCATTTAAGAAAGCTGTTTTTACATCCATTTGATGTATTTCCAAATTCCGTAAGGCTGCGATAGCTAGTATCATCCTTATGGAATTTATCTTCGTTACTGGAGAATACGTATCAAAGTAGTCTAAGCCTTCTCGTTGCTTATACCCTTTGATTACCAACCTAGCTTTGTATTTGTCGATAGAGCCATCAACTTTTATTTTTCGTTTGAAAATCCATTTTGACTCTAACGGACTACAGCCAGGAGGGAGATCCACTAACTCCCAAGTATGATTCTGTAAAATAGAATCACTCTCGCTCTTTATGGCTTCTTTCCATAAAGACGCTTCCGAAGAATTCACAGCTTCAGCATAAGTCTGTGGTTCTTTCTCAACGAGAAAGGTTTCAAAATCATCCCCAAATGATTTCTCTATCCTTGCTCTTTTGCTACGTCTTAACTCTACCATTTCTTGACTCGGTGGTTCTTCATTAATGGTTTCACTAGGCCTTTTAGAGCCAGTTTCCTCAACTGTTTTCCAAGGGAATACATTTTCAAAGAAACATGCATTTCTTGATTCCATGGTAGTATTCTTGTGTATATCTGGTATTTTCGAATCATACACAAGAAATCGGTATGCAGTACTATTATGAGCGTAGCCAATAAAGACACAATCCACCGTTTTGGGGCCTATCTTTATTTTCTTTGGTGTCGGTACTGCTACCTTTGCTAGGCATCCCCACACTCGCAAGTGTTTGTAGGAAGGTGTTTTTCCTTTCCATAATTCATATGGGGTTTTCCCTTCTTTCTTTTGAGGTATTCTATTAAGTACATAATTACTCGATAGAATAGCGTCCCCCACATATTAGAAGGTAAGCCTGAACTTAACAACATCGCATTCATCATTTCTTTTAATGTGCGATTTTTACGTTCAGCAACCCCATTGGATTGAGGTGAGTACGGTGCAGTTATTTCATGGATTATTCCATTTTTAATGCAATAGTCACCGATAGGTGCTTCGTACTCTCCACCTCTATCACTTCTCAATTTCTTGATTCGTTTTCCAAGTTGATTTTCAACCTCGGTTTTATAGAGAATAAATTTCTCTAACGCCTCATCTTTGCTTTTAAGCAAATAAACATAGCAATATTTTGTGCTATCGTCAATAAAGGTAATAAAATATTTATTACCGCCTCGTGTTTGAACCGATTTCAAATCACATACATCGCTATGTATTAAGTCAAGGGGTTTGTTATTTCTTTCGACCGTTTGGAATGACGACCTAGTCAATTTTGCCTCAACGCATATTTCACATTTATGACTTAGGTCAATTTGGAAACTTGGGATATGGTTCAAGTTAATTAATCGACGTATCGAATTATAATTAACATGACCTAGTCTACCATGCCATAAGCTAGAAGACTCAATCAAGTAAGCAGAAGAGGTATTTCCATTATCATTGACAATAGTCATTACATTCATTTTAAACATCCCCTCGGATGCATACCCCTTCCCCAAGTACAATCCCGACTTTGAAAGAATAATCTTATCCGATTCTATTACAACTCGGAATCCATGCTTATTCAGCATGAACCCAGAAATAAGATTCTTTCGGACTTCTGGAGCATAAAGCATGTCCTTCAAAGTCAATGTTTTGCTCAAAGTCAACTTGAGCAAAACCGTTCCTTTCCCCTCGACTTTGGCGACAGTCGAGTTCCCCATATATAGTTTCTCGCCATGGGTCGAAACAAGAGTTGAGAAGTGTCCTCTATTGACACAAACATGTTTGGTTGAGCCCGAATCATACCACCATTCTTTCTGGTTTGACTCCACCATATTCACCTCGGAGATCACAGCAACCAAACAGATATCCTCCTCCGGCTTTCCCTGGACCATGTTTGCCTCGGAGTTTTTCCTGGAATACGACACTCCGATGACTTGTGGCCTTGCTTTCCACAGTTGAAGCACTTGCCTTTGAACTTGGTTTTCTGCTTCGAGACACCTCCCATTGCCCCAAGCTTGGTCTTGCCTTGATCGGTGAACTTTGCCTTACTCTTGAAGCCTCCCTTGCCATGTTCCAGCACATTGACCTTGGCTTCTGCAGGGTTGACCGACTTGATCTTAGCTTTCTTGTTGTCTTCTTCAATACGAAGTCTGACAACGAGATCCTCCATCGTCATCTCCTTGAGTTTGTGCTTGAGATAGTTCTTGAAGTCCTTCCAACTTGGTGGCAATTTCTCGGTCATGGCCGCCACTTGGAACGCCTCGCTCAAAACCATCCCTTCCGCACTTATCTCGTGCAAGATGAGCTGCAACTCATCCACTTGACTCATCAAAGATTTCGAGTCAACCAATTTGTAATCGAGGAAGCGGCTGACCACAAATTTCTTTGAGCCTGCATCCTCAATTTTGTACTTACGGTCCAAAGCCTCCCACATTTGTTTTGCCATTTGGTACGTCCCATATATCGTGTATAGGGAATCATGCAATCCATTAAGGATGTAATTGCGACAAAGGAAGTTCGAATACTCCCAAGCCTCCACGGTGTCTTCCATTGACTTATCACCTTCGGGGACGTTGGGGCGGTCTTCTTTCACGAACCTTCCAAGACCCAACATGGTCAAGTAGAACAACATCTTTTGTTGCCATCTCTTGAAGTACATGGCAACCCCAACCCCTTGAAACTTCTCGGGTTTCTCATGGTGACTCCCTGGCATAGTAGGCATTGAAGGCACAAAACCCTTACTTGAGGTGACAGTCGGGTTCACCTCGGCAGCAACTTCACTTGAACTGGCCATGGATCAAGAAACAACAAATTTATCTTAAAATTGTTGGCAAAAATCGAGGATGGCTAGTAGGAAATTCCAAGGCTTGTGCAAACACAATTTTCTTAAGATAAATTTGCCTTCTCTATTTAGTGCTTAGAGAATACGTGGGCAATTACCTCCCAGGATACAATGGGACCGTAAACTCAGTTTAGCACAAAAACTGGCTTACCAACGAACTAAAACAGTTGTTGAACACTAAACAAGATTTCTGGGAAGGCGTAAGAAAGATTCGTAGAGAGAGAAAAGTTTTCTAGAGAGAATGAGGAGCAGAATTTCTTGAGAGAAGGAAGCAAGAAGAATTCTGTTTGTTGTGTCTTCTTGGAGGCTGAAGAGGTGCTCTATTTATAGGCTGGAGGCTGGAGTTTTTCTTGGACGAAATTAAGGCATAGCTTAATTGTCCTTCAATCAAAATTAAGGACCTTCATTGTCCTTTAATCATTCTCCAAACGTTTCATCATCAAATTAATGAGTTGCAGCACTTAGGATGCAAAATTGAAGTTGAATTTCAATTTTCTTGCACCTATTGCTCTTTCAGAATTCAAGCAAAACATTTTTTTCAATTAATTGCTTGTAATTGCTCTAGAATTCAAGTAACACATTTTACAATTCATTAATTGCTTGCAATTGCTCTTCCAGAATTTAAGCAACACGTTTTTTCAATTCTGGGAATTAATTTGAAGAATGAAATCAGCCAGCCAGCCAGAGAGAAATTTTAGGAAAAAATTGAAGCCGGTAACTGGGAATTAATTTGAAGAATGAAATCAGCCAGCCCGCCAGAGAGAAATTTTAGGAAAAAATTGAAGCCGGTAAACAGCAAAACGGAGGTTGATCAGGCCTGCCGTTTAAGCTTACGAGCGGTCCGACATTCGTGTCCGCAATCGCGGGCATGCGCTCGCACACAAGTCAAGCTATTTTGGTCCCTCGTTTGCACCCCCCTGCGCGCACGCACGCGAACGGGATGTACGATGTATAATATAGTGTAGAAATTTCAAAGTTCACTCAAAGTTTCAAAGCTTATTATTCCTCACCCAACCAATGTGGGATTCACTAGCTTGTTTGTTTCCAAATTCCCAAAACTTCTCTTTCTCATTCACACTCTTTTTCCTCCAACAGCGCGAAGTGATGTTCGCACTTTTTGAAGAATTTTCTCACGGGATTGCAGTGTTTGGTCAATAGTATTATTGATGGAGCAACTGGCTTGATAACTTGGTGGAGCCACTGGCGAGCGACCGAACATAGCAGTGTAGGGAGTAGTCTTGAGCACAGTATGAAAAGAAGTGTTATACCAGTATTTAGCTAAATGAAGGAAACGTGCCCAGTGCTTGGGTTATTGTCTGGCGAAGCAGCAGAGATAGGATTCCAGGGTGCAATTGACAGCCTCAGTTTGGTCGTCTGTTTCTGGGTGGTAGCCGTTGCTATAGCGGAGAGTGGTGCTGCATTGATTGAAGAGTTCCTGACAAAAGTTGCTGAGGAATAGGGGGTCTCAGTCAGAAACAACTGAATTTGGTAACCCATGGATATTGAAAACATTGGATAACAAAATAGAAGCCAATGAAGCCGTTGTAAATATGGTGGGAAGTTGAATAAAGTGCATGAACTAGGTGAAACGATCGACGATAACCCATATGGCAGTGTAGCCTTGAGATGGAGGCGGATGTGTAATGAAGTCCATGTTGATATCCTCCCAAACTTGGTTGGGAACGGGAAGTGGTTGTAGTAAGCCAAAGGGTCGTTGATGGAGGGTTTTGCTGCGTTAACAGATTGAACAGCTTTAAACAAATTGCTGAATGGATTTTTGCATGTCGAGCTAAGAAAAATTGACGGCTAAACGTCCTAGTGTGTCTCAAACACCGGAGTGACCTTCTAAGGGAGGAGTGGAATCCCCGGAGTAAAACTTTCTGTAGAGACGGAACATGAATGTAGACTTTCCCCTTGCATAATAATAAGCCGTTCTGGACTTGGAAATCTGTGAAAGGAAGTACTCACCTTCTGAATCAGAGCTTGGTCGTCTGAATCGTGCTCGTAGAATTGGCGGAGATCAGAAATCCAGGCAGCAGTAGTGGAGATGGTGTTCATGGAAGGAATCTTAACCCGAGATAAAGCATCAGCCACTCTACTTTCCTTTCCTGGGGGTATATCGGATGGTATAATCGTACTCCATCATTTTGAGAAACCACATCTATTGCTCCAGTGTCTGGATGGTCTGCGTTAGAAGGTGCTGAAGACTCTTTTGATCAGTGTAGATGGTGAAGGGTCTGCCAATAAGGTAATGACGCCACCGCTGGACGGCTGCCGTGACGGCGTAAAGTTCCTGGGAGTAAGCTGAAGCGGATTGCATTATGGGATTGAGTTTCTTGCTGAAGTAGGCAATGAGATGGCCTTGTTGAGATAATACTACACCTATAGCTAGACCCGAAGCATCAGTAGTAATTTCAAATTCATCCTGGAAATTAGGGAGAGCCAGAATCGGTAGAGTATCATGGCGGCCTTGAGACACGTGAAAGCCTCATCTGCAACGTTGGTCCAATGGAAACCTGAAGACTGTTGAAAATTCGTTAGAGGACCGGGGATGGTGGCGTAGTGATAATCAAACCTGCGGTAGTACCCAGTGAGACCCAAAAATCCTTATAAGGCAGTTATATTGGCCGACCGTGGAAAATCTTGAATGGCTTTGATTTTTTCTGGATCCACTTGAACACCTTTGGCTTAGATAATATGGCCCAATAAGTGGATATTGGAGACATCAAAGACACATTTGGAGTGTTTAGCATAGAACTGATGCGAAGAGGGTAAGTGGAAAACTTGGTGAAGATGTTGAAGGTGCTGGTGGTGATCTTAGTTGTAGACATGGATGTTATAAAAAAATACCAGGATAAACTTTCTTAAGAACAGTTGGAACAGAATCATTCATGGCGGATTGGAACGTGGAAGGCGCATTTGTTAGCCCGAAAAGGATGACAAAAAACTCATAATGACCGTCACAAGTCCGAAATGGAGTTTTGTATCTTTTGGTTCCACCCGAATTTGATGATAACCCGCTCGCAAATCAATCTTGGAGAAGATAGTAGCACTGCGGAGTTCATCGAGCAGTTCGTCCACAGTTGGAATCGGAAATTGGTCCCGTATGGTGATTACATTGAGTGGCCGGTAGTCAAAGTAAAAATGCCACGTTTCATCTTTCTTTTTGACGAGCAACACCGGAGAAGAGTATAGACTGGTACTTGGGATAATTAATCATGCAGAGAGCATTTCAGAGATTAAATTAGTCATGATCTTTTCTTGTAGTGTGGATAGCGGTACAGTTTGACGTTCAACGGGTGGCCGTTTGGTTGTAGGTGAATATGGTGGTCGTGGGATCGAGTAGGTGGAAGAGATGTAGGTACTTCAAAGATCTCGCTATAAGTGTAGCAAAGACGTTGTATTTCTTGGCCTGTGAAAGGTGCCGCCGGTTTAGAGTCTGAAGGGTGAGTGGCGTAATGGATTTGATATAGTGCTTGGGCTGAGTTTTATTTAATGAGGTGTCAGACTTGTGTTTAGTTTATGATTGAAGGGAAGCTATGCCTTTAAGTTGTACCCACCCACCGCCTTTCATGTTGGAATCTGATTGTTCGATTGGAGAAATATGCTATTATTGGGCCCAAAGAGCTGAGACATTGAATCCCTAAAATAACATTTGCTCCAAAGAAATGCAAGATTAGGGGTGAGAAAATAAATTGATGTCCTTTCAAAAGGCAGGGAGTTGCATTTGCCGTTGCAAGGTACCATCTCCCCATTGCCCACAACCACTGAAAGATCCGGTGTTTTGGTGGTTGCCAATTGTAGTTCCTTGACGAGCCATGGTTGCACAATGTCATGTGTGTTGCCATAGTCAGTAAGGATGGTCACTGAATGACCACAGAGATCTCCCATCACCCGCAAGGTCTTAGATGTGGGTAGTTCATTTAAGGTTGCGAGAGATTTGGCATATTGGATTTTCGTCGCCCATTGGAAGAAGGGGGTCCGGAGTTTCAAGTAATTTGCCGGCGGGTGGTGCAGAAACTTGCGAAATTTCATCTTCTAACCGATCTGTTGTGGAATCCAAAAATTCAGACGGCGTTATGAGGGCCAAAATTGTGTTGCTCTGCAGTAGTGTTGGGGGAAAAACTTTTGTCGTAGTTGAAGCAGATACCATTCGACCTTCTTTGTTGAATTTCTGTGGGTGACAAACGACGGATTGGTAGAAGCTGCCGCGCTTGAACCGGGGCCTAGAGGAGGGCGGTGGAAGTTGCAGATGGAGGAGCGGTACATCACCTATCTTTGCTTCCACCAGTTTTGGCAACCAATGGCTTCTGTAAATGGTGCCTAGATGATGAAGAACCAATTCATGCTGTATTTTCAATTTAAGCTCCAAGGCGAAATAGTCCATGATTGTGTTTTCTGGTAAGCCCACCACGCAATTACTTAATTTTTCGAACTTAACTTGATAATCAGAGACTGATCCTTGTTGTTGTAGTCTGAACAGGGCCGCCTGAGGATTCTCGCACCGAGATGGTCCGAACCGAGTTTGCAGTGTTCTCCCAATTAGTCAGCAAGTAATTGGAGTGCATCCATTTGAACCAGCTTAAAGCTTTTCCTTGAGGGTAAAAATAGATTATCAGTAGACGTTTGCTTGGTATGATTTGGTAGAATTCAAAATATTGCTCAGCCCGAAACAACCAGCCAAGTGGGTTGCTTTCATCAAACGTATTGAGATGGATTTTAGGGCGCTTAATGCTGGAGAATGGTGAATTGGTATATTGTTGTGGGTGATTGCTAGATTCGGTTTGATCTGTGCGGTATGGTGGATGGTCTGTTGGTGGGATGTGTTGTAGATGTAGGGTGCCAACAAAATTAGTGAAGGCGTGAAGATCAGAAGATATTTTCTTGTTTTGGTTTTGTGTTCGCTGAGTTTGCTGTTGCATTTCACGCACTGCTTCCGCTAGAGCATGCATGGTGTTCTCCAATGAAGGAAATGAGGCTCCAGATTGCTCTTTACAGGGAGGCATGACTCTTAACAAAAGCACCAATTGATAGGATCGCTTCGAGTTGATCCCAAAACTCCATAAATTAGAGAGTAAGAAGAGACCGAGGAAACTTTTTCTTATTCCTTCAGAGTAATTCTTTGGTGAATTTTATAATTACAGAGAAGATAGGTTGATTCATATCTTTTAGGGACTAAGCACACCACTCCTATTTTTTACCACAAAACAATAATTCGTGAGATAATTCAAGTAAGTGCCTATAACTGTCTACCCATAAAGTATGCCACAAATTCTCTTGTCCAGCTAGGTTGATGTTTCTCATGTGTCGATCAATGTGGCAGCTGCATCAGCCTATAAAAATTAGACGCAGAATCGACACAAAACAGGTCATGTTAGAATTGAAAATTTAGACCTAAAAAAATAAATTAGGTGGGTTCGGGTCATATAAAAAAAAATTGGGCTGCTATTTGTAGCTCAAATTTGCTATTTGTAGCTCAAAAAAATTGATGAAATGATAAAATTGCCCTTAAAATCAGAAAATGTGAAAATGCAATGCAAAGTCAGACCCAATTTGCGAAATAATTGTAAAAAATCGGACCCTGTTTGCGAAAAACTGTGAAAAAATCACCAACAATGCGTGAAAGAACAGGCAAAAATCGCTACACTAATCCGAATTTCGGGGCAAAAATCGCCACACTAATCCGAATTTCGGGGCAAAAATCGCACAGACCATCCGATTTTTGACTGAAAAATCGGATAAGTGTGGCGATTTTTGGCCCGAAATTCGCCTAACTCATCCGATTTTTCAGTCAAAAATCGAAAAATGTAGGCGATTTTTACCTACATTTATGTTCATATAATTGTCTTGCAAACCTTACGAAATCATAAGTCATTTCAGATTTTCTAAGCAAAACTCACTCAGACCATCGGAAGAATTTTCAAAAAATCGCACCTAATGGAAGCAGGCGGATCTCAACCACCACAGTGTCCCGGGAAGGGGAAAGGATTGTACAGCAAGGTAAAAAGCGTAATATTTCGTTTAAAGTTTTGCATTTCGCGTAGAAATTCGCACATGATGTGCGAATTTTATGGGATGTGCGAATTTTCCCAAAGAATTAGCACATCAGGTGCGAATTTTCAAAAAAATAATATTTTATGTTTGTTTTGTATTAATTTTAAATATTATTTATATTTTGCATGTTTCTAAATTATTATTCGCACTTTTAATATTGTATTCATGAAATTTCTTGTAGGTTGCGGGGAAGTCTCTCCCGCGACAGCGGCCTACTGCTTCTGCTAGGAAGAAGAAAGCAGCGAGACGTATCCCTACACATAGGCTGGTAGATGAGGACTCCGATCAGGAGGAGCAGCCTTTCGTTGGCGGCGAGGAGTTTCCGTCGTCATCAGGACACGAGGAGCCCCCACGAGGTAAGTTTTAAATTTAACAGTAATATCATGTATATTTTTTTATTTCTATTATTTAATATCTGAAGTGTATTCGTGAATATAATTATTTGTTTAATTTGATTTTTTGATCATATGTTGTTATTTAAATTACAGTATTTAATTTTTATTATTTATGTAATTTGATTATATGATTATGTGTTGATATTGTATGATTAAATTATTGAATGTTTTGGTTTTATTTTTTTTTAAATAAGTTTATTTATATTAAATAATTTTTTAAATTAGTTACGAATAAGCGTGGGCGCAGCGATACGTCTTGGATTGTTACTGAGGCGTGTACGGGTGGCCCTATTGATGGGTCAGTCATACCTAGTTGGAAGGGCCATGTGGCCTATAGGTATAGACAGGACGGCGATGAGGGTGAGGAGGCCGTAGCACCTAGGGTGGCCCTGAGAATCCAAAATAGGGCAGGGGTATGTGAGCGTTTAGTATCTTGGTATGCGGCGATGCCAGATGACTGGCAGCTATTGTTGCGCGCCACCGGTTTGTCTCACTTGCCATACATCATGCACACGTCCATTGATGCCCCACTAATTTGTGCATTTATTGAGCGATGGCAGCCGGATACGAACACGTTTCATCTCCCCGTCGGTGAGATGAGTATACTCCTGCACGACGTGTGGGAGATACTTCGTATCCCAGTGGATGGTAGTATGTTCGCTGACTGTACTGACAAGTCAGTGCTTTAGAGCCTGTGCAGAGATTTGCTACTGGTGTCCGAGAGGGACGGGGAGTGGATGGCGAGCCACAGCGATGGTGGTGTACTCGTTGATTACGTGTTTAAGAGGCGGTCATCTTTAGAGACGGACAGTACGCACCTGCCTCGTGATTTGGAGGGTTGGTTGTGGTTAGCTATTGGTTCTACTCTTTTTGTTGACAAGAGTTCCAATAGGATTAAACCACAGCATCTTGTGCATATTAGGGGACAGTTGCATATTGTGCAGCAGCATGCTTGGGGTACCTCTGCATTAGCCTACTTGTATAGACATTTAGGTAAGGCTAGTAGAGGTTCTTGCAGCGGGATGGCGGGTTGTATTACGCTACTACAGGCATGGATATACGAGTATTTTCCAGCGTTCAGACCGCATTCTGTGCCGATGCCTGATGATCCACATACCCCGCGCGCTGCTATGTGGACCGTTGGACCCCGACAGGGCAGCGCTTCCCGTATGCAGAAGTACCGACATGCCCTTGACCACTTGCGACCGGAGGAGGTATGTTAAAATATATTTGTAGATTTTAGAAATAAATGTTTATGCTAAATTGTAAATATGTAATAAATATCTGACAATAATTTTACATATTACAGGTGACATGGACCCCATACGGTCAGTTTCCGCACGTACGCACCCCGATCACCACTTACAGGGGATTGATCGCATGTGGTGGTGAGGTCGAGCCGTACATGCCAGATAGGTGCGTGCGTCAGTTGGGATACGTGCAGGATATCCCATTCGACATCTTCCGTCCGAAGACGGCGTTTCGGCCATACAGTGGTGGTTATAGTGTGGACTTCGACTTAGAGTTCGCCAAGAGTTTATGGCGGGCAGCACGTCTTTCTAGTTTACGTCTCGAGGACTTGCAGCATGCTGATATTCCCGGCGCAGTTACACACGATTACCACACATAGTATCGCCAGCACTCACACCCGTATCTGTTCATTGATGGCCCCCCGCTGACGATGGTGGAGTTCCGCCGCGAACCAACACAGAATATGTAAGTATTTTTTGTTACATAATTTGCTTAATAATAGTGTTATATTGTTATAGAATAAGTGCACTTAATCATTGCAATGTATTTTCATTGTAGTGGGTGAGCCGATTTACGCATTTCGGTGAGGACTGTGTACAGATCATCAGAGATGCTGGGTTAGCACGGACTGAAGAAATGGAGGCTAGGTTGAGGGCGGAGATAGATAGGTGGAATTTAGCTGGGTGATTGTATGAGATTACTATATATATGTATATTTTATTTAGTTTGTGATGCTATGAGGATTCTGTTATGTTATATTTTACCTGTTTAATCCTTTTTTAGTTGTTTGGTATTTCATTTAGCCATGTTTAACGTTTAATGCACTTATGAAATTAAAATTGGAAAATTAAATAAATGACAATTATTAAAAGGACAATGTAATTTTCAAAACAAAGTGCAATGCTACAAACAATCATGGTCCACAAATCATGTCCCAATGGTCCAGCCTATTTTTAAATTCATCAGATGCTGCAAATCTAGCCATAGCCTCATCACAGTGATGCTTCCACAACAATGCCAATGAAGGTACAGGACAGTCACCAGTCAAACTGACATGAACGAAATGATTACCACGTACGTGGGCAATGGCTATCTGACGAGATGGTCTTGCGCTACCACGTAACTGCCGCAAAGGTAAAATGGAGAAACAACAACCGCAAGCAAGACTGAGGTGGATTACCAAGGCGTTTGCATAAGTGGCGATAGCAAACAAGTCCGTTGGGGTGATCATCCAGCCAGCAAAGGGACATGGTGATGAAAAATGATTCAATCGACCAATTGCCCAAGCAATAGGATCTGCGTCGGCTTCATTAAGAGTCTATGGTAGACATGCACCGAGGAGCGGTCTGTAAGTATCCTGATGCATAAGAATCTCTCCAATAGACGCATTTTGGACCGTCTCCCATTCATTCTCATTGCCATACAGACCGTATGCAACAGCGCGAAATCCGCAATTGCCATCTGCCTCTACGTCCGTAATGCCATTGCAGAAAGGATGGACATAATGTGGAATCATGGGGATACTCTCACTGTCCGCTCTAACTACGAATTGGAATATAAACATGTAATAGTAATTTTTAGTCTTATAGAAAAATTAAAGTAACCAATCAATATAAATTGAAAAAAAAAACATAGATTACCTTCCTCGAATTGCAACGATCTCTGAGAAGATCTCCTGGATTCATTACTGCGTCTTAAACCTTTCTCGCTAGCGCTCAGCTCGCGCCGCACGGATTGATGTAATCTTGGTCTACCCCTTGATGTTGACAAAATGGCTGGTTTGAACACACTTGCATTGTCAGGATTGAGCGACGCATCCATCTTGACAATCAGATCTCGCATGACCACGCGTGGACTATTCTCGAATCTAGGAACGATTTCCTCGCGGAAGTATCTGTTAAAAAAATTAATTACAACAAATTAAAATTATTTATATAAATGTATTTTAATAAATGATAACAGCGTAAAATAAAATACATAATGTAAATCTTACTTAAGTTCTTCAGAAATTGTGTTCGAACCCACTTCAGATGTCTCAATCGTCAACCGCTTCCAAACTCGTGCACCATTTCAACAGTGATCGTGTCGTGCGCTTCCTTCAACCTCCAGATGTCACAAGCACAAGGAATCCCATGTGTGGCCTTGCAGACACATCCACAGCGCTCGAACAAGTCAATACCCAACTTGGTAATCCTTTCAACTTGTTCGCTGATTAACTCCAAACAGTAGTGAGACACATGGCCATTCAATAATTCATACGGAAAACACAACATAGCGGTTGCTTTCTTAGAAATGCATGCCTCAAGCGTTTCCCTAAAAATACATCAATAAAGTAAAAGGTACATAAATTATATAAATAAAGTAAAAAGCGAATTAATCTAAGTAATAAAAGTACCTTATCTGTGATAACTGGTAATTGACGTGGTTGTCAATCACACCAAATAGCGTGTCAAGTGAATGTGTGCCAGCATTCATCCAATTCTTCAGTGCAGCATGCTTACTTTCCACTCTGTTACTGCTAGTATTGCCAAAGTACAGAATTTTGTTTGTCCAAACCCTACAAAACATCTCTTTATAGGCCAGCCACGTCCTCTCCAAGTAGACAACAACAGACATCACAACTGAAGAATAACCATCCTTCAAACGCTGCAGTAACACTTCATACTCTTCAACTGTTGCCGCATTAACAATTCCCTTCCAAAGCTTTTTTATTGCTTTTTTTCTCTCACCCTCACCAACAAGCTTTTTCAACTGATTATCAACATCACGGTCGATATGCCACAAACACAGCAGGTGGTGTGATCCAGGAAAATGATCCCTTATAGGATCCATCAAACTCATCTCTCGATCAGAAACAATAACGCTAGGAACATTTTCAGCATCCAACAACCCTCTCAATTGTTCAAACACCCAATCATAACTAATTTTTTTCTCATCTCTCAAAAGGGCACATGCAATATTAAAATTCTTGTTGGAAGGAGTCATACCTATAATCTGAAAGAGTGGCATCTTGTACTTGTTGGTCTTGTATGTTGCGTCCACCACAATCACCCAATAATATCTGTTCAACAACTGGATTGACCTTGGATGCGCTATGAATGCATGTGTGATAACATCTGTGCCCTCTTCTGTCAAAACTTTTACATAGTAATGCTTCTCCTCGGCGTAATGAACAAATTGCTGCGCAATATTTCTACCCTCGAACTTTGCTCTCATATCATCAGCTTTAAGATTGTTTAGCTGCCTCACTGTCACATTATCTTCAGGATGCGTCTCAGCAAGATGATTCCTAATCAATTTTGGCTTCATATTTGCATTGTTCAAAGTCCTAGCAACCTGCCTTGCTCCATCACTCATGCGGCTGAGCTGCCTGTGACCCTCTGGATACACTATAGCAGTGTGATTGTGCTTTGAATTCGCACCTGGTGTAACTCTGACCCACCAACCATTATCCTTCACCTCCTTGCAAAATAACTTGAACCTGCACTTACATCCTCGCCGGCTAGTGTTCTTCCTCTGTTGTGGGAGAGGCCCTTGTTCAACCGGATCTCTGAATCTGTTGCAACGATATGTGGCCGATTTTCCATTGTTACCCCTCCCCACTTTAATCAGCTTGAAGCGAAATGTAAGAGCCAAATCCGAATAATAAGTATATGCTTGTTCTTCAGTTGGAAAAAAACCAGGACACTGAAACTCATGACTCAAATCCCTCTGAAGGTCTGGCAATCCATTTGGATCCTGCGTCATTAATCAAATTAAAACTAAAAATAAGTAATTATATAAACAATTAAAACATGTAAATATGAAAAAATCGCACCTAATGTGTGATTTTTTACATATAAATCGCGCACAATGTGCAAGATTTATATAAAAAATCACCTACAATGTTGGAAATATTTGGGAAAGATCGCCTGTAATGTCCGATTTTTCAACCAAAAATCGCCTGGAATGTGCGAATTTTGTTGGAAAAATCGCACATTCCAGGCGATTTTTCCCAAAAATTTCACCTACAATTGGCGAATTTTCAACAAAAAATCGCTTAAGCTGGGCGATTTTTTCCTCCTACTTCACCAATTACAGGCGATTTTACCTACTAAAATTAAAAAACATGTGCGATTTTTAAAGCAGTATGCAAAAAACTATACAAAAGTATTAAATTCGTACCATATTTGCGTATATTTTGAAGTAGACGCTATCCCAAATTAACCCAAATCTGTGTTCTAATTTGCTTATGCGATTTTGAACGTTTTTTTGAACGATTTCGAATGGTTTTGTTTGATTTTTGAAGGAGTTTTGTCTGTTTTGATATGTATTTTGAATTGTATGAAGTATATACCTTATTCATATGTTAAGGGCAATTTTGTCATTTCATTTTTTTTTGAGCTACAAATAGTAAGATCAAAAAAAAAAAAACCCAAGTCAGAATCAGGTCAACCCTCTGGATTACCGGGTTTACTTGATGACCTGATAAGTTTGGGTATATAAGTAAAAGGTTTAGATTCGTTTCTTTAGGGTTGTGTTTGTTACGTTGACCCTGAGTTGCGTCTCTTCTCTTCTCCCTCATCCACACCAGTCGATCGACCACGACTCCAGTCACTTCACAATTTCCCTGGTCGGCAGCCCAACACCACCACTAACACTTGATCAGCGGCCATCCTCCACCACCTCGCCCGATCGATCTTCTCCACAGTCGATCGAATCTCTCTTCTCCCTCCACACGCAATTTAAAGAAATACACACTAGAAACTTCCTTCCTCCATCATCGATCCACCGACGGTCACCACCTCTCCTCCATGCTGACGCCGTGAATCTCTACCTCTCCTCACCTCTCTTCTCCTCCATGACCGTCGTCTCTTCCTTCTGGCCTTCGAGCGATGAGGAAAAAAAACTCTAGCCTTCAGATTGCGACAGTAGGATTTTCTCAGGGCAGTGGATGAGGGAGTGCAAAGTGACCTATTGTACGGGGCCTCAATTTTGAGAGGGCCTCATTGCCTTAAATAATTAATTTTTTAAAAAAAATTTTAAAAATAAATTTTCAGTCTAATCCTTATCTCTATTGTTCTAGAGTATTCTCTATTACTCCCTCCATTTCATATTATAGGTCTTTTTTGACCAAACACGAATATTAAGATAATAATTAATTTTTTAACATTTCTATAAATTTTACTAGTTAAACCTGTTTTACCTCTAATTTATGCAGTCTTGGGAACAAGTATATTCTTAACTATGACAGTTGCGTAATTGTTTCTGCAGCTTAATTATGGCAGTTGCATGCTTAACATCAAATTGAACTAAAATTTCTCTCCCTTTTTTTTTGGCAAATTAGTATGAAGTTTGAAAAATTCCCACCATTAATTTTGGGGAGGAGAAGAAAGTGAACACTATAAACGTTGCTTAAGTCCAACAATTTTGTTTACTGTACCGTCAAAAATCTATTATGGCATCCTTAGGAGATGGAGATAATCATTTGCCCGATCTTTATGAAGCACCACGAGACGATTTTGTAATCAACCTCAATGCTCGTCCCCCAAGTTTATCCATGAGTGGTTCAGTTGCGTCAACCAGTCTCCTCCCCGATCTTAATGAAGAACCAACTCTGTTTTTGGATGATTTTATTGGTAAGAAATATTTAATGTATGGTAATTGAAGAAAGAACGAAGATTAGTACTGACAATTGTTTTTTTTTTTTTTTTACTTATACAAAGAACGAAGAGGAGGAGGATTATTCTGATGAAGATGATGAAGAAATTAATGACGTCGATGGAATATATTCTTCACATGAAGAAGATTTTGGTAACGTATATTTTGGATATTTTAAATTTTTATTGGAGATATGGTTACATGTTTATCTGAGATTAGAATTTTTTTTTTTTGAAACAATTATCTGAGATTGAGTTACCATTGAATTATATATATATATATATATTCAATTAGTGTTGTATATACACGGTAGACAGAGTAGTAGTAGTAGTAATTTGATTTAGCAAATTTGATTTAGTAAATTTGATTAAGTAAAACAACAAAGGTTGTCTGGTTTTATATTTGGGTGAAATCCTTAAAATTGGATTTATCTAGAACCCCAGTGGTGGGTTTAATCCAATCTTACTTAAATATTACCAGTCGATCTTATCTCTTTTATCCCCTAATCATTTTACATTTTACACGTTTTACTTTCGTCTTATTTGTTTTCTCTCGTAACTATTTGAATAAAATTTTACGTAACTTAATTTATTAAAAGATTCAAATATTTACTTCATCTTATTTGTTTCGTCTCCTAATTATTCGAATAATTCTATGTAAGAATAATTCGATTTGTGAAAAATTACTCTGTCTTATTCTTTGTTTGAGTGACTACTGTTGTCTATATTTTTAATATATATATATATTTTTTAAATATATGTCTGTTGATCCTTCATTTTGATTTTTTTTCTGTTTATCTAATGATTTATTTAGATAATGACATTGTCAATATAGGAGGTGGAGGTAATCAAAATACGAGACGTTTTACGTCGAATGATAAACGCTTGAGAATATATCATTCTCTTTTAGATAAAAGTCAGGGTGGAAAGTTTAAGAAAGGTGTGACACATATGGTGGCTTCGGAATTTTCAGTGTCCATAAGAACTGTACAACGAATTTGGAAACAACATAAAAATACTGGTGATGTTCATCATAGGAAGATAAATTGTGGACGTAAAAGAGTTGAAATTGATCATGATCGTTTGCGTGCATTGCCTGTGTTAAAAAGAACAACGTATAGTTCGTTAGCTGAAGCTATGGGGATTAGTAGATCTACTTTATGTCGAAGGAGGAAGTCAGGGGTAATACGACGACATTCTAGTTCGATAAAGCCTCATCTGAAGGATGAAAACAAAAAATCAAGGTTGAGATTTTACTTATCAATGCTACAAGATCTAAACAGTCCAGGCAATCCAGTTTTCAAAGGCATGTATAATGTTGTTCATGTCGATGAAAAGTGGTTTTTTGTGACGAAGAAGAATACCATAGTCTATTTGACTCAAGATGAGCCTGACCCACATCGCATGGTCCCAAATAAAAATTTTATAAAAAAGATTATGTTTTTAGTGGCTATAGCTCGACCAAGATATGATTCCGAAGGTAACTTAACTTTCGACGAAAAAATTGGTGTATGGCCTTTCGCCACCCGAGTGCCAGCTAAAAGAACGAGCGTTAATAGACTGGCAGGGACATTGGAAACGAAGCCAATACTCTCAGTGACTAGAGAAGTCAATAGAGCATTTTTCATTGATAAACTTCTGCCTGCAATAAGGGAAAAATGGCCTAGAGAGGACTTGGGTAATCCGATATTCATTCAACAAGATAATGCAAGCCCCCACCTTCATCAAAGTGATGATCAATTTGTTCAAGCTGCTACACAAGATGGTTTTGATATTCGTCTGATGAACCAACCTCCAAACTCTCCAGACTTTAATGTGTTGGACCTTGGATTTTTTAGAACTATTCAAGCTATAAAAGATAAAGAGGCAACAAAAACTTATGATGATCTTATTGGAGCTGTGGTAAGAGCATATGAGAATTATCCACCACACAATGTTAACGGGATTTTCTTAACCTTGCAGACATGCATGATAAAAGTTATGAAGGATATGGGCAGTAACAGTAACTATAACTCTTCCTCTCTTCCACGCTAAATAAATACTCATGGTAATTTTCAAAATTCCTTTGATTATCATTTCTTTTCTCTAAGAAATCCTATTAAATCTTTTAACTTTCTTATCTCAATTGTCAAGGAGATAAAGAAAATTTATTACTTTAGGAGGATGACCATTTCAAGTAGATGGTTATTTTAGTCCACTTTTTCTTTTCTTTCTATTTTACAATAAGAAAGTTTCTATTTTACAATATTTTACAATATTGTATTTGGATATTTTGATCAATCTAATTAAAAGAAGTTGAACTTTTTCTATCCTTATATTTTAACACTTTTTTTTATAAATAGTTTGAAGTTTTATAATTGTCTCTTTAGATTTTTTTACATTGGGAAAGAAGAACGTCACTTTAATTTTAGAACAGGGTCTCTCATATTGATTATAAGGCTCTGGATTTTTTATGGTACCAACTGCTGCAGAAGAAAGCAGCCAGGGGCCTTTATTCACTCAAAAAGAGAACTACGGTTGTGAATTGTAAAGTTACTTCCTTTAATTTGTAATCTTGATTCATTTCTTTGTACATAGAATATAATTGAGTATTTTTCTACTTTTCCTTTTTTCTTTTTTTTTTTTTGGACTTTTTAATGATGATTTGGAAATATATAACATGGATGGAAGTTGATTCTAATTCCGATTCTTATGTTTGGTGGTGCTGGTGCGGGAAATTTTAGTTAAATTTATGCATGTATGTATGTTCTTGTAATTCGGAAGGGTTTTTTTGGGACAAAAAATCCTAGCATTGTTTTAGTTTCATCAAGTGAGGAGAAAGTGGCCTGGGCATTGATCGACATTCCAAATTTTTATTTAATTTGGGTTGCGTGCCGGGTTGGACGAGTTGAGGGTCGACATATTTGGCCAACGGGTTGATCATGTTTTGTTAGGGTCGACCTGGTCAACACTAGGTCGGTTTAGGGTTGAGAGTTCTCTAACCTGTTTGGGTTTGGGTTCGGGTCACGGGAAAAAATAGTAATTTTTATCTTCCAATCCGACACGACAACGGCACGTCGACCTGAATTGACAGCCCTAATTGTTTTGCCGGTCAGTTTTGGAGGGTCGCTGGAAGCCCAGTTGCCATTTTTGTTTGGTTTGGAGGACGACCTCCAGACCTCCAGTTAAAGCCCGGAAATTCTTTTCTCTTTTTGTTCGGATAACTATGAAATCAAAATCCCTCCAAGTTTTGTTTGCGCAGTGCTTGCTTGATCGGGAAAACAACCGATGCTAATAAGCAAATTATTGCTGGAGGACGTGCATATATTTAAAAACTACAAGCACAGGCCCATAGAACAAACATTTCTTTCTTATGAAAGACTAGAGGTTGTCCTTGGGGAGAAAATTTTATATTTAAAATTTTTAAATAAATTTATTATCTAATAAATATTTATTAAAAGGGTAATATGATCCAAAAAGATAGGACTAGGTAAAATGAGGGCGAAAAATTGCAATGCCCTTAATTTATTTAATATATTTGAAAAGACTAAAACGACACTTTAATTGGATCAAAGTACTATAAAAATTAGGGCTGTCAATTCGTGTCGCCCAAATCCCTACTGCTTCTAGTTAGAGTGAAAGCGTTTTCTCAACTCACCAGAACCTTATATACTGAGTACAGAAAAGAACATACCTAGTGAGCTTGGATGCATAATCATCCAACTTAAAGTGTCGTTTTAGTCTTTTCAAATATATTAAATAAATTAAGGGCATTGCAATTTTTCGCCCTCATTTTACCTAGTCCTACAATATGATCCAAAGGACTAGGTAAAATGAGGGCGAAAAATTGCATTGCCCTTAAAAGGGTAATATGATCCAAAAAGGTAGACTAGGTAAAATGAGGGAGAAAAATTGCAATGCCCTTAATTTATTTAGTATATTTGAGAAGACTAAAACGACACTTTAATTGGATCAAAGTACTATGAAAATTAGGGCTGTCAATTCGTGTCGGCATGTCGGATTGAAAGAGAAAATTATATTTTTGTCCCCAACTCGAATCCAAATGGGTTAGAGATCTCCAACTGAAACTGATCTGATTTTTTTTAGGTCAACCTGAACTCGCCAACTCAAACCTAACCCGACCCAAATGGGTTGACCAGGTCAGATTAGGGTTGACCTGTTAGTTTTGAATAAAGAAAAGCTATGGCTTGTATAAAAAACTAATATCCACAGATGACATATCATTTTGTTTCAGTATTAAATTGTTCCATTATACCATAGAACTAGATAATGGGGTGTGAAAAGACACAGTAAATACCGTTATTGGTTCAAGTATTGATATATAAAAAGTATGCTCGTAACTGAGATAGTCTAAACATACTATCTGTATAGGTTATTGTGTGGTTTGGAAATTAGTTTAACTAGACTAATTAAATCACATGGATATGCCCGGGGCATAATGAGCACGACCAGTTTGGATAGAATTGACTTATACTGATCGGCGTAGTCAATTCGGTCTTAATATTCAGTCTCTCAATCCCGAGATTGGGATGGGGTGAGAGCTTGATATCGTATGCTTTGATGTGCCAAAGAGTACGGTCAATTGAGGCCTATACCTCGGTAGGTTGGGTATGCGGTGTTTAGCTACTTACGTGCCGTTGCTAGTAGGAGGAATCCACGTACCGGTTCGCCGGGTGGATGGTGCTCCTGATATGAGCTCGAAAGGTTAGTTATACTAAACCTGGCCGGTGGACTTTATGTTCGGTATAATAAGAAGGTCGAGTGGTACTAATGTCGGATACCGAAAAGTCGGTAAATTAGTTTGTCAGTAAATTGATAAACCGACGAGCACTAGATCTTTGATGTGGGGAGATAGAAGAAAATATAGTGGCGCGATGTAAAGTCATTTTTGAGCGGTAGTTCCATAGTTAGTCCGATAGTGGTACGACTAATTATGTATTTGACTAATCGACAAAGTAAATTAATTAATCATAAAGGTTTAATTAATATTTAATTGACAAAGTGGATTAAGAAATTAATTCCATATGAATTAATTAATACTAAGGATTCGATTAAATTAAATTAATGAAGTGGGTTAAGAAATTAATTCAAATAGGTCGATTGGAGTCGATTAGTCTAGGAAAGACTAAGCGGTCAACAAAAGGCAAATTAAAAGGCCCAACTCAAAAGCCCACTAGGTGTCCTTAAGAGCCCCCTATAAATAGAAAGTTTAAGACCAAAGAAACTTAAGAAAATTTTGCAAGACAACTTCGTCATCCTTGAGTGAGAAAGTTCTAGAGAGAGACTCTCATTCCTTCTTGGGTTTCTTTCAAAAATGAACTTGGAATCTCACTTCTCGATTTAGATTAAGTTCAAAGATCAAACTTTTAGATAGCCCATCGATTTTTGAGTTTGCCCACTGCTGGATTTCATTTCTTTTCGCCGGATTCTTCACATTTTTTGCCGAAATTCTGCCCATTTTTTTTTTTTGGTGTTGGCTGGATTTTTAGTTCTTCACTTGCAGTTCGGCAGCTGCTTCTAATCACTCCGGGGTGCTTGATCCAGCTAGGTTTGTGTTGATCTCTCCCTTGGGTTGGTGATCCACAATCCCGGTTGTCCAGATCGTGACCGGAGTTGAAGTGATTTTGATTTTATTGGCGAGAAAAGTAGTGGGCAGCAGTTTTTTGGGTTAAAAGTTTGATCTTTTGGGCATATTTAATCTTTTCGAGGGATTTTCTTTATGGGTTTTCGTGGGCTTTGATAGCACATCCCGTTATATTATTGCCCAGGCAATATTCGGGATTTCTTGGAGTTATCTTTCGGATTTCGGTGGTAATCGCAAGCAAAGATTTGGTTTTTCTTATTGCGTTGGACTTCGCTTTAAAGGTATAACCTTTAATCCTTCCGCTTTTAATTAAAGGTTTAATCTTTATGCATTAGATGTCGAATTAATAAATTAAATAAGTATAAGCCTAGATCCGTTCATGGGAAAATGAATTTGAGCCTGAGCTTTGTCGAAAGCTTCCGATTCTGGAATGCATTGCACGAAAGTGAGGTTTTCGATTTAGCCCGGGCTTGTTCTGTTTTCCTTCAAAATGGCATCAGAGCGAGTGTTTCGGCTTTATACTTGTTTGATTTATTACACGGCTTTATTTTGGCATTATTATTTTTGTTGAAATGTTTAAACAGGTGGTTATTATTTTCCTGGCTATTATGGTAGAATTGTATTTTTCATTCATAAACCCCGGGACATGTCCGGGCTCGTATTGTTTTTGAATGGAAATGTCTATAATAGTAATAATCATGAGCTAGAAGCCGTGTAGGATTAGAAAAATCTTGTAGTAAGATTTGATCTAATCATGTCATTTTTAAATTTCTAGAAAAACGCCTTTGTATATAGGAATTTATGTATTATGACGAAGACGTTATTTTGGGTAACTTATATTGCGGGTTTTGGTTTCTCATAATTTTGTGTGATTCCTAATTACGTAGTAAACCGAGAAAACCCGGGCGAATTGAGAGAAATCCAAATAACAAGTGGGAGAGACATGATGGGACGTGTCACCGAGGCGTCAAGGAATCAACTATAGAGAAGGCCATAATAGTCGGGAAATTTTATTTCTTTAATTTCCTGTGTTTATGTCTTTTAGTTGATTGTGTGTTTTTTGTTTTATTTTGCATGAACGAAAACCAAACCAAAACGTTTTAAAATTAAAGTGCAATTAACTAAAGTAGATTATTCGTATATTAAAACTTCAACGATTTAATAGGTGCGAATATCCTTTGTTAAGATATTGCATGTTAAAACGGAAAAATCCTCAAAGTTAAAAATCTAAGTGGGAGCGGATTGATAAATATCCCCATGGCCTCCATTACGGATTCATATGTGATGTGGGTTAGACCGACCCGCTGGCCAAGGGCCTTCTTCCCTATGGATAAGTCTTAAACCCCGAGATATCACTAGATTGAATTTCTAAAGGGATGACTATAGCAAGTTTAATTGGAGAAAGTTGGACACCCTCGCTAACCAAGGTGCATTAGTATCCTATGTAACAAGCTTAGAAGTCACGTAATGGCAAACACTTAGTGTACCGTTTGTAGTATTCCTCCTAAGAGGTTACGCTGCTTATTGAGTAAGACTAAAATTATCGACTATTAATTTTATTTATCAAAAGATCGTTGGTCAGATAATGGAATTAATAAACTTTGGTTCTTCTCAAACGAATGTGGGTTGGCGTAGACGTTCACCCAACATGACCTGTGTTAATCCCTGTGTGAGGGATATCGGTAGGAGAATGTATTGTTTTGAGGATATCAATATTTTTAAAAAAGTATACTGAAACTTGACTGTTTATTTTTTTAGTTGTTGATATGTCGTTTAACCCGCTAGCTGTTATTTTGAATCAGAACAAACTTATGGGTCCAAATTACATCGACTGGAAACGTAACATGGACATTGTCCTTACCGCTGAGGGTTACAAGTACGTGATCACTGAGGAGTGTCCCCCTAAGCCCAGCGATGATGCCACCCCTGAGCAGCGATAGCCATATACGAGGTGACAGAAGGTTTATGAGATGACCAGGTGCTACATTTTGGCTTATATGTAGAGTGTACTACAGCACCAGTATCAGTTGTTTACCTCAGCCTACGATATGATGCTCAACCTCAGGGAGATGTTTGGACATTAGGGCAGGGCAGCCAAGCAGCCAGCTGTGAGGAAACTCATGAACGCTAGGATGACTGAGGGCACTTTAGTGAGGGATCACGTGCTGGACATGATGAGCTGCATCAATGAAATTGAGGTATTGGGAGGTGACATGGATGGGGAGACCCAGGTCGATATTATCCTCCAGAGCTTACCCCCCAGTTTTGAGCAGTTTCGGTTGAACTATAATATGGGCAAGTTCTCATATTCACTTCCCGAGCTCATGACTGCATAGGTGTCTGCTGAGAGCCTATTCACAGAGAAGAAGCAAGCCTTGGCTACTGTTGGTCCCTCAGGTTTCTCTGCTGGGCCAAAAGCCAAGAAGCAAAAGATGAAGAGAGGCCAGAAATCAGGAGCTGATCATGGACCCAAGGCGGGCATTGCCAAAAAGCATAAGCCGAAAGGCAAGTGCTTCAGATGTGGCAAAGCAGGACATTGGAAAAAGGACTGCCCAAAGCCTCGAGGTATGTGTAAATTTCCCCTAGTTATTGAGACGTGTTTAGCGATGATTCCCACAGATACTTGGTGTGTGGATTCGGGTGCCACTGATCATGTTTGTAATTCTTTGCAGGGGTTTTAAGTGACCCAGCTGCTTAGAGAGGGAGAGTTGCAGGTCTACCTTGGGGATACTACCAGAGTTTCTGTTATTGCAGTGGGAGTTCTTTGTCTTTATTTTTCAGACTCAGTTTTACATTTGAGAGATTGTTTATATGTACCCAGTTTTTATAAGAATTTGCTTTTAGTTTCTAAACTTATTTTGGATGGTTATAAGTGTGTTTTTTCTGATGGATCTGTTTTTATTAGAAAAGGCCAAAAGCTTATATGTTCCGATACATTAGTTGACTGTAACATCCCTGGAAAAGCAGGTGATTCTCAATCACCTGATTAATTGAAATTAAGTAGAGATTAGGAGAATGGCAAGATTAATTAAGTTAAGAAACTTTAAATGGAAAATCAAATTACAAAAATAGACTAAATTAGAATTCAGAACCCATACATAATAAAGGTCAGTTTAAATTAATTAAGATGAATCTATGATATAAAGTTAGGAGAGAATATTTAGGTGGATAAAGAGTATAGATCAACTTATTAGGGTGTAAACCTTTAGGGGAATAAAATAAATTAGGTTTTAAATAGATATAGGTTAGACAAATAGTTAAATAGAATATGGGGCATAAAATGCATATAATATTACTTGTGAGGATTAATTTAACGTAAAGGATTATAGTAGTTATGCTAAAAGGTTGGGAAAAGGGATTGAAGAAATTAGGGACTTTGAGACGGAATTAGATGAGCTTAAAAACTTAGGGACTTAAGTTGTAAATTTCCTAAACAGACTCCACTTTCCCGTTCTTTTTTTCTTTCCCAACCGGTCAACCTTTCTTTCCGTTTTCTTTTCTTTCTCCTTCATTTTCTTTCTTTCTTCTTTTCTTCTCTGCCAAGCTCCTCTGCCACCAGCCACAAGCCATCGTCGATTCTGCCTTTTCCCGACACCGATACGAGCATGCAAAACACCGGCGAGCTTTCTCTCCTCAAGAACTATAAAACCCATTCCTTAAAACCCCTTATTCTTCTTGAGTTCTCTCCTCGATCACCCGCCACCAGGCGCAATTCATCTTTGATTTCAGCCGTTCCGACCGGAGTTTGAATGGTTTATCACCAGGAAAATACTCACCATCATCCCTACTACAAAACCCACCAAAAGATTTACCATTTTGATGACTGAAGGGCTACCCTAGGTCACCCCCGCCGGACTGCCACCGTCGTGCCGTCGCTCCCTTCACTCTTCAGCAACCAACTAGAACCTTCTCCCCTAGTTCCAGCTTGATTTCTGGCAAGATGCATGGTAAACTCTTAACAACCATTAAATCATTATTTTGTTCAGTAGGTTGATTGGTTTGAAGGGAGATTATGGCTACCTAGTTTATAGTTTAAACATGCATGGCTTGTACTTGATTAGTTAGTAGAAAGAATGCTGGATGCTAGGAAATTAAGTTATCTTGGTAACATGTGGGTTAAAGTGGTTACTGAATTTGATGTATTTTCATAAGTAAAGAAATAGTAACTAGTAAAGGTGGAGAAAATTAATTATAGTACGTAAATCACATCCTGGGAGATTAGAAAACTCATAGGAAGTTTGAAAAGAAACTTGAATAGATACATAGCAACTTTCATATGCATTTTGACTAAACTTGGATTAAAAGGATGTGAGGATCGGCTTGGGAGACGCAACCCCTTGTGGAATCTCATTCCCTTTAGTCTTAGAATTGGTTCTAAGACATGAATAGGATTAGATTCATTTATTTAGAAACCTTAGGGTGTTTGTACCTCACATATCAATATTAACTTGTCTTCCACCCGTAAATTGCAATAGGAATCTGCATGATCAAGACAACAATTGTGTTTTCTCATTAAACAAGATATGGCGTTAGCACAATGCAGTCAAGGTGAGTTGATTCTTTTTATGTGTTGCGTTGTTAAATTCAGGAGTACTTATATGCCCTCAAAAGCATATGGGTAGCCTGGGTTTAACCTGGAAAACATTCGTATGTACTTTTGCGTGTCTCTGCTTATTGCTCTCGATGCATCTAGACAATTATGGCCTTGTCGGCACTTAGGATTTATTCTCTGTAACCATGGTTATATTTTGATGCTAGTTTGTGGTAATGAATTATGTGTGGTATTTACGACTTTGGATGTTTAGCATGATGGTTGATGGGTGTTATTTCCCACATTTGTTGTGTTTGCATCTTTTGGGGGCCCCGTCCTTTTCGCGCCGACCTACTAGGTAGGGGCCGGACTGAGGCTTAGTACGTAAGACAGGTAAGGCCCGGGGTACCTTTGGTGGCTCGGTGGATATTGGTGGCTCGGTTGATAGCGGGTGGGATGCCCGTTTTCCGTATATCCTAGGGAGGGCATTGGTTGCGATGACCTATACCTCTCTAGGATTCAGGTTGGCTTTATTTAAGTTGTTGCACATTATTTGGTTGGTTGACGTTTCTTGTTAGCATGTTTAAATGTTTTACCGTTTTGATGCCTAATTATGTGGTTATGTTATCGATGGTTCTTGTATATGTTTGTGGGTTTGTTGTTTGTGTGCTTATCTTTTTGACCCTCCATCCAGCGCAGGCGGCGCCAGGTAAGCTAATAGAGAATCCTCACTGAGTATGCCTAGCATGCTTATTTAGTTACGTGTGTTTTCCAGGAATAAGTCCGGAGCGAGCCTAGGGGGAAGCTGGGTTGGTATATGGGTTTGAAGGAAGGTATTTGAAGCTGCGAACTAAGAAATTGAATTTAAAACTAGAACTTGTATGTAATGTACTTAAGTACTTTATGATTTAAACTTGTTTAGGATTCTTGTAAATAAATTGTAGCAAGATAATGATGATTTTGGGTTTAGCTATTACGAATTTGATGTTATAAACGTTAAGTTATTTTGGAAAAGTCAAATCGAGCTTTGTATGCTGATTCAGGTAGAATGACCTTTTTGGGGTCGTTACATTGACAATCTGTTTTTAATCAAGACATACTCTCCAGTAATGCAAAATATAGAAACTAATAACTCATCACCGAATCATAGTAATATAAAATAGTATTCCCCTTTGAATCAAACTTATCTTTGGCACCTGAGACTCGGTCACATTAACCTTAGTAGGAATCAAAGGTTGGTCAATAATGGGTCTTTGGACTCATTGGATATTGATAGCTATCCGACCTGTGAGTCATACTTGGAGGGTAAGATGACCAAGAAGCCTTTCAAGGCAAAGGGGTATAGGACCAATGAGGTTTTAGAGTTGATTCATTCTGACGTGTGTGGGCCTATATCAGTTCAGGCTAGAGGTGGTTATGAGTATTTCATGACTTTCACATATGATTACTCTAAATATGGATACATATACCTGATGCGCCACAAGTCTGAATGCTTTGGCAAGTTCAAAGAGTTTAAGGCTGAGGTGGAGAACCATCTGGGTAAGAGTATCAATGCCTTGCGATCTAATCACGGTGGCGAATACCTCTCTAATGAATTTAGGTCCTATTTGTCGGAGGAGGGTATTCAGACCCAGTTGTCTGCACCTGGCACACCCCAGCAGAATGGTGTAGTAGAGAGGAGGAACAAGACTCTTATGGATATGGTTAGATCGATGATGAGTTATAGTGAGTTGCCTACCTCGTTTTGGGGTTATGCCTTAGAGACAACGTGTTATCTCCTTAATCTCATGCCATCTAAATCTGTGCCTACAACACCCCTAGAGTTGTAAACTGGGCGAAAGCCTAGTCTAAGACATCTCAGGATTTGGGGTTGTCCAGCACATGTGCCCAAGGCTGATGCAGGTAAGTTAGATTCGAGATCAAAGGTTATACTATTTGTAGGCTACCCCAAAGGAACGAGAGGTGGTCTATTTTATAGTCCTCAGGATCAGAAGGTGGTGGTGAGCACCAATGCCAGATTTCTTGAGGATGACTATATTTTAAATCACAAGTCAAGCAGCAAGGTAGTATTGGAAGAGCTTAGAAGTCAGTCCATTATTCCAGAAGCATAAGTACAGGAAGACACACTATAAGAGACTGCACACACTATCACAGATGATGCTCTTACACAGGCTGTGCCTCGTCGTAGTGGGAGGGTTGCTAGATAGCCCGAGAGGTACATGTGTTTGGGTGAGTCTTCGGACTTTATCCCTGGCGCTCATGAACCAGATCCAATTAGCTACAATGAGGCTCTCCAGGATAAAAATACAGATTTTTGGCAGAGAGTGATGATTGCTGAGATAGGTTCTATGAACTCAAATCAGGACTGGGAGCTGGTAGACCTTCTTGATGGGTTTTGACCTATTGGGTGCAAATGAGTCTACAAGCGAAAGAGAGGATCTGATGGGAGGGTTGAGACCTTCAAGGCTAGGCTTGTGGCAAAGGGGTATACTCAGAAAGAGGGTATCGATTATGAGGATACCTTTTCCCCGGTAGCTATGCTTAAGTCAATCCGGATTCTCTTGGCCATAGCTGCTCATCTGGACTATGAGATTTGGCATATGGACGTCAAGAAAGCTTTCCTTAATGGAAGTTTTGAAGAGACCATCTTTATGCAACAACCAGAGGGTTTCATTGTTCAAGGCCAAGAGCACAAGGTATGCAGACTTAGGAGGTCCATTTATGGACTTAAGCAAGCATCCAGATCTTGGAACATCCGTTTTGATGAGGTTAGCCAGTCCTATGGATTCACTCAATGTCCAGATGAGCAGTGTGTTTATCGCAGGCGTGATGGTGATACGGTGGTGTTTCTTTTACTTTACGTAGATGACATCCTTCTGATTGGCAACAGTAAGAAGGTGTTGTCAGACGTAAAGGCATGATTGTCCAGGCAATTTGATATGAAGGATTTGTGAGAGGCTGGACATATCATTGGGATCAAGATTATTCGAAATCGTAGGAGGCGTTCTCTGACTCTCTCTCAGGCATCCTACATAAACACGATTCTGGCCCATTTTAACATGTAAAACTCCAAGAAGGGTTCACTACCTTTCAGGCATGGGGTGCATTTGTCTAAGGAGCAGTGTCCCAATACTGTTGAGGAGATAGATGCCATGCAGGCGGCATCCTATGCTTCTGCAGTGGGTAGTCTCATGTATGCTATGTTATGTACGAGGCCTAATATTTACTTTGCCGTTGGCATGGTTAGCAGATATCAAAGTAACCCTGGGAAGGCTCACTGGGAGGCAGTAAAATGCATTCTCAAGTATTTGCGCAGGACAAAGATTATGTCCTAGTTTACAGAGCGCAGGAGCTTGTACCATTTGGTTACACGGATTCGGACTTTGAAGGTGATATGGACAAGAGTAAATCTACCTCTGGGTTTGTGTTTACTCTAGGAGGTGGAGCCATAGTATGGCGGAGTGTCAAGCAAAAATGTGTGGCGAACTCCACCATGGATGCTGAGTACGTTGCCGCATCAGAGGCAGCGAAAAAAGCTGTATGGCTCCGGAACTTCCTGGTGGACTTAGATGTGGTTCCTGAGTTGCCTAGGTCTATCATAGTTTATTATGATAACAATGGTACAGTTGCTAACTTGAGGGAACCACGAGCCCACAAAGCGAGTAAACACATAGAGCGCAAGTACCACCTGATACGAGAGATCGTAAAGAGGAGAGACGTGACCGTGGCAAAGATAGCATCAGGTGACAACCTTGCAGATCCTTTCACAAAGTCATTGACCCCAAAGGTCTTTGAGAGACATGTGGAAGGCATGAGAGTCAGATTATTGAGGGAGCCATGCGAGTGAGCTTAAATGTGTTCTGTAGATTTGATTATGACAGCAGTGTAATAGCGGGTTGGACAGTTTTTGTACTTCTTATAATAGTTTTGAGTATTAGTGGGAGATTGTTAGTTTTGAATACAGAAAAGCTATGTCTTGTATAAAAAACTAATATCCACAGATGACATATCATTTAGCTTCAGTATTAAATTGTTCCATTATATCATAGAACTAGATAACGAGGTGTGGAAAGACACAGTAGATACCGTTATTGGTTCAAGTATTGATATATAAAAAATATGCTCGTAACTGAGATAGTCTGAACATACTATTTGTATAGGCTATCGTGTGGTTTGGAAATTAGTTTATCTAAACTAATTAAATCACACGGATATCCCCGGGGCATATTGAGCACGATCAGTTTAGATAGAATTGACTTATACTGATCGACGTGGTCAATTTGGTCATAGTATTCAGTCTCTTAATCCCGAGATTGGGACTGGCGTGAGAGTTGGATATCGTATGTTTTGATGTGCCAAAGAGTGCGGTCAATTGAGGCCTATACCTCGGTAGGTTTGGTATGCGGTGTTTAGCTACTTATGTGCCGTTGCAAGTCAGAGGAATCCACGTACCGGTTCGCCGGGTTGATGGTGCTCCCGAGATGAGCTCGAAAGATTTGTTATACTAAACCCGATTGGTGGACTTTATGTCCGGTATAATAAGTGAAAGAATTTTGGTAGGATCTGGGTTTGCACTTGCTCGATTTACCACGCAACAAAAATTTCTATTAAAGCGGAATCTTAGAAAAGTACCTTTGAAGCGTGCACCTAGTGATTCTCTTGTATGCCTCAAGACTATGACTTCACGTTGTGTGGGCAATGAACTAGAAGTCAATTGATCAGCTACTCACCACAATCCACCTGCTAGAAAACTCTAGCCCCGCAGCACCTGGCACGTACTATAAACGCACCGCCCACAGAGAGAGAAAGCTACGCGCAGCTGGTATAAACCAAGGCCAAAATTTCAGCCACTAGAAACCCAAAAATCAGTTGCACACTTTCTTGAAAATTTGACTTGGAGAGAGAAACATTTTCTCTCTCTATAATTTTCTCTCTCTAGAAATCCCTGTGGATTAATTGTTGAATTGTAATTTTTGAATAACTGATCCCTTGTATATTTATAGAGTTACAAGAGAGACTCCAAGTTGGTTTAGGATTGGTCTTCCTACTGGGTTTCTGTTTTCCTTCAATCCTGTTCCTAGACTGATGCATTCCCAACTGTCACAGGGATTCACTTATCCCAATCCAGTTCCTGGGATGAATCACAACCAACTGACACAATGATTAATTAATTTCTAAATTAATTAAATCTACCTTTGTCAACAACCCAGTACATAATTAATCTTACCACTAACGGATTAATTATGGCACTACCAACCTACACCAGAATTGCTTCCAGAACAACTTAATTAAATTATATTCATAATCTCCCCACATCAAAGATATTGTGCTCGTTAATTAAAATTAATTTACTGATAAATTAATTGATTAACTTCTTTAATTCCGAGACTAGTACCACTCTACCTTTTTACTATACCGGACATAAGTCCACCGGCTGGGTTTAGTATAATAAACATTTCGAGTTCATCTCGGGAGCACTATCACCCCGAACGCACCGGTACATGGTTTCCTTTTGACAAGCAGCAACACACCAAGTAACTAAACACGCGCACCCAACCCACCGAGACTATTGGCCACATTTGACCTTACTCATTGGCAGATCAAAGTACACTATGTCTAATCCTCATGCCCACTCGAGTCTAGGGATTTAGAGATAGAATACAATGATCGATTTGTCTATTAAATCAGTACAAGACAAACCATTCCTAAGAGTTAAATTCAATATGCCCCGGGCATATCTATATGATTCAATTAATTTAGACAAACTAATTATCTAAATCACATAATAACCTAGACTAACAGTTTGTCCAAAGCTGTCTCGGTTACGAACCTCATTTATATATTATGTCTTTCAACCAATGATGAGATCTACTGTGTCACACCAGACACCTCATCATCTACTTACATAATATAAATTGACGATTAATGCACAACAATATATGACTGAAACACAAATCGATATATTAAACTGGAAAACTGTACAATATAAGCATAGCTTATGTATTCTACTCCAACAATCTCCCACTAGATATCTGATCCCCATGCTCTCCACGTGAGCCTCAAAGACTTTAGGGGTCAATGTTTTCGTGAACGGATCTGCAAGGTTATCCTCTGATTCTATCTTAGCCATGACCACGTCTTCTCTCTTCACGATGTCTCGTATCAGGTGATACTTGCGCTGTATATGTTTACTCGCCTTGTGGGCTCGTGGTTCCTTCGAGTTTGCTACTGCACCATTGTTATCACAATAAACCGCGATAGTCTTCGGCAAACCAGGAATCACATCTAAGTCCACTAGGAAGTTCTTGAGCAATACTGCTTCTTTCGCTGCCTCTGATGCGGCAACATACTCAGCCTCCATGGTAGAGTCCGCCACGCATTTCTGCTTGACACTCCGCCAAACTATGGCTCCACCTCCTAGAGTAAACACATACCCTGAGGTAGACTTGCTCTTGTCCCTGTCGCAGTGGAAATCTGAATCCGTGTAACCTCGGGATACCAGCTCAGACGCTTGATAGACTAAAACTTGGTCTCTCATTCTGCACAAATACTTGAGAATGCATTTTACTGCCTCCCAATGAGTTTTTCCGGGGTTACTCTGATATCTGCTCACTATGCCAATGACATAATAGATATCAGGCCTCGTACACAACATGGCATACATGAGACTTCCTACTGCCGAAGCATATGGAACTGTCCTCATGGTCTCTACCTCCTCAACAGTCTTAGGAGACTGCTCTTTAGATAGAAACACTCCGTGCCTGAAAGGTAGAAAACCTTTCTTGGAGTTCTGCATGTTAAAACGGGCCAGAATCGTGTCTATGTATGAAGCTTGGGAGAGCGTTAGCGAACGTTTCCTACGATCTCGAATAATCTTGATCCCAAGGATATGTCTCGCTTCCCCTAAGTCCTTCATATCAAATTGCTTGGACAGCCATGCCTTTACGTCTGATAACACTTTCTTGTTGTTGCCAATCAATAGAATGTCATCTACGTAAAGCACAAGAAACACCACTGAGTTTCCATCACGTTTGCGATATACACATTGCTCATCCGGACACTGAGTAAATTCAAAGGACTGGATTACTTCATCAAACCGGATGTTCCAAGATCTGGATGCCTACTTAAGTCCATAGATAGACCTCTTAAGCCTGCAAACCTTATGCTCTTGGCCTTTTTCAATAAATCCCTCTGGTTGCTGCATAAAAATGGTTTCCTCAAGACTTCCGTTTAGGAATGCTGTCTTAATATCCATCTGCCAAATCTCATAATCCATATGAGCAGCTATAGCCAAGAGAATCCGGATTGACTTAAGCATGGCTACCGAGGAGAAGGTTTCCTCATAATCGATTCCTTCTTTCTGAGTATACCCCTTCACCACCAGCCTAGCTTTAAAGGTTTCCACCTTCCCGTCAGGTCCTCTCTTACGTTTGTAGACCCACTTGCATCCAATGGGCTTAAACCCATCAGGCAGGTCCACAAGCTCCCAGACTTGATTGTGGTCCATTGACCCCATCTCGGATATCATTGCCTTACTCCAAGATTCTGCATCTTTATCTCGAAGTGCCTCATTGTAGTTAACTGGGTCAGGTTCAGGCACACCAGGGACTAGGTCTGAAGACTCTCCCACGCCAATGAACCTGTATGGCTGTCTCACAACCCTCCCACTACGACGAGGCACCTCCTGTGTAGGCGCATCATCTGTGATCTCATGTGCAGTGTGTGGTGTATCTACTTGTGCTGGTGCATCAGGAATTGTAGTTTGTCGTCTAAGCTCTTCTAGTACTATCTTACTCTTGGGCTTGTGGTCTAAAACATAGTCCTCTTCTAAAAATCTAGCGTTGGTACTTACCACCACCTTCTGTTCTTTAGGACTATAAAATAGACCACCTTTCGTTTCCCTATGATATCCTACAAATAGCATTAATTCTGTTCTTGCATCTAACTTAGCCGTATCTGCCTTAAGCACATGTGCTGTGCAGCCCCAAATTCTGAGATGTCTTAGACTGGGCTTCCGCCCATTCCACAACTCTACTGGGGTTGAAGGCACGGTTTTAGATGGTACAAGGTTAAGAATATACATTGTCGTTTCCAAGGCATATCCCCAGAACGAACTTGGCAAATCACTATAGCTCATCAATGACCTAACCATTTCCATAAGAGTTCGGTTCCTCCTTTCTGCTACACCATTCTGCTGTGGCGTGCCAGGTACAGACAACTGAGACTGAATTCCTACCTCAATGAGGTAATCTCGAAATTCATTGGACAGGTACTCCCCACCACAATCTGAATGCAGTGTCTTGATACTCTTACCATGATGCTTCTCCACATCTGCCCGAAACTCTTTGAACTTGCCAAAATATTCGGACTTGTGGCGCATTAGGTAAATGTACCCGTACCTAGAGTAGTCATCCGTGAATGTCACGAAATACTCATATCCCCTCGTGCCTAGACCGTCATAGGTCCACACAAGTCAGAATGAATCAACTCTAATACTTCTTTAGCTCTATGACCTTTTGTCCTAAAATGTCTCTTGGTCATCTTACCTTTCAAGCAAGATTCGCAGGTTGCATAACTGTCAATATCTAATGAACCCAATGGTCCATCATTGACCAACCTATGAATCCTACTAAGGTTTATATGACCTAGCCTTAGATGCCAAAGATAGGTTTGATTCATTTCAGAAGGTTTCTTCTTCTTATTAATGTTGGATCCTGAGCTATCTATTTCTATGTTTTGCGCAACAGGGGAGTTAGAGTTAACCACAAACAAATTGTCCGCCAATGAACCAGAACAAATAAGTTTTCCATTTCTTTTAATAACAACACAGTCATCAGAAAAAATAAACTTATACCCGTTATTCAAGAGTTTAGAAACCGAAATCAAGTTCTTTCTAAAACTCGGTACATAAAGACAATTAACTAACTCTGAGCTAGAATTTTCGAAATTCAACTTAACTACTCCCACTGCTTCTACTGACACTCTTGTAGTGTCACCCAAGTAGATATCCAATTCGCCTTCTCTAAGCTTCTGGGTTACTTGGAACCCTTGCAAAGAATTACAAACATGGTCAGTGACACCTGAATCCACACACCAAGTATCTGTGTGAATCGCCGCTAAACATGTCTCAGTAATTAAGGCATAATTTATCGTACTTATAAGCTTTGGACAATCCGCTTTCCAATGTCCCGTCTTATTGCACTTGAAGCGCTTGTCTTTCGACTTCTTCTTTGCAATATCTGGCTTAGGCGCAATTTGTGCCTTTTTAGCTACTCCCTCGAGCTTTCTCTTATTATTTCCCGCCTCAGGCTCAGAAGAAGATTCTAAAGCTTCGACTACGACTAAAGCTCGCTTCTTCTTTTGAAGAAGACTTTTAGTCACCATCAACTCTGCCAAGAGCTCGGATGAACTCCACAACATCTTACTTATGTTGTAGTTCAACCGAATCTGCTCATAGCTTTGAGTCGCCATCAACTCTGCCAAGAGCTCGGATGAACTCCACAACATCTTACTTATGTTGTAGTTCAACCGAATCCGCTCATAGCTTTGAGGCAAGCTCTGGAAGACAATATCGGCTTTGGTTTCACCAACGATTTCGCCTCCCACTATCTCAACCTTGTTGATGTTACTAATCATGTTAATGACACGATCTCTCACAGGAGCGCTCTCAGCCCTAAGGACAATGTCCAAGTTACGACTTCTATCGACATTATTAGTTCTAGTTAAATTATTGTTTTTCAAAATAGCAGCTAAAGGATTGAATGCCATATCGATTTAAACTGGAAAGTAAACAACCAGTATTTCTGTTATATATGCTAGAATTTTCGAAAACATGAAAATCCAATTAATTATTGATTCCCTCAAAACAATAATATTAATCCACCAACATCTCATCCACCGGGATTCTCGCAAGCCACGCAGTGTGGACGTTTACGCTAACCCACATTCGTTTGAGAAGAACCAAGTTCATTAACTACACTATCTGACCAACGATATTTTGATCAATGTAGCTAATAGTCGGTGCTTTCAGCCGTATAAGTAAGCAGCGTAACCTCGCGGGAGGAATACTACAGATCGTACACTATGTGTGTGCCATTACGTGACTTCTGAGTTTGTTGCCTCAGGATAGTGCGCCTCAGATGGAGAGGGTGTCGCATTTCTCCTAGTTAAACTCGCTCTAGTCATCTTACTCAGAAGCTCATAGTCTAGCGATCTCGGGGCTGGACTCATCCGAATGGAGGAATGCCCTAATGCCAACGCGCAAGCCCACCCACATCGCATATGAACCCGTAATGGAGGCCACGGGGATATAACACAACCTGCGTGCGTCTGCAGCAGCAGCGTGCAGCAGCTGCTGCACGCAGCAACTGCTGCGTGCTGCTGCTGCCGTTTGCCTGCCGGCAGGCGATTTTGCTGCCGGTAAACGTTGCCGGCGTCGCCTCCTGCCGCCAACTCCTCCTTCGCTTTTTCCCACGCTATTTGGTCTTCTTGCAATTCGTTCTGGATTTTCCTGGGTTTCTTCAAATTCATGATAACCCAAAACCCACGAATCCAAGTCGCCCACCATAACGTCTTCGATTACATAAAAAAAACAATTTTCCTACTACAAGACGTTCTAGGAAAATTAAATAATCGAAATTACATAGAAAAAATCCCACTACAGATTTGATCTAATCCTACACGGCTTCTAGCACGTGGTTATACTATTACAAACATTCATAATAAAATTAAATCCGGACATGTCCCGGAGTTTAATTAAAACCCATACAAACGTAACCATAATAGTCGGGATTCTAAACCACCTGCAAATATAACCATGTAATAAATCGAACAAGCACAAAACCCCCTAAACCAGACTCTGATACCAATTGAAAGAATTTTGGTAGGATCTGGGTTTGCACTTGTTCAATTTACCACGCAACAAAAATTTCTATTAAAGCGGAATATTAGAAAAGTACCCTTGAAGCGTGCACCTGGTGATTCTCTTGTATGTCTCAAGACTATGACTTCACATTGTGTGGGCAACGAACTAGAAGTCAATTGATCAGCTACTCACCACAATCCACCTGCTAGAAAACTTTAGCCCCGCAGCACCTGACACGTACTATAAACGCACCGCCCGCAGAGAGAGAAAGCTACGCGCAGCTGGTATAAACCAATGCCAAAATTTCAGCCACTAGAAACCCAAAAATCAGTTGCACACTTTCTTGAAAATTTGACTTGGAGAGAGAAATATTTTCTCTCTCTAGAATTTTCTCTCTCTAGAAATCCCTGTGGATTAATTGTTGAATTGTAATTCTTGAATAACTGATCCCTTGTCTATTTATAGAGTTACAAGAGAGACTCCAAGTTGGTTTAGGATTGGTCTTCCGACTGGGTTTCTGTTTTCCTTCAATCCTGTTCCTGGACTGATACACTCCCAACTATCACAGGGATTCACTTATCCCAATCTAGTTCCTGGGATGAATCACAACCAACTGACACAAGGATTAATTAATTTCTAAATTAATTAAATCTACCTTTGTCAACAACCCAGTACATAATTAATTGTACCACTAACGGATTAATTATGGCACTACCAACCTACACCAGAATTGCTTCCGCAACAACTTAATTAAATTATATTCATAATCTCCCCACATCAAAGATATAGTGCTCGTTAATTAAAATTAATTTACTGATAAATTAATTGATTAACTTCTTTAATTCTGAGACTAGTACCACTCGACCTTTTTACTATACCGGACATAAGTCCACCGGCCGGGTTTAGTATAATAAACATTTCGAGTTCATCTCGGGAGCACCATCACCCCGGACGCACCGGTACATGGTTTCTTTTCGACAAGCAGCAGCACACCAAGTAACTAAACACGCGCACCCAACCCACCGAGACTATTGGCCACATTTGACCTCACCCATTGGCAGATCAAAGTACACTATGTCTAATCCTCATGCTCACTCGAGTCTAGGGATTTAGAGATAGAATACAAGGATCGATTTGTCTATTAAATCAGTACAAGACAAACCATTCCTAAGAGTCAAGTTCAATATGGCCCGGACATATCTATATGATTCAATTAGTTTAGACAAACTAATTATCTGAATCACATAATAACCTAGACTGACAGTTTGTCCAAAGCTGTCTCGGTTACAAACCTCATTTATATATTATGTCTTTCAACTAATGATGAGATCTACTGTGTCACACCAGACACCTCATCATCTACTTACATAATATAAATGGACGATTAATGCACAACAATATATGACTGAAACACAAATCGATATATTAAACTGGGAAACTGTACAATACAAGCATAGCTTATGTATTCTACTCCAACAATAAAAAGGTCGAGTGGTACTAATCTCGGATACCGAGAAGTCGGTAAATTAGTTTGTCAGTAAGTTGATAAACCGACGAGCACTATATCTTTGATGTGGCGAGATAGAAGAAAATATAGTGGCGCGATGTAAAGTCATTTTTGAGCGGTAGTTCCATAGTTAGTCCGATAGTGGTACGACTAATTATGTATTTGACTAATCGTCAAAGTGAATTAATTAATCCTAAAGGTTTAATTAATATTTAATTGACAAAGTGAATTAAGAAATTAATTCTATATGAATTAATTAATCCTAAGGGTTCGATTAAATTAAATTAAAGAAGTGAGTTAAGAAATTAATTCAAATGGGTCGATTGAAGTTGATTAGTCTAGGAAAGACTAAGCGGTCAACGAAAGTCAAATTAAAAGGCCGAACTCAAAAGCCCACTAGGTCTCCTTAAGAGCTCTCTATAAATAGAAAGCTTAAGGCCAAAGAAACTTAAGAAAATCTTGCAAGACAACTTTGTCTTCCTTGAGTGAGAAAGTTCTAGAGAGAGACTCTCATTCCTTCTTGGGTTTCTTTCAAAAACGAACTTGAAATCTCACTTCTCGATTTAGATTAACTTCAAAGATCAAACTTTTAGATAGCCCATCGATTTTTGAGTTTGCCCACTGCTGGATTTCATTTTTTTCGCCGGATTCTTCACATTTTTGGCCGAAATTCTGCCCAGTTTTTTTTGGTGTTGGCCGAATTTTTAGTTCTTCACTTGGGCAGTTCGGCAGCTGCTTCTAATCACTCCGGGGTGCTTGATCTAGCTGGGTTTGTGTTGATCTCTCCCTTGGGTTGGTGATCCACAATCCCGGTTGTCCAGATCGTGACCGGAGTTGAAGTGAGTTCGATTTTATTGGCGAAAAAAATTAGTGGGCAGCAGGTTTTTGGGTTAAAGGTTTGATCTTTTGGACATATTTAATATTTTCTAGGGATTTTCTTTGTGGGCTTTCGTGGGCTTTCATAGCACATCCCGTTAGATTATTGCCCACGCAATATTCGGGATTTCTTGGAGTTATCTTTCGGATTTTGGTGGTAATCGCAAGCAAAGATTTGATTTTTCTTATTGCGTTGGACTTCGCTTCAAAGGTATAACCTTAAATCCTTCCGTTTTTAATTAAAGGTTTAATCTTTATGCGTTAGATGTCGATTTAATAAATTAATTAAGTATAAACCTAGATCCGTTCATGGGAAAATGAATTTGAGCCTGAGGTTTGTCGAAAGCCTCCGATTTTGGAATGCTTTGCACGAAAGTGAGGTTTTCGATTTAGCCCGAGCTTGTTCTGTTTTCTTTCATGACCAACCCCAACCCCACCCGCCAACCCAATTTGTTCCGACAATAATTTTTTAAAAATATTTCGGGTCATCAAGTTAACCCGTTGACCCACGTGGGTTGACCTGATTGCGAACTGAAATTTTTGGGATCCGACCTGAACCCATACCCGGTCCGAAATGTTTTGAGGACCAAAATTTTAACCCAAACTCAACCTGTTTTGTGTCGATTTTGTGTTCGTTTTTTGTGTCGTGTCAGAAATTACAAAAATGCTTAAAAAAGTACTATGAAAATAGATTTGCATAATTTAAAGAATAGATTTGCTTAAAGACCGACGATTTAACCACCTGCAATGCAACGAATCATCTTAGCCGTTAAATGCAAAACGTGGCGGTTAACGGTCAACCTGTCTACTCAGAATTTTTCTTTTGTTTTGGAAAGAGTTCCTCATTTCTTCTCAAGGCTTTACTATTTGCTCTATCTCCTCCAACCCAAACCAATCTTAGCCGTTAATTTTGGGAAAGGTACATCGCTCTCTCTTGCTTCTTCCTTGCTAACGTGCTCTTTTGTTCTTTTCGCTTCAACAATTTTTTGATCGTCATCTTGATTTTCCAAGGTTTGCATCTTTCGTTGGTGGAATTGATAGTCATGTGAAGATGAATCAGTTCTTGATGGAAAGTTTTTGATTTTGGTCGTTCGTGATTAGATTTTCTTTCGTTGCCAAATTAGGGTTTTCTGAAAGAAGGGTTTTGTTTTTGTTCCTTCATTATTTTCTTTTCCGCCATTGGTTTCAATATTATAGAGATATCATAGGATGCTAACTGAATTAGGGTTTTTTTTTTTTATAAATTTACTTTTTTTGGGTATTTTTTGTTAACTCTTGTGTAAAATCTAGAGATATTATTTGGGCTTGATTATTAAACTTCGAAGCTTTATAAGTGCTGAGTTAATTTTTTGGGTGGTAAAAAGGTGAGATTTTTTGTACTACTTGGTGATTTTTTCCCCCTTATGAATGTCTTACGAGGTGATCCTCCAAAAATTTTCGTGAATTACTGTTTTAGCTGTGTTGGAGATAGTGGATTAGTGGGGTGGATGATCCTGGAATATTGGATTGTGGTTTAAAGAATGTTGTTGCATATTAAGCAAAAGTGATTTAAAAGATGTTTATTCAGTTGGTTATATGCTATTTCTTAGGGTGCTGTTATGCTTATTTTTTCTGAATGAATTAATTTGTTTACTTGCCGCTTGGATAATATTACCAGGCTTTCCCGTTGTTATGGATGAAATTTGGAATTTTTTCTGCCTTTGCATGATCATCCCAATGCCTCAACACTTTTCGTCGTGTTGCTTTTATTTGTTTTTTTTTTTTTTTTTTGTTTCCTACAGTATCTCACAGCAACTAGATTGTTTTCCCTTTCTTTCTGGTTGGCTATAGATCATGGCTAGAGCTTTCTGAAAGTATTTTATCAGGCTCAATTTCAATATGTGTCTAGAAATGTGAAAAGAATTAGGCCAGAATAAAAATCGGTTGACCCATGATCATAGAATCTTAACTTATGTTCCAAGGTTGCTCGCTTTATTTTGAAATTAGGTTTTGTCTGACTTTGTTCTATTTTGAAATTTATTAATGGCAAAGCAATATCAAGAAATTTGGTTAGCTGTTACCTTTTCTCTGACACTGATTTGGCTTGTATATCTTAAATATCGTGTTTTTTCTTTCCCTTAGGCATGAGCCAGATATACAAGTTTTATGGAATATATTGAATGTAATGCTTTTAGTTCCATAGTGGAAATTCTTGTAGTCAGCCATCTGGTGCCTATTTCATGTTTTCGTTATGGTTTTTATCAAAGGCAGTTGCAGAAATTCGGAACATTAGTTTTGTGAAACTAGTAATGCCTTTTGCTGAAATTCAAAGTGAAGAATACAGAGTACAAAGTGGGTTTTCCATAGCATGGGCTATTGATATGTCGTATAATCTTTTCTTTAAACTTTGTCTGCCAATATATGGAAATTCATAATCGATTCGGTTACCTTTATTATGCCTACCCCCGCCTGAATGGATTCCTGGTAGTTTGCATTAAGTTTCAACATGCAGTATTCAGCCTGCATTCCTTGTTGTTTCAACCTGTTCCAGGCCTCTGCTTTGTGTTGGCAAATTTCTTATGGGAGATAAAATAGTATGTTTCTGACACAAGTGTCAAAGAGGATGGTGTTTTTTGTACCTGGCGTTATATGTTTCTGCACCAGATTGTTTCTTTATTTGATTGTTTTTTTTTTTTTTTATTTGATGTTTTCTTTACGTTTGGTTTAGTTAGATGGACCTTGTATGCTTTACCCTTTGTTTGTGCTTGAATATTTCTTTCACTGAACAATGCAATGATAACTATATATTACGATCTTGCTTTTCCGGTAGCAGTTCATGTTGAATGTCTTCATTGAGATTGCCTTTGCTGGGGTATTACAACACTCTTAAGGTACTGAACAGTGTATTCATGTACTCTCTCTCTCTTTAAATGGGCTGCTGTGCTTCACTGTAAAGAGCATTGGGGAGATGATTCGATCAACTCTTGGTATTTTTGTACCTGGGCAGCTATTGACATCAAAATCCTTTACCATCAATCTGGGACAAAGAATAGAATATGCATTATTGTATTGAAAAAATTCAGATCAATGTGATGCATTATTGTATTTTGAAAGAAAGAGATTTATGCCAAGTGAAGGTTATTGTATGGTACTGGTGATGGTTGCGTGGTTAATTTAAAAATTGCATGGCTTGAATGATTGGCCTGAACAAGTAATGGCACTGTATGAAACTGATGCTTATTATAGATGTTTGAGTGTCTGCTTTGTTTTGCTGTCATACATCTCTACTGAGAAATTCTGGTGTGATTGAAAGTCTGGTTTTAAATATGTCCCATGACTTTAGTTTGTGTTGTGGAAATGGAATTGATGAGCTGATTTTTCTACAGTAGTGAAAAACAAGAGACGATCTAGAGAATGGGTAAGAGGAAGTCAAGGGCAAAGCCCCCACCCAAGAAGCGAATGGACAAACTTGATACAGTTTTCAGCTGTCCATTTTGCAACCATGGGACCAGTGTTGAATGTCGCATGTAAGGACTTGGTTAATTCCTTCCACTTCTTCTACAGGTTTTCTTGCAAGTTATTGTTCTTTGTTTTCGAAGCAATTCATTAGCGTATATGTGAGAAAAAAAAAAAAGGACAGACAAAAATGTGACTCAGATATGACATCTAAAGAAATATGAAGAGAGATACTTGGTATGGGTTTTCGAAATACTTATTGATTTCGTCTCTTAGTTTGTTGTTTCATTGGTCGGACATTTCCTGTATTGCTTGATGATAATCTGGTTATTTACATGCATTTATGGATAATCAAATGCTTAAATGGATGATGGGGCATTATGCAGATAGGCATTGGACGCGATTTTGCTCCTATTCCCCGTTTTATTAGTATCCATTAGTCCGCGATGGTTATTTTGGTTTCAGATTAGGAGGCTATAATACTGACTGAACTTTGTATGAATTTCAGTGACATGAAGAACTTGATTGGTGAAGCTATATGCAGGATATGCCAAGAGAGCTTTAGCACCACTGTAACTGCTCTGACTGAACCCATTGACATTTACAGTGAGTGGATTGACGAATGCGAACGAGTAAATAACCTTGAAGAAGATGAAGGTGCTTAGTGTGGGATGAATGATTAATATGTTCCAGAGTTATAGCCTGCTCTCTGCAGGCATTAAAATGTTTGTACCTTTATCGTTCCATATACGTCTGAACCCTCAATATGCATCTTTTACTCGTGTGTGTGTGTGTGTGTATAGCCTCAGATGTTGTAAGGTTTTTCGGTCACTAAAGAATAATTTGTTTGGTTCTGTGGTCAATTAGATTGTATGTTTAAACCTTTGGAAGTTCATACACTACTGTACTCTTAGGTGGAATATGCTACACAATAACAAATATCACATAAATCATAGTATCACGAAATTATAACAACTAATATAACTCTATTTCTAATAGTTGAAAATACTGGTATATTGTTGAAATTACTATCTACCTTCATTTAATTCAAGATATCGTCCAATTTTGTTTTCCCTACCCTTTACACATTTTTTTCAATTCTTTTTTTTTCTAAAATGATTTTTAAAAACTAATTATGGTTTTTTTCTCTTCACTCTCTCCTTTTAACTGAAATTAGATAATAAATCCTTGTTGTGCATGGATTGTATATTATTTATAAAAATATTATTTACATTTTTATATAATTTTACGTAATATAGATATATTATTTAACTAAACAATTTTTTTTTTTAATACATATTTAGATGCAATTGGTATACTTTCTAGCCGCCCAACTAGTTGACGAGAAACACGAAAAAGAGTTTTCGAAGAGGTATCACTTAGTATATAGTAGTCCTACCTAGCATAATAGTTCAGTCAAAAAAATAAAATAGAAAATAATAAAAAAAGTGGAATTAGGCACGTGTGATCCCATCTCTCAATCAGGGCGAATTTTTGGGATAATGATATCAATAATAATCCTTAAATCAAGCCATATCCCACAAAATTCTATCGACATCCAATTCTAAAAACATTATTCCTTTTTCAAAAATAAAAAAATTCTCTCCGGTGAATTGTGGACGACTGACCTCGAGGGAGTTCCGACCGACGGGCTTATCGATTCGGATTTATAACAAGGCGAGTGATGTTAGTGTTATTGTGATGGATCTGATCAAGGTGGAAGAGGAGTGACTACTAGCAGCGTTGGAGAAGGTGTGAGGTGATAGGCGCGACAGGGTAGCTTTTACTCCTCAGAAAGATTGATCTGTTTTCCCTTTATTGTTTTCAAAGTCCCTATTGAAAGATTATCTGTCCGGACCTAGTCAGAAACTCACTTTCGTGCTATGCATTTCAGAATCGGAATCTCTGGCTAGGCCTAGACGCTAGCACAATCGCTATTCCAACCCTTTTGAAATAGCATTGCGCAGGATCTGGGTTTGCACTTATTCGATTTACCACGCAACAAAAATTTTTAATTAAAGCGGAAACATAAGAATTACCTATTGAAGCGTTCACTCAGGTGATTCTCTTGTATGTCTCAAGACTTTGCTTGTATGCTGTGTGGACATCAATCTAACTAGCAATTTGCTCAGCTAATCACCACAATCCATCTGCAAGAAAAGTCCAGCACTGCTGCACCTGGCGCGTACAAATCACGCACCGCCCGGAGAGAGAGAGAAAGCTACACGTTGCTGCCAAAACTTGAAGAAATTTCGGCTGCACAAAAGCTTGGAAAATTCGAACTTTGAGAGAGAAGATTTTCTCTCTCTAGAATTTTCTCTCTACGTTTTCTTGTCTTGAAAACTTGTGAATTGTATATTGAATTGTGTGTGTTGAATAGCTAATCCCTTGTCTATATATAGAGTTACAAGAGAGACCCCAAGTTGGTTTAGGATTGGCCTTCCTACTGGATTTCTGTTTCCTTTAATCATGTTCCTGGATTGATACACATGTAACTGAAACAGGGATTCACTTATCCCAATCCAGTTCCTGATATGGTTCACAACCAACTGATATAGAGATTCACTTATCCCAAACCAGTCCCAAACCAGTTCCTGGTATGATTCACAACCAACTGATACAGGGATTCACTTATCCCAAACCAGTTCCTGGTATGATTCACAACCAACTGACACAAGGATTAATTTATTACTTAATTAATTAAATCTACCTTTGTCAGTAACCCAATACATAATTAATCGTACCACTAACGGATTAATTATGGCACTACCATCCTACACCAGAAATGCTTCTGGAACAACTTAATTAATTTATTCATAATCTCCCTACATCAAAGATATAGTGCTCGCTAATATATTAATTTATTAAAAATTAATTAATTAACCTCTTTAATTCTGAGACTAGTACCACTCGACCTTTTTACTATACCGGACATATGTCCACCGGCCAAGTTTAGTATAATAAACTTTACGAACTCATCTCGGGAGCACCATCACCCCGGACGCACCGGTACATGGTTTCTTTTCGACAAGCAGCAGCACACCAAACTGAAAGATTTTGGTAGGATCTGGGTTTGCACTTGCTCGATTTACCACGCAACAAAAATTTCTATTAAAGCGGAATCTTAGAAAAGTACCTTTGAAGCGTGCACTTGGTGATTCTCTTGTATGCCTCAAGATTATGACTTCACGTTGTGTAGGCAACGAACTAGAAGTCAATTGATCAGCTACTCACCACAATCCACCTGCTAGAAAACTCTAGCCCCGCAGCACCTGGCACGTACTATAAACGCACCGCCCGCAGAGAGAGAAAGCTACGCACAGCTGGTATAGACCAAGGCCAAAATTTTAGCCACTAGATACCCAAAAACCAGCTGCACACTTTCTTGAAAATTCGACTTGGAGAGAGAAACGTTTTCTCTCTCTATAATTTTCTCTCTCTAGAAATCCTGTGGATTAATTGTGTTATTGTGTTAATCTGAATGACTGATCCCTTGTCTTATTTATAGAGTTACAAGAGAGACTCCAAGTTGGTTTAGGATTGGTCTTCCTACTGGGTTTCTGTTTTCCTTCAATCCTGTTTCTGGACTGATACAGATTCTGTTTCCTTCAATCCTGTTCCTGGACTGATACACTCCCAACTGTCACAGGGATTCACTTATCCCAATCCAGTTCCTGGGATGAATCACTCCCAACTGACACAGGGATTCACTTATCCCAAACCAGTTCCTGGGATGATTCACAACCAACTGACACAAGGATTAATTAATTTCTAAATTAATTAAATCTACCTTTGTCAACAACCCAGTACATAATTAATCGTACCACTAACGGATTAATTATGGCACTACCAACCTACACCAGAATTGCTTCCGGAACAACTTAATTAAATTATATTCATAATCTCCCCACATCAAAGATATAGTGCTCGTTAATTCATTAATTTACTGATAAATTAATTCATCAACTTCTTTAATTCCGAGACTAGTACCACTCGACCTTTTTACTATACCGGACATAAGTTCACCAGCCGGGTTTAGTATAATAAACATTTCGAGCTCATCTCGGGAGCACCATCACCCCGGACGCACCGGTACATGGTTTCCTTTCGACAAGCAGCAGCACACCAAGTAACTAAACACGCGCACCCAACCTACCGAGATTATTGGCCACATTTGACCTCACCCATTGGCAGATCAAAGTACACTATGTCTAATTCTCATGCCCACTCGAGTCTAGGGATTTAGAGATAGAATACAAGGATCGATTTGTCTATTAAATCAGTACAAGACAAATCATTCCTAAGAGTTAAATTCAACATGCCCCGGGCATATCTATATGATTCAATTAGTTTAGACAAACTAATTATCTGAATCACATAATAACCTAGACCGACAGTTTGTCCAAAGCTGTATCGGTTACGAACCTCATTTATATATTATGTCTTTCAACCAATGATGAGATCTACTGTGTCGCACCAGACACCTCATCATCTACTTACATAATATAAATGGACGATTAATGCACAACAAGATATGACTGAAACACCAATCGATATATTAAACTGGGAAACTGTACAATACAAGCATAGCTTATGTATTCTACTCCAACAATCTCCCACTAATACTTAAGCTGTGCTTTAAGTATACAACTACATACAATCCTACCCAATCTGCTGCTATCTATCTAGAAAAACTGTCAAGGCTCTCCTAAGCATCTGATCCCCTTGCTCTTCACGTGAGCCTCAAAGACTTTAGAAGTCAATGTTTTCGTGAACGGATCTGCAAGGTTATCCTCTGATGCTATCTTAGCCATGACCACGTCTACCCTCTTTACGATAACTCGTATCAGGTGGTACTTGCGCTGTATATGTTTACTCGCCTAGTGGGCTCGTGGTTCCTTCGAGTTTGCAACTGCACCGTTGTTATCACATTAAACCGTGATAGACTTCGGCAAACCAGGAATCACATCTAAGTCCACTAGGAAGTTCTTGAGCCATACTGCTTCTTTTGCTGCCTCTGATGCGGCAAGGTACTCAGCCTCCATGGTAGAGTCCGCCATGCATTTCTGCTTGACACTCCGCCAAACTATGGCTCCACCTCCTAGAGTAAACATATACCCTGAGGTAGACTTGCTCTTGTCCCTGTCGTCTTGGAAATCTGAATCTGTGTAACCTCGGGGTACCAGCTCAGGCGCCTGATAGACCAGAACTTGGTCCCTCGTTCTGCGCAAATACTTGAGAATGCATTTTACTGCCTCCCAATGAGCTTTCCCGGGGTTACTCTGATATCTGCTGACCATGCCAACGGCATAACATATATGAGGCCTCGTACACAACATGGCATACATGAGACTTCCTATTGCCGAAGCATATGGAACTGTCTTCATGGTCTCTATCTCCTCAACAGTCTTAGGAGACTGTTCCTTAGATAGAAACACTCCATGCCTTAAAGGTAGAAAACCTTTCTTGGAGTTCTGCATGTTAAAACGGGCCAGAATCGTGTCTATGTATGAATCTTGGGAGAGCGTTAGTGAACGTTTCCTACGATCTCGAATAATCTTGATCCCAAGGATATGTCCTGCTTCCCCTAAGTTGTTCATATCAAATTGCTTGGACAGCCATGCCTTTACGTCTGATAACACTTTCTTGTTGTTGCCAATCAATAGAATGTCATCTACGTAAAACACAAGAAACATCACTGAGTTTCCATCACGTCTGCGATATACACATTGCTCATCCGGACACTGAGTAAATCCAAAGGACTGGATTACTTCATCAAACCGGATGTTCCAAGATCTGGATGCCTGCTTAAGTCCATAGATAGACCTCTTAAGCCTGCAAACCTTATGCTCTTGGCATTTTTCAATGAATCCCTCTGGTTGCTGCATAAAGATGGTTTCCTCAAGACTTCCGTTTAGGAAAGCTGTCTTGACATCCATCTGCCAAATCTCATAATCCATATGAGCAGCTATGGCCAAGAGAATCCGGATCGACTTAAGCATGGCTACCGGGGAGAAGGTTTTCTCATAATCGATTCCCTCTTTCTGAGTATACCCCTTCGCCACCAGCCTAGCTTTAAAGATTTCCACCTTCCCGTCAGATCCTCTCTTACGTTTATAGACCCACTTGCATCCAATGGGCTTAAACCCATCAGGCAGGTCCACAAGCTCCCAGACTTGATTGTGGTCCATTGACTCCATCTCGGATATCATTGCCTTACACCAAGATTCTGCATCTTTATCTCGAAGCGCCTCATTATAGTTAACTGGGTCAGGTTCAGGCACACCTGGGACCAGGTCTGAAGCCTCTCCCATGCCAATGAACCTGTCTGGCAGTCTCACAACCCTCCCACTACGACGAGGCACCGCCTGTGTAGGTGCATCATCTGTGATCTCATGTGCAGTGTGTGGTGTATCTACTTGCGCTGGTGCATCAGGATTAGTAGTTTGTCGTCTAAGCTCTTCTAGTACTATCTTACTCTTTGGCTTGTGGTCTAATACATAGTCCTCTTCTAAAAATCTAGCGTTGGTACTTACCACCACCTTCTGATCTTTAGGACTATAGAATAGACCACCTTTCGTTCCCCTAGGATATCCTACAAACAGCATTAATTCTGTTCTTGCATCTAACTTAGCCGTATCTGCCTTAAGCACATGTGCTGGGCAGCCCCAAATTCTGAGATGTCTTAGACTGGGCTTCCGCCCGTTCCACAACTCTACTGGGGTTGGAGGCACGGTTTTAGATGGTACAAGATTAAGAATATACATTGCCGTTTCCAAGGCATATCCCCAGAACGAACTTGGCAAATCACTATAGCTCATCATGGACCTAACCATTTCCATAAGAGTTCGGTTCCTCCTTTCTGCTACACCATTCTGCTGTGGCGTGCCAGGTGCAGATAACTGAGACTGAATTCCTACCTCAGTGAGGTAATCTCGAAATTCATGGGACATGTACTCCCCACCATAATCTGAACGCAGTGTCTTGATACTCTTACCATGATGCTTCTCCACATCTGCCCGAAACTCTTTGAACTTGCCAAAACATTCGGACTTGTGGCGCATTAGGTAAATGTATCCGTACCTAGAGTAGTCATCCGTGAACGTCACGAAATACTCATATCCCCCTCGTGCCTGGACCGTCATAGGTCCACACAAGTCAGAATGAATCAACTCTAATACTTCTTTAGCTCTATAGCCTTTTGTTTTAAAAGGTCTCTTGGTCATCTTACCTTCCAAGCAAGATTCGTAGGTTGCATAACTGTCAATATCTAATGAACCCAAAGGTCCATCATTGACCAACCTCTGAATCCTACTAAGGTTTATATGACCTAGCCTTAGATGCCAAAGATAGGTTTGATTCATTTCAGAAGGTCTCTTCCTCTTATTAATGTTAGATACAGAGCTATCTATTTCTATGTTTTGTGCAACATGGGAGTTAGAGTTAACCACAAACGAATTGTCCGCCAATGAAACCAGAACAAATAAGTTTTCCATTTCTTCTAATAACAACACAGTCATCAGAAAAAATAAACTTATACCCGTTCTTTAAGAGTTTAGAAACCGAAATTAAGTTCTTTCTAAAACTCGGTACATAAAGACAATCAACTAACTCTAAACTAGAATTTTCGAAATTCAACTTAACTACTCCCACTGCTTCTACTGACACTCTTGTAGTGTCGCCCAAGTAAATATCCAACTCGCATTCTCTAAGCTTCTGGGTTACTTGGAACCCTTGCAAAGAATTACAAACATGGTCAGTGGCACCTGAATCCACACACCAAGTATCTGTGGGAATCGCCGCTAAACATGTCTCAGTAATTAAGGCATAATTTATCGTACTTATAAGCTTTGGACAATCCGCTTTCCAATGTCCCGTCTTATTGCACTTGAAGCACTTGTCTTTCGACTTCTTCTTTGCAATATCTGGCTTAGGCGCAATTTGTGCCTTTTTAGCTACTCCCTCGAGCTTTCTCTTCTTCTTTCCAGCCTCAGGCTCAGAAGAAGATTCTAAAGCTTTGACTATGACTAAAGCTCGCTTCTTCTCTTGAAGAAGACTTTTAGCCGCCATCAACTCTGCTAAGAGCTCGGATGAACTCTACAACATCTTACTTATGTTGTAGTTCAACCGAATCCGCTCATAGCTTTGAGGTAAGCTCTGGAGGACAATATCGGCTTTGGTTTCACCAACGATTTCGCCTTCCACTACCTCAACCTTGTTGATGTTACTAATCATGTCAATGACACGATCTCTCACAGGAGCGCTCTCAGCCCTAAGGACAATGTCCAAGTTATGATTTCCATCGACATTATTAGTTCCAGTTAAATTGTTGTTTTTCAAAATAGCAGCTAAAGAATTGAATGCCATATCGATTTAAACTGGAAAGTAAACAAACAGTGTTTCAGTTATATATGCTAGAATTTTTGAAAAAACATGAAAATTCAATTAATTATTGATTCCCTCAAAACAATAATATTAATCCACCAACATCTCATCCACCGGGATTCTCGCAAGCCACGCAGTGTGGACGTTTACGCTAACCCACATTCGTTTGAGAAGAACCAAGTTCATTAACTACACTATCTGACCAACGATCTTTTGATCAATGTAGCTAATAGTCGGTGCTTTCAGCCGTACAAGTAAGCAGCGTAACCTCGCGGGAGGAATACTGCAGATCATACACTAAGTGTGTGCCATTACGTGACTTCTGAGTTTGTTACCTCAGGATAGTGCGCCTCAGATGGAGAGGGTGTCGCATTTCTCCTAGTTAAACTCGCTCTAGTCATCTTACTCAGAAGCTCATAGTCTAGCGATCTCGGGGCTGGACTCATCCGAATGGAGGAAGGCCCTAATGCCAACGCGCAAGCCCACCCACATCGCATATGAACCTGTAATGGTGGCCATGGGGATATAACACAACCCGCTCCCACTTAGATTTCCAAATTGAGGGTTTTTCCGGTTTTAACATGCAATTAACTAACCTAAGTTATGTGCAACCATAAAACCAGACATGCTTTAATTCATGCATCTAAAATACAGCATAAAAATAAAGCATAAAAAATTAAAACAATAAATACGGGAAATAAATTCGAAAAAAAATAAATTCCCCGACTATTATGGTTTTAATTGCTTCCATCCTTTGCCTTGATCTCGTGTCCCGTCACGTCACTCGATGGAGAGAGTCTTGAATTTCAAAAAATGAAAACTGGAGGAAAAACGGGCCAAAAACAGCCCGAACAGCCCGAACGGGCTGCAAGGGCCGCAGCTCGGCCCGAGGGCCGCGCTGCCCGCGCGCACAGCCCGCACAGGCCGTGCGCGCGGCCCAGCGAGCGCGGCCCCTGCGTGCGCAGCGCGCGCGGCCACTGCGCGCGCGGCCCGCGCCCGGCAGCAGCGCGTAGCAGCTACTGCGTGCAGCGACTGCTGCGCGCTGCTGCTGCCTGCTGCTGCGTTTTTCGCTTGCCGGTCGGCGATTTTGCTGCCGGCAATCGTTGCCGGCATCGCCTCCTGCCGGCGTCGCCTCCTGCCGCCAACTCCTTCTTCGCTTTTTCCCACGCTATTTGGTCTTCTTGCAATTCGTTCTGGGTTTTCCTGGGTTTCTTCAAATTCATGATAACCCAAAACCCATGAATCCAAGTCGCCCACCATAACGCCTTCGATTACAAAAAAAATAATTTTCCTACTACAAGGCATTCTAGGAAAATTAAATAATCGAAATTACATAGAAAAAATCCTACTACAGATTTGATCTAATCCTACACGGCTTCCAGCACGTGGTTATACTATTACAAACATTTATAATAAAATTAAATCCGGACATGTCCCGGAGTTTAATTAAAACCCATACAAACGTAACCATAATAGTCGGGATTCTAAACCACCTGCAAATAAAACCATGTAATAAATCGAACAAGCACAGAACCCCCTAAACCAGACTCTGATACCAATTGAAAGATTTTGGTAGGATCTGGGTTTGCACTTGCTCGATTTACCACGCAACAAAAAATTCTATTAAAGCGGAATCTTAGAAAAGTACCTTTGAAGCGTGCACTTGGTGATTCTCTTGTATGCCTCAAGACTATGACTTCACGTTGTGTAGGCAATGAACTAGAAGTCAATTGATCAGCTACTCACCACAATCCACCTGCTAGAAAACTCTAGCCCCGCAGCACCTGACACGTACTATAAACGCACCGCCCGCAGAGAGAGAAAGCTACGCGCAGCTGGTATAGACCAAGGCCAAAATTTTAGCCACTAGATACCCAAAAACCAGCTGCACACTTTCTTGAAAATTCGACTTGGAGAGAGAAACGTTTTCTCTCTCTAGAATTTTCTCTCTCTAGAAATCCTGTGGATTAATTGTGTTATTGTGTTAATCTGAATGACTGATCCCTTGTCTTATTTATAGAGTTACAAGAGAGACTCCAAGTTGGTTTAGGATTGGTCTTCCTACTGGGTTTCTGTTTTCCTTCAATCCTGTTTCTGGACTGATACAGATTCTGTTTCCTTCAATCCTGTTCCTGGACTGATACACTCCCAACTGTCACAGGGATTCACTTATCCCAATCCAGTTCCTGGGATGAATCACTCCCAACTGACACAGGGATTCACTTATCCCAAACCAGTTCCTGGGATGATTCACAACCAACTGACACAAGGATTAATTAATTTCTAAATTAATTAAATCTACCTTTGTCAACAACCCAGTACATAATTAATCGTACCACTAACGGATTAATTATGGCACTACCAACCTACACCAGAATTGCTTCCGGAACAACTTAATTAAATTATATTCATAATCTCCCCACATCAAAGATATAGTGCTCGTTAATTCATTAATTTACTGATAAATTAATTCATCAACTTCTTTAATTCCGAGACTAGTACCACTCAACCTTTTTACTATACCGGACATAAGTTCACCGGCCGGGTTTAGTATAATAAACATTTCGAGCTCATCTCGGGAGCACCATCACCCCGGACGCACCGGTACATGGTTTCCTTTCGACAAGCAGCAGCACACCAAGTAACTAAACACGCGCACCCAACCTACCGAGATTATTGGCCACATTTGACCTCACCCATTGGCAGATCAAAGTACACTATGTCTAATTCTCATGCCCACTCGAGTCTAGGGATTTAGAGATAGAATACAAGGATCGATTTGTCTATTAAATCAGTACAAGACAAATCATTCCTAAGAGTCAAATTCAACATGCCCCGGGCATATCTATATGATTCAATTAGTTTAGATAAACTAATTATCTGAATCACATAATAACCTAGACCGACAGTTTGTCCAAAGCTGTATCGGTTACGAACCTCATTTATATATTATGTCTTTCAACCAATGATGAGATCTACTGTGTCGCACCAGACACCTCATCATCTACTTACATAATATAAATGGACGATTAATGCACAACAAGATATGACTGAAACACCAATCGATATATTAAACTGGGAAACTGTACAATACAAGCATAGCTTATGTATTCTACTCCAACACAAACAACTAAACACGCGCACCCAACCTACCAAGATTATTGGCCACAATTGACCTCACCCATTGGCAGATCAAAGTACACTATGTTTAATCCTCATGCCCGCTCGAGTCTAGGGATTAAGAGATAGAATACCAAGAACGATTTGTCTATTAAATCAATACAAGACAAATCATTCCTAATGGTTAAGTTCAATACGCCCCGGGCATACTTATATGATTCAATTAGTTTAGACAAACCAATTATCCGAATCACATAATAACCTAAACCGATAGTTTGTCCAAAGCTGTCTCGGTTATGAACCTCATTTATATATTATGTCTTTCAACCAATGATGAGATTTACTGTGTCACACAAGACACCTCATCATCTACTTACATAATATAAATGGACATATCATGCACAACAAAATATAACCAAAACATAAATCGATATATTAACTGGAAAAATGTACAATACAAGCATAGCTTATGTATTCAAGTCCAACACCTATTTCACAAATGGGGATCCGTTTTATCAACGTAGCAACTTCCGCTCATGTGCAACTTTTGATTTTCTTATTTGCACTTTTTTGTTTGTTTTGGCGTGTGCACACTACAAGTGCTTGCTTTTAAAAATTTTTCTTATTTGTAAGTACTACTTTGGTGGATTTATTCAGTGGGAAAACTGATATTCTATTTTTTTAAAAATATTTCTTATATGTTTAAGTACTACAGGTGGATTTATTCAGTGGGAAGAGTGAGATTCTATTTTTTTAAAAATATTTCTTATTTGTTTGGCAGATTTATTCAGTGGGAAGGGTGAGATTATATATATTTTAAATATTTCTAATTTGTTTAAGTAGTGGGAAGAGTGGGATTTCTTTTTTTAGATATTTTTTATTTGTTTGGTGGGAAGAGTGGGATTCTATTTTTAAAAAAATATTTCTTATTTGTTTGGTGGATTTATTTAGTGGGAAGAATATTATATATTTCTAATTTATGGAAGAATGAATTCTTGTGGTGGGTGCTGAAACATGTTAGAGAATACACAGTACCACCCAATGTAATAAAAATTTCCACCACTAGCAAAATACAGTGTCACCAATGGTACAAAATAATATAACGAAAATATAGTACCACCCAATGTAATAAAAAATCCCACCACTTGCTGGGTTTAAATACTAAAGCTTTGCTTGTATTAAACTATTTCCCAGTTTCATATATCGATTAAATGTTTTAGTTAAATTATTTATATGTTTTATATATGTTATCAATTTATATTATGTAATTAGATGATGAGGTGTCTGGTGTGACACAGTAGATCTCATCATTGGTTAAAAGACATAATATATAAACAAGCCTCGTAACCGAGACAATTTTGGACACACTGTCGATTTAGGTAATTCTGTGATTCAGAAAATTGGTTTGTCTAAACTAATTGAATCATATAGATATACCCGGGGCATATTGAACTTGACCATTTAGGATGAATTTGTCTTATACTGATTTAATAGACTATTCATTCCTAGTATTCTATCTCTAAATACCTAGACTTGAGCAGATATGAGGATTATACATAGTGCACTTTGACTGCCAAAAAGTGAGGTCATTTGTGACCAATAGTCTTGGTAGGTTGGGTGCGTATGTTTAGTTGCTAGGTGTGCTGTTGCTTGTTGAAAGGAAACCATGTACCGGTGCGTCCGGGGTGATGGTGCTCTCGAGATAAGCTCGTTCTATTTATTATACTAAACCCAGCTGGTGGACTTATGTCCGGTATAGAAACAAGGTAGAGTGGTACTAATCTCGGATTATAAGAAGTTAATTAATTAATTTATCAGTAAATGAATAAATTAACGAGCACTAGATCTTTGATGTGGGGAGATTAAAGAATAATTAATTTAGTTGTTCCGGAAGCAATTCTGGTGTATGATGAAAGTGTCATAATTAATCTGTTAGTGGTACTATTAATTATGTATTGAGAAATTTATAAAGGTAGATTTAATTAATTAAGTAATTAATTAATCATTGTGTCAATTGGTTGTGAATTAGACCAGGAACTGGATTGAGGATAAGTAAATCCTTATGTCAGCTGGTTGTGAATCAGACCAGAAACTAGATTGAGGATAAGTGAATCCTTGTGTCACTTGGATGTGAATCAGTCCAGGAACAGGATTGAAGCAAAACACAAACCGAATAGGAAGACAAATCCTAAACCAACTTGGGGTCTCTCTTGTAACTCTATAAATAGACAAGAGATTAGCAATTCACAATACACAATTCATAAGTTTTTAAGACAAGAAAACTAGAGAGAAAAGTCTAGAGAGAGAATCAATAAAATTCTCCCTCAAAGTCGGCTCTTTAAAGCTTCAGGCGGCGACAGCAGTCCCAAGAAAGCAGCGTCGGTTTTCTCCTCCTTTTGGCCGACGACGCGTGGACTTATAGGTGTGTGAGGAAGTTCTCTCGGTCGGCACGTGTGGAACACACGCTTGTGGCAGTGCTCTGGTTGACCTTTTTTGGCGGCGGCTTGGTGGTTTTGTGGTGAATTGTTGATCGTTAGTTCGTTGGTTCATTGCCCACACAACATATGAGCTGGTCTTGGGTCATACAAGCGATCACCTAAATACACGCTTCAAGAGGTAAATCTTAAATTTCAGCATTAATTAGGAATTTATTGTTGCATGGCAAGTCGAACAAGTAGAAGTTAAGATTCTGCGCATTGTTATTTCAAGCAAGGATTATAATAGCGATTGTGCTAGAGTATAGGTTTGATAAAGAGTTTCGATTCTGGAATGTGTAGCATGAAAGTGAATTTTTGACCGTTTCACCACTAGCAAAATATAGTGCCACTAATGATACAAAATAACATAACGAAAACACAGTACCACCCAAAGTAATAAAAAATTCCACCACTAGTAAAATATAGTGCCACCAATGGTACAAAATAACATAACGAAAATACAGTACCACCCAATATAATAAAAAATCCCACCACTAGCAAAATATAGTGCCACCAATGGTACAAAATAACATAACAAAAATACAATACTACCTAATATAATAAAAAATTCTACCACTAGCAAAATATAGTGCTACTAATGGTACAAAATAACATAACGAAAACAAGTACCACCCAATGTAATAAAAAATCCCACCACTAGCAAAATACATGCCACCAATGGTAAAATTAAATCCAAAAAAATTGAAGCCAACCCATATTATTAGCAGAAGATATTAAGAAAAAAATAATAAAAAATCTCCATCGTCTTTATTAAGCTGTCAATTAGAATTCGAATAAAAACTAAAAATAGAATTGTCAGTGATCTTGATTAATAAATAAAAAATAGTATAAAATCAAATTGAAACAAAAGATAAGATAAATATATATAAAAAAAGTATCCACAACAGAGTTGTCAGTTATCTTAATTAATAAAGAAAAAAAATAGTATAAAATTAAATTAAAACAAAAGATAAGATAAATATAAAAAAAGTAACCACTCTAAAAATAAGTAAGGATTATCATTCCATCATCAAACACCACCAAAATTACGTAGTGTTAGAGGTTAGACTATGATGCTAGGTAGTCCATTGACTACATAATAATTTGCCGGTTTGGATGGCAAATTTTTGCCGGTTTGGATGGCAAAATTTTAGATAGTCTATGAACTATTTAGTATCATAGTCCAAACATTGAAACTAGGTAATTTTGATGAGGGGTGCTAATATCATCCTAAATTATTTAAATTTTTACTGTTTTTACCTCTCACGCACCTCACATCGATGGATGAATAATGATTCCTTATTTGTATGGATGTTTACTTTTTTTATAGTTATCTTGCCTTTTGTTTTAATTTGATTTTATACTAATTTTTTCCCTTTATTAATCAAGATAACTGACAACTCTATTTTTAATTTTTATTCGGATTCTAATTGACAGCTCAATAAAGATGATGAAGATTTTTATTTTTATTATTTTTTTCTTAATATCTTCTGCCAGTGATATGAGTTGGCTTCAAATTTTTTTTTATTTATATTTACCTTTGGTGGCACTGTATTTTGCTAGTGGTGGGCTTTTTGATTACATTGGGTGGTACTGTATTTTTGTAATGTTATTTTGTACCATTGGTGGCACTGTATTTTGCTAGTGGTGTGATTTTTTATTACATTGGGTGGTACTTATTTTCGCTATATTATTTTGTAACATTGGTGGCACTATATTTTGCTAGTGGTGGAATTTTTGATTAATTGGGTGATACTGTGCAGGAACTTCCTAAGACAAATCTGCTCCAATTTTGAAACGGTTTTAAAAAAATCTAAATTGGATCAAACCCTAAATTGGATCAAACCAAAAAAAAAAAAAAAAAAAACCTAAAAAAATTAACACATCCACTACTTTTACATCCATTAAAAATAGAAATAGTTGTAAAAATTACCTCTTTTCATCGAGTAATTGTGTTTTTCACCAGGAAAGGTAGAAACTTTCCTTTTCGCGGGGTTCGGTTGCTTTTTTTCTCCGGCCGCAGTTGTCTCCGGTGAATAATGGAGCGGTCACCGTGTTTTCTCCCCACGTCGCCTCTTCTTCTTCCTTAAGGTTTTTAGTTTTTTTTTTTTTTTGGATTTGACTGAATTTTGCTCGAATTTGAGATTGGGGGATAATCAATCGGTAGCTAATTTTTAGGCGGGGGATAAGGATGATTTTTTTATTATTATTTTGGTAACTACCATATTGTGTGGGCAATTATTGTCACGCACGGGGTTTAATTTTTTACTTTTTATTTTTTACTAGCATAGACTATGTTATTAGGTAGTCTATAGACTACTATATACTAATTGGGTTTGGATGGGTGAAGTTAGGAACTCGTTTTTTCTCCCCCTCATTTCTTATGTCTTCATCTCGTTTTGTATACTCAACTTGCTCTGAGACTATTAACGTTTTAGAGAGTTTTAAAGATAAGTCTTTCATCGTCTGCACTCTCTGAGTAACTAAGGATATATATATATATACACACATTCAAGTCTTCTTGATTCTCACGGTAATTAGTATTAGATAAAGTTTAGGTGAAGGTGAAGTTGTTAAAGTTATTAGGAGTGTTTCAGTTGTGATAAAAGGGAAGGAGAACAGTCCATAGTTGTGAAACCACTCCTAATTCCATTGTAACTGAACTCGTGTCTTCGGTGACATCTGTTAGTAACTTTTTGCCTTAATAATTTGACTTAGTTATCTTTATTCATTTTCTATTATGGAGTAGTGGAATCAATAAATCATAGAGTCATGGAGTGATTCATAGAGTCATGAAGTAATTAGTGGAGTCACTGACTGATGCAGTATTTAGTGGAGTCATGCATATTTTTTTTCTCTATAAATACCAATCAGAAACATAAGTCATAGGGTGCTTTCAAGTTCAATATATTCAGATTTCTATTCTACTTCATACTTTACGTTTTCATATTTTTTTCCTTTCATAAATTTGCAATACCAATTTCTCAACTAGAAATTGGTACCAGAGCATTTATTTTGAGGGACTTATGTGAGTATGGAGAGTATTACACCATCAATTTTTAGTCATCGTGCTGCTCCACCAGTTTTGGATGGGCAGAATTATCAAGCATGGGCTATTAGAATGACAGTTTATCTTGAGGCTGTGGACCTTTGGGAGATTGTAGAAGAAGATTACGACATTCCACCTCTACCAAAAAATCCAACAGTGCCACAGATAAAAATTCATAAGGAGAGGAAAGACTAGAAAATCGAAAGCCATAGCTTGTCTTTTATCTGCTGTTTCAAGCTCTATTTTTACTAGGATCATGAACTTGGGTTCAGCCAAAACCATCTAGGATTATCTCAAGAACAAGTACAAGGGCAATGAACGAACCAAGAGCATGCAAATTCTCAACTTGATTCGAGAATTTGAGATGATGAAGATGAAAGAGTCTAAGATGATTAAGGATTATTCAGAAAAATTGCTGGACATTGTCAATAAACTGAGACTGCTAGGTAAGGATTTTTCTTATGAAAGAATTGTTCAAAAATTCGTGCCACTCTTTCTGAGAAATATGAATAGAAAATCTCTTTATTGGAGAAGTCTAAGGATCTGTCAAGCATATCCTTGGCAGAGTTGATTCCTGCTTTGCAGGCTTAGGAGTAACGAAGGATGATGAGAAAAGAAGAAACTATGGAAGGTGCTTTGATAGCCAAGTCAGGGAGTTCAAGAGGTAGAAACAAGAAATTCAGGAGCGGCAAGTCCAACAACGACAAGAATGAATGATCACCTTATCCTCATTGTTAGAATTTAAACCATTAACCAAAGTTGTGTTGGTGGAAGCCTGATGTCAAGTGCAAAACGTGTGGCAACATGGAACACATGAAAAGAGTGTGCAAATCCCAACAGTTTGAAGTAGCAAGAGTACATACAACAGAGGAGGATGAAGAATAACAGTTTGCAGCAACATGTTTTGCAACTAAGAACATCTCATCTGATTATTGGTTGATAGATAGCAGTTGCACCAATCACATGACAAATGATCGGGCTCTCTTTATAGAGATAGATGAAACTTTTATCTCTAAAGTAAGGATTGAAAATGACTAGCTTATTTCAGTCAAAGGAAAAGACACGGTGGCTATTCAGAGCTTGATAGGTTTGAAGTATAATTATGATGTTTTATATGTACCTAATATTGATCAAAACTTGTTGAATGTTGGGCAACTTCTTGAAAAAGGCTACAAAGCCTTTTTTTGAGGATAAGTGGAGTGTTATTAAGGATGCAACAGGCAAAGAGGTGTTCAAGGTTATAATGAAAGCTAAGGGTTTTGCTTTAAATTTGTTGAAAGATGGCCAAACATCAGGTGCTGCAGACACTGAGCTCTCTCTCATTACATACAGAAGGTAGTTATGCTACAGTATCTGTCAACTATGACATTGACGTCTTAAATATAAGTTATAATGAGCCAGTTGACAACTCTGATCCAAACAGGCTTCTAGAGGACAAGAAGGATGAAATGATTCAGAAGTGTGTGTCCAGGGTGCGGGAATCGCAAAATTAGTCTAAGAGTGGACAAAGTAGGCCAATCAAAATATTATGCAGGCTGCTTGTAGGCTTAGCAAAGATAAAGCTAAGGTTAAAACACTAAGGTAAGAGAAAAAAGAGGTGGATTAGCTCAAAAGAGGGAAGCAAACATTAGAGGAAAATACAATGAAGAAGCTGTCAGAAATGGAGAGTTCCTTGGGCAAAGCTAGTGGCCAGGTAGAAAGAGCTAATTTTGCTGTACATAGACTTGAAATAGAAAATGCTGGTCTGAGGTAGGAGATAGAACTTACCAAGTCACGTGCAGCTTAGTCGGTTGATAGTTTAGAGAAGGTATCAAAAAGGGGGAAGGCAAATGTGATAAAGTTTCAATCTCAGGAGAAGAAAAAAGCAATATGGATCTGAAAAATACTTGAAAACTTTTATATGAAGCAAAATGGGCCTACTAAGATTTTTGTTGACAATCAAGCTGCGATTGGAATATCTAATGATCCAATTTTTCATGTGAAAATAAAGCATTTCAACATCAGACTCTATCACTTGAGGGGGAAGCAAAGATGGAGAAATCAAGTTAATTTTCTGTAGAAAAGACGAATAAACTGTAGACATCTTTATCAAAACACTTCTTAAAACAAGATTTGAAGAGTTAAGAAACAAATTATGTGTATACAAATACTAAGGCAAGGAGGAGATTGTTAGTAACTTTTTGCCTAAGTAATTTGACTTAGTTATCGTTATCCATTTTCTGTTATGGAGTGTGGAGTCAATAAATCATGGAGTCATAGAGTGATTTATGGAGTAATTAGTGGAGTCATGGAGTATTTAGTGGAGTCATGCATTTTTTTTTTCTCCATAAATACCAATAATAAACATAAGTCATAGGGTGCTTTCAAGTTAAATATATTCAGATTTATATTCTCCTTCATACTTTACGTTTTCATATTTTTTCCTTTCATAAAATTGCAATACCAGTTTCTCAACTATAACATCTCTTGGGTTACTTTTTTTCCTACTGACTGACTTCCATGTATTCCCATTTACTCGATGTAAACCATAGTATAAAGGAGCATGTTTAAGAGTTGGTAACAAAGCTTTGTTGCTAGACTTTGGTTTGTGAATCAATGAGTTGTTCAACTCTCCAGAATAGAAGGATCTAAAATAATCAGACTATTAGGATTAAGAGGGCAAAACTTAAACAAGGCAATTTATATTATCGTTCTAGGATCACCAAGCAGGGTGGTTTATTTATCAATAAAACAGTCTTTTTGTAAACAAAAAATTTTGGTTTATTAATTTTTAGTATTTTTCATCAACGCGCCTATATTTTTTTGTGTTGGAAACTTCCTGATGTCATCTCAAGACCACCGCATCAAGTTAAGAGCAAGTTCAAGACATAAAGAGCATGAGCCAAGTCCAAATTGTGGACATTTGGGATCTAAGATCAAGAGCAAAGATAAAGAAGGCATTTGAATCACTTAGCACCGTGGTTCTTATTTTCAAAGATAAACCACTATCAAGAGAAGTCATTGTGCTAAGTGAGAGCAGCCTTCTATATTTTATATTGAGTCAAAGACAATTAAATTTTAGTTATTTAAATTATTGAGTCTTTGTGCTTGTTTAAGGGGTTTTGTAAATCCTTTAAAGATGAGTTTTTCCCTTAAACAAGTCTAATAAAGTCCATAAGACCCAATGAGGGAAGGATTTTCAGCCACATCAAGCTTTTAGAAAGTCCACAAGAAGATTGCTTGGACAAGAAGACAACAAGAGGGAAAGTGAACCCTAGCCCATCAGTTCGGCCGCCGCCTCCCTCTTCAGCTCCCAGTTTATGCAGTTTTCTTATTTGTGCTGATTAGTGATAAATAAAGTTTATTTTTTTAGGAATTAGAATTAGAATAAATCTCAGCATTAACCTTAGTTATTCTAGTTAATTAGAAGTAGAATAAGGAAACAAGTCTTATTTTTTTCCAAATTGTAAAAGGAAAAGACTTGTGTCTTAAGAAAAGGAAATCCTTGTTCCACAAGGATTCCCCTTTGTACTAAAATTTTTGGCCGCCCCTATAACTCTATAAATAAAGGTTTGTTCCTTCAATTTTATTATACATTGATGATTATTGAAACCTTTTGGTGAGAGCTAAAATAGCCCGTTTTTTCGAGTTTGATAATATAGTACATCCCCTGGATTTATAAACAATACTAGGTTGTTATTGTTGTGGTTCCATTATAACCGTCTTATGATCAAAATTTCATTGCCAATTTTATTATTTTCTTGTGGCTTGTGAGAAATCAATACCAGATCATGGGCAAATTAAGTTAGGAATTTCTTCTACCCAAAAAACCCCTATCTAGATGTATCATCGTTAGAAGAGAAACCTATCAATTGGTATCAGAGCCAATGATGTATTTTTCTCACGCATATCTATTTCAAGGAGGATGTGTCAACCCCCGTTGATCGGAAAGCCAATGATTGAGATCGCTTGTCATTGTTTTGCTTGAAAATATCCCCTCAAACAAGGGTATAATTTTTAACCGATTTGTTTTTCTTACATGAGGCCAATGATCGAGTTCGCCCGATCTAGCCGATCGACTGGTCATTCACAACACATTCAGACAGGCTCCAATGGTCATTCTCCCTTACGTACAGGTAAAGAAGCATTTTGTTATGTTTAATTACAATTTTGTAGTTGTATTTTATTATATTTTTGGAGGTGTATATACATTATGCAGTTATGTTTATTCCCTGCCATAAAATTAGTTGACTGGTTTTGGTGGAGACATTCATTGTGTACCAGCATTTTTTCAGCCTTACTGTACAGGCTGGTCAGATGTCAGTGAGGATGGCCATTGTGGTTTTCGAGTCATACTCTACGGTGTGTCTAACAACATATGGTCTCCCAGTGTAACCGCGGTAAGTATCCCTGCCGGGACAGATGAAACGAGAGGGCATCCACTGAACGTATCTAAGCTGGCGCACGCATCGATCGGGCATGTAAGGCTCAATATAATCCCTGTACGCAATCAGCCCTCTGTACAAGGTCCTCGCTATAGTGTCGCGACCGTATGGCATCCAGGTAACCTTTAAACATAAATTCAAATTACGTAAATAATAAACTATTTAAAACTTATGTTAAACCAAAATATAATATTTATATTTCATAAATATTTACTAACCATGTCCAGCGTAAGTCTGATGGAGCTCAGGCGGTGCTCTGTACCACGGTGGCTGTCGATGGCCCACCTCGCTGCATGAGCCTGTGGACCATGCAATGGGAGGGGCATCGGGTGGGGTCTGAAGTCCAAGAAGTGCTCGTATATCCATGACTGTAAAAGAGTCATACACCCCGCAAAGCTCTGTGTCCCGTGTCGACTCGCGCAACCTAGATGATGGTACAGGAATGCTAGTGTCGCTGTGCCCCACGTTTCCTGTCCAACCTGATCCATCCCCTTCCTTACCTGCACTATAGGGGCTGGCATAAACTTATTGGAACTCTTGTCTGTAAATAGACAAGTCCCAATAAGACTCCACACAAGAGAGGCCACATCTGAATCATCATTGACACGCTGCATGCACCTCTCAATCACTCTCTGAGTCGAAAAGCCACCATTCTTGTACAAATCCCTGTCTAGTCACTCTTCTGGAGGAATCTCAAGCAACCCCCTAGACCAGGATAGTATGGTGAACGACGGTTTAACCTCTGTGATCAAGCGACCATCGACTGGAATACGAAAAATCTCTCAAACATCATGCAGGAGGATGGTCATCTCTCCAAATGGCAGGTGGAATGAATTCATTTTCGGTTGCCACATCTCCAAAAACTATCATCTATAGGGCCCCCTTAACGGGCCCCGTAACCAACCAACTCCTATCCTGCTTGACGTGCTTCCTAAGGTGAACTAAATTTACAAAATATAAAACTCATATAAATAAATATATAAATTAACTAAAGAAATTAAAATAAACAAGTAAATAACAAATTAATTCAATTAAAAATTAAATCACTTAAAATAAAAAACAAAATAATAGTTGTTCTGGACGTGATTCTAGTTGTTATGGACGTGGTGCTAGTTGTTTTGGACGTGGTTCTAGTTGTTCTGGACGTGGTGCTAGGTGTTTTTGGACGTGGTGCTAGTCATTTTTGGACGTGGTGCTTGTTGTTTCTGGACGTGGTGCTAGTTGTTCTGGACGTGGTTCAAGTTGTTTTTTGGACGGGGTGCTAAGTGTTTTGGACGTGGTGCTAGTTGTTTTTAGACGTGGTGCTAGTGGTTTTTTGACGTGGTGCAAGTTCTGTTTGGACGTGGTGCTAGTTGTTCTGGAGCGGGCATGAGGATTAGACATAGTGTACTTTGATCTGCCAATGGGTGAGGTCAATTCGGGCCAATAGTCTCGGTAGTGTGTGCGCGCATTAAGTTTCTTGGTGTGCTGCTGCTTGTCGAAAGGAAACCATGTACCGGTGCGTCTGGGGTTATGGTGCTCCCGAGATAAGCTCGTTATGTTTATTATACTAAACCTAGCTGGTGGACTTATGTTCGGTATAGTAAAAAGGTTGAGTGGTACTAGTCTCGGAATTAAAGAAGTTAATTAAATTAATTTATTAGCAAATTAATAAATTAACGAGCACTATATCTTTGATGTGGGGAGATTATGAATATAAATTAATTAAGTTGTTCCGGAAGCAATTCTGGTGTGGGGTGGTTGTGCCTAAATTAATCCGTTAGTGGTACGATTAATTTTGTAATGGGTTAATTGAATAGGTATAATTAATTAATTGATTAATTATTCCTAAGGGTTAATTAAGTAATTAACAAAGTGAAATTATTTAATTAATTAATTAAATCTTATGTTTCAATTAGAATTAGGAAATCCTAGAGATTAGGAATCTAGTAGGATTTGGTTTATCATATCAGATTGGTTATCTAATTGGATTTAGAAACTAATTAATAACCTAAACCCATTAGGAAGACCAATCCTAAACTAACTTGGGGTCTCTCTTGTAACTCTATATATAGACAATGGATTAGCTATTCAAGATACACAATTCATAAGTTTTCAAGATAAGAAAACTAGAGAGATAGAATCCTAGAGAGAGAATTAAAATTCAAGCTCTCAAAGTCAGATTTTCTCTCTCCTTGGCCAACGGTTCGAATTCTTAGGCGCCGGCAGTTGCTTGGATTATTTTCCAGTGGCGGCGTTTGGAATTTCCAGGCAACGGCGGTGGCAACTGGTTTATTTCGGCAGGTGGATTGTGGTGATTAGCTGATCAAGCTGCTGGTTAGATTGCTGCCACACAGCATACAAGCAAAGTCTTTAGGCATATAAGATAATCACCTAAGTGTACGCTTCAAAGGTATTTTTCTAAGATTCCGCTTTTAATTAGAAATTTTTGTTGTGTGGTAAATCGAATAAGTGCAAACCCAGATCCTGCGCAATTTTATTTCAAAAGGGTTAAAATAGCAATTGTGCTAGCGTCTAGGCCTGCCAGAGATTCCAATTCTGGAATGCATAGCATGGAAGTGAGTTTCTGGCTAGGCCCGGGCAGATAATCTTTCAATTGGTATCAAAGCCTGGTTTTGAATTTTGTGCTTGCTCGATTTATTACATGGTTTTATTTGTAGGTGGTTAAGAAATCCCGACTATTATGCTTACGTTTGTATGGGTTTTAATTAGACTCCAGGACATGTCCAGATTTGATTTTATTATGAATATTTGTAATAGTATAACCACGTGCTGGAAGCCGTGTAGGATTAGATCAAATCTGTAGTAGGATTTTTTCTATGTAATTTCGATTCTTTAATTTCCTAGATATCCTTGTAGTAGGAGAATTAAATATTGTAATCGAAGGCGTTATGGTGGGCAACTTGAATTCGTGGGTTTTGAGTTATCGTTAATTCGTAGAAACTCAGGAAAACCCAGAACAAATTGCAAGAAAACCAAATAGCTTGGGAAGAAGCGAATGAGGGATTGGCGGCAGAGGGCGGCGCCGGCGATGACTCACCGGCTGGAGCTGCCGCTGGCCACCACTGGCAGCAGCAGCGGCGATGCCGCGCTGTGCAGCAGGGAGCTGCGCCAACGCGTGGTAGCAGGTGCGCGCGCCGCTGGGCCGCACACACGGCCCATGTGGGCTGTGCACATGCGGACAGTTTGGGTCGCGTTTTGGCCTGTTTTTTCTCCTGTTTTCATTTTTTTGAAGTTCAAGACTCTCCATCGAGTTACGTGGCGGGACACGAGATCAAGGCAGAAGATGGAAACGAGTTAAACCATGATAGTCGGGAAAGTTATTTTTCGTATTTATTTCCCGTATTTATTGTTTTAATTTTTATGCTTTATTTTTATGCTGTATTTAAGATGCATGATTTTAAAGCATGATGGTTTTATGATTGCACATCACTTAGGGTTAGTTAATTGCATGTTAAAACTGGAAAAACCCTCAATTTAGAAATCTAAGTGGGAGCGGGTTAGTTTAATGTCCCCATGGCCACCATTACGAGTTTACATGCAATGTGGGTGGACTTGCGTGTTGGCATTAGGGCCTTCCTCAATTCGGATGAGTCCAGCCCCGAGATCGCTAGATTATGAATTTCTGATTAAGATGACTAGAGTAAGTTTAACTAGGAGAAATGCGACACCCTCTCCATCTGAAGCGCACTATCCTGAGGTAACAAACTCAGAAGTATCGTAATGGCACACACTTAGTGTACGATCTGCAGTATTCCTCCATCGAGGTTACGCTGTTTATTTGTACGGCTAAAAGCACCGACTATTAGCTACATTGATCAATAGATTGTTTGGTCTGATAGTGTAGTTAATGAATTTGGTTCTTCTCAAACGAATATGGGTTAGCGTAAACGTCCACACTACATGACTTGCGAGAATCCCAGTGAATGAGATGTTGGTGGAATAAGATTATTATTTTGAGAAAAGTCAATAATTGATAGAATTTCCTTGTTTTCAAAATTCTAGACTTCATAACTGAAACATTGTATGCTTATTTATTTTACAGTTTTTATCGATATGACATTCAACCCCTTAGCTACTATATTGAAAAACAACAAGTTAATTGGACCTAATTATGTCGATTAGAGTCATAATTTAGACATTGTCCGTATGGCGGAGAGCACTCCTGTAAGAGATCATGTAATTGACGTGATTAGTAACATCAACAAGGTTGAGGTAGCAGGAGGCGAGATCGTTGGTGAAACCAAAGTTGATATTGTCCTCCAGAGCTTGCCTCAAAGCTATGAGCAAATTCGGTTAAACTAAAACATAAGTAAGATGTTGTGCACTTCATCCGAGCTCTTGGCAGATTTGGTGGTGGCTAAAAGTCTTCTTCAAGAGAAGAAGCGAGCTTTAGTTACAGGCAAAGCTTCAGAATCTTCTTCTGAGCATCAGGCTATAAAGAAGAAAGCTCGAGGGAATAGCTCAAAATGCATAGATTGCGCCTAAGCCAGATATTACAAAGAAAAAGTGGAAAGACAAGTGCTCCAAGTGCAATAAGACGGGAAATTAGAAATCCGATTGTCCAAAGCTTATAAGTAATATAGTTTCTGCCTTAATTACTGAGACATGTTTAGCGGCGATTCCCACAGATACTTGGTGTGTGAATTCAGGTGCCATTGACCATGTTTGTAATTCTTTGCAAGAGTTCCAAGTAACCCGGAAGCTTAGAGAGGGCGATCTGGATATCTACATGGGCGACACTACAAGAGTGTCAGTAGAAGCAGTGGGAGCTGCTACTTTAAATTTTGAAAGTTCTAGTTTAGAGTTAGTTAATTGTCTTTATGTACCGAGTTTTAGAAAGAACCTTATTTCGGTTTCTAAACTCTTAAAGAACGGTTATAAGTTTATTTTTCTGATGAGTCTGTGTTTATTAGAAGAAATGGAAAACTTATTTGTTCTGGTTCATTGGCTGACAATTTGTTTGTGGTTAACTCTAACTCTCCTGTTATGCAAAACATAGAAACAAATAACTCTTTATTTAACATTAATAAGAGGAAGAAACCTTCTGAAATAAATCAAACCTATCTTTGGCATCTCAGGCTAGGTCATATAAACCTTAGTAGGATTCAGAGGTTGGTCAATGATGGACCTTTAGGTTCATTAGAGATTGATAGTTATGCAACCTGCGAATCTTGCTTGGATGGTAAGATGACCAAGAGACCTTTTAAAACAAAAGGTTATAGAGCTAAGGAAGTATTAGAGTTGATTCAATCTGACTTGTGTGGACCAATGACGGTCCAGGCACGAGGTAGGTTTGAGTATTTTGTGACGTTCACGGATGACTACTCAAGGTACGGGTACATTTACCTAATGCGTCACAAGTCCGAGTGCTTTGGCAAGTTCAAAGAGTTTCGGGCAGATGTGGAGAAGTATCATGGTAAGAGTATCAAAACACTGAGGTCAGATCGTGGTGGGGAGTACCTGTCCCACGAATTTGAGAATACCTCAGTGAGGTCAGAATTCAGTCTCAGTTGTCTGCACCTTGCACGGCACAGCATAACGGTGTAGCAGAAAGGAGGAATCGGACTCTCATGGAAATGGTTAGGTCGATGATGAGCTATAGTGATTTGCCAAGTTCGTTATGGGGATATGCCTTAGAAACGGCGATGTATATTCTTAATCTTATATCATCTAAAACCATGCCTTCAACCCCAATAGAGTTGTAAAATGGGCGCAAGCCCAGTCTAAGACATCTCAGAGTTTGGGGTTGCCCAGCACATGTGCTTAAGGCAGATACGGCTAAGTTAGATGTGAGAACTGAATTAATGTTGTTTGTAGGTTATCCCAGGGGAACGAAGGGTGGTCTGTTTTATAGTCCTAAGTACCAGAAGGTGGTGGTTAGTACCAACGCTAAATTTTTGGAAGATGACTATATCTTAGATCACAAGCCCAAGAGTAAGATAGTACTAGAAGAGCTTAGATGACAAACTACTAATCCTGATGCACCAGTACAAGTAGATACACCACACACTGTACAAGAGATCACAGATGATGCATCTACACAGGTGATGCCTCGTCATAGTGGGAGGGTTGTAAGACAGTCCGACAGGTTCATTGGCATGGGAGAGGCCTCAGACCTAGTCCCAGGTGCGCCTTAGCCTGACCCGGTTAACTACAATATGGCTTTCCGAGATAAAGATGCAGAATCCTGGCATAAGGCAATGATATCCGAGATGGGGTCAATGGACCACAATCAAGTCTGGAAGCTTGTGGACCTGTCTGACGGGTATAAACCCATTGGATGCAAGTGGGTCTACAAACGTAAGAGAGGACCTGACGGGAAGGTGGAAACCTTTAAATCTAAGCTGGTGGCGAAGGAGTATACTTAGAAAGAGGGAATCGATTATGAGGAAACCTTCTCCCGGTAGCCATGCTTAAGTCGATCCGGATTCTCTTGGCCATAGCTGCTCATTTAGATTATGAGATATGGCAGATGGATGTTAAGATAGCTTTCCTAAATGGAAGTCTTGAGGAAACCATCTCCATGCAGCAACCAGAAGGATTCGTTGAAAAAGGCCAAAAGCATAAGGTTTGCAGGCTTAAGAGGTCCATTTACGAACTTAAGTAGACATCCAGATCTTGGAACATCCGATTTGATGAGGTAATCCAGTCCTATGGATTTACTCAGTGTCCAGATGAGCAATGTGTGTATCGCAGACGCGATGGAAACTCAGTGGTGTTTATGGTGCTTTACGTAGATGACATTATATTGATTGGCAACAACAAGAAAGTGTTATCAGGCTTAAAGGCAAGGCTGTCCAAGCAGTTTTATATGAAGGACATAGGGGAAGCGGAACATATCCTTGGGATCCAGATAATTCGAGATCGTAAGAAACGTTCGTTAACGCTCTCCCAAGTTTCGTACATAGATACGATTCTAGCCCATTTTAACATGGAAAACTCCAAGAAAGGTTTTCTACCTTTCAGACACGGAGTGCATCTATCTAAGGAACAAACCCCTAAGACTGTTGAGGAGATAGAGGCCATGAAGACAGTTCCTTATGCTTCGGCAGTAGGAAGTCTCATATATGCCATGTTGTGTATGAGGCTTGATATCTGTTATGTCGTTATCATGGTAAGCAGATATCAAAGTAACCCCGGGAAAGCTCATTGGAAGGCAGTAAAATGCATTCTCAAGTATTTATGCAGAACGAGAGCAAGTCTACCTCAGGGTTATACAGATTCAGATTTCCAAGGCGACATGGACAAGAGCAAGTCTACCTCAGGGTATGTGTTTACTCTAGGAGGTGGAGCCATAGTTTGGCGGAGTGTAAAGCAGAAATGCGTGGCCAACTTTACCATAGAGGCTGAATACGTTGCCGTATCAGAGGCAGCGAAAGAAGCAGTAGGGCTCAAGAACTTCCTAGAGGACTTAGATGTGATTCCTGATTTGTAGAAGTCTATCACGGTATATTGTGATAACAACGGTGCAGTAGCAAACTCGAAGGAACCACGAGCCCACAAGGCGAGTAAATATATACAGCGCAAGTACCACCTGATACGAGACATCGTAAAGAGGGAAGACGTGGTCGTGGCTAAAATAGCAACAGAGGATAATCTTACAGATCCGTTCATGAATACATTGACTTCAAAAGTCTTTGAGGCTCATGTGGAGGGCATGGGGATCAGATACTTAGGAGAGCCATGATAGTTTTACAAGATATATAGGAGCAGAGTGTATAGGAGTTGAATGCAGATGTATACTTAAAAGCACAGCTTAAGTATTAGTGGGAGATTGTTGGAGTTGAATACATAAGCCATGCTTGTATTGTACATTTTCCCAGTAATATATCGATTTATGTTTTGGTTATATTTTGTTGTGCATGATATGTCCATTTATATTATGTAAGTAGATGATGAGGCGTCTTGTGTGACACAATGTATAAATGAGGTTCGTAACCAAGACAGCTTTGGATAAACTGTCAGTTTAGGTTATTATGTGATTCGTAAAATTGGTTGAAAGACATAATGTATAAATGAGGTTCGTAACCAAGACAGCTTTGGATAAACTGTCAGTTTAGGTTATTATGTGATTCGGATAATTGGTTTGTCTAAACTAATTGAATCATGTAGATATACCCGGGGCGTATTGAACTTGACCATTAGGAATTATTTGTCTTGTACTGATTTAATAGACAAATCGTTCTTGGTATTCTATCTCTTAATTCCTAGACTCGAGCGGGCATGAGGATTAGACATAGTGTACTTTGATCTGCCAATGGGTGAGGTCAATTCTGGCCAATAGTCCCGGTAGGTTGGGTACGCGTGTTTAGTTTCTTAGTGTGCTGCTGCTTGTCGAAAGGAAATCATTACCGGTGCATCCAGGGTGATGGTGCTCCCGAGATGAGCTCGTTATGTTTATTATACTAAGCCCAGCTGGTGGACTTATGTCCGATATAGTAAAAAGGGCGAGTGGTACTAGTCTCGGAATTAAAGAAGTTAATTAAATCAATTTATCAGTAAATTAATTAATTAACGAGCACTATATCTTTGATGTGGGGAGATTATGAATATAAATTCATTAAGTTGTTCCGGAAGCAATTATGGTGTAGGGTGGTAGTGCCTAAATTAATCCGTTAGTGGTACAATTAATTTTGTAATGGGTTAATTGAATAGGTATAATTAATTAATTGATTAATTATTCTTAAGGGTTAATTGAGTAATTAACAAAGTAAAATTATTTAATTGATTAATTAAATCTTATGTTTCAATTAGAATTAGGAAATCCTAGTGATTTGGAATCTAGTAGGATTTGGTTTATCCTATCAGATTGGTTACATAATTGGATTTGGAAAATAATTAATTACCGAAACCCATTAGGAAGACCAATCCTAAACCAACTTGGGATCTCTCTTGTAACTCTATATATAGACAATGGATTAGCTATTCAAGATACACAATTCATAAGTTTTCAAGACAAGAAAACTAGATTGATAGAATCCTAGAGAGAGAATTAAAATTCAAGCTCTCGAAGTCAGATTTTCTCTCTTCTTCACCGGCGGTTCGAATTCCTAGGCGGTGGCGGTTGCTTGGATTATTTTTTGGCTGCGGTGTTTGGAATTTCTGGGCGGCGGCGGTGGCAGCTGGTTTATTCCGGCAGGCGGATTGTGGTGATTAGCTGATCAAGTTGCTGGTTAGATTGCTGCCCATACAGCATGCAAGCAAAGTCTTGAGGCATATAACAGAATCACCTAAGTGTACGCTTCAAAGGTACTTTTCTAAGATTTCACTTTTAATTATAAATTTTTGTTGCGTGGTAAATCGAATAAGTACAAACCCAGATCTTGCGCAATGTTATTTCAAAAGGGTTGGAATAGCAATTGTGCTAGCATCTAGGCCTGGCCAGAGATTCTGATTCTGGAATGCATAGCACGAAAGTGAGTTTCTGGCTAGGCCCGGGCAGATAATCTTTCATTTTGGACGTGGTGCTAGTTGTTTTTTGACGTGGTGCTAGTTCTTTTTGGACGTGGTGCTTGTTGGAATGGAATACATAAGCTATGCTTGTATTGTACAGTTTCCCAGATTAATATATCGATTCGTGTTTCAGTCATATCTTGATTTGCATAATTGTTCATTCATATTATGTAAGTAGATGATGAGGTGTCTGGTGTGACACAATAGATCTCATCATTGGTTGAAAGACATAATATATAAATGAGGTTCATAACCGAGACCGCTTTGGACAAACTATTGGTTTAGGTTATTATGTGATTCGGATAATTGGTTTGTCTAGACTAATTGAATCATGTAGATATGCCCGGGGTATATTGAACTTGACTTTTAGAAATGATTTGTTTTGTACTGATTTAATAGACAAATCGATCCTTGTATTTTATCTCTTAATCCCTAGACTCGAGTGGGCATGAGGATTAGACATAGTGTACTTTGATCTGCCAATGGGTGATGTCAAATGTGGCCAATAGTCTCGGTGGGTTGGGTGCGCGTGTTTAGTTACTTGGTGTGCTACTGCTTGTCGAAAGAAAACCATGTACCGGTGCGTCCGGGGTGATGGTGCTCCCGAGATGAGGTCGAAATGTTTATTATACTAAACCTGGCCGGTGGACTTATGTCCGGTATTGTAAAAAGGTCGAGTGGTACTAGTCTCGGAATTAAAGAAGTTAATTAATTAATTTATCAGTAAATTAATTTTAATTAACGAGCACTATATCTTTGATGTGGGGAGATTAATGAATATAATTTAATTAAGTTGTTCGGGAAGCAATTCTGGTGTAGGATGGTAGTGCCAAAATTAACCCGTTAGTGGTACGATTAATTTTGTAATGGGTTAATTGAATAGGTAGATTTAATTAATTAATTGGTTAATTATTCCTAAGGGTTAATTCAGTAATTAACAAAATGAAATTATTTAATTAATTCCTAAGGGTTAATTAAGTAATTAATAAAGTGGAATTATTTAATTAATTAATTAAGTCTTAAGTTTCAATTGGAATTAGGAAATCCTAGAGATTAGGAATCTAGTAGGATTTGGTTTATCCTATCAGATTGGTTGCCTAATTGGATTTGGAAACTAATTCATTACCTAAACCCATTAGGAAGACCAATCCTAAACCAACTTGGAGTCTCTCTTGTAACTCTATAAATACACAAGGGATTAGCCATTCAAGACAACACAATTCAATAGATTCATTATTCAAGAATCTAGAGAGATAAAATTCTAGAGAGAGAAAATAATTTCTCTCTCCAAAACGAATTTTGAAGAGCAAGTGGCGTCTGGACTTCCTTGAGTAGGCCGAATTTTTGGCCTCCTCTTTCTAGCCCCGTGTGTTGCTTTCTCTCTCTCCGGGCAGTGCGTTTGCAGTACGTGCTAGGTGTGGAGGTGCTGAATTTTTTCAGCAGGTGGATTGTGGTGTGTTGTTGATCAATTGACTTCTAGATTGTTGCCCACACAACAAGAGGTCATAGTCTTGAGGCATACAAGAGAATCACCAGGTGCACGCTTCAAAGGTATTTTTCTAAGGTTCCTCTTTAATTAGAAATTTTTGTTGCGTGGTAGATCGAGCAAGTGCAAACTCAGATCCTATGTGGCAAATTTCTTTCAATTGGTATCAGAGCCTTGTTTAGGGGGTTTTGGTACTTGTTCGATTTATTACATGGTTTAATTTGCAGGTGGTTTAGAATCCCGACTATTATGGTTACGTTTGTATGGGTTTTAATTAAACTCCGGGACATGCCCAGATTTAATTTTATTATGAATGTTTGTAATAGTATAACCACGTGCTGGAAGCAGTGTAGGATTAGATTAAATCTGTAGTAGGATTTTTTCTATTATTTATTTAAGTATAACAATTATACTTATTGTAGGCAAGAATCCTTATTCTGTATCATTGAACTTTCTTATGTGCGATCCTGTAGGCCCATTCCAAATTGGCAACGGATAACTCAATCTCATTGATTAATCCATAAGTCATTAGTGGTCTCTAGCAAGACATAATGACTACCCAATTTAGAATGGAGGGTCGAATGGAGATTCAACACAACCTTTCCAAGCAAACTGCGTACGATCCTCTACATCGATATCCAGTTTAGCATAAGGCATGGAACCATCATCCTTATGTAGCTAAATGTTTACTTGATCTCTTAGTGACACTGAATGTAATTTCGATTATTTAATTTTCCTAGAAAGCCTTGTAGTAGGAAAATTGATTTTTGCAATCGAAGGCGTTATGGTGGGCGACTTGAATTCGTGGGTTTTGGGTTATCGTGAATTCGTAGAAACCCAAGAAAACCCAGAACAAATTGCAAGAAGACCAAATAGCGTGGGAAAAAGCGAAGGAGGAATTGGCGGCAGGAGGCGATGCTGGCAACGACCGCCGGCAGCAGTCGCGCCGGCCGGGGAAGGCAACAGCAGCACGCATCAGTTGCTGCGCGCTGCTGCTGGGCGCGCACAGGGCCGCGCATGCACAGCCCATGCGGGAGGTGCGCGCCTGTCGCACAGGCGTGCAGGTGCGAGCCACGGCCCGTGAGGGCCATGCTCGCACGGGCGCAGGCTGCTGCGCACGGCCCGTGAAGCTGTGCGCGCGCAGGCCTGTGCGTGCTGTGCGCGCGGCACGGGCGGCCTGTTCGGGCCGTTCGGGCCTTTTTGGCCCATTTTTCCTCCAGTTTTTGTTTTTTGAAGTTCAAGACTCTCTCCATCGAGTGACTTGACGGGACACGAGATCAAGGCAAATGATGGAAGCAATTAAAACCATAATAGTCGGGAAATTTATTTTTCGTATTTATTTCCCTTATTTATCGTTTTAATTTTTATGCTTTATTTTTTATGCTATATTTTAGATGCATGAATTTAAAGCATGACTGGTTTTATGGTTGCATATAACTTAGGTTGGTTAATTACATGTTAAAACTGAAAAAACCCTCGATTTGGAAATCTAAGTGGGAGCGGGTTAGTTTAATATCCCGATGGCCACCATTACGGGTTCATATGCGATGTGGGTGGGCTTGCGCATTGGCATTAGGGCCTTCCTCTATTCGGATGAGTCCAGCCCCGAGATCGCTAGACTATGATCTTCTGAGTAAGATGACTAGAGCAAGTTTAACTAGGAGAAATGCGACACCCTCTCCATCTGAGGCACACTATCATGAGGTAACAAACTCAGAAGTCACGTAATGGCACACACTTAGTGTACGATCTGCAGTATTCCTCCAGCGAGGTTACGCTGCTTACTTGTATAGCTGAAAGCACCGACTATTAGCTACATTGATCAAAAGATCATTGGTCAGATAGTGTAGTTAATGAACTTGGTTCTTCTCAAACGAATGTGGGTTAGCGTAAACGTCCACACTGCGTGGCTTGCGAGAATCCCGGTGGATGAGATGTTGGTGGATTATAATTATTGTTTTGAGGGAAGTCAATAATTAATAGAATTTCATGTTTTTGAAATTCTAAGCATATATAACTGAAACATTGTTTGTTTACTTTCCAGTTTAAATCGATATGGCATTCAACCCCTTTGCTGCTATTTTGAAAAACAACAATTTAACTGGAACTAATAATGTCGATGGAAGTCGTAACTTGGACATTGTCCTTAGGGCTGAGAGCGTTCCTGTGAGAGATCATGTCATTGACATGATTAGTAACATCAACAAGGTTGAGGTAGTGAGAGGTGAAATCGTTGGTGAAACCAAAGCCGATATTGTCCTCCGGAGCTTGCCTCAAAGTAATGAGCGGATTCGGTTGAACTACAACATAAGTAAGATGTTTTGGAGTTCATTCGAGCTCTTGGCAGAGTTGGTGGCGGCTAAAAGTCTTCTTCAACAGAAGAAGCGAGCTTTAGTCGCAGTTGAAGCTTTAGAATCTTCTTCTGAGCCTGAGGCTAGAAAGAAGAAGAGGAAGCTCGAGGGAATAGCTCAAGTGGCGCAAATTGTGCCTAAGCCATGTATTGCAAATAAGAAGTCGAAAGACAAGTGCTTCAAGTGCAATAAGACGCGATATTGGAAAGCGAATTGTCCAAAGCTTATAAGTACGATAAATTCTGCCTTAATTACTGAGACATGTTTAGCGGCGATTCCCACAGATACTTGGTGTGTGGATTCAGGTGCCACTGACCATGTTTGTAATTCTTTGCAAGGGTTCCAAGTAACCCGGAAGCTTAGAGAAGGCGAATTGGATATCTACTTGGGCGACAGTACAAGAGTGTCAGTAGAAGCAGTGGGAGTAGTTAAGTTGAATTTCAAAAATTCTAGCTTAGAGTTAGTTAATTGTCTTTATGTATCGAGTTTTAGAAAGAACTTGATTTCGGTTTCTAAACTCTTGAAGAACATGTATAAGTTTATTTTTTCTGATGAATGTGTTGTTATTAGAAGAAATAGAAAACTTATTTGTTCTGGTTCATTGGTGGACAATTTGTTTGTGGTTAACTCTAACTCCCCTGTTGCGCAAAACATAGAAATAGATAGCTCAGTATCTAACATTAATAAGAGGAAGAAACCTTCTGAAATGAATCAAACTTATCTTTGGCATCTCAGGCTAGGTCATATAAACCTTAGTAGGATTCAGAGGTTGGTCAATGATGGACCTTTAGGTTCATTAGATATTGACAGTTATGCAACCTGCGAATCTTGCTTGGATGGTAAGATGACCAAGAGACCTTTTAAGGCAAAAGGTCATAGAGCTAAAGAAGTATTAGAGTTGATTCATTCTGACTTGTGTGGACCTATGATGGTCCAGGCACGAGGGGGATATGAGTATTTCGTGACGTTCACGGATGACTACTCTAGGTACGGATATATTTACCTAATGCGCCACAAGTCTGAATGTTTTGGCAAGTTCAAAGAGTTTCGGGAAGATGTGGAGAAGCATCATGGTAAGAGTATCAAGACACTGCGTTCAGATCGTGGTGAGGAGTACCTGTCCTATGAATTTTGAGATTACCTCACTGAGGAAGGAATTCAGTCTCAGTTGTCTGCACTTGGCACGCCACAGCAGAATGGTGTAGCAAAAAGGAGGAATCAAACTCTTATGGAAATGGTTAGGTCTATGACGAGCTATAGTGATTTTCCAAGTTCGTTCTGGGGATATGCCTTGGAAAGGGCAATGTATACTCTTAATCTTGTACCATCTAAAACCGTTCCTTCAACCCCAGTATAGTTGTGGAACGGGCGGAAGCCCAGTCAAAGACATATCAGAATTTGGGGGTGCCCAGCACATGTGCTTAAGGCAGATACGGCTAAGTTAGATGCGAGAACATAATTAATGCTGCTTGTAGGATATCTTAGGGGAACAAAAGGTGGTCTATTCTATAGTCCTAAAGATCAGAAGGTGGTGGTAAGTACCAACGCTAGATTTTTAGAAGAGGACTATGTCTTAGACCACACGCCCATGAGTAAGATAGTACTAGAAGAGCTTAGACGACAAACTACTAATGCTGATGCACCAGCACAAGTAGATGCACCACACACTGCACATGAGATCACAGATGATGCGCCTACACAGGTGGTGCCTCGTCGTAGCGGGAGGGTTGTGAGACAGCCCGATAGGTTCGTTGGCGTGGGAGAGACCTCAGACCTAGTCCCAGGTGCGCCTGAACCTGACCCGGTTAACTACAATGAGGCGCTTCGAGATAAAGATGCAGAATCTTGGCATAAGGCAATGATATCCGAGATGGGGTCAATGGACCACAATCAAGTCTGGGAGCTTGTAGACCTGCCTGATGGGTTTAAGCCCATTGGATGCAAGTGGGTCTACAAACGTAAGAGAAGACCTGACGGGAAGGTGAAAACCTTTAACTAGGCTGGTGGCGAAGGGGTATACTCAGAAAAAGGGAATCGATTATGAGGAAACATTTTCCCCAGTAGCCATGCTTAAGTCGATCTGGATTCTCTTGGCCATAGCTGCTCATATGGATTATGAGATTTGGCAGATGGATGTCAAGACAGCTTTCCTAAATGGAAGTCTTAAGGAAACCATCTTTATGCAGCAACCAGAGGGATTCATTGAAAAAAGCCAAGAGCATAAGGTTTGCAGGCTTAAGAGGTCTATTTATGGACTTAAGCAGACATCCAGATCTTGGAACATCCAGTTTGATGAAGTAATCCAGTCCTTTGGATTTACTCATTGTCCGGATGAGCATTGTGTATATCGCAGACGTGATGAAAACTCAGTGGTGTTTCTTGTGCTTTACGTAGATGACATTCTATTGATTGGCAACAACAAGAAAATGTTATCAGACATAAAGGCATGGCTGTCCAAGCAGTTTAATATGAAGGACTTAGGAGAAGCGGGACATATCCTTGGGATCAAGATTATTCGAGATCGTAAGAAACGTTCGTTAACGCTCTCCCAAGCTTCGTACATAGACACGATTCTGGCCCGTTTTAACATGCAGAACTCCAAGAAAGGTTTTCTACCTTTCAGACATGGAGTGCATCTATCTAAGGAACATGAAGACAGTTCCGTATGCTTCGGCAGTAGGAAGTCTCATATATGTCATGTTGTGTACAAGACCTGATATCTGTTATGCCGTTGGCATGGTGAGCAGATATCAGAGTAACCCCGGGAAAGCTCATTGGGAGGCAGTAAAATGCATTCTCAAGTATTTGCGCAGAATGAGAGACCAAGTTCTGGTCTATCAGGCGTCTGAGCTGGTACCCCGAGGTTACACAGATTCAGATTTCCAAGGTGACATGGACAAGAGCAAGTCTACTCAGGGTATATGTTTACTCTAGAAGGTGGAGCCATAGTTTGGCGGAGTGTCAAGCAGAAATGCATGGCAGACTCTACCATGGAGGCTGAGTACGTTACCGCATCAGAGGCAGCGAAAGAAGCAATATGGCTCAAGAACTTCCTAGTGGACTTAGATGTGATTCCTGGTTTGCAGAAGTCTATCACGGTATATTGTGATAACAACGATGCAGTAGCAAACTCGAAGGAACCACGAGCCCACAAGGTGAGTAAACATATACAGCGCAAGTACCACCTGATACGAGACATCGTAAAGAGGGTAGATGTGGTCTTGGCTAAGATAGCATCATAGGATAACCTTGCAGATCCATTCACGAAAACATTGACTTCAAAAGTCTTTGAGGCTCACGTGAAGGGCATGGGGATCAGAGCTTAAGAGAGCCTTGACAGTTTTTCTAGATAGATAGCAGCAGATTGTATAGGGATTGTATGTAGTAGTATACTTAAAGCACAACTTAAGTATTAGTGGAAGATTGTTGGAATGGAATACATAAGCTAAGCTTGTATTATACAGTTTCCCAGATTAATATATCGATTCATGTTTCAGTCATATCTTGTTGTGCATAATTGTCTATTTATATTATGTACGTAGATGATGAGGTGTCTGGTGTGACACAGTAGATCTCATCATTGGTTGAAAGACATAATATATAAATGAGGTTCATAACCGAAACAACTTTGGACAAACTGTCGGTTTAGGTTATTATGTGATTTGGATAATTGGTTTGTCTAGACTAATTGAATCATGTAGATATGCCCGGGGCATATTGAACTTGACTTTTAGGAATGATTTGTCTTGTACTGATTTAATAGACAAATCGATCCTTGTATTCTATCTCTTAATCCCTAGACTCGAGTGGGCATGAGGATTAGACAGAGTGTACTTTGATCTGCCAATGGGTGAGGTCAAATGTGGCCAATAGTCTCGGTGGGTTGGGTGCGCGTGTTTAGTTACTTGGTGTGCTACTGCTTGTCGAAAGAAAACCATGTACTGGTGCGTCCGGGGTGATGGTGCTCCCGAGATGAGCTCAAAATGTTTATTATACTAAACCTGGCCGGTGGACTTATGTCCGGTATAGTAAAAAGGTCGAGTGGTACTAGTCTCGAAATTAAATAAGTTAATTAATTAATTTATCAGTAAATTAATTTTAATTAAAGAGCACTATATCTTTGATGTGGGGAGATGAATGAATATAATTTAATTAAGTTGTTCCGGAAGCAATTCTGGTGTAGGATGGTAGTGCCAAAATTAATCCGTTAGTGGTACGATTAATTTTGTAATGGGTTAATTGAATAGGTAGATTTAATTAATTAATTGGTTAATTATTCCTAAGGGTTAATTCAGTAATTAACAAAATGAAATTATTTAATTAATTCCTAAGGGTTAATTAAGTAATTAATAAAGTAGAATTATTTAATTAATTAATTAAGTCTTAAGTTTCAATTGGAATTAGGAAATCATAGAGATTAAGAATCTAGTAGGATTTGGTTTATCTTATCAGATTGGTTGCCTAATTGGATTTGGAAACTAATTCATTACCTAAACCCATTAGGAAGACCAATCCTAAACCAACTTGGAGTCTCTCTTGTAACTCTATAAATCGACAAGGGATTAGCCATTCAAGACAACACAATTCAATAGATTCATTATTCAAGAATCTAGAGAGATAAAATTCCAGAGAGAGAAAATAATTTCTCTCTCCAAAACGAATTTTGAAGAGCAAGTGGCGGCTGGACTTCCTTGAGTAGGCCGAATTTTTGGCCTCCTCTTTCTAGCCCCGTGTGTTGCTTTCTCTCTCTCCGGACAGTGCGTTTGCAGTACGTGCTAGGTGCGGAGGTGCTGAATTTTTTCAGCAGGTGGATTGTGGTGAGTTGCTGATCAATTGACTTCTAGATTGTTGCCCACACAACAAGAGGTCATAGTCTTGAGGCATACAGGAGAATCACCAGGTGCACGCTTCAAAGGTATTTTTCTAAGGTTCCTCTTTAATTAGAAATTTTTGTTGCGTGGTAAATCGAGCAAGTGCAAACCCAGATCCTATGTGGCAAATTTCTTTCAGTGCTAGTTGTTCTGGACGTGGTTCTAGTTGTTGTGGACGTGGTTCAATTTGTTTTTTGGACGTGGTGCTATGTGGTTGTGAACGTGGTGCTAGTTGTTTTTGGACGTGGTGCTAGTTGTTTTGGACGTGGTGCTAGTTGTTTTGGACGTGCAGCTAGTTGTTCTGGACGTGGTGCAAGTTGCAAGTAAATCAGTTAAAATAAAAACTAAATAACAAATTAATGCAATTAATAATCAAAATCAATTAAAATAAATAACTCCAAAAACAAATTAATGCAATTAATAAATAAATAAAATAGACAATTACATAAGCAATTAAAACAAATAATCAACTAAATAATAAACAAATTTTATCAACAATTAAATTAGAACAAATAATTATTCAAAATAATTATGTAAATAAATTCAAACATTTACCTGCAGCAGGATCAACCTCCTCAAACTGTCCGTCGCCCGGATTCCTGCATCGGACGGTCCTCTTAGCGTGTGGGTGAGAAGGGTCACTTCCATAAGTATCCTCCTCACCCTGCTGATCGAGTGGCCGTCCACTCCCACTCGCCTCCTCCTGCTGTGGCTGCTCCTCCTCCTCATGCTGCTGCTGCTCCTCCTGAAGCCCAATAGACTCGTCCTCACTATCATCAGTGTCATCGGAATCAGTAGTAGCATAATACTCATCCCTCAACTGAAATGTGGAGTCATCTCCACTAGCACATCCTCTACCACCTCGATCTCCAACGCCACCTCCACCTCCTCGTCCGCCACCTACACCTACACCTTATCGCCCTCCATCTGAAATAATGATAATGCCTCTACCACGACCTCCACCCGTCCTTCTACCTCCTCATCTCCTCACTGGTACCTTCTGTCTTCTAACAGAAGTTGTGGGACGCTGCCTATCCACGTGCGGTTTTAACTTAGCGCCACCCTAAATAAACAAAGACAAGCAATTATATTGTAAACTTAAAATGTGAAAGTAAAATTAATAAAATAAGTGTAAATCATATAAAACGCACCAATTTAGCGTTTTTCACCTACTAAAAAGCACCCTACTTACGTTTGTCGTATACGGAAACACATGAAATTTACGTTTCTGTAAAGTCAAACGTTATTATTATGCGTTTGACTTGGTCAGAAAAGCTATATTGGTGCGTTTTGTTCTAACGCAAACGTGATCAGCCAACATTTGTTATTGTACAAATGCTATTGATCTGCGTTTCCAAAGCTGTTGATCGTACCAATTCAACGTTTTTAATATGTCAAAAATCACATATAAACGTTCAATTCATATACAAATGCAACAAAACTATGTTTCTACCACACGAAAACACATCATAACTGCAAACTCTAACCTAATTAACGCAAAAAGCAATGTTTCTAACAATTTAAATCGCAATAACGTGACGATTATGGGCAACAAATCAAATAACAACAAAAATTGACGAACAAAAGTAGTTTTACCGTGTTTATCATTGGACCTTTTCCCGCGCCATGTCTTTGTGATGATTCGCCATCTCTTCTGTCTATTTGGGCGTTTTTTGCCGTAAAAATCGTTTGACTTTCGCGTTTGGGAAATAATTTCGCCAAAGAAGTTTGCAAGAATGCTGCGTTTTAATCGTTTTATCGATTTTTATATGGAGACGGTAAAAAACGTGACATTTTAACGAGCGAGCCATAGAGAAAACACACCATTTTAACGAGCGAACCAGGATTGACACGCTCCAGATTGACTTTTTTGTTTGACATGAAACGTTAAAGCAATATGTTTTGGGTTGTCATTATCAGAAATTTTTAACGTTTTCGTTGTATTAAAACGTCATCGGACTTAAATTTTACATATTAGAAACGTTATTCTCTGCGTTTATCTATATGGAGAAAACATATTTTAGTTGCGTTTTCGACCTTTAAAAATTTTCTACCCTTTTCCTTCATAAAGGCCTTTTGATTATTTCATAATTATTTTGAATTTTTTGATACAAATATTAATTTAGTTATACAAATAGCAATCCAGAATAAAAAATGACTAGGGTAGTATAATTTGTGACAACAAAGCAAAAAAACAGACACAATATCCACAAAATTAGGGGTCATCAAACAACGCCGCCGTTTGCCCGAATAATCTGTCCATTAACCCAACCGCCGGCATCTGTGGCTAGGAACCCCACCAGCGGAGCTATGTCCTCCGGCACGCCGAGCCTTCCCTGTGGATTCTCGTCCACCAACATTTTCAACACCTCTTCCGTCTTGCCCGTAAAGAAATAATCGGTGGCCGTCGCTCCCGGAGCCACGCAGTTGGCGGTAATCCCCGTTCCTTTAAGCTCCTTGGCCAGTATCTTAACCATGGTCTCCACGGCCGCCTTGGAAGCCGCGTAAGCACCGTAGTTAGGCCTCAAAGCAGCCACGATTGATGTCGTGAGGCATATGATTCTCCCTCCTCCTCCGCGTTTAATCCTGTTAGCAGCCTCCCGGCAGCACAGGAAGCCTCCCCTGGCATTAACGCTGAAAATACGGTCGAAGTCCTCCAGAGCGGTGGTAGGGATGGTGGGGTTCTTGGGGTCAAAAATGGCAGCGGAATTAACAAATATGTTAACTGGGGCGTTAAAGGTTGACTCGGCGGCGTCAAACAGGGACTTGACCTGATTTGGGTCGGACACATCTGCCTTGACAGCGATGGCCCGAGGCAGAACCTCCTCCGAGTCGGTGTTGATTTTGGAGGCAACCCATTGGGCTTTGGCGGGGTTGGAGGAGTAATTGACAACGATTCGGGCTCCGAGGGAGGATAAATGGAGAGCAATTGCCCGTCCAATTCCACTAGAGCCGCCAGTCACGATGGCTACCCTGTCTTGAAGAGGCAAAACATTAGTGGAGGTCACAAAGACGGCTGGGCTTCTTCCTCCTCCTCCCTCTTCAGCCATTAATTTTGATTTCATGATGGGTTTGGAGAAGAATTTGGTTTCAATTGAGTGTGACGGTGTTTTCCAGTGATCATGCTGCTATTTATAAGTTGTGTGGGATGAAGAAGATGTTACAATAATGGGGGAAAATTCTCATTCGCAATTTTGATTTGTCATCCCATGTGTCACCAAGTTTAAGTCCCCACACATGACAAGTTATAAATTTAGAGGTCAAAAAAAGATGCCAAAACGGGCAACCAGCCGCCATCATCGGTGGCAGTCCTAGTGGGAGACAGAGAGTTGGAGTCTGTACGTCTCTCCGTACTGCGCATGCAATCGAAGCTTCTAATCTTAGATAAGGGTGGTCTCTCCTTCAATCTCCGTCCTAATTTTATTACACAATCTCTCCCAATAATAGTCATACCTTATATATAATGATAATCACTGACCTCACAATTGAATCACCATAGATTCAATATCATATTATATATTTATTTATTAAATAACAAAATAAATATTTTTCAACATTTTTAATTATAAATGTTGAGGTGATCAAATGTATATGAGTAAATAATATAAAAATAATTATTTCTTCAAATATATAAAATAAACAATAAATCAAACGTGCATAACAATTAAAAAATGTTACGTTTTTATTGAGTAGGGAAACAAATATTTTAATTTTACATTGAATAGTTTTTTATAATTTTAAATATAATATATAATATAAAAATATATAGTTTAAAATATGATTCATATTATAAAAGATTTGAAATTACTGAAAACTACAAATATTTGAATAAAAAGTACACAAATTGAAGTTATAAAGTGAAAACATGAATGAAATTAAAAATAGATAGATTAAATTTAAAGAAATTTTTTTACAAAATAAAAAAATTATAAATTATAAATAATCATGACTATTTAAAAAAATTAAAAAAGAAAGAAATAGCAGTTTCAATGACCAAATCTTGCAAATTATATGCTGACCGTGGTACATGTACCCAGTTACTATTCATCACTCTCATCATAAGAGAGTGAGACTCGCGATCTCTTTTTCTTCTTTTTCAAAAACCCACTTTCTTCTTTTCAAAAATCACTTCTTCTTCAAAAATAAAATCTTCTTATTCGCCGCACTCCATTCGAAACCGCATTCAATCAAATTTTCATCTAAACACAGATTTCACGGAGATCAACGATTGTATTTTTCGACGAATAACACCAAATACAACGAAAAAATTACTTCTTCCTGTTTAAAAATATCTTCTTCTTCTCCTTCTTCTTCTTATTCAAAAATAACTTATTTTTCTTAAAAAATCACATCATAAAGTATGAACTGCATTTTATGGATTTACGAAACCTTATTTTCACGATTTGATGTTGGGTAATGTATTAATGATGTTATATTTGTGTTTTCTTCTTCAAATAATGCACTGTTACTCTGAAATATAATAAATAAACGTTTTTCGTGAGATATTGAAACTTTCATGTGAAATGGGTTGCTTCTGATTCCTCCCCGCTGTTGGATGTTGCGGCAGTTATTTTTTGGACGTACGAGGACGTTATGGTAGTGTTAGGAGACATGGTGAAAGGTGTTATGCGAAAAATTCAGTTTAAATTCACATGCCCAGATGTAGACGTTGCGGCAGTTGTTCTTTGGACGTACGGAGATGTTATTGCAGTGTTAGAAGACATGGTGGAATGTGTTATGTGAAAACTCAGTTTAAATTGACATGCCTAGAAGTAAACGTTTTTGGACGTGGTGGACTGTCTTTGTGAAAAAATCAACTTAAATTCACATTCCTGGATGTAGATATTTTTGGACGTGGTGGTAGTGTTCTGAGACGTTGTGGGCTATCTTTAGGAAAAATTCATGTTAAATTCACATGTCTGGATGTAGATATTTTTGGACGTGTTGGTAGTTGTTTTTGGACATAGTGGTAGTGTTATGAGAAGGGAAATTGCTACCATATATGAAGTTGTATTGTAGGGATAGTTCGGGAGGGCATAACTTGACACTCGATTGTTCGATTTGGACGTGCGAGTAGTCGATTTGATGGGTCTCAATGAGATCTACACAATGGACATGGCATAAGGGCATTTGGAGATGGGTCCGATATTGGAAAACGTGTGGTTTTGGACGAAAACTTCAAAATGTCATAACTTTGCGCTCGGGGGTCGTTTTAGACGAATTTTTTTTTATTTCATATAAATTTTTGAGATCTATCCAACCGCACAGTGGTTTGGGCCGCTAATAACTCCAAAAAAATGCTGTATTTTAAAAGATACTGAAGATTTTTAATAATTTAAAGGGTTTTCTGAATTTTTGACGAAACATTTCATATGTATGAAAAATAATTTTTCGTGATTTGCCTACATGAAAACCTTATTCGTACGGGGGTTTACTGATCTATGTATTGGGAGATGAAAAATTTAATATTGAAAATAGTGATCTTTTAAATGACATGTACAAAAAATTTTAATTAAATGTCAACTAACTTTAAGTGGATTAATGGAAATTGACATTTTTGGAGAGACACAAAACAAATATGACCAGAGTTCAAGACTCGTTACTGACAAATTCACATGCTGCCTGGATGTAGACGTTTTTAAACGTTGCGGCGGTTGTTTTTTGAACGTACGGGGACGTTGTAGTATTTTTAAGAGACCTGGTAGAATGTGTTATGTGAAAAATTCAGTTTTAATTCACATGCCTGGATATAGACATTTTTTGACGTTGCGACAGTTATTGTTTGGACGTACGAGGACGTTGCATATTGTTAGGAGACGTGGTGGAAAGTGTTATGTGAAAAATTCAGTTTTAATTCACATGCCTGAATGTAAACGTTTTTGGACGTTGTAGCAGTTATTTTTTGGACGTACGGGGACGTTGCAGTACTGTCATGAGACGTGGTAGAAGGTGTTATGTGAAAATTTCAGCTTTAATTCACATGTTTGGATGTAGACGTTTTTGGACTTTACGACAGTTTTTTTTGGACGTGGTGGACTCAGCGAAGACGTGTTGGACTCAGCGAGGAAAAAAAATGCGCGTGCGTCAGTGAAACTTACTATATTTAGTAAGTATACAACTGTCATGCGAAAATTACTATATATAGTAGTAGGTACATGTACCTATTGGTACATGGTATAATTTCTCACCAAATCTATATATTAATAAAAAAATTGAACAAAATGTTGACTGGTGGATCAGGTCATTACACGGGGAGAATTTTAGTATAAGAGGGTGCACATACACCTAGGTCCAAATATGCAATTAAAAAGAATTAGTAATGTAATTTTTGTTTAATTATTTGCTCTTAATTATCCTTTTTCTTCAATTGACTTTTTTCCCATCTTCTGTGGTCTCTCTTCCTATTCTCCGTCAAATATTTCCTCCAATCTTCTAAAAGAAAAATATGACCTTTTAATTCTTAATTACTCTAACAACTATTGGATAAAATTGAAAAATTTCAGTAAAAAGAATATTGTAACCTCAAATATAATCACAGAGTCAAAATTTTTACTTTTATATTTCTATTTTAATTTTTTCTTCCTTCAAACGTTCCATATTTTGGAAGAATTCTGCGTGGGGGAGAAATGCCCGAAGGAGTAAACAGTACCTTGATTGTGTTAATAACTAAAGTGGCCCAGCCTTCTAGATTAAAAGAATTTAGACCGATAAGCTTGTTGAATGTCACCATATAAGATTGCCACTAAAGTCCTGGCTAAACGTCTTAAACCATTCCTTCCTAGGATGGTTGGTCCGGCGCAATCTAGCTTCTTTGCTAGCAGGCATATTACAGATAATGTAGTAGTTGCTCAAGAGCTTGTTCATAAATGCGCACAAAGTTGGGCAATAAAGGCTATATGGTGGTGAAGGTGGATTTGGAAAAGGCATACGAATTTGTGCGTTGGGATTTTCTGAAGGAGATGATGGAGCTTGCTGGTTTGCCGAAGTTTTTTGTTGGGGGTGTGCTAAATTGTGTGACTTCGGCCACAATGAAACTTCTCTGGAATGGGGAACCTTCTGAGGCTTTCACTCCTTTGCGTGGGGTGCGGCAAGTGACCCCATATCCCGTATCTGTTCGTACTTTGTATGGAGCATCTAGCCCATTTGATAGACACTAAAGTGGAAGGAGGATTTTGGAAGCTGATTGAATTAGGCCATGGTCAAGTGCAAGTCCCATACTGAATGTTCGCGGACGACTTACTGTTATTTGTGGAGGTTTCAAGTGTTCAAGGGAGAATTATTAAGGTTGTGCTGGAGCAGTTTTGCGAAGCTTCTGGATTGAAGGTCAGTGAAGCCAAAACAAAGTGGTATTTTTCAAGAAATGTGCCTGAACAGTGTAGGGAGGAGGTTAGTGTGGTTTTGGGTTTTACGAATGTGGAGGAGCTTGGTAGGTATCTGAACATGCCGATCCTACATGGAAGACTAACTAACCAGACCTATTCCTCTATTTTAGAAAAGACGGAGGATAGATTGGCTGGTTGGAAACCTTCCTTATTGTCTCTTGCTGGGCGGATTCCAATTTACGCTATGCAGATAGCATGGCTCCCGAATAACATTTGTTAAGGACTTGAAGCTCGTTGTCGTCGGTTTGTATGGGGCCTCAAAGATTAACTGTCCGGGCTCGGTAAAAAAATTCACTTTCGTGTTATGCATTTCAGAATCGGAATTCTTGACCAAGCCTAAGCTCTAGAACAATCGCTATTTCAATCCTTGCTTGAAATAACATTGCGTTGGATCTTAGCTTATACTTGTTCGATATACGACGTAACAATTAATTCCTAATTAAAGTGGAAGTTTAAGAATTACCTCTTGAAGCGTGTACTTAGGTGATTCTCTTGTATGACTCAAGACTTTGCCCGTATGTTGTGTGGGTAACGATCTAACGAACAATTGATCAGCAATCACCACAAAAAGATCTTGCCGGAGAAAATCCAGCTGCTCGCTGCTGCCAGCCTGCCGCCGCCTGAGAAAATTGACTTCGAGGGAGAAGCTTATTTTCTCTCTCTAGTTTTTTCTCTTGAAAACTTATGAATTGTGTATTGTGAATTGCTAATCTCTTGTCTATTTATAGAGTTACAAGAAACTCCAAGTTGATTTAGGATTGACCTTCCTAATGAGTTTAGGTAATTAATTAGTTTTCAAATCCAATTAGGTAACCAAATCTAATAGGATTTCCTAATCCAATTAGATTTCCTAATCTTTAGGATTTCCTAATTCTAATTGAACTTTAAGATTTCATTAATTAATTAATTAATTTCACTTTGTTAATTACTTAATTAACTCTTATGAATAATTAATTAAATAATTAATTCTACTGTATCAATTAACCCATTACATAATTAATCGTACCACTAACGGATTAATTATGACACTACCATCCTACACCAAAATTGATTCCGGAACAACTAAATTAATTATTCTTTAATCTCCCCACATCAAAGATATAATGCTCGTTAAGTTATTAATTTACTGATAAATAAATTAATTAAATTCTTATAATCCGATATTAGTACCACTCGACCCTTTTACTATTCTGGACATAAGTCCACCAATTGGGTTTAGTGTAATAAACATAACGAGCTCATCTCAGGAGCACCATCACCCCGTATGCACCGGTACATGGTTTCCTTTCGACAAGCAACAGCATACCAAGTAACTAAACACGTGCACCCAACCTACCGAAATTATTGGCCACAAATGACCTCACTCTTTGGCAGATCAAAGTACACTATGTCTAATCCTTATGCCTACTCAAGTCTAGGGATTTAGAGATAGAATACTAGGAATGAATAGTCTATTAAATCAGTACAAGACAATTCATCCTAAATGGTCAAGTTCAATATGCCCCAGGCATATCTATATGATTCAATTAGTTTAGAAAAACCAATTTCTGAATCACATAATATCCTAAACTGACAGTGTGCCCAAAACTTTCTCGGTTACGAACCTCATTTGTATATTATATCTTTTAACCAATGATGAGATCTCTTGTGTCACACCAGACATCTCATCATCTAATTACATAATATAAATGGATGACATATGTAAAAACATTTAAACAATTTAACTTAAACATTTAATCGATATATAAAATTGGAAAATAGTTTGATATAAGCAAAGCTTTAGTATTTAAACCCAACAATCTCCCACTAATACTTAAGTTGCGCTTCAAGTATAAAACTAAATTAATCCTATACAATAATATCTAGAAAAACACTCATGACTTTACTAATTATATGATCCCCATGCCCTCCACGTGAGTCTTAAAGACTTTTGCAGTCAATGTCTTCGTGAATGGATCTGCAAGGTTATCTTCCGATGCTATCTTTGCCATGACCACGTCTTCCGTCTTGACAATATCTCGTATTAGGTGATACTTGCGCTGTATATGTTTACTTGCCTTGTGGGCTCGTGGTTCCTTCGACTTTGCTACTACACCATTGTTGTCACAGTACACTGTGATCGACTTCTGCATACCAGGAATCACATCTAAGTCCACTAGGATATTCTTGAGCCACACTACTTTTTTCGCTGCCTTTGATGCTGCAACGTATTTAGCTTCCATGGTAGAGTCTGCCACGTATTTCTGCTTGGCACTCTGCCAAACTATGGCTCCACCTCCAAAAGTAAACACATACCCCGAGGTAGACTTGCTCTTGTCCCTGTTGTCTTGGAAATCTGAATCTATGTAAGCTCGGGGGTACTAACTCAAGCGCCTGATAGACCAACACTTGGGTCTATTGTTCTGCGCAAATACTTGAGAATGCGTTTTACTGCCTCCCAATAAGGTTTCCCGAGGTCACTCTAATATCTGCTTACAATGCCAACAACATAACAGATATCAGGCCTCGTATATAACATTGCATACATGAGACTTCCTACTGCATAAGCATAAGGAACTGTCTTCATGGCTTCTATCTCCTGAACAGTCTTTGGAGACTGCTCCTTAGATAGAAGCACTCTGTGTTTGAAAGGTAAAAATCCTTTCTTGGAGTTCTTTATGTTAAAACGAGCCAGAATTGTATCTACGTATGAAGCTTGAGAGAGCGTTAGCGAACATTTCCTACGATATTAAATTATCTTGATCCCAAGGATATATGCCACTTCTCCTATGTCTATCATATCAAACTGTTTGGATAGTTATGCCTTTACATCTGATAACACTTTCTTACTGTTGCCAATTAGTAAAATGTCATCTACGTAAAGCACAAGAAACACCACCGCACTTCCATCACGTCTGCGGTACACACATTATTCATCCGGGCATTGAGTAAATCCGTAGGATTAGATAACCTCATCAAACCAGATGTTCCAAGATCTGGATTCTTGCTTAAGTCCGTAAATGGACCTCTTAAGTCTGCAAACCTTATGTTGTTGGCCATTTTCAACGAATCATTCTAGTTGCTGCATAAAAATGGTTTATTCAAGACTTCCATTAAGGAAAGTTATCTTTGTTGGAGTTGAATACATAAGCTATGCTTGTGTTGTACTTTTTCCCAGTTAATATATCAATTTATGTTTTAGTTATATTTTGTTGTGCATTATTTGTCCATTTATATTATCTAGTTAGATGATCAGGTGTTTTGTGTGACACAGTAGATCTCATCATTGGTTAAAAGACATAATATATAAATGAGGTTCGTAACTGATACAGCTTTGGACAAACTGTTGGTTTAGGTTATTATGTGATTCGGATAATTGGTTTGCCTAAACTGATTGAATCATATAGATATGCTCGGGGTATATTGAACTTGACCATTAGGAATGATTTCTCTTGTACTGATTGAATAGAAAAATCGTTCTTGGTATTCTATCTCTTAATCCCTATACTCGAGCGGGCATGAGGATTAGACATAGTGTACTTTGATCTGCCAATGGGTGAGGTCAATTGTGGCCAATAGTCTCGGTAGGTTAGGTGCACGTGTTTAGTTGTTTGGTGTGCTACTGTTTATCGAAAGGAAACCATGTACCGGTTCGTCTGGGGTGATGGTGCTCCCGAGATGAGCTCGTAACGTTTATTATATTAAACCCGACCGGTGGACTTACATCCGGTATAGTAAAAAGGTCAAGTGGTACTAATCTCGGAATTAAAGAAGTTAATTAATTAATTTATCAGTAAATTAATAAATTAACGAGCACTATATCTTTGATGTGGGGATGTTATGAATATAAATTAATTAGGTTGTTCCGGAAGCAATTATGGTGTAGGATGGTAGTGTTAGTTTTGAATACAGAAAAGCTATGGCTTGTATCAAAAACTAATATCCACAGATGACATATCATTTTGTTTCAGTTTTAAATTGTTCTATTATATCATAGAACTAGATAACGGGGTGTGTGAAAGACACAGTAGATACCGTTATTGGTTAAAGTATTGATATATAAAAAGTATGCTTGTAACTGAGATAGTCTGAATATACTATCGGTATAGATTATCGTGTGATTTGGAAATTAGTTTATCTAGACTAGTTTAAATCATGCGGATATGCCCGGGGCATATTGAGCACGACCAGTTTGGATAGAATTGACTTATAATGATCGGCGTAGTCAATTCGGTCCTAATATTCAGTCTCTCAATCCTGAGATTGGGACAGGCATGAGAGTTGGATATCGTATGCTTTGATTTACCAAAGAGTGCGGTCAATTGAGGCCTATACCTCGGTAGGTTGAGTATACGGTGTTTAGCTTCTTATGTGCCGTTGCTAGTCGGAGAAATCCATGTACTGGTTCGCCGGGTTGATGGTGCTCCCGAGATGAGTTCGTAAGGTCTATTATACTAAATCCGACCGGTGGACTTTATGTCCGGTATAATAAAAGGTCGAGTGGTTTAATCTCGGATACCAAGAAGTCGGTGAATTAGTTTGTCAGTGAATTGATAAACTGACGAGCACTAGATCTTTAATGTGGGGAGATAGAAGAAAAATAGTGGCGCGATGTAAAGTCATTTTTGAGCGGTAGTTCCATAGTTAGTCCGATAGTGGTACGACTAATTATGTATTTGACTAATCGACAAAGTGAATTAATTAATCCTAAAGGTTTAATTGATATTTAATCGACAACGTGAATTAAGAAATTAATTCTATTTGAATTAATTAATTTTAAGGGTTCGATTAAATTAAATTAAATTAACGAAGTGGGTTAAGAAATTAATTCGAATGGGTCGATTGGAGTTGATTAGTCGGGAAAGACTAAGCGGTCAACGAAAGTCAAATTAAAAGGCCCAGCTCAAAAGCCCACTAGGTCTCCATTAGAGTTCCCTATAAATAGAAAGCTTACGACCAAAAAAATTAAGAAAATCTTACAAGACATTTGTCTTCCTTAGAGTGAGAAAGTTCTAGAGAGAAACTCTCTTCCCTTTTGAGTTTTCTTTCAAAAACGAACTTGGATTCTCACTTCTCGATTTAGATTAAGCTTGAAAGATTAAACTTTTAGATAGCCTATCAATTTTTGGAGTTGCCCACTGCTGGATTTTATGATTTTTGCCCGGAATTCACTGTTCACGTTTTTTACTGTTCACCTTTTTTTACTGTTCACTTGGCAGCCACTTCTAATCACTCCGGGTGCTTGATCCAGCTGGGTTTGTGTTGATCTCTTCCTTGGGTTGGTGATCCACAATCCCGGTTGTCCAGATCGTGACCGAAGTTGAAGTGTGTTCGATTTTATTGGCGAGAAAAGTAATGGGCAACAGTTTTTTGGGTTAAAGGTTTGATCTTTTGGGCAGATTTAATCTAATTGAGGGATTTTCTTAGTGGGTTTCTCGTGGGCTTTGGTAGCACACTTCGATAGATTATTGCCCACGCAATATTCAAAGTTTTCTCGGAGTCATCTTTTGGATTTCGGTGGTAATCGCCAAGAAAGATTTGATTTTTCTTATTGCGTTGGACTTCGCTTCAAAGGTATAACCTTTAATCCTTCCGCTTTTAATTAAAGGTGTAATCTTTGTGCGTTAGATGTCGATTTAATAAATTAAATAAGTATAAGCCTAGATTCGTTCATGGGAAAATGAATTTGAGCCTGAGCTTTGTCGAAAGCTTCCGATTCTGGAGTGCATTGCACGAAAGTGAGGTTTTCGATTTAGCCCGGGCTTGTTCTATTTTCCTTCAGGTAGTGCCAAAATTAAATCGTTAGTGGTACGATTAATTTTGTAATGGGTTAATTGAATAGGTAGAATTAATTAATTGAGTAATTATTCCTAAGGGTAAATTAAGTAATTAACAAAGTGGAATTATTTATTTAATTAATTAAGTCTTAAGTTTCAATTAGAATTAGGAAATCCTAGAGATTAGGAATCTAGTAGGATTTGGTTTATCGTATCAGATTGGTTACATAATTGGATTTGGAAACTAATTAATTACCTAAACCCATCAGGAAGACCAATCCTAAACCAACTTGAGGTCTCTCTTGTTACTCTATATATAGACAAGGGATTAACTATTCCACAATACACAATTCAATAGATTCATAATTCAAGAATCTAGAGAGAGAAAATTCAGAGAAAATTTTCTCTCTCTAAATTTCGGATTTCTCAAGCCAAATAGTTGGCCAATTTTTTCCCAATTTTGGCCGGCACGTGTGGCTTTCTCTCTCCTCCCAGGCGGCGCGTGTAGTATACGTTCCAGGTGTGGTGGTGCTGGAATTTTCCGGCAGGTGGATTGGGGTGATTAGCTAATCAATTGCTCGTTAGATTGCTGCCCACACAGCATACAAGCAAGGTCTTGAGGCATACAAGAGAATCACCTAAGTATACGCTTCAATAGGTAATTCTTATGTTTCCGCTTTAATTAAGAATTTTTGCTGTGTGGTAAATCGAATGAGTACAAACCCAGATCCTGCGCAATGTTATTTCAAGCAAGGATTGGAATAGCGATTGTTCTAGCGTCTAGGCCTGGCCAAAGATTCTGATTCTAGAATGCATAGCACGAAAGTGAGTTTCTGGCTAGGCCCGGGTAGATACTCTTTCAATTGGTATCAGAGCCTGGTTTTGGGTTTTTATGCTTGTTCGATTTATTACATGGTTTTATTTGCAGGTGGTTAAGAAATCCCAACTATTATGGTTACGTTTGTATTGGTTTTAATTAAACTCCGAGACATGTCCGGATTTGATTTTATTATGAATGTTTGTAATAGTATAACCACGTGCTGGAAATCGTGTAGGATTAGATCAAATCTGTAGTAGGATTTTTTTAATGTAATTTTTGATTATTTAATTTTCTTAGAAAGCCTTGTAGTAGGAGAATTAATTTTATTTGTAATCGAAGGCGTTATGGTGGACAACTTGAATTCGTGGGTTTTGCATTATCGTTAAATCGTAGAAACCCAAGAAAACCCCGAACGAATTGCAAGAAGACCAAATAGCGTAGAAGAAGCGAAGAAGGGATTGGTGGCAGGGGGCAGCACCGGCGAGTGTCGCCCGCAATCGCTGGGAAGCTGCAGCACCACTGCCCTGCAGCAGTAGGCATGGCAGCAGCGTGCAACAACTGATGTTGCGCGTGCACGGCCCGTTTGGGGCGCATTTTGACCCATTTTTTCCCCAATTTTTGTTTTTGAAGTTCAACACTCTATCCATCGAGTTACATAGCGGGACACGAGATCAAGGCGGAAGATGAAAGCAATTACAACCATAATAGTTGAGAAATTTAATTTTCGCATTTATTTCCCGTATTTATTATTTTAATTTTGGTGTTGTATTTTAGATGCATGATTTTAAAGCATGATTGGTTTTATGTTTGCATATAACTTAGGGTTAGTTAATTGCATGTTAAAACCAGAAAAACCCTCAATTTTGAAATCTAAGTGGGAGCGGGTTGGTTTAATATCTCCATCGCCACCATTATGCGTTCTTATGCGATATGGGTGGACTTGCGCGTTGGCATTAGGGCCTTCCTCCATTCGGATGAGTCCAACCACAAGATCGCTAGATTATGAATTTCTGAGTAAGATGACTTTAGTAAGTTTAACTAGAAGAAATGCGATACCCTCTCAATCTGAGGCGCACTATCCTGAGGTAACAAACTCAGAAGTCACGTAATGGCGCACACTTAGTGTATGATTTGTAGTATTCCTCCGATTGAGGTTACGCTGCTTATTCGTACGGCTGAAAGCATCGACTATTAGCTGCATTGATCAATAGATCATTTGGTCAGATAGTATAGTTAATGAACTTAGTTCTTCTCAAACGAATGTGGGTTAGAGTAAACGTTCACACTATTGTGGCTTGCTAGAATCCCGGTGAATGAGATGTTGGTGGTTTAAATTATTGTTTTGAGGGAAGTCAATAATTGTTAGAATTTCCTTTGTTTCGAATTTCTAGATTAGATAACTAAAACATTGTCTGTTTAATTATAGTATTCGATATGGCATTCAACCCCTTAGCTACTATATTGAAAAATAACAAATTAATTAGTCCGAACTATGTCGATTGGAGTTGTAATTTGGACATTGTCCTGACGGCTGAGAGCAGTCCTGTGAGAGATCATGTCATTGACATGATTAGTAACATTAACGAGGTTGAGGTAGTAGGAGGCGAAATCGATGGTGAAACCAAAGTCGATATTGTCCTCTAGAACTTGCCTCAAAGCTATGAGCAGTTTCGGTCTAACTACAACATAAGTAAGATGTTGTGTACTTCATCCAAGCTCTTGGCATAGTTGGTGGTGGCTAAAAGTCTTCTTCAAGAGAAGAAGTGAGTTTTAGTCGTAGTCAAAGCTTCAGAATCTTCTTCTGAGCCTGAGGCTAGAAAGAAGAAAAGAAAGCTCGAGAGAATAGCTCAAAAGGCGCGAATTGCGCCTAAGCCAGATATTGCAAAGAAGAAGTCGAAAGACAAGTGTTTCAAGGGCAATAAGATGAGACATTGGAAATAGGATTGTCCAAAGCCTAAAGGTACGATAATTTCTGCCCCAATTACTGAGACGTGTTTAGCGGTGATTCCTACAGATACTTGGTGTGTGGATTCAGGCGCCACTGATCATGTTTGTAATTCTTTGCAGGGGTTCCAAGTAACCCGGAAGCTTAGAGAGGGCGAGCTGGACATCTATATGGGCGACACTACAAGATTGTAAGTAGAAGCAGTAGGAGTAGTCATTCTGAATTTCGAAAATTTTAGATTAGAGTTAGTTAATTGTCTTTATGTACCGAGTTTTAGAAAGAACCTTATTTCAGTTTCTGAACTCTTAAAGAATGGTTATAAGTTTATTTTTTCTGATGATTCTGTATTTATTAGAAGAAATGGAAAACTTATTTGTTCTGGTTCATTAACTGACAATTTTTTTGTGGTTAATTCTAATTCCCCTGTTGTGCAAAACATAGAAACATATAGCTCTTTATCTAACATTAATAAGACGAAGAAACCTTTTGAAATGAATCAAACCTATCTTTGGCATCTCAGGCTAGGTCATATAAACCTTAGTAGGATTCGGAGTTTGGTCAATGATGGACCTTTAGGTTCATTAGAGATTGACAGTTATTCAACCTGCGAATCTTGCTTGGAAGGTATATGACCAAGAGACATTTTAAGGCAAAAGGTTATGGAGCTAAAGAAGTATTAGAGTTACTTCATTTTGACTTTGTGTGGACCAATGACGGTCCAAGCACGAGGTGGGTTTGAGTATTTTGTGACGTTCATAGATGACTACTCAAGGTACGGGTACATTTACCTAATGCGTCACAAGTTTGAGTGCTTTGGCAAGTTCAAAGAGTTTCGGGCAGATGTGGAGAAGCATCATGGTAAGAGTATCAAGATACTGCGATCAGATTGTGGTGAGGAGTACCTGTCCCACAAATTTTGAGAATACCTCAGTGAGGTCGGAATGCAGTCTCAGTTTTCTGTACTTGGTATGCCACAGCAGAATGGTGTAGCAGAAAGAAGAAATTGAACTCTCATGAAAATGGTTAGGTCAATGATGAGCTATAGTGATTTGCCGAGTTCGTTCTGGGGATATGCCTTAGAAACAGCAATGTATATTCTTAATCTTATACCATCTAAAACAGTGTCTTCAACCCCAGTAGAGTTGTGGAACGGGCGCAAGTCCAGTCAAAGACATCTCAGAGTTTGGGGTTGCCCAGCACATGTGCTTAAGGCAGATGCGGCTAAGTTAGATGCAAGAACAGAATTAATGTTGTTTATAGGATATCCTATGGGAACGAAAGGTGGTCTATTTTATAGTCCTAAAGATCAGAAGGTGGTGGTTAGTACCAATGCTAGATTTTTAGAGGAATACTATATCCTATATCACAAGCCCAATAGTAAGATAGTACTAGAAGAGCTTAGGAGACAAACCAACAATCCTAATGCACCAACACAAGTAGATACACCACACACTGCACAAGAGATCACAGATGATGCGCCTACACAGGTGGTGCCTCGTCGTAGTGGGAGGGTTGTAAGACAGCCCGACAAGTTCATTGGCGAGTGAGAGGTATCAAACCTAGTCCCAGGCACGCCTCAACCTGACCCGGTTAACTACAATGAGGATATCCAAGATAAAGATGTAGAATCTTGGCGTAAGGCAATGATATCCGAGATGGGGTCAATGGATCACAATCAAGTCTGGGAGCTTGTGGATCTGCCTAATGGGTTTAAGCCCATTGGATGCAAGTGGGTCTACAAATGTAATAGAGGACCTGACAGAAAGGTGGAAACCTTTAAAGTTAGACTGGTGACGAAGGGGTATACTCAGAAAAACGGAATCAATTATGAGGAAAACTTCTCCCCGGTAGCCATGCTTAAGTTGATCCGGATTCTCTTGGCCATAGCTGCTCATTTAGATTATGAGATATGGCAGATGGATGTCAAGATAGCTTACCTAAATGGAAGTCTTGAGGAAACCATCTTCATGCAGCAACCAGAGGGATTCGTTGAAAAAGGCCAAGAGCATAAGGTTTGCAGGCTTAAAAGATCCATTTACGGACTTAAGCAGACATCCAGATCTTAGAACATCCGGTTTGATGAGGTAATCCAGTCCTTCGGATTTACTCAGTGTCCGGATGAACAATGTGTGTACCGCAGACGTGATGGAAACTCAGTGGTGTTTCTTGTGCTTTAAGTAGATGCCATTCTATTGATTGACAATAACAAGAAAGTGTTATTAGACGTAAAAGCATGGCTGTCCAAGCAGTTTGATATGAAGGACTTAGGGGAAGTGAGACATATCCTTGGGATCAAGATAATTTGAGATCGTAGAAAACGTTCGTTAACGCTCTCCCAAGCTTCATACATAGATACGATTCCGGCCCATTTTAACATGCAGAACTGCAAGAAAGGTTTTCTACCTTTCAGATATGGAGTGCATCTATCTAAGAAACAGTCTCCTAAGACTGTTGAGGAGATAGAGGCCTGATATCTGTTATGCCGTTAGTATTGTAAGCAGATATCAGAGTAACCCCAGGAAAGCTCATTGGGAGGAAGTAAAATGCATTCTCAAGTACTTGCGCAGAAAGAGAGACCAAGTGTTGATCTATCAAGCGCCTGAGCTGGTACCCCGAGGTTATACAGATTCATATTTCTAAGGCGACAGGGACAAGAACAAGTCTACCTCAGGGTATGTGTTTACTCTAGGAGGTGGAGCCATAGTTTAGCGGAGTGTCAAGCAGAAATGCGCAGCATACTCCACCATGGAGGCTGAATACGTTGCCACATCAGAGGCAGCGAAAGAAGCAGTGTGGCTCAAGAACTTCCTAGTGGACTTAGATGTGATTCTTGGTTACAGAAGTCTATCACGGTGTATTGTGATAACAACGGTGCAGTAGAAAACTCGAAGGAACCACGAGCCCACAAGGCAAGTAAACATATACAGTGCAAGTACCACATGATACGAGATATAGTAAAGAGGGAAGACGTGGTCATGGCTAAGATAGCATCAGAGAATAACCTTGCAGATTCGTTCACCAAGACATTGCCTTCAAAAGTCTTTAAGGCTCACATAAAGGGCATGGGAATCAGATACTTAGGAGAGCCATGACAGTTTTTCTAGATATATAGTAGCAGATTGTATAGGAGTTGAATGTAGATATGTACTTAAAGCACAACTAAAGTATTAGTGGGAGATTGTTGGAGTTGAATACATAAGCTATGCTTGTGTTGTACTTTTTCCCAGTTAATATATTGATTTATGTTTTGGTTATATTTTGTTGTGCAATATTTGTCCATTTATATTATGTAGTTAGATGATGAGGTGTCTTGTGTGACACAGTAGATCTCATCATTGGTTAAAAGATATAATATATAAATGAGGTTCGTAACCGAGACAACTTTGAACAAACTGTCGGTTTAAGTTATTATGTGAATCGGATAATTGATTTGTCTAAACTGATTAAATCATATAGATATACCCGGGGCGTATTGAACTTGACCATTAGGAATGATTTCTCTTGTATTGATTTAATAGACAAAACGTTCTTGGTATTCTATCTCTTAATCCCTAGACTCGAGCGGGCATAAGGATTAGACATAGTGTGCTTTGATATGCCAATGGGTGAGGTCAATTGTGGCCAATAGTCTCGGTAGGTTTGGTGCACGTGTTTAGTTGCTTTGTGTGCTGCTGCTTGTCGAAAGGAAACCATTTACCGGTGCGTCCGGGGTGATGGTGCTCCCGAGATGAGCTCGTAATGTTTATTATACTAAACCCAGCCGGTAGACTTACGTCCGGTGTAGTAAAAAGGTCGAGTGGTACTAGTATCGGAATTAAAGAAGTTAATTAATTTATCAGTAAATTAATAAATTAACGAACACTGTATCTTTGATGTGGGGAGATTATGAATATAAATTAATTAAGTTGTTCTGGAAGCAATTCTGGTGTAGGATGGTAGTGCCAAAATTAATCCGTTAGTGGTATAATTAATTTTGTAATGGTTTAATTGAATAGGTAGAATTAATTAATTGATTAATTATTTCTAAGAATTAATTAAGTAATTAACAAAGTAGAATTAATTAATTAATTAATTAAGTCTTAAGTTTCAATTAGAATTAGGAAATTCTAGAGATTAGGAATCTAGTAGGATTTGGTTTATCCTATCAGATTGGTTACCTAATTGAATTTGCAAACTAATTAATTACCAAAACCCATTAGGAAGACCAATCCTAAACCAACTTGGGGTCTCTCTTGTAACTCTATATATAGAGAAGGGATTAGCTATTCCACAATACACATTTCAATAGATTCATACTTCAAGAATCTAGAGAGAGAAAACCCTAGAGAGAAAATTTTATCTCTCTAAATTTCGAATTTCTCAAGCCAAATAGTTGGTCAATTTTTTCCCAATTTTGGCCGGCACATGTGAATTTCTCTCTCCTCCCAGGCGGTGAAGGTAGTACACGTTCCAGGTGCGGTGGTGCTGGAATTTTGTGGCAGGTGGATTGTGGTGATTAGCTGATCAATTGCTCGTTAGATTGCTGCCACACAGTATACAAGCAAGGTCTTGAGGCATACACGAGAATCACCTAAGTATACGCTTCAATAGGTAATTCTTATGTTTCCGCTTTAATTATGAATTTTTGTTGCGTGGTAAATCGAATGAGTACAAACCTAGATCCTGCGCAATGTTATTTCAAGCAAGGATTGGAATAGCGATTGTGCTTGCGTCTAGGCCTGGCCAGAGATTCTGATTCTGGAATGCATAGCACGAAAGTGAGTTTCTGCTAGGCCCGGGCAGATAATCTTTCAGTCTTGACATCCATATGCCATATCTCATAATCCAAAAAAGTAGTTATGGCCAAGAGAATCCGGATTGACTTAAGCATGGCCACTGGGAAGAAGATTTCCTCATAATCGATTCCCTCTTTCTGAGTATACCCCTTCGCCACAAGCCTAGATTTAAAGGTTTCAACCTTTCTGTCAGGATCTCTCTTACATTTGTAGACTCACTTACATCCAATGGGTTTAAAACCATCAGGTAGGTCTACAAGCTCCAAGACTTGATTGTGGTCCATTGACCCCATCTCGGATAACATTGCCTTTCGCCAAGATTCTGCATCTTTATCTCAGAGAGCCTTATTGTAGTTTATTAGATCTTGTTCAGGCGTGCCTGGGATGAAGTCAAAGACTTCTCCCACGCCAATGAACCTATAGGGTTGTCTCACAACCCTCCCACTACGATGAGGCACCACCTTTGTAGGTGCATCATCTATGATATCTTGTGCATCGTGTGATGTATCTACTTGTGTTGGTGCATCAAGAATATCAAATTGCTTTCTATGTTCTTCTAGTACTATCTTACTCTTGGGCTTGTGATCTAGAATATAGTCTTCCTCTAAAAATCTGGCGTTAGTGCTAACTACCACCTTATGATCTTTAGGACTATAGAATAGACCACATTTCGTTCCTCTAGGATATCTTACAAACAACATTACTTCTGTTCTTGTATCTAACTTAGTTGAATCTGCCTTAAGCACATGTGTTGGACAACCCCAAATTCTGAGATGTCTTAGACTGGGCTTGCTCCCATTCCACAACTCTGTAGGGGTTGAAGGCACGGTTTTTGATGGTATAAGATTTAGAATGTACATTGTAGTTTCTAAGGCATACCCCCAGAACGAACTCAGCAAATCACTTTATCTCATAATTGACCTAACCATTTCCATAAGAGTTCTGTTTCTTCTTTCCGCTACACCATTATGCTGTGGTGTGCCAGGTGCAGAAAACTGAGACTGAATTATGACCTCACTGAGGTATTCTCAAAATTCGTGGGATAGGTACTCACCACCATGATCTGATCACAGTGTCTTGATACTCTTACCGTGATGTTTTTCTACATTTGCTTGATACTCTTTGAATTTACTAAAGCATTTGGACTTGTGGCGCATTAGGTAAATGTAACCGTACATTGAGTAATCATCTGTGAATGTCACAAAATACTCAAACCCACCTCGTGTTTGGACCTAAATTGGTTCACACAAGTCAGAGTGAATCAATTCTAATACTTCTTTGGCCCTATAACATTTTTCTTTAAAAAGTTTCTTGGTCATCTTACCTCTAAGCAAGATTCGCAGGTTAAGTAACAGTCAATCTCTAATGAACTTAAAGGTTCATCATTGACTAACCTCTGAATCCCACTAAAGTTTATATGGCCTAGCCTAATATGCCAAAGATAGGTTTGATTCATTTTAGAAGGTTCTTTTCTCTTATTTTGGTTAGATGATGCGCCATTTAGTTCTGTGTTCTGCACAACAGGGGAGTTTGATTTAACCAAAAACAAATTGTCTACTAATGAACCAGAATAAACAAGTTTGCCATCTTTTCTAACAACAACAGATTTATTAGAAAAAATAAACTTGTAACCATTCATTAAGAGTTTAGAAACCAAAATAAGGTTTTTTCTAAAACTCGGTACATAAAGATAATTATGTAAATCTAGGCTAGAATTTTCGAAAAATAGGCTAACTACTCCCACTGCTACTACTAACACTCTTGTAATGTCACCCAAGTAGACTTTTAGCTCACATTCTCTAAGCTTTCGGGTTACTTAGAACCCTTGCAAAGAATTACAAACATGGTCAGTGGCGCCTAAATCCACATACCATGTATCTGTGGGAATCGCCGCTAAACATGTCTTAGTAATTAAGGCAAAAATTATCGTACTTTTGAGCTTTGGACAATCGGATTTTCAATGTCCCGTCTGATTGCACTTGAAGCACTTTTCGTTCGATTTCTTCTTTGCAATCGCTGGCTTTGGCTCAATTTGTGCCTTTTGAGCTATTTCCTCGAGCTTTATCTTCTTCTTTCCAGCCTCAGGCTCAGAAGAATTCTGAAGCTTTGGCTGCGACTAAAGCTTGTTTCTTCTCTTGAAAAAGACTTTTAGCCGTTACCAACTCTGCTAAGAGATTGGATGAAATACACAACAATTGTCATATGGTGTAGTTCAACCGTAACTGCTCATAGTTTTGAGGCAAGTTCTGGAGGACAATATCGACTTTGGTTTCATCATCGATTTCGCCTCCCACTACCTCAACCTCATTGATGTTACTAATCATGTCAATGACATGATCTCTCACAGGAGTACTCTCAGCCATTAGGACAATGTCCAAATTTCGACTCCAATCGACATAGTTTGGACTAGTTAATTTGTTGTCTTTCAATATTGTAGCTAACGGATTAAATGCCATATCAAAGATTGTAAATAAATAAACACAAAATGTTTCAAAAAAATAAACACAGAATTTCAAAAATAAATTCTTCAATTATTGACATCCCATAAAACAATAGTTAAATCCACTGACATCTCATTTACTGGAATTTTCGCAAACCACGATAGAGTGGACGTTTATGCTAACCCACATTCATTTGAGAAGAACCAGGTTCATTAACTACACTATCTGACCAAACGATCTATTGATCAATGTAGCTAATAGTCAGTGCCTTTCAGCCGTAAAAATGAGTAGCGTAACCTCGATGAGAGGAATACTACAAATTTTACACTAAGTGTGTGCCATTACGTGACTTCTGAGCTTATTACCTTAGGATAGTGCGCCTCAGATGGAGATGGTATCGTATTTCTCCTATTTCAACTTACTCTAGTCATCTTACTTAGAAATTTATAAGCTAGTGATCTTATGGTTGAACTCATTCGATATGGAGGAAGGCCCTAATGCCAATGTGCAAGTCCACCCACATCACATATGAACTCATAATGGAGGCTATGAGAATATTAACCAACCCGCTCCCACTTAGATTTCTAAACCGAGGGTTTTTCTATTTTTAACATGCAATTAACTATCCTAAGTTATGTGCAAACATAAAACTAGCATGCTTTAAAATTATACATCTAAAATACAACATAAAAAATTAAACCATAAAAATTAAACTATAAATACGTGAAATAAATGCGTAAAATAAATTTCCCGACTATTATGGTTTTAATTGCTTCCATATTCTGCCTTGATCTCATGTCCTGTCACGTCACTCGATGGATAGAGTCTTGAAAAAGTTGGATCTTGAAAAGAAAATGAAATGAAAAATGGAGGAAAAACTGGGCTACACTTAGAATGCATGCCGCGCGCGCATAGCCTATAAATGGGCTTACGCGCGCAAGCCCACGCGCTGGCCGACAGCAGTGTTTAGTGCTGCTGCCTTGCGCGCTGTGCAGTAATTGCTGTGCGGCACTACTGCCGGTGCTGGCGCTGACGACGGTGGCTCCTGCAGGCGAGTCGTCGTCGGCGCCGCTGCTGACTCCCCTTCCCCCAATTTTTTGCTTCACTCCTACTGCGCTATTTGGTCTTCTTGCAATTCGTTCTAGGTTTTTTTAGTTTTCTACAAATTAACGATAAATCAAAACCAACGAAATCAAGTTGTCTACCATAACGCCTTCGATTACATAAAATTTTCCTACTACAAGGCATCTAGGAAAATAAAATCAAAAATTACATAAAAAAAATCCTACAACAGATTTCATCTAATTCTACACGGCTTCCCGCATGTGATTTTACTATTACAAGCATTTATAATAATATAACCGGGACATGTCCTGGGATTTAATTAAAACATACAAAAGTAACCATAATAGCCGGGATTTCTAAACCACCTGTAAACAAAACCATGTAACAAATCGAACAAGCACAAAACCAAAACCAGGCTCTGATACCAATTGAAAGATTATCTGCTCGGCCCGTTAAAAATTCACTTTCGTGCTTTGCATTCCAGAATCAAAATTCTTGACCAGGCCTAAACTATTTCACAATCGCTATTCTAATCCTTGCTTGAAATAATATTACGCAGTATCTTAGCTTATACTTGTTTGATGCAATAATTAATTCCTAATTAAAGCGGAAGTTTAAGAATTACCTCTTGAAGCGTGTACTTAGGTGATTCTCTTGTATGACTCAAGACTTTGATTGTACGTTGTGGAGGCAATGATCTAACAAACAATTGATCAGCAATCACCACAAAAAAAAGATCACGCCAAAAAAAATCTAGCAGCTCGTCGCCGCCAAAATTTTGCACCACCACCCGCCACCGGTTTAGCCTCGCCATGACCTTCGAAAAATAGTATAGTCGGCTGTCGCCTGGGGATTAGACCTGCCGCCTGAGAAAATTGACTTCGAGGGAGAAACTTGATTTCTCTCTCTAAATTCTCTCTCTAGTTTTCTTGTCTTGAAAACTTATGAATTGTGTATTGTGAATTGCTAATCTCATGTCTATTTATAGAGTTACAAGAGACACCCCAAGTTGGTTTAGGATTGGCCTTCCTGATGGGTTTAGGTAATTAATTAGTTTTCAAATCCAATTAGGTAACCAATTCTAATAGGATTTCCTAATCCAATTAGATTTCCTAATCTTTAGGATTTTCTAATTCTAATTGAACTTTAAAATTTAATTAATTTCACTTTGTGAATTACATAATTAATCCTTAGGAATAATTAATTAAATAATTAATTCTACTTTATCAATTAACCCACTACCTAATTACTCGTACCACTAACGGATTAATTATGGCACTACCATCCTACACCAGAATTGTTTCTGGAATAAATAAATAAATTATTCTTTAATCTCTCCACATCAAAGATATAATGCTTGTTAATTTATTAATTTATTGATAAATTAATTAATTAATTTCTTATAATTCGATATTAGTATCCCTCAAACTTTTTACTATACCGGACATAAGTCCACCAGCTGGGTTTAGTATAATAAACATAAAGAGCTCATCTCGAGAGTGAAGACATATGACGGATGATCCAGGGTGGGAATTATGCGGAGCCTTGGAGGAATCAAATCTGCATGTTCTTCGTGATGGCCCCGTTACAGCAAGTGTGTGGAGCAGGCTGGTGTCACAGATTAGTAACAACTTTTTTTTCAGCTTGCCATTGAAAGAGTGGATTTGGGTGAATCTGTACAGTAAGTTGGTGGTTAGTGAGCAAGCCTGCAGAAGTATTTTTGTTGCTATCATTTCGCTCATTTGGAAGACTGGGAATATGTGGATTTCTCAAAGGAAGGCTGTTTCGGTGATGAAGTTGCAGGAGAACATTTTGGCGCAGGTCTGTGGGATTCAGCTTGCTAACATCGCTGCTGCAAAAGCTGGAAGGCCGAGGACCGCAACGGCAGCCCCATTGGATTAGGTGGTGCCCACCCCCGGATGGGTGGAAGAAACTTAATACTCATAGAGCTTACCATGCCAGCACAGGGTGGGAAACAGTAAGGGGTTATTGAGAGATGCTCAAGGTTGTTGGAATGGGGGATTTATGTTTAACATTGGTATGTGTAGTATTACGAGAGATAAATTATAGGGACTCTTGTGTGGGTTGCGATTCGCTTGTGAAAGTGGGATGAGTACTTGCCGAAGTGGACAATGCCAGTGTGGTGTTGTTGGTGCAGTAAGGCCAAGGCAGTGGGCAGCATGGTGATTTAGTTGCAGGGATTATACAACTTTTGCCCCAAGGGTTTATGGAAGCTTGATGAGGTACCTAGGGGTCTTGAGAAGTGGATTGAGTATGATGTAATTGGCGTTGCTTATGAACACATAGTAGTTACTGTTAGTTTTGAATACTGAAAAGCTATTACTTGTATCAAAAACTAATACCCAGTTGACATATTGTTTATGTTTCAGTATTAAATTGTTCCTTTATATCATATATCTAGATAACGAGGTGTAAAAAAGCACAGTAAATCTACAGTAGATCTCATTATTGGTTAAAGTAATAATATATAAACAGATGCTCGAAACTGAGATAGTTTGAACATAATATCGGTTTAGGTTATCGTGTGATTTGGATAATTAGTTTGTCTAGACTAATTATATCATGCGGATGTGCCCGGGGCATATTGAGCACGACCTGTTCGGGATTGAATTAACTTGTACTGATCGGCGTAATTAATTTGAACATAATATTCTAATCTCTTAATCCCTAGACTAGAGCGGCATGAGAGTTAGATATCGTATGCTTTGATTTGCCAATGGGCGAGGTCAATTGATGCCTAGATCTCGGTAAGTTGGGTATGCGGTGTTTGACTTATTTGTGTGCCGTTGCTTGTCGAAAGAATCCATGTACCGGTTCTCCGGGCTGATGGTGCTCCCGAGATGAGTTCGTAAGGTTCATTATACTTAACCCGACAGGTGGACTTTATGTCTGATATAATAAGAAAGTCAAGTGTTACTAATCTCGGATACCAAGAAGTTGATGAATTAATTTGTCAGTAAACTTATGAATGACGAGCAATAGATCTTTGATGTGGGGAGATAGAAGACTAATAAAGTGAGCGCGAAGTAATTTGTTTTTGAGTGGTAGTTCCATAATTGGTTCGTTAGTGCTATGACTAATTATGTGTTGGACTAGTTGACAAAGTGAATTACATAATCCTACAGGTTTAATTATTATTTAATTGACGAAGTGGGTTATACGAAATAATCCTAAGGGCTCGATTAATATTTAATTAATGAAGTGGGTTAAGAAATTAATTCTAAAGGTTCGATTGGAGTTGATCAGTCTAGGGAAGACTAAGAAAGTCAACGAAAGTCTAACACTAAGTCCCAACTCAAAAGCCCACTAGGTCTCTCTTGAAGCTCCTATAAATAGTCCATGTTAGGCATTTAGAAGACATTAAGAAACCTTGGAGGCTAAGTTGCCTGGAGAGAGAAATGAGTAGCCTAGAGAGAGAACTTCATCTTCTTCGTTAAGTTCTTCCTCGAATTCGGCTTAGAATCCTTTATTCTTCGAAAACTCGTTTTGATCTTCGCCCCGAAGTTGTTTCTTGTTTGATCGCCGTTCGCCGTTTGCTCTTCCCGCCGCCCCGCTTTTTTTTCGAAATTCTGGCGAGCCCATTTTACACCGCTAGCTCTGATCGTTTCTCCGTCGCACTTGATTCGACTTCCATTGTGTTGATCTCGATCTTGATTGGTGATCCATGGCGGTGGTTGTCTAGATCGTGGTCGGAGAGTTATTTTTGATGTGGTGCGCAGCCAGGCTATAAACAGTGACTGGATCTTCGGGTAACGATTTGCTTCGGATCTGACGAGTTTTTTAAAGTTGGTTTCTTTTGGATTTCTTCCTTAGTGTCTTAGCTACCTCGTGGATAGTCTCCCACACTATTTTCGGGTGGAGACGAAGTCATTCAAGGGATTCGATAGTGGATTTGGCAAGTAGGCGATAAACAGGTAGCAGGTGGTAACTAGTCGCTCAGATCTTCGGGCAACGATCTGCTACGGATCTGACGAGTTTTTTTAAGTGAATTTTGTTTGGATTTCTTCCTCAGTGTCTTAGCTACCTTGTGGATAGTCGCCCACACGATTTCGAGGTAGAGACAGAGTCATTTTTGGGATTCTCCAGTGATTGGTTCCTTGCGGTAAATAGCAGGATTTTCAAGACTTTGGTTTTCTTATTGCTTTGAGGACACGCTTCAAAGGTATAATCTTTAAATCTTCGCTTTAAATTAAAGATTTAATTTTTAGAGTGTCATTTTAATAAACCGAATACGTATAGGCCTAAATTCGTTCAGGGTAAATGATATTAGAGTCTGGGCCAGATCGAAAGTCTCCGATTCTAGAATGCATAGCACGAAAATGAGATTTTTGGTTAGCCCGGACCAGATCTTTTTCCTTCAAATGGTATCAGAGCGAGTGTTTTTGCTTTATACTTGTTCGATTTATTACACGGCTTCGTTATTTTATTAATAGGTGGTTATTATTTCTGGTTATTATGGTATTTACATTCATTTATAAATCCATGGGACATGTCCGGCCTTTTTTTTGTGAATGTGAATGTGTGTAATAGTAATAACCACGAACTGGAAGCCTGTAGGATTAGAATATATCTTGTAGTAGGATTTACTCTATGATGTCATCTTTAAATTCCTAGAAAGCCTTGTATATAGGAATTTATGTAAAATGACAAAGACGTTATTATGGGTAACTCATATTCGTGGGTTTTGGTTTATCACAATTTTGGGTGATTCCTAATTCCGTAGAAAGCCGAGAAAACACGTACGAATTATGAGGAACCAAATAATGAGTCATTATAGGCAAAGTTAATTTATGGTTTTTGGTTTGTCGTAATATTGGGTGATTTCTAATTACGTAGTAAATCAAGAAAATTAGATAAATTCTAAGGGGCCTTATAACGAGTGGGAGTGACATGATGGGATGTTTCAATAAGGCGTCAAAGGAAGCGACGATTGAGAATGCCATAATAGTCAGGAAATGTTTAATTACGTATTTCCCGTTTTATGTCCTTATCATTTCTTGTGTGTTTTTTGTGTTTTATGCATGATCGAAAACAAACCATTTTTTTTAATATGTGCAATTAACTAAGGTAGATTATTCGCATGTTAAAACTCCAACGGTTTTACAGGTGCGAATATCCATAGTTAAGATATTGTATGTTAAAACGTAAAAATTCTCAAATTTAAAAATCTAAGTGGGAGTGGGTTGGTAAATATCCCCATGGCCTCCATTACGAATTCATATGTGATGTGGTTAGACTTGCGCTTTGGCATTAGGGCCTTCCTCCATATTGGATGAGTCTTCAATCACGAGATCACTAGATTGGATTTCTAAAGGTATGACTATAGTGCATTTAATTGGAGGATTGCAACACCCTCTCTATCTGAGGCGCTCTACCTCATAAGTAACAAACTTATAAGTCACGTAATGACATACACTTAGTGTATCGTTTGTAGTATTCCTCCCATCGAGGTTACGCTACTTATATGAGCGGCTAAAATCACTGATTATTAATTTCATTGATCATAAGATCGTTGGTCAGATAGTGAAATTAATGAACTTAGGTTCTTCTCGAATGAATGTGGCTTAGCGTAGACATTCACACGATCGTGACCTGCGTTAATCCCGGTGTGAGAGATGTTTGTGCAAGATTATATTGTTTTGATGATATCTATATTTTAGGAAAAAATAAAATACTGAAACTTAACTGTTTATTTATTATTTAGTTTTTAATATGGAGTTTAATACAAGATTTGTCACACTAAAGGAGAATAAATTAACTGGTCCAAATTATATCAACTGGAAACGTGATTTGGACATTGTCCTCACGGTTGAGCAATGCAAGTTCGTGCTCACTAAGGTATGCCCAGAAACACCTAATGCTAAATATGGCTAAGGGCACACTTGTGAGAGACCATGTACTTGAGATGATTAGTAACATCAATAAGATTGAGGCTTTGAGAGGTGACACTCCAGGGCTTGCCTCATAACTTTGAAGATTGCTAATCAGGTGCTTAAGCCAGATATTACCAAGAAGAAGAAGCCGAGAGGCAAGTGCTTCAGATATGGCTGTTGAAGTTGAATACATAAGCTATGTTTGTATTGTACATTTTCCCAGTTAATATATCGATTAATGTTTTGGTTATATTTTGTTGTGCATTATTTGTCCATTTATATTATGTAGTTAGATGATGAGGTGTCTTGTGTGACACAGTGGATCTCATCATTGGTTAAAAGACATAATATATAAATGAGGTTCGTAACCGAGACAGTTTTGGATAAACTGTCGGTTTAGGTTATTATGTGATTCAGTTAATTTGTTTGTCTAAACTAATTGAATCATATAGATATGCCCGGGGCATATTGAACTTAACCATTTAGAATGATTTTTCTTGTACTGATTTAATAGACAAATCGTTCATAGTATTCTATCTCTTAATCCCTAGACTCGAGCGGGCATGAGGATTAGACATAGTGTACTTTTATCTGCCAATGGGTGAGGTAAATTGTGATCAATAGTCTCAGTAGGTTGGGTGTGTTGGAGTACAATACATAAGCTATGCTTGTATTGTACATTTTCCCAGTTAATATATCGATTTATGCTTTGGTTATATTTTGTTGTGCATGATATGTCCATTTATATTATGTAAGTAGATGATGAGGTGTCTTGTGTGACACAGTAGATCTCATCATTAGTTGAAAGACATAATATATAAATGAGGTTCGTAACCGAGATAGCTTTGGACAAACTGTCAGTTTAGGTTATTATATGATTCGGATAATTTGTTTGTCTAAACTAATTGAATCATATAGATATGCCTGGAGCGTATTGAACTTGACCGTTAGGAATGATTTGTCTTGTACTGATTTAATAGACAAATTATTCTTGGTATTCTATCTTTTAATCCCTAGACTGGAGCGGGCATGAGGATTAGACATAGTGTACTTTGATCTGCCAATGGGTGAGGTCTATTGAGGCCAATAATCTCGGTAGGTTGGGTGTGCGTGTTTAGTTGCTTAGTGTGTTGCTGCTTGTCGAAAGGAAACCATGTACATGTGCATCCGGGGTGATGGTGCTCCCGAGATGAGCTCCATATGTTTATTATACTAAACCCAGTTGGTGGACTTATGTCCGGTATAGTAAAATGGTCGAGTGGTACTAGTCTCAGAATTAAGAAGTTGATTAATTAATTTATCAGTGAATTAATAAATTAACGAGCACTATATCTTTGATTTGGGGAGATTATGAATATAATTTAATTAAGTTGTTCCAGAAGCAATTCTGGTGTAGGATGGTAGTGTCATAATTAATCCGTTAGTGGTGTATAAGTTGGTTGTGAATCATACCAGGAACTGGTTTGGGATAAGTGAATCCCTGTATTAGTTCGATGTGTATCAGTCCAGTAACAGGATTGAAGGAAACAGAAACCCAGTAGGAAGACTAATCCTAAACCAACTTGGGGTCTCTCTTGTTACTCTATATATAGACAAGGAATTAGCTATTCCACAATATACAATTCATAAGTTTTCAAGACAAGAAAACTAGAGAGATAAAATCCTAGAGAGAGAAATAAAATTTCTCCCTCAAAGTTGGATTTTACAAACAAATTGCGGCTGGTCATTCTCTGTTTTTGGCCAAAATTAATGGCCTGTTAAACCAGCAGCGCGTGTAGCTTTCTCTCTCTGAACGGTGCATTGACAGTACATGTCAGGTCTGGTGGTGCTGGAATTTTCTGGCAGGTGGATTGTGGTGATTAGCTTATCAAATTGGTTTCTAGATCGCTGTCCACACAACGTGAAATCAAAGTCTTGAGGCATACAAGAGAATCACCTGAGTGCATGCTTCAAAGGTATTTTCTAAAGTTCCGCTTTTAATTAGAAATTTTTGTTGCGTGGTAAATGGAATAAGTGCAAACCCAGATCCTGTGCAATGTTATTTCAAAAGGGTTGGAATAGCAATTGTGCTAGCGTCTAGGCTTGGCCAGAGATTCTGATTCTGGAATGCATATCACGAAAGTGAATTTCTGGCTAGGCCCGGGTAGATAATCTTTCAATTGGTATCAGAGGCTGGTTTTGGGTTTTGTGCTTGTTTGATTTATTACATGGTTTTATTTGCAGGTGGTTAAGAAATCCCGACTATGATGGTTACATTTGTATCGGTTTTAATTAAACTCCGGGACATATCCGGATTTGATTTTATTATGAATGTTTGTAATAGTATAACCACGTGCTGGAAGCTGTGTAGGATTAGATCAAATTTGTAGTAGGATTTTTTCTATGTAATTTCGATTATTTAAATTTCCTAAAAAGCCTTGTAGTAGGAGAATTAAAAATTTTGTAATCGAAGGCGTTATGGTGGGCAACTTGAATTGGTGGGTTTTGGGTTATCGTTAATTCGTAGAAACCCAAGAAAACCCAGAACGAATTGGAAGAAGACCAAATAGCGTGGGAAGAAGCCAATGAGGGATCGGCGACAGGGGGCGGCGCCGGAGACTACCCGCCGGCAACCGCCAAAGGCAACGGAGCTACCGCGCGGCCCATGTGGGGTGCGCGTGGCCCGCCTTTGGGCTTGCTGCTCGCATCGGCCCATTCGGGCTGCGTTTTGGCCCATTTTTCCTCAAGTTTTTGTTTGTTGAAGTTCAAGACTCTCTCCATCGAGTTGCGTGGCGGGACATGAGATCAAGGCAGAATATGGAAGCGATTAAAACCATAATAGTCGGGAAATTTATTTTTTGTATTTATTTCCCGTATTTATTATTTTAATTTTTATGCTTTATTTTATGCGGTATTTTAGATGCATGATTTTAAAGCATGTTGGTTTTATGGTTGTATATAACTTAGGGTTAGTTAATTGCATGTTAAAACTGGAAAAACCCTCAATTTGGAAATCTAAGTGGGAGCGGGTTGGTTTAATATCCCCATGGCCTCCATTACGGGTTCATATGCGATGTGGGTGGGCTTGCGCGTTGGCATTAGGGCCTTCCTCCGTTCGGATGAGTCCAGCCCCGAGATCGCTAGATTATGAATTTCTGAGTAAGATGACTAGAATAAGTTTAACTAGGAGAAATGCGACACCCACTCCATCTGAGACGCACTATCCTGAGGTAACAAACTCAGAAGTCACGTAATGGCATACACTTAGTGTACGATCTGCAGTATTCCTCCCTCGAGGTTACGCTGCTTATTTGTACAGCTGAAAGCACTGACTATTAGCTACATTGATCAACAGATTGTTTGGTCAGATAGTGTAGTTAATGAACTTGGTTCTTCTCAAACGAATGTGAGTTAGCGTAAATGTCCACACTGCGTGGCTTGCGAGATTCCCAGTGAATGAGATGTTGGTGGATTAAGATTATTGTTTTGAGGGAAGTCAATAATTGTTAGAATTTCCTTGTGTTCGAAATTCTAGGTTAGATAACTAAAACATTGTCTGTTTAGTTTACAGTTTTAGATATGGCATTCAACCCCTTAGCTACAATATTGAAAAACAATAAGTTAACTGGACCTAATTATGTCAATTGGAGTCGTAACTTGGACATTGTCCTTATGGCTGAGAGCACTCCTGTGAGAGATCATATCATTGACGTGATTAGTAATATCAATAAGGTTGAGGTAGTGCGAGGCAAAATTGTTGGTGAAACCAAAGTCGATATTGTCCTCCGGAACTTGCCTCTAAGTTATGAGCAGATTCGGTTGAACTGCTATATAAGTAAGATGTTGTGTACTTCGTCCGAGCTCTTGGCAGAGTTTGTGGCGGCTAAAAGTCTTCTTCAAGAGAAGAAGCGAGCTTTAGTCACAGGCAAAGCATCAGAATCTTTTTCTGAGCCTGAAGCTAGAAAGAAAAAGAGAAAGCTTGAGGGAATAGCTCAAAAGGCGCAGATTGAACCTCAGCCAAATATTACAAAGAAGAAGTTGAAAGACAAGTGTTTCAAGTGCAATAAGACGGGACATTGGAAATCAGATTGTCCAAAGCTTATAAGTAAGATAGTTTCTGCCTTAATTACTGAGACATGTTTAGCGGCGATTCCCACAGATACATGGTGTGTGGATTCAGGTGCCACTGACCATGTTTGTAATTCTTTGCAAGGGTTCCAAGTAACCCAAAAGCTTAGAGAAGGCGAATTGGGTATCTACTTGGGTGACACTACAAGAGTGTCAGTAGAAGCAGTGGGAGTGGTCAATTTAAATTTTGAAAATTGTAGATTAGAGTTGTTTAATTGTCTTTATGTACCGAGTTTTAGAAAGAACCTTATTTCAGTTTCTAAACTCTTGAAGAACGGTTATAAGTTTGTTTTTTCTGAAGAGTCTGTATTTATTAGAAGAAATGGAAAAATTATTTGTTCTGTTTCATTGGCTGACAATTTATTTGTGGTTAACTCTAATTCCCCTGTTGCGCAAAATATAGAAACAGATAGCTCTTTATCTACCATTAATAAGAGGATGAAACCTTTTGAAATGAATCAAACCTATCTTTAGCATCTCAAGCTAGGTCATATAGAGCTAAGGAATTATTAGAGTTGATTCATTCTGACTTGTGTAGACCAATGACGGTCCAGGCACGAGGTGGGTTCGAGTATTTTGTGACATCCACTGATGACTACTCAAGGTATGAGTACATTTACCTAATGTGTCACAAGTCCGAATGTTTTGGAAAATTCAAATAGTTTCGTCAGATGTGGGGAAGCATCATAGTAAGAGTATCAAGACACTGCGTTCAGATCATGGTGGGGAGTACCTGTCCCATGAATTTCGAGAATTCCTCAGTGAGGTTGGAATTCAAGCTCACTTGTCTGCACCTGGCACGCCACAGTAGAACGGTGTAGCAGAAAGGAGGAATTGGACTCTCATGGAAATGGTTAGGTCTATGATGAGCTATAGTGATTTTCCAAGTTCATTCTGGGGATATGCCTTAGAAACGACAATGTATATTCTTAATCTTATGCCATCTAAAATCGTGCCTTCAACCCCAATAGAGTTGTTGAATGGTCGCAAGCCTAGTCTAAGACATCTCAGAAGTTAGATGCGAGAACTGAATTAATGCTGTTTGTAGGTTATCCCAGGGGAACGAAGGGTGGTCTGTTTTATAGTCCTAAAGATCAGAAAGTGGTGGTTAGTACTAACGCTAGATTTTTGGAAGAGGACTATGTCTTAGATTACAAGCCCAAGAGTAAGACAGTACTAGAAGAGCTTAGATGACAAACTATTAATCCTGATGCACCGGCACATGTAGATACACCACACACTGCAAATAAGATCACAGATGATGCGCCTACACAGGTGGTGTCTCGTCGTAGTGGGAGGGTTGTAAGACAGCCCGACAGGTTTATTGGCGTGGGAGAGGCCTCAGACCTAGTCCCAGGCGCTCCTGAGCCTGACCCAGTTAACTACAATAAGGCTCTCCAAGATAAATATATAGAATCTTGGCGTGAGGCAATGATATCTGAGATGGGGTCAATGAACCACAATCAAGTCTAGGAGCTTGTAGACCTGCCTGATGGGTTCATGCCTATTGGATGCAAGTGGGTCTACAAACGTAAGAGAGAACCTGACGGGAAGGTGGAAACCTTTAAAGCTAGGCTGGTGACGAAAGGGTACACTCAGAAAAAGGGAATCGATTATGTGGAAACCTTCTTCCCGGTAGCCATGCTTAAGTCGATCCGGATTCTCTTGGCCATAGCTGCTCATTTTGATTATGAGATTTGGCAGATGAATGTCAAGACAGCTTTCCTAAACGGAAGCCTTGAGAAAACCATCTTTATGCAGCAACCAGAGGGATTCATTGAAAAAGGCCAAGAGCATAAGGTTTGCAGGCTTAAGAGGTCCATTTACAGACTTAAGCAGGCATCTAGATCTTGGAACATCTGGTTTGATGAGGTAACACAGTCCTACATATTTACTCAGTGTCCGGATAAGCAATGTGTGTACCGCAGACGTGATGGAAACTCAGTGGTGTTTCTTGTGCTTTACGTAGATGACATTCTATTGATTGGCAACAACAAGAAAGTGTTATCAGACGTAAGGACATGACTGTCTAAGCAGTTTGATATGAAGGACTTAGGGGAAGTGGGATATATCCTTGGGATCAAGATAATTTGAGATCGTAAGAAACGTTCATTAACGCTCTCCAAGCTTCGTACATAGATACGATTCTGGCCAGTTTTAACATACAGAACTCTAAGAAAGGTTTTCTACCATCCAGACATGGAGTGCATCTATCTAAGGAACAGTCTCCGAAGACTATTGAGGAGATAGAGGCCATGAAGGCAGTTCCTTATGCCATGTTGTGTACGAGGCCTGATACCTATTATGCCGTTGGCATGGTAAGCAGATATCAGAGTAATCCCGGGAAAGCTCATTGGGAGGCAGTAAAATGCATTCTTAAGTATTTGCGCAGAACGAGTGACCAAGTTCTGGTCTATCAGGCGTCTGAGATGGTACCCCGAGGTTACACAGATTCAGATTTCCAAGGCGACAGGGACAAGAGCAAGTCTACCTCAGGGTATGTGTTTACTCTAGGAGGTGGAGCCATAGTTTGGCGGAGTGTCAAGTAGAAATGCGTGGCGGACTCTACCATGGAGGCTGAATCCTTTGCCGCATCAGAGGCAGCGAAGGAAGTAGTGTGGCTCAAGAACTTCATAGTTGACTTAGATTTGATTCCTGGTTTACAAAAGTCTATCACGGTATACTGTGATAACAACGATGCAGTAGCAAACTCGAAGGAGCCCACAAGGTGAGTAAACATATACAGCGCAAGTACCACCTGATACGAGATATCGTAAAGAGGGAATACATGGTCTTGGCTAAGGTAGCATCAGAGGATAACCTTGTAGATCCGTTCACAAAGACATTGACTTCAAAAGTCTTTGAGGCTCACGTGGAAGGCATGGAAATCAGATACTTAGGAGAGCCTTGACATTTTTTCTAGATATATAGCAGCAGAATATATAGAAGTTGTATGTAGATGTATACTTAAAGCACAACATAAGTATTAGTGGGAGATTGTTGGAGTAGAATACATAAGCTATGCTTGTATTGTACATTTTCCCAGTTAATATATCGATTTATGTTTTGGTTATATTTTGTTGTGCATGATATGTCCATTTATATTATATAAGTAGATGATGAGGTGTCTTGTGTGATACAGTAGATCTCATCATTGGTTGAAAGATATAATATATAAATGAGGTTTGTAACCGAGACAGCTTTGGACAAACTGTTGGTTTAGGTTATTATATGATTCGGATAATTAGTTTGTCTAAACTAATTGAATTATATAGATATGCCCGGGGCATATTGAACTTGACCATTAGGAATGATTTGTCTTGTACTGATTTAATAGACAAATCATTATTGGTATTCTATCTCTTAATCCCTAGACTTGAGCGGGCATGAGGATTAGACATAGTGTACTTTGATTTTCCAATGGGTAAGGTCTATTGAGGCCAATAATCTCGGTAGGTTGGGTGAGCATGTTTAGTTACTTGGAGTGCTGCTGCTTGTCGAAAAGAAACCATGATGGTGCTCCCGAGATGAGCTCCTTATGTTTATTATACTAAACCCAGCTGGTGAACTTATATACGGTATAGTAAAAAGGTCGAGTGGTACTAGTCTCATAATTAAAGAAGGTGATTAATTAATTTATCAGTGAATTAATAAATTAACGAGCACTATATCTTTGATGTGGGGAGATTATGAATATAAATTAATTAAGTTGTTCCGAAAGCAATTCTGGTGTAGAATGGTAGTGCCATAATTAATCCGTTAGTGGTACGATTAATTATGTATTGGGTTGTTGACTAAGGTAGATTTAATTAATTAATTAATTAATTAATCATTGTGTCAGTTGGTTGTGAATCATACCAGGAACTGGTTTGGAATAAGTGAATCCCTGTATCAGTTGGTTGTGAATCAAACCAGGAATTGGTTTGGGATAAGTGAATCCCTGTATCAGTTGGATGTGTATCAGTCCAGGAACAAGATTGAAGGAAACAGAAACCCAGTAGGAAGACTAATCCTAAACCAACTTGGGGTCTCTCTTGTAACTCTATATATAGACAAGGGATTAGCTATTCCACAATATACAATTCATAAGTTTTCAAGACAAGAAAACTAGAGAGATAAAATCCTAGAGAGTGAAATAAAATTTCTCCCTCAAAGTCAGATTTCACAAGCAAATTGCTGCTGTCCTTCTCTATTTTTGGCCAAAATTATTGGCCTGTTAAACCAGCAGCGCATGTAGCTTTCTCTCACTCTGGACGGTGCGTTTACAGTACGTGCCAGGTGCGGTGGTGCTGGAATTTTCTGGCAAGTGGATTGTGATGATTAGCTGAGCAAATTGGTTTCTAGACCGTTGCACACACAACGTGAAATCAAAGTCTTAAGGCATACAAGAGAATCACCTGAGTGCACGCTTTAAAGGTATTTTCTAAAGTTTCACTTTTAATTAGAAATTTTTGTTGCGTGGTAAATCGAATAAGTGCAAACCCAGATCCTGTGCAATGTTATTTCAAAATGGTTAGAATAGTAATTGCGCTAGCGTCTAGGCCTGGCCAGAGATTCTGATTCTGGAATGCATATCACGAAAGTGAATTTCTGGCTAGGCCCGGGCAGATAATCTTTCAGGGTGCACATGTTTAGTTGCTTGGTGTGCTGCTGCTTATCGAAAGAAAACCATGTACCGGTGCGTCCGGGGTGATGGTGCTCCTGAGATGAGCTCGTTATGTTTATTATACTAAACCCAGCTGATAGACTTATGTTCGGTATAGTAAAAAAGTCGAATGATACTAGTCTCAAAATTAAAGAAGTTAATTAATTAATTTATCAGTAAATTAATAAATTAACGAGCACTATATCTTTGATGTGGGGAGATTAAGAATAAATTAATTAAGTTATTCTGAAAGAAATTCTGGTGTAGGATGGTAGTGTCACAATTAATCCGTTAGTGGTACGATTAATTATGTATTGGGTTATTAACAAAGGTAGATTTAATTAATTAAGTAATTAATTAATCCTTGTGTCAGTTGGTTATGAATCATACCCGGAACTGGATTGAGGATAAGTGGATCCCTGTATCAGTTGGTTGTAAATCATACCAGGAACTGGATTGGGATAAGTGAATCCCTATATCAGTTGGATGTGTATCAGTCCAGGAACAGGGTTGAAGGAAACAGAAACCAGTAGGAAGGTCAATCCTAAACAAACTTGGAGTCTCTCTTGTAACTCTATATATAGACAAGGGATTAGCTATTACACAATATACAATTCATAAGTTTTCAAGAGAGAAAATCCTAGAGAGAGAAAACTTTATCTCTCTAAAATTGGGTTTTTGAAGCTCAAAGGCTATCGGATTTTCCTTCTATTTTGGGCGGCCAATTTTTGTCCGATTCCGGCGGCGCGTGATTTCTCTCTCAGGTCCCAGGTGGCGCGTGAATTGTACGCGTCGGGTGCAGCGATGCTGGAATTTTTCTGGCATGTGGATTGTGGTGATTAGCTGATCAATTGTTCGTTGGATTGTTGCCCACACAATATATGAACAAAGTCTTGAGGCATACAAGAGAATCACCTGAGTATACGCTTCAATAGGTAATTCATATGTTTCCGGTTTAATTAAGAATTTTTGTAGCGTGGTAAATCTAATGAGTACGAATCAAGATCCTGTGCAATGTTATTTCAAGCAAGGGTTGGAATAGCGATTGTGCTAGCGTCTAGGCCTGGTCAGAGATTTCGATTCTGGAATGCATAGCACAAAAGTGAGTTTCTGGCTAGGCCCGGGCAGAAAATTTTTCAATGGCAAGGCAGGATATTGGAAGCCAGATTGTCCACAGCTCAAAAGTACAACTATTTTGCCTTAGTTACTGAGACATGTTTAGTGGTGATTCCCACAGATACTTGGTGTGTGGATTCAGGAACCACTGATCATGTTTGTAATTCTTTGCAGGATTTGCTAAGTAACCTAGATGTTTAGAGAGGGCAAGATGGAAGTTTACTTGCGTGAAACTATCAGAGTGTCATTGAAAGTAGTGGGAGTGGCTAGACTTATGTTCAAAATAATACTGTAATAGTTTTTTGTAGAACTGTCTTTATGATCTGAGTTTTAGAAAGAATTTACTTAATGTTTCTAAACTCTTACTTGATAGTTATAAGTTCGTTTTATCTAATAATTATGTTAATAAAAAGAATGAGAAAATTATATATTCCAGTTCATTGGTGGACAATTGAAAGATTATCTGCCCGGGCCCGATAAAAAATTCACCTTCGTGCTACGCATTCCAGAATCGGAATCTTTGACCAGGCCTAGACTCTAGCACAATCGCTATTCCAATCCTTGATTGAAATAACATTGCGCATGATCTTGGTATGTACTCATTCGATTTATCACGCGAAAAAATATTTCTAATTAAAGCTGAAACATAGAAGTGTGTTACTCAGGTGATCGCTTGTATACACAAGACTTTGATCGCACGTTTGTGGGCAATGATCTAGCGAGCAATTGATCAGCAATCTACACAAAAGGACTCGTCAAAAAAATTCTGCAGCTCGACGCCGCCTGAATTGAACCGCCACCGCCACCAGAATTTACTTCCCGTCGCCCGAAAATTATTCAAGAGAGAAAAACATTTTCTCTCTCTAGTTTTCTTATCTTGAAAACTTAAGAATTGTGTACTATGTAATTGCTAATCCCTTGTCTATATATAGAGCTACAAGAGAGACCCCAAGTTGGTTTATGATTGGTCTTCCTAATGGGTTTAGGTAATTAATTAGTTTCCAAAGCCAATTAGGTAATTAATCTAATAGGATAATCCAAATCCAATTAGATTTTCCAATCTCTAGGATTTCCTAATTCTAATTGAACCTTAAGACTTAATTAATTAATTAATTAATTTCACTTTGTTAATTACTTAATTAACCCTTAGGAATAATTTATTAAATAATTAATTCTACTTATTCAATTAACCCACTACAAAATTAATCGTACCACTGACGGATTAATTTTGGCACTACCATCCTACATCTGAATATCTTTCGGAACAACTAAATTAATTTATTCTTAACCTCCCCACATCAAAGATTTAGTGCTCATTAATTTATTAATTACTGATAAATTAATTAATTAATTTCTTTAATTTTGAGACTAGTACCACTCGACCTTTTTATTATACCGGACATAAGTCCACCAGCTGAGTTTAGTATAATAAACATAACGAGCTCATCTCGGGAGCACCATCACCCCGGACACACCGGTACATGGTTTCCTTTCGACAAGCAGTAGCACACCAAGTAACTAAACATGCGCACCCAACCCGCCGAGACTATTGGCCACAAATGACCTCACCCATTGGCAGATCAAAGTACACTATGTCTAATCCTCATGTCCGCTCAAATCTAGGGATTAAGAGATAGAATACTAAGAATGAATTGTCTATTAAATCTGTACAAGACAAATTATTCTAAATGGTCAGGTTCAATATGCCCCGGGCATATCTATATGATTCAATTAGTTTAGACAAACCAATTATCCGAATCACATAATAACCTAAACCGACAGTGTGTCAAAAACTGTCTCGGTTACGAACCTCATTTATATATTATGTCTTTAAACCAATGATGAGATCTATTGTGTCACACCAGACACCTCATCATCTAATTACAAAATATAAATGGACGACATATGCAGAACATATAAACAAAAACATTAAATCGATATATTAACTGGGAAAAAGTATAATACATGCATAGCTTTTGTATTCAAACCTAACAACAATATCTTCTTGATAAAAACTAACTCCCTTATAGTGCAAAACACTGAGATAAATAAAACATCATTGAATCATAATAAGAGGGAAGAACTGTGTAAAATGAACCAAACTCATTTTTGGCACCTAAAACTAGGTCATATAAACCTTAGTAGAATTCAAAGGTTGGTCAATGTTAGGACCTTGGTCTCATTGGATATTGACAGTTACCCAACTTACGAATTCTTCTTGGAGGGTAAAATAACCAAGAAATTTTTTAGGGTCAAAGAGATTTTAGAGTTGGTTCATTCTGACTTATGTGGATCTATGATAATTCAAGCCAGAGGTGGTTTCAATTATTTTGTGATCTTCACAGATTACTACTTGAGGTACGGTACATTTACTTGATGCACCACAAGTCCAAATATTTTGGCTAGTTCAAAGAGTTTCGGACAGATGTGGAGAACCGTTATTGTAAAAGTATTAAGTCATTACTATCTGATTGTGGTGGCGAATAACTATCTGGTGAATTTAGGAGCTACTTATCATAGATGAGAATTCAATCCCAATTGTCTGCACCTAGCACATTCCAGCAGAATGGTGTAGCAGAACTATGAAACAGAACTTTTATGGAAATGGATAGATCTGTGATGAGTTACAGTGAGTTGCTCCATTTGTTTTGGAGATATATCTTAGAAACAACGGCTTACAATCTAAATCTTATACCATCTAAGTCCGTGCCTTCAATCCCTGTAGAGTTATGGTCAGGGCAAAAGCCCAATATTAGACATCTCAGAATCTGGGGTTGTCCAGCACATATGCTTAAGGTAGATATAGACAAGTTAGATGCAAGATTGGAGGTAATGTTTTTTGTCGGATATCCCAGAGGAACGAAGGTTGGTTTATTCTATAGTGCTAAAGATCAGAAGGTGGTGGTTAGTGCCAACACTAGATTTTAGAAGAGGACTATATTCTAAACCACAAACCAAGTAACTAGATTGTGCTAGAAGAGCTTAAGGGACCGTCTAGAATTCCTGATGCACCGGTACAAGTAGATACATCATAGAATACTGCATGAGTTATCACATATGATGCAATTACACAGGCGGTGCCTCATCGTAGTGGGAGGGTTGTCAGACAACCCGAGAGGTACGTGAGCTTGGGAAAATCTTCGGATTTGGTCCCCTGCGCTCACGAACCAGACCCAGTTAATTGTAACAAGACACTCCAAGATAAAGATGCAGATTCTTAGAAAAGGGCATTGATTACATTGCAAATGCCCAGGAGCCCAAGGTTTGTAAGCTTAAGAAGTCCATTTATGGACTTAAACAAGCATCCAGATCTTGGAACATCCAATTTGATGAGATAATCCAATCCTATGGGTTTATTCAGTGTCTGGATGAGCATTGTGTATATTGCAGGCGTGTGGAAACTTAGTGGTATTTCTTGTACTTTACGTAGATGATATTCTTCTTATTGGCAACAGTAAGAAGGTATTGTCAGACGTAAAGGCATGGTCGTTCAAGCAAGTTTTATATGAAGGATTTGGGAAAGACTGAACATATCATTAGGATCAAGATAATTCGAGATCGTAGGAGATGTTTATAGTCACTTTCTCAGGCTTCCTACATAGACATGATTCTAGCTTGTTTTAACATACATAACTTCAAGAAGGGTTTCCTATATGTCAGATATGGAGTGCATCTATCTAATGAGCAGTCTCCTAAGTAGATAGAAGCCATGAAGACAGTTCCTTATGCATTTGCGGTAGGAAGTCTCATGTATGCTATGTTGTGTACGAGGCTAATATTTGTTTTGCCTCAGCATAGTTAGTAGATATCAGAGTAACCAGGAAAAACTCAAGTATTTGCATAGAATAAATGACAAAGTTTTGGTCAATCAGGCGCAAGAGCTAGTTTCAAGGGGATTACACAGATTAGGATTTCCAAAGTGATATGTACAAAAGAATGTCTACCTCTGGGTTTGTGTTTACTCTGGGAAGTGGAGCCATAGTATGGCAGAGCGTCAAGCAGAAATGCATGGCAGACTCCACTATTGAGGCTGAATATATTGTCGCGTCAGAGGCAGCGAAGGAAGTAGTGTAGTTCAGGAACTTCATAATGGATTTAAATGTGATTCCTGAGTTGCCCAGGTTTATCATAGTTTATTGCGATAACAATAGTGTAGTGGGAAACTCAAAGGAACCACAAATCCACAAGGTGAGTAAACACATAGAGCGCAAGTACCACCCAATACGAGAAATCATAAAGAGGAGAGACGTGGGTAAAGATAGTATCAGTAGACAACCTTGCAGATCCATTCATGAAAAGCATTGACTGCAGAAGTCTTTGAGAACTACGTGAAGGGCATGGGAGTTAGATACTTGGCTGAACCTTGATAGTTCTCTAGATTTTGGTGTGACATTAGAATAAGTGTATTAAACCAGCTTTTATACTTCAGAGCATAGCTTTGTGTTGGAACTTGGCATGCATAATTTCCTAAATTATGCTACGAAATAGCCTAAATTCTAAGAGGATCAGGTCTTACCCTTGAAGCGTAATCGGTTATGCAGTCGCCTGGCTCCTCTGAGAAGATAGCGTTCACCAACAATTCACGTGAATTGTCTCTACGATCTTGCACTGGAGCCTATCAGAATTGGTGCTAGCCCAAAAGTGCCTGTCAAAGAGAGAAAACGTTTTTCTCTGGGGAAGAGTTTTGGAAGAGCGTCTATTTTTCTTGGAGTCTGAGAGAGTCTGTTTTTAAAATATTTAAAACGTGTTTAAAACCAATTTTTCTAAAAACTCTCAACCACCAGATACTTCTCTGATTTGAGAAGTATTTGTTTATAATAATTAATAATAATAATTATTTACTGAGTTGGGTTTAACCAACACCATGGATCAACCCATTGATCCATGGATCAGGCTGATGGGTCAAGAACCTTAATTCACAATTAGGTCCCTTGATTTGTCAGCCCAATTCAATTCTTCCTAGGTAATTAATTAACTCTTACTTAATACCATAATACTCTTCAATAATATTTAATTAAACTATTTAATTAAATATTATCAATTTAAGTATAACTCTTATACTTAAAACCAGGCAAATTAATTCTGAATCATCGAACTCACTTATGTGCGATCCTGTAGGCCCATTCCAAATTGACAATGAATAAATTAATCTCATTAATTAATCCATAAATCATTAGTGGTCTCTAGCAAGACATAATGACTACACAATTCAGAACTGAGGGTCGAATGGTGATTCAACACAACCTTTCGAGTATACTACGTAATGTCCTCTACACTGATATCCAGTTTAGCATAAGGCATGGAACCAATCATCCTTATATAGCTAAAAGTTTTACTTGATCTCTTAGTGACACTGAACTTAATCAAGCAAATGATAACCCTTATCATTTCTTGGGCACGGCCATGCACTTCTCAGTTCACTATCAAGCGGCCAAGATATCATCTCTCATTTAAGAGAGACTTGTAGTCCCATCACTTCACCTACATACCTTAGCGTGACTCATAGTGTACCCAATCATACCCGTACTTGGCAACCTGTTACGGTCCCGTTAGGCATATGTCAAAGCACACTCTAATTCACCTAAGACTATGCAGTGATTTCTGGTCTAAGGATCCTCGTACGAGTACTACTCAAAAGAATCACTCATGATCTAAAAGTCTATGGAGTGTTTCTTTTTGGCGGATCGATTTCATGAAATTCAATATGCACAAGAATATAATTTCATGAAATTAACTCATCAGATAAATTATCAATCAAACGAAAAATGTCTTATTTACATAAATAACCCTCAAAGTTTATTTACATAAATAGCCCTCAAAAGGGCACATACACCAAAACTTTGAGTATTAGTGGGAGATTGTTAGTTTGAATACTGAAAAGCTATTGCTTGTATAAAAAACTAAAACCCAGTTGACATATCATTTATGTTTCAGTATTAAATTGTTCCTTTATATCATATATCTAGATAACAAGGTGTAGAAAAACACAGTAGATCACATTATTGGTTAAAATATTGATATATAAATAGATGCTCGTAACTGAGATAGTTTGAACATACTATCTGCTTATGTTATCGTGTGATTCAGATAATTAGTTTTTCTAGACTAATTAAATCATACGGATGTGCCCAGGGTATATTGAACGCGACCTGTTCAGGATTAAATTAACTTGTACTTATCGGCGTAGTTAATTCGAACATAATATTTTAATCTATTAATCCCTAGACTAGAGCTAACACGAGAGTTAGATATCGTATGCGTTGATTTGCCAAAGGGTGCGGTCAATTGAGGCCTAGATCTCTGTAAGTTGGGTATGCAATGTTTGACTTTTTTGTGTGTTGTTGCTTGTCGAAAGAATCCATGTACCGGTTCACCGGGTTGATGGTGCTCCCGAGATGAGCTCGTAAGGTTTATTATATTAAACTCGGCCGGTGGACTTTATGTCCGGTATAATAAGAAAGTCGAGTGGTACTAATCTCGGATACCAATAAGTCGATGAATTAATTTGTCAATAAATTTATGAATCGACGAGCACTAGATCTTTGATGTGGGGAGATAGAAGAATAATAAAGTGAGTGTGAAGTAATTCGTTTTTGAGCGGCAGTTCCATAATTGGTTCATTAATGGTACGACTAATTATGCATTGGACTAATCAACAAAGTGAATTAAATAATCTTAAAGGTTTAATTAATATTTAATTGACAAAGTGGGTTATACGAAATAATCCTAAGGGCTCGATTAATATTTAATTAACAAAGTGGGTTAAGAAATTAATTCTAAAGGTTCGATTAGAGTTGATTAGTCTAGGGAAGACTAAGAAAGTCGACAAAAGTCCAACACTAAGGCCCAATCAAAAGCCTACTAGGTCTCCTTTGAAGCTCCTATAAATAGTCCATGTTAGGCATTTGGAAGACATTAAAAAATCTTGGAGGCTAAGTTGCCAAGAGAAAGAAATGAGTATGTTAGAGAGAGAACTTCATCTTCTTCGTTAAGTTCTTCCTCGAAGTTGGCTTAGAATCCTTTCTTCTTCGAAAACTCGTTTTGATCTTCGTCCCGGAGTTGTTTTCTTGTTTGACTGCCGGCCGCCGTTTGGTCTTCCTGTTGCCGCCGCTTTTTTACGGAATTCTAGCGAGCCCATTTTGCACCGCTAGCTCCGATCATTTCTCCATCGCACTTGATTCGACCTCCATTGTGTTGATCTCAATCTTGATCAGTGATCCATGGTGGTGGTTGTCTAGATCATGGTCTGAGAGTTCTTTTTGGGGTGGTGAGCAGCCATGCGGTAAACAGTGACTGGATCTTCGAGCAAAGATCTGCTTCAGATCTGACGAGATTTTCGAAGTGTTTCTTTTGGATTTCTTCCTTAGTGTCTTATCTTCCCCGCGGATAGACACCCACATGATTTCGGGGTGGAGACGGAGTCATTCAAGGGATTCGATAGTGGATTTCGTAGGCAGGCGGTAAATAGGTGGTAGGCGGTAACTAGTCTCTGAGATGTTTGGGCAACGATCTACTGCGGATCTGACGAGTTTTTTGAAGTAGATTTTGTTTGGATTTCTTCCTCAGTGCCTTAGCTACCTTGTGGCTAGTCGCCCACACGATTTCAAGGTAGAGACGGAGTCATTATTGGGGACCATTGATTGGTCCTAGGCGATAAATAGCAGGATTTTCACGGTTTTTTTTTATTGCTTTGAGAACACGCTTCAAAGGTATAATCTTTAAGTCTTTCGCTTTAAATTAAAGATTTAATTTTTAACATGTCGTTTTAATAAATCAAATATGTGTAAGTCTAGATCCGTTCAAGGAAAATGATATTAGAGTCTAGGCCAGATCGAAAGTTTCCAATTCTAGAATGCATAGCATGAAAGTGAGATTTTCAGTTTAGCCCGGACCAGATCTGTTTCTTTCAGTTACTTAATAAGCTGTTTAGCCTCCTTCATTTTACAAAAAAAAAAGTATCAAATTTTTTTTTAAGCAAGAATATAGTATCAATCTAAACAACACTAAAAGTGATAAATTTTCAAACGGTTAGTATATCCTACTCATAGAAGAAAAAGTACACTACTACTCCTAGGAATAAAAAAGGCAAAAAATGAGGCAGCCTCTTTTCTAATCTCTTCACTCTCTCTCATCTTCTCTTTGCATCAGCCTCTTTATGTAAACTGCAAAGTTTACTGCAAAGATTTATGTAAACATTATATTTGTTATATATATTAACTTTACTTAAGTAGTTCATAACTCTCAGTTTACATAAGTAGTTCAGAACCCTCAGTTTACATAACGAGATCAGAACCCTCAGTTTACATAAGTAGTTCAGAACCCTCAGTTTACTTAAGTAGTTCAGAACCCTCAGTTTACTTAAGTAGTTCAGAACCCTCAGTTTACATAAGTAGTTCAGAACCCTCAGTTTACATAAGTAGTTCAGAACCATCAGTTTACTTAAGTAGTTCAGAACCCTCAGTTTACATAAGTAGTTCAGAACCCTCAGTTTACATAAATAGTTCAGAACCCTCAGTTTACATAACGAGATCAGAACCCTCAGTTTACAAAAGTAGTTCAGAACCCTCAGTGTACATAAGTAGTTCAGAACCCTCAGTTTACATAACGAGATCAGAACCATCAGTTTACATAAGTAGTTCAGAACCCTCAGTTTACATAAGTAGTTCAGAACCCTCAGTTTACATAACGAGATCAGAACCATCAGTTTACATAAGTAGTTCAGAACCCTCAGTTTACATAAGTAGTTCAGAACCCTCAGTTTACATAAGTAGTTTATAACTCTCACAATACATAACGAGATCATAACCCTCAGTTTACATAAGTAGTTCAGAACTCTCACAATACATAACCAGTCCCTTCATTGCCACTGTGGCCACTGTCGTCCCACCACCGCCAACGAAATCTTCTTCTTCTTTTTCCCTCGCCAATCCCCTTCCTTCACCGCCGCTTCTTCTTCTTCTATTGCCAATCTTCTCCCTCTCTCCCTTTCCATCATCGGTCTCCCTCCATCCCTCGCCTCTCCTCCTTAATCAATGGAAAGCCATCATCGGTCTCTCTCCATCCCTTACCTCTTCTCCCAGATCGATGATGGTTTCCATCGCGATCGACGAGGGTTTCCCTCCAATCACAGATCTCGCCCCCGATCTCTCTCCGACACCAGTCGATCGAGCCCAAGAAGGAGAAGAAGAATAAGAACCCTCCCTCCTTTCCTCCTGATTTGTATCCCTTCGACCATCGATCTCCTTCACTGATCAAAAAATAACAAGAAACCTAGTGTCGTTGATCACTAATGGAAGAAGAAGAATAACCCTAGCACCGATCGGGGAGGACTTCGACACCGATCAGGGAGAGGAGAACAAGGTGGAAGGTCAGGGGAGGTTGGGGGAGTTCAGGGGAGGTTGGGAAAGGAGGTTCGGGGCCAAGGTCGAGGCAGGAGACCACCGGCGGCAGGGGAAGAGAAGAGGGGCAGAGGGGGAGAGAAGGGGGCGGAAAAGCAGAGCAGGAGAAGGACATTTGCCAAAAAGTTACGAGCAATTAAGGCCAAAGGGAGACGTTGATTAAGGAAAGGGTGGGGCAAGGCAGGGCGGAAAGGCTCATTAACCCGGTTTTTTAGAGATAAACAGGGTAGGAGTAAACCGCCCGGTTTACTCCTAGGAGTATGGTATAATTTGTCATTTTCAAATCACCTATTGGAAAGATAATATTGCTCCCTGGTTCAGAAATTTGGAACGTTTTAAAATTCTTCACACATATTTATACTAAATTAACCTTATTTACTTCTTAAAAAAATTAACCTTATTTACTATGATTCTAATTATTCTACAAGAACCTTATCTCTCCAACAACTCTATCTTTTCAACTAATTATAACTCATAATCATGGTAAAAATTCTTAATTACTCATGAACTCTAAATTTAAATTGAAAAATTTTAGTAAAAAGATTATTGGAACCTATAAAATATCAATTAAATTAGAATTTTATTTTTTTAAAAAAAGAATTTTATTATTTCTCTAAAGCATCAAATATTTCTGGGGGTACAATTGGTATATAGTACCCTAGGGTATGTTGCTATATACCCTTAACTAAAAAAAAGAAAAATTAATAAAGTGAAGTGCACACGCTATTTGAATTAAGGAAATGATGAAATGGTAAAAAATTACTGTAAAGTCCATCCAAAAATAACTAAATCAATCTTTACAATTAAATGAAAAATTATCCAAAATCTATCCATAAATAACCGAATGAATTTTAAAATTTATATGAAAAATCATTATATACTTTTGGAAAAAAATAAGCAACACCAATTTTAGATGCTCTCTGCAACTTTTGTAGTCAGCACCATCACTTTTCGAATATGGTGGTTCCATCGTCTCCTTTAATATAATTTGCCGGCACGTTTGATGAAGAAGTCCTCGGAATTGAGACAGATATTGAAAAAGCATTGGAGATGTAATGAAGCCATGAATTCAGATTCATCAAAGGAGGATGAGTCGAGGCAGTTTGTGACTAAAGAATATTACAGCTGACAGCTGCTCTGCTTGGGTCTAATATGTTAATATTTTTCCTGTAACTTGTTTTCTTACTTTTTTTTTTCCCTACTATGTATTTTGTTTTTTTGTCATTTGGGGTGTCCTTGATTTATTATTATTATTATTTTTTTGGCATTTGAGGTGTCCCTGATTTTATTGGATGTTTATGGTGTTTAATATGGCAGAAGCTGCTGCAGAGCCTCATGGAAATGAAAAGAAGAAGATGGATTGCATGCGATCTTTGAGACTTCTAAGAACATTTTCTATCATACTTTTCTTGAGCAGGTTCATAATTTGTAGCTAAAAATACATAAGAACTTTTTATGCTGTCTTTGAGAACTGTTGTACAATGATACAAAGGGTGTTATTTGTTAAAATTTCCTTTGAAGATGGAATTAATTTTTTGGTGTGTAATGTCATCTGTATATGGATTTTCGTGAATTATGAAAGTGGCTTTAGCATGTATTAATTTTTTGTTTGTGTATGTTGTAGGACTATAGGAGGGGAAAGAACAGTGAAAAAGCTGATGTTGGATTCCATGGACAGAGATGTATATATATATACATATATACTTCTTGGAATTTTGATTTTAAATTCTAATTTTCCAGATTTTTTTAATCTTCTAAGGTTGTTTGAGAGTGATTATGATTTTCTATGTTCATACTTGTTATAGAAAATGATTATTGATGTCTAATATTATAAAAACTAGTTTTTTGGTGAAAATAGTGTTCAATATTAGTGTTTATTTTATTAGACATCACACGGGTCTGATGAAAACAAATTTATTGTTGATGAAATAGAATTTATTCTTGTTTTATACAAACAAATTTTGTACAACTACCATAAACTGGCAAACCCTAACATTTTTGGTGAAACACTAAACTCTAACCTTTTCAATTAAAAGACTGAACCCTAACCTTTTTCATAAAACACTGAACCCTAACATTTTTTTATAAAGGACTAAAGTCTAACCTTTTCAATTAAAAAATTGAACCCTAACCTTTTTGATGAAACACTGAACTCTAACATTTTTCAATTAAAAAATTAAACCCTAACCTTTTTTATAAAACTTGAATCCCAACCTTTTCATGCAGCCTTTGAGAACTGCTGTACAATGATATAAAGGGTGCTATTTGTTAATCTTTCCTTTGAAGATGGAATTAATTTGCTGGTGTGTAATGTCATCTGTATATGAATTTTCGTGGATTATGAAAGTGGCTTTAGCATGTACTAATTGTGTGTTTGTGTGTGTAGGATTGCAGGAGGGGGAAAGAACAGTGAAAAAGCTGATGTTGGATTCCATGGACAGAGGTGTATATATATACTATTTGTTTCTATGCGGTCTTTGAGACTTCGAAGAATATTTTATATCTTACTTTTCTTGAGCAGGTTCATAATTATGAAAGAAAATTTTCTTTGAGACTAACCTTTTGATGAAAGAATATTTTGATGAAACACTGAACCCTAACATTTTTTAATAAAGGACTAAACTCTAACCATTTCAATTAAAAAACTAAATTCTAACATTTTTTATGAAACATTGAACCCTAACATTTTTTATGAAGAATTGAACCTGTAACCTTTTCAATTAAAAAATTGAACCCTACCTTTTTGATGAAATACTGAACCCAAACCTTTTTTATGAAACACTAAACCCTAACTTTTTCACTTACAAAAATGAACACTAACCTTTTTTATGAAACACTAAACCTAACATTTTCGATTAAAAACCTGAACCCTAACCCTTTCGATGGATCACTGAACTATAACATTTTTGATTAAAATATAAACCCTAACATTTTCAATAAATAACTATACCATAAATTATTTGATGAATAACTGAATCCTAACATTTTATATAATAATTAAACCCTAACCCATTTGATGAAAACCCCTAACCCATTTGATGAATAACTGAACCCTATCCTTTTCGACGAATAACTAAATCTCTAACCTATTTGATGAATAACAGACTCCTAACCTTTTATATAATAGTTAAACCCCTAACCCATTTGATAAATAACTGAACCCTAACCTTTTATATAATAACTAAACCCTAATCCTTTTGATGAATAATTGAACTCTAACTTTTTATATAATAACTAAACCCTATCCCATATGATAAATAACTGAATCATAACCATTTAGATGAATAACTAAACCCCTAACTCATTTGATGAATAACTGAACCATAAAATTTTTAATTAAAAAAACTAAACCCTAACATTTTTTATGAAACGCTGAAAACTAACATTTTCAATTAAAAAACTAAACCCTAACATTCTTTATGAAACGCTGAACCCTAACCTTTTTTATTAAAATATGAACCCTAACCTTTTTTATTAAACAATGAACCCCAACCATTTTGATAAAACATTGAATCCTAACATTTTTTATGAATAATTGAAACCTAACCTTTTCCATTAAAAAACTGAACCCTAAACTTTTTGATGAAACACTGAACCCTAACCTTTTTTTATGAAAAACTGAACCCTAACCTTTTCAATTAAATAAGTGAACCCTAACCCTTTCAATTAAAAAACTAAACCCTAACATTTTTGATGAAACACTAAATCCCAACCCTTTCAAATAAAAAACTAAACTGTAACCTTTTTTATGAGACACTGAACTCTAATATTTTCACTTAATAAACTGGCCTCTACCCTAACCTTTTTGACGAAACACAAAACCCTAACACATTTGATGAATAATTGAACCATAACATTTTATATAATAACTAAACCCTAACTCATTTGATGAATAACTGAACCTTCACCATTTATAGATAACTAAACCCCTAACCCATTTGATGAATATTTGAACCCTAACCTTTTATATATTAACTAAACCCTAACCCATTTGATGAATAACCGAACCCTAACCCATTTGATGAATAGTAACTAAACCCCTAACTCATTTAATGAATAACTGAACCATAACTTTTTACAAAATAACTAACCCATAACCCATTTGATGAATAACTGAACCCTAACCTTTTATATAATAACTAACCCCTAAACTATTTGATGAATAACTGAACCCTAACCTTTTATATAATAACTAAACCCTAACCCATTTGATGAATAACTGAACCCTAACATTTTATATAATAACTAACTCCTAAACCATTTGATGAATACCCCTAACCCATTTGATCAGTAACTGAACCCTACCCTTTCATATAATAACTAACACCTAACCCATTTGATGAAAATTCTTACCACATTTGATGAATGATCGAACCATAATATTTTATATAATAACAAAAATCTAACTCATTTCATGAATAATTGAACCTTAACTTGTTATATAATAGCTAAACCCTAACCCATTTAATGAAAACCCCTAATGCATTTGATGAATAATCGAACCCTAACCTTATAAATAATAACTAAATCCCTAACCCATTTGATGAATAACTAAACCCTAACCTTTTAGATAATAACTAACCTCTAACCCATTTGATGAAAACCCCTAACACATTTAATGAATAACCGAACCCTAACCTTATTAAACCCCTAACCCATTTGATGAATAACTGAACCTTAACAATAACTAGTCCCTTACCCATTTTATGAAAACACCTAACACATTTGATGAATAACTGAACCCTAACCATTTATATAATAACTAAACCTCTAACCTATTTCATGAACAACTAAACTCTAACCTTTCTATATACTAACTAAACCCTAAAACTATTTGATGAATAACTGATCCTAATTTTTTTGATGAATAACTAAACTTTTAACCCATTTGAAGAATAACTGAACTGTAACATGTTTAGGTTTAGGGTTTAGTTATTTAAGGGTTAGGATTTTGGGTTTAGGGTTTTAGGGGTTAGGGTTTAGTTATTTAAGGGTTAGGGATTAGGGTTTAGGATTTATGGATTATGGAGGGTTAGGGTTTAGTTATTTAAGGGTTTTAGGGTTAGGGTTTAATTATTTAAGAGTTAGGTTTTAGATTTTAATCAAATGGGTTAGGGTATAGATTTTAAACGAAAATGTTAGGGTTTAGTTTTTATCGAGAATGTTAGGGTTCAATGTTTCATTGAAAAGGGGTTTAGTTATTATATAGAAAGTTATGGTTCAGTTTTTAATCAAATGGGTAAGGATATAGTTCTTTATGAATTCATATTCAAATTTGATGAACACTATTTGTTTTTCCTCTATCGTTCGGAAAATCTAGATAATTAAATTAATGTTCATCAGGTATTTTTCTTTTTATAAAAATAAGTTCAAAATCAATTAACACTATAAGCATATTTGAATAAAAGAAAGTTTATATATTTATAATATATTAATTTACATCTTAAATATAGAACAAGATCTTTAACATATTTATGTTTCCATTATTTAATGTTAAAATATTCAATTTTAGTTAATATAATTATTTTTCAATCAATAAAAATTAACCATAATTATGAAAGAGTTTGTGTAACATACACCAATATGTGGAGAGTGAATGAATCTTTATAAAAGTTTCTAAAAAATATTAAATTTATTAAAAATTTACATAAATAACTACTAGGGGCATAATGCTCTATGCGCTAAGTGTACCATAAAATTTTTGCCCTGGGGGGTGGGGGTTAAGTACAAATTTACATATGTGAATAAGTTTAACCATACTAATTTGTGAATTCGGTAAGGGAAAATTATTGTGTAGTCCATCAACTACTAGTATCATAATCCAAGCATCAAAACTACGTAGTTTTGATAAGGTGTGCTAATATCATAATAAAATTTTTAAATTTTATTGTTTTTTACTCCTACACTGCTCACGCGCCCATGCTGTTGTTGTATATCCATCAATGATTTTATCTTTCATAATTAATTTTAGGGGGAGTTTATCATATTTTTAGTTTTGAATTTAATTTGATGATAATTGTTTCTTCCCTTATAATTTTATCTCTTATTTTTAGTTTTGAATAGAATATTTAGATATTCAAAAAAATAGCATAATTCATTCTAAAATCCCACATTTCTCACTGTTTTATCTCAATATTTGGTAATATCAATTCCAATATTTTATAAAGTCCCACTCTTCACAAAAATTTATTCCACCATCCATAGTAATTTTTCCAAGTCCAGCAATATTCAGATTACAAAGTCCCACTGTTCACAAAATTTTGTTCCACCATCCATAGTGATTTTTCAAAATCCAGCGATGCAATATTCAGATTACAAAGTCTCACCGTTCACAAAAAGTTGTTCCACCATCCATAATGATTTTTCGAAGTCGCAAAATCTGATCAAATTGCAAAATAAAATCCGATGAAATAATTTATCAAGGTAGGGAATTACAAAAAAAAAAATTACTATAGGTGGAATTATATTTGGAATTGAATGGGATTATTAATTTTTTTTATAAATACGTAATAAGAGTGGGATAGACATTTTATTTTTTTTTTGTGCAATTACTGAAAAAATATAGTGAAATTTACTGCATGAAATAGTGGCATCAGTGCAATGATAAGAAATTATAATAAGGGAAAAAATTGTTCATAAAAGTCTTTTGAATAAATGCGGTTCTTTATTCATAAAAGTGGGTTCTTTATTTAAAAGAAAGCAGCAAAAAATTCTCACATACATGGTGGGATTATTGTCTTTTAAGGTGGATGGAGCAATTCTACAATAATTTTCTTCCCGAGCAAGGAAAGCTGATCTCTTTTCAAGGTCTTTTGGTTTTTCTTTCGATTTGCTGCTTTTTGCCTTTTATTATGGTTAGTTCTTGGGTCGACTTGATAACCTTCATAGGCGGAACCTTCACATTCTGCTTTGCATAACCTTCATTTTGTCTGCCAAAGATGATGGCAAGGATAGACAAATATCAAGGGCTCTAAATTAAAAATAATTACCTTAATGTCAATCCCCACTACAGCCCCCACCATTTTCTAATGGCCCCAAGCTCTCGCAAGCTACCTGAATTGCATTTCCGCAAGAGCAAACCAAAAAAGAGAAGAGGAATTTTTACACCTTTGATGCACAAAAAACACGAGTTAGTATATTATACTCCTAGGAGTAAATATACTGTTCCTACTCCTAGGAAAAAAAAAAAAAACACATGATGCATTAGTAGAGTGGATTTAACGCGCCTCACCTTTCCCTAATTAGCAGCCCGTAGCCCCGAGTTTACATCAAATCAATTCCCGCGAATCCAAGCAAAATTAAATTTGAAATCTCGTCTGTACGGACTTTAAACAAAGGCGGTACAAATCTTATGGAAACTGAAGCGATGGGAATTTATTTTATATTGGAAGTAGCAGCAGCCCTCCTTAAACTCTCCGCACGACCCACGAGCTCCAAAAATATAGGTGGCATTCACAGCACGATCGTTCGCGAAAACGAGTAACCTGAACGCTACGAGTCCACCAGCGGAAGGCGATTCGATGTTCATTACCAGTGGGAAAAAAAAAAAAAAAAGCGATCAAAGAGAGAAATCACGGTTAGGGTTAAGCAAGTTACAAGCGAAGCAGAAGCCCAAAAAATTGAAAGAATGATGAAAGGTATGTTTATACTTGCAGTTTATACTTGCAGTTTAGGGGTAGTCAATGTTTTCGATAATGGTCGGATTTTATTTTATTTTTTTTTTGGGTAAAAAACGCAACACAGAGCCTAGGGCGGCAAATATTCAGGGTGTAAGGAGGCCGAGCAAGGAAATCGGCGCCGAGAAATCAGACAAACAAGTTCCGGAGAGTAAGTTTGTTCCCGTTTATCGTTGTGTAAAGTACTCTTTTCCTATGTACAGTCCCGTTTTTGTGTATGTAAGTGATGGCTGTTTACATAAGCGCGGTAAGTTTGTTGCCGTTTATGTAAACTACTATTTACATAAACAGTAAGTTTGTTGCAGTTTATGTAAACTACTGTTTGTTTTCTCATGTAAACTTCCTTATTTTGGGTGTAGAGTATTGTTCCTCAGACTACAATGCTCATTATTCGGTCGTAATCATCGCATGATATGCTTATGTAAACTGGTGGTTGATTATTTAAAGTCCTGAATTGCTTGTGTAAACTGCTGTTTTCTCATGTAAACTCACTTATTTTGGTTGTAGAGTAGTGTTCCTAAGACTGCAATGCTCATAATTCGTATGTAATCGTCGTCTGAAATGCTTATGTAAACTACTGGTTACTTATGTAAAGTGCTTGTTTGATTTATAAAATGTTTTTTTCTAATGTAAAATCCATTTTTTTGTTGTTGTAGACTAGTGTTCATAAGACTCGAATGGTCATAATTCGGGTTTAATCATCGTCTGATATGCTTATATAAACTGGTGGTTGATTTTTTAAAGTCCTGAATTGCTTGTTTAAACTGCAGATTTCTCATGTAAACTCCCTTAATTTGGTTGTATAGTAGTGTTCTTAATTCTGGAATGCTCATAATTTGTTTTTCATCATCGTTGATATGCTTATGTAAACTCGTGGTTGCTTGTGTAAAGTGCAGATTTCTCATGTAAACTCCCTTAGTTTGGTTGTACAATAGTGTTCATAAGTCCCGAATTCTCATAATTCGGCCTTAATCATCGTCTTATTTGCTTATGTAAACTACTGGTTCATTATTTGAAGGTCTGATCTGCTTATGTAAACTACTGGTAGATTATGTGAAGTTCTGATTTGCTTGTGTAAAGTGTTGTTTTCTCATGTAAACTTACTTTTATTGGTTGTAGAGTAGCGTTCCTAAGACTGGAATGTTCATAATTCGTGATTAATCATATTTTGATCTGCTTATGTAAACTCCTGGTAACTCATGTAAAGTGCCTATTTGCTTGGTTAGAGTACTATTTTCTAATGTGAATTCCATTTTTTGGTTGTAAATTGTTGTTTCTAAATCTAGAATGCTCATAATGCGAGTAAATTCTTCCTCTGTTGTTCTTATGTAAACTACTGATTTATTATGTAATGTGATTTTGCCCTTTTTGATGCGGTTTCAGGCAAAAGAAAGAAGATCGTCAAAGCGAATTCAGACGATGATTTTGAGGAAATAATCAGCTTCCCAAAATTGTAGAAGCTGAAACAAAAAAAAAAAATTGAGGAAAGAAAAAAGAAGAAAAATGATAATAGAAGGAAAGATGAAGAGCTTGCTATTCAAACTTTCAAGAAAGGACCCAGCCACTGCGTGAAGATGCGTAATTGGCATGTTTGCAAGAAACCGCAGGATACCAAGCGGTTAGAGAATCAAAACAATCATTCCAGTCAAGAACCTCTGCTGCTGGAATATCGTCGCTGCTTGCGGATCTAAATGAAGCGCAGAGGCAGCAGCTGACAAATGTGGGGCTGGGGTGCCTGTTCCACATTAAGTATGATAGGTTTCCGAATTCGTTCGGGCATTACTTGATCTCGAACATCAATACTGAAAGAAGCACTTTGGAGTTGGATACTGGCACAATTCCAATTACAGAGGCAGATGTTGAGTCAGTAATGGGATTTCCTGGTGGGGAACTGGATGTGGAGGAATACACCAGGAAAGATCAAGCATCCCGGGTGTACAAAGAAGACAAGACAAAATGGGATCTCAGGCACCCCGTTCCACAAAACAAGGCGATTATATCAGCAAGTAGCCTCTCTGATTACATCAAGCATAACAAGGACGCTGGCATAGAATTCCTTCAAGATTTCTTGATATTCATGGTGTCCACGATGATTCACAGCAACGGCACCAACACAGTTCAATACCGATATCTGAAATCATTCAGGTCGGTACAGAATATCAGGAAACTGAATTGGAGAAAATTCGTGGTTGCTCACTTGATGGACATCATACAAGAATGGAGAAAGCATCCTAGAGGCCAATTCACTGGGCCTCTTACTTTCGTTGTGGTATAACTTTCAGTTTACATAATATGTTCATTTTACATGTTCAATTTACATAAAGTTTACATATTCAGTTTACTTAAAGTTTACATAAAGTTCAGTTTACATAACTTGTTCAGTTTACATTACTTGTTCAGTTTACATATTGTAATCAGTTCTGTAAACTTGAACTTGAAATTTCATAACAGAAAGCTCATTTTTTTTGCACTATCACAGTTGTTGTATGCTGATAGACTTGGGTATGCCGCTGTGAATTACAATAATTGCCTTATCCCGACAATCCAAAATTGGCCCCAAAGCAAGCTGATGGAGCTTGCACAGCGAAACAATTGCTGGGGAACTGGCAGAATAAGAGAACGCCCTGAAGAAGATGAAGACTTTTATGAGGTTTGTATTTAACATTACTTTTATAGCATTATGCAACATTACTTTACACAATTTGAGTATTTTTCCACATCATGTTGCCAGGTTAATGAAAGTGAATCATCCCCCGATAGAGGGGATGACACAGAAGAGGATGAACCAAGTGAGGTAGAATCTATAGAGGAGGAAGATGCAGATGAAACCTCCACAGAGGAAGAAGTTTCAGATGAAGAATCCCCTCAGGAAGTTGAGGATGAAGCTGGGAAGGCAAGTATACAGGAATCTATTTTACATCAATCAAGTTTACATAAACCTTCATCTTAAGTACGACTTTACATCAAGGTTTGCAATTAATACAGTTGTTGCAGGGAGCAGCACACATGGAGGTGATCATTGAACAGGAAGGAGTTGACATTCAGATGCCAGCTGACACTGAGAAAGCTGAGCAATCTGAGGAGGAAGCTCAGGAAGATGAGGCAGCTGAGGAAGGTGAGGGGTCTGAGGATGAAGATGAGGAGAAAGCTGAGGAAGATGAGCAGCTAAGGAAGCTGAGGGACATGAGGATGACGATGACGAAGCTAAGCAAGCTAGGACATCTGAGACAGTAAAAGGGGATGAGGATGCTGCAAATATTAATCAAATTGTTTCAGATATCATCGTATCACTTGTGGAAGAGGGCAACCCTGCAGCGTCAGCAAAGCAAGATGGAAAGGTAAATACCATACTCAATGTAGTTTACAGTCATTTTTGTCATCAAACACTTCATATGAAAAATGCAATCTATGTGCAGGATGACGATCAGATCCTCTCAAATTTTCTAGAAATGTACATTGAATTGGGAAAATATAGTAGATCTTTCATAGATTACTTGGCGAAAATTAGGGCTTCAAAGTGTCCCGATTTGTGTACACTAGAAACAATCCTGGAAGATGTTCGAGGTGTAATACATGAACTGCTGAAGGCAGTGAACAATGAGCAAGAGGAAGATGGAGAGAAAGCGGTAAGCCAAATTCTGTAAAGTGTTTATGTAAAGTTGTGAGTGCTGACATGCATGTTTAAAGTACTTTTTTCTATGGTAAAGTCATTTTTTCCTGTAAAATCATAGACTGATATGCTTATGTAAACTACTGGATGTTTATGTAAAGTGCTGGTATTCTTAATCATTTGCAAAATAATTCTAATAATGTTTTGCTTATGTTTGGAGCAAAAGAAGGGTGCACAAACTGGGAAAACACCACCGGCGAACAAAATACCAAAGGTGCAAAATGAGGAGGAAAAAGCTGAACAGAAAGAGGTAAGCATAATACTGGATAGGCTTATGTTAATTACAATTCAATCTGATTTCTTTATGTCAGCTGATGACATGCTTGTGTAAAGTACAGTTTACTCATGTAAAATCCTTTTTTTCGGTTCTAGATTGGTGTTCCTAGTACTAGAATGCTGATAATTGGTGATTAATATTCTGAGATGCTTATGTAAACTACTGCTTCTTAATGTAAAATAATTCTATTAATGTTTTGCTTCTTTATGTAAACTACTGCAGGTTCCCATTGTTGGGATTTGTTTAGGCATTTAATCTAATTAAATGGCGGAATCCTAAACTATAAGGATCGGGTCTTACCCTTGAAGCGTAATCGGTTGTGCACGTCGCCTGGCTCCTCTGAGAAGATGGCGTTTTTGTCTCCAAAATCCTTCCTCGAAGGATTCTCTACTCTTACGCACGAAAGCCTTTGCAGGTTGGTGCTAGCCAATCTTACCTACTCTAAGAATTTGGGAAATTCTGTGTATTTTGGTTTGATGAGAATCATCAAAAATCCTCTGACCTACAATTATATCCCTAGGATATTTGTAGAGAATTAATTTCCAAAATCAGTATTGTAATTATCCAACTATAACTTAACTGATTTTGGTCATATTCCAAATCAGTATTATTACCAAATATTATTTTACTGATTCCAAATCAGTATTTAAATAATATTTACTGATTCCAAATCAAAATTAAATAACACTTTAATGATTTGGGTTATACACCAAGCCCATGGATCAACCCATGACCCATGGATCAGGCTGATGGGTCAAGAACTTCAATTGCAATTAAGTCCCTTGATTTATTAGCCCATCCCAATTGTTCCCAGATAATTAATTGACTATTAATTAATACCACGGAACTTTTCAATAATATTTAATTAAACCATTTAATTAAATCTTATTTATTTAAGTATAACAATTATACTTATTGTAGGCAAGAATCCTTATTCTGCATCATTGAACTTTCTTATGTGCGATCCTGTAGGCCCATTCCAAATTGGCAACGGATAACTCAATCTCATTGATTAATCCATAAGTCATTAGTGGTCTCTAGCAAGACATAATGACTACCCAATTCAGAATGGAGGGTCGAATGGAGATTCAACACAACCTTTCCGAGCAAACTGCGTACGATCCTCTACATCGATATCCAGTTTAGCATAAGGCATGGAACTATCATCCTTATGTAGCTAAACGTTTACTTGATCTCTTAGTGACACTGAATCCTTCAAGCAAATGATATCCTATCATTCATTGGGCATGGCCATGCACTTTCAGTTCACTATCAAGTGGCCAAGATATCATCTCTCACTTAAGAGAGATTTGTAGTCCCATCACTTCACCTACATATCTTAGCATGAATCATAGTGTACCCAATCATACCCGTACTTGGCAACCTGTTACGGCCCCGTTAGGCGTATGTCAAAGCACACCACAATTCACCTAAGACCATGTAGTGATTTCTGGTCTTAGGATCCTAGTACCAGTACTACTCAAAAAAATCACTCATGATCTAATTAGTCCATGGAGTGTTTCTTTTGGCGGATCGATTTCATGAATTTAAATATGCACAAGGATATTACTATCATGAAATTAACTCATTTGATAAACAATCAATCAAGCGAAAAATGTCTTATTTACATAAATACCCTCAAAGTATATTTACATAAATAGCCCTCATTAGGGCACATTCACCAACAATCTCCCACTTGCCCAATGAAGGGCTATGTCCTAAACTATTTAAGACCAAGCTCTATTACATGTCTATCAAACTTTGACTGTGGTAGAGCTTTTGTGAGATGATCTGCTATATTGTCGTCTGACCCTATTTTGCATACTTTCACATCTCCTCGATCAATGATCTCTAGGATGAGTTGAAACCTTCTGAGTATGTGTTTGGTTTTCTGGTGTGACCGAGGCTCCTTAGCTTGTGCGATGGCCCCGTTATTGTCACAGAAAAGTTCTATCAGATCTTGGATACTCGGTATCACTCCGATGTCTAACACGAACTTTCTCAGCCAAACGGCTTTCTTTGCAGCATCTGATGCAGCAATGTACTCAGACTCTGTTATAGAATCGGCTGTTGTATCTTGCTTTGAGCTTTTCCAACTTATTGCACCGCCATTCAGACTAAACACGTAGCCTGGTTGTGACTTCATGTTATCTTGATCTGTTTGGAAAGCAGCATCAGCATAACCTTGTACGATGAGCTGTTATTGTCCTCCATACACTAGCATTAATCCTTTAGTTCTTCGTAAGTACTTCAGGATTGCTTTAACTGTAGTCCAATGATCTATCCCTGGATCTTGTTGGTATCTGCTAGTCATGATAAGTGCATTTGCAACATCCGGACGGGTACACAACATGGTATACATGATAGATCCTATTGCCAAAGCATATGAGACTCTACTCATTGTATCCCTCTCCTCTCTTGTTGAAGGACCTTGGTTATTCTTCAAGAGAAGGCCATGTCTAAATGGTACCTTACCATTTTTGGAGTTAGACATATTGAATCTTTTCAATATCTTGTCTATGTACCCTTCTTGACTTAGTCCCAGAAGCCTTTTAGACCTATCTCTATAGATCTTGATACCTAGTATCGTCTCAGCTTCTCCTAAGTCTTTCATAGAAAATACACTCCCCAACCATTGTTTGATGTCTTTCATCAAAGGAATGTCATTTCCTATGAGCAGGATGTCTTTCACATATAGGACAAGGAAAACAATCTTGCTCTCACTAACTTTCTTGTAAACACAAGGCTCATCTTCGTTCTTGATGAATCCGTAACCTTTTACTTCCTCATCAAAATGAAGATTCCAACTTCTAGATGCTTGCTTTAGTCCATAGATGGACCTCTGAAGCTTACATACTCGATTAGGATGCTTTTGATCGATGTATCCCCCAGGTTGTTTCATATAAACATCATCGAGTAGGTTTCCATTCAGGAAAGCCGTCTTAACATCCATCTGCCATACCTCATAGTCAAAATATGCTGTTATGGCAAGCATTGTCCTAATGGACTTGAGCATCACGACAGGGGAGAAGGTTTCATCATAGTCAATACCGTGAGTCTGTCTGAAACCTTTAGCCACTAGTCGTGCCTTGAAGATCCCGCCAGGTTTTAACTTGAAAATCCACTTGCAATCGACAACCTTTGCCTGAACAGGAGGGTCAATCAAAGTCCATACTTTATTGTCCCTCATGGATTGCATTTCAGATTCCATGGCTTGCAGCCATTTATCTGAATCTGGACTTTCTAAAACCTGTCTGTAGGTCGTGGGCTCATCAGAGTCCACCAAGATCAAATCTTGATCGTCAGTCACGAGAAATCCGTATCTCTGGGGTTGGTGACGAGATCTACCAGATCTTCTAGGTTCTTGTGTTGTTGACTCAGGTTGCTCATCTTCATGAGTTTCCATGTCAACTTCCATCTGAGTTTCTGTAGATCGTTTTACATTCTCTTGTGATTCTTGAACTTCTCCGAGTTCTATTCTACTCCCACTGTCTTTCTTGTACAAAAATTCTTTCTCTAAGAAAGTAGCTCCTCGAGCAACGAACACTTTGTTCTCTGTTGGGTTATAGAATTGATATCCTTTGGTTTCCTTAGGATATCCCACAAATAGGCATTTGTCAGTTTTGGGTTCAAGCTTATTACTTTGTAAACGTTTTACATGAGCTTGATAACCCCAAACTCGCAGATAGGACATATAAGGTTTCCGACCCATCCATATCTCATATGGAGTCTTATCTACTGCCTTAGATGGAATACGATTCAATAAGTAGGCAGCAGAAAGGAGAGCATAACCCCAAAAGGATGTAGGGAGAGTCGCTAGGCCCATCATAGATTGAACCATACCTAATAAGGTCCGATTTCTCCTCTCGGATACACCATTCCATTGAGGTGTTCCTGGTGGAGTCAGCTGTGAAACAATTCCACACTGTTTTAGATAGCCATCGAACTCATCACTAAGGTATTCACCTCCCCGATCGGAGCGAATAGCCTTAATCCTTCTATCCAACTGTTTCTTTACTTCGTTTTTAAACTCTTTGAACTTTTCAAAAGTTTCACTTTTATACCTCATTAAGTAGACATACCCATATCTACTAAAGTCATCAGTAAAAGTCACGAAGTATTCAAATCCACCTCTGGCTTGTGTGCTCATCGGTCCACATACATCCGTATGTATTAGGGCCAATAGCTCACTTGTTCTTTCACCTTTCTTGTTGAAAGGACTCTTTGTCATTTTGCCTTGCAAGCAGGGTTCGCAGGTATCATATGATTCAAAATCAAATGAACCAAGCACTCCATCCTTGTGAAGCTTTTGAACTCACTTTTCATTTGCATGGCCTAATCGACAATGCCAAAGGTATGTTGGACTTAAATCATTTTTATATGATTTAGCTTTCTTTTCTATGTTATAGACTGTTTTTCTTGGGTCAAATCCAAGACATACAGACCGTTACACATATTTGCAACTCCGTATAAAATATCATTTCGATATAAAGATAATGAATTATTCTCTATAATAAATCAAAAACCTTTATTATCTAAACTCGAAACTGAAATAATATTTCTGCTCAAAGCAGGTACATAATAACAATTTTCAAGTTCGATATTTAAACCAGAAGGTAAAGACAGAGTGTAATCTCCAACTTCAACAGCAGCAACTCTTGCCCCGTTGCCCACTCGGAGATCTACTTCACCTTTCTTTGTTATCCTTCTATTTCTGAGTCCTTGCACATTAGTACAAATGTGAGCCCCACAACCAGTATCTAATACCCATGAGGTGGACATAGAAAGATTTATTTCTATAACAAAGATACCTGAAGCTTGTTCACGAAACATTTCTATCAGTGACTCATAAATTCGGAACACTTCCAAATTCATGAACTTCTTTTGAAGCTCGCCTGTCATAGACGCGAGCATCAAGCACGTCACATCATCGGAGTCACTTTTCAGCTTATCCCAGGCTCATTGAACATTTGCCGAAGCATTTTGTGGTGGTTCAGGTAAAGCGGTCTCTAAGACATGTAGCTTCCTTTCTTGTTTGAGAACTATTCTCAAGTTTCTTTCCCAATCTAAGAAGTTTGGTCCAACCAATTTATCTTTATCCAATATACTTCTTAGAGTAAAGATAACATTTGTGCTAGATAATGCCATTTCTACAGAGAGTAAATGCAAAATATTAGAATGAGTTTTGAAAAATGTTTTCCACAATAGCCAAAATTGAAATCCCTAACAATTTTGTGTTGGTGCTAGATTGTGGGCCGAAAATCCACAAAGAGTCAACCCCAGTCTTGCTTTGGCAAGTATCGTAGGGATCGGGCTCTTCTGGTAGGCAACGTTCAAATCACATTCCATGTAATTTAACACTTTCCAATTGCATACCATGCAACTTTTCGGTGATAGGATGAACATTCCAAATGTTTGACACCATCCTATCTTTGCAAAATTAATCCCTAATCAACTTATCGGGTCAAGCTAGGATTAATTTTCCCAAGTTAAACCATCCCTCAAGGCATCACATCAATAGACACCCGCACAGTTTTTCCATAACAAGTGGTAGTGATAAAATTTGAGCATCTAATACCCAAACAGTTTTTCCACTCATTAATGGTAGTGATAAAGTTGGGCACTATTATGTCACAACCCGCTGCATGAAGAAAACCTGAGGCCCTTAGGCTCTCCAAGTCCATCAGACGTTCGACACTCAAGCGGGCCCTCAAGTATGGAAGCAAAATCTTGGGTTTTTTGGGATTTAAGTTTGATCGGCTTAACATGCATTTTTCGTTTATCATTCATTCGCATCAATAAAAGAATGAAATAAAGCGATGAACTTGGGCTCTAGTCTATTACAGGGCCTTTTAAAATCTTCATGTTGGGCCTCCGCTCCTGGGCTCCACCATGGACTCCTCTTGGAACCTCCTTTTGGGCCTAACTATTACATGATGATTTTATTGGCACGCAGGCCCAAATTCAAAATTGGCTCGCAGACCCCAACTTTTAAAACGTTAAAATTAAAAGCCCAATTCATGCTTTGAAACACATAAAATGCATATGCTCATACAAGCCGATTTTAATTTAAGCCGATTAATTTTAAGGATTGTGTAACTATTACAGAATTAAAATTGATCGTGTCATGATCAATTTTAATCAATCCTTCTGTTCATTTTACATTTATCCAAAATGATGCATGAACATTCTTGCATTATTAATAAAATTTAAACAATTTAAATAAGCATCAAAATAAAATAAATAACAATTCAAAATTTTAAATAATTAATTAATCTAATTATTTATTTATTTATTTATTTATTTATTTATCTTTTCTAATTATTTTAATCTAATTAAAATAATTATTTTAAAATTTATCTAATCATCTAATTAAGATAAATTTAAACTTATAGGATAAAATTCTAAATTAATCCTATCTTTATCTAATAAGACTATTTAATTAAATCTTATTAAATAAAATTCATAAAATTTTAAAATTTTAATTTTCTGAAACTTTTTGGGGCTATTTGGTAATTCAAATAAAATTCTGGGCTAGGGTTTTGAGGAGGACTCAAAGTCCAGGGGCCATTCTGCAATTTTAAAACTATTTTAAAATTTGGCTGATTAGGGTTTTGGAGTGCGGCGGGGGCATTTTTGTCTTTTCAGCCCATTAGGGTTTCATCCCTTCCGCCGCACCCTTTGTCTTCCCCGATCGATTCTCCGGCCACCTCGATTTCCCGACGACGTTCGCTGGTCATCTTCCCCAGTGAAGTTATCTTCTTCGATGCTGCCCAGCCTACCGTGACCTTCCCGATCGCGAAATACCCGACCGACGAAGATAGGCACTCGAAGATTCCACGCATCGGAAAATTGATCTCCGGCCATCTCGACTAAGAAGTTGCAGCAGCGACACTCGCCGCTACTAGTTCTCGTCCGATCGAGACCTCGCAACAAAATGATTTCCGGAAACCATTTCCGGAGAACTCGTTTTTCCGGCGGAGAAACAAAATTAGCCAAAACCAAAAAAAAAACCAGTTTTCAAATCCAGCGAAAACAACATCAACCCATGAAATCAATTTCGAAACCAATCAAAAACAAAAATTCATATGTTTCCGGCGATGAAATATAAACCAAAAAGAATTTCCGGCGAAAAAGAGGTTTTAAAACCAGAAAATAACAACAGCCCAGCAAGAAATTTCTGGCAAATTTGGCGACCGAAACAATTCCAGGAGAAAACCAAAACAATAAACACAAGAACTAGAATCCAATCCAGTTTAATTCAGCCCAGATTTCAAATCCAATTTCGAAACCTTTTCCCAGAAACTAAGACCTAAACTGGAGAAACGATATATATATTTTTTTCATCATAAAGCAAAATCCTATCGGAATTTAACGAGAACAACAAAACCAAGAAATGAAATATGTTTCAGCAAGGTTTTCAAAGAAAATTAGCCCAGCATGGATTTGAAAACCAAAACCCAGTAGGTTGTGTTTTTCCGGCGACTTAGCGATAAACAAAAAAAAATAGTTTTTGGCCATGATACAAATCCCGGGGATGATGTATAAACCGAAAAGGAAACACAGTTTCCGGACAATCCAATTAACCAAAAACGAAAACCAGTTTTCAATGCCCGGCCAAAAAAAAAATTTTTTTTTCTTCCCAAAAAACACTTCAGCGGACAAACCAAAGAAAACAATTTTCCATTAGAATATTAAAACGATGTCCAAAGAGGAAAACCCAGTTTCCAGCGGACTCAAATTTGAAAACTCAAAATTATATTGTTCGGTTCTCCTTTGAAACTAAAATCGAGTTTTCAACAAAATTAATTTCCCTAAAACAAAGAATTTGTTTTAATTAATTAATTTTGATTCTAACATTAAAATTCTTGAACCTGGCTCTGATACCACTGTTGGGATTTGTTTAGGCATTTAATCTAATTAAATGGCGGAATCCTAAACTATAAGGATCGAGTCTTACCCTTGAAGCGTAATCTGTTGCGCACGTCGCCTGGCTCCTCTGAGAAGATGGCGTTTTTGTCTCCAAAATCCTTCCTCGAAAGATTCTCTACTCTTACGCACGAAAGCCTTCGCAGGTTGGTGCTAGCCAATCTTGCCAACTCCAAGAATTTGGGAAATTCTGTGTATTTTGGTTTGATGAGAATCAACAAAAATCCTCTGACCTACAATTATATCCCTAGGATATTTGTAGAGAATTAATTTCCAAAATCAGTATTGTAATTATCCAATTATAACTTAACTGATTTTGGTCATATTCCAAATCAGTATTATTACCAAATATTATTTTACTGATTCCAAATCAGTATTTAAATAATATTTACTGATTCCAAATCAGCATTACATAACACTTTAATGGTTTGGGTTATACACCAAGCCCATGGATCAGGCTGATGGGTCAAGAACTTCAATTGCAATTAAGTCCCTTGATTTATCAGCCCATCCCAATTGTGTTATCATAACGGTCAGTTTACATAAGTAGTTCATAACACTCAGGATACATAAAAAGTTCAGAAACCTCAGTTTACATAAGTAGTTCTGTTAATGTTTTGCTTCTTTATGTAAACTACTGCAGGTTCCCGTGGGGGTGGAACCTGCAGAAACTGAAACAACCATGCCAGCAATCAAAATACCAGCCCGAGAGGTATTTCATGTAAAATCATGTAAATTTGTTATTTTAGATTGCACAACTTTCAATGATTATATAATAACCACTTGCATCCAACAGACACACCAGACACTGAGTTGTTAAAACAAATATCCCTGCTGGCTGATCTTGTAGAGAAAAGCTTTGGACAGGCGGCTGTTCCAATTAAGAAAAGGAAACCAATGACTCCAACTTTTGATCTAGGCTTTTCACAACTAACACCAGTGCATTTGATTCATAAATTTCAGGAAACTAAGAAAGATAAAACGGCCGATACGCATGGAGCAAAGGCCTTGGTACATCCATCCATTCAAGATGTTCAGTCACACTTAATTAGGAGAATTGACTTCGTGGCTGAACCATTGCTTGCGGACGAGCCTGACTTTGAGTAAGTATTCCTATCATCTCCCATTTGATGTAATTAAACATTGAATATCGGTTAAAGAATTTGAATACAACATTTCAGCGTGATCATGGGGGATCCAGATAACACTAATGAGGTAGCTCAATTCCATCCCAACCGGGCTCATCGGGCCGTTAAAAAACCAAGGAAATTGCTGTCTCCTTACATCACCAGCTGGAAGAATGATACACTTGCAAGAATCTCGGAGAATGAGAAGATAGTCAATGACTACGCCCTTTTGCGTCCGGATGCAAGCAAGGGCAGGTTGAAGAAGTAAGTGTTCTTCACCTACATCTTATTTCACATAATTCTATTTTACATAAGTCATTATTCAACAAATCTAGTTTACATCAAAGTTTACTTAAGTCATTTTTACATAAAGGTTTATCCAAACTAGTTTACATAAATGTACTCTACATAACCATATTTTACATAAGTATATTTTACATAACAATGTCAGCGAGCAACTGTTTGGTGCGGAAGGCAATCTTACCATAGACCGGGAGCAGATTTCCAGCATGGTTTGGGGTGAATGGTTGGATACGGCCATCATTGATTGTTGGTCGTATCACTTGAACAGAACCAAAAATTTTACAAAAACTGAGAAACCTTCGAGGTTTTTCTCCTCAGTCCAGTTTTCGGTGAGTTAATACTTACACACTTCTTTACATCACTTGGCCTCATACGGTTTGTTATAACCCCTATATTTAACATTTCATATTATGGAGCTCATAGTGAATGACGTGGGAATGAAGGCAGGAAAGAACAAAACATGTATGCACAGGTTTTCAGAACAAATGACAACAGAGTTATGGTTCATCAAGAAAATCGAAAATACTTTTCAGCCGTCCATGGTAATGAGTATAACCATTGTCATAGTTTACATTACATTTAAAAAAAAAAAAAAAAGGAAAAACCCTCAGTTTACATAAGTATTTCAGAACCCTCAGTTTACCTAACGAGTTCAGAACCCTCAGTTTACATAAGTAATTCAGAACCCTCAGTTTACATAAGTAGTGCAGGACCATCAGTTTGCATAAGTATCTCAGAAGCTCAGTTTACATAAGTAGTTCAGAACCCCCAGTTTACATAAGTAGTTCAGATGTACTTATAATACATAATCAGATCAGAACCATCAGTTTACATAAGTAGTTCAGAACTACTCATGAATACATAACCAGATCAGAACCATCAGTTTACATCAGTAGTTCAGAAATCTCAGAATACATAACCAGATCAGAACCCCCAGTTTGCATAAGTAGTACAGAACTGTCACAACACATAAGTAGTTTACATATGACATCTGCATTGTCATAGTGTAAATTACATTTAAAAAAAAAAAAGGAAAAAACGCATTTTGATGTATACATATAATGCAGATCTTCTTCCCCATCCACCTAGATACCCATTTTGTGTTGGTGTGCATCAACAGCAATGAAAAACAGGTGGTACTGTTTGACAGTGCACGCGGAGAAGCGGCATCCTATGGTGGTCTTCCAAAGAAACTAGTAAGTATAATATAACATAATAATGTAGAATTTACATCATTGTAGACTTCATTTTACACCAAATCTTATGTAAAATGCTACAGGTGTACTACTTCCAAGACTGGACATCATATACACCTTGGGCTAAACGCTATGAGAAGTGCTACCATTGGAAGTGGACCTACCCTGAGCTTGCATGGAAAAACCCTGACGGATTCAATTGTGGCCTATACGTCATGCGGCATATGGAGCTTTATCATGGACAACAAGCTTTCGACTATGACTATGTCTTGATTGCGGCGAATAACAATCCTGAGATCCTGAGAACGTTAAGGGTGAACTGTTTAACTTGCTCATGTCCACACACAATACCCTATTGGGTAAGCTCAAGAGAAAGATATCTGACTTTTACTATAAAAACTAACATTCAAGCTTAGTTAAGTTTACATTGACTGTCAGCTTATGTAAACTTAAGTTTACATAAGGAGATTATATATTCACAGATTTATATTTGTGATGTAAACATTATATTTGTTATATATGTTAACTTTACATAAGTAGTTCATAACCCCCAATTTACATAATTATTTCAGAAATCCCAGTCTACGTAATAGTTCAGAAATCCCAGTTTACATATGTAGTTCAGGACCCTCAGTTTACATAAGTAGTTCAGAAATCCCAGTTTACATAAGTAGTTCAGAACCCTCAGTTTACATAAGTATTTCAGAACCCTCAGTTTACCTAACGAGTTCAGAACCCTCACTTTACATAAGAAGTTCAGAACCCTCACTTACATAAGTTGTGCATGACCATCAGTTTACATAAGTATTTCAGAACCTCAGTTTACATAAGTAGTTCAGAACCCCCAGTTAACATAAGTAGTTCAGAACCATCAGGTTACATAAGCAATTCACAACCCTCAGTTTACATAAGTAGTTCAAAACTACTCAGAATACATAACCAGATCAGAACCATCAGTTTACATAAGTAGTTCAGAAATACCAGTCCACATAATAGTTCAGAAATCCCAGTTTACATAAGTAGTTCAGAACTCTCAGAATACATAACCAGATCAGAACCCTCAGTTTAAATAAGTAGTTCAGAACTGTCACAATACATAACGAGTTCTGAACCATCAGTCTACATAACGAGATCAGAAACCTTACACTAAACAAAGATATCAGAACTTTAAGTTTACATAAAGAGATCACAAATCCTTCTTCTTCCTTTGATGTTTCAATTTGGCTTTGTGCACCCTCTTCTCAACTGTACTTTTAAACCGAACATTCCTCACACCTCTTGCCCTCCTAGAAGTGGGGTCTCTAATCTTCTTGGACGAAGGCACTTCAGAATTCCCATCCAAAATATCAGCTTGGGCAGCAAGTGCATCTTTTGCTTTCACATAGTACTCATCCAAAATACTACGACCAATCTCACTGGTATGCGATAATGTAATTAGATCAAAATACCTTCTACTAGCATCTGCCCTCCACAAAGATGGTGAAAAAATTGATGCCGAACACATAGACACTTTTGAAGCGTTAAACTTTCCACAACGGAAAACTGAAGCAGATTTTGTCCACTTATCGAGGATATACATTTTTGGAATTTTCTACAAAAAGCGAAAAAAAAAAAAAAAAAACCACATTACTTATGTTGTTGGAAATCAGTTTTAACTAGTTTACATAATTGACATCAACATATAGAGCATACCGTAAAATTGTTCTGAAAAAGGACATGGAGGCAATGAGAACATAGAATCCCAACTTCAGAAAACTTCTTGCATGAACAATTTACAGAATAATCATTGTCATTGTAAATGACAACGTGCTGGAATATGTGATCATTCTCATCTTCTTTTGTAATCCAAACTTCAAACACATATACACCATTTGATTGGGACTTCTGTTCCATCTTCAATTCCAGCATATTAAGATATTGTTTCTCAAAATATGTGTACACCTCGAGTGTGTACACTTCACGGGCATGCTTCAACATTAGACATTCTTTAACAGGCACATCAACCTTGCCATAGAAGCACCTATGGTCTTCGCAGGCAGCTTGGTATCGCCAATCAAGAACAACATCCACAAATTGATGGTAAAAATCACATAATGTTGAAGTCTTACACAATCTTCGAGAGATAGAGTTATTTGTGCTCTCATTCCTCTGGGAAGATAATGTTCCCCCGGAAAAATAATCCTTGCTGAACGCGGGACACCACTTCTCCCTTGATTCGTAAGTTTTTTTCAACCACTCACTCTCTTTGCATCCATATTTTTCTTCCATCCTGAAAACACATAAAAAATGTTGTTCAATTATGTAAACTTATGTAAACTGCGAGTTTATGTAAACTCAAATTTATGTAAACACAGAGTTTACATAAAAACATTTGTGTAAACCGTCAGTTTACAACAGTCCTTTATGAAAAAATGAACAAGTCAAATCACTTACCTCTCCCACTGGTAATTAAATTCTTCAACGGTGTCCACTTTGGCCAGCAATCTATAAAACAACTCACGGAAACCTTCCTGCTGTCTGAGAAAACCAATGTTGCTCTGGGAGTTTTTTATGATATGCCAAATGCAAAGACGATGCCGTGAATCAGGAAATATCTCTTCAATCGCCCTTCCCGTGGATGCTGATTGATCACTCATTACAGTTATCGGATGCTTATTGTCCATCGACCTCAATAATGTAGAAAATAATCAAACAAATTATTCAACTCTCTAGTCCCTCATAAAACCAATTCCAAACATCACATTCTTCCGGTGGTTGTCCAATCCGATAAATGGACCACATATCAAATCATATTTATTAGTACAATACGCGGTGTCATGAATTAACAGATCACCAAACAGCTTGTAATCAATCTTCATTTAACCGTCTCTTCAAAAAATATTTTTCAGACAAGACTCATCGTCCAATTCAAAATCAAAGAAAAAATCTTCTTCATGAGCAGCCCTGTATTTCAATATCTCAATCAAAGCGTTGGAATCACTGCCATTAATGTATTTTCTTTTTTTTGTTTCCAGCTCGTTGTATACATCCCTTTGTGTAAAACCAACGTTTGATTGACCTCCAGCCTACACAACATCATAATTCTTTAACATATTTAACTTTGGCAGTTTACTTATTTAACTTGGCAGTTTACATAAACAGAATGGTACTTTACACATGTTATATCAGTACTGATATATTCTGTTCATGTAAATTGGTAGTTTCCATAATCGTTTATGTAAAGTGGTAGTTTACATAAGTGTTAATGTAAACTATCAGTTTACATGAACGTTTATGTAAAGTGGTAGTTTACATAAATGTTCAGGTAAACTATCAGTTTATATAGATGTTCGTGTAAACTATCAGTTTACATAAATAACAAGCATTTTACACGAACATACCGTGCGATTGTTGTATGCAAATAAAAAGCATTTACACGAACAAAACTAACCTCTTTATAAAGCAGCTTGTAACTATCACGAACAGATATCCCCGCAGATTTCATTGCATGGAAAAAATCAATAGATGAACTCGACATCTTTCTGTGAGAACGTAACAAATGTATTTCAGTCTCCGGACACATAAAATGATTATGCTTTCAGAAATGCTTCGTGCTTTCGGAAATGCTTCGTGACGACCCATAAACCATCTTCCAGCCTCATTTTAATTTTAATACAAGCCAAACAATCAGAACGACTATCAAGTTTGGTGAATATTTGGTCTATCTTACAATTCTCCATCTTCTTACCATTTTTATAGCAAACAATTCTCCTCCAATACCTCGTTCCGTCACTTCTCTTTCTATCTTTATCTAAACGAACACCGAAACCAAGATCCCAAGCATATGAATTATAAAGTTCATATGCTTGCTCCTCACTCTCGCATATTCTACCAACAAGAGAAGGCATGTTTTCATCATCCCCTTCAATTAAATTAACTATTTCCCCCATAATGTACCTGTTTACGTATACTACCACAAACAAAACGAGTTTACACAAACACACTACCTGTTTATGAAGGAAAACTGAACAAGCCCGGGCTAAATCAAAAACCTCACTTTCGTGCAATGCATTCCAGAATCGGAAGCTTTCGACCAAGCTCAGGCTCAAATTAGTTTACCCATGAACGGATCTTAGCTTATACGTATTTAATTTATTAATCGGGACACAAAAGATTCGATCTTTAATTAAAGCGGAATGTTTAAAGATACTACCTTTTGAAGCGAAGTCCCTTGCCTAAAGAAAAATCCAATCTTTGTTGCGATTCCAATAGAAATCCAATAGATATCTTCGTAGAAACTTCGAATATTGCGTGGGCAATAATCTATCGAAGTCTACTTGCTTAGCCCACGAAAACTCACAAGAAAAATACTCAAAAAAGATATCAATCGGCCCAATACTTTTCCTAGAAACTAAGCTGTGAAAAAACCCACAAAAAAAAAAACTGCTGTCTTCAGCCGCAAGAAAAGAAACAGTCGGCAATTCAAATGGTTCGCCCAGCCACGATCTGCACTACCACTACCATGGATCACCGAGACAAGCAAGAGATCAACATGATAGCAGCAGGATCAGCACCCCAGGCTAACACCTGAACCCACCGGAAAAAATGGTTGCAGCGGCAGACTTAGAAAAAACCGAACAGCAGGTTTATAAACCCAGCAGCGGGTTTCAAAAATCGTGCAGCAGGGTTTTTGATTCGAAAAACTGCAGCATCTTAGCTTCACAAAGTTTATATCTTTGAGCTTTATCTAATTCGAGGAGTGAGATATCAAATTCGACTTCGAGAAGAAGAAGATCTCTCTCTAGAACTTTCCACTCTAAAAGGGGCAAGACTTGTCTTGCAAGATTTTTCTTAGTTTTCTTTGGTCTCAAGTTATTCTATTTATAGGAGCTCTAGTGGAGACCTAATGGGCCCTCGAGTTAGGCCTTTTAATTTGACTTTCGTTGACCGCTAAGTCTTTCCCGACTAATCAACTCCAATCGACTCATTTGAATTAATTTCATAACCCACTTTGTTAATTTAATTTAATCGAACCCTTAGAATTAATTAATTCATATAGAATTAATTTTCTTAATTCACTTTGTTGATTAAATATTAATTAAACCTTTTGGATTAATTAATTCACCTTGTCGATTAGTCAAATGCATAATCGGTCGTACCACTAACGGACCAATTATGGAACTACCGCTCGAAAATGACTTTACATCGCGCCATTATATTTTATTCTATCTCCCCACATTAAAGATCTAGTGCTCGTCGGTTTATCAATTTACTGACAAATTAATTCACCGACTTCTTGGTTTCCGAGATTAGTACCACTCGTCCTTTTATTATACCGAACATAAAGTTCACCGGCCGGGTTTAGTATAATATACTTTACGAGCTCATCTCGGGAGCACCATCAACCCGGCAAACCGGTACGTGGATTCCTCCGACTAGCAACGACACGTAAGAAACTAAACACCACATACCCAACCCACCGAGGTATAGGCCTCAATTGACCGCACTCTTTGGCAAATTAAAGCGTACGATATCCAACCCTCACGTCCATCCCAATCTCGGGATTGAGAGACGGAATACTAGGACCGAATTGACTACGCCGATCAGTATAAGTCAATTCTATCCAAACTGGTCATGCTCAATATGCCCCGGGCATATCCGTTAGATTTAAACTAGTTTAGATAAACTAATTTCCAAATCACACAATAACCTATACCGATAGTATGTTCAGACTATCTCGGTTACGAGCATACTTTTAATATATCAATACTTTAACCAATAACGGTATCTACCGTGTCTTTCCACACCCCGTTATCTAGTTCTATGATATAAAGGAACAAATTTATACCGAAACAAAATGATATGTCAACTGTGGATATTAGTTTTTGATACAAGCCATAGCTTTTCTGTATTCAAAACTAACAGTTTACATAAACACACAGACGAGTTTACATAAGCACTAAAGGCGATTTTACATAAACTAATCTGTACAATGGAGTTTACATACGCACCCAGTCGAGTTTACATAAGCATAATATGAGAGTTTACATAAACTATCTTGCCCTTAAGACTCCTTGAAATGGATACCACAATGATCGGAAATTCAAAATTTGCAACACTATCAAGATGAACATGATGATTTCTACCAAATTTGAATCTCGAAAATCAACCCCCGTCATCATCATTCGTCCGCTGGGCAACAAAATAAATCAAAAAATCATCCTTTCGAGGATGATCTGGTCTTGTCGAACGCGCGTGAACCAATCTTTCCCTCCAGTAGCATTAAATGCGCATTTAATGCTTCTTTACACGTACACAAATCGAGTTTACATAAGCACACGTTCAAAGTTTACATAAGCACACTGTTCGGATTTTACATAAGCAAGCCGTCGATTTTACATAAGTACACATTCAAGTTCACATAAGCACACTGTTCGGAGTTTACATAAGCACACGTTCAAAAGTTTACATAAGCACATGGTTTGGATTTTACATAAGCAGGCTGTCGAGTTTACATAAGTACACATTCGTTCATGAACTACTTACATAAGTACACAGACAACTTTACATAAGCACAAATTGCGAGTTTACATAAACTATCGACCAAAAAACAACCTTTGAAGAATGCTCCAGTCTTGTCGATCGTCGGAGACGACGACTACCGTCTTGTCGATCGTCATTGATCACGACTACGCCTTGTGGAACGCGCGTGAACCATTTAATGCCGTGATGGAAGAAATCAAATCCCGCCTTCTTGTAAACTTTCGGTTTTGGGCTCATTAACCGGGTTTTTTAAACAAAAACCAACTAGGAGTAAACCGCCCGGTTTACTCCTAGGAGTAGGATATAATTTGCGCAAAAAACATGGGCACAAATTAAAAATGAGAGAAATAAATACCTGGAGCGATGCACCAGGTGCACAACCTATCACTGGAATTGCCTATCACCAGAAAATCTTCAACTTTTTCTCATTTTCGGTGGCTATCGACGGTTCGGAACTAGCCTTTTACCACTTTCTCCGTTCAAACGGTGGTTGTCGAGACAACAGAAAATACCCTCGTCATGGTTTTTCCAATTCGCCATATGTTTCTGTATCTCAGGGAAGGTTTTTTGTTTTCGGGATTGTGGAATAATTTTTTTAGGTTGTGTATTTTTTTTTTTTTTTAATGTGTCTTGATTTTAGGGATGGGACTTGCTATTGGTATAATGGAATTGCTATTTGTATCACAAAAAAAGTTGCAAGATTACAAGTATAACCCTTAAACAAAAACCTTTCAAAATTTCAAAATAACACTCCAAAAATCCAATCCAAACAAATCCTTCACTACAAAAACGTTTGGACAATTGTTTTGTTGAAGTCCATACAAGTATTAGCACGAGAATCATCACGAAATGGCAAGTTTTTGATTCGTAATGTAAATTTTTTTTCAAAGTCGTAAAGTAAAACACATAAAATTGACGTTTGCAATAGGTAGAAACACTGCACTTTAACTTTTTGTCCATGGCTCGCTTATTTTTTCGTTGCGTTTTATAGTGATGTTATTTAAAATTCTCGACATTTTTGACATGCGTAATATAAAAAGTGATGCGTTTTATATACCGTGAATGTAAAATTCCTAGGGTTTTCATATACTAAAATTGTAAAGTTTTTGCATTTGTGCATATACAAAACTAAATCTGGCTGCGTTTCATATGTGTTGAATTTAATATTTGTAGTGTTTCTTAATCATAGTATGTAAATATATTTGCGTTTTTTAAAGTGTAATATAAAATTTGGTGCATTTTATATGTTCTGAATGTTAATTTTATATCGTTTCTGCATACATCAATGTAAATATGGGTGGGTTTTATATATATTGAACAACTTTTACCTGCCAGAGCACAAGTTGCTTTTCTTTCCCATATTACCCTTATCTGGTCAAACACATTTATTATCTTCTTGTCTTCCATATCTCTCTCATATTCGTTCATTTTCATAATTTATAATTTTATTTTCTATATTAGGATCGATCTCTTCCAAAATTTTAGTAATTCCCCTTCCAAAATAATAAAACGAAACGATTGAGATTAATGTAGCTAAAATTTTGAAATAAATTTATATAATCAATTTAAATATTTCTTTTATGTAATAACTCTATGTTTATCAAAAATTTTAAAATGTGAGAAATAAAAAGTAAAAAAGAAAAAAAACTAATATTAGTGGACCTGACTTCGTCATTATAAATTGCGTATGATTTTTTTTATACAGTTTATTTTTCTTGCAGACATGAATTAAATCCTCTGTTCCCTTCCCCCTCCTGCTAATCTTTCCCTGCTCCTCCTTCTTCCGTTTCTTCTCGCCGTACAAGGGTGAAATAGTAACAATTTTCTACTATTTGAAAAAGCGCTGGAGCATTTTTTTTTTTAACTTTCTTTTTTCAAATGCACATATGGCTATTTTGAGGCCAACATTGTACTTGTTCTGAGAAAAATTGTCGCTTCCCATTTTCTATCTGTCGTTTCATCCTCTAGTTTTTACTCTCAATAAAGTGCTTCTTTGTTCGCTATTTCCAAACTTGATTTTGCAATAGTTTGGAGTGTTTAAAGATAAAATTTTTGTATCTAATTAATTTTTTTATTTTGAAAGTAGAATTGTTAAAATTTTGAAGGAGATCGATATGATATAAAAAGATAAAACTGTAAATCATGAAAGTGAACGAATTTTGGAAGAAATGAATAAGAATATAAGGTAACAAATGTGTTTAACCAAAAAAGGGTAGTATGGAAAAAAAAGGAAACTTTTTCTCTAACATCTAAAAATGACTCTGGCAATATCGCTGACCATCACAAATATATATATATATATATATATATATGGAGAAATTGTAGATATAGTTATAAGTTTATTTTCCATCGGAAACAAAAACTTTTCATCTTTTATATTTTCAAATGATTTATAATCTTATTTAATTGTGACTAAAAGAACAAACCATATGTGTGAGTGCTACTTGTGTGCATAAAGTACACGTTTAGTCACTAAAATTGTAATAAAATTTTAACAACTTTAGAAAAATCAAGTTTGGAAGAAATCGTTTTAGAACTATTGAACATGCCAATCTTGGATAAAAACCTAGGGAAAGTAATGAGTAGAAAAATCATATTTTGAATTTATAAAATAGTGAGTAGATTTGAGGGAAATTCAGGCCATTATTTATGGCAAAATTTGTGATCAGCCTATGTTAAAATCATTTATTTGTTATGGAGGAGACAGTAATGAAATCATGAAAATGCAAGGATATTCACTTCATTTTAACAATTTAGATCAATTTTGTGTGCGTATACATGCTTGTTTAATATTGAGTTTGAGAATAAAAAACTGAAGACGTATAGGTCATTAGCAGGGAGTGTTATTGGCTTATAACCCTCTTGTCCTGAATATAGATATTATAAATGTAAAAATAGAAATGAAAATTATATTTTAAATTGGGGTTTGATATGTTGGGAATTTATTTCAATAAATCGGAATGATAGTCTATCAACAATATCACAAAACTCACTTCCCTTAATTAAAAAAAAAAAAAAAAAATGCTTAAGGGAAGTATTTGGATTTCCAATTCCAAAGTCTATCAGTCCATTTCAACAACACTATCATCGCTGTCATCATCCTCCTCATTGCTGTCGTTATCGCTGTCATCATCATCAAAATGATGAGAATAGTGGTCAGCATTATCATCATCCTGGTGGCCTAAGCCAAATACTTGAAGGTTGTGGTTTCCCATGTCCTGCTGTTGTTCCAAAATCCGTCTTACCGAGTCAGTGGCTTTAAGAGATTCTGATACATCAATGGTATTCAAGGTACAAATATCTCCAAAGCTGGAAGGGATCTCCTCAAGCCTGGGACAGCATATCAGCAAAAGCTTCTCAAGGCAGGGAAAGGGATTGTCACAGTCAGAATCATCTATTTGTGCAACATCCATAAAGAACAAGCGCAGATATCTAAGGTTTGAGAACTCCCCATCTCCCAATTCCCAGGTACTCCCTCTACACGCAGAATGACGTAATTTGAGAACCTCAAGGTTTGGTAGCTTCCCGACAGTTGACATGGCACTCCAAGGTAGTTCTAATTCTGACAGACTCAACTTCTTAAGATTGTCAGGAAAGTCTAATGTAGGCAACTCTTGGTTGGGAAACAAGAGACGCCTGTAATCAGACCGACTAATCCACAAGGATTGCAGTTTTTCAAGAGATTTAAGCATGAAGAACCACTTGGGATGGAACTTTCTCCCGCCATAATAGCAGTGCAACTTCTTAAGCCTTGATAACCTCCCTAAAAACTCCTCTGTCTCACAATCATAGTAAATAATGATTCCACCAAGTGTCTCAATAGTACTTGCTGCCGCCATGGAGGACTCATTTTGCCCAACACCTTTCAATTGTAGCTTAAATTCGCCAATATTGACGTGTCTTATACTTTTCATCCGCCAGAAAGTATCTGGTAACTCAGCATTCATTTCTCTCAGCACCAGATTCTCCAAGTTCCACAGTTGAACAATTGTTGGAGGAATAGTGCTTCCAACCGACCGTAATGCCAAGTATGTCAGATGAATATTGTTCAATATTATTTCTTTAATCACATAATCTTCCACATAGTAATCCTCAAAATCCAAGATGGTAAGAAGCTTGAAGCTGGTAATGAAAAAACGAAAGGATTCAATTATTTTCGGACCATTATCTCCTGGAGTTAAAGGCCAAAGTAGACAGTGAATCTGACTCATTGGCAATTCCTTTCTCGTACAAATAGTTCTTGGTTGTGTGAAAAGATTTCTTTCACCTATGCAAAGTCGATGGTGGAAGTTATACTTTTGAGGACTGGAATAATACTCATTGGCAGCAGTCCTCTTTTCTGCAAAAAGGAAGAAATTATCTTCAACAGCTTTCTCCAGGCACAAGTCATATAAGAGATCATGAACATTGCAGCTTTTTATCCCCCCTGCAGAACTTCTCTGAGTGACAACAATTAAATTTTGGGAAACAAGATCATCCAAGTAATGTTTTGCCAAATCTACTGAGTTCACAAATCCTTCAGCAATCCAGAGGAGTTGCAATTTTCTAGCCCGAATGTCTTCACCCCTGGGGAAAGCTCCGATATAAAGAAAGCATGGTTTCAAATGATCTGACAAATTGTTGTAACTCAGCTCTATTATGTGCATGCACCCTTCGCTGCTAAGGTGTGATTTTAAATTCTCAGCAACTTTCCTCCACAAATCCAATTTTCGCGGTATCCTTTTAAGATGAGAAGCAATGAGAGCAGCAGCCAAAGGTAACCCTTTGCAGTAAAATGCAATTTGTTTTCCAATCTCTACAAATTTTGAAGGAAGATCATTACAGTCACAAATTTTATCTTTCATCAATTCCCAGCTTTCCTCATCAGAAAATAATCTAAGAGGATGAGAGATTGAGTCTGGTTTAGCTTGTCTGGCCAGATCATGATTTCGGCTAGTAAATATGATTCGACTTCCATTGCTGTCATTTGGAAATGATCTCTGAACTTGGCACCACACATCAACCTCCCAAATGTCATCCAAAACAATAAGATATCTTTTCTTCCTCAAACTTTTCCACAGGCACTCTGCTAAATCATGATGGATTTCTAGCTTGACACCAACATTAGTAACCTGACCCACAATGTTGGCTAATAGTTGTGTTGTGTCACATTCCTTGGAGACATAACACCATGCAAATCTGTGAAAGTGATACTGGATTGAAGGGTCATTATAAATTCTTTTGGCTAAGGTTGTCTTGCCTAGCCCAGGCATTCCAGAAATGGAAATGATGGTGAGATCCTTTCTTCCCCCTAACAGGTAATCCAATATTGATCTTGCATCCTCCATGAATCCTATAAAAGCTCCTTCATTCTTTGAAGTTGTAACATGTGGTAACAAAGCATTAGTACTAGTAGATTCCGTCTCAAGAGTGAGCTTTTCATTGCCACACATTTGGTCATCTTCAATATTTTTGATCTGAGACTTCACCAGCTTTATACCTTGTATGACAATTGGAAGGCATATGATACCATACCAAACAGAGAAATTTGTGATTGTGCACAAGTTCACCACATATGCTGAATGGTAGACCGTGTCGACGAGTTGAATCCAGAGATCTTTCAGTTTCTTGTGCTCATGTTGTAGGGCAGTTAGGTTATCTTGCATAAATAGCCTAAGTGATGCCAGCTCCTCCTGAACAACTTCAACACGATGCTGCACAAAAGGAATAAAACCCACCTCCTGTTCCAGCATTTTCTTCAATCTGCCCAACAGGGAATCAAGAAATCCTCTTGCATTGACCATGGGAGAATTGAAATGTGATGAAATCGGACTAACAACATACAACTCTCTGACTTGGGCCATGACTCTATCAATCATACATAGGAAACCAGGCAACTTGGTCCCAGGAATGCAAATGACAGATGACAACTCCCTGATGATTGCATAAATTTCAGGCAGTACTGATTCTCTTTCCTTTGAACGTTCCTTAGGTGAATCCATCAGAAATAAAAACAAGAATATCAATCCGTCGCGAAGGGTTTGAATATCATCCCTTGTAGGCAGAATCAAATGTTGATGATATCTAGAAATTGCGGAATCCACATACCTTGCAAGGATTTGAGGGGTCATTGTGACTTCAAATTCATCATCATGACTCTTACTATTAGTCTGAATAACATTATGAAACAATGTAATCTCTGGAGTGTAAAACTGCATAACATCGGAAAGCATATTTGCCATCCCAGATGCAAAGCTCGCATCCATTTTATCATCAATCCAATACAAGCATGCTAGATATGAAATCTGATTAGCCCAAATTCGATAACAAGATATGAGTTCACTTAATCTCATTCCTATATCTGGCCAAAGAGTGAGAATATAAGCAAACTTTACCAACCTGCCAAACACCTCGAGTTTCCCTTCAATCGAAGCAATTTGTTTTTTAACCGGAGCAGTCAGATCAATTTTGGATTCAAGACAGTGAAGATTCTCTCGAATCAAATCAATAAAAGAGGCTGTCTCTTCTCCACATTCAAGAATGAACTCCTCGGGTTGGCAAGGCTTGCATTTTGATGGCCGAAACAGTAGAAGATGGCAAATTTGTCTGGCTTGTGGCTTGTACTTGTTGATATTTCTCTGCAGTTGATAACTCATTGGCTCCCAATTTGATATCTTTTCTCCATTGGATGCGCATTCAAATTGATTTTGAAACTCCTCTGATGATTGCCTGAAGTTAAGCCTCATAGCACTCAAGAAACAGCTAAAGTGCCAATCATCTTCCTCATAAGCCAACCCCCAGAAGAACATCTTGAAAAATCTCAAGTCCAGATACATACTGTGAATGGGATACTTGGAAGAAGAAGGATACAGGGTAGTACCTACCTGTTCCATAACCTGAAGAGCAGGATCCACACAACTTCGATACATTTTCCTTTCCCACTCCATGTTTGCTGAATTCACGTCTCTAAGTATAAAAGTCACTGTTTTCTTCACGTCTCAATAGTCGCCTCAAGTCCAATGACCTCACCGTTGGAATTTCAGTGGATCACTCACAAACTTGACCACTCAATCGTCATTATTTTATTCCCATTTGAGCTGGTGTAGGACTGGGATGCAAGCTGTTTTCATGCAGTTCCAGAAATGCAGAATTTTTTTTTTTTTTATTTGAGCACAGGTCAACGTGTCAAATTTTTTTTTTCTCTCTTTTCTCATAACTCCTCCTTCGAAATTATCGATTTAGGCTCAATATCATAATTGAGGAATAAGTAATAACTTAAAGTTTTACTTCATGTGACGTGGACATCAGGATAGATCAACCTCCACCAGAAAAGAGCCAGCCAACTCGTAGTCCAGTTCGGGAGAATTGGCGCAGGAAGCTCAAGGGAGAGAGAAAATTGCCGCAACCTCTTCATGGAAAATCCAAAGTGGATCCAAACGTCATCAAACGATATCCACTTGTTGATATTGTTGGGCCTATGACGAGAAATAGGACAAAGAAGGTACAAGAAGCCTTACAGCTTGTGATTGAAAAAACCCAACAACAGGCTCAAACCCATCTACTAACTTGGAGGTCCAAACCCATTAGTGTGACAAGATTGTGTAATGCCTTGGAGCAAGAATTATATTAATTGTGAAGAAAATTTAGTGAATAGAAGTATTCAGACAAGATGAGAGAGGAAAGAGGGAGGAGAAATCAGGAGAATAGCTCAAAAATTACAAAATGAATGCAAACAATCTACCCCTAGCTCTTCTTAACCAGCTCACTAAGCTTGCCGCCCAAAAAACGTGAAAGAAGGAGAAACTTCCCTAAAAAATCTGTTAACACTTATTCACACTTTTTATGTTGCCGCAGTATACCCCAAAGCTACATCGTATTACTCCTTATGCCTAACATTCCCCTCTGCTTGTGAAAAGTCTTATCCTCAAGACTTGAATTATGGAAATTGATGTTGTATGAAAGTGTAATCCTCCTATGAAACATATTCTAATGGAAAGATGCTCCATTTAACCAAACATTGGACCACGTGCTTGCCTCCTTTCACAATGAACCTTCTTTGGATGATTCTCTCCAGACTCAGTTCCACAACATCCTCAGAGTTACGGTTAGGTAGAGTAGTTGCAGTAACTGGTTTTGCTCCAAAATGCTTCTTCAACAAAGCCACATAGAAAACATGATGTACCTTAGAATCCGGTGCCAACTTGAGTTTGTAAGCCACTGCACCAATCTTCTCTAAAATCTGGAAATGTCCAAAGTACTTTGCAGCCAGTTTCAAGTGTGGCCTGCCAGCAATTGTGGATTGCCTATAAGGTTGCAACTTAATATATACCCAATCACCAATTTCCAAGTTTCTTTCTGTCCTATGTTGATCCTCAAAGAACTTCATGCAGCTTTGAGCATGCTTCAAATTGTTCTGAATTTCCTTTCACACTCTAACCCTCTGTTGTACCATATCCTTAGCAGCTAGAACTAGAACTTCTTCGTATGGTCCCAAAGGAAAATCAATAGGTTTAGTTCCAAAAAGAGCTTAATAAAAAGACATTTTAAGACTCACATGATGGCAAATATTGTACGACCTTTCAGCTAATGGTAACCAAGTACGAAGGGTGATCACTAGAGAAACACCTCAAATGATTCTCCAAACATTGATTTAACCTTTCTGTCTGGCCATCAGTTTGCGGGTGATAGGCTGTAGACAATTGTAATTTAATTCCCAGCATTTTGAACAGTGCAGTCCAGAAATAACTAGTAAAAATTCTGTCCCTGTATGAGATTATAGCTTCAGGATGTCCATGGACTTTGTAAATCTCTCTCAAAAATAGTTCTGCAATATCAGTTGCTCCAAATGGGTGTGCTAATTGAAAGAAATGGCCAAACTTCGTCAACCTGTCCACTATCACTACTATTCCAGTATAACCTCTAGATTCTGTCAAACTCTCTATAAAATCCATAGAAATATGTTTCAAGCTACATGAGGTATAAATATAGGATTGAGTAATCAAGGATAGGGCACATTCTCACTTTTGTTCTTTTGACAAACCACACACTGTCTAATAAATTCTTCAATATCTTCCTTCATGTAAGGCCAATAAAACAATGATTTAAGCCTTTGCCAAGATGCTTTCTGCCCTGAGTACTTGGGCAAAGTTTATGTAAACTGGTACTTGGGCATAAACTTTGCCCAAGTACCAGTTTACATAAACTTTGCAGTAAACTTTACAGTAAACTTTGCAGTTTACATAAACTTTGCCCAAGTATCAGTTTACATAAATTTTACAGTAAATTTTGCAGTTTACATAAACCTCTCCTTCACCATATGTAAACTGCAACGTTTATGTACACATTCGAGTTTACATAAGTACACATTCGAGTTTACATAAGTACACATTCGAGTTTACATAAGCTATCGTTTCCAGTTTACATAAGCCCACGTCAACTAGCACCACGTCTGAACTTATTTAAACTACTCATTGTTCATCATCATCATCATCATCTTGATTGTTTGCTGTGTCTTTCTTGCCCCAAGATTTGCTTTGTCTTTCTTGCCCCAGACCTTTGCTGGCTTCATCTATGGTAGTGTCATTATTTACGGGCCTTTTTCTTATTCACCACTCCCTCTTTCCAAAACTACCCCTAACCTATTGCTAAGTTCCTTCTTGCACCCCATTCACTCCAGCCCCTTCATTGCCACCGTGGCCTCTGCCGTCCCACCACCGCCAACGAAATCTTCTTCTTCTTTTTCTCTCGCCAATCCCCTTCCTCCACCACCGCTTCTTCTTCTTCTATCGCCAATCTTCTCCCTCTCTCCCTCTCCATCGTCGGTCTCCCTCCATCCCTCTCCTCTCCTCATCGATCAATGGAAAGCCATCATCGGTCTCTCTCCATCCCTTACCTCTCCTCCCAGATCGATGATGGTTTTCATCATGATCGACGAAGGTTTCCCTCCAGCCACAGATCTCACCCCCGATCTCCCTCTGACACCAGTCGATCGAGCCCAAGAAGGAGAAGAAGAATAAGAACCCTCCCTCCCTCCTTCCCTCCTGATTTGTATCCCTTCGACCATCGATCTCCCTCACTGATCAAAAAAGAACAAGAAACCTAGTGTCATTGATCACTAATGGAAGAAGAAGAATAACCCTAGCACCGATCGGGGAGGACTTCGACACGATCGGGGAGAGGAGAACAAGGTGAAAGGTCGGGGGAGGATGGGGGAGTTCAGGGGAGGTTGGGGAAGGAGGTTCGGGGTGAAGGTTGAGGCAGGAGACCACCGGCGACAGGGGAGGAGAAGAGGGGCAGAGGGGGAGAGAAGGGGGCGGAAAGGCAGAGCAGGAGAAGGACATTTGCCAAAAAGTTACGAGCAATTGAGTCCAAAGGGAGGCATTGAATAAGGAAAGGGCGGGGCAAGGGCGATACAAAAAGGGCTCATGAACCCGGTTTTTTAGAGATAAACCGGGTACGAGTAAACCGCCTGGTTTACTCCTATGGTATAATTTGCGCCCTGAGTGTCCCCCAATTGTAGTGAAGTGAATATTCTTCATCAGTAACTGTCTCATTCCCCAGCCTTCCCTATATAAGTCTTGTTGCATTTCCTCAACACTCCTTTGTCATAACTCCACTGAGACTTACCCTCTTCTTGAAGTAAAATTGTAGCTCTATTTTCCTGAGCTGGCTGATGAGCTTCAAATTAATGGTTAGATTTCGTGTGAATTTAAGGCAAATGGGATGAATTGTATGGTTTAATAGACTGTTTTTGGCATGTAGAAAATACGGGTTCTGTTGGAGCAAAATATGTGTTTTTGGTTAATTCTTGGAAGGACTTGAGAGCTGAGCTTAAGGATATCTAATTAGGTTGGATTGAAGAAATTAAGAAGGAAGAGAAAGGAAAGACTTGGGTTTTATATTGAGACCCAAAATTAATTTTAGTTAATGGAATTTCCAAACTTTATTAGGAATGAGTTTAGTATTTAAATTTGTTTTTCTTGGCTACCAAAAGAATTGGGACGCAGCTTTTGTCTCAGTTTTGTGCGGCGATCACTGTACTACTTTTCTTCCTCCTTTTAATTCATGAACTATTATTTTTAAAGAGGTATATCCTGTACCAGTGGTACATGTACTTAATACTATATATAATAATTTTTTGCATGATAGCTGTATACTCACTAAATATAGTAAGTTTCGCCATAGCGTGCGCCTTTTGTTTTCCTCACTGAGTGAACAACGTCTTCGCTGAGTCAACAACGTCTCAGAATAACTGCTGTAACGTCCAGAAAACATCTGTCGTAACGTCTACATCCAGACATATCCACAACGTCTCCTAACACTAGCACCCACGTTCAAAACAACTAGCACCACGTTCAGAAACGTCTACATTCATGCATCTAAATTTAAACTGATTTTTTCACAAATACAACTAGCACCACGTCCAGAAACGTCTTCATCCATGCGTGTGAATTTAAACTGATTTTTTTCACAAAGACAGTCCACCACGTCTCAGAACAACTAGCACCACATAAAAATCAACTAGCACCACGTCCAGAAACGTCTACATCCATGCATGTGAATTTAAGCTATTTTTTTCACAAATACAACAAGCACCATGTCAAAAACAACTAGCACCACGTCGAGAAATGTTTACATCCATGCGTGTGAATTTAAACTGATTTTTTTCACAAAGACAGTCCGCCACGTCTCAGAACAACTAGCACCATGTCAAAAACAACTAGCACCACGTCCAGAAACGTCTACATCCATGCGTGTGAATTTAAACTGATTTTTTTCACAAATTGGAGGTAATACTTGGATATATTGTTGTACAAATTGCATTGTGTAAAATTGTTATTTTAAAATTTTCTTGTCAAATTTGGCAGCCGGAATCACAACTGGCCACTAGCAAATTTGGCAGCCGGAATCACAACTGGCCACTACCACACCACGTATATATCCAAACATGTGAATTTTAGCTGAATTTTTCACAGAACATAGTCTACCACATCTCGCTACGTACAAAAAAACTAGCACCACGTCCATCTACGGCCCGTAACGTCCAGCTACGTCCCACCACAACGTCTCGTCCAGAAACATCCAAAAACGTCTTAGAACAACTAGAACCACGTAAAAACAACTAGCACCACGTCCAGAAACATCTACATCCATGTGTATGAATTTAAACTGATTTCTTTCACAAAAACAACCCACCACGTCTCAGAACAACTAGAACCACGTCAAAAACAACTAGAACCATGTCCAGAAATGTCTACATCCATGCATGTGAATTTAAGCTATTTTTTTCACAAACACAACTAGCACCACGTCTCAAAACAACTAGAACCACGTCAAAAACAACTAGCACCATGTCCAGAAACGTCTACATCCATGCTTGTGAATTTAAACTGATTTTTTTCACAAAAACAGCCCACCACGTCTCAGAACAACTAGAACCACACCAAAAACAACTAGCACCACGTCCAGAATCGTCTACATCCATGCGTGTGAATTTAAACTGATTTTTTTCATAAAAACAGTCCACCCCATCTCAAAACAACTAGCACCACATCAAAAACAAATAGCACCACGTCCAGAAATGTCTACATCCATGCGTGTGAATTTAAACTGATTTTTTTCACAAATTGGAGGTAATACTTGGAGATATTGTTGTACAAATTGCATTGTGTAAAATTGTTATTCTAAAATTTTCTTGTCAAATTTGGCAGCCGGAATCACAACTGGCCACTAGCAAATGTGGCCACCGGAATCACAACCGGCCACTACCACACCACGTATACATCCAAACATGTGAATTTTAGCTGAATTTTTCACAGAACATAGTCTACCACGATTCACTAGGTCCAAAAAAACTAGCATCACGTCCAGCTACGTCCCGCAATGTTCCACAATGTCCTGTTACGTCCCGCTACGTCCAAAATACAAAGCAGCAACATCCCGTTACGTCTAGTTATGTCCCATAACACTTTCTACAAAGTCCAGCAGTGGGGAAGAATCAGAAGCAACCCATTTCACATGAAAGTGTCAATACCTCTCGGAAAATATTTATATACCATATTTCGAAGTAACAGAGCATTATTTGAATAAGAAAACATGAATATAACATCATTAATACATTACCCAACATCAAATCGCGAAAATAAGGTTCCGTAAATCCATCAAATCCAATTCATACTTTATGATGTAGTATTTTTTAAGAAGAATAAGTTATTTTTGAAGAAGAAGAAGAGATTTTTGAAGAAGAAGAAGAGATTTTTGAATAGGAAGAAGTAATTTTTTAAGAAGAATTGATTTTCCCGTTGTATTTGGTATTGTTCGTGGAAAATAAAATCGTCGATCTCCGTTAAATCTATGTTTGGATGAAAGATTTGATTAAATGCGGTTTTGAATTGAGTACGGCGAAGAAGAATAACTGATTTTTGAAGAAGAATAAGTTATTTTTGAAAAAGAATGAAGTGGGTTTTTGGAGAAGAATAAGAAGAAGAAGAGAAGAACGTGTATCTCACTCTCTTATAGTGAGAGTGGTGATGTATTATTAGGTACATGTACATAGTGGTACATGATATAATTTACAATTATTTTTATATTATGAATTCGTTTTGTGTTTTAATTATGCATAACTAATTCCTTATTCTAGTCAAAGAAATTTAACCCTCGATGTCGATTAAATTGTGAGATCTAATTGTATTTTAATACCAATTAATTTATGATTAATTATTTATTCTCCAGATTTGTAGTGTTGACTATTTGACATTAGTTGAATCGCTGGTAGCATTCAGGTTTTCCTAGATAGTCTAATTAACTTGAATACACGAGATTTGGTATTCCTAAGAGTTTCAATTCAATTAATCATGTAGTATGTAGGTTAGTGTTTTTAAGGAGAATAAATAATCAAATTGCAATTGAACAATATTTGCTTAATTGTTATTTGAATTGGGTCATTGACTATCAAAATCTATGTTCTAGGAGGTTCCAGAACTGATTATTTGATTATAGATGCAATTAAAGGAGGTTCCTTAATTGCTGGTGCGAAATTAATAGGATTGAATGTTAGGAGGTTCCAAAAATGATAACCAATATAGTCATAATTTAATTGGGTAAATTGTTGCATCAAGGATTAATTTGTCACATCGAGGTGGAAAATATTCCTTTGACTAGATCTTTTTCCTATATTTGATTTCATCAATTTATTTGTCTTCTCTCATTTATTCTAATTGAATTTTAATAATTAGTCATAATTTAAAAGCTTTTAACTGAAGTAAATTCACTTCGGTGTTTCCTGCGGAGACGATATTACTCATTATTGTGCTAAGAAAAATCCTTTAGAGTAGGTTTTTATTTTTGATTGGTTTGACACCCATAAAATTTTGGTGCCATTTTCGGGGAGCACAGTGTAGTGTTTTGAATTTAGTTTGAAGTTTTGTTTGCTTTGTTCCTTTTTATGGTTCACTCTTCTCGTCAGGCAAATTAGTTTTTGATTCAGAGATAGAGAAAACTGCAAAGAGGAACACGAAAGAGAATAAGCAAAGTGATCAATTGGCTGAGTCCACATCTGTGCCTCAAACGGTTGATAAAGAAGAAGAATCGAGATCCCTGAAGAGGAAAAAAAATCTAATCGAAGAGTTCATGGCAGACAGGACTTTGAGGGAGTTGGCAACTCCCACCGATAACCAGCAGTCTTTATGCATTACTTTTCCTGACGACACTCCTAGATTTGAGTTAAAATCTAGTACAATACGCTTACTACCTAAATTTCGTGGTTTGATAGGTGAGGATCCTCACAACATTTGATAGAGTTCCATATTGTGTGTTCAGCAGTAAGCTACCAAGGTGTCACTGAAGAGCAGGTCAAGCTCCAGCTTTTTCTGTTCTCCTTAGAAGATAAAGCGATGTTAGTTTTGAATACAGAAAAGCTATGGCTTGTATCAAAAACTAATATCCACAGATGACATATTATTTTGTTTCGGTATTAAATTGTTCCATTATATCATAGAACTAGATAACGGGGTGCTGAAAGACACAGTAGATACCGTTATTGGTTAAAGTATTGATATATAAAAAGTATGCTCGTAACCGAGATAGTCTGAACATACTATCGGTATAGGTTATCGTGTGGTTTAGTAATTAGTTTATCTAGACTAGTTTAAATCACACGGATATGCCCGGGGCATATTGAGCACGACCAGTTTGGATAGAATTGACTTATACTGATCGGCGTAGTCAATTCGGTCATAGTATTCAGTCTCTCAATCCTGAGATTGGGACGGGCGTGAGAGTTGGATATCGTATGCTTTGATTTGCCAAAGAGTGCGGTCAATTGAGGCCTATATCTCGGTAGGTTGGGTATGCGGTGTTTAGCTTCTTATGTGCCGTTGCTAGTCGGAGGAATCCACGTACCGGTTCGCAGGGTTGATGGTGCTCCCGAGATGAGCTCGTAAGGTCTATTATACTAAACCCGGCTGGTGGACTTTATGTCCGGTATAATAAAAGGTCGAGTGGTACTAATCTCGGATACCAAGAAGTCGGTGAATTAGTTTGTCAGCAAATTGATAAACCGACGAGCGCTAGATCTTTAATGTGGGGAGATAGAAGAAAATATAGTGGCACGATATAAAGTTATTTTTTGAGCGGTAGTTCCATAGTTAGTCCGATAGTGGTACGACTAATTATGTATTTGACTAATCGACAAAGTAAATTAATTAATTCTAAAGGTTTAATTAATATTTAATCGACAAAGTGAATTAAGAAATTAATTCTATTTGAATTAATTAATTCTAAGGGTTCGATTAAATTAAATTAACGAAGTGGATTAAGAAATTAATTCGAATTGGCCGATTGGAGTTGATTAGTCGGGAAAGACTAAGCGGTCAACGAAAGTCATATTAAAAAGGCCCAACTCAAAAGCCCACTAGGTCTCCATTAGAGCTCCCTATAAATAGAAAGCTTATGCCTTAAGAAACTTAAGACAATCTTGCAAGACATTTATGTCTTCCTTAGAGTGAGAAAGTTCTAGAGAGACTCTCTTCCCTTTTGAGTTTTCTTTCAAAAACGAACTTGGATTCTCACTTCTCGATTTAGATTAAGCTTGAAAGATTAAACTTTTAGATAGCCCATCGATTTTTGGAGTTGCCCACTGCTGGAATCACTGTTCACGGAGGTACTTTTCGCCGGGTACTGTTCACTGGTACTGTTCACAGATTACTGTTAACCGGTTACTGTTCACGTTTCTCTTGGTGAGATGGCAGCCACTTCTAATCACTCCGGGGTGCTTGATCCAGCTGGGTTTGTGTTGATCTCTTCCTTGGGTTGGTGATCCACAATCCCGGTTATCCAGATCGTGACCGGAGTTGAAGTGGGTTCGATTTTATTGGTGAGAAAAATAGTGGGCAGCAGTTTTTGGGTTAAAGGTTTGATCTTTTGGGCAGATTTAATCTAATTGAGGGATTTTCTTTGTGGATTTCTCGTGGGCTTTGGTAGCACACTTCGATAGATTATTGCCCACGCAATATTCGAAGTTTTCTCGGATTCATCTTTTGGATTTCGGTGGTAATCGCCAAGAAAGATTTGGTTTTTCTTATTGCGTTGGACTTCGCTTCAAAGGTATAACCTTTAATCCTTCCGCTTTTAATTAAAGGTGTAATCTTTGTGCGTTAAATGACGATTTAATAAATTAAATAAGTATAAGCCTAGATCCGTTTATGGGAAAATGAATTTGAGCCTGAGCTTTGTCGAAAGCTTCGGATTCTGGAATGCATTGCACGAAAGTGAGGTTTTTGATTTAGCCCGGGCTTGTTCTGTTTTCCTTCAAAATGGTATCAGAGCGTAGGTTTCAGTCTTATACTTGTTTGATTTATTACACGGCTTTATTTTGGCATTATTATTTTTTGTCGAAATGCTTAAACAGGTGGTTATTAGTTTCCCGGCTATTATGGTAGAATTTTATTTTTCATTCATAAACCCTGGGACATGTCCGGGCTCGTATTGTTTTTGAATGGAAATGTCTGTAATAGTAGTAACCACGAGCTGGAAGCCGTGTAGGATTAGAAAAATCTTGTAGTAGGATTTAATCTAATCATGTTGTCTTTAAATTCCTAGAAAAATGCCTTTGTATATAGGAATTTACGTATTATGACGATGACGTTATTTTGGGTAACTTATATTCGCGGGTTTTGATTTTTCATAATTTTGGGTGATTCCTAATTACGTAGTAAACCGAGAAAACCTGGGCGAATCGAGAGGAATCCAAATAACGAGTGGGAGCGACATGACGCGACGTGTCACCGAGGCGTCAAGGAATCAACGATAGAGAAGGCCATAATATTCGGGAAATTTTATTTCTCTTAATTTCCCGTATTTATGTCTTTTCGTTGATTGTGTGTTTTTCCTTTTATTTTGAATGAACGAAAACCAAACCAAAATGTTTTTAAAAGGTAATGTGCAATTAACTAAGGTAGATTATTCGCATATATAAACTCCAACGGTTTTATGTGTGCAAATATCCATAGTTAAGACATTGCATGTTAAAATGTAAAAATCCTCAAGCTTAAAAATCTAAGTGGGAGCGGGTTGGTAAATATCCCCATGGCCTCCATTACGGGTTCATTGGTGATGTGGTTAAACTTGCGTGCTGGCTTAGACCTTCCTCCATATCGGATGAGTTTTCAACCACAGATATCACCGGAATGAATTTCTAAATGGATGACTATAGTGAGTTTAATTGGAGAAAGTTGCGACACCCTCGCCATCCGAGGCGCATTAGTATCCTAAGTATCAAACTTAGAAGTCACGTAATGACATACACTTAGTGTACCGGTTTTAGTATCCCTCCCATCGAGGTTACGCTATCTTCGTGTACGGCTAAAATTATCGACTATTAATTTCATTGATCAAAAGATCGTTGGTCAGATAATGAAATTAATGAACTTCGGTTCTTCTCGAACGAATGTGGGTTGGCGTAGACGTTCACCCATCGTGACCTGCGTTAATCCCGGTGTGAGAGATGTCGGTAGAAGATTATATATATTTTTTTGAGGATTTTCAATATTTTCGAAAAAGTATACTGAAACTTGACTGTTTATTTTTTCAGTTGTAGTTGATATGTCGTTCAACCCGCTAGCTGTCATTTTGAACCAGAACAAACTCACGGGTCCAAACTATATTGACTGGAAACGTAACCTGGACATTGTCCTTACCGCTGAGGGTTACAAGTACGTGCTCACTGAGGAGTTCCCCCCTAAGCCTAGCGATGATGCCACCCCTGAGCAGCGAGAGCCATATACGAGGTGGCAGAAGCTGATGAGATGACCCGGTGCTACATCTTGACTTCTATGTCAAGTGTACTGCAGCACCAACATCAGTTGTTTACCTCAGCCTACGATATGATGCTCAACCTCAGGGAGATGTTTGGACATCAGGGCAGGGCAGCCAAGCAGTCAGCTATAAGGAAATTCATGAATGCTAGGATGGCTGAAGGCACTTCAGTGAGGGTCACGTGCTGGACATGATGAGCTACATCAATGAGATCGAGGTATTGGGAGGTGACATTGATTGGGAAACCCAGGTCGATATCATCTTCCTAAGCTTGCCCCCCAGTTTTGAACAGTTTCGGTTGAACTATAATATGAGCCAGCTCTCATATTCACTTCATGAGCTCATGACTACATTGGTGTCTGCTGAGGGCCTATTCGCAGAGAATAAGCAAGCCTTGGCTACTGTTGGTCCATCAGGTTCCTCTGCTGGGCCCAAAGCCAGGAAGCAAAAGAGGAAGAGAGGCCAGAAGGCAGGAGCTGATCATGGACCCATGGCGGGCATTGCCAAGAAGCATAAGCTGAAAGGCAAATGCTTCAGATGTGGCAAAGCGGGACATTGGAAGAAGGACTGCCTAAAGCCTCGAGGTATGTGTAGATTTTCCCTAGTCACTGAGACGTGTTTAGCGGCGATTCCCACAGATACTTGGTGTGTGGATTCAAGAGCCACTGATCACGTTTGTAATTCTTTGCAGGGGTTCCAAGTGACCTGGCTGCTTAGAGAGGGAGAGTTGCATGTCTACCTTGGCAATACTACCAGAGTTTCTGTTGCTGCAGTGGGAGTAGTTTGTCTTTATTTTTCAGACTCTATTTTACATTTGAGAGATTGTCTTTATGTACCCAGTTTTCGCAAGAACTTACTTTCAGTTTCTAAACTTGTTTTGGATGGTTATAAGTGTGTTTTTTCTGATGGATCTGTTTTTATTAGAAAATACCAGAAACTTATATGTTCCGGTACATTGGTTGACAATTTGTTTTTAATTAAGACATACTCCCCAGTAATGCAAAACACAGAAACTAGTAGCTCATCACCGAATCATAATAAGAGAAAAGAGTCCTCCCCTTTGAATCAGACTTATCTTTGGCACCTGAGACTCGGTCACATCAACCTTATTAGGATTCAAAGGTTGGTCAATAATGGGTCTTTGGACTTACTGGATATTGACAGCTATTCGACCTGTGAGTCCTACTTGGAGGGTAAAATGACCAAGAGGCCTTTTAAGGCAAAGGGGTATAGGGCCAAGGAGGTTTTAGAGTTGATTCATTCTGATGTGTGTGGGTCTATGTCAGTTCAGCCTAGAGGTGGTTATGAGTATTTCGTGACTTTCACAGATGATTACTCTAGATATGGATACATATACCTGATGCGCCACAAGTCTGAATGCTTTGGCAAGTTCAGAGAGTTCAAGGCTGAGATGGAGAACCATCTGGGTAAGAGTTGTTGGAGTAGAATACATAAGCTATGCTTGTATTGTACAGTTTCCCAGATTAATATATCGATTTGTGTTTCAGTCATATCTTGTTGTGCATTAATAGTCCATTTATATTATGTAAGTAGATGATGAGGTGTCTGGTGCGACACAGTAGATCTCATCATTGGTTGAAAGACATAATATATAAATGAGGTTCGTAACTGAGACAGCTTTGGACAAACTGTCGGTTTAGGTTATTATGTGATTCGGATAATTAGTTTGTCTAGACTAATTGAATCATGTAAATATGCCCGGGGCATATTGAACTTGACCTTTAGGAATGATTTGTCTTGTACTGATTTAATAGACAAATCGATCCTTGTATTCTATCTCTTAATCCCTAGACTCGAGCGGGCATGAGGATTAGACATAGTGTACTTTGATCTGCCAATGGGTGAGGCCAAATTGTGGCCAATAATCTCGGTAGGTTGGGTGCGCGTGTTTAGTTACTTGGTGTGCTGCTGCTTGTCGAAAGGAAACCATGTACCGGTGCGTCCGGGGTGATGGTGCTCCCGAGATGAGCTCGAAATGTTTATTATACTAAACCCGGCCGGTGGACTTATGTCCGGTATAGTAAAAAGGTCGAGTGGTACTAGTCTCGGAATATTAAAAAGTTGATGAATTAATTTATCAGTAAATTAATGAATTAACGAGCACTATATCTTTGATGTGGGGAGATTATGAATATAATTTAATTAAGTTGTTCCGGAAGCAATTCTGGTGTAGGAAGGAAGTGCCAAAATTAATCCGTTAGTGGTACGATTAATTTTGTAATGGGTTAATTGAATAGGTAGATTTAATTAATTAATTGGTTAATTATTCCTAAGGGTTATTTCAGTAATTAACAAAGTGGAATTATTTAATTAATTCCTAAGGGTTAATTAAGTAATTAACAAAGTGGAATTATTTAATTAATTAATTAAGTCTTAAGTTTCAATTAGAATTAGGAAATCCTAGAGATTAGAAATCTAGTAGGATTTGGTTTATCTTATCTTATCCTATCTAGATTGGTTACCTAATTGGATTTGGAAACTAATTACCAAAACCCATTAAGAAGTCCAATCCTATTCCAACTTGGGGTCTCTCTTGTAACTCTATAAATAGACAAGGGATTAGCCATTCAGATAACACAATTAATCCACAGGATTTCTATAGAGAGAAAACGTTTCTCTCTCCAAGTCGAATTTTCAAGAAAGTGTGCGGCTGGTTTTTGGGTTTCTAGTGGCTGAAATTTTGGCCTTGGTTTATACCAGCTGCGCGTAGCTTTCTCTCTCTGCAGGCGGTGCGTTTATAGTACGTGCTAGGTGTTGCGGTGCTAGAGTATTCTAGCAGGTGGATTGTGGTGAGTAGCTGATCAATTAACTTCTAGTTCGTTGCCCACACAACGTGAAGTCATAGTCTTGAGGCATACAAGAGAATCACTTGAGAGCACGCTTCAAAGGTATTATTCTATGGTTCCGCTTTTATTAGAATTTTTTGTTGCGTGGTAAATCGAGCAGGTACAAACCCAGATCCTATGTGGCAAATCTTTCAATTGGTATCAGAGCCTGGTTTAGGGGGTTCTGTGCTTGTTCGATTTATTACATGGTTTTATTTGCAGGTGGTTTAGAATCCCGACTATTATGGTTACGTTTGTATGGGTTTTAATTAAACTCCGGGACATGTCCGGATTTAATTTTATTATGAATGTTTGTAATAGTTTAACCACGTGTTGGAAGCCTTGTAGGATTAGATCAAATCTGTAGTAGGATTTTTTCTATGTAATTTCGATTATTTAATTTTCCTAGAATGCCTTGTAGTAGGAAAATTGTTTTTTTGTAATCGAAGGCGTTATGGTGGGCGACTTGGATTCGTGGGTTTTGGGTTATCATGAATTTGAAGAAATCCAGGAAAACCCAGAACGAATTGCAAGAAGACCAAATAGCTTGGGAAAAAGCGAAGGAGGAGTTGGCGGCAGGAGGCAACGCCGGCAACGTTTGCCGGCAGCAAAATTGCCGGCCGGCAGGCCAAAAAGGCTGCAGCAGGCAGCAGCAGCGCGCAGCAGTCGCTGCACGCAGCAGCTGCTGCGCGCTGCTGCTGGGCGCGCAGGCGTCCAGGCCCGTGCGGGCCGTGCGGGCGCGCAGGCGCACGGGCGCAGCGCCGCGCGCGCAGTGCCCGTGCGGGCCGTTTTTGGCTGTTTTTGGCCCGTTCGGGCTGTTTTTGGCCCGTTTTTCCTCCAGTTTTCGTTTTTTGAAATTCAAGACTCTCTCCATCGAGTGACGTGACGGGACACGAAATCAAGGCAAAGGATTGAAGCAATTAAAACCATAATAGTCGGGAAATTTATTTTACGTATTTATTTCCCGTATTTATTGTTTTAATTTTTATGCTTTATTTTTATGCTGTATTTTAGATGCATGAATTAAAGCATGACTTGTTTTATGGTTGCATATAACTTAGGTTAGTTAATTGGATGTTAAAACTGGAAAAACCCTCAAGTTGAAAATCTAAGTGGGAGCGGGTTGTGTTATATCCCCATGGCCACCATTACGGGTTCATATGCGATGTGGGTGGGCTTGCGCGTTGGCATTAGGGCCTTCCTCCATTCGGATGAGTCCAGCCCCGAGATCGCTAGACTATAAACTTCTGAGTAAGATGACTAGAGCGAGTTTAACTAGGAGAAATGCGACACCCTCTCCATCTGAGGCGCACTATCCTGAGGTAACAAACTCAGTAGTCACGTAATGGCATACACTTAGTGTACGATCTGCAGTATTCCTCTCGCGAGGTTACACTACTTATTTGTACGGCTGAAAGCACCGACTATTAGCTACATTGATCAAAAGATCGTTAGTCAGATAATGTAGTTAATGAACTTGGTTCTTCTCAAACGAATGTGGGTTAGCGTAAACGTCCACACTGCGTGGCTTGCGAGAATCCCGGTGGATAAGATGTTGGTGGATTAAGATTATTGTTTTGAGGGAAGTCAATAATTAATTAGAATTTTTTTTTCAAAATTCTGAGCATATATAACTGAAACATTGTTTGTTTATTTTCCAGTTTAATCGATATGGCATTCAATCCTTTAGCTGCTATTTTGAAAAACAACAAATTAACTAGAACTAATAATGTCAATGGAAGTCGTAACTTGGACATTGTCCTTAGGGCTGAGAGCACTCCTGTGAGAGATCATGTCATTGACATGATTAGTAACATCAACAAGGATGAGGTAGTGGGAGGGAAAATTGTTGGTGAAACCAAAGACGATATTGTCCTCCGGAGCTTACTTCAAAGCTATGAGCAGATTCGGTTGAACTACAACGTAAGTATGATGTTGTGGAGTTCATCCGAGCTCTTGGCAGAGTTGGTGGTGGCTAAAAGTCTTCTTTTAGAGAAGAAGCGAGTTTTAGTCGCAGTCGAAGCCTCAGAATCTTCTTCTGAGCCTGAGGCTAGAAAGAAGAAGAGGAAGCTCGAGGGAGTAGCTAAAAAGGCACAAATTGCGCCTAAGCCAGATATTGCAAAGAAGTAGTCGAAAGACAAGTGCTTCAAGTGCAATAAGACGGGACATTGGAAATTGGATTGTCCAAAGCTTATAAGTACGATAAATTCTACCTTAATTACTGAGACATGTTTAGCGGCGATTCCCACAGATACTTGGTGTGTGGATTCAGGTGCAACTGACCATGTTTGTAATTCTCTGCAAGGGTTTCAAGTGACCTAGAAGCTTAGAGAGGGTGAATTGGATATCTACTTGGGCGACACTACGAGAGTGTCAGTAGAAGCAGTGGGAGTAGTTACTCTGAATTTCGAGAATTCTAGTTTAGAGTTAGTTAATTGTCTTTATGTACCGAGTTTTAGAAAGAACCTTATTTCTGATGAGTATGTACTTATTAGGAGAAATGGGAAACTTATTTGTTCTGGTTCATTGGCGGACAATTTGTTTGTGGTTAACTCTAACTCCCCTGTTGCGCAAAACATAGAGAGAGATAGCTCAGGATCTAACATTAATAAGAGGAAGAGACCTGCTAAAATGAATCAAACCTATCTTTGGCATCTCAGGCTAGGTCATATAAACCTTAGTAGGATTCAGAGGTTGGTCAATAATGGACCTTTGGGTTCATTAGATATTGACAGTTATGCAACCTGCGAATCTTGCTTGGAAGGTAAGATGACCAAGAGACCTTTTAAGGCAAAAGGTTATAGAGCTAAAGAAGTATTAGAGTTGATTCATTCTGACTTGTGTGGACCTATGACGGTCCAGGCACAAGGGGGATTTGAGTATTTCATGACATTCACGGATGACTACTCTAGGTACGGGTACATTTACTTAATGCGCCACAAGTCCGAATGTTTTGGCAAGTTCAAAGAGTTTCGGGCAGATATGGAGAAGCATCATGGTAAAAGTATCAAGACACTACGTTTAGATCGTGGTGGGGAGTACCTGTCCCAAGAATTTCGAGATTACCTCAGAGAGGTAGGAATTTAGTCTCAGTTGTCTGCACCTGGCACGCCACAGCAGAATGGTGTAGCAAAAAGGAGGAATCGAACTCTTATGGAAATGGTTAGGTCCATGATGAGCTATAGTGATTTGCCAAGTTCGTTCTGGGGATATGCCTTGGAAACGGCAATGTATATTCTTAATCTTGTACCGTCTAAGACCGTGCCTTCAACCCCAGTAGAGTTGTGGAATGGGCGTAAGCCCAGTCTAAGACATCTCAGAATTTGGGGATGCCCAGCACATGTGCTTAAGGCAGATACGGCCAAGTTAGATGCGAGAACAGAATTAATGCTGTTTATAGGTTATCCTAAAGGAATGAAAGGTGGTCTGTTTTATAGTCCTAAAGATCAGAAGGTGGTGGTTAGTACCAACGCTAGATTTTTAGAAGAGGACTATGTCTTAGACCACAAGCCCAAGAGTAAGATAGTACTAGAAGAGCTTAGACGACAAACTACTAATCCTGATGCACCGGCACAAGTAGATACACCACACACTGCACATGAGATCACAGATGATGCGCCTACACAGGTGGTGCCTCATCGTAGTGGGAGGGTTTTGAGACAGCCCGATAGGTTCATCGGCGTGGGAGAGGCCTCAGACCTAGTCCCAGGTGCGCCTGAACCGGACCCAGTAAACTACAATGAGGTGCTCCGAGATAAAGATGCAGAATCTTGGCGTAGGGCAATGATATCCGAGATGGGGTCAATGGACCACAATCAAGTCTGGGAGCTAGTGGACCTGCCTGATGGGTTTAAGCCCATTGGGTGCAAGTGGGTCTACAAACGTAAGAGAGGATCTGACGGGAAGGTGGAAACCTTTTAAGCTAGGCTGGTGGCGAAGGGGTATACTCAGAAAGAAGGAGTCGATTATGAGGAAACCTTCTCCCCGGTAGCCATGCTTAAGTCGATCCAGATTCTCTTGGTCATAGCTGCTCATTTGGATTATGAGATTTGGCAGATGGATGTCAAGACAGCTTTTCTAAATGGAAGTCTTGAGAAAACCATTTTTATGCAGCAACCAGAGGGATTCATTGAAAAAGGCCAAGAGCATAAGGTTTGCAGGCTTAAGAAGTCTATTTACGGACTTAAGCAGGCATTCAGATCTTGGAACATCCGGTTTGATGAGGTAATCCTGTCCTTTGGATTTACTCAGTGTCCGGATGAGCAATGTGTTTATCACAGACGTGATGGAAACTCAGTGGTGTTTCTTGTGCTTTACGTAGATGACATTCTATTGATTGGCAACAACAAGAAAGTGTCATCAGACGTAAAGGCATGGCTGTCCAAGCAGTTTGATATGAAGGACTTAGGGGAAGCGGGACATATCCTTGGGATCAAGATCATTCGAGATCGTAGGAAACGTTCAGTAACGCTCTCCCAAACTTCATACTTAAATATGATTCTGGCCCGTTTTAACATGCAGAACTCCAAGAAAGGTTTTCTACCTTTCAGACACGGAGTGCATCTATCTAAGGAACAGTCTCCTAAGACTGTTGAGGAGATAGAGGCCATGAAGACAGTTCCGTATGCTTCGGCAGTAGGAAGTCTCATGTATGCCATGTTGTGTACGAGGCTTGATATCTGTTATGTCGTTGGCATGGTCAGCAGATATTAGAGTAACCCCGGGAAAGCTCACTCGGAGGCAGTAAAATGCATTCTCAAGTATTTGCGCAGAACGAGGGACCAAGTTCTGGTCTATCAGGCGCCTGAGCTGGTACTCCGAGGTTACACAGATTCAGATTTCCAAGGCGACAGGGACAAGAGCAAGTCTACCTCAGGGTATGTGTTTACTCTGGGAGGTGGAGCCATAGTTTGGCGGAGTGTCAAGCAGAAATGCGTGGCGGACTCTACCATGGAGGCTGAGTACGTTGCCGCATCAGAGGCAGCGAAAGAAGCAGTATGGCTCAAGAACTTCCTAGTGGACTTAGATGTGATTCCTGCTTTGCAGAAGTCTATCACGTTTTATTGTGATAACAACGGTGCAGTAGCAAACTCGAAGGAACCACGAGCCCACAAGGCGAGTAAACACATACAGCGCAAGTACCACCTGATACGAGACATCGTAAAGAGGGTAGACGTGGTCATGGCTAAGATAGCATCAGAGGATAACCTTGCAGATCCGTTCACGAAAACATTGACTTCTAAAGTCTTTGATGCTCACGTGAAGGGCATGGGGATCAGATGCTTAGGAGAGCCTTGACAATTTTTCTAGATAGATGGCAGCAGATTATATAGGAGTTGTATGCAGATGTATACTTAAAGCACAGCTTAAGTATTAGTGGGAGATTGTTGGAGTAGAATACACAAGCTATGCTTGTATTGTACAGTTTCCCAGATTAATATATCGATTTGTGTTTCAGTCATATCTTGTTGTGCATTAATAGTCCATTTATATTATGTAAGTAGATGATGAGGTGTCTGGTGCGACACAGTAGATCTCATCATTGGTTGAAAGACATAATATATAAATGAGGTTCGTAACCGAGACAGCTTTGGACAAACTATCGGTTTAGGTTATTATGTGATTCGGATAATTAGTTTGTCTAGACTAATTGAATCATGTAAATATGCCCGGGGCATATTGAACTTGACCTTTAGGAATGATTTGTCTTGTACTGATTTAATAGACAAATCGATCCTTGTATTCTATCTCTTAATCCCTAGACTCGAGCGGGCATGAGGATTAGACATAGTGTACTTTGATCTGCCAATGGGTGAGGTCAAATTGTGGCCAATAATCTCGGTAGGTTGGGTGCGCGTGTTTAGTTACTTGGTGTGCTGCTGCTTGTCGAAAGGAAACCATGTACCGGTGCGTCCGGGGTGATGGTGCTCCCGAGATGAGCTCGAAATGTTTATTATACTAAACCCGGCCGGTGGACTTATGTCCGGTATAGTAAAAAGGTCGAGTGGTACTAGTCTCGGAATATTAAGAAGTTGATGAATTAATTTATCAGTAAATTAATGAATTAACGAGCACTATATCTTTGATGTGGGGAGATTATGAATATAATTTAATTAAGTTGTTCCGGAAGCAATTCTGGTGTAGGAAGGAAGTGCCAAAATTAATCCGTTAGTGGTACGATTAATTTTGTAATGGGTTAATTGAATAGGTAGATTTAATTAATTAATTGGTTAATTATCCCTAAGGGTTATTTTAGTAATTAACAAAGTGGAATTATTTAATTAATTCCTAAGGGTTAATTAAGTAATTAACAAAGTGGAATTATTTAATTAATTAATTAAGTCTTAAGTTTCAATTAGAATTAGGAAATCCTAGAGATTAGAAATCTAATAGGATTTGGTTTATCTTATCTTATCCTATCTAGATTGGTTACCTAATTGGATTTGGAAACTAATTACCAAAACCCATTAAGAAGTCCAATCCTATTCCAACTTGGGGTCTCTCTTGTAACTCTATAAATAGACAAGGGATTAGCCATTCAGATAACACAATTAATCCACAGGATTTCTAGAGAGAGAAAATTCTAGAGAGAGAAAACGTTTCTCTCTCCAAGTCGAATTTTCAAGAAAGTGTGCGGCTGGTTTTTGGGTTTCTAGTGGCTGAAATTTTGGCCTTGGTTTATACCAGCTGCGCGTAGCTTTCTCTCTCTGCAGGCGGTGCGTTTATAGTACGTGCTAGGTGCTGCGGTGCTAGAGTATTCTAGCAGGTGGATTGTGGTGAGTAGCTGATCAATTAACTTCTAGTTCGTTGCCCACACAACGTGAAGTCATAGTCTTGAGGCATACAAGAGAATCACCTGAGAGCACGCTTCAAAGGTATTATTCTATGGTTCCGCTTTTATTAGAATTTTTTGTTGCGTGGTAAATCGAGCAGGTACAAACCCAGATCCTATGTGGCAAATCTTTCAAGAGTATCAAGGCATTGCGATCTGATCGCAGTGGCGAATACCTCTCTAGTGAATTTAGGTCCTATTTGTCGGAGGAGGGTATTCAGACCCAGTTGTCTGCACATGGCACACCCCAGCAGAATGGTGTAGCAGAGAGGAGGAACAGGACTCTTATGGATATGGTTAGATCGATGATGAGTTACAGTGAGTTGCCTATCTCGTTTTGGGGTTGTCCAGCACATGTGCTCGCGCCAGATACAGGCAAGTTAGAGGCAAGAACTAAGGTCGTGTTGTTCATAAGCTACCCCAAAGGAACGAGAGGTGGTTTATTTTATAGTCCTCAGAATCAGAAGGTGGTGATCAGCACCAATACCAGATTTCTTGAGGAGGACTATATTTTAGATCACAAGTCAACCAGCAAGGTAGTATTGGAAGAGCTTAGAAGTCAGTCCACTATTCTAGATGCACAAGTATAGGAAGACACACCACAAGAGACTGCACACACTATCACAGATGATACTCTTGCACAGGCTGCGCCTCGTCGTAGTGGGAGGGTTGTCAGACAGCCCGAGAGGTACATGGGTTTGGGTGAGTCTTCGGACTTTATCCCTGGCACTCATGAACCAGACCCAGTTAGCTACAATGAGGCTCTCCAGGATAAAGATGCAGATTCTTGTTAAAGAGCGATAATTGCTGAGATGGGTTCTAGGGACTCAAATCAAGTATGGGAGCTGGTAGACCTTCCTGATGGGTTTAGGCCTATTGGATGCAAATGGGTCTACAAGCGAAAGAGAGGATCTGATGGGAGGGTTGAGACCTTCAAGGCTAGGCTTGTGGCGAAGGCGTATACTCAGAAAGAGGGTATCGATTATGAGGAGACCTTTTCCCCGGTAGCTATGCTTAAGTCGATCCAGATTCTCTTGGCCATAGCTGCTCATATGGACTATGAGATTTGACAGATGGACGTCAAGACAGCTTTCCTGAATGGAAGTCTTGAGGAGATCATTTTTATGCAGCAACCAGAGGGCTTCATTGTTGAGGGCCAAGAGCATAAGGTATGCAGGTTTAGGAGGTCCATTTATGGACTTAAGCAAGCATCCGGATCTTGAAACATCCATTTTGATGAGGTTATCCAGTCCTATGGATTCACTCAGTGTCCGGATGAGCAGTGTGTTTATCATAGGCGTGATGGTGATATGGTGGTGTTCCTCATACTTTACATAGATGACATCCTTCTGATTGGCAACAGTAAGAAGGTGTTGTCAAACGTAAAGGCATGGTTGTCCAGGCAATTCGATATGAAGGATTTGGGAGAGGTTGGACATATCCTTGGGATTAAGATTATTCAAGATCGTAGGAGACGTTCTCTGACTCTCTCTCAGGCATCCTACATAGACACGATTCTGGCCCGTTTTAACATGCAGAACTCCAAAAAGGGTTCACTACCTTTCAGGCATGGGGTGCATTTGTCTAAGGAGCAGTGTCCTAAGACTGCTGAGGAGATAGATGCCATGAAGGCGGTACCCTATGCTTCTGCAGTGGGTAGCCTCATGTATGCTATGTTGTGTACGAGGCCTGATATTTACTTTGCCGTTGGCATAGTTAGCAGATATCAGAGTAACCCTGGGAAGGCTCACTGGGAGGCAGTAAAATGCATTCTCAAGTACTTGCGCAGGACGAGAGATTGTGTCCTAGTTTATAGAGCGTAGGAGCTTGTACCATTGGGTTACACGGATTCAGACTTTCAAGGTGATTTGGACAAGAGTAAGTCTATCTCTGGGTTTGTGTTTACTCTGGGAGGTGGAGCCATAGTATGGCGGAGTGTCAAGCAGAAATACGTGGCGGACTCCACCATGGATGCTGAGTACGTTGCCACTTCAGAGGCAGCGAAAGAGGCTGTATGGCTCCGGAGCTTCCTGATGGACTTAGATGTGGTTCCTGAGTTGCCTAGGTCTATCACAGTCTATTGTGATAACAATGGTGCAGTTGCTAACTCGAGGGAACCACGAACCCATAAGGCGAGTAAACACATAGAGCGCAAGTACCACCTGATACGAGAGATCGTAAAGAGGGGAGACGTGATCGTGGCCAAGATAGCATCAGATGACAACCTTGCAGATCCTTTCACCAAGCCATTGACCCCAAATGTTTTTGAGAGACATGTGGAGGGCATGGGAGTCAGATTCTTGAGGGAGCCATGTGAGTGAGCTTAAAGGCGTTCTGGAGATTTCAATATGATAGCAGTGTAATAGCGGGTTGGACAATTTTTGTACTCCTTAGTATAGCTTGAGTACTAGTGGGAGATTGTTAGTTTTGAATACAGAAAAGCTAAGGCTTGTATCAAAAACTAATATCCACAGATGACATATCATTTTGTTTCGGTATTAAATTGTTCTATTATATCATAGAACTAGATAACGGGGTGTGGAAAGACACAGTAGATACCGTTATTGATTAAAGTATTGATATATAAAAAGTATGCTCGTAACCGAGATAGTATGAACATACTATTGGTATAGGTTATCGTGTGGTTTAGTAATTAGTTTATCTAGACTAGTTTAAATCACACGGATATGCCCGGGGCATATTGAGCACGACCAGTTTGGATAGAATTGACTTATACTGATCGGCGTAGTCAATTCGGTCATAGTATTCAGTCTCTTAATCCCGAGATTGGGACGGGCGTGAGAGTTGGATATCGTATGCTTTGATTTGCCAAAGAGTACGGTCAATTGAGGCCTATATCTCGGTAGGTTGGGTATGCGGTGTTTAGCTTCTTATGTGTCGTTGCTAGTCGGAGGAATCCACGTACCGGTTCACCGGGTTGATGGTGCTCCCGAGATGAGCTCGTAAGGTCTATTATACTAAACCCGGCCGGTGGACTTTATGTCCGGTATAATAAAAGGTCGAGTCGGATACCAAGAAGTCGGTGAATTAGTTTGTCAATAAATTGATAAACCGACGAACGCTAGATCTTAAATGTGGGGAGATAGAAGAAAATATAGTGGCGCAATATAAAGTCATTTTTGAGCGGTAATTCCATAGTTAGTCCGATAGTGGTACGACTAATTATGTATTTGACTAATCGACAAAGTGAATTAATTAATCCTAAAGGTTTAATTAATATTTAATAAACAAAGTGAATTAAGAAATTAATTCTATTTGAATTAATTAATTCTAAGGGTTCGATTAAATTAAATTAACGAAGTGGGCTATGAAATTAATTCGAATTGGTCGATTGGAGTTGATTAGTCGGGAAAGACTAAGCGGTCAACGAAAGTCATATTAAAAAGGCCCAACTCAAAAGCCCACTAGGTCTCCATTAGAGCTCCCTATAAATAGAAAGCTTATGCCTTAAGAAACTTAAGAAAATCTTGCAAGACATTTATGTCTTCCTTAGAGTGAGGAAGTTCTAGAGGGAAACTCTCTTCCCTTTTTAGTTTTATTTCAAAAACGAACTTGAATTCTCACTTCTCGATTTAGATTAAGATTGAAAGATTAAACTTTTAGATAGCCCATCGATTTTTGGAGTTGCCCACTGCTGGAATCACTGTTCACGGAGGTACTGTTCACCGATTACTGTTCACCAGTTACTGTTCACGTTTCTCTTGGTGAGATGACAGCCACTTCTAATCACTCTGGGGTGCTGATCCAGCTGGGTTTGTGTTGATCTCTTCCTGGGGTTGGTGAAGCACAATCCCGGTTGTCCAGATCGTGACCGGAGTTGAAGTGGGTTCGATTTTATTGGCGAGAAAAATAGTGGGCAGCATTGGGCAGATTTAATCTAATTGAGTGATTTTCATTGTGGATTTCTCGTGGGCTTTGGTAGCACACTTCGATAGATTATTGCCCACGCAATATTCAAAGTTTTTTCGGATTCATCTTTTGGATTTCAGTGGTAATCGCCAAGAAAGATTTGGTTTTTCTTATTGCGTTGGACTTCGCTTCAAAGGTATAACCTTTAATCCTTCCACTTTTAATTAAAGGTGTAATCTTTGTGCGTTAAATGTCAATTTAATAAATTAAATAAGTATAAGCCTAGATCCGTTCATGGGAAAATGAATTTGAGCCTGAGCTTTGTCGCAAGCTTCCGATTCTGGAATGCATTGCACGAAAGTGAGGTTTTCGATTTAGCCTGGGCTTGTTCTGTTTTCCTTCAAAATGGTATCAGAGCGTAGGTTTCAGTCTTATACTTGTTTGATTTATTACACGGCTTTATTTTGGCATTATTATTTTTTGTCGAAATGCTTAAACAGGTGGTTATTGGTTTCCCGGCTATTATGGTAGAATTTTATTTTTCATTCATAAACCCTGGGACATGTCCGGGCTCGTATTGTTTTTGAATGGAAATGTTTGTAATAGTAATAACCACGAGCTGGAAGCCGTGTAGGATTAGAAAAATCTTGTAGTAGGATTTAATCTAATCATGTCGTCTTTAAAGTCCTAGAAAAACGCCTTTGTATATAGGAATTTATGTATTATGACGAAGACGTTATTTAGGGTAACTTATATTCGCGGGTTTTGGTTTTTCGTAATTTTGGGTGGTTCCTAATTACGTAGTAAACTGAGAAAACTCGGGCGAATCGAGAGGAATCCAAATAACGAGTGGGAGCGACATGACGGGACGTGTCACCGAGGCGTCAAGGAATCAACGATAGAGAAGGCCATAATAGTCGGGAAATTTTATTTCTTTTAATTTCCCGTATTTATGTCTTTTTGTTGATTGTGTGTTTTTCGTTTTATTTTGAATGAATGAAAACCAAACCAAAATGTTTTTAAAAGGTAATGTGCAATTAACTAAGGTAGATTATTCGCATATATAAACTCCAACGGTTTTATGTGTGCAAATATCCATAGTTAAGATATTGCATGTTAAAACGTAAAAATCCTCAAGCTTAAAAATTTAAGTGGGAGCGGGTTGGTAAATATCCCCATGGCCTCCATTATGGGTTCATTGGTGATATGGTTAAACTTGCGTGCTGGCTTAGACCTTCCTCCCTATCGGATGAGTTTTCAACCACAGATATCACCGGAATGAATTTCTAAATGGATGACTATAGTGAGTTTAATTGGAGAAAGTTACGACACCCTCGCCATCCGAGGCGTATTAGTATCCTAAGTAACAAACTTAGAAGTCACGTAATGGCATACACTTAGTGTACCGGTTTTAGTATCCCTCCCATCGAGGTTACGCTATCTTCGTGTACGGCTAAAATTATAGACTATTAATTTCATTGATCAAAAAATTGTTGGTCAGATAATGAAATTAATGAACTTCGGTTCTTCTCGAACGAATGTGGGTTGGCGTAGACGTTCACCCATCGTGACCTGCGTTAATCCCGGTGTGAGAGATGTCGGTAGAAGATTATATTGCATTTTTGAGAATTTTCAATATTTTCGAAAACGTATACTGAAACTTGACTGTTTATTTTTTCAGTTGTAGTTGATATGTCGTTCAACCCGCTAGCTGTCATTTTGAACCAGAACAAACTCACGGGTCAAAACTATATTGACTGGAAATGTAACCTGGACATTGTCCTTACCGCTGAGGGTTACAAGTACGTGCTCACTGAGGAGTTCCCCCCTAAGCCCAGTGATGATGCCACCCCTGAGCAGCGAGAGCCATATACGAGGTGGCAGAAGGCTGATGAGATGACGCGATGCTACATCTTGGCTTCTATGTCAAGTGTACTGCAGCACCAGCATCAATTGTTTACCTCAGCCTACGATATGATGCTCAACCTCAGGGAGATGTTTGGACATCAGGGCAGGGCAGCCAAGCAGTCAGATATGAGGAAACTCATGAATGCTAGGATGGCTGAAGGTACTTCAGTGAGGGATCACGTGCTGGACATGATGAGCTGAATCAATGAGATCGAGGTATTGGGAGGTGACATTGATGGGGAAACCCAGGTCGATATCATCCTCCTGAGCTTGCCCCCCAGTTTTGAGCAGTTTCGGTTGAACTATAATATGAGCCAGCTCTCATATTCACTTCCTGAGCTCATGACTGCATTGGTGTCTGCTGAGGGCCTATTCGCAGAGAAGAAGAAAGCCTTGGCTACTGTTAGTTCCTCAGGTTCCTCTGCTGGGCCCAAAGCTAGGAAGCAAAAGAGGAAGAGAGGCCAGAAGGCAGGAGCTGATCATGGACCCAAGGCGGGCATTGCCAAGAAGCACAAGCCGAAAGGTAAATGCTTCAGATGTGGCAAAGCGGGACATTGGAAGAAGGACTGCCCAAAGCCTCGAGGTATGTGTAGATTTTCCCTACTCACTGAGGAGTTGTATGAGTATTAAGAGAGATTTAGTGATCTATGCAGGAGCTACCCTCAACATCAAATTCCTGAGTAGCTGTTAATCCAGTACTTTTTTGAAGGCTTATCTGAGTTAGACAGAGAGAAAATTGATTCAGCAAGTTGAGGAGCACTTATGAACAAGACTCCTGCAGAGGCAATGAGGTTGATTTCTGTAATTGATGAGACATCACAACAATTCCATAGGAAAACAGGCATTTTCACCAAAAGAGTAAATGAGGTTAGTGCTTCAAATGTGGAAAGTAAAATAGAGTAATTAATTGACTTGGTGCGTCAGCTAGCTGTAGGAAAACTACATGCAGTTAAGGTCTGTGGGATATGCAAGGACACACCTCAGATGATTGTCCAGTTATACAAGAAGGGGAACAGGTGAATGTTATAGGTGGATTCCATGCTCCACCCGAAAGAAGGTATGATCCATATGCTAGTACTTACAATCCGGGATGGAGGAATCACCCTTATTTCAGTTACAAGTAGTCAGGGTTCCAGCCACAACCACAGCCTCCTATGAGGAATTCAATTCCTCCATAAACAGGTACTTCAGGTATGTCTGTGAAAGATATGTTTAGGAGTTTAACAGTTGCGGAGTAGGGAATTGTTGAGAGGGAACAGGCATGTGAGCAACAACAACAAACACGTGACCAACAATCACAAGTAGTAATAAAAATTTTAGAGAAACAGCTTCGCAATTAGTCACTCAGATGCACCAGAGGGAAAAAGAAAGTGGAAAGCTCCCTTCTCAACCAGGAACTAGTTCAAAGAAGTGGGAAGGAATTGCCAGAACCCCAGAGTCAGACTCTAGAAGTCCAAGGGTCTTCACAGAAATCTGATGAGGAAAGGGAAGTTGAAGAAGTGTAAGGAAAGGAGGTAAGTCCTAAGCTTATTGAAACAAAATCTGAAAGCATAATTCCACTACCTTTTCCTCACAGGTTGGCACAAATGAGGAAGGAGTACAGTGATGAAGAGGTTTTGGAAGTGTTCCGCAAGGTGGCCATCAATATTCCTTGGATGGAGGCCATTGCTCAGATTCCGAGATGTGCCAAGTTCTTGAAGTCGCTACTGACTAAAAAAAGAAGACTGGAAGGTAAAGTATATGTTAATAAGAATGTCTCTTCAGTACTTCAGCGTAAGTTGCCTCAGAAATGCACTGATCCAGGTATATTCACTATTTATTGTGTTATTGGATTAAGGGTAATAATGCTAGTTTTGAATACAGAAAAGCTATGGCTTGTATCAAAAACTAATATCCACAGATGACATATCATTTTGTTTCAGTATCAAATTATTCCATTATATTATAGAACTAGATAACGGAGTGTGGAAAGACACAGTAGATACCGTTATTGGTTAAAGTATTGATATATAAAAGTCATGCTCGTAACTGTGATAGTCTGAACATACTATCGGTATAGGTTATCGTGTGATTTGGAAATTAGTTTATCTAGACTATTTTAAATCACACGGATATGCCCGGGGCATATTGAGCATGACCAGTTTGGATAGAAATGAATTGTACTGATCGGCGTAGTCAATTCGGTCCTAGTATTCAGTCTCTCAATTCGATATTGGGATGGGCGTGAGAGTTGGATATCGTATGCTTTGATTTGCCAAAGAGTGCAATCAATTGAGGCTATACCTCGGTATGCGGTGTTTAGCTACTTACGTGTCGTTGCTAGTCGGAGGAATCCACGTACCGGTACGCCGGGTTTATGGTGTTCCCTACATGAGCTTGTAAGGTTTATTGTACTAAAGCTGGCCAGTGGACTTTATGTCCGGTATAATAAAAAGGTCGAGTGGTACTAATCTTGGATACCAAGATGTCGGTGAATTAGTTTGTCAGTAAATTGATAAACCGACGAGCACTAGATCTTTGATGTGGAGAGATAGAAGAATATATAGTGACGCGATGTAAAGTCATTTTTGAGCGGTAGTTCCATAGTTAGTCCGATAGTGGTACGACTAATTATGTATTTGACTAATCGACAAAGTGAATTAATTAATCCTAAAGGTTTAATTAATATTTAATTGACGAAGTGGATTAAGAAATTAATTCTATTTAAATTAATTAATCCTAAGAATTTGATTAAATTAAATTAACGAACTGGGTAAGAAATTAATTCGAATGGGTCGATTGAAGTTGATTAGTCTAGGAAAGACTAAGCGGTCAACGAAAGTCAAATTAAAAGGCCCAACTCAAAAGCCCACTAGGTCTCCATTAGGGCTCCCTATAAATAGAAAACTTAAGGCCAAAGAATCTTAAGAAAAACCTTGCAAGACAAGTCTTGCCACTTAGAGTGAGAAAGTTCTAGAGAGAGAACTTCTCCTTCTTGAAGTTTTTTCTCGAAGTCGAACTTGGATACTCACTCTCTCGAATCAAACTAAGCTCAAAGATCGAAGCTTTATCGAAACCCATAGTATATCTTCAAGTCCGCCGGGTTTCTCAAAGCTGTCCACCCAGTTTTTCCTTCAAGTCCGCCGCATATTTTTGTCCGGGGCAGATAACTCGGTTGCTGATCATCTCAACAGTTGGGTGCGTGAAGAGGACTCCAAGCCCATCTCAGAAGTCTTTCCGGAGGAGAAATTGTGGGCACTGCAAGGCAAAGAGCCATGGTATGCGAATATAGTGAACTACTTGACAAGTGGTAAGTTTCCTCCCAACATGAATATTTATCAGATAAATAAATTAAATGCTCAGTTTAAGCATTATCTTTGGGACAAACCTTATTTGTCGAAAATTTGCTCTGACCAAGTGGTTAGAAGATGTGTTACCAACTATGAAATACATTCTTTTCTTGAGTTTTGTCATTCTCATGCATGTGGTGGTCATTTTGGTCCATACGAACGGCTAGAAAAGTTTTTGACTGTGGTTTTTATTGAAACTCTTTGTTTAAAGATGCATATGACTTTTTTAAAAGATGTGACAGGTGTCAAAGAGTAGGTAATCTATCTTCTAGGAATGAGATGCCTCTGATTCCAATGTTGTTTTGTGAAATCTTTGATGTGTGGGGTATGAATTTTATGGGACTGTTCCCAAGCTCTTGTGGAAAGGTATATAATCCGCTTGCTGCGGATTATGTATCGAAGTGGGTAGAAGCAAAAGCTACCGAGACTAATGAAGCTAAAGTTGTTGTAGGATTTTTTAAGTCTAACATCTTTAGTAGGTTTGGAGTGCCGAAAGCGATAATCAGCGACCAAGGCACGCATTTCTGCAATCGATAGGTCGAGACACTAATGAAAAGGTATAGAGTTAATCATCACATCTCTACTGCATACCACCCCGAAACCAATGGGCAAGTTGAGATATCCAATCGAGAGATCAAGAGTATCTTGGAGAAGACGGTGAATCCTAGTCGCAAGGATTGGAATTTACGGCTAGAAAATGCACTATGGGCGTACCGCACGGCCTACAAAACTCCAATTGGAATGTCTCCCTACAGGGTAGTCTTTGATAAAATGTGGCATTTACCTGTTGAACTAGAATATCAAGCTTTTTAGGCAGTTAAGCAGTTCAATATAGATGCCGAAGAAGTGGGGTTGGAGAGGAAGCTAGAGCTGCAAGAGTTAGAGAAAATTAGATTGGAAGCTTATAAAAACTCGCAGTTGTACAAAGAAAGGACCAAGGTCATTCATGTTAAGCTGCAGTGGAGAAAGGAATTTGTGGTTGGGAAAAAGGTACTCATTTTCGATTGCAAGTTGAAGTTCATGCAAGGTAAGTTGAAATCGAGATAGCCTGGCCCTTATATCGTGGTAAGCATATCTCTTTATGGCATGGTTGAAGTTCAATGTTTAAAATTAGGAAAAGTATTTCATGTCAATGGTCATCGACTTAAACCATTTCTTGAGAATTTTAACATGGAATATGTGGATGAGATTGTTAAGTTTGAATACATAAGCTATGCTTGTATTGTACTTTTTCACAATTAATATATCGATTTAATGTTTTGGTTTATATGTTGTGCATATTAAGTCCATTTATATTATGTAGTTAGATGATGAGGTGTCTGGTGTGACGCAATAGATCTCATCGTTGGTTACAAGACATAATATATAAATGAGGTTCGTAACCGAGATAGTTTTTGGACACGCTGGCGATTTAGGTTATTATGTGATTCGGATAATTGGTTTATCTAAACTAATTGAATCATATAGATATGCCCAAGACATATTAAACTTGACCATTTAGAGTGATTTGTCTTGTATTGATTTAATAGACAATTCGTTATTAGTATTCTATCTTTTAATCCCTAGATTGAGTGGGCATGAGGATTAGACATAGCGTACTTTGATCTGCCAATGGGTGAGGTCAATTGTGACCAATATTCTCGGTGGGTTTGGTGCACGTGTTTAGTTACATAGTGTGCAGCTGCTTGTTGAAAGGTAACCATGTACCGGTGCATCCAGGGTGATGGTGCTCCCGAGATGAGCTCGTTATGTTTATTATACTAAACCCAACTAGTGGACTTATGTTTGGTATAGTAAAAGGTCGAGTGGTACTAGTCTCGGAATTAAAGAAGTTAATTAATTAATTTATCAGTAAATTAATAAATTAACGAGCACTAAATCTTTGATGTGGGGAGATTAAGAATAAATTAATTTAGTTGTTCCGGAAGCAATTCTGCTGTAGGATGGTAGTGCCAAAATTAACCCGTTAGTGGTACGATTAATTTTGTAATGGGTTAATTGAATAACTAGAATTAATTATTTAATTAATTATTCCTAAGGGTTAATTAAGTAATTAACAAGGTGAAATTATTTAATTAATTAATTAAGTCTTAAGTTTTAATTAAAATTAGGAAATCCTAGAGATTAGAAAATCTAATTGGATTTATTCTATTAGATGAGTTACCTAATTGGTTTCGGAAACTAATTAATTACCTAATGAAGGAAAACAGAACAAGCCAGGGCTAAATCGAAAATCTCACTTTCGTGCAATGAATTCCAGAATCGGAAACTTTCGACATGGCTCGGGCTCAAATTCATTTTCCCCTGAATGGATCTAGGTTTGTACTTATTTAATTTATTAAATTAACAAACAACGCACAAAGATTCGACCTTTAATTAAAAGTGGAAAGTTTAAAGGTTATACCTTTGTAGCGAAGTCCTTAGCAAATAGAAAACCAAAACTTCAGGCAATCGATTACCATCGAAATCCAAAAGATAACCCAAGAAACTTCGAATATTGTGTGGGCAATAATCTATCGAATTGTGCTATCAAGACCCACGAAAACCCACAAAGAAAATCCCTCGAAAAGATTAAATCTGCCTAAAATATCAAAACTTTTTAAGCCCAAAAGTACAGCTGCCCACCACCACTAAATAAATCCGAACAAGCTGCCTTTAACACCAAAAACCGGTCACGATCTGGACAAATCACCAAGTGGATCACCAATCAAGAGATCAACACTAGGAGACCTGGATCAAGCACCCGGAATGATGCCAAAAGCTGCCGGAATTGAAGAACAAGAAACCCGGACAGATTTCCCACGTGAACTCAAAATCCGGGCAGCGGACAACTCTCAATTAATCCGAAAATAATAAAAGTTTGATCTTTCAAGCTTAACCTAAATCGAGAAATGAGAATCCAAGTTCATTTTTGAAAGAAAACTCAAAAGGGGAAGAGAGTATCTCTCTAGAACTTTCTCACTCAAGAGGCAAGACAAATGTCTTGCAAGATTTTCTTAAGTTTCTTTGGCCTTAAGCTTTCTCTTTATAGGGACCTCTTAAGGAGACCTATTGGGCTTTTGAGTTGGGCCTTTTAATTTGACTTTCATTGGCCTCTTAGTCATTCATAGACTAATAAACTCCAATCGATCATTTCGAATTAATTTCTTAATTCACTTCGTTAATTAAATTTAATCGAACCCTTAGGATTATTTTCAATAACCCACTTTGTCAATTAAATTAATTAAACCTTTAGAATTAATTAATTCACTTTATCAATTAGTCAAACACATAATTAGTCGTACCATTATCGGACTAACTATGGAACTACCGCTCAAAAATGACATTACATCGTGCCACTATATTTTCTTCTATCTTCCCACATCAAAGATCTAGTACTCGTCGGTTTATCAATTTACTGACAAATTAATTCACTGACTTCTTAGTATCCAAGATTAGTACCACTCGACCTTCTTATTATACCGGACATAAATTCCACTGGCCAGTTTCAGTACAATAAACCTTACGAGCTCATCTCGGGAACACCATCAACCCGGCGAACCGGTACGTGGATTCCTCCGACTAGCAACGACACGTAAGAAGCTAAACACCGCATACCCAACCTACCGAGGTATAAGCCTCAATTGATCGCACTCTTTGGCACATCAAAGCATACGATATCTAACTCTCACGCCCGTCCCAATCTTGGGATTGAGAGACCGAATACTAGGACCGAATTGACTACGCCGATCAGTACAAGTCAATTTTATCCAAACTGGTCGTGCTTAATATGCCCCGGGCATATCCATGTGATTTAAATTAGTTTAGATAAACTAATTTCCAAACCACACGATAACCTATACCGATAATATGTTCAGATTATCTCAGTTACGAGCATATTTTTTATATATTAATATTTTAACCAATAATGGTATCTACTGTGTCTTTCCACACCCCGTTATCTGGTTCTACGATATAATGGAATAATTTAATACTGAAACAAAATAATATGTCATCTGTGGATATTAGTTTTTTATACAAGCCATAGCTTTTCTGTATTCAAAAATAACACCTACACTCATTGGGAAGACCAATCATAAACCAACTTGGGGTCTCTCTTATAACTCTATATATAGACAAGGGATTAACAATTACATAACACACAATTCTTAAGTTTTCAAGACAACAAAACTAGAGAGAGAAAGTTTAGAGAGAGAAAACATTTTTTCTCCCTCTTAAATAATTTTGGCCGGTTATTTGTCCCGGGCAGCGGCGAATGGTGTAATTCCGGTAGGCGGCAGTGGCAAAAGAAATCCGGCGGTGGCGGCGGTTCAATTCAGGCAGCGTCAAGCTGTAGAATTTTTCTAGCGAGTCATTTTGTGTAGATTGCTGATCAATTCCTCGCTAAATCATTGCCCACACAACGTGCGATCAAATTCTTGAGTCATACAAGCGATCACCTGAGTAACACGCTTCAAGAGGTACTTTTTATGTTTCCGCTTTAATTAGAAATTATTATTGCGTGAGAAATTGAATGAGTACATACCAAAATCCTGAGCAATGTTATTTCAAGCAAGGATTGGAATAGCATTGTGCTAGAGTCTAGGACTGGTCAAAGATTCCGATTCTAGAATGCATAGCACGAAAGTGAATTTTTGACCTGGCCCGGGCAAATAATCTTTTAGAGATTAACTTACTTCTACCAATTTATGTAGATTGATTAGAAGTAGCATTGTGTCTAGCCCAAGACATTAAAGAAAGGCGCTTGTTGGGAGGCAACCCAAATTTTCATGTTTAGTAGTTGTCTTGTTGATTTAATTGCTTTTAAGGTGATTTTTGCAGGTGTTAGTGAGCAAAAATTTAAGGATTTACAGTAAAGAGAGTTTCCCGCGACATGCTCAGGTCAAATATTTCGATTATTTGGGGTGCCTGGACAGAATTGAAAGTTTCCCGCGACATGTCCAGGTCAGATTTATTCGATTATTTGGGGTGGCTCAACAGAGTAGAAAGTTTCCCGCGACATGCCCATGTTGAATTTATTTGATTATTTGGGATGGCTAGACAGTAGAGAAACTTGCTCCCGACATGCCCCTGTCAAAAAAATTTGAAAAAAAAATTTATTTCTTTTCTAGTTTTTTTTTTTAATTAAGGTTATTTTTTCTTCCTTAGGCCATCCAACAGCCACACATAACTCCTGTTGCTCTTATCCGTTTGTAAGCCTTTTACTCCATTACCTACCACCGCCAACGGCTACCCATCTTATCCGTCAGCTAGTCGGCGATCCAGTAGCAATGCACGATGGTCCTCAAGCGGTGACACCACCGATCATCGACCCTATTTATGACGAATGGTGGGTGCTCCAGTCCAGCTACTCTAGTTCACACCGTCACCAAGGGCAAATCTCCAATTTTTTCTCGGTGTTCATTGTTCTCGCGTCTCCACCGGTTACGAGACCTTCACGAGCGACTGACCAACACATTTTTAAGCTCACAATTCTCAATTTCACTCTTCAAGTGGATCCGTCCCTAGCCCTTATTCTTCCCCTAATTTTCTATTAAATTCTTTAATTTGGGGATTTATTTAATTGGGTGCTCTGTTTGCAGTGAGATAATGGTGCAAAAGAAAGCCAGGGCAAAGTGGACACTACGGCAGGAACCGATTTCTGCTGAGCATGAGACGACTCCATCACCGCCGCCGGTTCTGGTGAAGTGGCCTCAACGAAAAAAGCAGCATGCGGGGCAACCTAATGTTTCAGCGACAACATCTACCGGTCATTCAAGGACCAAGTCTGGCCCTAACGCCTTGCCTCCTTCGCAGTCGCGTCAGTTAGTTATGAAGTTTAAAATGGGCAGACAACGGGAACTCTACAAACAGGTATCTTCCAGGAAATTTTATGAATGCAAGAGATTTGATGTGGATACCTTACGTGCTTTGATTGTTTATGATTAGGTACATAAAATGTTTGCTGGAATTGGTTGGTTAAAGTATTTTAATTTATCCTTACCGGCATATATGGAATTAACTAGTGAATTCCATGCCACTTTGGAGTATAAACGACCAAAGTATGATTTTACACTTGAATCACCTGGAGTTATTAGCTTTAGACTAATGAACAAGTCTTTTAAAATGTCTTTGGCTGAGTTTGATATTGCAATGGGGTTTGTATCTGAGCCTGAGTCCAAGAGTGAAGCTTATACTTGCTGTGAGTTAGATATACCTGCTGATGTTTTTCCAACAGAATGTTATAAGGAATGGAAGAGTCTAGCCCCAGCATCTAAGGAAGTTTTCAAGCCTAGTCAAGTTTGTGACTATTATTTTACTAATCATGTGTTGAGATTGTGCCATCGATTTCTGGGGTCTGTCGGGTAGAAATGATCAGGCCAATATAATCACCACCCATGAGATGTTTTTTCTCACAAGAATGTTTAAGGGATCATGAGTTTGTTTTGCATATTCATTTGTCACTCAAGTGAAGGCAGCCATGAGTCGCCCGGGTAGGGGTTTGAATTTAGGCTCATTGACCACGCATTTAGCTGTCAATCTGAAAGTTTTGAACCTTGAATGTAATCCTCTGCATTTGGCTTGTAAACTTACTCCATTGGATGTTCCTTGTTTTATAAGAATGCAACTAATTCACTTGCGAAATGATAAGCATGAGTTTCCCTCACCGGCAAACCTGGTCCTCCCGAGCGCCTTAGAGTTTCTCTTGCAAGTTTGTCGGCTGAGGATCACGTTGACACGACTGCTGTGACGACGGGACCGTTAGATGCGATATAGGAACAGCTCAGCAGCATCCAAGGCATTATTCAAGTAATTAATGCAACTCTCAATGCTCTATGTGCACGTGTTTGTTTATAACCACCAATTCCTCCGCTATAGGGTGTTTCCCTCACCTTCGTCATTTTTGTTTTATGTCTTTCTTATTTTTGTTTTCTTTGGTGGTGTTTATGTGTTTCTTTGAATCCCTTTTAATCCTTATGTCTACATTGGGGGACAATGTAGAGTTTAGGTGTGGGGGGATTGGTTGTATATTTATTATTTTTGGGATGGTTTAGTGTTTTATTGTGTCTAGAATCTAGGTGTGGGGGAGATGTAAATGTTATATGTTTTGTGTTGGAAAATCGATATGCAATGTGTGATTTGGGTAAGGTAAGGATGAAATGTAGGGAATAATAGTAGTATTATGTGTTGGATGACTATAACTGTTCCTTATGATAATTCAAATGATGATGCTTGTGTGAGTGACACACAAAAGCCATATAGAGTGAGATTTTGGGCCTTAATGAGCAACAATTCTTTCTTGTGCGCAATTATTTTTTGAAGAGTGTTTCACACATAGTTTACATATTCTAGAACTTGCTTTATTATGCATGTTACCATTGCTTGTGAATTGGATGTACAAAGATGATAAAGACATTAGGATAAACCAATTTTTGGCTTGTTTTAAAATCAAACATTCTATGCTTACCATTAGTTAACCTCTTTATAGCTTGGACTTTATTCTTTGATTGTAAAGCCACTGAAATAAAATCTAGGCCTGTGTTTAGCTTGCTTTATTTTCTACCTAGTTATTGAAAGGAGTGTATACTTGGTTGTTGACCTTGGTTTATGGTATGAAGGCAGACATTTTAAGGCAATAGTAGCTCATAAAAGAATAAGTTTGTGCTCTACAGTGTAAAGATGCCTATGGATAAAATAGAGGCACAAAGGTTTTTGAAAAAAAAATAAAAGAGAAAAAAATGAAATGAAAATGAAGAAAGAAAAAAAAAGCCAATATAAACAAATTCCAATGAATGTGTGGCTAGAAAAAAAATGGGTGAAGAAAGAGCTAGGTTTAGAATCTTTATGGGTTGCTATTGTCTTGCATGAGACATCCTCGGTAAGAATGTTGGAAGGCTGACAATTAAGTATGTGCTTTCTTTCGTAACTGTAGCCTATGTTTTATGTTTTGTTTATCCAACCTTGTCCTGAGCCCCATTATAACCCTTGACGAAGACCTTTTGATTTGTACTTTGGATTCATTTGAGTGATAGTCATGTGACATATTGGAAAGCTTATGGTAAGAACATGCTACGTGGTGAACTTGAATGATTATATGTCCCCAAACACTTTTGAGTGCATGAGAGATTACTTGAGAGGTGGGTGTCATTCTTGCTTGTTGTTTGAGTTTGGAGAGTTATGAGGAAGTTGGTATAGTCATTGAAAATACATGGTACTATGAAAAGTTTTCTATGTGGATTGCAAGTCTTGCTTGGTTGTATATTGCATATTGAGGACCCGTGTGTTTATTTTCTTGTTTTTCTTCTTGTTGAGTGTTGAGTCATATTTGGAGACAAGCATTGTTAGGTGTGGGGGATTTGATGAGCTTGAAATTAATGGTTAGATTTCGTGAGAATTTAAGGCAAATGAGATGAATTTTGTCGTTTAATTGACTGTTTTTGGCATGTAGGAAAGACGTGTTCTGTTGCAGCAAAATAGGCGTTTCTGGTTAATTTCTGGAAGGAGTTGAGAGCTGAGTTTAAGGATATCAAATTGTGTTGGATTGAAGAAATTAAAGAGGAAGAGAAAGGAAAAATTGGGCTTTTTATTGAGACCCAAAATTAATTTTAGTTAATGGAAGTTTCCAAACTTTATTATGAATTAGTTTAGTATTTAAATTAGTTTTATGTGAGAGTTAATATATATATATAATAGTGGGCTGCCAGTTTTATCAGGATATATAGAGCCCTAAGGCAGCTTAGGAAAGACATTTTTTTTTTGCCGAATTGGTATTTTGGTTCCTTATAAATGGAGGTGTTGCTGTTTTGGTCCCAAATAAAATTACGACTGCTGTTTTGGTCCTTTATTAATTTTTTATTAGCATTTTTAGTTCCTTTTTACGAAAATATTTTGAAAATAACGGATTAATTCATTTGATCGCTAGTCAAACCTAATTTTTTTCTTCAAAATGATTTGTATCGTGATATTTTTAACCAATTTTGTGTTCCGGATCCTTATGAATGTTCAACTAATTTAGGGTTTCGATCGTTATTTTGGATTGTGAGTCGATCTAAATGGGTGGAACATTCATGAGGAACCAAGTCATAAAATGGATTGAAAACATCAACGTACAAATCATTTTGAAAAAGAAAAGGTTTGACTAGTGATGAAATGAGTTAATCCGTTATATTCTAAACTTTTTCGTAAAAAGGGACTAAAAACACTAATAAAAAATTGATAAGGGACCAAAACAGCAGTCGTAGTTTTATTTGGGACCAAAACAACAACACTCCCATTTATAAGGGACCAAAATACCAATTCTGGCTTTTTTTTTTTTGGCTACCAAAAGAATTGAGACGCAACTTTTGTCTCAGTTTTGTGCGGCGACCACTGTAGTAGTTTTCTTCCTCCTTTTAATTCATGAACTATTATTTGTATATTATGAATTCTTTTTGTGTTTTAATTATGCGTAACTAATTCCTTAATTTAGTCAAAGGAATTTAACCCTTGATGTCAATTAAATTGTGAGATCTAATTGTGTTTTAATACCAATTAATTTATGATTAGTTATTTATTCTCTGGATTTGTAGTGTGGACTATTTGGCATTAGTTGAATCGCTGACAACATTCAGATTTTCTTAAGTAGTCTAATTAACTTAAATACACGAGGTTCGGTATTCCTAAAGGTTTCAATTCAATTAATCATGTGGTACGTAGGTTAATGATTTTGAAGAGTAAATAATCAAATTGTAATTGAACAAGGTTTGCTTAATTGTTATTTGAATTGGGTCATTGACTATCAAAATCTGTGTTCTAGGAGGTTCCAGGACTGATTATTTGATTATAGATGCAATTAACGGAGGTTCCTTAATTGCTGGCGCTAAATTAATACGATTGAATTGTTAGGAGGTTCCAATAATGATAACCAATCTAGTCATAATTTAATTGGGTAAATTCTCGCATCGAGGATCAATTTGTCGCATTGAGGTGTAAACAATTGCTTTGACTAGAGTTTTTTCCTATATTTGATTTCATCAATTTATTTGTCTTCTCTCATTTAGTTTAATTGAATTTTGATAATTAGTCATAATTTAAAAACCCTCATTTTTGGTTACTTGCTTCTAACTGAAGTAAATTTACTTCGGTGTTCCCTGTGGAGACAATCCTACTCATTACTGTGCTACGAAAAATTCTTTAGTGTAGTTTTTTTTTGTTGGTTTGACACCCATCACTAACTCATCCTGCACATATCTCTGCTGTACATGATGCATCCATTGAGGATAAACTGATGTGATAACATAGCATTGTGGATTACCTTCTTCCTTTGATACCTCAGTGGTTAACCTTGACAAGGCATCTGCTGCTTTGTTCTGGCAACCCTATTTGTATTGTATAAAGTAATCCATTCCATGCAACTTTGTGAGCCATTTGAGCTATAGAGGGTTGTTCAGCCTTTGTTCCAAAAGGTACTTCAAAGCTTGATGGTCCGTCTGGATCACAAAAGTGTGTCCCAGTAAGTAATGCCTCAATTTTTGCACTTCCAATACTACAACTATCAATTCCTTTTTTCATAAACTGAAAGTCCAAGATTCCTTGCAGCAAATGCCCTACAGATAAAGGTTATAGGTTGCCCTTCCTGCATTAAAACAACCCCATCCCTTCCAAACTAGCATCTGTTTCTAACACAAACTCCTTACTAAAGTCAGGCATACGCAGTACAAGCGCTGTCATGACTGCTTTCTTTAAGTTCTGGAATGCTATTGTGGCTTCTTCTGACCAACAGGAGACATAATTTCTGAGAAGATTGGTTAAAAGTTTAGCCATGACTCCATAATTTTTTATGAATCTTCTATAATAACCTGTGAGCCCTAGAACTGGTTGCTTCCACTTTTTGATTCAGTTCATCTTTTCTTCATCCATCTTAACTCCTTCAGAGGTTATAGTGTGTCCTAGGTATCACACTTTAGTCTGAGCAAAAACACACTTTGACTGCTTGGCAAATAGTTTATGTTGTCTCAAAATCTCCAGCACACAAGACAAGTGAGCAATATGGCACTCCAATGTAGGACTGTAAACCAAAATATCATCAAAGAACACTAAGACATACTTGCGCAAACAAGGCTGGAAAATGTAATTCATTAAAGATTGGAAAGTTGCAGGTGCATTTGTCAAACTAAATGGCATTACTAGGAATTAAAAATGGCCATGGTGTGTCTGAAAAGCGGTTTTTGGAACATCTTCCTGATTAACCCTGGTATGATGGTAACCAGCCCTTAAGTCTATCTTAGAAAAATAATTTGATCCATGTAATTTATCTGACAACTCATTAATAATAGGATTGGAAACTTATCTTTAATTGTCAATAAATTTAGCTTCCTATAGTCAATATATAGCATCCAAGTGTGGTCCTTCTTATCAACCAGCAGCACAGGAGATGCAAAGGGGCTCTTGCTGGCTTGAATAATTCTAGCTTTCAAAATTTCTTCCTTTTGTCTCTCAATTTCTGTCTTATGGGCATGTGGATGCCTATAGGCATTCAGTTTAAAAGGTTGTGCCTCATTTTTCAATAAGATTATGTGCTCCACTACCCGTTCTAGAAGTAAAGAGTTTGGTATATCAAAAACATCCTGAAAATTCTGAAGTAACTCCAAAATTTTTCTTGGAATCTCTTCTACAGTATTAGACTCATATTGTCTAGAATTGCTACATGCTGGACACTCAGCTTGGAACTGCCTTGATTCACTGACTGTTTCCCTCGACACTTAGCAATTGACATGGAATCTGCAAGATGAGCTATGCTATTCAAGGTCAACCAATTTCTATCAACATATAAGTTGATGCACCTACTCTTAAAATTGAATATGACAGGGCTATAATGATACATCCAGTCCACTCCTAACAACATATCCTGTACCCCTAATTCCATGATTCTGAAATCATGACTGAAAACTCTCTTTTCCATCACCTAAGTAACCTTTGGACAGAAATAAGTTCCTGTAACTATAGAGCCATTAGCAATAGTCACTGCAAAAGAAGTACTCTTCTGCACTCTGAGCACAACTTCTTCCACCATCCTTAGGGTAACATAGCTATCAGTTAACCCCGTGTCTATAAAAATCTTAACAATCCTTCCATATAATGTACCATGTAATGTTATGGTTCTAGGCACCTTGTCATCCACCACAGTGTGCAAGGTCATCTTCTTAACACTGTCTAGCTCAACACTGGTATCCATTAGCTCAACTATTGGCGGTTCTACCTCTTCCTGATCATCATCATCTGTGATCACAAATGCATAATCTTGTAACTTGCATTGATGTCCAGCTTTAAATTTCTCACTACACTTATAGCAAATGTGGTTATTTCTTATATATTGCAGCTCTTGTGGGGTTATGTGCTTATATTTCTCCTGCCAAGGCTTCATTTCCTTATCCTTAGTCATCACCTTATGACTCCTTGCCACATTAATCCTAGGTTTGTTGGAGCTAACTGATGATGCTTTCATTTTCTTAACATAAAGTTCTAGGGACTGTTCTTGAAGTGCAGCCAGTTCCGTAGCATGGGACAAGGTAGTAGGCTTCCATATCCTAACTCAAGGTTTTAACTCCTGCTTCAACCCAGTAATGAAACCCGAGAGAAAATATTGTTCATTAAGTCTAAGGTCAATGCATAGTACTCTGGACTTAAGCAACTCAAACTTTTCTTGATATTCATAAACACTCCCTAACTGTTGCAGCTTATTGTACTCTTCAAAGTCATCTTTGCCCCCTTTTTTCCCAAATTTTACAATTAAAACTTCAGCAAACTCATTCGAAAACAATTGAACCCTTCTCCCTTTAAATCCTTGGAACCAAATGTCCGCTTTGTCTTCTAGATATAAATCTACGACCTCTACCTTCCATTTATCAGCAATGTTATAGAGCAAAAAAATACTTCTCTTACTTCCTAATTCATTCTCTAGGGTTATCCCCTTTAAACACAGACAACTCAATCCTAGGATTATTAACCAAGCCTTTCACATTCCTATCCTTCCAATAGGTACCAGAATCTTCATCAGAGTGGATTCTAGAGTTACTGGTGTTGGGAGTAAAGGAGTGTGGTCCACATATTTCTCTTTTTGGGATAGCCGATTTATGTTTTGCTTAATTCTCTGATCTTCTAGCGCGGCCATTGCGTCCATCTGCAGCTTAAATTTGGCATTCTAATCCTCGTTATGAGATTTAATCATCTCTTTCATTTCCTTTATCGAGTGTTCCAGTCGCTTGATGCTTTCATCCTGTGCCTTTGATCATGTCTCTGCAATGGCTTCTCAGAATTCGCGCCAAGGTTTGACCAGCTCTGATACCACTTGTAATGCCATGGAGCAAGAATTATATTAATAGTGAAGAAAATTTAGTGAACAGAAGTATTCAGAGAAGAGAAGAGATGAAAGAGGGAGGAGAAATCAGGAGAATAACTCAAAAATTACAGAATGAATGCAAACAATGTACCCCTAGCTCTCCTTAACTAGCTCACTGAGCTTAGAGCCCGAAAAATGTGAAAAATGGAGAAACTTCCCAAAAAAATATGTTCACACTTATTCACACTTTTTATGCTGCCGCAGTGTACCCCAAAGCTACGTCATATTACTCCTTATGCCTAACAGATTGTTCGATAATGGACTTGCAGATGGAACGTATATGTGGGCTGAAGCCCAGATTAAAGGAAAAAGTTTGGATTAAATAATTGAAGGCTTGGTTGCAAAATCTAGCCATTCCCTAAGCCCAACTGAAGCTGGGAAAGTCAGTCTGTTCCTTGTAGGATTTGTTTTTACTTTCTTAGTTTTAGAAGGTTTTCTAAGTCTATTCTAATTCAACTAGGATAGATGGAGTTTTTCCTTGTAATTAGAAGTTTTAGTTGTCTTGTAATTCTCTCTCTAAGTGGACGAAAATTCTAAAGCCAAATAGACTTGGAATAGGTTCTGTTTCTTAATCTCCAAATCACTAGGATTTGAGATTACCTTTTAGAAAAGAAAGATAACTCTTTGTAGACTATTTTTAGGCCTCTTGTCCGAAATATTCAATACAGTTGTCAAAAATTAAGAGTTAATTTTCATCATTAGATTTAATTTCGAGAGTATAAGCTGTGTGTTTTACTTTCACCCCGGAATCTCGAGTTCGAGTGGTCTTGCGAGATCGTGTGAATCCTTGTATGGGAAACACATAAGACACACCCCTGGCTTGATAGTTTAGGTTGAACTATTAATCCGTGTCAGATTGATAGAACCCATCATAAACCGTCATCCATCATCTTAGTAAATTTCGCACGGAGAGGTTAAACAATTGTGTGTTCGTGAGTTGAGTGTTTCTGCCACTTAATTCATTGGTTTGATAAGATACTGAAGGGATAGTTTGAAATGATCGGACAACACATCAGAATTAGTCATATACTTAATAAGGATAGGCTGATTATTCGTCAGAGTGGTAGTTTTCGTTCTATCCCATGTCTTAACGTTTTTTGATTTTTGCTTTTTGTCATTGGTTAGAAAATTTGTCCAATTTCGATCCAAATATATAGGAGTCTTTTCAAATTCAAAGTCTCTGAATTCGTAGGTTTTTTGTGTCTATTGGGTGAAAATCAGTCCAAATATCTGTGTCAGAACTTGTGTCTGAGACCCTTTCAGGGAACTAGGCGTTTGTTCATTTTTTAGTCTTTTTGATTGATTCTTATTTGGTTTGAGTCTAAAAATCCACCTCTGGATTTATTTTGTGTCAATGTCAAGTTCTGGTGGTAGGAAAGTCATTTTTTACCCTAGACAAAACCCTTCGAAACTTTCCAAAATTTACCGAAATACCCTCTGTGAGTTTAGGTAATTTTGAAAACTTGTGTGTGTTTTCTTACTAGTGTCAAAGTTCGTTTTGTTCTATTTTTACCAATCTGTGCACGAGGATTACGGAGTTTGACAACTCTGAGGTTAGTGGGTTTTCTTTAAGGTTGAGTTATGGTTTTCTTGAGAATACTTGAAGCTTGGTATCCTTACCCTCATGTTGTGTATTTGAGGTTGAATTCCCCTAACTGATAGTTAGCAGTTCTAAACTCCCAGAAAAAGTCTAAACATAGTGAGAAAAGGCAAGAGACAAAGAGCCATCCTTAAGGTTTTGACATAACCTGTGAAAAAGAAAAACACTTTTGCAAAAGTCTGGCTGAGTAGGAAAAAGACATGCCAAAGGTTAACAAAATTTAACAGTGCTCTAAATTTTTGTTGGAAAGAAAATAAAATTCAGAGATAGGAGTAATCACACCTTTGTGAACACAAAGGGAGTATAGGGTCGCCAATTGCCCTAGGTTATATTACCCCGGTGTGTGTAAAACTCTTTCTTTTCCCCAGTAGTTGAGCTCGTGTTCTTGAAGGATCACAGTTTGGCTGAGAAGAGTACCTGCTTGCTTTAGTTTTGTTTTGCTTTTGGGTGACTTAATAAGAATCATTTTATATAGTTATTTGTTTTGAAGGTTTACTGTTTGTTAGGCTAGTCCTTTGATTGCCAGTTAAGTATTTGTTTTGAGTCTTTTGTTTTGAGTTTTTTGTGTATCTTTAGTTTTTTCTAGTTTGTTTTGAGTCTTGAGAACAGAAAAACTGTCTAGAAAGAGTAAGTATTTGTTGGAAGAAAGTTAGAGAATTCAGCTGAATTCCCACAGAAATTCTGACCGGGACCGGACCGCGACATCACGACCCAATCGCGGCCGCCCGACATCTAACCCACGCCTTGTGCCATAAAAGTCCAGGTTATTCTTTCCTTTTTCGTTGTTTTTGTATTTTTAGTTTTTGTTTGTTTGTAATTTTGTTGGGTCTTGTGTCTTGTTACGCTTGGTCTTTTGTTCTACCTTGTGGTTGTAGAAAGAAAGATAGGTCCAGAGAAGTTTTAAAGGTAATGCACCAAGGAAGACCAATGATTAGAAATTCAGCTCTAGTCACGCTTTAGTCCTTAAGTGCTCAGCCTGTAATAGAACCTAACCAAGGGCAATGTTGTTGGAGTTGAATACATAAGCCATGCTTGTATTGTACATTTTCCCAGTAATATATCGATTTATGTTTTGGTTATATTTTTGTTGTGCATGATATGTCCATTTATATTATGTAAGTAGATGATGAGGTGTCTTGTGTGACACAGTAGATCTCATCATTGGTTGAAAGACATAATATATAAATGAGGTTTGTAACTGAGACAGCTTTGGACAAACTGTCGGTTTAGGTTATTATGTGATTCGGATAATTGGTTTGTCTAAACTAATTGAATCATATAGATATGCCCGGGGCGTATTGAACTTGACCATTAGGAATGATTTGTCTTGTACTTATTTAATAGACAAATCGTTCTTGGTATTCTATCTCGTAATCACTAGACTCGAGTTGGCATGAGGGTTAGACATAGTGTACTTTGATCTGCCAATGGGTGAGGTCAATTCTGGCCAATAGTCTCGGTAGGTTGGGTGCGCGTGTTTAGTTGTTTGGTGTGCTGCTACTTGTCGAAAGGAAACCACGTACCGGTGCGTCCGGGGTGATGGTGCTCCCGAGATAAGCTCGTTATGTTTACTATATTAAACCCAACTGGTGGACTTATGTCCAGTATAGTAAAAAGGTCGAGTGGTAGTAGTCTCGGAATTAAATAAGTTAATTAATTAATTTATCAATAAATTAATATATTAACGAGCACTATATCTTTGATGTGGAGAGATTATGAATAAATTAATTAAGTTGTTCCGGAAGCAATTCTGGTGTAGGGTGGTAGTGCCAAAATTAATCCGTTAGTGGTACGATTAATTTTGTAATGAGTTAATTGAATAGGTAGAATTAATTAATTGATTAATTATTCATAAGGGTTAATTGAGTAATTAACAAGGTGGAATTATTTAATTAATTAATTAAATCTTAAGTTTCAATCAGAATTAGAAAATCTAGTAGGATTTGGTTTATCCTATCAGATTGGTTATCTAATTGGATTTGGAAACTAATTAATTACCTAAACCCATTAGGAAGACCAATCCTAAACCAACTTGGGGTCTCTCTTGTAACTCTATATATAGACAAGGGATTAGCTATTCCACTATATACAATTCATAAGTTTTCAAGACAAGAAAACTTAGAGAGAGAAAAATCTCTCTCTGAAATTCGGATTTTTCAAGGCTTAAGGCAGCCGAAATTCTTCTTGAATTTTGGTAGCAAAGTGTAGCTTTCTCTCTCTCGGGGCGGTGCATTAATTGTACGTACCAGGTGCAGCGGTGCTGGAATTTTTTGGCAGGTAGATTGTGGTGATTAGCTGATCAAGTTGTTGGTTAGATTGCTGCCCACTCAGCATACAAGCAAAGTCTTGAGGCATATAAGAGAATCACCTGAGTGTACGCTTCAAAGGTATTTTTCTAAGATTCCGCTTTTAATTAGAAATTTTTGATGCGTGATAAATCGAATAAGTGTAAACACAGATCCTACGCAATGTTATTTCAAAAGGGTGGGAATAGCGATTGTGCTGGCGTCTAGGCCTGGCTAGAGATTTCGATTCTGGAATGCATAGCACGAAAGTGAGTTTCTGGCTAGGTCCGGGCAAATAATCTTTCAAATGTAACAACATATTTTATATGTGGTGTAAGACAGAGGATCAGATAAATCGGCTGCTTATCATAGATAGTGGCAGCTGCACAAACGTAGTAAGTGAGTATTTAGGTAAGGATTTAAAACTAACTTGTTTGCCTCATCTAAAACCTTACAGGTTGCAGTGGTTGGATAATGCTGGAGAACTGAAGGTACACAAATAGGCAATGGTTACTTTTTACCTTGGATCAATCAAGGAAGAAGTACTATGCGATATAGTACCAATGAATGCTTGTCATATACTGCTATGAAGATCGTGGGAGTTTGATAGAAAAGTCTCTAAAGACGGTTTCACTAATAGGTATTATTTCTTGTACAAGGGTAAGAAAGCTAACTTTACCTCTTTCTTCTACGCAGGTTGCTTTAGCTTAGGAAATACTACATAAAGAACGAGTTAACAGCAAAACTAATCCTTCTAGTGCAGGGAAGGACAAGCCACCGTTAGGCAAATGAGAGGCCAAACAATTTCCCCATCTTCCTAAGGTGTCTGTGAAAATCTATACAGGTACGGGCAAAGTTGTGAAACCTACCCCTATTCCTAAAAAGGTGTTGAAACCTTCCAAGGGTAAAGAGGTAATTTGAAAACCTCTTTATTTGAAACCAAACCAATGCAATTTCTTTGCATTTTCTCGAGATGTCACGCAAGCTCACAGACGAGCTCTAGTTTTGGTAAGATTTAGGGAATATTCACTATTGACTAATACTGACATCCCTAACAGTTTGCCACCTGTAGTTAAATATGTGTTGTAGGATTTTGCATATGTCTTTCCTGAGGAGCTTCCCAAAGGATTGCCACCAATCAGAGGAATCGAACAACAGATCAATTTCCTCCCCAGAGCGAGAATTGCAAATCGCAAAGTCTATCGAGCCAACCCCGAGTAGACCAAAGAATTGCATAGGCAAGTCAATGAACTCCTTGCCAAAGGTTCGATTCGTGAGTCTTTGAGTCCATCTGCTGTGCCAGTTATCCTTGTCCCTAAGAAATACGGTACTTGGTGAATGTGTGTTGATTGTAGGGTTGTTAATAAAATAACGGTAAAATATAGACATCCCATTCCTAGGTTAGATGACATGTTAGAGGACTTACATGGTGATGCCATATTCTCTAAGATAGATCTCACGTAGGGCTATCATAAGATTCGTATGAAACGTGGAAATGAATGAAAACCTACATTTAAAACTAAATTTAGCTTGTATGAGTAGCTAGTCACGCCTATTGGCCTTACTAATGCACCATCCACCTTTATGCAATTAATGAACCACGTACTTAGACCTTTCATATGAAAACTTATAGTGGTTTATTTTGATGACATCTTGATTTATAGTAAGAATACCGAGGAGCATGCTAAACACTTAGTTTTAGTCCTTAAAACCCTACGTAAACATCGCCTTTTTGCTAAAATCTCTAAGTGTACCTTTTGTGTGCAAGAAGTTATATTTTTAGGTTTTACTGTCTCTAAAGATAGCATCAAGGTTGATTAATCTAAGGTTGAAGGCAAACTTTCGTGGCCCACGCCTAAGTCTATCATTGAGGTGAGGTCTTTTCACGGTCTTGCTAGTTTCTATCGCAGGTTCGTCAAGGATTTCTTGACCATAGTTTCACCTTTTAGGAATTTAGTTAAGAAGGACATTCCTTTTCAATGGAGGAAAGGCGCAGGCAGATGCTTTCAACACCTTGAAGCAAGAGTTGACAAAAGCACCAGTCCTTCAGCTTCCAAATTTTGGCGCCACCCTTGATGTAGAATGTGACGCATTCGGAGTTGAAATTGGAGCAGTGTTGACACAAGGTGGTAAGTGTCACACCCTCAAAGGCCTCTCCATTAGAATCACAAACGGAGGTTAGCAAATATGGAAGAACCAGATGGATTTGAAAGTTAAGAAAAACAAAGCAAGCAAAGTTACAGCCAAAAGGCCAACATTTGTTATAAACTCGGAACAAAGGAAATCTCAATGAAGGCTCAGCACAAAACTCACCCAGAAATGTTCTAAGGTGGCTTGTGAAGGAAAACTGAACAAGCCCGGGCTAAATCGAAAACCTCAATTTCGTGCAATGCATTCCAGAATCGGAAGCTTTCGACCAAGCTCAGGCTCAAATTAGTTTACCCATGAACGGATCTAGGCTTATACTTATTTAATTTATTAATCGGGACACAAAAAATTAAATCTTTAATAAAAGCGGAATTTAAAGATTCTACCTTTTGTAGCGAAGTCCCTTGCTTAAAGAAAACCAAATCTTTGATTGCGATTCCACTAGAAATCCAATCGATATCTCCGAGAAGACTTCGAATGTTGCGTGGGCAATAATCTATCGAAGTTTCTTGCTTAGCCCACAAGGAAATCACACGAATTGAATAACCCACAGCCCAAAATCTGATCAAAACTTTCGCTGCTCACTACTGCTCAACTGCCGCTAAGAACGTCCAAACTGCCGCCTTTAGAAAACCAATTCAGCCCCTTTGATCAGATTCCAAAACCCACCGCGATCTGCACCACCACTGCTGCGGATCACCGAGATGAACAAGAGATCAACGCAGTAATGGCAAGATCAGCACCCAGGCCAAGAATCCGATCACCAGAACTGGGCAGTGAAAACCCACCTGCGCCAGTACTGAAAACTGGGTGAATAAAAACTTCAAGCTACGCTGGAACTGGGCAAACGAATTACCCACAGCGCTGGAGCTAGGCGGACGAAGAACCAGTTGCGCTGGAACTGGGCAGTGTAGAAAATCCCGGCGCTGGAACTGGGCAATTTAAGAAGCCCCGCAGCGCTGGATTAGAACTGGGCAAACGTATTACCCACAGCACTAAAAAAAAACTGGGCAACTAAAATCAACCCACAACGTTGGTATTTGGGCAAAGGAAGTGAGCCCACCACGTTCAGAACTGATCGATTGTAGAAACCTCCAGATCTGACTTGGAACTAATAAAACGGACTGCCCAGCATAAAAAACACACAGCAGCAGCGGGCGGAAAAATAAAACAGCAGTGGCGAAAATATAAACCCACAATCGAAAAAGATTTAATCTTTAGGCTGATTTCAATTCGTGGAGTGAGATATCTAGTTCGACTTTGAAAGAGAAAACTTCAGGAAGAAGAAAACTCTCTCTAGAACTCTCTCTCTCTAAAAGGGGCAAGAATTGTCGTGCAAGATTTCCTTATTTTTCTTGGGCATCAAGTCTTCTATTTATAGGAGCTCGATTGGAGACCTAATGGGCTCTCGAGTTAGGCCTTAAAATTTGACTTTCGTTGACCGCTAAGTCTTCCCGACTAATCAACTCCAATCGACCCATTTAAATTAATTTATTTAATCCACCTTGTTAATTTAATTTAATCGAACCCTTAGAATTAATTAATTCAAAATAGAATTAATTTCTAAATTCACTTTGTCGATTAAATATTAATTAAACCTTTGGATTAATTAATTTACCTCGTCGATTAGTCAAATGCATAATCGGTCGTGCCACTATCGGACCAATTATGGAACTACCGCTCGAAAACGACTTTACATCGCGCCATTATTATTTCTTCTATCTCCCCACATTAAAGATCTAGTGCTCATCGATTTATCAATTTACTGACAAATTAATTCACCGACTTCTTGGTATTCGAGATTAGTACCACTCGACCTTTTATTATACCGAACATAAAGTTCACCGGCCGGGTTTAGTATAATAACCTTACGAGCTCATCTCGGGAGCACCATCAACCCGGTGAACCGGTACGTGGATTCCTCCGACTAGCAACGGCACGCAAGAAGCTAAACACCGCATACACAACTTATCGAGGTATTGGCCTCAATTGACCTCACTCTTTGGCAAATCAAAGCACACGATATCCAACCCTCACGCCCATCCCAATCTCGGGATTGAGAGACTGAATACTATGACCGAATTGACTATGCCGATCAGTATAAGTCAATTCTATCCAAACTGGTCGTGCTCAATATGCCCCGGGCATATCTGTGTGATTTAAACTAGTCTAGATAAACTAATTTCCAAACCACACAATAACCTATACCGATAGTATGTTCAGACTATCTCAGTTACGAGCATACTTTTTATATATCAATACTTTAACCAATAACGGTATCTACTGTGTTTGTCGACACCCCGTTATCTAGTTCTATGATATAAAAGAACAAATTTATACTGAAACAAAATGATATGTCATATGTGGATATTAGTTTTTGATACAAGCCATAGCTTTTCTGTATTCAAAACTAACAATCTCCCACTAATACTCAAAGCTATGCTAAGAAGTACAAAAACTGTCCAACCCGCTATTACACTGCTGTCATAATGAAATCTCCATAACACCTTTAAGCTCACTAACATGGCTCCCACAAGAATCTGACTCCCATGCCCTCCACATGTCTCTTAAAAACCTTTAGGGTCAATGGCTTTGTGAAAAGATATGCATGGTTGTCATCTGATACTATCTTGGCCACAGTCACGTCTCCCCTCTTTACGATCTCTCGTATCAGGTGGTACTTGCGCTATATGTGTTTACTCGCCTTATGGGCTCGTGGTTCCCTTGAGTTAGCAACTGCACTATTGTTATCACAATAAACTGTGATAGACCTAGCCAACTCAGGAACCACATCTAAGTCCATCCGGAAGTTCCTGAGCCACACAGCCTCTTTCGCTGCCTCTGAAGCGGCAACGTACTCGGCCTCCATGGTAGAGTCCGCCACGCATTTCTGCTTGACACTCTTCCATACTTTGGCTCCACCTCCTAGAGTAAACACAAACCCAGAGGTAGACTTACTCCTGTCCAAATCACCTTGAAAGTCCGAATCTGTGTAACCCAATGGTACAAGCTCCTGCGCTCTATAAACTAGGACATAATCTCTCGTCCTGCGCAAGTACTTGAGAATGCATTTTACTGCCTCCCAGTGAGCCTTCCCAGGGTTACTCTGATATCTGCTAACCATGCCAACGGCAAAGCAAATATCAGGCCTCGTGCACAACATAGCATACATGAGGCTACCCATTGCAGAAGCATAGGGTACCGCCTTCATGGCATCTATCTCCTCAGCAGTCTTAGGACACTGCTCCTTAGACAAATGCACCCCATGCCTGAAAGGTAACGAACCCTTCTTGGAGTTCTGCATGTTAAAACGGGCCAGAATCGTGTCTATGTAGGATGCCTGAGAGAGAGTCAGAGAACGTCTCATACAATCTCGAATAATCTTAATCCCAAGGATATGTCCAGCCTCTCCCAAATCCTTCATATCGAATTGCCTGGACAGCCATGCCTTTACGTCTGACAACACCTTCTTACTGTTGCCAATAAGAAGAATGTCATCTACGTAAAGTACTAGGAACACCACCGTTTCACCATCACGCCTGCGATAAACACACTGCTCATCCGGACACTGAGTGAATCCATAGGACTGGATAACCTCGTCAAAACGGATGTTCCAAGATCTGGATGCTTGCATCTTTATCCTGGAGAGCCACATTGTAGTTAACTGGGTCTGGTTCATGAGCACCAGGGATAGAGTCTGAAGACTCACCCAAACCCATGTACCTCTCGGGCTGTCTCATAACCCTACCACTACGACGAGGCGCAGCCTGTGTAAGAACATCATCTGTGATAGTGTGTGCAGTCTCTTGTGGTGTGTCTTCCTGTACGTGTGCATCTGGAATAGTGGACTGACTTCTAAGCTCTTCCAATACTACCTTGCGGCTTGACTTGTGATCTAGAATATAGTCCTACTCAAGAAATCTGGCATTGGTGCTGATCACCACCTTCTGATCCTGAGGACTATAAAATAAACCACCTCTCATTCCTTTGGGATAGCCTATGAACAGCATAACCTTGGATTTCGCCTCTAACTTGCCTGCATCTGCCTCGAGCACATGTGCTGGACAACCCCAAATCCTGAGATGTCTCAGACTAGGCTTTCGGCCACTCCACAACTCTACTGGGGTCGTAGGCACAGACTTAGATGGCACAAGGTTGAGGATAAAACATGCTGTATCCAAGGCATAACCCCAAAACGAGGTAGGCAACTCACTGTAACTCATCATCGATCTAACCATCTCCATAAGAGACCTGTTCCTCCTCTCTGCTACACCATTCTGCTAGGGTGTGCCAGGTGCAGACAACTGGGTCTGAATACCCTCCTTTGACAAATAGGTCCTAAATTCACTAGAGAGGTATTCACCACCTCTAGCCTGAACTTACATAGGCCCACACACGTCAGAATGAATCAACTCTAAAACCTCCTTGGCCCTATACCCCTTTGCCTTAAAAAGCCTCTTGGTCATTTTACCCTCCAAGCAGGACTCACAGGTTGAATATCTGTCAATATCTAGTAAGTCCAAAGACCCACTCTTGACCAACTATTGAATCCTACTAAGGTTGATATGACCTAGTCTCAGGTGCCAAAGAAAAGTCTGATTCAAAGGAAAAAACTCTTTTCTCTTATTATGATTCGATGATGAGCTACTAGTTTCTGTGTTTTGCATTACTGGGGAGTATATCTTGAAAACCAATTGTCATGTAGAGTCTAAAAAATAAAGACAAACTACTCCCACTGCAACAACAGAAACTCTGGTAGTATCCTCAAGGTAGACCTGCAACTCTCCCTTTCTAAGCAGCCGGGTCACTTGGAACCCCTGCAAAGAATTACAAACGTAATCAGTGGCTCCCGAATCCACACACCAAGTATCCGTGGGATTCGCCACTAAACACGTCTCAGTGACTAGGGAAAATTTACACATACCTCGAGGCTTTGGGCAATCCTTCTTCCAATGTCCTGCTTTGCCACACCTAAAACATTTGCCTTTCGGCTTTTGTTTCTTGGCAATGCCTGCCTTGGGTCCATGATTAGCTCCTACTTTCTGGCCTCTCTTCCTCTTTTGCTTCCTGGCTTTGGGCCCAGCAGAGGAACCTGAGGGACCAATAGTAGCAAAGGCTTGCTTCTTCTTAGCGAATAGGCCCTCGGCTGACACCAATGTAGTCATGAGCTCGGGGAGTGAAAACGAGAGCTTGCCCATATTATAGTTCAACCGAAACTGCTCAAAACTGGGAGGCAAGCTCTGGAGAATGATATTGACCTGGGTCTCCCCATCAATATCACCTCCCAGTACCTCGATCTCATTGATGCAACTGATCATGTCCAGTACGTGATCCCTCACTGAAGTGCCCTCAGCCATTCTAGCATTCATGAGTTTCCTCATAGCTGACTGCTTGGCTGCCCTACTTAGGGGAACACCCCTGAGTAAGCACATACTTGTAACCCTCAGCGGTAAGGACAATGTCCAGGTTATGTTTCTAGTCAATATAGTTTGGACTCGTGAGTTTGTTTTGCTTCAAAAATGACAGCTAGCAGGTTGAACGACATATCAACTACAACTGAAAAATAACCAGTCAAGTTCCAGTATACTTTTTCGAAAATATTGAAAAATCCTCAGAAAAGAAATATAATCTTCTACCGACATCTCTCACACCGGGATTAACGCAGGTCACGATGGGTGAACGTCTACGCCAACCCACATTCGTTCGAGAAGAACCGAAGTTCATTAATTTCATTATCTGACCAACGATCTTATGATCAATGAAATTAATAGTCGATAATTTTAGCCGTACACGTAGATATCGTAACCTCGATGGGAGGGATACTATAAACAGTACACTAAGTGTATGCCATTACGTGACTTCTAAGTTTGTTACTTAGGGTACTAATGCGCCTCGGATGGCGAGGGTGTCGCAACTTTTCCCAATTAAACGCACTATTGTCATCCCTTTAGAAATTCATTCCGGTGATATCTGTGATTGAAAACTCATCCGATAGGGAGGAAGGTCTAAGCCAGCACGCAAGTTTAACCACATCACCAATGAACCCGTAATGGAGGCCATGGGGTTATTAACCAACCCGCTCCCACTTAGATTTTTAATTAATTTCAATTCGCCCTGGTTTTCTCGGTTTTCTACGTAATTAGGAATCACCCAAAATTACGATAAACCAAAACCCGGGTTTTCTCGATTTTCTACGTAATTAGGAATCACCCAAAATTACGATTAAACCAAAATCCTACGTAATTAGGAATCACCCAAAATTACGATTAAACAAAAAACCCGCGAATGTAATTAAGTTTGAGGATTTTTACATTTTAACATGCAATATCTTAACTATGGATATTCGCACCCATAAAACCGTTGGAGTTTTAATATGCGAATAATCTACCTTAGTTAATTGCACATTACTTTTTAACATGCAATATCTTAACTATGGATATTCACACCCATAAAACCGTTGAAGTTTTAATATGTGAATAATCTACCTTAGTTAATTGCACAATACCCTTTTAAAAACATTTTAGTTTGGTTTTCGTTCATGCAAAATAAAACGAAAATCACACAATCAACGAAAAATCATAAATACGGGAAATTAAATAAAATAAAATTTCCCGACTATTATGGCCTTCTCTATCGTTGATTCCTTGACGCCTCGGTGACACTTCCCGTCGTGTCACTCCTACTCGTTATTTGGATTCCTCTCGATTCGCCCGGGTTTTCTCGGTTTACTCCATAATTAGGAATCACCCAAAATTACGATAAACCAAAACCCACGAATATAAGTTACCCAAAATAACGTCTTCGTCATAGTACATAAATTCCTATATACAAAGGCGTTTTTCTATGAATTTAAAGACGACATGATTAGATCAAATCCTACTACAAGATTTTTCTAATCCTACACGGCTTCTAGCTCGTGGTTATTACTATTACAGAAATTTCCATTCAAAAATAAAACAAGCCTGGACATGTCCCGGGGTTTATGAATGAAAATTAAATTTCTACCATAATAGTCGGGAAACCAATAACCACCTGTTTATACATTTCGACAAAAATAATAATGCCAAAATAAAGCCGTGTAATAAATCAAACAAGTATAAGACCAAAACCAACGCTCTGATACCAATTTGAAGGAAAACTGAACAAGCCCGGGCTAAATCGAAAACCTCACTTTCGTGCAATGCATTCCAGGATCGGAAGCTTTCGACCAAGCTCAGGCTCAAATTAGTTTACCCATGAACGGATCTAGGATTATACTTATTTAATTTATTAATCGGGACACAAAAAATTAAATCTTTAATAAAAGCGGAATTTAAAGATTCTACCTTTTGTAGCGAAGTCCCTTGCTTAAAGAAAACCAAATCTTTGATTGCGATTCCACTAGAAATCCAATCGATATCTCCGAGAAGACTTCGAATATTGCGTGGGCAATAATTTATCGAAGTTTCTTGCTTAGCCCACAAGGAAATCACACGAATTGAATAACCCACTGCCCAAAATCTGATCAAAACTTTCGCTGCTCACTACTGCCCAACTGCCGCTAAGAACGTCCAAACTGCCGCCTTTAGAAAACCAATTCAGCCCCTTTGATCAGATTCCAAAACCCACCGCGATCTGCACCACCACTGCTGCGGATCACCGAGATGAACAAGAGATCAACGCAGCAATGGCAGGATCAGCACCCAGGCCAAGAATCCGATCACCAGAACTGGGCAGTGAAAACCCACCTGCGCCAGTACTGAAAACTGGGAGAATAAAAACTCCAAGCTGCGCTAGAACTGGGCAAACGAATTACCCACAGCGCTGGAGCTAGGCGGACGAAGAACCAGCTGCGCTGGAACTGGGCAGTGTAGAAAATCCCGGCGCTGGAACTGGGCAATTGAAGAAGCCCCGCAGCGCTGGATTGGAACTGGGCAAACGTATTACCCACAGCACTAAAAAAAACTGGGCAACTAAAATCAACCCACAACGTTGGTATCTGGGCAAACGAAGTGAGCCCACCACGTTGAGAACTGATCGATTGTAGAAACCTCCAGCGCTGACTTGGAACTAATAAAACGAACTGCCCAGCAAAAAAAACACACAGCAGCAGCGGGCGGAAAAATAAAACAGCAGTGGCGAAAATATAAACCCACAATTGAAAAAGATTTAATCTTTAGGCTGATTTCAATTCGTGGAGTGAGATATCTAGTTCGACTTCGAAAGAGAAAACTTCAGGAAGAAGAAAACTCTCTCTAGAACTATCTCTCTCTAAAAGGGGCAAGAATTGTCTTGCAAGATTTCCTTATTTTTCTTGGGCATCAAGTCTTCTATTTATAGGAGCTCGATTGGAGACCTAATGGGCTCTCGAGTTAGGCCTTAAAATTTGACTTTCGTTGACCGCTAAGTCTTCCCGACTAATCAACTCCAATCGACCCATTTAAATTAATTTATTTAATCCACCTTGTTAATTTAATTTAATCGAACCCTTAGAATTAATTAATTCAAAATAGAATTAATTTCTAAATTCACTTTGTCGATTAAATATTAATTAAACCTTTGGATTAATTAATTTACCTCGTCGATTAGTCAAATGCATAATCGGTCGTGCCACTATCGGACCAATTATGGAACTACCGCTCGAAAATGACTTTACATCGCGACATTATTATTTCTTCTATCTCACCACATTAAAGATCTAGTGCTCATCGATTTATCAATTTACTGACAAATTAATTCACCGACTTCTTGGTATCCGAGATTAGTACCACTCGACCTTTTATTATACCGAACATAAAGTTCACCGGCCGGGTTTAGTATAATAACCTTACGAGCTCATCTCGGGAGCACCATCAACCTGGCGAACCGGTACGTGGATTCCTCCGACTAGCAACGGCACGCAAGAAGCTAAACACCGCATACCCAACTTACCGAGGTATTGGCCTCAATTGACCTCACTCTTTGGCAAATCAAAGCACACGATATCCAACCCTCACGCCCATCCCAATCTCGGGATTGAGAGACGGAATACTAGGACCGAATTGACTACGCCGATCAGTATAAGTCAATTCTATCCAAACTGGTCGTGCTCAATATGCCCCGGGCATATCTGTGTGATTTAAACTAGTCTAGATAAACAAATTTCCAAACCACACAATAACCTATACTAATAGTATGTTCAGACTATCTTAGTTATGAGCATACTTTTTATATATCAATACTTTAACCAATAACGGTATCTACTGTGTTTGTCGACACCCCGTTATCTAGTTCTATGATATAAAAGAACAAATTTATACTGAAACAAAATGATATGTCATCTGTGGATATTAGTTTTTGATACAAGCCATAGCTTTTCTGTATTCAAAACTAACAGCTTGCTGGCTCAACAACGCATAAATATGCAAAAGGGACTGAATAGAACGGTTACAACAGCCACAAAGGGCCATCAGGCTTGCATGCCTGAAAACAAGGAAAATAACTGCCCACTAAGCCAAGGCCAAAACAAGTTCAGCCAAGTGCAATAACTGCCGCCACATGCCCTCCTTCTAGCTTTCGAGGTCTTTCCATGCAAACCGTCCCAGGAGATTCAGACACATCACGTAAATCCCCCAAGCAATCCCATGCAAACCATGCAAGAACTCTTCATGCAAGGTTAAGGCTGAAGTCCCTAGCATATAGCCCAAAACTTAGACCTCCAACATGTAACTCACGTTTTCCGTCTATGTTGGCTTAACAAAAAATCACATCAAGTAAATAAGGGTTTAACAGACCACCCCCACTTGAGGTGTTGACGTCCCCGGTAACTGTAAACTCGCCCGGTAGTCAGCAATTTGCTTCTCGAACCACCACAAGTCCTTTTTCAAGAACCCATTTAGCATCACATTCTTGTTCACCCTTCCATTGTACCAAAAATCTGGTCCGCCAATTTTTCTTACTCATGCCCAACGTTTCATGCCTCAAAATCTTTTTAAGCTCCTTGTCAAATGATTTATGAATCACAGGTGGTGCCCTATTGGTCTACTGCCTCTCAGCATCACCATCCTCATGAAAAGGCTTCTAGTAACTCACATGGAAGGTTGGATGTACCTTTAATCGATCAGGCAACTTCACTCTATATGCAACGTTGCCCACTTTCTTGACCACTTCAAACGGCCCGTCATACTTTGGCACTAGACCCTGGTGAACTGATTTGACACTGATTCTCTTCCAAATCTGAGGGGTTAGCTTCAGCATCACTTTGTCCCCAACCTGAAACTCTAACTCCTCCTGTGTGCATCGGCATATTTCTTCATTCTCTTCTGAGCCACAGCCAAACTGTCCCGTGCCTCATCAATCATTTCCTGCTTGGCTCGACCAAACTGGTAAGCTGCTGGACACTTGCCTCCAGTAGTCTGAACAGCAACTTCATGTGGAGTAAGAGGCTGCTACCCATAAGCCAACTCAAAAGGGTTCATCCCTGTAGCTGAGGATTGGTGCAGATTATAACAAAACTGCGCCACATCCAAAATCTTTAGCCAGTTCCTTTGGTTTGCTGTCACATAGTGCCACGAATAATCATCAATGAGGCCATTGATCCTCTCTGTTTGGCCATCAATCTGCGGATGATTGGCTATAGAAAACTTGAGTTGTGAACCCATAGTATTGAACAACTGAGTCCAGAACCGCCCGGTGAATCTATGATCTCTGTCACTAATAATGTCAACCGGTAAGCCAAAATACTTCACCACATTCTTGAAGAAGAGCTCAGCTGCCTTATCAGCTGAGCACGCCACGGGAGCTGCAACAAAGATAGCATACTTCGAGAATCTATCAAAAATAACCAAGACTAAAGCCATACCATTCACCTTTGGAAACCCGCTAATGAAATCCATTGAAACTGATTGCCACGGCCTATCTGGAATAGGTAAAGGCTGCAGCAATCCAGCTTCTCTCTTCCTTTCAGTTTTGTCCAGCTGACATACAAGACATGTTTTAGCATATGCCTCAATGTCATTTTCTATCTTTGGCCAAATGAATCGTCTGGCAAACAATGCCCTCATCCTCTCGATGCCTGGGTGACCAGGCCATTGAGCATCGTGTGTCTCTCGCAACAACTTGTGCCTTAGTTTCCTAGCGGCCGGAACGTAGAGCCGTTCCCCCTTTGCATAGAGCAAGCCATCATGAAGCCAATACCGACATATCAATCCTTGCTGTACCTGTTCACACAATTTAACAAACACAGCATCGTTAGCACACTCAGCACGCACTAGTGCCATGAAATCTGACACCACCGAAGTCATCGAGCCCACATACTCAGCAACATCTTTCCTGCTCTAAGCATCAGCCACAGAATTTTCCCTACCAGGCCGATGCTGCCAATCAAAATCAAACTCAGCCAAGAACTCCTGCCACCTCGCCTGCTTCGAGGTCAATTTTTTTTGAGTCTTAAAATAAGTATTGGCAACATTATCAGTCACAACAGTAATCTTGGTTCCCAGCAAATACTGCTTCCAGATCTCCAAGCAATGCACCACCGCTGTCATCTCTTTCTCGTGTGTGGTGTACCATTGTTCACATTCCTTCAACTTCCTGCTCTCAAATGTATTAGGGTGCTTCTACTGGACTAGAACACCACCTATGGCACGGTCAGAAGTGTCTGTATGGACTTCAAATGGCAAACCGAAATTCGGTAATCCCAAAACTGGACCTGAAGTGATAGCCCTCTTCAACTCAACAAAGGCATCCTCACTTATTTCAGTCCACTTCCAAGCCACATTTTTCTTTAACAAGTCGGTCAATGGGGCAATAATTTTTGAATACCCCAAAATGAACCTGCGATAATAATTCCCAAGTCCTAAGAACGGTCTCAGCTCAGCTACTTTGGTTGGCACCGGCCAATCAACAACAGCAGCTACTTTCCTCTCGTCCATTCTGATCCTTCCTTTACTCAAGACATGGCCCAAGAATGTTATTTCCTCCCTGCAGAACTCACACTTATCTTTCTTGACATAAAGCTCATTCTCCCTCAGCTTTCTAAAGACCTGTCCCAAGTGTCTCACATGATCTTCAAGGGACTCAGAATAAACAACAATATCATCCAGATAGACTACCACAAATCTATCTAAAAACTCGTATAAAACATCATTCATCAAGTTGCAAAATGTAGCAGGTGCATTGGTCAGGCTAAAAGGCATAACTAGAAATTCAAAAGAGCCATACCTTGTGACCACAGTTGTTTTCTCCTCATCACCGTCCCATATTCTGACTTGCCAATAACCAGCTCTCAAATCAATCTTGGTGAACACTAGTCCTTTCACCAATCTATCGAATAGATCATAAACATTAGGGACTGGATACTTGTTATTCACCGTTAGCTTATTCAGCGCCCGGTAATCAATACAGAATCGAAGGGACCCATCTGCCTTTTTCTGGAACAAGACTGGTGCACCATAGGGAGCTTTCGAAGGTCTCAGCAATCCACCCTCCAATAATTCGTCCAACTGCCTCCTCAACTCAAGCAACTCAGCTGGAGACATTCTATATGGAGCTTGGGCCGGAGGTCTGGCCCCAGGGACTAGCTCAATTTGGTGATCGGTCGGTCATCTTGGGCAACTCTGCTGGCATGATATCAGCAAACTCATCCAACACCTTTGCTACTGGCTCAGGTACATCCTGAAACACATCAGGCTTGATCTCGATCGTCACAACCAGATAGGTGGTTTCTCCTTTCTTCAATCCATTCTCTAACTTTCTTGGCACATGCACACATTTTACAAAACAGGGACTTTTCTCATCAGCAAACATTATCCCACCCAAGTGAGGGATGGGATAAATCTTGTTATGAAACATTGTCTCCTTCCTAAAAATGATGTCGAAGTCGTCCAATTTACTCACGACTAAGACACTGAAAGCACCGGTCCAGCTTCCAAAAGTAGCAATCATCATGACTTTCCCAAGGACCTTCTCAGCGGCTGCATTCACGGTCTTAATCTTACTGTTATGAGGCTCCAATTTCAGCCCCAAACGCTGGACTTCTCGTTCCGTCATGAAACAGTGAGTGGCACTAGTGTTTGCCATCACTGTCATAGCTTTCTCATTCACTTTCCCCTCCATGAACATCAAGCAGCTAGCAGCATTTGAATTAGTAGGAACCTTTTCCTCACTAATTGTATTCAACAATCTAAGAGGATTAACTCGGGTCAGCACTTCGGTCTCTTCCTCACGCACACTAGCGGCTATCATAGCATTCACTCGTTCTTTGTGTGGGCAATCTTTCGCCAAGTGTGGTCCGTCGCACTTAAAACATCCCTGCTTCTTAGAGTAAGCTTTCTTTTCTTCACCAGTGCTGGACTTTTCAAAGACCTTCATCCCCTTCTAGAATGCTTTCCCGTCCTTCTGACCTTTCACCATCTTGGATTTCTTTTTCTCATTCAAGCCGGCACCCACAGCTTTGAAATCCACAAGTTTTTCAGTAGCAGTAATGACTTGAGAGACATTCTGCACGCCATGTCGATTCAACTCCGCTTGTGCCCAATTTTGTAATCCCGCCATGAAATTAAACAACTTATCTGGTTCAGACATGTCTTTCACATCAAGCAATAAAGACTGAAAATCCTTCACATAGTCATGAACCGTACCTGATTGTTTTAACTTTCGAAGGGACTCCCTTGCAATCCAAGAGGTATTAGTCGGTAGAAACTGAGCCTTCAGTTCTCTCTTCATCATATCCCAATTCCCAATCCGTGGTAAAGTCTCATCTGTCACTCTTGACTGCCACCAGAGCTTTGCATCCCCAGTCAGATACATGGACACAAAGTTGATTTGTTGTGCCTCTGCCACCTTATCGGTCTCAAAATATTATTCAATGTCCCACAAGAAGTTCTCAAGTTCCTTAGAACTTCTATTCCCAGCAAATCCCTTCGGCTCCGGCATCTTGAAATCCCTTCCAAATGAAGAGGTTCGGCTCTCAACTGGACCAGAACCGACCACCTTCTTCAGCAAGGCCACATCTTCCATCACCCTTTGTAACTCGGAAAGATCATCTTCAATTTCTTCCCGTGAAATAGTAACATCAAGCCTTCTAGTGAGGGCCACAATGTCTTGTTTAACTGACTCCAAAGCATTGGAATGCAATGAAGAAGGCGAAGAACTAGTAGAACCTGCACCAACCGAAACTCGTCTCTCAAGTTCTTGAGTTTTAGTTGTCAAAGACTCAAGCGATCTTCTTAAATCATTGATGGAAACCATGAAATTTACGGTCTCATCATCAGTGCCCAAAAGACGGAGCAAAGACTCAATCTGGGACTCAATTTTGCCAACTCTATCTCCCAAAGGATTCACCATCTTCAAACACTTGAACAGCACCAAATTTTCACACTTGCAACAGCGAAAACCAAGGCCAAAGTTCCAACCTGGCTCTGATACCAAAATTGTCACACCCTTAAAGGCCTCTCCGGTAGAATGACAAATGGAGGTTAGCAAATATGGAAGAACCAGACGGATTTGAAAGTTAAGAAAAACAAAGCAAGCAAAGTTACAGCCAAAGGCCAACCTTTGTTATAAACTCGGAACAAAGGAAATCTCAATGAAGGCTCAGCACAAAACTCACCCAGAAATGTTCTAAGGTGGCTTGCTGGCTCAACAACGCATAAATATGCAAAAGGGGCTGAATGGAACGGTTACGACTGCCACAAAGGGCCATCAGGTTTGCATGCCTGAAAACAAGGAAAATAACTGCCCACTAAGCCAAGGCCAAGACAAGTTCAGCCAAGTGTAATAACTGCCACCACATGCCCTCCTTCTAGCTTTCCAGGTCTTTCTATTCAAACTGTCCCAGGAGATTCAGACACCTCACGTAAATCCCCCAAGCAATCCCATGCAAGCCATGCAAGAACTCTTCATGCAAGGTTAAGGCTGAAGTCCCTAGCACATAGCCCAAAACTTAGCCCTCCAACATGTAACGTACGTTTTCCATCTATGTTGGCTTAACGGAAAATCACATCAAGTAAATAAGGGTTTAACAGTAAGCTAGTAGCATATTTTTCTAAAAGATTATCTAATGTAACCTTGAACTATCCAGTTTATGATAATGAGTTATATGCTATCTTAAGAGCTTTAGAACATTGGCAATAGTATTTGATGCCTAAAGTATTTGTTATTCATACAGATCATGAGTCTCTCAAATATCTACATGGCCAACAGAAACTAAATAAAAGACATGCTAAATGGAGTACATTGTTAGAAAGTTTTCCTTATGTTATTAAGGTATAAAAAGGGTTCTGAGAATACAGTAGCAGATGCTATTGTCTAGGCGTCATTCAATTCTTGACATCTTAGATGCCAAATTTTTACGGTTTAGTTGGATTGACTCATACTATTCTATAGATCCTTACTTGGTTGACATTTATGCAGTTTGTGAACGGGGAGCACATGATAAGTTTTATAAATGAGATGGTCACTTGTTTAGGGAAAATAAACTCTGTACTCCTTCTTATTCAATTCGTGAGCTACTAATCCAAAAAGGTTAGAGTGGTGGACTAATGAGACACTTCGGTGTAGCCAAAAGTTTACTTGTTTTGCAGGAACATTCTTTTGGCCCTCTATGCACAAGCATGTCGCCAAATTTGTAAGGAACTGTGTGTCTTACAGGGTAGCAAAATCCATTGTTAAGCCTCATGACTTGTACACTCCAGTACCGATACCTTCAGCCCCTTGGAGAGATATTTCCATGGATTTTATCCTTGGTTTACCCAGATCTCAGCAAGGGAATGATAGTGTATTTGTAGTAGTTGCCTGTTTTTCTAAAATGGCTAAATTTATTCCTTATAGGTAAACGTCAGATGCAGTTCATGTTGCAAACTTATTCCTTGCATAGGTTTTAGGTTGCATGGATTACCGCAGACTATAGTTTCCGACAGAGATGTAAAGTTATTAAGTCACTTTTGGAGAACTCTCTGGAGAAAACTAGGGACCAAATTACTGTTCTCTTCAACAGTTCATCCTCAAACATATTGTCAGACAGAAGTCATAAACAGAACCTTAGGAACTCTATTACACACTATAATCAAGAAGAATTTGGAAAGTTTGGAAGAGTGCCTCCCCACAACATAATTTGCCTACAATTGAGTTGTTCACACCACCACAAACTATTCTGCATTCAAAATTGTTTATGGTTTTAACCCCCTAACGCCTCTTAATCTATCTCTTTTACCTGTTTCTAAGTATCTTAATAGGGATGGAGCTAAGAAAAGCTGAAGCAGTGCAGAAATTACATGCCAAGGTGCGCGACAATATTGTCAAGCAAACCTAGCAGTACGTCTGTCATGCTAACATGAGACGTAAGGAAGTAGTCTTTGAACCAGGTGATTAGGTCTGGGTTCATATGCGAAAGGAAAGTTTTCCAGCCGCTAGAAGGATAATTTACACCCAAGATGAGATGGTCCATTTAGAATCATCCAACGCATCAATAATAATACTTACAAACTAGAACTGCCCAGTGAGTATAGTGTTTCTGCTACCTTTAATGTTGCTTATTTATCTCTATTTGATTATGCAGATATAGCAGATTCGAGGATGAATCACTTTTAGGATAGACCAACCTCCGCCAGAAGAAAAGTCAGCCAGCTCTTCCTCCAGTTCCATAAAATTGGTGTATGATCTCAAGGGAGAGAGAAAATTGCGCCAACTTCTTCATGAAAACCCACAGTGGATCCAAAAATCTTCAAACGAGATCCACTAGTTGATATTATTGGGCTTATGATGAGGAATAAGACAAAAAAGGTGCAAGAAACCTTGCAGCTTGTGATTGAAGAAGCCCAACAACAGGACCAAGCCCATTTGTGTGACAAGATTGTTCGATAATGGACTTGTAGATGGAATGTAGATGTGAACTGAGCCCAGAATAAAGACTAATGTTTGGATTAAGGAATTGAAGGCTTAATTGCAAAATCCAGCCATTCCCTAAGCCCAACTGAAGCTGGGAAAGTCAGTCTCTTCCTTGTAGGATTTATTTTTACTTTCTTAGTTTTAGAAGGTTTTGTAAGTCTATTCTAATTCAACTAGGATAGATGGAGTTTTTTCCTTCTAATTAGGAGTTTTAGTTGTCTTGTAATTCTCTCTCTAAGTGGCCAAAAATTCTAAAACCAAATAGAGTTAGAATAGGTTTTGTTTCTTAATCTCCAAGTCACTAGGATTTGAGATTACTTCTTAGAAAATGAAGAGAACTCTTTGTAGCCTATTTAAAGGCCTCTTGGCCTAAATATTCAATACAGTTGTCGAAAATTAAGAGTTAATTTTCAAGATTAGATCTTCTTAATTTTGAGAGTTTAAGCTGTGTGCTTTAATTTCTCCCCAGAATCTTGAGTTCGAGTAGTCTTGCGAGATCGTGTGAATCCTTACGTGGGAAACACATAAAACGCACCCCTGGCTTGATAGTTTAGGTTTAACTATTAATCCGTGTCAAATTGACAGAATCCATCATAAACCTTCGTCCATCGTCTTAGTGAATTTTGCACAGATAGGTTAAACAATTGTGTGTTCGTGAGTTGAGTATTTTCGCCACTTAATTCATTGGTTTGATAAGATACTGAAGGGATAATTCGAAATGGCCAGACAAAACATCGAAATTGGTCGTATACTGAATAAGGATCGGCTGATCATCCGTCATCATGTCACTTTAATAATTAGAAGAACATAATTAAGGTACTTATAAGTTGTATCGAAAAAGAAATAATGATAGAAAAGAATTAAATTTTTACTAAAAATTGACAACCACAAGTTAAAAAAGACTTTAAAAAATTCAAAAAAGAAAATAAATTTAGACCGAGTGGGTATTACTTTATACAAAATCATTTATAAGATTCTAGCCGAAAGAATCAAAATTTTCCTCCATGAGTATATTCGTGATAACTAATCTGCTCTCATTTTAGGAAGTCAAATACTAGATAATGTAGTCATAGCTGACGGAGGTTCAGCTGCCCCTTCCCTAAGGAGTAACTAAGTCCGATTGTTTGTCTGGTCGTTTTGAACTATTCCTTCCTGTATCTTATCAATGAATTGATTGGCCGAATTACTCAACTCACAAACACACAATTCTTTAACCTCTCTGTGTGAAATTAACTAAAAGGATGATGACGATTTATGATTTCTGTCAATTTGACATGGATTAATAGTTTAACCAAGACTACTAAACCAACAGGGGTGTGTTTTTGTGGCTCCTATGCAAGGATACTCACGATCTCGCAAGATCACTCTGAACTAGAGATTCCGAGTGAAAAAGGCACCAACCTAGCTTTCGAAAAACTCAAGAAAACAATCTTGAAAACGAAAATCAATTCTTGACTCTACTTGTTATTGAAATTTCGGCCATGAAGCCTTTAAATAGATGACAAGAACGTTCTTTTCCTTTTCTAAAAAGGTAACTTTCAATCCTAGTGATAGAAAGATTACAAAAATAAAATCCTATACTAACTCTAAATGGTCTATAATTTTGGCCACTTAGAGGAAGTTTTACAAGAAATAAAAGTTCTACTATAGAAGGAAAAATTCCATCTATCCTTGTTGAATTAGGATAAACTTACAAAACCCTTTAGACTAAGAAAGTAAATGACAATCCTAATATGAAGAGATTTTGCTAGTCTCAGATGGGCTTAGGGAATGGTTGGGCTTTGTAGTTAAGCTTATCACTCCTTAACCCAATCTTCAACCTTTATTATTGGGTTTCAGTTAACATCTACGTTGCATCTTCAAGTCCATTATTGAGCAATCTGGTGACGTTAATGGGCTTAGGCCTCGTGGATGGTAGATGGGCTTGGGCCTGTTAGGCTATGAGCTTGATCCATTCGACCTCTGGGTTCTTGATCTAGTTACTGGTCCAACGTACACAGCTTGTGCATATATAAAACAGAGTTTTTCACCCATGAAAGGGCTCTATGAGCCAAAACTTGCGCATGAAGGCTCTCCCTGAGCTACTATTTGCACCAGTTGCTCTAGAGTGGAGAAAGAACTGGCACTGCTAGCTGGTTCTTCTTCTGTAGAGAGTGTACTACCCAGATGTTCACATCACCCCCTACCTGTGGAGTTCACCGGATTCATCACTTTTATTATGACTTTTCATGAATTAATTCTACTGTTTAGATAAGGAATTTTCTCTGTTCCTGAGGTTTCCATGGCAATTGTGAAATTGCAGGTATGGAACTGAAAGTGATGAATCCATACACGAATTGAGGAGAAGGCAGCATGAGGAGAATTTTGGGACTAAGATAGAAAAAAGACTAGCTAACAACCACAACGAAGATTAGCCACTCACCACCGAATTGACTGTTCTGCCCCCTCCCTGATTTTGCAATTATTTTTCAGCTTAATTCATGTCGGGTATAAATACCCGAGAGACAAATCCATTAGGGTATCTTTTGTTCACTTTTTCATCTCGGCCGCTTGGAATCTTCTCTTGTACTCTTGGAGCTAGAGTTTCATCGCAACTGGGTTGTGAGCTCGGATCGATGGAGTGCTAAACTCCATCTTGGAGAGGAAACCCTGGATGATCTAGTGTTGGTGGAATCGGGCATTACGGCAGCGCTTTCTCTCTTGACTTTAGTATAGCAATTGAGTTCCCGTCGGTGGAGTTGTGTCACTGGTTCGCCACCACTTCTACCTCTGGTATCATACAATAGAGCTCTTTACCGGTCATCCGTACTGGGTGTATGTGTATTGTCTAATTCCTTTAGTTGTATATATATATGCTGGATGGTTAATGCTATCTTATCTATGGCATATTCAAGTTCCATAGTTGTTTATTCCTTGCATGTTCATAGCTGGACCGATATTGTGTATTTCCCTTCTCTTAGCGGAGTGTGGTGAGTTACAATCAGAATGTGAATTCTGTTTTCTCTTCGGAGATGTGTTGAGTCGCAACTGAACTGCAAATAGGTTAAGCATCTGGATGGAAAAGGATCTCGGGTATAACTGTTCCTATCCACTATAGTACAATACAACCCTAACTCAAATGATGGCCGATTCTCCTCCTCAAAACCAACCCTATTTCTAATCTTGCTAGTTGTGTGCTTATTTTACTGCTAGCTTGTTATGTGTATGCTTCTCATCCCATTAACCGAAAGAAAATTAAATCTTTACAAGGCTAAGTTGCTCTCTATGGGAACGACACCTGCTATAATGCACGATGGGGTCTTTGAATCCCTTAGTGTGGAAAATTAGAATTTTATTTTGGTGTGTTTTCTGCACTACACCCTACCAAAAGCGATTCATCCTCGAATCTGATGTGTCTGCATAATCAAAAAAACGATTAGAAAACACATTAGAAAAACTTTCTAACTTATCGGCTTTAGGACTTGTTGAACGTTTATACTTGGACTTCCAGATGCACTTAAATCTTTTAGTTGACCATTTCTCCTGCTGCAATAATGTCAGAAATGGATAATATGGTACATTAAAAGTTTTAAGTTGACAAGTATGCCTCTGGCAAGGCCAAAATTGCGTAGGACATTTTCTTGATGTCAGCTACAATTTCGAACTGCCTGTAGGCTTAGGCACTTGACGTGCTCTTGTTGTTGTAAAAAGCTTTAGGCGAACATGCAAAAATAAAATTTATATTGACAAAGAAAAAAGTATTTAAGTTTTCGTTCCCATGAAATTTGTGATATCAAGTGAAGTAGTTGTTAGGTTTGAGTCCTTACTAACTACAATTTCTAGTAGTTTTAGTAGCGAAAGAATCTAAGAAAGTAAAATAGGATAGTGTTGGATAAAAGTCTTACAAATAACAAAATAAAGAAAATAAGATAAGATGGGTAAAAGGCGTAAAATCACACCACAACTAAGATTAAAGGGGCTATTGCTAAGTAAATTATCATGCAATTATTTAATAATACTCTCTAATATCGTCGTCACCGATTCTATAAGGACTAGAACTAGCCAATAATAGAAATAGGGTCGTCAATCCTATCTATTATCAATCCTCTAGTTTACCGACAATAAGATCGAGTAAATAATCCAATCTAATACCACTTGTTCGACAAAATAATGAAATTGTAGCACCAGACAACACTATCTATCAACCACATATTCCTCAAAATAGATAATCAACAACGAATCTCAGTAGTAAATTGTTAGTTTTGAATACAGAAAAGCTATGGCTTGTATCAAAAACTAATATCCACAGATGACATATCATTTTGTTTCAGTATTAAATTGTTCCATTAAATCATAGAACTAGATAACGGGGTGTGTGAAAGACACAGTAGATACCGTTATTGGTTAAAGTATTGATATATAAAAAGTATGCTCGTAACTGAGATAGTCTGAACATACTATCGGTATAGGTTATCGTGTGATTTGGAAATTAGTTTATCTGGACTAGTTTAAATCACGCGGATATGTCCAGGGCATATTGAGCACGACCAGTTTGGATAGAATTGACTTATACTGATCGACGTAGTCAATTCGGTCCTAGTATTCAGTCTCTCAATCCCGAGATTGGGACGGACGTGAGAGTTGGATATCGTATGCTTTGATTTTCCAAAGAGTGCGGTCAATTGAGGCTTATACCTCGGTAGGTTGGGTATGCGTTGTTTAGCTTCTTACGTGCCGTTGATAGTCGGAGAAATCCACGTACCGGTTAGCCGGGTTGATGGTGCTCCCGAGATGAGCTCGTAAGGTCTATTATACTAAACCCAGCTGGTGGACTTTATGTCTGGTATAATAAAAGGTCGAGTGGTACTAATCTCGGATATCAAGAAGTCAGTGATTAGTTTGTCAGTAAATTGATAAAACGACGAGCGCTAGATCTTTAATGTGGGGAGATAGAAAGAAAATAGTGGCACGATGTAAAGTCGTTTTTGAGCGGTAGTTCCATAGTTAGTCCGATAGTGGTACGACTAATTATCTATTTGACTAATCGACAAAGTAAATTAATTAATCCTAAAAGGTTTAATTAATATTTAATCGACAAAGTGAATTAAGAAATTAATTCTATTTGAATTAATTAATTCTAAGGGTTCGATTAAATTAAATTAATGAAGTGGGTTAAGAAATTAATTTGAATGGGTCGATTGGAGTTCATTAGTCGGAAAAGACTAAGCGGTCAACGAAAGTCAAATTAAAAGGCCCAACTCAAAAGCGCACTAGGTCTCTATTAGAGCTCCCTATAAATAGAAAACTTGAGGCCAAAGAAAGATTAAGAAAAATCTTGCAAGAATAGTCTTGCCTCTTAGAGTGAGAAAGTTCTAGAGAGAGAACTTCTTCCCTTTTGAGTTTTCTTTCAAAAACGAACTAGAAATCTCACTCTTCTTGAAAATATATTCAGCCTAAAATGATCTTGGTTTAGAACTGTCCGGAATTCCATTTGGTCCGCCGCTGCTCACATTTTCCGGCGGGTTTCTTGATTAATTTCTGGCTGCTCCGGTGAAGGTTTTTTGGTGCACTTGATTTGGACTGATTGGCATTTTTTATCTCAGCTAGTGATCCGCCAGTTGGTCTGTCTAGATCGTGACCAAAGACTTGATCAGAGTGCTGGATTTGTGGTGATCGGTTGTATAAGCGGCGGACAGTTCTTTGCCAAAATTCCGGTGGACAGTTTTGGGTTGTTTTGGGCAGATTGAATCCATTTTTGAGGGATTTTTCTTGTGGGCTTTCGTGGGCTTTGTAAGTAGACTTCGACAGATTATTGCCCACGCAATATTCGAAATTTTCTTGGAGTCATCTATTGGATTTCTTGTGGAATTCGCAATTAAAGATTTGGTTTTTCTTATTGCGTTGGACTTCGCTTCAAAGGTATAACCTTTAATCCTTCCGTTTTTAATTAAAGGTGTAATCTTTGTGCGTTAGATGTCGATTTAATAAATTAAATAATTATAAGCCTAGATCCATTCATGGGAAAATGAATTTGAGCCTGAGCTTTGTCGAAAGCTTCCGATTTTGGAATGCATTGCACGAAATTGAGGTTTTTGATTTAGCCCAGACTTGTTCTGTTTTCCTTCGAAATGGTATCAGAGCGTAGGTTTCGGTCTTATACTTGTTTGATTTATTACACGGCTTTATTTTGGCATTGTTATTTTTGTCGCAATATTTAAACAGGTGGTTATTGGTTTCCCGGCTATTATGGTAGAATTTTATTTTTCATTCATAAACCCCGGGACATGTCCGGGATCGTATTGTTTTTGAATGGAAATGTCTGTAATAGTAATAACCACGAGCTGGAAACCGTGTAGGATTAGAAAAATCTTGTAGTAGGATTTGATCTAATCATGTCGTCTTTAACTTCCTAGAAAAACGCCTTTGTATATAGGAATTTATGTATTATGACGAAGACGTTATTTTGGGTACCTTATATTTGTGGGTTTTGGTTTCTCGTAATTTTGGGTGATTCCTAATTATGTAGTAAATCGAGAAAACCCGGGCGAATCGAGAGGAATCCAAATAACGAGTGGGAGCGACATGACGGGACGTGTCAACGAGGCGTCAAGGAATCAATGATAGAGAAGACCATAATAGTCGGGAAATTTTATTTCTTTAATTTCCCGTATTTATGTCTTTTAATTGATTGTGTGTTTTCGATTTATTTTGCATGAACGAAAACCAAACCAAACTGGTTTAAAAAGTAAAGTGCAATTAACTAAGGTAGATTATTCGCATATTAAAACTCCAACAGTTTTATGGGTGCTAATATCCATAGTTAAGATATTGTATGTTAAAACGTAAAACCCTCAAACTTAAAAATGTAAGTGGGATCGGGTTGGTAAATATCCCCATGGTCTCCATTACGGGTTCATTGGTGATGTTGTTATTCTTGCGAGTTGGTATTATGGCCTTCCTCTATGCGGACAAGTCTTCAATCACAGATATCACCGGAATGAATTTCCAAAGGGATGACTATAGTGAGTTTAATTGGAGAAAAGTGCGACACCCTATCTGCTGAGGCGCATTAGTATCATAAGTTACAAACTTAGAAGTCACGTAATGGCATATGCTTAGTGTACTATTTATAGTATTCCTCCCGCGAACTTACGCTATTTATGTGTACGGCTAAAAGCATTGACTATATCATTGATCATAAGATCGTTGGTCAGATAATGAAATTAATGAACTTCGCTTCTTCTCGAACGAATGTGAGTTGGCGTAGACGTTCACCCGCGTGACCTGCGTTAATCCCGGTGTAAGAGATGTCGATGGAGATTATATTGTTTTTGAGGATTTCAATATTTTCGAAAAAGTATACTGAAACTTGACTGTTTATTTTTCAGTTGTTGATATGTCGTTCAACCCGCTAGCTGTCATTTTGAACCAGAACAAACTTACGGGTCCAAATTATATTGACTGGAAATGTAACCTGGACATTTTCCTTACCGCTGAGGGTTACAAGTACGTGCTCACTGAAGAGTGCCCTCTTAAACCCAACGATGATGCCACCCCTGAGCGGCGAGAGCCATATACGAGGTGGCAGAAGGCTGATGAGATGACCCGGTGCCATATCTTGGCTTCTATGTCGAGAGTACTGCAGCACCAGCATCAGTTGTTTACCTCAGCCTACGATATGATGTTCTACCTTAGGGAGATGTTTGGACATCAGGGCAGGGCAGCCAAGCAGTCAGCTATGAGGAAACTCATGAATGCTAGGATGGCTGAAGGCACTTCAGTGAGGGATCACGTGCTGGACATGATGAGCTGCATCAATAAGATTGAGGAATTGGGAGGTGACATTGATGGGGAGACCCAGGTCGATATCATCCTCTAGAGCTTGCCCCCCAGTTTTGAGCAGTTTTGGTTGAACTATAATATGGGCCAGCTCTCATATTCACTTCCCGAGCTCATGACTATATTGGTGTCTGTTGAGGGCCTATTCGTAGAGAAGAAGCAAGCCTTGGCTACTGTTGGTCCCTCAGGTTTCTCTGCTGGGCCCAAAGCCAGGAAACAAAAGAGGAAAAGAGGCCAGAAAGTAGGAGCTGATCATAGACCCAAGGCGGGCATTGCCAAGAAGCACAAGTCGAAAGGCAAATGCTTCAGATGTGGCAAAGCAGGACATTGGAAGAAGGATTGCCCAAAGCCTCGAGGTATGTGTAAATTTTCCCTAGTTACTGAGACGTGTTTAGCGGTGATTCTCACAGATACTTGGTGTGTGGATTCAGGAGCCACTGATCATGTTTGTAATTCTTTGCAGGGGTTCCAAGTGACCCGGCTGCTTAGAGAAGGAGAGTTGCAGGTCTACCTTGGGGATACTACCAGAGTTTCTGTTGTTGCAAGGAGAGTTCTTTGTCTTTATTCTTCAGACTCAGTTTTACATTTAAGAGATTGTTTATATGTACCCAGTTTTCGGAAGAATTTACTTTCAGTTTCTAAACTTATTTTGGATGGTTATAAGTGTGTTTTTTCTTATAGATATGTTTTTATTAGAAAAAACCAGAGGCTTATATGTTCTGGTATATTAGTTGACAATCTGTTTTTAATCAAGACATACTCCCCAGTAATGCAAAACACAGAAACTAGTAACTCATCACCGAATCATAGTAAGAGAAATGAGTTTTCCCCTTTGAATCAAACTTATCTGTGGCACCTGAGACTCGGTCACATCAACCTTAGTAGGATTCAAAGGTTGGTCAATAATGGGTCTTTGGACTCATTGGATATTGACAGTTATCCGACTTGTGAGTCCTGCTTGGAGGGTAAGATGACCAAGAGGCCTTTCAAGGCAAAAAGGTATAGGGCCAAGGAGGATTTATAGTTGATTCATTCTGACTTGTGTGGGCCTATGTCAGTTCAGGCTAGAGGTGGTTATGAGTATTTCGTGACTTTCACGGATGATTACTCTAGATATGGATACATATACCTGATGCGCCACAAGTCTGAATGCTTTGGCAAGTTCAAAGAGTTTAAGGCTAAGGTGGAGAACCATCTGGGTAAGAGTATCAAGGCCTTGCGATCTGATCGCGGTGGCGAATACCTCTCTAGTGAATTTAGGTCCTATTTGTCGGAGGAGGGTATTCAGACCCAGTTGCCTGCACCTGGCTCACCCCAGCAGAATGGTGTAGCAGAGAGGAGGAACAAGACTCTTATGGATATGGTTAGATCGATGATGAGTTATAGCAAATTGCCTATATCATTTTTGGGTTTAGCCTTGGAGTCAGCGTGTTATCTCCTTAATCTCGTACCATCTAAGTCTGTGCCTTCGACTCCAGTAGAGCTATGGACTGGGCGAAATCCTAGTCTGAGACATCTCAGGATTTGGGGTTGTCCAGCATATATGCTTAAGGCAGACACAGCCAAGCTAGATGCGAGATCTGAGATTATGCTTTTTGTAAGCTACCCCAAATGAACGAAAGGTGGTCTGTTTTATAGTCCTCAGGATCAGAAGGTGGTGGTGAGCACCAATGCCAGATTTCTTGAGGAGGACTATGTTTTAGATCACAAGGCAAAGAGCAAGGTAGTATTGGAAGAGCTTAGGGGTGAGTCCACTATTCCAGATTCACGAGTACAGGAGGACACACCACAAGAGACTGCACACACTATCACAGATGATGCTCTTTCACAGGCTGTGCCTCGTCGTAGTGGGAGGGTTACCAGACAGCCCGAGAGGTACATGGGTTTCGGTGAGTCTTCGGATTTTATCCCTGGTGCTCATGAACTAGACCCAGTTAGCTACAATGAGGCTCTCCAGGATAAAGATGCAGATTCTTGGCAGAGAGCGATGATTGCTAAGATGGGTTCTGTGGACTCAAATTAGGTCTGGGAGCTGGTAGACATTCCTCATGGGTTTTGGCCTATTGGGTGCAAATGAGTCTACAAGCGAAAAAGAGGATCTGACGGGAGGGTTGAGACCGTCAAGGCTAGGCTTGTGGTGAAGGGGTATACTCAGAAAAAGGGTATTGATTATGAGGAGACATTTTCCCCGGTAGATATGCTTAAGTCGATCTAGATTCTCTTGGCCATAGCTGATCATATGGACTATGAGATTTGGCATATGGACGTCAAGACAGCTTTCCTTAATGGAAGTCTTGAGGAGACCATCTTTATGCAGTAACCAGAGGGTTTCATTGTTCAGGGCCAAGAGCATAAGGTATGCAGGCTTAGGAGGTCCATTTATGGACTTAAGAAAGCATCCAGATCTTGGAACATCCGTTTTGACGAGGTTATCCAGTCCTATGGATTCACTCAGTGTCCGGATAAGCAGTGTGTTTATCGCAGGCATGATGGTGATACGGTGGTGTTCCTCGTACTTTACGTAGATGACATCCTTCTGATTGGCAACAGTAAGAAGGTGTTATCAGACGTAAAGGCATGGTTTTCCAGGAAATTTGATATGAAGGATTTGGGAGAGGCTGGACATATCCTTGGGATTAAGATTATTCAAGATCGTAGGAGACGTTCTCTGACACTTTCCCAGGCATCCTACATAGATACGATTCTGGCTCGTTTTAATATGCAAAACTCCAAGAAGGGTTCACTACCTTTCAGGCATGGGGTGCATTTGTCTAAGGAGCAGTGTCCCAAGACTGCTGAGGAGATAGATGCCATGAAGGCGAGACCCTATGCTTCTGCAGTGGGTAGCCTCATGTATGCTATGTTATATACGAGGCCTGATATTTGCTTTGCCATTGGCATGGTTAGCAGATATCAGAGTAACCCTGGGAAGGCTCACTGGGAGGCAGTAAAATGCATTCTCAAGTACTTGCGCAGGACGAGAGATTATGTCCTAGTTTATAGAGCGCAGGAGCTTGTACCGTTGGGTTACACAGATTCGGACTTTCATGGTGATTTGGACAACAGTAAGTCTACCTCTGGGTTTTTGTTTACTCTAGGAGGTGGAGCCATAGTATGGCGGAGTGTCAAGCAGAAATGCGTGGCGAACTCCACCATGGAGGCTGAGTACGTTGCCGCATCAGAGGCAGCGAAAGAAACTGTATGGATCCGTAGCTTCCTGATGGACTTAGATGTGGTTCCTGGGTTGCCTAGGTCTATCACAGTTTATTGTGATAACAATGGTGCAGTTGCTAACTCGAGGGAACCACGAGCCCATTAGGCGAGTAAACACATAGAGCGCAAGTACCAGCTGATACGAGAGATCGTAAAGGGCGGAGACATGATCGTGGCCAAGATAGCATCAGATGACAACCTTGCAGATCCTTTCACAAAGTCATTGACCTCAAAGGTCTTTGAGAGGCATGTGGAGGGCATGGAAGTCAGATTCTTGAGGGAGCCATGTGAGTGAGCTTAAAGGTGTTCTGGAGATTTCATTGTGACAGTAGTGTAATAGCTGGTTGGACAATTTTTGTACTTCATAGCATAGCTTTGAGTATTAGTGGGAGATTGTTAGTTTTGAATACAGAAAAGCTATTGCTTGTATCAAAAACTAATATCCACAGATGACATATCATTTTGTTTCAGTATTAAATTGTTCCATTATATCATAGCACTAGATAACGGGGTGTGTGAAAGACACAGTAGATACCATTATTGGTTAAAGTATTGATATATAAAAAGTATGCTCGTAACTGAGATAGTCTGAACATACTATCGGTATAGGTTATCGTGTGATTTGGAAATTAGTTTATCTAGACTAGTTTAAATTACGTGGATATGCCCGGGGCATATTGAGCACGACCAGTTTGGATAGAATTGACTTATAATGATCGGCGTAGTCAATTCTGTCCTAGTATTCAGTCTCTCAATCCCGAGATTGGGATGGGCGTGAGAGTTGGATATTGTATGCTTTGATTTGCCAAAGAGTGCGGTCAATTGAGGCCTATACCTTGGTAGGTTGGGTATGCAGTGTTTAGCTTCTTACGTGTCATTGCTGGTCAGAGGAATCCACGTACTGGTTCGCCGGGTTGATGGTGCTCCCGAGATGAGCTCGTAAGGTCTATTATACTAAACCCGGCCGGTGGACTTTATGTCCGGTATAATAAAAGGTCGAGTGGTACTAATCTCGGATATCAAGAAGTCGATGAATTAGTTTGTCAGTAAATTGATAAATCGACGAGCGCTAGATCTTTAATGTGGGGAGATAGAAGAAAAATAGTGGCGCGATGTAAAGTCGTTTTTGAGCGGTAGTTCCATAGTTAGTCCGATAGTGGTACGACTAATTATGTATTTGACTAATTGACAAAGTGAATTAATTAATCTTAAAAGGTTTAATAAATATTTAATCAACAAAGTGAATTAAGAAATTAATTCTATTTGAATTAATTAATTCTAAGGGTTCGATTAAATTAAATTAACGAAGTGGGTTAAGAAATAAATTCGAATGGGTCGATTGGAGTTGATTAGTCGGGAAAGACTAAGCGGTCAACGAAAGTCAAATTAAAGGCCCAACTCAAAAGCTCACTAGGTCTCCATTAGAGCTCCCTATAAATAGAAAACTTAAGGCTAAAGAAAGATTAAGAAAAATCTTGCAAGACAAGTCTTGCCTCTTAGAGTGAGAAAGTTCTACAGAGAGAACTTCTTCCCTTTTGAGTTTTCTTTCAAAAACGAACTAGAAATCTCACTCTTCTTAAAAATAGATTCAGCCCAAATGATCTCGGTTTAGAACTGTCTGGAATTCCATTTGGTCCGCCGCTGCTCACATTTTTCGGCTGGTTTCTTGATTAATTTCTGGCTGCTCCGGTGAAGGTTTTTTGGTGCACTTGATTCAGACTGATTGGCGTTTTGATCTCAACTGGTGATCTGCCAGTTGGTCTGTCTAGATCGTGACCAAAGACTTGATCGGAGTGCTGGATTTGTGGTGATCGGTTGTACTAGCGGCGGGCAGTTCTTTGCCAAAATTCCGGTGGACAGTTTTGGGTTGTTTTGGGCATATTGAATCCATTTTTTGAGGGATTTTTCTTGTGGGCTTTCGTGGGTTTTGTAAGTAGACTTCGATAGATTATTGCCCACGCAATATTCGAAGTTTTCTTGGAGTCATCTATTGGATGTCTTGTGGAATTTGCAATTAAAGATTTGGTTTTTCTTATTGCGTTGGATTTCGCTTCAAAGGTATAACCTTTAATCCTTCTGGTTTAATTAAAGGTGTAATCTTTATGCGTTAGATGTCGATTTAATAAATTAAATAAGTATAGGCCTAGATCCGTTCATGGAAAAATGAATTTGAGCCTGAGCTTTGTCGAAAGCTTCCGATTCTGGAATGCATTGCACGAAAGTGAGGTTTTCGATTTAGCCCGGGCTTGTTCTGTTTTCCTTCATAAAGTAGATTCAACATGTAGATCGAGGACAAGACGAAAAACATATCCAAAAATGAGAATTCATCATTCCTTGCATGAAACCCACTTAACAATAAACATGAATAACAAAAGAAGAGAACAAAAACCACATGGGAGTAATGAGAATATCTCAGAATAGTTCAATGAATAAGAAAGGTGAGGCGTTAGCATCCAAAATGTAATATAACTCAACAATCCTTAACGCCTCCACCATATTAAAACACTAAATCCATTGTTTTTGCCCACATGTATTGGAAATCCACTACCCCCTATCACTTAGAAGGGTAGATTTTCCTACAATCTACTTAGAACAGGAGTGTTCTAAGAGAATTCATAGTGTGTGCGTGTGAAAATGTGAGAAAGTGTGTGTTTCTTCCTCACTAAGCTAAACTCTCTAAATTATCTAAATTATGAAAAAACACTTACGACGTGTTGTATGTGATCTACTATGTCTTTATAAGGAGTCTTAGCCACTAAGAAAGGTCCCAGAGGGCTAAAATTTGTATGACATAAGAAAAGTCACGCTAAGGGTAAAGTTGGAACTTCAGTAGTGGTTTTCCGCGCGATGACCACACGGTGGCGCCGTGGTGACGCTCAGGTCGGCGGCGGTCGGGCACTGGTGCCGTGTGGACGCCAGTGTTGGCGGCAACTAAGCGCCAACGCCAAGTGGATACCAGACTTAAAATCTTTTCGATCCGTGTTGTTTCCAAACTCTTCCCTTTAAGCTTCATTTTTGCATGATTTCTTCCTTTTTCCAACAAAAGTCTTTATGTTTTATCTAAAATCTCCAAAGTGTCTCCTTACTACAAAATCATGCAAATCCAACTATAACTGCATTGAAAGCTCGTAAAAGATGTTATATTCATTGAAAACCAACTAAAAGTAAGTTAAACATGCATGAATTTGGTTCATAAAGGTATATTTTGGAGTCACATCACCCCCTCACACTTAAGACTTTGCTTGTCCTCAAGCAAACTAGTCGAGACAACAAATAGAAAGTAAGTCCAAAATATAACAATTAGCTCTAAGATGGTTTTTTCTCCCCCTCCAAGCTAAACATGAAAAAACATGGACTCACTTTGTATTGATGATGTCATATAACTTCAATAATTAAGCAAGACAAGCATTATATGAATTCTCTATCAACATCAATTGACCTCATCACCTCACACTATCAAGGATTCACTCGATACTGCTAAAGTCTATAGGTTTCAAAATATTCAAATATGCTCAAGTCAATTGCATGAAAGATCTTCAACTATAAGCTTGACTCAATATCACCTCGCCACCTGCTTATTGCGAATGTAGCACATTGATGAAAAGGACTTTTATTAGGGTGTAACGGGGCTAAGAAAGTTGGCTAAGGACAAAAAAATGTTAAGGCTTGAAAATTGGAGTTACTGTAAAGAGATTTGCATTGATTGGATGTTTAATCAACTACTTCTACTTGGATTCTTCAACTACTAATGGAGGTTTAAGGCTTAGATGCCCTTTACTTCCCCATTCTTATTTTTTCAAACTTTAAACTTTTTTTTTTAAATTTTCTTCTTTTAGAAAATACTAAAAACTGAAATCTAACAACTTAGAATCCATCAATTTTTTTCATTTCCACATCCAATCACATACAAACTCATTAAAGGTCCAAAAACAAGGCTTTAACAAAGAAAAAGGGCTCAAGTTGGCTTATTGGGATAAACGAAAACAAAGAAAAAGATGGGGCTCAACTTAGTTCTGCCTAAGGGGATAAATATGATTACGAGTAATGTAAAGCAAAGAAAAGGTAAAACAAAAGTTAACTAATTGCCTTCATCACTTCAATGTATCACAAACACTTAAAAGGTCTTGATATGTATGCTAAAGTCAGGTTCTAGATTCAATCATTCATGCAAGACAAATCACACAACCAAAGAAAAATGAGCAAGAAAATAAGAAATAATCAATAAAGGCTCAAATAAGCTCACATAAAATCAAGGGTTGAAATGTGATTACATCTCAAGATGTCAACTAAGAACTCATAATATACCTATCAATACTCAACCATTTCTATCATATATTCACCAATCATGCAATGCAAATACACAAAACTAGCTTGAAGGGGTCCTTTTGTTTTGGAAAATTTTTATCAAAATCCAAAATAGAGCAAATTTTTGAAAATTAACCACAAAATGGACTCATCTTCATTACTAGTTTCTCAATTAGCAAGCATAAGGACTTATAACACTTGTGTTTCTCTCCCTCCCCCCTTCCCCCCCCCCCCCCCTTCCACACACACGCACTTAAAATATACATTATCCTCAATGTATCAAAACAAAACAAAAGTGAGCTAATGGGGTACCATTTTCTTTTCCTTTATATTCATTTATCACAATTAAGCTCATGCCCATATAATGTTAGCCAAATACTCAATGTAAATCATTTACACTTTAATTAAAACATAAAAATAAACAGGCCAAAGCAAATAAACGCACCAAAGCAAATAAAAATATTTAAATTGCGAAGTGTCAACTAAATGTAGTAAGAAAGTAATAGTGGTAGGGATTCTCAAACTCTTGTTGTAAAGGAAGTAAATGTGGAGGAAAACCAATAGTGCATCACTCTATAAGCTTCCTCTCTCACTCTATAGCTCATCCTTCCTCTTCCTTACTCCTTGAATTAACCATGTTCTAAAAATTGTAACGAATTAGTGAATTTTAAACAGAAAAGAAGGCTTAAGCATGCCTCAGAGGTTGGCGTCTAACAGGTGTTGGTGCCTGGCTGTCGCCATTAAGGGCAGCATAAAGGCGTGGTGCGAGCATGTCACCTGGTATCAGGGCTAGTAAATATAAGCAAATTTAATTCTCTAAAGCAGCAGTAATAAGTATTAAAACACCACAAGACATGTTAATTAACCATATGATTAATCTACACATAAGAACACATGATTTTTCATTTGTTTGAGCACAAGTTCTACATGTTCTATAACAGTAAAGCTCCAGGATATAAAGAATAGAACATCTAAAACACATAAGATTGAAAAATGCATACATTCATTCATTATAAGCTCATTCAATCATATAAAGCATACATGGCATAGTACTATGCATAGTTTAAGAAATCCATTTTTTAAAATTTAAGCACAAGGCAACTTTATACTCTTACCTCGATTCTTGATTTTGTATAATGTCTGAAATCTGCAAAGAACTTAAGAACAACAATGTTATAGGTAAAATATCTAAAAATGAAGAATTCCAAAGCTCATATTTATGAATTGGATGCATTGGAAAGGTAAATGATTCTCATTTATGCTCATGGAAGGTTTAGAAGTCTTAGGTAAGTAAAATGGAGGTTTCAAATTCCATAGTACCTCATTTAGAACATAAAAACGAAATAGGGGTTTTGGGCATTGTGATGGCGTCGAGACGGCGCTGCTGCCCAGAACATCACGGCGACAACCTGGCGCTGTGGCCTGGTGAACGCCTACAGCTGGCCGAAACCTGGCGGCACATAGGTGCTACTGTGCTATTTTTTCTCGATTTTCGCAAAATTACTTCCACTTGACTTTTACACAATCCAATTGTACCAAATAATGTATCTACCACACAAGAATGTGTTAAAAACATTATACTCAAAAATCACATTGAAATCCATGACTTATTAGCAATTTAAAAAATTTAAAATCTAAAAACTAGAAAATGAACTAAAAAATGCTAAAGACGCTTAGGTTGCCTCCCAAGAAGCGCTTTGGAATTTAAAGTTTCCGGCTAGACTTTTCTTGAGTTATGGACTCAAGATCCTTCTAAACTCCTTGTGTCGAGTGCAATAGATGCACTTTCCTCACTTTTCTCCATCAAAACCTCTTTCATCTCTCTATGCTTCCTCCTATACCTATGTTTTCTCTTTTTTCTCCTATATCGCTCCTTCTTTCTTCTTGAATCCAATTCTTCCAAATCTTTGGAAGTGTCACTAGAACCACTCATTAAATCCCTTTCCTCCACGAACCTCAATTGCTTCACCTTACTACTTGTTATTTCTATTAGTAATTCCTCCAAGGTCCTTTGCATTTTATCAAGTCTATTTTCCAACTCTATATTCTTCTTGCAACAAGGTGAATTAGTTGTACACCATGTTTTATTACAATTTGGAATAAGACTTTTAATTTTTTTCACACCCTCAGCGACCTTTGGTTTCGGCATGGACTTATTAACAAGTTTGTTCTTATTTTATAAAACCAACTCTTCTTTGACTTCCATTCCATTCTCACCTTTTTTGTCAATATTTCCCTTTTTTGTTTTTCTATCTCTTTTGAATGAAGACTTGCTTTCGTCATTTTCACTTTCACAAATGATTGATCCTATCACGACATCATAGGGCCTCATTTGTATGACCTCTATTTTATGGACATACTCTTTTTCTAAAACCTTGAATGTGATTCCCTTGCTCTTTATAGGCAAAACCGCATCCCCGGTTGCCAAAATGGTCTTCCAACAATAATGGGTACATCCTTATCTTCCTCCATGTCCACTTGATAAAATCCGCCGGTAAAACAATTTGATTCACTTTTACCAAAATATTCCCAATAATTCCTTTAGGAATAACTTTGAAATGATCCGCCATTTGTAAAGTGACATTAAACGGTTTCAAATCTCCAAGGAACCCACATGAATTGGCTGTGAAAGTGGCATCAAATTTACTCCGCCTCCAAGATCACATAAAATCTTAGGAAAAAACCTCAATCCAATCTTACAAGCAATCATGCACATTCCGGGGTTTTTCTCTTTTTTAGGCAAGTCTTGCTAATAAATCCCTTTTACTTTTTTGTTGATGGGAGCCAAAGATTCCAAATTAACCTTTCCTTCTTAGCCAACAATTCCTTTAAAAATCTTTGATATTTCGGCACATTCATGAATAATCGGCAAAGATACTCTCATGTCAATCTCCTTGAACAACTCATAAAATCTTTGTTATACTTTCCTATCCACCGCTTTCACTTCTTTTCTCCAAGGGAATGGTGGCTCCACATTCCTAGACTCATTTGCTTTCTCTTCTTCTAATCTTTTCTTAAGCCACTTCTCACTCTCCCTTCTCTCTTTTTCATGAGACTCCAAAATTGACTTGTGTCTTTTTTTTTTTTTTTTTTTGCTCATTTTCAAGTGCTGAATTTTCTTCTTCATGTGGCAATTCTTCAACATCATCATCGTTTTCTATCTCTCTTGGGATCTCATCTTCCTCAATAACTTGATCACTTTTGTCATCCTTTTTCTTATTTTCTACAAGCTACTTTCCACTTCTTAGGTTGACCACCAAGCATTTTTTGGAATCCTTGGGTTTTGAATTCACATTCTTAGAAGAATTCCCTTGACCTTGATTTTGCACATATTGACCAAATACATTTTCTATTGCCTTATTGCTCTTTTGAAGTTCCTCCAATGCATTTGAGTGTATTCTAACTATCCTTACCAAACTCTTCACATGATCCCCTATGGACATATCATCATTTCTATTTACTTGATTTGTCTCCCTATTTCCTTATATTCTTGGGTTAAAAATCCTTTGACCATAGGCTTGTCCTTGATTTGAATTGCCAAAATTGTTATAATTTTGGCCTCCCTTGATTTTGGAAGTTGTTTCCATAACCATTATATCTTAAGCCTTGGTTAGTGCCAATGAATCCAACATCTTCAAATTCCTCATTGCTTTGACTTTCTTGATGGGCTTCTTGATAAGTGTTCAAAGCTAAAACCATTTTTTCCTTAGCTTTCAATTGATCTTGAAGTAGGGCCATTTGTTCATCTAGGCTTGAAATTCTATTAGTCATCAAGGCTTCATTCTTTTGTATAGGATATGCTTGAGGAGCTTCACTTCTCTCATTCGGCCATCTCCCAAATGTAAGTGCCATGTTATCAAATAGCTCTTTCACTTGACTCTTGGTCTTGAAGTTGATACATCCCTTGGCACTTGCATTTACCATTTGTGCTAATTCTCTTGTCAACCCATTATAGAAGATTTGTAACTCATTCCCCCTTCAAATGTTTGATTGGGGTACTTCCTCAACAAATCTTGAAATCTCTTTGATGCTTCGGCAAATGACTCTCCTATATGTTGCTTGAATTGGAAAATGTCATTTCTCAACTTCTCAATCTTGTGAGGATGACAATATTTTGCCAAAAACTTTCTCCTCGACTCTTTAAAAGTTCAAATGTTCCTCTCATCCAAGGAGTTAAACCAAGCACTTGCATTATACTTCAAAGAGAAAGGGAATAAAACTCTTTCATATTATCCCTAGAGAGACCTTTCAATCTTGCCGTATTGCATAACATGAGAAAGTTCTTCATATGAGCATTAGCATCTTCACCATCAAATCCTCTAAATTGCGAACCAATTTGAATCAAGTTGATAAAGTGGGGCTGAATTTGATAAGTCTCCTCATCATCCCCTTGTAAATCCCTCGGCTCTTGAAAACGTGGCTCAAAATACCACCCAAAATTTCTCTCCTCTTGGGCAGTCATGTTTCTTTGCTCACCACTTCGATTTCTTCTTCTCAATACTCTTTCACTACTATCACCAAGCTCAAGTTCAATTCCTCTAGCTTGTGATCTAGTAACAACCATAAACCACTCACTATTAACCAAATAAAATCGGAGACCTACAAACAAGTGGAACTGTTAAAAAATAACTTAAAACTCACAAAAAACAAGAAAATAACAAAAAGTACTGCACTATTAAGGTTACTTACAAAGACTCAAAAACAAAGAAAAACTACTAAAAAATGAAAAATAAGTAAACACCACAGACTTTCAACAACAATAATCACTCAAAAATAGACAAATCCCCGTCAATGGTGCCAAATTTTTACGTGGTCTTGTCATTGCAAAACGCTTTAGGCGAATACGCAAAATAAAATTTATATTAACAAAACCAAAACACTATAGTATTTAAGGTTTCATTTTGATAAAATTTGTGGTATCACGTGAAGTAGTTGTTGGTTCGAGTCCTTACTAACTACAAATCTAATAGTTTTAGTAGCCTAAGAATCTAAGAAAGTAAAATAGGATAGTGGTTGGGTAAAATTCATGCAAATAACAAAATAAAGAAAATAAGATAAGATGGGTAAAAAGCGGAAAATTACACCACAACCAAGATCAAAGGGACTATTGCTAAGTAAATTATCATGCAATTGTCTATAACACTCTCTAATACTGTCATCACCGAATCTATTAGGGCTAGAACTAGCCAATAATATACATAGGGTCGTCAATCCTATCTATTATCAATCATCTACTCTACCGACAATAAGATAGAGTAAAATATCCAATCTAAGACCACTTATTCAACAAAACAATGAAACTTGTAGCATAAGACAACACTATCTATCAACCACATGTTCCTCAAAATAGATAATCAACAACGAATCTCAGCAATAAAGTAGATTCAACATGTAGTTTGACGACAAGACAAAAAACATATCCAAAAATGGGAATTAATCATTCCTTGCATGAAATTCACATAACAATAAGCATGAATAACCAAAGAAGGAAACAAAAACCACATGGAAGTAATGAAAATATTTCGGAATAGTTCGATGAATAAGAAAGGTGAGGCCTTAGCATCCAAAATGTACTTATTGGTCTTGTATGTTGCATCCCCCACAACCACCCAATAATATCTGTTCAACAACCGAATTGACATTGGATGTGCTATGAATGCATGTGTTATCACATCTGTGCCCTCTTCTATTAAAACTTTTACATAATAATGCTTCTCCTCGGCGTAATGAACAAATTGCTGCCCAATATTTCTACTTTCAAACTTTGCTTTTCTATCACCAGATTTAAGATTGTTTAGTTGCCTCACTGTCACATTATCTTCAGGATGCGTCTCAGCAAGATGATTCCGAATCATTTTTGGCTTCATATTTGCATTGTTCAAAGTTTTAGCAACCTGCATTGATTCATCACTCAAGCGGCTGAGCTGTCTGTGACCCTCTGGATACACTATAGCAGTGTGATTGTGCATTGACTTCGCACCTGGTGTAACTTTGACCCACCAACCATTATCCCTCACCTCCTTGCGATATAACTTGAACATACACTTACATCCTCGCCGTTTGGTGTTCTTCCTATGTTGGGGGGAGGCCCTCGCTCAACCGGATCTCTGAATCTGTTCCAACTATATGTGACCCCTTATTACCCTTCCCTACTTTAATCAGCTCGAAACGAAATCTAAGAGCCAAATCCGAATAATAAGTGTATGCTGCTTCTTCAATAGAAAAAAAAGCCAGGACACTTAAAATCATGACTCATATCCCTCTGAAGGTTGGGCAATCCATTTGGATCCTGCGTCATTAATCAAATTAAAACTAATAATAAGTAATTACATAAACAATTACAAACCATAAAAAATATATAATTTTAAAAAATTAGAGCAAATAAGTGATTTTCATATAAAAATAGCACATAAAGTGTGATTTTTCAAATAAATCTCGCACACAATGTGCAAGAGTTATATAAAAAATCACCAACAATATGGGAAATTTTTGGTAAAAATCGCCTACGATTTACGATTTTTTCTACAAAAATCGCAAATCGTTGGCCATTTTTCCCAAAAATTTCACCAATAATTGGCAAAATTTATACAAAAAATCGCCAAAAATGGGCAATTTTTATACAATTTCTCGCCAATTAAGGGCGATTTTTCCAAATAAAATAGGGAAACATGTGCGATTTTTTATGCAGCATGATAAAAACAATACCAAAGTATCAAATTCGTACTATTTTTGCTTAAATTTTGAAGTAGACTCTATCCCAACTTGAACGAAATCTGTGTTTGAATTTGTTTCTACGATTTTGGAAGGTTTTTTTGAACGATTTGGAAGGGTTTTGTAAGATTTTTGAGGGGGTTTTGTATGTTTTGAGATGTTTTTTGAATTTTGTGAAGTATATAACTTATTCATATATTAAGGGCATTTTTATCATTTCACTTTTTTTTGGTGCTACAAATAGCAAATTTGTGCTACAAATAGTAATATCCTCTCTGAAACCCTAAAAGGCGACTGGTTTAGAAGTGTTTTAAATTGCAGAATGGCCCCTGGATTTTGTTTCATTTTCAAACTCTAGCCCATAATTTTAAATTTATTACCAGATATCCCTAAAATTTTTAGGAAAAGAGTTTTTTTGAATTATAATTTGATAAGATTTTAATTTTTAATTTTTTGGATAAAATTAAGTTATCTTATCAGATTTTATTTTAAATTTAAGTTAGGATTAAATTTTAAATTCTTATCCTATCAAGCTATTTAGAAGAGTGAGGAGTATGATATCCCACAGAATTTAGAATTGCTTAACAAATGGACAATTCCTAGAGTTGAACCTAAGTTAATATATCAATTAGGTACTTTTGAAAAATTAGGACTAAAACAAGTAGTTAAAACTACTGAAGAATCAATTTCATTAGATGAAAATGAAATGATCATTAAATTATTATCTGATAAAGATATAAGTCCGTATAAAGAAACACATAAGTTTTTACATATAGGACTAGTGCAAATTGCATTTAAACCTTTAACATTAGAAGGTTTACCAGAAAGCTTTATGACAGCTTTAAGAGATGGAAGAAATAGAAATTGGAAAAAATCTTTGATGGGTATTATACAATTCAGTCTGGCACATGGTCCAGTATATTTTAATGTTTATCCTAATTTACAGTTATCTCTGTCTGATGTAAATATATTAGATGCTTTGACATTAAATGTTAAGACTCATGGTTATGATTATCTTGCTGGAACAGAAGTAATATGTCTCTGTTATAGGATATACTATAAACCATTATTTACTTTGAATCCTCATTGTAAAATAATGGATAAAAATAAAAATGAAACCTTAATAATTGAAACTAATTTTAATAAGTCAAATATAAGTAGTAGAAGACCTATTAAATGGGAAGAAATTACATTTCCAGAACATTGGGTTATAGAACAGGCTGTTCCTATTAAGCCCCAGATTCAGGATCATAATAATATAATTGATATTATTCAAAATAATGAGGGCAATGTTAATATTAGATTTGATAATCAATTAAAATTATTATCATATCCGACAAATAAATCAATGAGATCATACATTTCACCTATAGATTATAGGGTTGAACCTCCTATGTCAGCTAGAGCATCTACATCTCATGATTATAGAGTAGAATCTCCTTTGCCTTCTAGGGCATCCACTTCTCAAATAAGAGAATCTGACATTTCTACTCCTTTAGCAGAAAAATTATATATTAATAGAAATAATATAGTAAAAGAAGGTAATAATAATTCTTATACTAGAAATGATCTAGACCCGACAATGTCGGACATGGAATTTCCTATTTAATGAATATAAATAAGACTATTGATTTTAGTCCTGGTTCTCCAGCAAGGAAAATAATTTCAGAAGAATTTAAAAATCCAGGTTATAACCAGTTTAGAAAATGGTTTTCTGAAAGTTTCTCTCATAAAGAAATGTTATCTTTACAAGATGAATTTTATACATACTGTACTATGATAAATGCATTAATACCTTTTGTTCATTGGTTTATATATCAATATGTACAAAATTATATTTCTGTAATAGAACGAGATTATAAACTTACAACAGGCAGTGTTTTGAAAGGGATATATCCTCCACAACAAGCTTTCCAAATAGAAAAAAATGGAAAAATTCATCATTTTTCAGCATTTGTAAGATTAATTGAAAATGATACTTTAGCAATTACATGTAAGCATATTAATAATATGTTAGAACAACAAAATTATACAAATTTATTTTTAAATGTGTTAGGTGAACAAATATAATTACTTCATAATAAAATAGAAATAATAAATAAGGCTATTAATAAATTACAGCCCATGATAATACAATCAACTACTAAGACTACAGAGATTGCTCCAAGCTTTCAGCCTCCCCCGAGTGTATATAATTTTAAGATAAGACCAATATTAGAATTAGATAAACTATTAGAAGAAAAATTTAATAAATTAAGTATTAAAACATTAAATAAGGAATTTCAATATGAGGTTATTGAAAATACTGATCATAGTCAGGTAATTAAAAATCAAATAAATAAAATTAATACTAAATGGACAGATAAGCCTATACAAAATAAATATTATTATCCTAGACCAACTCCAATGGATGTATTACATGAAGAATATACTGATGTAATTGATATTAGTTATTCTGGTAATAAAATATATGAATGGAATATTGATGGTTATTCTAATAAGCAGATTTATAATACAGTCCATAGAATGTTGATGTATGCTACTATATGTAAAAGTAATAATAATACGGATAAAACAATTGCATCCATGATAGTTGCAGGCTTTACTGGACAACTTAAAGGTTGGTGGGATAATTTTTTATCTCAAGAAAATAAAGATGAAATTATGCAAACAGTAAAACAAGAAAATAATATTCTTGTAGAAAATGCAGTTTATACACTAACCATTAATATAATAGAACATTTTACTGGAAGATTCAGTGATAATAGTGATACTATAAGAACTTTATTACAGAATTTAAGATGTAAAACATTGTCTGATTTCAGATGGTATAAAGATACTTTCTTAAGTAGAGTAATGGAACTTCCTGAATGTGGTAATACTCATTGGAAATCTAAATTTATAGATGGACTCCCTAGTTTATTTGCAGAAAGAATAAGAAAAACTCTTAGAAAAAATAATATTACTATAGCATATGAGAATTATACATATGGATCATTAATAGATACCTGCATTCAAGAAGGGTTAGCTCTTTGTAATGAAATAAAGCTGAATCAGCAAATTAAAAGACAAAATTTAGATGAAAGAAAATAATTAGGACAATTCTGTCAACAATTTGGTTTAGAAAATCCTCAAACTAGTAAAACTAGTAAAACTCATAAAAAACATGATAAGGTTTATAAATCTAAAAAACGAAGACCTTCACCATATTATATTGAAAAGAAAAAACAGAAAGAAGAAAATAAAATTAAAAAACCTAAGTATGATAAAAGGAAAAAGAAAAATAAAGAAAGACATTGTAAAACATGTGGAAAATTTGGTCATACTACACAATATTGTTGGACTAGAAAAAAGATTAATAATCTTAATCTTCCTGAGGATATAAAAAATATAGTTATACAGTCATTACAACAATCTGAATCTGAAAGATCAGAAACTGATAGTACCTCTGACTCAGAAGAAGAAAATATAATAAATGCTTTAAATAATGAAGATAGTTCTGAATCAGAATGTGAACCATGTAAAATAGGACAAATATGTTCTAAAGAAAAAGAAAATAAAAGTGAAGATAATGATAATTCAGATGAATTTTATAAGATAATGTCTCAATTTTCAGATATGAAGATTAATGTATTAACTTCTAATAATATTATGGAATTATTAAAATCCATAAAAGATCCAGAATTACGAATGCAGATTATTGAACAATTTAATAGTGACGAGGGAACTTCTTCATCTAATAAAGGATTTGTTTCAGATAAAATTTTAGACTCTAGAACATATAATATGAAGGAAGCTATGAGTCAATTAAAAAATAAGTATCAGAGTAGTAATGAAACTATTTCGATACAAACACTTTATAAAGAAATTAATAATTTAAAGGAAGAAATTAAAATATTAAAAGATCAACAAATCATACAGGAAAATAGACTAATTAAATTAGAAGATAATATGGGGAATATTTCAAAAAGTAATATATTAAATGAAGAGTTTAGGAAAATTTCCCAGATAATTTTCTCTCTACATTAGAAATGGTAATATCCCAAAAATGGTATGTTAAGATATCTTTATTAATTGATAATTATTATACTAAGAATTTCATTGCACTAGTTGATAGTGGTGCAGATTTAAATGTTATTCAGGAAGGATTAATTCCTACCAGATATTTTCATAAAACTAGTCATAATTTATGGCATGCTGGAGGGGAGAAATTACAGATTAAATATAAACTTCCTAAGGCTTTTATTTGTATTAATAATACATGTATTGCTCAAAGTTTTATTTTAGCAAAAGATATTTCTAACCAAGTTATACTTGGTACACCTTTTTTAAACAAAATATACCCAATTAAGAAAATAGATAATAACGGCATAATTGGAACTTTTGACAATAATAATATCTTCCTGGAGTTTATAACAGAACCACATATTAAAATGTTACATAATATGTATGATAATATTATGTCAAAACAAAATCAAATAAACTTTTTAAAACAAGAAATTTATATTTTGTCAATTGAAAAACAATTAAATAATTCTAGATTACAGAGCAAAATTGAATTATTAAAACATAATTTCTCTGTGGACATATGTAATGATCATCCCAATGCTTTTTGGAATAGAAAAAAACATATTGTTTCTTTACCATATGAAGATTCTTTTAATGAAAAAGAAATTCCTACTAAGGCTAGACCTTGCCAAATGAATGCAGAATATTTGGAAATTTGTAAAAAAGAAATTGAATCTCTTTTACAAAAAGGATTAATAAGTCCTTCTCAGTCATCATGGTCTTGTACTGCATTTTATGTTAATAAAAATTCAGAAATTGAAAGAGGTATACCTAGATTAGTTATTAATTACAAACCTTTGAATAAAGTTTTAAAATGGATTAGACATCCAATTCCTAATAAAAAGGATTTATTAGATAGATTATATGATAGTTTGATATTTTCTAAATTTGACTTAAAGTCGGGATATTGGCAAATTCAGATTGATAAATCTGATAGATATAAAACAGCATTTAATGTTCCTATTGGACATTATGAATGGAATGTCATGCCATTTGGATTAAAAAATGCCCCTTCTGAATTTCAGAAAATTATGAATGATATTTTTAATCCATATAGTACATTTATAATTGTGTACATTGATGATATCTTGGTTTACTCAAAAACGATTGAAATGCATTTTAAACATTTAAATATGTTTAAGACAATTGTTATGCAAAATGGTTTAGTTATTTCCAAACCAAAAATGGTTTTATTTCAAACCAAAATACGATTTCTTGGTCACATAATTGAAAAAGGAAATGTTATCCCTATAAACAGAAGTACTGATTTTGCAAAAAAATTTCCTGATAAAATTACTGATAAAACAATGTTACAAAGATTTTTAGGAAGCTTAAATTATATTGCTCCTTATTATAAAGACTTGGTAAAAGATACAACTATTTTATATGATAGACTTAAAAAGAACCCTAAACCATGGACAGAAATTCATTCTGAGGCAGTTAGACGAATAAAAGAAAAGGTAAAAATATTACCTTGTTTAATGATTGGTAATCCTATTTGGGAAAAAATAATTGAAACAGATGCTTCTGAGATTGGATTTGGAGGCATTTTAACTCAGAAAAATCCAGAAAATAAACAAGTATATCTTGTTAGATTTCATTCAGGAAAATGGAATGAATCACAAAAAAATTATGCTACTGTGGCTAAGGAAATTTTAGCAATAGTTAAATGTGTTTTAAAATTTCAGGATGATTTATATAATCAGAAATTTATTATAAAGACAGATTGTAATGCTGCAAAATTTATGTTTCAAAAGGATTTTAAACATGATGTTTCAAAACAAATGTTTGCAAGGTGGCAGGCTCATTTAGCCCCATTTGATTTTGAAATTATTTATAAAAAAGGAGAAGATAATAATCTTCCAGATTTTTTAACTAGGGAATATTTATCTCAATGACAGGTATGAGTTCTCGTGGAAGAGGAACTCCCTCTTATAGAGGAAGAGGTGGTAGAGGATATTTTCCTCAAGGTCAGACCTCATATGATCAAAAGAAGATCCCAGAAGTTTTATCTCAATATGGGAAACAGAAGCTAATAGCTATGAATTCTGCTCAAGATAAAGAATATCAAGAATTCTTGAATTTCAAGAAAGCTCAGCAAATTGCCTCTGAAGAAGCAGAAGGAAATACTCCTTCGTATGCCAAAGTAATTGGTGAGGAGGAAACTGAATCCAATAATATTGGATTCTCAGAGAATGAATACAGAGAAATAATATTTCTCTTGGAAGAAAAAGATCTTAAATGGAAAGATGATCCATGGACCTTAATACAAAGGTATATGGATAAATTTTTCATGCCTACTAGAACTTACAAAACAAGATCGTTTTACGAACAAATACTAATCCAAAGTGGCTCATGTGAAATAACACATTTTTTGGAAAAAATAAAGAAATTTATAATTTCAGTAAGATTATTATCAAAAAGGTTATATCCGTTGAAGAATGGGGTATTTCCCCTATGAGAGAAAGAGAAATCACAATGAATACCTCAGCAGTAGTTAAGTATAATTACTGGGACTACTGTGATGCTTTCATAAACACATTTTATTATGAAAATGAAATGCATAAGCACTCTTGGTTTTTAAAAATTTGTGCTCAGGTGTATAATATGGACATCCCACACTGGTTTATAAACTGGTTTTATTGTTTTGGGCCTACTCCGGAAATATTACCGGAAGTAATGAAAAAATATTTTCATCGTTGGGTAGAAGTTTCTCCTCAACTTCTTAAAAAACAAGAAAACAAATTTTATATTGAGGGAATAGCCTCATGTTTCTTTTTTATTGAATTTTCAATACCATGGATATGCAAATGGAGTCCAGAAGTCGATCATACTAAAACAGGAATTCCATGTTTACAAAGAAAATTTTTTACTCGATTTTGGGAAAAAATGATGCAAATTGATGCATCTACTCAAGAGATCTTGGCCCAAGAAACTTTGGACTCAATGCAGACTCAAATCGAAGAATATGAGAGGCAACAGAATAATATTGAGACTCCATCTCCTTTTGATTATATCACTAAGAAGTTCAAAATGAGATCAGCCAATTTAACCAAGCAACAAATGATTGCGGCTTATGTTGATACAATGAAAAAATATTTGATGTCTCAATTTGAAGAGAATAAATCTACTAAATCAGACTCGACCATGACATCAATACCAGATGCCACAGATGATGTGCTAATTGATGATATTTTTGAAGCCATCAAAGATACCCTGGTGGAAAATATGTCTAAAAAGACAGAAGAAGCATCTTCCTCAACAAAAGATAAAGGCAAAGCAAAAATGGAGATGTGATCTGACGCAAGTGCTGATGTAAAGGATAATATTATTGTGCCATAATGGAGGATGACGCAGAGGATGATGATATTGCACCAATAATGAATGCTGATGCAGATGATGATGATATGACGCACCAATAATGGATGATGATGTAGGAGATGATAATATGTCTCCCAATTATGTATTTCTTTTGCTTTTTCTTTTTTGAGTGGGAAGACTATTTGTCAATAGTTTTTCTGCCTTTTTAGTAGTATAAAAGGACATGAAGGCAGAAGAGAGGAGGCATCTTCTCGACTTCTTCATACTTTCTCTTGTATGCTCATGTGCTGAGCCTTTTCTTTTCTTCCTTTTGTAATATATTTTCCAAGGAAAAAAAAAAACAAAATTTCATATTTGGGTATCAAGGAGCTAATTAGCTCTTGAAGACTGGTGGTCCTAAATCCGTACGTTTTCAAACTTTTTATTTGTTTAATTATGTCTAGCCTTATAGGCTAAACTAATTTGTGTGTTGCCTGATAACTATTCATGCTAAACATGTAATCGATCTTGTTTATTGCTTGAGGTATTAATAGGTTAGATAATTATAACTGGCCTTATCATAAAATTTATATCTTGTTTGACATCTGGCCTGATAAGTCCCGTTTAAGCCATGGTTAGGCATGTAGGGCAGTTGGTATGATGTTTTTGGGTAGACTATTTTATGAAAGGTTGCCGGTTATGTTATGTGGTAAAAGATCCTAATGTACCCGAGCCAGAGATGGTATCAGAGCCTGGTTAGTATGTTTATGTTATTAGACAACACACAAAATTTATAAAACATGAATAAAATGAACTTAGTTCATAAAAAGAATAATATGAAAAATCTAAAGAGTGAGGAGTATGATATCCCACAGAATTTAGAATTGCTTAACAAATGGACAATTCCTAGAGTTGAACCTAAGTTAATATATCAATTAGGTACTTTTGAAACATTAGGACTAAAACAAGTAGTTAAAACTACTGAAGAATCAATTTCATTAGATGAAAATGAAATGATCATTAAATTATTATCTGATAAAGATATAAGTCCGTATAAAGAAACACATAAGTTTTTACATATAGGGCTAGTGCAAATTGCATTTAAACCTTTAACATTAGAAGATTTACCAGAAAGCTTTATGGCAGCTTTAAGAGATGGAAGAAATAGAAATTGGAAAAAATCTTTGATGGGTATTATACAATTACCTGTCATTGAGATAAATATTCCCTAGTTAAAAAATCTGGAAGATTATTATCTTCAGCTTTAATTATATTAATGAAATTAGGATATTTAGATAATAAATAAAATAATTAATTAATGAGATTAATTAATTTATTCTTTCAAATATTTATGTGATTATTCAAATTGTTTAAATATTATTTGCATACATATTTGATATATTTTTTTATGCAATATTTCACACAAATGAATGAACACGATGATTGATTCAAATTAATCATGACACGATAAATTTTAATAGTGTAAAAGTTACACAATTCTTTATAATCAATTGGCTTAATTAAAATGGGCTTGTATGAAACACCTGCATTTTATGTGTTTTTCATGCATGAATTGGGCTTTATTTACTTGTTTTAAATTGGTTTAATTTGTGGCCTGCGAGTCTATTAAATTCTATGTAATTGAATAGAATAAAATAGACCCAAAATATGTAATTCCAAGGAGTCCAAGACGGAGCCAAGGAACATAAGCTAAAAAATGAAGGCCCAAATGAAGACTATTTTAAAAAGAATTGTAAGAGACTAGAAGCCCAAATCATTTCAATTTATTTGCTTTATATATTTTATATATTTTGTGAATGATGAAAACGAAATGCATGTTAAGTCGTTCAAACTAAATCCCTAAAAAGTTAAGTCATAAAATTGCTTCCATACTTTGGGGCTTGTCATGCATCGAACATGTGATATGAACCGCTTGGGGTAGCTAAGGGCCATCAGGTTTTCTTTATGAGGCGAGTTGTCACATAATGTGATACTCAACTTTATCACTACCATTGAAGGTGGAAAAACTGTTTGAGTATCTATTAATGAGAAGTTTCGAGTGAAGTTTTAACTTAGAAAAACCTAAAAAAACCTAAGTCCTGAAATTGCTTCTATACTTGGGGCTCGTCAAGGCGTTGAATGCCTGTTGGACTTGGAGAGCACAAGGGCCTCAGGCTTTCTTCGTGAGATGAGTTGTCACATAATAAGGTACCATACTTTATCACTACCACTGAGGGTGAAAAAACTGTTGGGTGTATCTATTGATATGGAATTTTGAGGGATAGTTTGACTTAGGAAAATCGGTCCTAGGTGTATAACCCAACGGTTGACTAGGATTGGGGTTTGCAATGATAGGATGATGCCAAACATTTGGAATGTTCATCTATCACCGAAAAGTTGCATAGTGATGCAATTGGAAAGCGTTAAGTTGCATGAGATGCGATTTGAACGTTGCCTACCAAAAGGGCCTGATCCCTACGATACTTGCCAAAGCAATACTGGGGTTTGGCTCTTTGTGGATTTTCGGCACACAATCTAGCACCAACACAAAATTGTATGGGATTTCAATTTTGGCTATTGTGGAAATGATTTTACAAACTCATTCTAATAATTTGCATAATTCTTTTATGGATGACATTATCTTGCACTTAAATTTCAAATAACTGTCCATAAGAAACATTTTAAAAAAAGAAAGAAAGTGTTATTGTCTTAAAAGTTACTTTGCCCTAAACACCCGAAAACATGCTACAGAGGTTGCTCGAAAGGCCTTTGGAAGGCAAAAAATGAACAAATCCAATGATGTGACAAGTTTGAAACTTGCTTCAGAAACATGAATATGGAAGCATTCCATATTTATGCATCACTGAGGAATGTGTTCTAAGAGTGGGTTAGTAACGAAAGGTTCGTTATATTAATAGCATTAAATTTCCTGTAAGATGACGAATGGTTCGTCTGTGAGTACTCATCTAGTGAAGATGAAAGGGTGTACTGATACTCTAGAGAGACTAGGTATACCTCTGCCCAGAAAATTAGACATTGATGTCATCTTGGCTTTGATACCAGATGAGTACAATGACGTCGTGGTAAATTTCAACATGCATGATATGCCAAAAAACACTGAGCAGACACTTGAGAGGGGTACTCAATTGTTAGTGGTTGAAAAAGGAAAAGTGAATAAGAGAAAGTTTAAGGGTAAGGCAAAATTGTTGGGAACAAAGAGGCATGCGGTAAGACTGCTGCCAAGGCTAAGCCAGATTCTAAGACTAAACCCTGAAATGACACTATATGTTTCTATTACAATGAATGTCATTAGAAGAGAAAATGTAAAGTGTGTCAAGAAAAATCCTTCATACCTATGGCTTTATTAGTGAGAAACGTGTTCAAAGACTTCATAAGATGGAGTCATTGGATCATTTGATTGTGAATCTCATAACACGTGTGAACCTGCTTGCAAGGAAAAATGAAAAATAGTCCATTTTATGATATGATAAAGGACGAGTGAGCTATTGGCCCTAATACATATATATGTATGCAGCCCAATGAGCACACGAGCCAGAGGTGGATTCATTTACATAATCACTTTCACTGATAACTATATGAGATATGGCTATAAAAGTGAGACATTTGAAAAGTTCAAAGTGTTTAATATGAAGTAGAGAATCAGTTGGATAGAAGGATTAATGCTATTCACTCCGATCAGGGAGGTGAATACCTAAGTGATCAGTTCAATGGCTATCTAAAGCAGTGTGAAATTGTTTCACAGCTGACTCCACCGGGAACACCTCAATAGAATGATGTATTTGATAGGAGGAATCAGACCCTATTAGATATGGTTTGATCAATGATAGGCCAAGCGACTCTCCCTACATCCTTTTGGGGTTATGCTCTCCTTTCTACTGCATACTTACTAAACCGTATTCCATCTAAGGCAGTAGATAAGACTCCATATGAGATATGGATGGGCCAAAAGCCTTATATATCCTATCTACGAGTTTGGGGTTGTCAAACTCATGTAAAGAGTTTACAAATTAATAAGCTTGAACCTAAAACTGACAAATGCCTATTTGTGGGGTATCATAAGCAAACCAAAAGATATCAATTCTACCACCCAACCGAGAACAGAGTGTTTGTTGCTTGAGGGGCTGCTTTCGTAGAGAAAGAGTTTCTCTACAAGAAAGACAGTGGGAGTAGAATAGATCTCGGAGAGGTTTGAGACCCATAAGAGAGTGTAAAACCGTCTACAGAAACTCAGATGGAAGTTGGTATAGAAGCTTATTAGGATGAGGAACCAGAGCCAATAACACAAGAACCTTAAAGGTCTAGTAGATCTCGTCAACGACCCGAGAGATATGGATTTCTCGTGACTGATAATCAAGATTGGATCTTGGTGGACCATAATGAGCCCACGACTTACAGACAGGTTTTAGAAAGTCCAAAGTCTAGATTCAGATAAATGGCTACAAGCCATGGAGTCTGAAATGCAATCCATGAGGGACAGTAAAATGTGGATTTTGATTAACCCTTCTATTCAGGCAAAGGTTGTCGATTACAAGTGGATTTTCAAGATAAAACCTGGTGGGTTCTTCAAGGCACGACTAGTGGCTAACGGTTTCATAAAGACTCATGGTATTGAATATTATAAAACCTTCTCCCCTGTCGTGATGCTCAAGTCCATTAGGACAATGCTTACCATAGCTGCATATTATAACTATGAGACATGACAGATGGATGTTAAGACGGCTTTCCTAAATGAAAACTTACTCGAGGATGTTTACATGAAACAACCCGAGATATATATCGATCAGAAGCATCCTAATTGAGTGTGCAAGCATCAAAGGTCCATCTACGGACTAAAGCAAACATCTCGAAGTTGGAATCATCATTTCGATGAGGCGGTAAAAGGTTACAGCTTCATAAAGAACGAAGATGAGCCTTGTGTTTACAAGAAGGCTAGTGGGAGAAAAAATATTTTTCTTGTCCTATATGTGGATGACATCCTACTCATAGAAAATGACATCTCGACGTTGAAAGAGATCAAATAATGGTTGGGGAGTGTATTTTCTATGAAAGACTTATGAGAAGCTGAGACGATACTAGGTATCAAGATCTATAGAGATAGGTCTAAGAGGCTTCTAGGACTAAATCAAGAAGGGTACATGGACAAGGTATTGAAGAGGTTCAGTATGTCTAACTCTAAGAATGGTATGGTACCATTCAGACATGGTCTCCTCTTAAAGAATAACCAATGTCCTTCAACTAAAGATGAGAGGGATACAATGAGTAAAGTCCCATATGCTTTGGCAATAGGATCTATCATGTATGTCATGTTATGTACCCATCCAGATGTCGCACATGCACTAAGCATGACTAGCAGATACCAACAAGATCCAGGAATGGCTCATTGAATTGCAGTCAAGGCAATTCTTAAGTACTTACGAAGGACTAAAGGATTGATGCTAGTGTATGGAGGACAACAACAAATCGTTGTACAAGGCTACATCGATGCTACTTTTTGGACATATCAAAATGACATGAAATCACAATCAGGTTACGTATTTAACCTGAATGGTGATGCAATGAGTTAGAAAAGCTCAAAGTAAGATATAATGGCCGATTCTACAACAAAATTTGAGTAATTTTGTTGCATGAGAGGTTGCAATGGAAGTTTTTGGTAGAGAGAAGTTTGTGTCTAACATCAGAGTGATACTGAGTATCCAATATCAGATAGACCTCTTCTGTGACAACAACGGGGCCACCGCACAAGCTAAGGTGCCCCGGTCACACCAAAACACCAAACATATACTCAGAAGATTTTCAATTGAGAAGATGTGAAAGTATGCAAAATAGGATTAGACGACAAGGTAGCAGATCCTCTCACAAAAGCTCTACCACTATCAAATTTTGAGAGACATGTAATAGAGTTTGGTCTTAAAATGTTTAAGACATAGCCCTTCAACGGGCAAGTGGGAGATTATTGGTGTATGTGCCCTTTTAAGGGATATATATGTAAATAGACATTTTTCGTTTGATTGATGTTTTATCACATGAGTTAATTTCATGAATGTAATATTCTTGAGCAGGTTTGAATTCATGAAATCGATCCGCCAAACGAAACACTCCATGGATTGTTTAGATCATGAGTGATTCTTTTGAGTAGTACGCGTACGAGAATCTTTAGACCAGAAATCACAGCATGGTCTTAGGTGAATTCTAGTGTGCTTTGACAAGTACCTAATGGGGCCGTAATAGGTTGCCAAGTACAGGTATGATTGGGTATGTTAGTTTTGAATACTTAAAAGTTTTGCTTGTATGAAAAACTATTTCTCATTTTTATATCGATTGTGTTTCAGTATATAATTACATGTTATACATGTTGTCCACTTATATCATATGACTAGATGATGAGGTGTTTCGGGTGACACAGTAGATCTCATCATTGGTTAAAGTCATGATATGTAAAAAAAATGCTCATAACTGAGACAGTTTGGACATATTGTCAGTATAGGTTATTTTGTGATTATGAGATTAGTTTGTGTAGTCTAATTGAATCATACAGATGTGCCTGGGGCATATTGAGCAGAACCTGAGTAGGATCGAATTGACTTGTACTGATCTTCATAGTTAATTCGAGCCTTGTATTCTTATTATTAATCCCTAGAATAGGACGGACATGAGGATTATATATAGTGTACTTTTATTTGCCAAAGGGTGCGGTCAGTTGAGGCCTATAATCTCGGTAAGTTGGATATGCGTATTTAGCCACTTATTCTGTCGTTGCTTGTCGAAAGAAATACATGTACCGGTGCGTCCGGGGTGATGGTGCTCTTCAGATGAGCTCGTAAGGATTATTATACTGAATCCGGCCGGTGGACTTATGTCTGGTATAGTAATAAGGTTGAGTGACACTAATCTCAGATAACAAGAAGTCAATTATTTAATTTATCAGTAAATTAATAAATTGATGAGCACTATATCTTTGACATGGGGAGATAATAGAATAATTAAATGTGGACTCAAAAGTAATTTTGGTTTAAGCGGTAGTTCTATAATTAATCCGTTAGTGGTACGGTTCACTATGAATTGGATTAAGTAAAGGATTTAATTATCTTTGGGTCAATTAGTATTGACTAGTCTAGTAAAGACTTAGAAGTCAACAAGTCCAACTAAAAGGCCCAATTTAAGCCCACTTAAGGTTTCCCTAGAAACTCCGTATAAATAAAAAAAGTTGTCCCCCAAAAATCATAACTTGAAGGCTAAGTTTGCCTATAGGGAGAGAATTTACTTAGAGAGAGTTTTTTTTAGAAGTCTTTCTTCTTCCTCAAGAAAACTCTTTTGAAGTCGGTTTCGATTTCTCTCCACAGAATAGGACTTTGGGAATATCAGGCCGGCAAAGGTTTTATTTTTTCGGCAGATCTGTTTTTCCGGCGAAGTCCAGGTTTTCGGCAGCTTTCCGAATCTCCGGTGGCTGAGCGAGACGCCTTACTAAATCTCAGTTGGTGGAGGCGATTTCTGACTTGACGTCCACTTTCTGACCTGCGGAATTACTTTTTTGAGATCCAGCAAGATCATTTGTGATATCCGGCGGTGTTTTAGATTTCCAAACTCTGGCGAAGTTTAGATCTCCAGTGGGCGGCGTGGATTTTCGACGGGCCTGATTTTCCGGTGGAGCTTCGAGCTTCTTTGGTGAGATTCTTATTGTGGATTTTTTTGTTAGTTTTGAATACATAAAAGCTATGACTTGTATAAAAAACTAATATCCACAGATGACATATCATTTTGTTTTAGTATTAAATTGTTCCATTATATCATAGAACTAGATAACGGGGTGTGGAAAGACACAGTAGATACCGTTATTGGTTAAAGTATTGATATATAAAAAGTATGCTCGTAACTGAGATAGTCTGAACATACTATCGGTATAGGTTATCGTGTGGTTTGGAAATTAGTTTATTTAGACTAATTAAATCACACGGATATGCCCAGGGCATATTGAGCACGACCAGCATGGATAGAATTGACTTGTACTGATCAGCGTAGTCAATTCGGTCCTAGTATTCAATCTCTCAATCCCGAGATTGGGACGGGCATGAGACTTGGATATCGTATGCTTTGATTTGCCAAAGAATGCGGTCAATTGAGGCCTATACCTCGGTAGGTTGGGTATGCGGTGTTTAACTTCTTACGTGCCGTTGTTAGTCGGAGGAATCCCCGTACCGGTTCGTAGAGTTGATGGTTCTCCCGAGATGAGCTCTTAAGGTTTATTGTACTAAAACTGGCCAGTGGACTTTACGTCCGGTATAATACGAAGGTCGAGTGGTACTAATCTCGGATACCAAGAAGTCGGTGAATTAGTTTGTCAGTAAATTGATAAACCGACAAGCACTAGATCTTTGATGTAGGGAGATAGAAGAAAATATAGTGGTGCTATGTAAAGTCATTTTTGAGTGGTAGTTCCATATTTAGTCCAATAGTGGTACGACTAATTATGCATTTGACTAATCGGTAAAGTGAATTAATTAATTCTAAAGGTTTAATTAATATTTATTTGACAAAGTGGATTAAGAAATTAATTCTATATTAATAATTAATCCTAAATTAAATTAACGAAGTGGGTTAAGAAATTAATTCAAATGAGTCGATTTGAGTTGATTATTCTAGTAAAGACTAAGCGGTCAACGAAAGTCAAATTAAAAGGCCCAACTCAAAAGCCCACTAGGTCTCCATTGGAGCTCCCTATAAATAGAAAGCTTATGCTTTAAGAAACTTAAGAAAATCTTGCAAGACAATTTTGTCTTCCTCTTGAGTGAGAAAGTTCTAGAGAGAGACTCTCCCTCCTTCTTGAGTTTCTTTCAAAAATGAACTTGGAATCTCACTTCTCGATTTAGATTAAGTCCAAAGATCAAACTTTTAGGTAGCCCATCGATTTATTTGAGTTGCCCATTGCTGGATCTTGATTATTTGTCTGGATTTTTTTTACTTTCTCGCCTGTTTTGGAGTAGTTTTTCAGGCGGAATGCTGCCCCGGTTTTTCTTATCAAGTCCAGCGGCTGCTTCTAATCACTCCGGGGTGCTTGATCCAGCTGGGTTTGTGTTGATGTCTTCCATGGGTTGGTGATCCACAATCCCGATTGTCCAGATCGTGACCGGAGTTGAAGTGGGTTCGATTTTATTGGCGAGAAAAGTAGTGGGCAGCAGTTTTTTCGATTAAAGGTTTGATCTTTTGGGCAGATTTAATCTAATTGAGGGATTTCTTAATGGGTTTCTCGTGGGCTTGATAGTACACCTCGATAGATTATTGACCACGCAATATTCGAGGCTTCTTCGAGTAATCCTTTGGATTTCGGTGGTAGTCGCGAGCAAAAGATTTGGTTTTCTTATTTGCCAAGGACTTCGCTACAAAGGTATAACCTTTAGACTTTTCGCTTTTAATTAAAGGTTGAATCTTTGTATGTCGATTTACGTTTTAATAAATTAAATAAGTATAAGCCTAGATCCGTTCAGGGGAAAATGAATTTGAGCCTGAGCTTTGTCGAAAGTTTCCGATTCTGGAATGCATTGCACGAAAGTGAGATTTTCGATTTAGCCCGGGCTTGTTATGTTTTCCTTCAAATTGGTATCAGAGCGAGTGTTTTGGCTTTATACTTGTTTAATTTATTACACGGCTTTATTTTGGCATTATTATTTTTGTCAAAATATTTAAACAGGTGCTTAATAGTTTCCCGGCTATTATGGTAGAATTTATTTTTCATTCATAAACCCCGGGACATGTCCAGGCTCGTATTGTTTCTGAATGGAAATGTCTGTAATAGTAATAACCACGAGCTAGAAGTCGTGTAAGATTAGATAAATCTTATAGTAGAATTTAATCTAATGTTGTCGTCTTTAAATTCCTAGAAAAATGCATTGTATATAGGAATTTATGTATTATGACGAAGACGTTATTTTGGGTAACTTATATTCGCGGGTTTTGGTTTCTCGTAATTTTGGGTGATTCCTAATTACGTAGTAAACCGAGAAAACCCGGGCGAATCGAGAGGAATCCATATAACAAGTGGGAGCGACATGACGGGACGTGGCACCGAGGTGTCAAGGAATCAATGATAGAGAAGGCCATAATAGTGGGGAAATTTTATTTCTTTAATTTTCCGTATTTATGTCTTTTCATTGATTATGTGTTTTCGATTTATTTGCATGAACGAAAACCAAACCGTTTTAAAAAATGTAAAGTGAAATTAACTAAGGTAGATTATTCGCATATTAAAACTCCAAAGGTTTTATGGGTGCGAATATCCATAGTTAAGATATTGAATGTTAAAACGTAAAAATCCTCAAACTTAAAAATCTAAGTGGGAGCGGGTTGGTAAATATCCCCATGGCCTCCATTACGGATTCATATGTGATGTGGGTTAGACCGACGAGCTGGCCAATGACCTTCTTCCCTACGGATAAGTCTTCAACCCCGAGATATCACTAGATTGAATTTCTAAAGGGATGACTATAACAAGTTTAATTGGAGAAAGTTGTGACACCCTCGCTAACCGAGGCACATTAGTATCCTAAGTAACAAGCTTAGAAGTCACGTAATGGCAAACACTTAGTGTACCGTTTGTAGTATTCCTCATAAGAGGTTACGCTGCTTATGAGTACGGCTAAAATTATCGACTATTAGTTTCATTAATCATAAGATCATTGGTCAGATAATGGAATTAATGAACTTTGGTTCTTCTAGAACCAATGTGGGTTGGCGTAGACATTCACCGAACGTAACCTGCATAAATCTCAGTGTGAGAGATGTCGGTAGGAGAATGTCTTGTTTTGAGGATATCAATATTTTCAAAAAAGTATACTGAAACTTGACTGTTTATTGTTCAGTTGTTGATATGTCGTTGAACCCGTTAGCTATCATACTGAATCAGAACAAACTTACGGGTCTTAATTACATTGACTGGAAAAGTAACCTAGACATTGTCCTTATTGTTGAGGGCTACAAATACGTATGTGCTCATTGAGGAGTGCCCCCCTAAGCCCAGCGATGATGCCACCCCTGAGCAGCGATAGTCATATACGAGGTGACAGAAGGCTGATGAGATGACCCGGTGCTACATCTTGGCTTCTATGTCGAGTGTACTGTAGCACCAGCATCAGTTGTTTACCTCAGCTACGATATGATGCTCAACCCCAGGGAGATGTTTGGACACCAGGGCAGCACAGCTAAGCAGTCAGCTATGAGGAAACTCATGAATGCTAGGATGGCTGAAGGTACTTCAGTGAGGGATCACGTATTGGACATGATGAGCTGCATAAATGAGATTGAGGTATTGGGAAGTGACATTGATGGGGAGACCCAGGTTGATATCATCCTCCAGAGCTTGCCTCCCAGTTTTGAGCAGTTTTGGTTGAACTACAATATGGGCAAGCTCTCATATTCACTTCCCGAGCTCATGACTACATTGGTGTCTGCTGAGGGCCTTTTCGTAGAGAAGAAGCAAGCCTTGGCTACTGTTGCTCCCTCATGTTCCTCTGTTGGGCCCAAAGCCAGGAAGCATAAGAAGAAGTGAGGCCAGAGAGCAGCAGCTGATCATGGATCCAAGGCGGGCATTGCCAAGAAGCATAAGCCGAAAGGCAAGTGCTTCAGATGTGGTAAAGCGGGACATTGGAAGAAGGATTGCCAGAAGCCTCGAGGTATGTGCAAATTTTCCCTAGTTACTGAGACGTGTTTAGCGGCGATTCCCACAGATACTTGGTGTGTGGATTAAGGAGCCACTGATCACGATTGTAATTCTTTGCAGGGGTTCCAAGTGACCCAGCTGGTTAGAGAGGGAGAGTTGCAGGTCTACCTTGGGGATACGACCAGAATTTCTGTTGTTGCAGTGGGAGTTTTATGTCTTTATATTTCAGACTCTATCTTACATTTAAGAGATTGTCTATATGTACCCAGTTTTTGGAAGAATTTACTTTCAGTTTCTAAACTTTTATTGGATGGTTATAAGTGTGTTTTTTCTGATAATTCTGTTTTTATTAGAAATAACCAGAGGCTTATATATTTCGGTACATTAGTTTTCAATCTGTTTTTAATTAAGACAAACTCCCCAATTGTGCAAAACACATAAACTAGTAACTCATCACCGAATCATAGTAAAAGAAAAGAGTCTTTCCATTTGAATTAAACTTATCTTTGGCACCTGAGACTAGGTCACATTAACCTTAGTAGGATTCAAAGGTTGGTCAATGATGGGTCTTTAAATTCATTAGATATTGACAGTTTTCCTACCTGTGAGTCCTGCTTGGAGGGTAAAATGACCTAGAGGCCTTTCAAGGTAAAGGGGTATAGTGCCAAAGAGGTTTTAGAGTTGATTCATTCTGACTTGTGCGGGCCTATGTCAGTTCAGACTAGAAGTGGTTATGAGTATTTCGTGACATTCATGGCAAGTTTAAAGAGTTTAAGGCTGAGGTGGATAACCATCTGGGTAAGAGTATCAAGACCCTGCGATCTGATCGCGGTTGTGAATTCCTCTCTAGTGAATTTAGGTCCTATTTGTCAGAGATGGGTACTCAATCCCAGTTGTCTGCACCTGCACACCCCAACAGAATGGTGTAGCAAAGAGGAGGAACATGACTCTTATGGATATGGTTAGATCGATGATGAGTTATAGTAAGTTGCATACCTCATTTTGGGGTTATGCCTTAGAGACAACGTGTTATATCCTTAATCTCATACCATTTAAATTTGCGCCTACGACACCCCTAGAGTTGTGGACTGGGTGAAAGCCTAGTCTGAGACATCTCAGGATTTGGGGTTGTCCAGCCAATGTGCTCGAGGCAGATGCAGGTAAGTTAGATTCGAGATCAAAGGCTATGCTATTTGTAGGCTACCCCAAAGGAACGAGATGTGGTCTATTTTATAGTCCTCAGGATCAGAAGGTGGTGGTGAGCACCAATGCCAGATTTCTTTAGAAGGACTATATTTTAGATCACAAGTCAAACAACAAGGTAGTATTGGAAGAGCTTAGAAGTTAGTCCATTATTTTAGATGCACAAGTACAGGAAGACACACCACAAGAGACTGCACACACTATCACAGATGATGCTCTTTCACAAGCTGTGCCTCGTCATAGTGGGAGGGTTACCAGACAGCCCGAGAGGTACATGGGTTTCGGTGAGTCTTCGGATTTTATCCCTGGTGCTCATGAACTAGACCCAGTTAGCTACAATAAGGCTCTCCAGGATAAAGATGCAGATTATTGACAGAGAGCGATGATTGCTAAGATGGGTTCTGTGGACTCAAATCAGGTCTGGGAGCTGGTAGACATTTCTCATGGGTTTTGGCCTATTGGGTGCAAATGAGTCTACAAGCGAAAAAGAGGATCTGACGGGAGGGTTGAGACCGTCAAGGCTAGGCTTGTGGTGAAGGGGTATACTCAGAAAAAGGGTATTGATTATGAGGAGACATTTTCCCCGGTAGATATGCTTAAGTCGATCTAGATTCTCTTGGCCATAGCTGATCATATGGACTATGAGATTTGGCATATGGACGTCAAGACAGCTTTCCTTAATAGATTTTTTGAGGAGACCATCTTTATGCAGCAACCAGAGGGTTTCATTGTTCAGGGCCAAGAGCACAAGGTATGCAGGCTTAGGAGGTCCATTTATGGACTTAAGCAAGCATCCAGATCTTAGAACATCCGTTTTGACGAGGTTATCCAGTCCTATGGATTCACTCAGTGTCCGGATAAGCAGTGTGTATATCGCAGGCGTGATGGTCAAACGGTGGTGTTCCTCGTACTTTACATAGATGACATCCTTCTGATTGAAAACAATAAGATAGTGTTGTCAGACGTAAATGCATGGTTATCCAGACAATTTGATATGAAGGATTTGGGAGAGGCTGGATATATCCTTGGGATCAAGATTATTAGAGATCGTAGGAGACGTTCTTGGACTCTCTCTAAGGCATCCTACATGGACACAATTCTGGCCCGTTTTAACATGCAGAACTTTAAGAAGGGTTCACTACCTTTCAGGCATGGGGTACAGTTGTCCAATGAGTAGTGTCCCAAGACTGCTGAGGAGATAGATGCCATGCAGGCGGTACCCTATGCTTCTGCAGTGGGTAGCCTCATGTATGTTATGTTATGTACGAAGCCTGATATTTGTTTTGCTGTTGGCATGGTTAGCAGATATCAGAGTAACCCTGGGAAGGTTCACTGGGAGGCAGTAAAATGCATTCTCATGTACTTGCGCAAGACGAGAGATCATGTCCTAGTTTATAGAGCACAGGAGCTTGTACCATTGGGTTACACAGATTCGAACTTTCAAGGTGATTTGGACAATAGTAAGTCTACCTCTGGGTTTGTGTTTACTCTAGGAAGTGGAGCCGTAGTATGGCGGAATGTCAAGCAGAAATGAGTGGTGGACTCCACCATAGAGGCTGAGTACGTTGCCGCATCAGAGGCAGTGAAAGAAGCTGTATGGCTCCTGAACTTCCTGGTAGACTTAGATATGGTTCCTGAGTTGCCTAGGTCTATCATAGTTTATTGTGATAACAATGGTGCAGTTGCTAACTTGAGGGAACCACAGGCCCACAAAGCGAGTAAACACATAGAGCGCAAGTACCACCTGATACGAGAGATCGTAAAGAGAGGAGACGTGACCGTGGCCAAGATACCATCAGATGACAACCTTGCAAATCCTTTCACTAAGCCATTGACCCCAAAGGTCTTTGAGAGACATGTAGAGGGCATGGGAGTCAGATTCTTGAGGGAGCCACGTGAGTGAGCTTAAAAGTGTTCTGTAGATTTCATTATGACAGCAGTGTAATAGCGGGTTGGACAGTTTTTGTACTTCATTGCCTAGCTTTGAGTATTAGTGGGAGATTGTTAGTTTTGAATACAGAAAAGCTATGGCTTGTATCAAAAACAAATATCCACAGATGATATATCATTTTGTTTTAGTATTAAATTGTTCTAATATATCATAGAACTAGATAACGGGGTGCGGAAAGACACAGTAGATATCGTTATTGGTTAAAGTATTGATATATAGAAAGTATGCTCATAACTGAGACAGTCTGAACATACTATCGGTATAGGTTATCGTGTGGTTTAGAAATTAGTTTATCTAGACTAATTAATTCACACGGATATGCCCGGGGCATAATGAACACGACCAGCATGGATAGAATTGTAACGCCCCAGACAAACCCCCTATCCAATACGGGAGCATGACCGGACGTCTGTCTGATTCACGTCAGGTCTCATTCAATAAAGTATACTTTTATAAATAAATTAAAAGTTTAAAATGTATAGGATATATTTAACTCTTTTAGAAATACAGTTTAACCTACTTTAAGGGAAATATACAATAGTCTGGGTCGCTGCGACACTCTGATCTAGCGCTTGCACCTGCCTTCAAACCTAGAGGAAAATAATAATTTTGAAAATAACGGTGAGCTAACGCCCGTGAGGTTCTTTTTTATTTTTAAAACAACAAGTCTCAGTCCAGAAATACCAATCACAAATATATCCCATTCCAAACATTTCGTTTTACATTCAATAAACATTTATTCAGTGAATACAACACGTCATTACATTCAATCAATCAAACAATATACATTTAACTCATCCGTGGAGTTTTCAGTGAATCAATCAATTTCCTGTAGCGTGGCTAGAATTCACCCTGGGCTGCCTAATCCCAAGAGGTGAAACTAACCACTCACTGTACCAGTTTGCGCGGCATCCCACACTATCGTCAACCGTCGCCCTTAACAGTCAGGGTAGCTAGCTAAAACAGTTCCTATCAATGGCCATACTCGACCAGCCGTGCCCTTTGCTGGCCTGGAGATTTCAGCTCAATCGTAGAGGGTTGGGGATCCTCGTAACGGCCAATAGTTGCTATCACAATCAAGGTATACCCGGGTAACCATTTACACTATCGTAACAGTAATGCCAAGCAATAGTCGTTCAATTCAATCAGTAACATATATAAATCATTCATGTAAAGGCATGGGACAAATGGATAAGTACAGATGTAACTATATATATTATATATATATATATACTGAACACATATAAATGATAGCAAATCATTTACACCACAAGAAAATAGCGAGAACACTCACCAATCTTCAAGGTTTTGGATGGTCATCTTTGCCCCGTTGAGTTCCTACAACAAGGAAAAGTCATGGTTACTAAATTTAAGACTTAGGTACTCTTCGTTCTTACATGTCTATTCAACTAGCCTATACATTTTACTTCTTCTAGTCTAAAGTAGAGGCAGGTTTCAATTTTCAGAAAGCTGCTGCAGAATGCAGCTCTGTTCTTTGCTATTTTTGGGAAAATATAGAAACCCAAACTTGCTTCTATAAATATCTGAATAAACCTTATGCAAAGAGGTTTAAATTGAGCTATATTTTGCTTAAATCGGACAAAGAATGAAGAAGATAAGAATTTCTGAAGTACAACGATTACTTCAGATTTTTCTGCGAAAAGAACAGCACTTGCAACTCTATTTCAGAGCTGATTTTTGGGAGATTTACAAGTCCAAATAAAGATCCATAAAATTCATTGTAATCCTTGTAAGTAGAGGTTAAAAACAAGCCAAAGATCGGTCAAAACGGATGAGAAACAAGGGAGATATGGAATTTTAAAGTTGAATGACAACTGCAGAATTTTTGTATGCATGAACTACGTCTAGCAATGTCTGGCCACATCTAGCCACGTATGGCCACGTCCGGCCACGTCAGGCATGTCCGACCACGTCTAGCAGCATCCGAGCTATATTTCATAACTCATTTAGGCATAATCATAGGATAGCAATGCCCTCGAGGTCTTAATTTATGCCTACCATCATTCAAACGTTTTAAACTTAAAAGGAAACTGTATTTCTAAGAATCTTGAACCCATCACAATATACCAATCTCACTCCAAACATATTGAGCATTTACACCTTTAAACCAGCACCACAATATACCATCCACACATGTTCAATCCAGCACCACAGTTAACAAAACAGGGCTAAACCCACAAACCTTCACATATAGCTCAGGACACCACAAAACTATTCTAAAATCCAAAATTCAATCATGCAACGACATCCAACAACGTATGAAGTTTTTTTGCTAGAGTTAGAGAAGGTTGTTGTTAACTTATCTAGATTAAGGGGTCGAAGCAAGATATCCCCTGTTTCTCCAGCAAATTTCTCCCAAATTAATTGAGCCATGGATTCTCCTTCAAACAAAATTCTTCCTCTGCGTTCCCCCTTTCAACTAGTTATGGTGGAGAGGAGTTGAACTACAAGTTTGGTAGAGAAAGAAACGAAGAAGTGAAGAAGAAGGAGAAGATGTAAGTCGGTTGAGGCAGATCAGAACAAAGGACAAAGACAAAGAAATTGGGAAAAACAAAACTTCTGGGTTCTTCTCGTTTTCTTTCCTTTTTGTTGAAAATAAACAACACTCTTATCCCTAACTCTATTTGCTTTCTCTGCCTTAAGTTTTCCCAAATTCTAAATCTCACCCACTCAACATAACTCTTCTTTTAATTACATCCCTGCAACCCCTAATCATGTTTTATCTAGCTAGCAATAATTATTGCATAAAGTCTTATTTTAAATATTAAAGTGCTAGTTTCTATGTTACCTCGTTAGTTTGGAGCGGGATCTTACATCCTTCCCCCCTTAAGGAATTTCGTCCTTGAAATTCAGAACAAGTGAGGGTATTTGTGACGCATTCCCTCATCCGGTTCCCAAGTTGCTTCCTCAACTCCATGATGTCTCCACAGTACTTTAACTAATGGTATTTCCTTGGTGCGAAGGACTTTCGTTTGACGTTCCAGAATCTGTAGAGGCTGCTCCTCATACATGCATTATCATCTAACCCCCAATATAAGGTGAGATTGATACTTAATGGATCCATACCCTTATGGTGCATAAGAGTTTCGTAAATAGAAGACAAGATTTAACCTCAAGAACTAATTCAAAAGACAAGGGAGCATCTTAAAACTCAGGAGGTTACTGGTTGAAGTTTGTTGAAAACTACTGTTGTAAACGATTGTATTCAAAGCAGTATCTTGAAGGTTCTAAACAAGCAATTCAGAAGACTACCAGCATCTACTTGAACTTATAGGTATGAAAATAGGCTTAAAATAGAGGAGTAAAGCTCTCCTCAATTCATCAAGCCAAAGCATTAATCTTTGGAAATCGGCAGCGGAGTACCCTGTTCAGAACTAGATTACGTGAAACATGGAAACCCCTTTTGCAAGTTATGAAATTCTGAGTAAACCTTGGTTGGAGTGGATTAAAGCAAGCTAAATTTTTGGCCAAAACGGATAAAGAATGAATGAGAAAGTTGGCAGTGACTGCTGAGTTGCTGCAGAAACAGCAGTACCAGTCCAATTTTAAAGTGATTTTCTGGGCAGTTTACAAAGCCAATTTGGAATCTTGAAGATGCTAAGTAATCCCTGCAGTATAAGGTTCAAAACAAGGTAAAGTTGGCACAAATCGGATATGGAATGAGAGAGATATGAAATTCTAAAGTTTGGTGTTCAAAGCTGAATCTTTCAAATTTCAGAAAAAACTCAAGGCAGGGTTCATCCACAGGCAATCCCTTTTCAAAACCACTTTTAGTAGGGTTTAAAAATCCATTTCAGAATTCATTGGGAATGTTTCAAAACTTAACATGACGGTTTTAAAATCACAAAGAAAGTTGGTACAGAAGGAAACGGAAATCCAATTCTCAGTTGTTCTAACCGCAAGTACGTTTTGTTTTCCCTGATTTGGTTTGGTTAGGGTTCTAAGGGTATCAGCATGTGAAGTTAAAGTTTATCCGTTGATTCCCTAGTATACTCGTTAATCTTTTCAACATTATGTCCCCAAAGCTTTTACATTCAGTTTCAGTGATCCCTATGGTTCATTACTATAACATGACCTTGTTTCCTCATTTTATGGCCTTGCAGTCCACAGTTCCGATTTATGCATTGCTACTAAGGTATATTATAATAAGGCTGAATTGGTATTTTGGTCCCTTATAAATGGGGTTGTTGTTGTTGTTTTGGTCCCAAATAAAACTACGATTGCTGTTTTGGTCCCTTATCAATTTTTTATTAGCGATTTTAGTCCCTTTTTACGAAAATGTTTAGAAGATTACGGATTCACTCATTTGATCGCTAGTCAAACCTAATTTTTTCTTCAAAATGATTTATACCATGATGTTTTCAATCCATTTTATGACTCGGTTCCCCATGAATGTTCAACCCATTTAGGGTTTCGGCCGTTTTATGGATCGCCATTTCAAGCGTTGCTCCTGTTGGACTTCTTATGTCGGGATATGGCTCAAATAATAAATATTCCTATCTTCTAAACTTTTTGGTAAAAAGGGACTAAAATCGCTAATAAAAAATTGATAAGGGACCAAAACAGCAATCGTAGTTTTATTTGGGACCAAAACAGCAATACCCCCATTTATAAGGGATCAAAATACCAATTCGGCCTTATAATAAAAATGTTCTTATCTTGTGTTTTAGCTTAGGGAAATTACTTTGAGGTGTATAACTTGTTAGATTGCAAAGCTTAGGATCTTTAAATTCTTATCCTCAAAAGTCTTAACCTCAAGATCAGAGTGTTAAGTCCTACATTAGTGACAGTGTTAAGACTAGTCCTAAAAGTTTTAACATTTTAAAATCAGGGTCTTAGAAGTCTTAGGTAGATCAAAGCCTGAGTAATCAAACAAAATGAACCAAATCAACCCAAATAGGTTCAAGCTTAAGATCATTTTAGCTGGTTCGGAAATGGAAACTTAAACTATATCCGTTTCTGTCATTTGAACACTTAATCTGAAATGACTCAAACTAGCTCAATATAAGGTCTTAGTGTTTATCTTTTTGCATTCATTAACATTAATACATTTCAAGGGAACAAGTATCTTAGTATCTTGTTTATTTCTCAATCCCATATCTCCAGGTTATGAATTTTTTAACACAGCCAGTTAGTTTCCAATTCATTTCGTTAGGGGTACTAATGCGTATTTCATATACCTTTCAAGTTTATGGTCTTGCATTTTCTTTTATGCTTCTCATTTGGATTACCAATCAAGAAGTCTACCGTGGGTAACATTGCTATTATTATTAGTTGTTAGGCCTCCAGTTCTTAGTTGTGCTCACTCAACTTCATGTCAGAAATCTCAAGGTTTCAAAATCTTAGGTTGATCAGGCCCAAGTTCGATTACCTTTATTCCTGACACTGAGCTAAATGACCACAGTTTGGTATTACGACATATATTTTACCCCATTCTGTCTTGGTAAACTTGAAAGTTGAAACCTGGCTAGAGGTTCTTTGGTAGCAAGATTTATCAATTTTGAGAGTTTTAGACTAATACTACCATTTCATTTGTTTCCCTCCAAGTTGATATCATCCTAAATTTTACAAATTAGGTACTCAGTGGCGCTATTGGCTTATAAATCAAGAAGTATATCTAAGCTACACGCAACGCCAACAACTCCCGACCAAAACAACATATTTAAGAAGATTGAAGATAGTCCTACTAACCCACCAGTAATCAGTAAAGAAGTAATACTAATACATATATTTATATCTATCGTGACTATTATTTTTAAACGAATATCACCTCCAATTCATACGATGAACATGCACAAGTAGTGGTGCACCTGAAACACAACTCCAAAACTCTGAAATTGATCACTTAAATCTGAATTTTGTTTCAAGGAGGGTTGCAACAACATGTCACCCCTTTCAAAATCACTTTTAAGACAGTCTAGAAATCTTTTTGGCAAACCATTCAACCCCTATACAAGCTTCAAGCCTGGCAAGTTTGATTCGGGACCTGTGTTACTTATAAATTAATTCCAAGGAAGGAATACAAAATAATACCCTCGTTATTAGTCTAGTGAAAGCAAAGAACTACATAGGTAAAGGACAACTTTTATGACTTTTAAAAAAAACCAGGTTGTACTACAACCAGACATATTTGTATACACAATTTCAATTCTCTGGTTATGGAAGTTATTTCAAACTTATTGATCCAAGGATAATCAATCTTATTGAATAGATTCCATTAAAGTTTCTTAAGACTAAATTCATAGAACATAAATCCCACACAAAAGCAATCCTATTCATAGCACAACATGTCATATGATTTGAAGATCTACTCAAACCACTTATGAAGTTCTAACCATTACTTGAGTAAAACTCCAGGAACTTCTTAAGCCCTCTAGAAGGTCTCCAGCGTATCTGAGACCCCGTTTTCCTTCAAATTGAAACTTTCCACGAATCAATATGCTGATTTCTTTTTTTTAAAAAAAAAAAGCTTGTAGAATTAAAGAAGTGATGCTCTGGATCGGTTTCATCTCACTTCATGTCAAGCTTAGACATCTAGAACAAAACCCATCAAGTTCATACTTAAACCAATTTATATAGAGACCACATTCACCTTCACATCTTAAAAGGTCAGTGTAACAGTTTAACCTTAATTTCATCCCGATTTTCAACTACTTCAAACCTAGATAACCCATCCAACTTACACAGTTGTCACCAAAATGTCTGTGTTTAATCAAGTATTCTTAACCTTATTCAAATATAGCCTAACTATCTCATTCGCGTATTGGACTTATATATCTTAGCATCCCAACTCACTTGGCCAAATCTACTGCAAACAAAAATCTTACAATGATTCCTAGGCCCAAAAGTGCTCTGATACCACTCTGTAACGCCCCAGACAAACCCCCTATCCAATACGGGAGCTTGATCGGACGTTTGCTTGATTCACGTCAGGTCTCATTCAATAAAGTGCACTTTTATAAATAAATTATAAGTTTAAAACGTATGGAATATATTTAACTCTTTTAGAAATACAGTTTAACCTTTTATAGTTTACCAATACAACTACCGGGTTAAAATCCTCAAACCTCTAACCATTAGTCTGGGTCACTGCGACACTCTGATCTAGCGCCTGCACCTGCCTTCAAACTTAGAGAAAAATAACAATTTTGAAAATAACGGTGATCTAACGCCCGTGAGGTTCTTTTTTATTTTTAAAACAACAAGTCTCAGTCCATAAATACCAATCACTAATATATCCCATTCCAAACATTTCGTTTTACATTCAACAAACATTTATTCAGTCAATACAACACGTCATTACATTCAATCAATCAAACAAGATACATTTAACTCATCCGTGGAGTTTTCAGTCAATCAATCAATTTCATGTAGCGTGGCTAGAATTCAACCTGGGCTACCTGATCCCAAAGAGGTGAAACTTACCACTCATTGTACCAGTTTGCGCCGCATCCTGCACTATCGTCAACCATCACCCTTAACAGTTAGGGTAGCTAGCTAAAACAGTACCTCTCGATGGGCTTACTCGAGCAGCCGAGCCCTTTGCTGCTCTGGAGAGTTCAGTTCAATAGTAGAGGGTTGGGGATCCCTGTAACGGGCAACAGTTCCAATAACAATCAAGGTATACCCGGGTAACCATTTACACTACCGTAACAGTAATGCAAAGCAATAGTCGTTCAATTCAAACAGTAACATATATAAATCATTCATGTAAAGGCATGGGATAAATGGATAAGCACGGATATAACTATATATATTATGTATATATACATATACTGAATACATATAGATGATAGCAAATCATGTACACCACAAGAAAATAGCGAGAACACTCACCAATCTTCAAGGTTTTGGATGGTCATCTTTGCCCCGTTGAGTTCCTACAACAAGGAAAAGTCACGGTTACCAACTTTAAGACTTAGGTTCTCTTCATTCTTACATGGCTATTCAACTAGCCTAGACATTTTACTTCTTCTAGTCAAAAGTAGGGGCAGGTTTCCATTTTCAGAAAATTGCTACAGAATGCAGCTCTGTTCTTTGCTGTTTATCAGAAAATATAGAAATCCAAAGTTGCTTCTATAAATTTCTGAGTAAACCTTATGCAAAAAGGTTTAAATCGAGCTATATTTATCTTAAATCGGACAAAGAATGAAGACGATATGAATTTCTGAAGTACAACTATTACCTTCAGATTTTTCTGCGAAAAGAACAGCACTTGTAGCTCTGTTTCAGAGCTGATTTATGGAAGATTTACAGGTTCAAATAAAGATCCTTAAAATTCAGTGTAATCCATGTAAGGAGAGGTTTAAAACAAGCCAAATTTTGGTCAAAACGGATGAGAAACGAGAGAGATATGAAATTTCAAAGTTGGATGACAACTGCAGAATTTCTGTATACATGAACTACGTCTAGAAACTTCTGGCCATGTCTTAGTCAAGTCTGGCCACGTCTGGCCACGTCCGGCCATGTCTAGCAGCGTCCAAGCTATATTTCATAATTCACTTTGGTATAATCATAGGATACCAATGCCCTTGAGGTCTTAATTTATGTCTACCATCACTCTAATGTTTTAAACTTAAAAGAAAACTGTATTTACAAGAATCTTGAACCAACACAATATACCAATCTCACTCCAAACATATTAAGCATTTACATCTTTAAACCAGCACCACAATATACCATCCACACATGTTCAATCCAGCACCACAGCTAACAAAACAGGGCTAAACCCACAAACCTTCACATACAGCTCAGGACACCACAAAATTATTCTAAAATCAAAAATTCAATCATGCAACGACATCCAACAATGAATGGATTTTTTTTCTAGAGTTAGAGAAGATTGTTGTTACCTTATCTAGATAATGGGGGTGGAAGCAAGATATCCCCTGCTTCTCCAGCTAATTTCCCCCAAGTTAATTGAGCCTTGGATTCTCCTTCAAACAAAATTCTTCCTCTGCGTTCCCCCTTTCAACTAGTTATGGTGGAGAGGAGTTGAACTACAAGTTTGGTAGAGAAAGAAACGAAGAAGAGAAGAAGAAAGGAGAAGATGTAAGTCGGTTGAGGCAAATTAGAACAAATGACAAAGACAAATAAATTGGGAAAAACAAAACTTCTGGGTTCGTCTCGTTTTCCTTCCTTTTTGTTGAAAATAAACAACACTTTTATCACTAACTCTGTTTGCTTTCTCTGCCTTAAGTTTTTCCAAATTCTAAATCTCACCCACTCAACATAACTCTTCTTTCAATTACATCCCTGCAACCCCTAATCATGTTTTATCTAGCTAGCAAAAATTATTGCATAAAGTCTTATTTTAAATATTAAAGTGCTAGTTTCAATGTTACCTCGCTAGTTTGGAGCGGGAACTCACATCCTTCCCCCCTTAAGGAATTTCGTCCTCGAAATTCAGAACAAGTGAGGGTATTTGTGACGCATTCCCTCCTCCGGTTCCCAAGTTGCTTCCTCAACTCCATGATGTCTCCACAATACTTTAACTAATGCTATTTCATTGGTGCGAAGGACTTTCGTTTGACGTTCCAGAATCTGTAGAGGCTGCTCCTCATACATGCATTTATCATCTAACCCCTAATATAAGGTGAGATTGCTACTTAATGGATTCTTACCCTTATAGTGCATAAGAGTTTTGTAAAGAGAAGACAAGATTTAACCTCAACAACTAATTCAAAAGACAAGGGAGCATCTTAAAACTCAGGAGGTTACTTGTTGAAGTTTGTTGAAAACTACTGTTGTAAACTATTATATTCAAAGCAGTATCTTGAAGGTTCTAAACAGGCAATTCAGAACACTACCAGCATCTAATTGAACTTATAGGTATGAAAATAGGCTTAAAATAACTGCCACAAAGTCCAAAAATTAGTAGGAAAAAAAGAAAAAAAATGTCAGGAGCAAGTATTGAACCCTGGTCACACTTGTCTTGTGACTTTCCAAAAAAAGTTAATTGCCATTAATCTGCTTTAAGTTCATTAATATTTAATTAAACTTTTTATAAATGTCATTTAAAAGATCACTATTGTCAATATTAAATTTCTCATCCCCCAATACATAGGTCAGTATAACTGCGGAGGAACAAGGTTTTCATGTAGGCAAATTGTAAAAAACTATTTTTTATACATGTCAAATGTTTCGTCGAAAGTTTGAAAAACCCTTGAAATTTTAAAATTTTCCATATCTTTTAAAATATGGTATTTTTTGGATTTTTGAGCGGCCTAAACCACTGTAGGCTGTTTGCGGCTGGATAGATCTCGAAAAATGATATGAAATAAAAAAAACATCATCTAAAACGGACCACTGAGTGGAAAGTTATGACCCTTTAAAGTTTTTGTCCAAAACCACACGTTTTCCAATGTTGGACCAATCTCCAAAAGCTCGTCTGTTATGTCCATTGCGTAGATCTCGTCGAGAACCATCAAATCGACTACTCGCGCATCCAAATCGGACAATAGAGTGCCGAGTTATGCCCTCCCAAACCATCCCTGGAATACAACTTCATAGATGGCACCTTCCAAAACGTCTCCTAACACTGCCGCAATGTCCCCGCACGTCGAAAAAACAACTGTCGCAATGTCTACATCCAGGCATTGGTGAAATTTTCACATAACACCTTCTACAACGTCTCCTAATACTGTCACAACATCCCCGCACGTCCAAAAACTAACTGCCACAACGTCTACATACAATCATGTGAATTTAAGCTGAATTTTTGACATAGCACCTTCTACAACGTCTTCTAACACTGCCGCAACGTCCAAAAAACAACTGCCGCAATGTCCAAAAATGTCTACCATTTTTTTTCATGTGGGACTAAATTAATTGGAATATAACTACTATCACCATGTCCAAAAATAACTACCACACCACGTCTACATCCAAACATATGACTTTTAGCTAAATTTTTCACAGAACACAGTCCACCACGTCCCGCTACGTCCAAAATACAAAGCAGCAACGTCCCGTTATGTCCCGCTACATCTAGTTACGTCTCATAACACATTCTACCAAGTCCACCAGCGGGGAGGAATCAGAAGCAACCCATTTCACATAAAAGTGTCAATACTTCACTGAAACATTTATATATCATATTTCAGAGTAACAGAGCATTATTAGAATAAGAAAACAAGAATATAACATCATTCATACATTACCCAACATCAAATCGCAGAAATAAGGTTCCATAAATCCATCAAATACAGTTCATACTTTATGATGTATTGATTTTTTAAGAAGAATAAGTTATGTTTTAAGAAGAATAAGAGATTTTTGAAGAGGAAGAAATGAGTTTTTCGTTGTATTTGGTGTTGTTCATCGTAAAATACAATCGCTGATCTCTGTTAAATCTGTATTTTGATAATATTTGATTGAATGTGGTTTCGAATAGAGTGCGACGAATAAGAATAAGTGATTTTTGAAGAAGAATAAGTGATTTTTAAAGAAGAATAAATGATTTTTGAAGAAGGAAGTGAGTTTTTTAAGAAGAAGAGAAGAGTGTGTATCTAACTCTCTTATAGTGCAAGTGGTGATGTATTTCTAGGTACATGTACCTGGTACAACATATAATTTGCGCTATAAAAGTGGCCTGAAGTTTTTTTTTTCTTGTTCTTCTTCCCGTTTTGTCACTCGTTGCCACCCTCCCTCAATTCACCTCACACCACCACCGAACCACCATCTTCATTAGCAATTCTTCTTCTTCTTCATCAATTCTTCTCACCCAAACTCCAAGCTTTCCCCAGCTAGAATCTTAGTTTTTTGAAAACCATTTGGTCACACCCATCACTCCACCACCTCGGCTCCTCTTCTGTACCCATTTCTGGAAATTGGAACCCATCTCCGGCCGGCAAAATTACAGCAGCTCCGGCGGTCATCTTCCCTCTCCAGAGGTTTCCTAGGCCTCTACTGTAACCCAGGAACATTTTCCTAGCTTTGGTTTTGCTCAAAGATACATAATCATCAATCAATCCATAGCTATCCAATTAAGGTGATGACTATTTATTTTCATTTTGACATCTAAAATTATTGGATAGAAATGTCGTTGATAGTTGTTTTGTACTTCTTGAAGGTTATGTTAACACTATGCTATGAAAATGGGTCTTAGGTTTGAATGTTCCATAAGGTGGATGTTCCCTCTGCACCATTTGTGTGTGCTTTGGTGTTTGACTTGGTTTGGTTAACCAATAGGGACTGAATGGGTTTATTAGTTTAAAATCCCAATTGTTCTAGTCTTCAAACTGAATAGCTGCAAGTAGTTTTTACTACATCATATTATTTGAGCGAGTCAAATCTGGGAGATGATGTCTTGTTTATATAGTATTTTAATTTTTGATCCTACGGTAATTCTCGAGACATTTTGTTAATGGAGATAAGATAGGTGAAGTCTATGTTGAAGATTACACAACATAAGAGTAAGCAAATGTTTCTGAAAGATGGCAGCAAGCATGGCTTAAAATTTCATAAGATCTTTTTTTGAGCATAGAACTTTGGAACTTGTATCTCCCTCATCTTATACCCAATGTCAGCAAACGTTATCATGATTTAAACCTCATACAACAAGGATTATCTAGAATATATTAGATCACAATTTGGATTTTTGAACTACCCAGAAAACCTCTTTGAAATCAGGTTATTACTGCTGTTCTGCTACAGAAATTCTGCACCTACGGTTAAACTTTAACATTTCATCTCTCTCATATTATGTCCGATTTGAACGAAATTTATCTTGTTTTAAAATTCTCCTCATAAGGATTATATAGAATTTTATGGCTTCTCATTTGCAGTCATAAATCTTCCAAAAACTTATTTTTAAACAGGGACTGTTATGCAGACCTTCTGAAAATTCTGGAAACTGTTCATGCAACTTTGAAATTTCATATTTCCCTCGTTCCTTGTCCATTTTGGTCAAAATTTAGCTTGGTTTAAACCCTATCATGCAAGATTTACTCAGGAATTTACGGATTTCAATCTGGACTCACGGATGTTTTTAAAAGCTGCTTGCAACATAGGTATCTGCTGCAGCAGTTTTTTTCGATGTTAGCAGCTTGACTCACAAGTCGCAACCTGTTTTACTTTTAATTCCAAAAGTGATCTTTGGAGACTTGTTATACCCTTTTCTTCTTTTCTGTAGCTCATTTTGGTTTTGGCTTGTCTGACGGAGCTATGAAATGTCCAAGAAATCAAATTAAACTAGGCTTGCCAAATGATCAGAATGTGTAAAATATTGTTTTTCTAAAATGTTGACTTTGTAGGCCAAACTCTTGTATCTCCCAAAATGTTTTATAGCGTTACTTGTTGTGAAGATATAGGGGATCGGGTTTGAAGTACATACGAGCTTACCTCAAGTGAGCGAAAATATTACTTTATCAAGACATTCTCATCACGAGAAGCTTACGCTACTGCGTGAACATTTAATTGTAGGTCGGAACTGCATGCTACAATAGCGACACGGGAGTGATTTTGCACTCTGTTCTAGGAATTGTCTAACAGAAAGTAAAAATTCAAAACAAAGAAAGGTGACAAAAACAAATAACTATATAGATAGATGCTTATTAAGTTACACAAAAGTAAAATAAAACCAAAGCAAGCAGGTAACTCTCTTTAGCCGAAATGTAATCACTAAAGAACAAAAGGTCAACAACCGGGAAGAGGAAAGAGTTTATACACACACTAGGCAAGATAACTAGGGGATACTTTTGACCCTTTACTCCCTTTGTGCTCAAAAAAGGTGTGATCACTCCTATCTCCGAATTCCGTTTGCTTTCCTACAAAACTCTAGAGCACGTTAACTTTTGTATCATCGGCTTCTATTTTTCTTAGTCAACCAAACTTTTGCGGAAGAGCTATTCTTTTTACAGGATTTTTCAAATCCTAAAGGATGGCTCTTTTGCTCTTGCCTCTTCTCACTATACTTAGATGTTTTCTGAGAGTTTAGAACTGCTAACTATCTACGAGGGGGAATTTGACCTCAAGTACTTAGCAAGATGATAAGGTTATCGAGCTTCAAGTATTCTCAAAAAACACCACAACTCAACCTTAAAGAACACCCACTAACCTCAGAGTTATCAAACTCCGTGATCCTCGTGCTTCGAATTGTGAAAATAAGTTATCACCTCTGCTAGTTAAAAACTTGTACTACCTGGCAGAAAAATCCAAAGAGAGGTCAAATAGAAAAAAAAAACAACTTTGACACTAATAAGAAAATACACACAAAGTTTCCAAAATCACCTAAACTCATACAAGGGTATTTTGGGTAAATTTTGGCAAGTTTCGAAACAACTTTCTAAGGTTTAAAAACATGTTTCTGACCCTAGAATTAAACACTGACACAAATTTTCCCTAGAGGAAGACTTCTAGATTCAAACAAAACAAAAATCAAAGCAAAAAGACTCAAAACAAACTAACGCCTTAGGCCCTAAGGGGGACGTAGACACTGGTTCTGATATAGATATTTGGATTGAAAATTCGACTGATTTTCAACCAATTGACTCAAAAATTGTTGGGAAATATTGGACTAATATTTCAAAAAGATCCTAGATATTTAGATCGAAAATTGGACAAATTTTCTAACTAATGACAACAACAAAAATTTGAAAAAACATAAGACACGTAATAGAACGAAAAATTAAACTTATCTCTGATACCACTCTGACGGAGGTTTAGTCGTCCCTTCCCTAAGGTGCAACTAAATCCGATTGTTTGTTCGGTCATTTCAAACTATTCCTTCATGTATGTTATCAATAACTTGAACGGCGGAATCAATCAACTCACAAACACACAATTCTTTAACCTCCCTGTGTGAAATTAACTAAGAGGATGGATGACGGTTTATGATTTTTGTCAATCTAACATGGATTAATAGTTTAACCATGACTACTAAACCAATGGGGGTGCGTGTTTGTGGTTCATACACAAGAATACTCATGATCTCGCAAGATCACTCTAAACTAGAGATTCTGAGAGAAAGAAAGGCACCAACCATGCTTTCGAAAAACTCAAGACAACAATCTTGAAAATGAAAATCAATTCTTGACTCTATGTGTTATTGCAATTTTTGCTACAAGACCTTTACATAGATTACAATAAAGTTCTCTTCATTTTGTAAAAAGGTAACCTTCAATCCTAGTGAGAGTTGAAAGGATTTGAGCTATCATGTTTAAAATTTTTCCAATATTTTCCAAAAATAATTAGTTGAAAACCTAAGCACAGGATCTTGGACTATCTTGTTTGATTTGTTACTCATGAAATAAACAATACTAAATAAAGCGGATGTTTAGAATTGACCTTTGAAGCGTGAACTTGAGAATTCTCTTGTATTCCCAAAGACTGTTTGGACGTTGTGTGGGCAATGATCCACCAGACAATTCTTAATCAGCCTCTAACAAAAACCCCTACACAAGAATTCACATCAGAAACACTGTGCCGGTCTTAATTTCTTCGCCACCATGGAATCATGCCGCATCGCCGGGACGGTAACACCATCGGGACTGTCGCACCGCCAGGATCACCACACCGATGGGGACGCCGCACCTCTGAGCTAGGTGGGATCACCACCGCTTGAGCTTTGCATTGTCGAATTCTGCATCGGGGAATTGCCGCCACACCAAGAAACGATTACCGCACTGGGGTTGCTATCTCGCCTCGGGAATCACGCCTTACTAGGGCATGCGCCGCCTCCCTCTCTGGCTTTTTCTTCTGTGTGTTCCGTCTGTTCTGTGTCTTATCAGTTAGGTCTTGAGGCTGATTCTTATGTCTTATATAGAGGGCTACAAGAGAGACCTCAAGTGGGCTTGTGTTGGGCCTTCTTAGTGGGTTTATTAATTCCAAGCCTAAACCAAGACTTCGTTTCATAAGGAAATCTAGTTCCACTGCTGCCTTACTTTTACCTTTTTTATTGTTGATACTGCAAAATTTTCATCAATCTGCTAATTTTCGTCAATCTACTGATTTTCGGGCAAAATTCCCGCCAATGGCTGAGATGTTCAATCGACTCCCTCCCCCTTTGTGGGGTCTTAGGTGAAAGATTTGCCACATAGGATCTGGGTTCGCACTTGCTCGATTTACCACGCAAGAAAAATTTCTAATTAAAAGCGGAACCTTAGAAAAATAACTTTGAAGCGTGCTCTTAGGTGATTCTCTCGTATGCCTCGAGACATCGACTTCATGTTGTGTGGGCAAAGAACTAGGAGCCAATTGATCAACCAATCACCACAATGCACCTGCTAGAAAGTTCTAGCACCACAGCACTTAGCACGTACTATAAACGCACCGCTCGAAGAGAGAGAAAGCTACGCGCAACTGGTATAAACCAAGGCCAAAATTTCGGCCACTAGAAACCAAAAAACCAGCCGCACACTTTCTTGAAAATCCAACTTGGAGAGAGAAACGTTTTCTCTCTCTAGGATTTTCTCTCTCTAGATTCTTGAGTTCTGAATCTTGTGGAATTGTATTCTTGAATGGCTGATCCCTTATCTATATATAGAGTTACAAGAGAGACCCCAAGTTGGTTTAGGATTGGTCTTCCTACTGGGATTCTGTTTCCTTCAATCCTGTTCCTGGACTGATACACTTCCAACTGTCACAGGGATTCACTTATCCCAATCCAGTTCCTGGTATGAATCACACCCAACTGACACAGGGATTCACTTAACCCAAACCAGTTCCTGGGATGATTCACAACCATCTGACACAAGGATTAATTAATTAAATCTACCTTTGTCAATAACCCAGTACATAATTAATCGTACCACTAACGGATTAATTATGGCACTACCAACCTACACCAGAATTGCTTCCGGAACAACTTAATTAAATTATATTAATAATCTCCCCACATCAAAGATATAGTGCTCGTTAATTCATTAATTTACTGATAAATTAATTCATCAACTTCTTAAATTCCGAGACTAGTACCACTCGACCTTTTTACTATACCGGACATAAGTCCACCGGCCGGGTTTAGTATAATAAACATTTCGAGCTCATCTCGGGAGCACCATCACCCCGGACGCAGGGATACATGGTTTCCTTTCGACAAGCAGCAGCACACCAAGTAACTAAACACTCGCACCCAACCTACCGAGACTATTGGCCACAATTGACCTCACTCATTGGCAGATCAAAGTACATTATGTCTAATCCTCATGTCCGCTCGAGTCTAGGGATTAAGAGATAGAATACCAAGAACAATTTGTCTATTAAATCAGTACAAGACAAATCATTCTTAAAGGTTAAGTTCAATACGTGTCGGTTTAGGTTATTATGTGATTCGGATAATTGGTTTGTCTAGACTAATTGAATCATATAGATACGCCCCGGGAGTATCTATATGATTCAATTAGTCTAGACAAACCAATTATCCGAATCACATAATAACCTAAACCGACAGTTTGTCCAAAGCTGTCTCGGTTATGAACCGCATTTATATATTATGTCTTTCAACCAATGATGAGATCTACTGTGTCACACCAAACACCTCATCATCTACTTACATAATACAAATGGACAATTAATGCACACCAAGATATAACCAAAACATAAATCGATATATTACTGAGAAAAAGTACAACACAAGCACAGCTTATGTATTCAACTCTAACATTAGGGTTCCCCTGGCACACCTCGTGCCGAATGGGGTTATAATGTTAAGTCAATCAAACCCAACACACAATTAATCGTACCACTAACGGATTAATTATGGAACTACCGCTCAAGTCCGAAATATCAATTCCGGTTCCATTTTATTATGTATTCGATTATCTCCCCGGGTTAAAGATATAATGCTCGTCAATTTATCAATTTACTGATAAATTAATTCAATCAACTTCTCTATCCAAGACTAGTACCACTCGACCTTATTACTATAGCGGACTTTTGTCCACCGGATGGGTGTGGTTTAATAAACTTTTTGAGCTTATCTCATGAGTACCATCACCCCGATGCACCGATACACAATTTTCTTTTGACTAGCAACGAAAAACTGAGTAATCAAACACGTACACCTAATCTAATGAGCCTTTAAGCCATAAGTGACCGCACTCTTTTTTAGATCAAAGTACACTATGCTTAATTCCCATGCCGATCCTTGTCTAGAGATTAAGAGATTGAACACCATAATTAGTTGAGGTCTGAATTGACCACAAAAGATCAGTAAGTCAATTCAAGCCTCAAACAGTCTTGCTCAATATGCACCAAGCATATCAGCATAATTCAATCAGTCAAGATAAACCAATTCTAGAAATATATTATGTCCTAAACAAACAGTGTGTCCAAACTGTCTCAGTCACGAGTCTGTTTATATATCGTAACTTTAACCAATGATGAGATATTCTGTAACACACCCCATCATCTAGTCATATTGTATAAAGGGACTTTATGCAAACATAAACAACTAATTAAAATGTTTTCACTCGATATAAAATAGGAAGTAGTGTTTACAAAAGCAAAACTTTTCAGTATTCACACTACAAGAAAGATTACAAAAATAAAATCCTACACTAACTAACGTGACTGCAAAAATACCTTTTTATGACCCAAATTTATGCATGTTTAGCTAACTTTTAGTTGGTTTTTAATGAATATGACAACTTTTATGAGCTTTCAATGCATTTATAGTTGGATTTGCATGATTTTGTAGTAAGGAGGTACTTTGGAGATTTTGGACAAAAGTTAAAGACTTTTTCTGAAAAAAAGGAAGAAATTACGCAAGAATGAAGCTTAAATAGAAGAGTTTGGAAGCAGGGCGATTTGAAGGGGATTTTGAGTCTGGCATCCGCTTGGCGCTGGCATCTTATCGCCGCCAACCCTTGCATTCTCACGACACCAATGCCTGATCGCCGCCTACCTCGGTGTCACCATGGCACCACCGCCTGATCATCCCCCGAAAAACCACTACTAAAATTCCAACTTTACCCTTAGCATGACTTTTCTCATGTAATACCAATTTTAGCCCTCTAGACCTTTCTTAGTGGCCAAAACTTCTTGTAAAGACATAGTAGATAACATACAACACACCTTAAGTGTGTTTTTCATAATTTAGGTAGTAGAGAGAGAGTTTTGCTTAGTGAGGAAGAAACACCTACTTTATCACCTTTTCACACAAACACCATGAATTCTCTTAGAACATTCATGTTCTAGTTAGATTCTAGGGAAATCTACCCTTCTAAGTGATAGGGGCAGTTGATTTCCATAGATATGGGCAAGACAATGGTTTTAGTGATGATTTTGTGTTTTAATATAGTGGAGATACTAAGGATTGCTGAGTTTTCTTACATTTTGGATGCTAAGGCCTCACCTTTCTTATAGGTCAAACTATTTCGAGATATTCTTACTACTTCCATGTGGTTTTTGTTCCATTCGTTGGTTATTCATGCTTATTATTAAGTGGGTTTCATGCAAGGAATGAATAACTTCTGATTTTGGATGTGTTTTTTATCTTGTTGTCATTGATCTACATGTTGAATCTACTTTATTGCTGATATTCATTGTTGATTATCTATTTTGAGCAACTTGTGGTAATGTATAGTGTTTTATCTTGTGATACAAGTTTCATTACTTTGTTGAACACGTGGTCTTAGATTGGATTGATTTTACTAGATCTTATTGCGGTAAAGTAGAAGACTGATAATAGATAGGTTTTACGACTCTATTTATATTATTGGCTAGTTCTAGTCCTTATAGATTCGATGATGATGGTATTAATGGAATGTCCTTAAGAAATTGTATGATAATCTACTTAGTAATATCCCCTTGGATCTTAGTTGTGGTGTGATTTTCTGCCTCTTATCCATACTATCTTTATTTTCTTTATTTTGTTACTTTGCATGATTTTACCAAACCACTAACTTATTTTTACTTTTTTTAAACTCTTAGGTATAAAAACTACTAGAAATTATAGTAGGTAAAGACTCATTCCCAACAACCACCTCACTTGATACCAAGAATTTCAAGGGAACGAAACATCAAATACTATAGTATTAGTCTTTTGTTTTATTTTAATATAAATTATATTTTTGTTTGTTCGCCTAAAGCTTTTTAAAAAGATAAGAGCGCATCAAAAATTGGTGTAGCAGACGGAAATTTGTCGATTTTGGAGTGATTATTGTTGTTGAGAGTTTGTGGTGTTTACTTGTTTTTCATTTTTAGTAGTTTTTAGAGTTTTTATGAGCTTTTGTGTACTTGTGAGTGATGTATTAAGTGCAGTAATTTTCTTTATTTGTCTTATTTTTCATGTCTTAACTCGTTCTTACACAATTTCCTTGTTGATTTTTGTGAGGTAGCCGAATTAAGGAAGAAAATGAGTTATTACAAGGAACATACATCTTGGAATGGTTGCAATTACCCAACAATGTTCCCAAGAACCAACATAAGGAGTATAGATGATATATATGAAAGAGAGCCAAAACCACCCCAATTGAGGTGTTCACTTGGAGCCGGTTTGTCAAGTTGGGGTGATGAGAGATGTAATCCAATCCAAGGAGGTTCAACATATAGCGGTTATTTTGGAGAGGTATACTATAAGACAATAGAGAAAATCGAGAATATGTCCTATGATGATTGGATTGATGTGTATATTACGGACTTGGATGAGATAGATTTCAAACAATAAGAGTTTGATGAAGAAGAGAATGAAAATAAACTCCTTGAGTGGAATAACGAATGTTGCAAAGATGTGGAGATAGATGATGATGATGAGATCATGAAAACACCAACTCCACCATCTAGCACACAATCATTGGGAGAAAGCACTAAAGAGTTTATTATGGAAGCGGTGGATGCCCTACTTATGTTGGAAAAAGGAAATGATGCAAGTAAAGATAAATCCTTGGACTCTTTAGAAGAAGAATCCTTGGGGCATAAAGAGGCAGTACTTGAGAGAGAACCTCAAATGAAAGTTGAAGAAAACCTTGAATTTCCACTAGGAGAAGTATCAAGTGTGTCGAGGGATTTTAAGGTCAAGAAATCGTTTTTAATGGGCTCTAACTATATTGCTCATGATGATCAATTTGTGCAATGTTGTCAAGAGGACCAAATGGAGAGACCTTGGACTCAATATTTGAAGTGTGTTAATATTGGTGAATGTTCATTCAAGGAGTCCAAGATGCACCCATTAATGGAAATTCTTAAACTTAGTTGTGAACTCATTAAAGTGGGAGCTATCATTGAGGAAAAAGGAGATAAGGAGTCCTCTAGTGAAAAGAAGAATGAAACGGGCTTTGAAGAGGAAGAGAAACCGAGGAACATCTTGGAGGAACATGATAGGTTGACTAATGAGTTGAGAAATTTGATTGTTGAGTAGACCTTAGATTACATTCATCACTACAAAGTAGGAAATTGGATTTTGAAGAATGTAACAAATAAGGACAAAGAAAGAAAGAAGCTTGTCACGAAGTTCAAGAAAGAGTGGGACGTGAGGACATTGAAGCATTCCAATGAAGAGGTTAAGGAATTTGTGAAAGAATTCCTTAATCTACAAAGAGAGATGTTAGCTATGATAATACAAGAGAAGAATTGCTTTTGTGATTTTTCAAGAAGAATTTATGAAATAGAAAGAAAGGTTGAAGGGATTGAATTTAAAGAAGCTCAAGCATGGAGGAACGAGGAAATGCCACCACATGAAAAAAATGAGGAATTGGACAAAGATGTAGACATTGTCAATAAGAGTGAAGGTGAAAGAAGGATGAATAAGCGATATACGAGAAAAAAAAGAAGGGAGAGACAAAGGAAAAAGTTCAAAGAGATGAAGGCAAGTTGGATGGATAAAAGAGAGAAAAGTGCATCTATTGCACATGACACAAAGAGCTTTGAAGGATATTGAATCCATAGCTCAAGAAAAGTCTAGCCGGAGACTCTAATTTCCAAAGTGCTTTTTGGGAGGCAACCCAAGCGTTTTTAGCTCTTTTTAGTTCATTTCCTAGTTTTTAGGTTTTCAAATTTTTAAATTGCGAATAAGTCATGAGTTTAAATGTGATTTTTGAGTATAATAGTTTTGAACACATTCCTGTGTTGTAGGTATATGATTTGGTGCAATTGGATTGTGTAAAAGTTAATTGGAAGCAATTTTGTGAAGATTGGGAAAAAATAGCATAGTAGCACCAGCGTGCCACCGGGTTGCCGCTAGCTGCAGGTGTCCACCAGGCGACAACACCAGGTTGCCGCCGTGATGGTCTGGAGGTATCAGCAGTGTCGTCTCGACACCGTAATAATGCCCAGATCCCCTGTTTTATTTTTATGTTCTAAATGAGGTACTATGGAGTTTAAAATCTCCATTTTACTTACCTAAGAGTTCCAAAACATCCACGAGCATAAATGAGAATCATTTACCCTTCCAATATATCCAATTCATGAATATGAGATTTGTAATTCTTCATTTTTGTGATTTTACCAATAACACTGTTGTTTTTAAGTTCTCTGTAGATTTCAGACATTAAGAATCAATGGTAAGAGTATAGAGCTGCTGTGTGCTTACATTTTAAAAAAATGGATTTCTTAAACTATGCATAGTACTATACTGTGTATACTTGATATGATTGAATGAGTTTATAATGTATGAATGCATGTATTTTTCAACCTTATATGTTTTAGATGTTCTAATCTTTACATTCTAGAGCTTTACTATTATAGAACTTGTAGAACTTGTGCTTAAATAGATGAAAAATCATGTTCTCTTATGTGTAGATTAATCATATGGTTAATTAACATGTCTTGTAGTGTTTTAATGCTTATTACTGCTGCTATAGTGAATTAGATTGGCTTATATTTACTAGCCCTGATGTCACGCGACGTGCTGGCTCCACGTCTTCATGCTGCCATGCTGGCGATCGCCAGGCGCCAACACCTGTGGCGACCATCAGGCGCCAACACCTGTTGGATGCCCTGATGAGATCATCGAATTTCTTGTGCTTTCTTTTCTAAAAATTCACTAATTTTGTGCAACTTTTCAGGATATGTTTATATTCATGAAGTAAGAAAAATGAATGATGAGCTTACAAATGCAAAGAAGGGAGGATTTACAACAAGTGTTTGAGAATCCTCACCACTATTACTTTCTTACTATATTTTGTGGACACTTTGCAATTTAAATATTTCTATTTGCTTTGGTGTGTCTATTTTCTTTGGTGTGTTTGTTTTTATGTTTTTAATTAAAGTGTGAATGATTTATATTAAGTATTTGGCTAACATGATAAATGCATGAGCTTAATTGTGATAAACGAATCTAAAGAAAACGAAATTGGTACCCCATTAGCCCACTTTTGTTTTGTTTTGATACATTGAGGAAAATGTATATTTTAAGTGTGGGGGGAAGAGAAATATAAGTGTTATAAGTCCTTATGTTTGCCAATTGAGAACCTATTAGTGAAGTTGAGTCCATTTTGTGGTTAATTTTCAAAAATTTGTTGTATTTTAGATTTTGATAAAAAATTTTCAAAACAAAAGGACCACTTCAAGCTAGTTTTGTGTATTTTCATTGCATGTTTGGTGGAAATATGATGGAAATGGTTGAGTATTGATAGGTATGATGTGAGTTCTTAGTTGACATCTTGAGATGTAATCATATTTCAACCTTTGATTTTATGTGAGCTTATTTAAGCCTTTATTGAGCATTTCTTATTTGCTTGCTCATTTTTCTTTGGTTGTGTGACTTGTATTGCATGAATGGTTGAATCTAGAACTTGACTTTAACATACATATCAAGACCTTTTACGTGTTTGTTATACATTGAAGTGATGAAGGAAATTAGTTAGCTTTTGTTTTTACCTTTTCTTTGCTTTACATTACCCGTAATCATCTTTATCCCCTTAGGCATAACCAAGTTGAGCCCCATCTTTTTTTTTTTGTTTTCTTTTTTTTCCAATAAGCCAACTTGAGTCTCTTTCTTTGTTAAAGCCTTTTTTTTTACCCTTAAAGAAGTTTGTATGTGATTGGATGTGGAAATGAAAAATAATTGATGGATTCTAAGTTGTTAGTTTTCAGTTTTTAGTAGTTCTCAAAAAAAAAAAAAAAAAAGTTTGAAGAACAAAGAATGGGGAAGTAAAGGACATCTAAGCCTTAAACCTCCATTAGTAGTTGAAGAATCCAAGTAGAAGTAGTTGATGAAACATCCAATCAATGCAAATCTCTTTACAAAAGCTTCAATTTTTAAGCCTTAACATTTTTTTGTCCCTACCCAACTTTTTTAGCCCTGTTACACCTTAATAAAAGTCTTTTTGATCAATATATTGCATTCGTAATAGGAAGGTGGCGAGGTGATCTTGAGTCAAGCTTATGGTTGAAGATATGCAATTGACTTGAGCGTTGTTGAATATTTCAAAACCTATACACTTTGAGTGTTGTTTAGTGAATCTTTGAAAGTGTGAGGTGATGAGGTCCATTGATGTTGATAGAGAATTCATATCATGCTTGTCTTGCTTAATTATGGAAGCCATATGAAATCAAGAGTGAAAAGTGAGTGCATGTTTTTTTGTGTTTAGCTTGGAGGGGAAGAAAAAAACCATCTAGAGCTAATTGTTATATTATGGACTCACTTTCTATTTGTTTTCTTGACTAGTTTGCTTGAGGACAAGTAAAGCCTTATGTATGGGGAGGTGAAGTGACTCCAAAATATACCTTTTTATGGCCTAAATTCATGCATGTTTAGGTTACTTTGAGTTGGTTTTCAATGAATATGCATATTTTATGAGCTTTCAATGCATTTATAGTTGGATTCGCATGATTTTGTAGTAAGGAGGTACTTTGGAGATTTTTGATAAAACTTAAAGACTTTTACTGGAACAAGGAAGAAATCACTCAAGAATGAAGCTTAAATAGAAGAGTTTGGAAGCAGTGTGATTTGATGAGGATTATGAGTCCGGCGTTCACTTGGCGCTAGCGCCTGGTCGCCGCTAACCCTGGAGAGCACCAATGCCTAACCGCCGTCGACCTCGGCGTCACCATGGCGCAACCGCCTGATCGTCGCCCGGAAAACCACTGCTGAAATTCCAACTTTACCCTTGGCATGACTTTTCTCGTGGAATACCAATTATAGCCCTCTGGACCTTTCTTAGTGGCCAAAACTTGTTGTAAAGACATACTAAATCACATACAACACACCTGAAGTGTGTTTTTCATAATTTAGGTAGTAGAGAGAGTTTGGCTTAGTGAGGAAGAAACACCTACTTTCTCACCTTTTCACACACAAACACACACCATGAATTCTCTTAGAACATTCATGTTCTTAGTAGATTTTAGGGAAATCTACCCTTCTAAGTGATAGGTGGTAATGGATTTCCATAGATATGGGCAAGACAATGGTTGTAGTGATGCTTTGTGTTTTAATATGGTGGAGTTGCTAAAGATTGCTAAGTTTTCTTACATTTTGGATTCTAAGGCCTCACCTTTCGTATACGCTGAACTATTCTGAGATATTCTTACTACTTCCATGTGGTTTTTGTTCCATTCTTTGGTTATTCATGCTTATTATTAAGTGGGTTTCATGCAAGGAATGAATAACTTCCGATTTTGGACGTGTTTTTTATCTTGCTGTCATTGATCTACATGTTGAATCTAATTTATTGCTGAGATTCATAGTTGATTATCGATTTTGAGGAACTTTTGGCAATGTATAGTTGTTAGTTTTGAATACAGAAAAGCTATGGCTTGTATCAAAAACTAATATCCACAGATGACATATCAATTTGTTTCAGTATTAAATTGTTCCATTATATCATAGAACTAGATAACGGGGCGTGGAATGACACAATAGATCTCGTTATTGGTTAAAGTATTGATATATAAAAGTATGCTCGTAACTGAGATAGTCTGAACATACTATCGTTATATGTTATCGTGTGATTTGGAAATTAGTCTATCTAGACTAATTAAATCACACGGATATGCCCAGGGCATATTGAGCACGACCAGTTTGGATATAATTGTCTTGTACTGATCGGTGTAGTCAATTCGGTCCTAGTATTCAGTCTCTCAATCCTGAGATTAGGATGGGCGTGAGAGTTAGATATCGTATGCTATGATGTGCCAAAGAGTGCGGTCAATTGAGGCCTATACATCGGTAGGTTGCGTATGCGGTGTTTAGCTTCTTACGTGTCATTGCTAGTAAGAGGCATCCACGTACCGGTTCGCCGGGTTGATGGTGCTCCCGAGATGAGCTCGTAAGGTTTATTGTACTAAAACTGGCCAGTGGAATTTATATCCGATATAATAAGAAAGTCGAGTGGTACTAATCTCGGATACCAAGGAGTCGGTGAATTAATTTGTCAGTAAATTGATAATCCGACAAGCACTAGATCTTTGATATGGGGAGATAGAAGAAAATATAGTGGCGCGATGTAAAGTCATTTTTGAGCGGTAGTTCCATAATTGGTTTGTTAGTGGTACGACTAATTATGTGTTTGACTAATCGATAAAGTGAATTAATTAATCCTAAATGTTTAATTATTATTTAATTGACAAAATGGATTTAGAAAATTAATTCTATATGAATTAATTAATCCTAAGGGTTCGATTAAATTAAATTAACAAAGTGGGTTAAGAAATTAATTCGAAAGGATCGATTGGAGTTGATTAGTCTAGGGAAGACTAAGGAGTCAACGAAAGTCAAACTAAAAGGCCCAACTAAAAAACCCATTAGGTCTCCCAAGGAGCTCCCTATAAATAGCTAATGTTAGGCACATTTAAAGACATTACAAACCTTGTAGGCAAATGCCTTAGAGTGTGAAAGACAAGCCTAGAGAGAGAATTCTTTCTTCCTTATTGAGAATTCTTTTTCGAAGTCTGTTTTTTATCTTTCTTGTTCGAGAAACATAGCCCGTGATTCTAGAAGCCCAAGACCACTGCTTGGAAGTTCAAACGCCACTCGAGAAGTCCGTTCGCCGCTTTTTTTTCGAACAATTAGCACCGCCTGCGTTTTTTGGATTTTTCAGCGCCGTTTTGGTGCATTTTTTCATAGTGGGCTTTGTTTATTTGTTGCCAAAGTCTAGATCTATGAGCAAATAGCTTACCCACGAAGTTTTATTGAGGCGGTGTGGGTTTTCAAATTAGAATCAGTTTCCCGCGCTAGATCTGTTTTTCAGATCTGTGAGTTTCTTGAAGTGGGTTTCTTTGGATTTCTTCTCCAGTGCCTTTATCCACCTCGTAGTTACTTGCCCACCCAAGTTCGAGGTTGTTTGGAGTTATCCTTGGGATTCTGTGTGGAATTTGCACTAAAGACTTGGTTTTCACAACAGGCGGTAAATAAATAGCTTATCTTCGGGCAACGATCTACTGAGGATCTGACGAGTTTTTCGAAGTGGGTCTCATATGGATCTCTTCCTTAGTGTCTTAGCTACCTTGTGGATAGTTGCCCAAGCGATTTCGAGGTAGAGACTGAGTTGTTCTCGGGATTCTCTCGTGATTGGTCCCAGGCGGTAAACAACAGGATTTTCAGCTTTCGTTTTCTTATTGCTTGGGACACGCTTCAAAGGTATAATATTTAATCATTCCGCTTTAGTTAAAGATTTAATCTTTGAGCATCGTTTTAATAAATTGAACCAGTATAAGCCTAGATCCATTCAGGGGAAATGAATTTGAGCCTGAGCAGAATCGAAAGTCTCCGATTCTGGAATGCATTGCACGAAAGTGAGATTTTTTATTTAGCCCGGGCTTGTTCTGTTTCCTTTAAATTGGTATCAGAGCGAGTGTTTCGGCTTTATACTTGTTTAATTTATTACATGGATTTATTTTGGCATTATTATTTTTGTCAAAATCTTTAAACAGGTGGTTATTAGTTTCCCGGCTATTATGGTAGAATTTATTTTTCATTCATAAACCCCGGGACATGTTCGGGCTCGTATTCTTTTTTAATGGAAATGTCTGTAATAGTAATAACCACGAGCTGGAAGCCGTACAGGATTAGATAAATCTTGTAGTAGGATTTAATCTAATGTTGTCGTCTTTAAATTCCTAGAAAAATGCCTTGTATATAGGAATTTATGTGTTATGACGAAGACGTTATTTTGGGTAACTTATATTCGCGAGTTTTGGTTTCTCATAATTTTGGGTGATTCCTAATTAAGTTGAAAACCAAGAAAACTCGGGCGAATCGAGAGGAATCCAAATAACGATTGGGAGCGACATGACGGGGCGTGTTACCGAGGCGTCAAAGAATCAACGATAAGGAAGGCATTTTATTTATTTAATTTCCCGTATTTATGTCTTTTCGTTGATTGTGTATAATCAATTTATTTGCATAAACGAAAACCAAACCGTTTTTTAAACTTAAAGTGCTATTAACTAAGGTAGATTATTCGCATATTAAAACTCCAACGGTTTTATGGGTACGAATATCCATAGGTAAGATATTGCATGCTAAAACATAAAAATCCTCAAACTTAAAAATCTAAGTGTGAACGGGTTGGTAAATATCCCCATGGCCTCCATTACGGGTTCATTGGTGATGTGGTTAAACTTGCGTGCTGGCTTAGACCTTCTTCCCTATTGGATGAGTTTTCAACCACAAATATCACCGGAATGAATTTCTAAAGGGATGACTATAGTGAGTTTAATTGGAGAAAGTTGCGACACCCTCACCATCCGAGGGGCATTAGTATCCTAACTAACAAACTTAGAAGTCACGTAATGGCAAACACTTAGTGTACCATTTTTAGTATCCCTCCTATCGAGGTTACGCTATCTTCGAGTAATGCTAAAATTATCTACTATTAATTTCATTGATCATAAGATTGTTGGTCAGAGAAAGGAATTAATGAACTTTGATTATTCTCGAACAAATGTGGATTGGTATAGACGTTCACCCATCGTGACCTGTGTTAGTCCCTGTGTGAGAGATGTCAGTAGGAGAATGCTTTATTTTGAGGATATCAATATTTTCAGAAAAGTATATTGAAACTTGACTGTTTATTTTTCAGTTGTTGATATGTCGTTCAACCCTCTAGCTGTCATTTTGACTCAAAACAAACTTACGGGTCCTAATTACATTGACTAAAAACGTAACCTTGGCATTGTCCTTACCACCGAGGGTTACAAATACGTTCTCACTGAGGAGTGCCCCCTAAGCCCAGCAATGATGCCACCCCTGAGCAGCGAGAGCCATATACGAGGTGGCAGAAGGCTGATGAGATGACCCGGTGCTACATCTTGGCTTCTATGTCGAATGTACTGCAGCACCAGCATCAGTTGTTTACCTCAGCCTACGCTATGATACTCAACCTCAGGGAGATGTTTGGACATCAGGGTAGAGCAGCTAAGCAGTCGGCTATGAGGAAACTCATGAGTGCTAAGATGACTGAAGGCACCTCAATGAGGGATCACGTATTGGTGATGATCAGTTTCATCAATGAGATCGAGGTATTGGGAGGTGATATTGATGGGGAGACCCAGGTTCGATATCATCCTCCAGAGCTTGCCCTCCAGTTTTGAGCAGTTTCGGTTGAACTATAATATGGGCAAGCTCTCATATTCACTTCCCGAGCTCATGACTGCATTGGTGTCTACTGAGTGTCTCTTCGAAGAGAAGAAGCAAGCCTTGGCTACTGTTGGTCCCTCAGGGTCTTCTGCTTGGTCCAAAGCCACGAAGCATAAGAGGAAGAGAGGCCAGAGAGCAGCAGCTGATCATGGACCCAAGGTGGGACATTGGAAGAAGGATTGCCAGAAGCCTCGAGGTATGTGCAAATTTTCCCTAGTTACTGAGACGTGTTTAGCGGTGATTCCCACGGATACTTGGTGTCTGGATTCAGGAGCCACTAATTAGGTTTGTAATTCTTTTCAGGGGTTTCAAGTGACCCGACTGCTTAGAGAGGGAGAGTTGCAAGTTTACCTCGATGATACTACCAGAGTTTCGGTTGTTACAGTGGGAGTTTTATGTGTTTATTTTTCAGACTCCATTTTAAATTTGAAGGATTGTCTTTATGTACCCAATTTTCGGAAGAATTTACTTTCAGTTTCGAGACTTTTATTGGATGGTTATAAATGTGTTTTTTCTGATAACTTTGTTTTTATTAGAAATAACCAGAGGCTTATATGTTCTGGTACATTGGTTGACAATCTGTTTTTAATCAAGACAAACTCCCCAGTTGTGCACAACACTGAAACTAGTTGCTCATTACCGAATCATAATAAGAGAAAAGAGTCTTCCCCTTTGAATCAAACTTATCTTCGGCACCTGAGACTAGGTCACATCAACCTTAGTAGGATTCAAAGGTTGGTCAATAATGGGCATTTGGGCTCATTGGAGATTGACAGCTATCCGACCTGCGAGTCCTGCTTGGAGGGTAAGATGACCAATAGACATTTCAAGGCAAAGGGGTATAGGGCCAATGAGATTTTAGAGTTGTTTCATTCTCACTTGTGTGGGCCTATGTCAGTTCATGCTAGAGGTGGTTATGAGTATTTTGTGACATTCACGGATGATTACTCTAGATATGGATACATATACCTGATGCGCCACAAGTCTGAATGCCTTGGCAAGTTCAAAGAGTTTAAGGCTGAGGTGGAGAACCATCTGTGTAAGAGTATCAAGGCTTTGGGATCTGATCGTGGTGACGAATACCTCTCTAGTGAATTTAGGTTCTATTTGTCAGAGGAGGGTATTCAGTCCCAGTTGTATGCACCTGGCACACCTCAGCAGAATGGTGTAGCAGAGAGGAAGAACATGACTCTTATAGATATGGTTAGATCGATGATGAGTTACAGTGAGTTCCCTATCTCATTTTGGGGTTATGCCTTAGAGATAGCATGTTTCATTATTAACCTTGTGCCATCTAAGTCTGTGCCTTCGACCCCAGTAGAGTTGTGGACTGGGCGAAAGCCTAGTCTGAGACATCTCAGGATTTGGGGTTGTCCAGCACATATGCTCGAGGCAGATGCAGGCAAGTTAGATGCGAGAACCAAGGTTATGCTTTTTATAGGCTACAACAGAAGAATGAGAGGTGGTCTATTTTATAGTCCTCAGGATCAGAAGGTGGTGGTCAGCACCGATGCCAGATTTCTTGAGGAGGACTATGTTTTTTATCACAAGTCAAGTAGCAAGGTAGTATTGGAGGAGCATAGAAGTCAGTCTATTATTCCAGATCCGCAAGTTCAGGAAGACACACTACAAGAAACAGCACACACTATCACAGATGATGCTCTTACACAGGTTGCGTCTTATCGTAGTGGGAGGGTTTTTAGACAGCCTGAGAGGTATATGGGTTTGGGTGAGTCTTTGGACTTTATCCCTGGCGCTCATGAACCAGACCCAGTTAGCTACAATGAGTCTCTCCAGGATAAAGATGCAAATTCTTGGCAGAGAACGATGATTGCTGAGAAGGGTTCTATGGACTCAAATCAGGTCTGGGAGCGGGTAGACCTTCCTAATGGGTTTTGGCCTATTGGGTGCAAAAGGGTCTACAAGCGAAAGAGAGGATCTGACGGGAGGGTTAAGACCTTCAAGACTAGGCTTGTAGTGAAGGGGAATACTCAAAAAGAGGGTATCAATTATGAGGAGACCTTTTCCCAGGTAGCTATGCTTAAGTCGATCCATATTCTATTGGCCATAGATGCTCATATCAACTATGAGATTTGGTAGATGGACGTCAAGACAACTTTGCTTAATGGAAGTCTTGAGGAGACCATCTTTATGCAGCAACCAGAGGGTTTTATTGTTCAGGGCCAAGAGCACAAGGTATGCTGGCTTAGGAGGTTCATTTATAGACTTAAGCAAGCATCCAGATCTTGGAACATTCGTTTTGACGAGGTTATCCAGTCCTATGGATTCAATCAGTGTTCGGATGAGCAGTGTGTATATCACAGGTGTGATGGTGATACGGTGGTGTTCCTCGTACTTTACGTGGATGACATCCTCCTGATTGGAACCAGTAAGAAGGTGTTGTCAGACGTAAAGGCATGGTTATCCAGGCAATTTGATATGAATGATTTGGGAGAGGCTGGACATATCCTTAGGATCAAGATTATTCAAGATCATAGAAGACGTTCACTGACACTCTCCCAGGCATCATACATAGACACGATTCTGGCCCGTTTTAACATGTTGAACTCCAAGAGGGGTTCACTACCTTTCAGGCATAGAGTGCATCTATCAAAAGAGCAGTGTCCCAATACTGCTGAGGAGATAGATGCCATGCAGGCGGTACCCTATGCCTCTGTAGTGGGTAGCCTCATGTATGCTATATTATGTACGAGGACTCGTATTCGCTTTGCCATTGGCATGATTAGCAGATATCAGAGTAACCCTGGGAAGGGTCACTGGGAGGCAGTAAAATGCATTCTCAAGTACTTGCGCAGGACGAGAGATCATGTCCTAGTTTATAGAGCGCATGAGCTTGTACCATTGGGTGACACAGATTCGGACTTTCAAGGTGATATGGACAAAAGTAAGTCTACCTCTGGGTTTGTGTTTACTCTAGGAGGTGGAGCCATAGTATGGCGGAGTGTCAAGCAAGAATACGTGGCAGACTGCACCATGGAGGCTAAGTACGTTGCCGCATCAGAGGCAGCGAAAGAAGCTGTATGGCTCCGAAACTTTTTGGTGGACTTAGATGTGGTTCCTGAGTTGCCTAGGTCTATAATAGTTTATTGTGATAATGATGGTGCAGTTGCTAACTCGAGGGAACCACGAGCCCACAAAGCGAGTAAACCCATAGAGCGGAAGTACCACATGATACGAGAGATTGTAAAGAGGGGAGACGTGACCGTGGCCAAGATAGCATCAGATGAAAACCTTGCAGATCCTTTCACAAAGCCATTGACCCCAAAGTCTTTAAGAGACATTTGGAGGGCATGGGAGTCAGATTCTTGAGGGAGCCATGCGAGTGAGCTTAAAGGTGTTCTGTAGATTTCATTCTGATAGCAGTGTAATAGCGGGTTGGACAGTTTTTGTACTTCTTAGCATAGCTTTGAGTATTAGTGGGAGATTGTTAGTTTTGAATACAGAAAAGCTATGGCTTATATAAAAAACTAATATCCACATATGACATATCATTTTGTTTCACTATTAAATTGTTCCATTATATCATAGAACTAGATAACGGGGTGTGAAAAGACACAGTAGATCTCATTATTGGTTAAAGTATTGATATATAAAAATATGCTTGTAACTGAGATAGTCTGAACATTCTATCGGTATAGGTTATCGTGTCACTTGGAAATTAGTTTACCTAGACTAATTAAATCACACGGATATGTTCAGGGTAGTCGATTCGGTCCTAGTATTCAGTCTCTCTATCCCGAGATTGGGACGAGCGTGAGAGTTAGATATTGTATGCTTTGATGTGACAAAGAGTGCGGTCAATTGAGGCCTATACTTCGGTAGGTTGGGTATGTGGTGTTTAGCTTCTTACATGCCGTTGCTAGTTAGAGGAATCCACGTACCGGTTCGCTGGGTTGATGGTGTTCTCGAGATGAGCTCGTAAGGTTTATTATACTAAAACTGGCCAGTGGACTTTACGTCTGATATAATAAGAAAGTCGAGTGGTGCTAATATCGGATACTAAGAAGTCGGTGAATTAATTAGTCAATAAATTGATGAACCGATGAGCACTAGATCTTTGATATAGGGAGATAGAAGAAAATATAGTGGCACGATGTAAAGTCATTTTAGAGCGGTAGTTCCGTAATTGGTCCGTTAGTGGTACGACTAATTATGTGTTTGACAAATCGATAAAGTGAATTAATTAATCCTAAAGGTTTAATTAATATTTAATTGACAAAGTGGATTAAGAAAATTAATTATATATGAATTAATTAATCCTAAGGGTTCGATTAAATTAAATTAACAATGTGGGTTAAGAAATTAATTCGAAATGATCGATTGGAGTTGATTAGTCTAGGGAAGACTAAGGAGTCAACGAAAGTCAAATTAAAAGGCCCAATTCAAAAGCCCACTAGGTCTCCCAAGGAGCTCCTTATAAATAGCTAATGTTAGGCACATTTGAAGACATTAGAAACCTTGTAGGCAAATGGCTTAGAGTGAGAAGATAAGCCTAGAGAGAGAATTCTTTCTTCCTTATTGAGAATTCCTTGTCGAAGTCGGTTTGTGATCTTTCTTGTTAGAGAAACTTAGCCCATGATTCTAGAAGCCCAAGACCACCGCGTGGAAGTTCAAACGCAGCTCGAGAAGTTTGTTCGTCGCTTTTTTTTGGGGCAGTTAGCACCGCCTGTATTTTTTGGATTTTTCAGCGCCGTTTTGGTGCATTTTTTCATAGTGGGCTTTGTTTATTTGTTGCGTTGATCCTTTGGCTCGTTTCTTTTGGTTCACCAAAGTCTAGATCTAAGAGCAAATAGCTTACCCACGAAGTTTTATTGAGGCGGTGTGGGTTTTCATATTAGAATTAGTTTCCCAGCCTAGACCTGTTTTTCAAAATTGTGAGTTTCTTGAAGTGTTTTTATTTGAATTTCTTCGCAGTGTCTTTAGCCACCTCGTAGTTACTTGCCCACCCAAGTTCGAGGTTGTTTGGAGTTATCCTTGGGATTCTGTGTGGAATTTGCGCTAAAGACTTGGTTTTCGCAGCAGGCGGTAAATAAGAGGTTAATCTTCGGGCAACGAAATGCTGAGGATCTGCCGAGTTTTTTGAAGTGGGTCTCATATGGATATCTTCCTTAGTGTCTTAGATACCTTTTGGATAGTCTCCCACGCGATTTCAAGGTAGAGACGGAGTTGTTCTCAGGATTCTCTCTTGATTGGTCCCGGGCGGTAAACAACAGGATTTCAGCTTTGGTTTTCTTATTGCTAGGGACACGCTTCAAAGGTATAATTTTTAATCCTCCTGCTTTAGTTAAAGATTTAATCTTTGAGCATCATTTTAATAAATTGAACTAGCATAAGCCTACATCCGTTCAGGGGAAATGAATTTGAGTCTGAGAAGAGTCGAAAGTCTCCGATTCTGGAATGCATTGCACGAAAGTGAGATTTTCAATTTAGCCCGGGCTTGTTTGGTTTCCTTCAATAGTGTTATCTTGTGATACAATTTTCATTATTTTGTTGAACAAGTGGTCTTAGATTGGATTGATTTTACTAGATCTTATTGCGGTAAAGTAGAGGATTTATAATAGATAGGTTTGACGACCCTATTTCTATTATTGACTAGTTATAGTTCTTATATATTCGATGATGATGGTATTAATGGTATGTCCTTAAACAATTGTATGATAATCTACTTAGTAATAGTCCATTGGATCTTAGTTGTGGATGATTTTCTGCAGCTTATCCATACTATCTTTATTTTCTTTATTTTGTTATTATGCATGATTTTACCAAGCCACTATCTTATTTTTACTTGTTTTAGACTCTTAGGTGTAAAAAGTACTACAAATTGTAGTAGGTAAGGACTCATTCCAACAACCACTTCACTTGATACCACGAATTTCATGAGAACGAAACCTCAGATACTATAGTTTTAGTGTTTTGTTTTGTTTTAATATAAAATTTATTTTTTTGTGTTCGCCTAAAGTATTTTACAATGACAAGAGAACGTCAAAAATTGGCGACGTAAATTTGTCGATTTTTTAGTGATTATTGTTGTTTAGAGTTTGTGTTGTTTACTTGTTTGGCATTTTTAAGAGTTTGTAGAGTTTTTACGAGCTTTTCTGTACTTGTGAGTGATGTATCAAGTGCAATAATTTTCTTTATTTGTCTTTTTTTTTTTTTTTCTCAACTCATTCTTAAATAATTTACTTGTTGATTTTTATGAGGTATCCGGATTAAAGGAGAAAATGAGTTATTACAAAGAAGATAGATCTTGGAATGGTTGCAATTACCCAACAATGTTCCCAAGAACCAACATGAGGAGTATAGATGACATATATGGAAGGGAGCCAAAACCAACCCAAGTGAGGTGTGCACTTGGAGTCGGTTTGTCAAGTTAGGGTGATGGGAGTTGTAACCAAATCTAACGAGGCTCAAGATATAGCAGTTATTTTGGAGAGGGATACTATGAGACAATAGAGAAAATCAAGAATATGTCCTATGATGATTGGATTGATGCGTATATTAGGGACTTGGATGAGATAGATTTCAAAAAAGAAAAGTTTGATGAAAAAGAGCATGAAAATAAACTCCTTGAGATGAATAAGGAATATTGCAAATATGTGGAGATAGATGATGATGATGATGAGATAATGGAAACACCAACTCCACTATCTAGCACACAATCATTGGGACAAAGCACTCAAGAGTTTATTATGGATGCGGTGGATGCCCTACTTATGTTGGAAAAAGGAAATGATGCAACTAAGGAGGAATCCTTGGACTCATTTGAAGAAGAAGACTTGGGGCATAAAGAGGAAGTACTTGAGAGTGAACCTCGAATGAAAGTTGAAAAAAACCTTGAATTTCCACTAGGAGAAGTATCAAGTGTGTCAAGGGATTTTAAAGTCAAGAAAGCTTGTTCAATGGGCTCTAACTATATTGGTCATGAGGATGAATTTGTGCAATGGTCTCAAGAGGACCAAATGGAGAGACCTTGGACTCAATATTTGAAGGTGTTAATGTTGATGAATGTTCATTCAAGGAGCCCAAGATGAACCATTTAAAGGAAACTCTTAAACCTAGTTATGAACTCATTAAAGTGGGAGCTATCATTGAGGAAAAAGGAGATAAGGAGTCCTCTAGTGAAAAGAAGAATGAAACGGGCTTTGAAGAGGAAGAGAAACTGAGGAACATCTTGGAGGAACATGATAGGTTGACTAATGAGTTGAGGAATTTGATTGTTGAGGAGACCTTAGATTACATTCCACACTACAAAGTAGCAAATTGGATTTTGAAGAATGTAACAAATAAGGACCAAGAAAGGAGGAAGATTGTCACGAAGTTTACGAAAGAGTGGTACATGAGGACATTGAAGCACTCCAATAAAGAGGTTAAGGAATTTGTGAGAATTCCTTAATCTACAAAAAGAGATATTAGCTATGATGATACAAGAGAAGAATTGCTTTTGTGATTTTTCAAGAAGAATTTATGAAATAGAAAGAAAGGTTGAAGGGATTGAATTTAAAGAAGCTTAAGCATGGAGGAGAGAGGAAATGCCACCATATGAAATAAATGAGGAATTGGACAAAGAGGTAGAAATTGTCAACAAGAGTGAAGGAGAAAGAAGGAAGAATGAGCGATATAGGAGAAAAAAAGGAGGGAGAGACAAAGGGAAAAGTTCAAAGAGATGAAGGCAAGTTGGATAGAGAAAAGAGAGGAAAGTGTATATATTGTGATGTAAACCTAGGCTCACCACATGGTAACTCTACACCTTCTTCTTATGTTCATCCTAGTAGCACCTGCCAAAGAGAACCATTGGTAGACATTCAAGGTCCAATGACAAGATCTATGAGGAATAGGGTCGAAGAAAAGCTCAATTTGATGGTTCATGAGCATTATAGAAAAGAGGTTATTTTCAAAGATGATATCTAGCCCAAGGAAATTATCAACCTAAGTTTTTATTTGGATCAAGGCATCAATTGAGAATGCATGAGGAAGTGGCCGAACCATGTAGCCCATTTTCGGTCACGTCACTTAGTTTTTGGGCTATTTTTATTAGTTTTTAGTCTTGGGCTCTTTAAGGGTTTTTGTAGTCCTTCATGGGTAATTTTTACGCTTAATTGGTGTCCATTTATGTCTAAGGCCAGCCGAGTTTCAGCCCACAACATTACACAAGTCCATCTTGAAGATTCTAGAAGTTACTTGCATTGGAAGGCATCTAGAAGAATGAAGAAATGGAAGGTTTTTGAATGTGAAGAGAGTGGGGCGGCTGCCCTAGTTAATTTCAGAAAATTGAACTTATTTTCAGTAGATTTTAAGTTAAATAAGGTTTAGTGTTGAAAGAATAATCAAGATTAAATCATTCCATAATTTGTTGAAGTGATTATAAGAATCTTGAAAGATTAGGAAATTTTCCTAAAGTGTTATTTCCTAATCTTAATTGATTGATTAGTGATTGATTCCATGTCTTGCTTTTATAGACATAGAATTTTGGCCACCTATGGCTATAAATAGGGGTCTTGTGCTTTATTGTAAGACACACTTCATACACTTTATACAAGATATTTGAAAATTTTCTCCTTTAAGAGCTTGTGAGTCCTTTTTCTTTGATTAATGCGTTAATCAAAAACCCCGACTTCATCAATAGTAGAGTTAGGTACTATTGTGGTGTCATTCTACCGTAATTCATGCTAGAATTATTCCCCCTAACACTTATTGTGCAATCCCTTAGAGGTAATATTGCTACAACACGTTCCTAAAAACAACGCCATCTTTGGAGCAATCCGGATTCCGCATTTTTGGTATCAGAGCCAACTTGTCGTTCAAGGCTAGAAGAAGGAGTAACCTTTTGAAAAAAAAAAAAGGTTCTCATATTATTTCTTTCACATATACCATTTCACAAGTCGGAGGATTCAATTGGATAAACTAAGTCAGATGAGACTAGGTCCCAATTGCCCATAGTCCAACGAAGGTTATTGTGATCCTATCCATCGAGGACGGAACCCCTATTCTTTGAAGGGAATTTTTTGAAATTCTTGACAAGGAAATATCTGTTAGTTTTGAATACTGAAAAGCTATTTCTTGTATGAAAAACTAATGCCCAGTTTACATATCGATTATATTTCAGTATTGATTGTTCCTTTATATCATATGCATAGATGATAAGGTGCTAGGTGCAGCACAATAGATCTTATCATCGGTTAAATTTATGATATAAATTAAAGCTCATAACCGAGATAGTTTGAACATACTGTCGGTCTAGGTTATCGTATGATTTAGAAATTGGTTTGTCTATACTAATTAAATCATATGGATGTGCCCGGGAAATATTGAGCAGAACCTAAGAAGGATTGAATTAACTTGTAATGATTTTCGTAGTTAATTCGAACCTCATATTCTAATATCTTAATCCCTAGACTAGAGCGGCCATGAGAGTTAGACATTGTGTACTTTGATTTGCAAAGGGTGCGGTCAATTGAGGTCTAGATCTCGGTAAGTTTGGTATGCGTGTTTAACTTCTTAGTGTGTCGTTGCTTGTCGAAAGGAATTCATGTACCGGTTCGCCGGGTTGATGGTGCTCCCAAGATGAGCTCGTAAGGATTATTATACTAAACCCGGCCGGTGGACTTATGTCCGGTATAATAAGAAGTTTGAGTGGTAGTAATCTCAGATAGCAAGAAGTTGATGAATTAATCTGTCAGTAAATTTAAGAATCAACGAGCACTATATATTTGACTAAGGAAGATAGAATGATTAATAAAATGAGCGCGAAGTAATAAAATGAGCGCGAAGTAATTTCGTTTTTGAGTGGTAGTTCCATAATTGGTCCGTTAGTGGTACGACTAATTATGCGTTGCACTAAATAGCAAAGTGGATTAAATAAATTACCCTTGGGTTAATTTTATATTTAATTGACGAAATGGGTTATACGAAATAATCCTAAGCGTCGATCAATATTTAATTGACGAAGTGGGTTAAGGAATTAATCCTTCAGGCTAATTGAAGTTGACTAGTCAAGTGAGAACTAAGAAAGTCAATGAATGTCCAACACTAAGGCCCAACTCAAAAGCCCACTAGGTCTCTCTTGAGCCTTCTTATAAATAGCGAATGTTAGGCACTTAAGACATTAATAAACTTGGAGGCAAAGTTGCATAGAGAGAGAAGGAGTAGCCTAGAGAGAGAACTTCTTCTTTTCGTTGAGTTCTTTCTCGAAGTCGGCTTAGGATACTTTGTCTTCAAAAAATTCAGCTTGTTTATTGCCCGGGATTTCCTTTTGATCGCCGCCGCCTAGATCTTCTTACCGCTGATCAGATTTTTGACAAGGCTTTCCAGCGCGCCTAAGATCCAGATCTCCGCGTTGATCATGGTTCTTGAATCGCCGATCCATGGTTGATTTGTGTAGATCGTGTTCGGTCTTCTTGTTCGCTTGAGTTTTCCGGTGGTCGGCGGTTTTGAGGGTCTGGCGGTCAGGCAGGCGGTAAATAGGCTCAGGATTTTCGGGCACTGATCTGTCAGGGATCTGTCAGGTAAATAGGCTCAGGTTTCTTTTAAATTTCTTATTTAGTGCCTTAGCCACCCCGTAGATAGTCTCCCACACGACTTCGGGGGTTTTTGAAGTCATCTTTGGGATTCTCTCGTGGTTGGCGCTTGGTCTTCTTTATTGTTTCAAGGACTCAGTTCAAAGGTATAATCTGTTGCATTCCACTTTAAATTAAAGATTTAATTTTTAGTGTGTCGTTTTAATAAATTGAACTTGTATAAGGCTACATCCGTTCAGGATAAATAATTTTAGAGTCTTGGCCAGATCGAAAGTCTCCCATTCCGGAATGCATAGCACGAAAGTGAGATTTTTGGCTTAGCCTGAACTAGATATGTTTCCTTCAAATTGGTATCAGAGCTAAGGTTTTGGATTTATACTTGTTCAATTTATTACACAGCTTTGTTAGTTTTATTAATAGGTGGTTATTATTTTCGGCTATTATGGTTTTACATTCATTTATAAACCCCGGGACATGTCCGAGCTCGTTTTATTTTGAATGTGAATGTGTGTAATAGTAATAACCATGAGCTGGATGCCGTGTAGGATTTATCTAATGATGTCGTCTATAAATTCCTTGAAAGCCTTTGTATATTGGAATTTATGTAAACTGACAAAGATGTTATTGTGGGTAACTCATATTCGTAGGTTTTGATTTATCATATTTTTGGGTGATTCCTAATTACGTAGAAAATCGAGAAAACCATAACTAATTAGGAGAAATCCAAATAACAAGTGGGAGCGACGCGATGGAACCTGTCACAAAGGCGTTAAAAATAAGCAACGATTGAGAAGGCCATAATAGTCGGGAAATGTTTAATTACGAATTTCCCATTTTATGTCCTTAGCATCGCTTGTGTGTTTTCTTTTTACATTTTATTCATGATCGAAAATAAACGGGTTTTATGGGTGCAATTAAATAAGTTAGAAAATTGACATATTAAAACTTCAACGGTTTTATAGGTACGAATAACCAAAGTTAAGATATTGCATGTTAAAACGTTAAAATCCTAAATTTTAAGAATCTAAGTGGGAGCAGGTTGTGTTATATCCCCATGGCCTCCAATACGAATTCATATGTGATGTGGATAGACTTGCGCGTTGGCATTAGGGCCTTCCTCCATATCGGATGAGTCTTTATTCAAAAGATCACTAGATTGAATTTCTAAAGGGATGACTATAGTGAGTTTAATTGGAGAACCTTGCGACACCCTCTCCATCTGAGGCGCATTAGTATCCTAAGTTACAAACTTAGAAGTCACGTAATGACATACACTTAGTGTACAGTTTGTAGTATTCCTCCCAATGAGTTACGCTACTTATGTGTGCAGACTAAAATCACCAACTATTAATTTCATTGATCAAAAGATCGTTGGTCAGACAGTGAAATTAATGAACTTAGGTTCTTCTCGAATGACTGTGGCCTAGCGTAGACGTTCACATGATCGTGACCTACGTGAATCCCAGTGTTAGAGATGTTGGTGGATAATTATATTGTTTTGAGGATATCAATACTTTCTAAAAAGATAAAATACTGAAACTTGACTGTTTATTTTTTTCAATTGTCGATATGTCGTTCAATCCACTTGCTGTCATGCTTAATCAGAACAAACTCATCGGTCCTAATTACATTGACTGGAACCGTAACTTGGACATTGTCTTTACTACTGAGGGTTACAAGTACGTGCTCACTGAGGTGTGCCCTGAGACACCCACAGATGATGCCACCCCTGAGGAGAAGGAACCATAAACGAGGTGGAAGAAAACTGATGAGATTACCAGGTGCTACATTTGGGCATCTATGTCAAATGTGCTACAGCACCAGCATCAATTGATGACCTCAGCCTACGATATGATGACTAACCTTAAGTAGATGTTTGGGCATCAGGACAGGGCAGCCAGGCAGTCAGCTATGAGGAAACTCATAAGTGCCAAGATGTCTGAAGGCACCCTAATAAGAGATCACGTGCTGGACATGATTAGCAACATCAACGAGATCGAGGTACTAGGAGGTGATATTGACTGTGAGGACTCAGTGTGATATCATTCTCCAGAGCCTGCCTCAAAGTTTTGAGCAGTTTCGGTTGAACTATAACATGAATAGGCTACAGTATACTTAACCCAAGCTCATGACTGCGTTGGTATCAGTTGTGGGCCTCTTTTCTGAGATGAAGCAAACTTTAGTGACTGCTGGACCTTCAGGTTCTTTTTCTGGGCCCAAAGCCAGAAAGAAGAAGAAGAAGAAGGGCCAGAAGGCTAATCATGTACCCAAAGGTGGTGTTGCCAAGAAGCCCAAGCTAAAAGGAAAATGCTTCAGATGTGGCAGACCAGGACATTAGAAGCTAGACTTCCTAAAGCTCAAAGGTATGAGCAATTTCTCCTTTGTTATTGAGACATGTTTAGCGGTGATTCCCACAGATAATTGGTGTGTGGATTCAGGAGCCAATGATCATGTTTGTAATTCTTTGCAGGTGTTCCAAGTAACCCAGATGCTTATAGATGATGAGTTGCAGGTCTACTTTGGCGATACTACCAGACTATCAGTTGCTACGGTGGGAGTTTTTAAGCTTTTCATTTCATATTCTGTTTTGATTTTGAGAAATTGTGTATATGTACCCAGTTTTAAAAAAAACATGATTTCAGTTTCTAAACTGTTTAAGGATGGTTATAAGTTTGTTTTTACTGATACTTCTATTTATATCAGAAAGAACAAGAAACTTATATGTTCCTATTCATTAGTTAACAATCTATTCTTAATTAAGATTAACTGCCCACTAGTGCAAAACATATAAATTAATGAAACATCATCGAATCATAGTAGGAGAAATGAGTCCTCCCATTAGAACCAGACTTATCTTTGGCACCTAAGACTAGGTCATATCAACCTTAGCAGGACTCAGAGGTTGGTCAATGATGGGCCCTTGGGCTCATTGGAGATTGATAGTTATCCGACCTGTGAGTCTTGTTTGGAGAAGAGGCCATTAAAGACAAAGAGGCATAGGGCCAAAAAGGTATTAGAGTTGGTTTGCTCTACCTTGTGTGGACCTATGTCAGTTCAGGCTAAAGGTGGTTTTGAGTATTCTGTGATATTCACCAATGATTACTCTAGATATGGGTACATTTACCTGATGTGCCACAAGTCGGAATACTTTATTAAGTTCAAAGAGTATAGGGCAGATGTGGAGAAGCATCATGGTAAGAGTATCAAGACCCTGCGATCTGATCGTGGTGGCGAATACCTCTCTAGTGAATTTAGGAGCTACTTTTCAGATGAGGGTATTCAGTCCCAGTTGTTTGCACCTGGCACAACCCAGCAGAATGGTGTAGCAGAGAAGAGGAACATGACTCTTATGGATATGGTTAGATCGATGATGAGTTATAGTGAGTTGCCCAAATCCTTTTGGGGACATGCCTTGGAGACAGTAGTTTATAACCTTAACCTCGTACCATGTAAGACTATACCTTCGACCCCTGTGGAATTATGGATTGGGCGCACGCCTAGTCTTAAACATCTCAGGATTTGGGGTTGCCCAGCACATGTGCTTAAGGCAGATGCAACCAAGTTAAATATGAGGTCAGATGTTATGCTATTTGTAGGCTATCCCAGAGGAATGAATGGTGGGCTATTTAATAATCCTCAGGATCAGAAGGTGGTAGTTAACACTAACGCCAGATTTCTAGATGAGGATTATATTTTAAATCACAAGCCCAATAGCAAGATCATATTAGAAGAGTTTAGGGGTCAGTCGAGTATTCCAGATGCACCAGTATAGGATGACACACCACAGAGTACTGCACGAACTATCACAGATGATGCACCTACACAGGTTGCACCTCGTCGTAGTGGGAGGGCTTTCAGACAACCAGAGAGGTACGTGGGCTTGGGAGAGTCTTTGGATTTATACCTGGCGCTCACGAACCAAACCCAGTTAGCTATAATTGGGCACTCCAGGATAAAGATGTAGATTATTGGTAGAGAGCGATGATTGCTGAGATGGTATCTGCGGACTCAAATCAAGTCTGGGAACTGGTAGACCTTCCTGATGGGTTTCGACTTATTGGGTACAAATGGGTTTACAAGCGAAAAAAAGGATCTGACGGGAGGGTTGAAACCTTCAGGGCTAGGCTTGTGACGAAGGCTATACTCAGAAAGAGGGTATCGATTATAAGAAGACCTTTTTCCCAGTAGCTATACTTAAGTTGATCCGGATTCTCTTAGCCATACTTGCTCATTTAGATTATGAGATTTAGCAGATGGACGTCAAGACAGCTTTCCTTAATGGAAGTCATGAGAAGACCATCTTTATGCAGCAACCAGAAGGTTTCATTGTTCAAGGCCAAGAGCACAAGGTTTGCAAGCTCAACAGGTCTATCTATGGACTTAAGTAAGCATCCAGATATTGAAATATCCATTTTGACGAGGTTATACAGTCTTATGGATTCACTCAGTGTCCGAATGAGCAGTGTGTATACCGCAGGTGTGATGGTGATATGGTGGTGTTTCTTGTACTTTACGTAGATGATATTCTTCTTATTGGCAACAGTAAGAAGGTTTTGTCAGACGTAAAGGCATTGTTGTCCAAGCAGTTTGATATAAAGGATTTAGGAGAGTCTGGACAAATCCTCAGGATCAAGATTATTCAAAATCGTAGGAGACGTTCACTGACACTCTCTCAGGCCTAATACATAGACACGATTCTGGCCCATTTTAACATGTAGAACTCCAATAAGGGTACACTACCTTTTAGGCATGGAGTCCATCTATCAAAGAAGCAGTGTCCCAAGACTGCTGAGGAGATAGAGACTATGAAGGCAGTTCTCTATGCATATGTAGTGGGTAGTCTCATTTATGTTATGTTATGTACTAGGCCTGATATTTGTTTTGCCATTGGCATAGTTAGCAGAAATCAGAGTAACCCTGAGAAATATCATTGGGATCCTGTCAAGTGCATCCTCAAGTATTTGCACAGGACGAGAGATCATGCCTTTATTTATAGAGCGCAAGAGCTAGTTCCATTGGGTTACACAGATTCAGACTTCCACGGTGATATGGACAAGAGTAAGTCTACCTCTGGGTTTGTGTTTACTCTATTAAGTGGAGCCATAGTTTGGCGGAGTGTCAAGCAGAAATGCGTGGCGGAATCCACCAAAGAGGCTGAGTATGTTGCTGCATCAGAGGCAGCGAAAGAATCTGTATGGCTCAAGAACTTCCTAGTGGAGTTAGATGTGATTAATGAGTTACCGATGTCTATCACAGTTTAGTGTGATAACAATAGTGCAGTTGCTAACTCAAGGGAACCACGAGCCCACGAGGCGAGTAAACACATAGAGTGAACTACCACCTAATACAAGAGATTTTAAAGAGGAGAGACGTAGTCGTGGCCAAGATAGCATCAGGAGACAACCTTAGAGATCCATTCAAAAAGGCATTGGCTCCAAATGTCTTTGAGAGCCACGTGGAGGGCATGAGAGTGAGATACTTAAGTGAGCCATGTGGTTATGTGGTTTTGAGTATGACTGACAGTAGATAAGTGTATTGAACAGTGTTTTTATACTTCAGAGCATAGTTTTGAATATTAGTGGGAGATTGTTAGTTTTGAATACTGAAAAGCTATTGCTTGTATGAAAAACTAATACCCAGTTTATATATCGATTATGTTTCAATATTGATTGTTCCTTTATATCATATTCATAGATGATAAGGTGTCGGTTGTAGAACAGTAAATCTTTTCATTGGTTAAATTTATGATATATAAATTAACGCTCATAACCGAGATAGTTTGAACATACTATCGGTCTAGATTATCGTATCATTTAGAAATTAGTTTGTCTAGACTAATTAAATCATATGGATGTGCCCGAGGCATATTGAGCAGGACCTAAGAAGGATTGCATTAACTTGTACTGATATTCGTAGTTAATTCGAACCTTATATTCTAATCTCTTAATCCCTAGACTAGAGCGGGCATGAGAGTTCGACATTGTGTACTTTGATTTTCCAAAGGGTGCGGTCAATTGAGGCCTAGATCTCAATAAATTGGGTATGCGTGTATGACTTTTTAGCGTGTCATTGTTTCTCGAAAGGAATCCATGTACCGGTTACCGGGTTGATGGTGCTCCCGAGATGAGCTAGTAAGTATTATTATACTAGACCCGGCCGGTGAACTTATGTCCAGTACAATAAGAAGGTCGAGTGGTATTAATCTCGGATAGCAATAAGTCGATGAATTAATTCGTCAGTAAATTTATGAATCGACGAGAACTATATATTTGACGTGGGGAGATAGAAGAATTAATAACATGAGTGCTAAGTAATTTTGTTTTTGAGCGGCAGTTTGATAATTGGTCCGTTTGTAGTACGACTAATTATGCATTGGACTAATTAGCAAAGTCGATTAAATAAATTACCCTTGGGTTAATTTTATATTTAATTGACGATGTGGGTGATACGAAACAATCCTAAGGGTCGATTAATATTTAATTTACAAAGTGGGTTAAGGAATTAATGCTTTGGATTAGTTGGAGATGACTAGTCTAGTGAGGACTAAGAAATTCAACGAAAATTCAACACTAATGCCCAACTCAAAAGCCCACTAGGTCTCCCTTAAAGCTCCTTATAAATAGCTAATGTTAGGCACTTAAGACATTAAGAAACTTGGAGGCAAAGTTGCGTAGAGAGAGAATGAGTAGCCTAGAAAGAGAACTTCTTCTTCTTCATCGAGTTCTTTCTCGAAGTTAGCTTAGGATTCTTCGTCTTCAAAAAACGCAGCTCGTTTTTTGCCCTGGATTTCCTTTTGATCGCTGCTGCCTATATCTTCTTACCGCCAGTTAGATTTTTTATGCGTCTTCATCATTTTCGGCGACAAGGCTTTCCGGTGAGCCTAAGATCTAGATCGCCGTGTTGATCGCGGTTCTTGAATTGCCGATCCACAGCTGATTTGTGTAGATCACAGCTCATCTTCTTTTTCGCTTGAGTTTTCCGGTGGTCAGAAGTTTTGGGGTGCTGCAGTTAGGCAGGTGGTAAATAGGCACAGGATCTTCAGGCAACGATCTGTCAAGGATCTGACGAGTTTTTTGAAGCGGGTTTCCTTTGGATTTCTTATTTAGTGCCTTATCCACCCCGTAGATAGTCGCCCACATGACTTTGGGGGTTGTCGGAGTCATTCTCGGGATTTTCTCGTGTTTGGTGCTTGGTTTTCTTTATTGCTTCGAGGACACACTTCAAAGGTATAATCTTTTGTATTTCGCTTTAAATTTAAGATTTAATTTTTAGCATGTTGTTTTAATAAATTGAACTTGTATAAGTTTGGATCCATTCAGGGGAAATGATTTTATAGTCTAGGCCAGATCAAAAGTATCCGATTCTGGAATGCATAGCACGAAAGTGAGATTTTCGGTTTAGCCTGAACCATATCTGTTTCCTTCAATATCATCATGTCAATCCATAGTTTGCTTGGTGTTCAGAGTCGGAGGAGATCGGGATATCAACCATCTTAGGATATATCCATCAATCAAGGTAAAAACACTCAACTCAAGTAGGAAGACTAGTGAAGGTTAAAATCTTTACTATTTGACTTGTTGTGATTTGCATGTTTTGTCTTTCTTAAATATCTTTTTGATTTTTTTTTTTTGTGTCAAAAACTCCAGATCTAATCTTTAGATCTCTAGTATTGTTTTGTTTGTGTTTTTGGAATTTTTAGAGTCTTGCATAAAGGTTTTGCATACAAGAAATTTCAGCACCACAAAAAAATCAATTTTCCATGTTTTAAGTTTTTGGTCATTTTTCATATGATTTGTATTTTTTATTGTTACCAAAATTAGCAGTCTAAAACTATGAGTTATAAGGAATCCATAGGTATATTACTTGTATGTTTTTTGAATTTTGCATCATAGTTTTTGAAAAATAAGAAACAGTACCTCAAAGAAAGTCATAAATTCTTTTAAGTCTTGTAGTTGTTTTATTTTGGTGTAAGTGATTTCAAAATTCATCTTTAAAGGAAACAGAACTAGCCCGGGCTAAACTGAAAATCTCAATTTCGTGCAATGCATTCCAGAATCACAGACTTTTGATTCGGCTCAGGCCAAAATTCATCTCCCCTGAACGGATCTAGGCTTATACTAGTTTGATTTATTAAATCGACGCTCAAAAATTAAATCTTTAAACTAAAGCGGAAACATATAAAGATTATACCTTTGGAGCGTGTCCCTTGCAATAAGAAAAATCCAAAGTCAAAACTACGATACCACTAGAAAATCCTCTGGATGACTCCAACAACTCCGAGATCGTGTGGGCAATCAACTATGGAGTGGCTAATAGCACAATCGAAGAAATCCAAAGAAACCTGTTTCGAAAAAAAATCAAAATATGTCGAAACAGATTTATCCCGGAGGACTTGCACTGGATAACCACTGGCCACCACCTTAATCGCCGGTCAACTCCTAAATCTCGGCCACGATCTGGACGGCAATCTCTGCGGATCACCAACCGGAGAAGAGATCCATGTGGAAGATCACCAGATCAAAAACACTGGGAGCTGAAGAGTCGTCGGACACTTTGCCGGAAAAAAATGGGCGGTGGCGGAAGAAACTGCAGCGGCGGCGAGTCCAAGCTATGCAAATCGAAGAGAAAATCGAGGGACTAAAAACGGGCTGAGATTTTTCGAAGAATAAAGTTATCTAAGCTGACTTCGAAAGAAAACCTCAATTAAGAAGATGAAGTTCTCTCTCTAAACTTAACTTTCTCTCACTAGGCTAAGTGGCCTGCAAGTTTCTTATGTCTTCTAAGTGCCTATCATTAACTATTTTTAGAGAGCTCCTAAGGAGACCTAGTGGCCTTTTGAGTTGGGCCTTGGTGTTTGAATTTCGTTGACCACTTAGTTTTCCCTAGACTAATCAACTCCAATCGAGCATTTTGAATTAATTTCTTAATTCACTTCGGTAATTAAATTTAATCGAACCTTTAGGATTATTTCATATAACCCACTTTGTCAATTAAATATTAATAAATACTTAGAATTAATTAATTCACTTTGTCGATTAGTCAAACTCATAATTAGTCATACCACTAACGGACCAATTATGGAACTACCGCTCAAAAATGAATTTATTTCGCGCTCAATTTATTATTCTTCTATCTCCCCAAATCAAAGATTTAGTGCTCATTGATTCATCAATTTACTGACAAATTAATTCATAGACTTCTTGGTTTCTGAGATTAGTACCACCGGACTTTCTTATTATACCCGACGTAAAGTCCACTAGCCAAATTTAGTATAATAAACCTTACGAGCTCATCTCGGGAGCACCATCAACCCGGCGAACCGGTACATGGATTCCTTCGACAAGTAACGACACACATAAAAGCCAAACACCGCATACCCAACTTACCAAGATTTAGGCCTTAATTGACCGCACCCTTTGGAAAATCAAAGCATATGATACCTAACTCTCATGGCCGCTCCAATCTAGGGATTAAGATATTAGAATACTATGATCGAATTAACTATGCCGATCAGTACAAGTTAATTCAATCCTGAGCTTGTAGTGCTCAATATGCCCCCGGCACATCCGTATGATTTAATTAGTCTAGCCAAACTAATTTCCAAATCACACGATAACCTATGGCGATAGTATGTTCAAACTATCTCAGTTACGAGCATCTTTTTATATATAAATAATTTAACCAATAACGAGATCTACTGTGCTTTTCTACACCTTGTTATCTAGTTCTACGATATAATGGAACAAATTTAATACTGAAACAAAATGATATGTTAACTTGGTATTAGTTTTTAATACAAGCAAATAGCTTTTTCAGTATTCAAAACTAACATTCTCCCGCTAATACTCAAAGCTATGCTCTGAAGTACAAAAACAATGTTCAACCCACTTATTACACTGCTGTCATAATAAAAGTTACAAAACACTCTTAAAACTCACTCAGATGGCTCCCTTAAGAATCTGACTCCCATGCCCTCCACATGTCTCTCAAAGACCTTTGGGGTCAATTGCTTTGTGAAAGGATCTGTAAGGTTGTCTCCTGATGCTACTGGGCCACAGTCACGTCTCCCCTCTTTACGATCTCTCATATCAGGTGGTACTTGCACTCTATTTTTTTACTCGCCTTGTGGGCTTGTGGTTCCCTTGAGCTAGCAACTGCACCATTGTTATCACAATAGACTGTGATAGACCTCGGCAACTTAGGGACCACATCTAAGTCCACCAAAAAGTTTCTGAGCCATACAGCTTCTTTCGCTGCCTCTGATGCGGCAAAGTAGTCAGCCTCCATGGTGGAGTCTGCCACACATTTCTTCTTGACACTCTGCCATACTATGGCTCCTCCTCCTAGAGTAAACACAAACCAAAAGGTAGACTTACTATTGTCCATATCACCTTGAAAGTTCGAATCTGTGTAACCCAATGGAACTAGCTCCTGCTCTCGATAAATCAAAACATGATCTCTCGTCATACGCAAGTACTTGATAATGCATTTTACTACCTCTCAATGAGCCTTTCAAGGGTTACTCTTATATCTGCTAACCATGCCAATGGCAAAACAAGTATCAGGTCAAGTACATAACATAGCATACATGAGACTACCCACTGCAGATCCATAGGGTACCGCCTTCATGGCATCTATCTCCTTAGTAATCTTAGGACACTGCTCCTTTGATACATGCACTCTATGTCTGAATGGTAGCGAACCCTTCTTGGAGTTCTGCATGTTAAAATGGGCCATAATTGTGTCTATGTAGGAAGCATGAGAGAGCGTCAGTGAACGTCTCCTATGATCTCGAATAATCTTGATCCCAAGGATATATCCAGCCTCTCTCAAGTCCTTCATATCAAATTGCCTTGACAACCATGCCTTTACGTCTGACAACACCTTCTGATTGTTGTCAATCAGAAGGATGTTATCCATATAAAGTACGAGGAACACCACCAAATCATCATCACGCCTGCGATATACACAATGCTCATCCAGACACTGAGTGAATCCATATACCTGGATAACCTCGTCAAAATGAATGTTCCAAGATCTGGATGCCTGCTTAAGTCCATAAATGGACCTATTAAGCCTACATACCTTATGCTCTTGGTTCAGAACAATGAAACCCTCTGGTTGCTGCATAAAGATGGTCTCCTCAAGACTTCTATTAAGGAAAGCTGTCTTGACGTCTATTTGTCAAATCTCATAGTCCATATGAGCAGCTATGGCCAAGAGAATCTGGATCGACTGAAGCATAGCTACTGGGGAAAAAGTGTTCTCATAATCGATACCCTTTTTCTGAGAGTACCCTTTCGCCATAAGCCTAACCTTGAAGGTCTCAACCCTTCAGTCAGATCCTCTCTTTCGCTTATAGACCCATTACTACTTTGATTTATAAAATCGATGCTCAAAAATTAAATCTCTAAACTAAAGCGAAAACATTTAAAGATTATACCTTTGGAACGTGTCCCTTGCAATAAGAAATCCAAAATTAGGACTGCAAAAACCACCAAAATCCTTTGGATACGTCCATGAAATCCCAGATACCATGTGGGCAATAATCTATCAGGAAGTGATATCGAAACCCACAAAAACCCACTGGAAAATCTCTCCAAAAATGGTTTCTCAATTGCTTAAAAAATCTGATTGAAACTTCGATCCAAGCCAGCCTCACCGCCCGCCATTAATCCACTACCAGCTGCAACAACAAGAAAATGTGGATCACCGGAAATAGCCTTACCCAGCCGTGATCTAGACAGTTTCCGCTGTGGATCACCAAGAGAGATCAAAATGGCAAGAAAACCGAATCAAACCTGCCAGACTTGGATGATCGGTACCGGAAAACACCACCGGCGGTCAGAATCTGAAACGGCGATCCATCGAAAAAAAGGGGCTACAATAAAGTTTTGATCTTTTGGGTTGAATCCAATTTCGAGCAAGTGAGAAAATCTAGTTCGACTTCAAGAAAGAACTTTCGAAGAACAAGTTCTCTCTCTAGAACTTTCTCACTCTAAAAGGCAAGACTTGTCTTGCAAGATTTTTCGTAGTTTTCTTTGGCCGTAAGCTTTCTATTTATAGGGAGTTCGAAAGGAGACCTAGTGGGCTTTCGAGTTGGGCCTTAGTATTTGACTTTCGTTGACCCCTTAGTCTTCCCTAGACTAATCAACTCCAATCGAGCATTCGAATTAATTTCTTAACCCACTTTGTTAATTAAATTTAATCGAACCCTTAGGATTAATTAATTCATTAAGAATTAATTTCTTAATCCACTTAGTCAATCAAATATTAATAAACCTTTAGGATTAATTAATTCACTTTGTCAATTAGTCAAACGCAGAATTATTCGCACCACTAACGGACCAATTATGGAACTACCGCTCAAAATGACTTTATTGCGCTCAGTTTATTATTCTTATATCTCCCCACACCAAAGATCTAGTGGTCGTCGATTCATCAATTTACTGACAAATTAATTCACCGACTTCTTGGTATCCTAGATTAGTACCACTTGACTTTTTTATTATACCGGACGTAAAGTCCACTGGCCAGATTTAGTATAATAAACCTTACGAGCTCATCTCCGGAGCACCATTAACTCGGCGAACCGGTACGTGGATTCTTTCGACTAGCAATGGCACACAAAGAAGCTAAACACCGCAGACCAAACTTACCGAGATTTAGGCCTCAATTGACCGCACCCTTTGGCAAATCAAAGCATACTGTATCTAACTCTAATGCCCACTCCACTCTCAGGATTAAGAGATTACAATACTAGGATCGAATTAACTACGCCGATCAGTACAAGATAATTCAATCCAAATTGATCGTGCTCAATATGCCCCGGACATATCCGTATAATTTAATTAGTCTAGACAAACTAATTTTCAAATCACCCGATAACCTATATCGATAGTACGTTTAGACTATCTCAGTTATGAGTATTCTTTTTATATATCAATACCTTAACCAATAATGAGATCTACTGTGTTTTTCTACACCTCGTTATCTAGTTCGATGATATAATTGAACAAATTTAATCCTGAAACAAAATGATATGTCAACTGGGTATTAGTTTTTGATACAAGCAAATAGCTTTCTAGTATTCAAAACTAACAATCTCCCACTAATACTCAAAGTTATGCTTTGAAGTACAAAAACACTGTTCAACCCACTTTATTACACTGCTGTGATAATGAAAACTATAGAATACTCTTAAGGCTCACTCAGATTGCTCCTTTAAGAATCCGACTCCCATGCCCTCCATATGTCTCTCAAAGACCTTTGGGGTCAATGGCTTTGTGAAAGTATCTGTAAGGTTGTCTCCTGTGATGCTATCTTGGCCACGGTCATGTCTTCCCTCTTTACGATCTCTCGTATCAGGTGGTACTTGCACTTTATGTGTTTACTCGCCTTGTCGGCTTGTGGTTTCCTTGACTTAGAAACTGCACCATTGTTATCACAACAAATTGTGATAGACCTAGGCAATTCGGGGACCACATCTAAGTCTACCAGGAAGTTCCCGAGCCATACAACTTCTTTCGCTACCTCTGATGCGACAAAGTACTCAGCCTCCATGGTGGAATCTACCACACATTTTTGCTTGACACTATGCCATAATACGGCTCCACCTCCTAGAGTAAACACAAACCCAGAGGTAGACTTACGCTTGTCCATATCACCTTGAATGTCCGAATCTTTGTAACCCAATGGTACTAGCTCTTGCACTCTATAAACTAAAACACGATCTCTCATCCTGCGCAAGTATTTGAGAATGCATTTTACTACCTCTCAATGAGCCTTCTCAGGGTTACTCTGATATCTGCTGACCATGCCAACGGCAAAGCAAATATCAGGCCTAGTACATAATATAGCGCACATGAGACTACACACTGCAGATACATAGGGTACCGCATTCGTGGCATTTATCTCCTCAGCAGTCTTAGGACACTGCTCCTTTGATAAATGCACTCCATGCCTGAAAGGTAGTGAACCCTTCTTGGAGTTCTGCATGTTAAAATGGGCCAGAATCGTGTCTTTGTATGAAGCGTGGGAGAGTGTCAGAGAATGACTCCTTCGATCTCGAATAATCTTGATCCCAATGATGTGTCCAGCCTCTCCTAAGTCCTTCATATCAAACTGCCTAGACAACCATGCCTATACATCTGACAACACCTTCTTACTGTTGTCAATCAGAAGGATGTCGTCTACGTACGGTACGAGAAACACCACCAAATCACTATCACGCCTGCGGTATACACACTGCTCATCCGGACACTGAGTGAATCCATAGGACTGGATAACCTCATCAAAACAGATGTTGCAAGATCTAGATACCTGCTTAGGTCCATAAATGGACCTCTTAAACCTGCAAACCTTGTGCTCTTGGCCCTGAACAATGAAACCCTCTGGTTGCTACATAAAGATGGTTTCCTCCAGAATTCCATTAAGGAAAGCTGTCTTGACGTCCATCTGCCAAATCTCATAATCCATATGAGCAGCTATGGCCAAGAGAATCTAGATTGACTTAAGCATAGCTATCGGGGAAAAGTTTTTCTTATAATTGATACCGTTTTTCTGGTATACCCTTTCGCCATAAGCCTAGCCTTGAAGGTCTCAACCCTCCTGTTAGATCCTCTCTTTCACTTGTAGATCCATATGCACCTAATAGGCCGAAACCCATCAGGAAGGTCTACCAGCTCCCAGACTTGATTTGAGTCCATAGAACCCATATCTGCAATCATTTCTCTCTGCCAAGAATCTGCATCTTTATCTTGAAGAGCCTCATTGTAGCTAACTAGGTCTGGTTCATGGGCCCCAGGGAAGTCCGAAGACTCACCCAAACCCATGTACCTCTCGGGCTGTCTGACAACCCTCCTACTACGACGTGGCGCAGCCTATGTAAGAGCATCATCTGTGATAGTGTGTTTAGTATCCTGTGGTGTGTCATCCTGTACTTGTGCATCTGGAATACTTGACTGAACCCTAAGCTCTTCCAATACTACCTTGCTGCTTGCCTTGTGATCTAAAATATAGTCTTCCTCAAGAAATCTGGCATTGGTGCTGATCACCACCTACTGATCCTAATGACTATAAAATATACAGCCTCTCATTCCTTTGGGGTAGCCTATAAATGACATAACCTCTATTCTTGCATCTAACTTGCCTGTATCTGCCTTAAGCACATGTGCTGGCAACCCCAAATCCTGAGATGTCTCAGACTAGGCTTTTGCCCAGTCCACAACTCTACTGGAGTAGTAGGCACAGACTTAGATGGTACAAGGTTAATAATAAAACATGTTGTTTCTAAGGCATAACCCCAAAACGAGATTGGCAACTCACTATAACTCATCATCAATCTAACCATATCCATAAGAGTCTTGTTCCTCCTCTCTGCTACACCATTCTGCTGGGGTGTGCCAGGTGCAGATAACTGGGACTGAATGCCCTCCTCTGACAAATAGGACCTAAATTCACTAGAGAGGTATTTACCAACACGATCAGATCGCAAGGCCCTGATACTCTTACCCCGATGCTTCTCCACCTCAGCCTTAAACTCTTTGAACTTGCCAAAGCATTAAGACTTGTGGTGCATCAGGTATAAGTATCCATATCTAGAGTAGTATTCTATGAATGTCACGAAATACTCATAACCTCCTCTAGCCCGAACTGACATAGGCTCACACAAGTCAGAATGAATCAACTCTAAAACCTCTTTGGCCCTATACCACATTGCCTTGAAAGGCATCTTGGTCATTTTACCCTGCAAGAAAGACTCGCAGGTCGGATGGCTGTCAATTTCCAATGAGCCCAAAGGCCCATTATTTACCAACCTTTCCTACTAAGGTTGATATGACCTATGTTAGTTTTGAATACAGAAAAGCTATGGCTTGTATCAAAACCAAATACCCACAGATGACATATCATTTTGTTTTATTATTAAATTATTCCATTATATCATAGAACTAGATAACGGGGTGGGTGAAAGACACAGTAGATACCGTTATTGGTTAAAGTATTGATATATAAAAAGTATGCTCGTAACTGAGATAGTCTAAACATACTATCGGTATAGGTTATCGTGTGGTTTGGAAATTACTTTATCTAGACTAATTAAAATCACACATATGCCTTAGGCATATTGAGCACGACCAGTTTCAATAGAATTGACTTGTACTGATCAGCGTAGTCAATTCGGTCCTAGATTCAGTCTCTCAATCCCGAGATTGGAATGGGCATGAGAGTTAGATATCGTATGCTTTGATGTGCCAAAGAGTGCAGTCAAGTAAGGTCTATACCTTGGTAGGTTGGTTATGCGATGTTTAGCTTCTTACGTGCCGCTGTTAGTCGGAGGAATTCACGTATCGATTCGTCGAGTTGATGGTGCTCCTGAGATGAGCTCATAAGGTTTATTATACTAAATCTATCCAGTGGACTTTACGTCTGGTATAATACGAAAGTCGAGTGCTACTAATGTCAGATATCAAGAAGTCGGTGAATTAGTTTGTTAGTAAATTGATATACCGACGAGCACTAGATCTTTAATGTTGGGAGATAGAAGAAAATAAAGTGGCGCGATGTAAAGTCATTTTTGAGCGGTAGTTCCATAGTTGGTCCATTAGTGGTATGACTAATTATGTATTTGACTAATCGACAAAGTGAATTAATTGATCCTAAAGGTTTAATTAATATTTAATTGACAAAGTGGATTAAGAAATTAATTCTATATGAATTAATTAATCCTAAGGGTTCGATTAAATTAAATTAACGAAGTGGATTCAAGAAATTAATTCAAAATATCGATTAGAGTTTACTAGTCTAGGGAAGACTAAGGAGTCAACGAAAGTCAAATTAAAAGGCCTGACTCAAAGACCCACTAGGTCTCCTTAGAAGCTCCGTATAAATATCCCTTGTTAGGCATTTGAAGACTTTAGGAAACTTGGAGGCCACTTAGCCTAGTGAGAGAAAGTCTAGCTTAGAGTGAGAAATTCTTCTTCTTCGAATCATCTCCTCGAAGTCACCTAGGATAACTTTCTTCTTCGATTAAACTTAGCCAGTTTTGTCCCTCAAATATTTTTCTCGATTTGCACAGCATAGTAGCCCGTCGCCGCCTTGATTTTTCCTCACCACCGTGATTCTTCTCGGTGATCAGTTTTCGGCCACTTCCGGTGTTCCGGGGTGCTTGATCCGACAATCCTCCATGTAGATCTCTTCTTAGGTTGGTGATCCGCGGTGGTTTCCTTCCAGAACATGGCCGGGATTCGGAGTTGTCCGGGTTTTTAGTGAGGGCGGCCGGCGGTCCTAGCGTGGATCAGCTCCAGGCAGCGATCTGTTTATTCAGATCGTGTTTTTTTGAAGTGGGTTTCCTTAGGATTTCTTCATTTTGCTTTGGGATACTCCGTTGATACTAGCCCACACTAGTTCGGAGTTGATTTGGAGTTATTCTTCAGATTTCTTATGGATTTCGCTTGACCGAAGTTTTGGATTTCTTTTTCCTAGGGACTTCGCTGCAAAGGTATAATTTTTGAACTTTTCGCTTTAATTAAAGATTGTATCTTTTGTGTCCCGATTAATAAATAAATAAGTATAAGACTAGATCCGTTCAGGGAAAAATGAATTTGAGCCTGAGCTTTGTTGAAAGTTTTCAATTCTGGAATGCATTGTACGAAAGTGAGATTTTTTATTTAGCCCGGGCTTGTTCTGTTTTCCTTCAAATTAGTATCAGAGCGAGTGTTTCGGCTTTATACTTGTTTAATTTTTTACACGGCTTTATTTTGGCATTATTATTTTTCTGAAATGTTTAAACAGGTGGTTATTAGTTTCCCATCTATTATGGTAGAATTTATTTTTCATTCATAAACCACGGGACATGTCCGGGATCATTTTGTTTTTTAATGGACATGTATGTAATAGTAATAATGACCAGCTGGAATCGGTGTAGGATTATATAAATCTTGCAATAGGATTTAATATAATGTTGTCATCTTTAAAATCCTAGAAAAACGCATTGTATATAGAAATTTATGTATTATGACGAAGACGTTATTTTAGGTAACTTATATTCGCGGGTTTTTGTTTCTCGTAATTTTGGGTGATTCCTAATTACGTAGAAAATCGAGAAAACCCAGGCGAATCGAGAGGAATCCACATAACGAGTGGGAGCTACATGACAGGACGTGTCATCGAGGCGTCAAGGAATCAACGATAGAGAAGACTATAATAGTCGGGAAATTTTATTTCCTTAATTTCCCGTATTCATGTCTTTTCGTTGATTGTGTGTTTTTGATTTATTTGCTTAAACGAAAACCAAACCGTTTTAAAAAGTAAAGTGCAATTAACTAAGGTAGATTATTCGCATATTAAAACTCCAACGGTTTTATGGGTGCGAATATCCATAGTTAAGATATTGCATGTTAAAACGTAATAACCCTCAAACATAAAAATCTAAGTGGGAGCGGTTTGGTAAATATCCCCATGGTCTCCATGCCCCCCAGTGCCCATTGATGATTCTACTCCTTAGGTGAGAGACGCTCACTCTAGGTCGAAAAAAGCTGATGAGATGACCAGGCGCTACATCTTGGCTTCTATGTCAAGTGTACTGCAGCACCCGCATCAGTTGATGACCTCAGCCTATGAGATGATGCTTAACCTCAGGGAGATGTTCGGACATCAGGGCATGGCAGCCAAGCAGTCAGCTATGAGGAAACTCATGAATGCTAGGATGGCTGAGAGTACTTCAGTGAGGGATCACGTGATGGACATGATCAGCTACATCAATGAGATTGAGGTTTTGGGAGGTGACATCGATGGGGAGACCTAGGTTGATATCATTCTCCAGAGTTTGCCTCCTAGTTTTGAGCAGTTTCAGTTGAACTATAATATAGGAAAGCTCTCATATTCACTTCCCGAGCTCATGACTGCATTGGTGTCTGCTGAAGGCCTCTTCGCTGAGAAGAAGCAAGCTTTGGCTACTGCTAGACCTTCATGTTCCTTTGCTGGGCCCAAAGCCAGGAAGCAAAAGAGGAAGAAAGGACAAAAGGTAGGAGCTGATCATGGACCCAAAGGTGGTGTTACCAAGAAGCACAATTTGAAAGGCAAGTGTTTCAGATGTGGCAAGTCAGGACACTGGAAGAAATACTGCCCAAAGCCTCGAGGTATGAGTAATTTCACCCTAGTTACTGAGGCATGTTTAGCGACAATTCCCACGGACACTTGATGTGTGGATTCAAGAGCCACTGATCATGTTTGTAATTCTTTGCAGGGGTTTGGGGTTCTAAGTGACCCAGCTGCTTAGAGTGGGTGATTTGCATGTCTACCTTGAGGATAATACCAGAGTTTCAGTTGCTGCAGTGGTAGTAGTTTGTCTTTATTTTTCAGACTTTGTTTTACATTTGAGAGATTATCTTTATGTACCTAGTTTTAGAAAGAACTTGCTTTCGGTTTCTAAACTACTTTGGATGGTATAAGTGTATTTTTCAAATAATTCTATTTTTATTAGAAAGAACCAGAAACTTATATGTTCTGGTGCATTGGTTCACAATTTGTTTTCAATTAAGACAAACTCCCCAGTAGTGCAAAACACAAAAATTAATAACCCATCATCGAATTATAGTAAGAGAAATGAATCTTCCCCTTTGAACCGGACTTATCTTTGGCACCTGAGACTAGGTCATCTCAACCTTAGTAGGATTCAGAGGTTGGTCAATGATGGGCCTTTGGGCTCATTGGAGATTCACAGTTATCCAACCTGTGAGTCCTGTTTGGAGGGTAAAATGACCAAGATGCCTTTCAAGGCTAAAGGGTATAGGGCCAAAGAGGTTTTAGAGTTAGTTCATTCTGACTTGTGTGGGCCTATGTCAGTTTAGGCTAGAGGAGGTTATGAGTATTTCGTGACATTCATAGATGACTACTTCAGATATGGATACATATACCTGATGCACCACAAGTCTGAATGCTTTGGCAAGATCAAAGAGTTCAAAGCTGAGGTGGAGAAGTATCTGGGTAAGAGTATCAAGACCCTGCGACCTAATCATGGTGGTGACTACCTGTATAGTGAATTTAGGTCCTATTTCTCAGATGAGGGTATTCAGTCCCAATTGTCTGCTCCTGGCACACTCCATAAGAACGGTGTAGCAGAGAGGAGAAACAGGACTCTTATGGATATAGTTAGATCGATGATGAGTTATAGTGAGTTTCTCAGCTCGTTTTGGGGTTATGCCTTAGAGACAACGTGTTATCTCATTAATCTTGTACCATCTAAATCTATGTCTATGACACCCATAGAGTTGTATACAGGTCAAAAGCCTAGTCTGAGACATCTCAAGATTTTGGGTTGTCCAGCACATATACTCGAGGCAGATGCAGGTAATTTAGATGCGAGATCAAAGGTTATGCTGTTTGTAAGCTATGCCAAAGGAATGAGGGCTGGTCTATTTTATAGTCCTCAGGATCAGAAGGTGGTGGTCAGCACTAATGCCAGATTTCTTGATGAGGAATATATTTTAGATCACAAGTCAAGCAGCAAGGTAGTATTGGAAGAGCTTAGGAGTTAGTCGAGTATTCCAGATGCACAAGTACAAGATGACACACCACAGATTACTGCACGTACTATCACAGATAATGCACCTACAAAGGTTGTGTCTCGTCATAGTGGGAGGGGTGTCAGACAGACCGAGAGGTACATGTGTTTCGATGAGTCTTCAGACTTTATCCCTGACGCCCATGAACCAAACCCAGTTAGCTACAATGAGGCTCTCCAGGATAAAGTTGCAGATTCTTGGCAGAGAGCGATGATTGCTGAGATGGGTTCCATGGACTCAAATCAGGTATGGGAGCTGGTAGACCTTCCTGATGGGTTTCGACTTACTGGGTGCAAATGGGTCTATACGGGAAAAAAAGGATCTGACGGAAGGGTTGAGACCTTCAAGGCTAGGCTTGTGGCAAAAGGGTATACTCAGAAATAGGGTATCGATTATAAGAAGACATTTCCTCAGTAGCTATGCTTAATTCGATCCGAATTCTCTTGGCCATAGCTGCTCATATGGATTATGAGATTTGACAGATGGACGTCAAGACAGCTTTCCTTCATGGAAGTCTTGAGGAGACCATCTTTATGCAGCAACTAGAGAGTTTCATTGTTCAGGACCAAGAGCACAAGGTTTGCATGCTTAAGAGGTCCATCTATGGACTTAACCAGGCATCCAAATCTTGGAATATCCATTTTGATGAGATCATCCAGTCCTATGGATTCACTTAGTGTCCGGCTGAGCAGTGTGTATACCGCAGGCGTGATAGTGACTTGGTGGTGTTTCTCGTACTTTACGTAGATGACATCCTTCTGATTGGCAACAATAAGAAGATGTTGTCAGACATAAAGGCATGGTTGTCCAGCCAGTTTGATATGAAGGACTTGGAAGAGGCTGGACATATCCTTGGGATCAAGATTATTCGAGATCGTAGGAGACGTTCACTGATGCTCTCTCAGGTTTCATACATAGACAAGATTCTAGCCCATTTTAACATGCAGAACTCTAAGAAGGGTTCGCTGCCTTTCAGGCATGGAGTGCGTTTATCAAATGAGTAGTGTCCCAATACTGCCGAGGACATAGATACAATGAAGACAGTGTTAGTTTTGAATACAGAAAAGCTATTGCTTGTATAAAAACTAATATCCACAGTTGACATATCGCCTATGTTTCATAATGGCAGTGTTTCATTATATCATAGAACTAGATAACGAGGTGTGGAAAGACACAATAGATCTCGTTATTGGTTAAAGTATTGATATATAAAAAGAATGCTCATAACTGAGATAGTCTGAACATACTATCGGTATAGGTTATCGTATGATTTGGAAATTAGTTTGTCTAAACTAATTAAATCATACGGATGTGCCCGGGGCATATTGAGCACTGCCAGTTTGGATAGAATTAACTTGTACTGATCGGCGTAGTTAATTCGGTCCTAGTATTCTAATCTTTGAATCCCGAGATTGGGACGGGCATGAGAGTTAGATATCGTATGCTTGATTTGCCAAAGAGTGCAGTCAATTGAGGCCTATACCTCAGTAAGTTGGGTATGCGGTGTTTAGCTTCTTGTGTGTCGTTGCTAGTCGGAGGAATCCACATATCGATTCGCCGGGTTGATGGTGCTCCCGAGATGAGCTCGAAAGGTTTATTATACTAAACCCAGCCAGTGGACTTTATGTCCGGTATAATAAGAAAGTCGAGTGGTACTAATCTCGGATACCAAGAAGTTGGTGAATTAATTTGTCAATAAATTGATGAGCTGACGAGCACTAGATCTTTGATGTGGGGAGATATAAGAATAATAAAGTGAGCGTGATGTAAAGTCATTTTTGAGCGGGAGTTCCATAATTAGTCCGCTAGTGGTACGACTAATTATGCGTTTGACTAATCGACAAAGTGAATTAATTAATTCTAAAGGTTTAATTAATATTTAATTGACTAAGTGGATTAAATAAATGAATTCTAATTGAATTAATTAATCCTAAGGTTTCGATTAAATTTAATTAACGAAGTGGGTTAAGAAATTAATTCGAAAGGCTCGATTGGAGTTGACTAGTCTAGAGAAGACTAAGAGAGTCTACGAAAGTCCCACACTAAGGCCCAAATCAAAAGCCCACTAGGTCTCCCTTGAAGCTCCTTATAAATACTTAAAATCTTGCAACTTCAAAACATAAGAAACTTAGGAGGCTATTCTTGCCTTAGAGAGAGAAGGAGAAGCCTAGAGAGAGAACTTCATCTTCTTTGTTGAAGATCTTTCTCAGAGTCGATTTTTGATCCTTCTTACTTGGAAAAAGCTCAGCCCAAAAGTTGGATAGTTATGCCCATTTTATAGGCTGCTCGAAATTGATAATTTGCTGCTCAGTATTGTCAATTTTAATTAGCTGCTCATCATTGTCCATTTAATTAGATGCTGGGTTTTAAATTGATTAAATGGGCTGCTCGGTTTTGCCTATATATTGTTGGCTGCCAGCGTTTTTTTAGGTAGCTGTCCAGCAGATTTTTGGGCAAGTTCTTGAGCTTTTTCAAGTGGGTTTATTATGGGTTTTCTTGATTATTGCTAGATCTACCCCGTAGATAGTTGCCCGCACAATTTCGGGGTGTGTCGGAGTCATTCGAGGGATTCTTTGGTGGTTTTCGCAACCAAAGTTTCAACCTTTTTTATTAAAGATTCTTTCTTTTCGATTTTGGGTAATTTCTAATTGAAAAGAAAAATCTTTTCTTGGGCAAAGTTCTCATCTTTTGATTTTGGGTGATTCCAAATGAAAAGGAAAAAATCTTTTCTTGTGGGTTTCGCATTTCAGGATTTGGTATTCTTATTTGCGAGAGACACGCTTCAAAGGTATAATATTTATCTTCTGTTTTAATTAAAGATTTAATTTTTAACGTGTCAGTTTAATAAATCGAACTAGTATGAGCCTAGATCCATTCAGGATAAATGAATTTGAGCTTAAGCCGAGTCGAAAGTCTCTGATTCTGGAATGCATAGCACGAAAGTGAGATTTTTGGTTTAGCGAGAGCTTGTTCTGTTTCCTTCAGGCAGTATGCATCTGCAATAGGTAGCCTCATGTAAGCTATGTTATGCACTAGGCTTGATATTTGCTTTGCCGTTGGCATGGTCAGCAGATATCATAATAACTCTGGGAAGGCTCATTGGGAGGCAATAAAATACATTCTCAACTACTTGCGCAGGACGAGAGATCACGTCTTGATTTATCGAGCGCAGCAGCTAGTTCCATTGGGTTACACAGATTCGGACTTTCAAGGTAATATGGACAAAAGTAAGTCTACCTTTGGGTTTGTGTTTACTCAAGGGGTTGGGGCCATAGTATGGCGGAGTGTCAAGCAGAAATGCGTGGTAGACTCCATGGAGGCTGAGTACATTGACGCATCAGATGCAGTGAAAGAAGTTGTATGGCTCAGGAACTTCTTGGTGGACTTAGATGTGGTCCCTGAGTTGCCTAGGTCTATCACAGTCTATTGTGATAACAATGGAGCAACTGCTAACTCAAGGGAACCACGAGCCCACAAGGTGAGTAAACACATAGAGCGCAAGTTCCACCTGATACGAGAGATCGTAAAGCGGAGAGACGTGACCATGGCCAAGGTAGCATCAGGAGACAACCTTGCAGATACTTTCACAAAACCATTGACCCTAAAGGTCTTTGAGAGACCTGTGGAGGGCAAGGGAGTCAGATTCTTAAGAGATCCATATGAGTCAGCTTTAAGAGTGTTTTGTAGCTTTCATTATGACAGCAGTGTAATAAGTGGATTGGACAGTGTTTTTGTACTTTAGAGCATAGCTTTGAGCATTAGTGGGAGATAGTTAGTTTTCAATACTAGAAAGCTATTTGCTTGTATCAAAAACTAATACCCACTTGACATATCATTTTGTTTCAGTATTAAATTTGTTCCATTATATCATAGAACTAAATAACGAAGTGTAGAAAAGCACAGTAGATCTCGTTATTGGTTAAAGTATTGATATAGAAAAAGATGTTTGTAACTGAGATAGTCTGAATATACTATCTGTATAGGTTATCGTGTGATTTGAAAATTAGTTTTTCTAGACTAATTAAATCATACGGATGTGCCTGGGGCATATTGAGCACGACCAGTTAGGGATTGAATTAACTTGTACTGATCGGTGTAGTTAATTCGATCCTAGTATTCTAATCTCTTAATCCCTAGATTGGGACGGGCATGAGAGTTAGATATCGTATGCTTTGATTTGCCAAAGGATGCGGTCAACTGAGGCCTAAATCTCGGTAAGTTGGGTATGCGGTGTTTAGCTTCTTTGTGTGTCGTTGCTAGTCGAAGGAATTCATACCGGTTCGCTGGGTTGATAGTGCTCCCGAGATGACCTCATAAGGTTTATTATACTAAATCTGGCCAGTGGAATTTACGTCCAGTTTAATAAGAAAGTCGAGTGGTACTAATCTAGGATACCAAGAAGTCGATAAATTAATTTGTCAGTAAATTGATGAATCGACGAGCATTAGATCTTTGATGTGGGGAGATATAAGAATAATAAAGTGAGCGCGAAGTAAATTCATATTTGAGCCGTAGTTCCATAATTGGTCCTTTAGTGGTACGACTAATTATGCGTTTGACTAATTGACAAAGTCAATTAATTAATTCTAAAGATTTAATTAATATTTAATTAACTAAGTGGGTTACACGAAATAATCCTAAGGGTTCGATTAAATTTAATTTACTAAGTGAATTAATAAATTAATTCGAAAGACTCCATTGGAGTAGGTTAGTCTAGGGAACACTAAGGGGTCAACGAAAGTCAAACATTAAGGCCCAACTCAAAAGCCCACTAGGTCTCCCTTGAAGCTCCAATAAATAGCTTAAGTTAGGCACTCAGAAGACATGAGGAACCTTGAGAGGCAACTCCAGTAAGAGAATGAGAAATCTAGAGATAAGTCTTTGTCTTTTTAGATTTTTCTCGCAGTCGATTTCGATTCTTCTTCTTCAAGAAACTCAGCCCGTAATCGATCCTTGAAAAACCAAGATCTCCGCTGCCCAGTTTTTTACTTTTTCGACCACCAGTTTTTTGTTTACTCCCCGGCGCCATGAAGTTTTCCGGCGAACTAGTGAACAGCCGCTGGCCTTCTTCTTTTGTTGGGTTTTGGTCATTTTATCGTGTTGATCCTTTGGCCCATTCCTACGGGTTCGCCAAAGTCTAGATCTACGGGCAAAAGGCTTTTCTCGACAAGTTTTATTTCGGCGGTGTGGGTTTTCAAATTAGGATCAGGCCTCCGGGCTGTTTTAGATTTGGGCAGATTGAGTTTTCTTGAACTGCATTCCTTTGGATTTTTTCATATTATGCTTTAGCCATCCCATGGACATTTACCCACTCAGATTCGAGATCGTTTGGAGCTATTCTCAGGACTCTATAGTGAATTCGCATCACAAGACCCGATTTTCTATATTTATGGGGGACACACTTCAAAGGTATAATATTCTCTTTAATTTAAAGATTCAATTTTTGCATGTCGTTTTAATAGATCAAACAAGTATAAGCCTAGATTCGTTCAGGGGAAATGAATTTTAGCCTGAGCTGAATCAAAAGTCTTCGATTCTGAAATGCATTGCACGAAAGTGAGATTTTTGGTTTACCCCAAGCTGCTCATATGGATTATGAGATTTGGCAGATGGACGCCAAGACAGCTTTCCTTAATGCAAGTCTTGAGGAGACCATCTTTTTGCAGCAACCAGAGGGTTTCATTGTTCAGGACCAAGATCACAAGGTTTACAGGCTTAAGAAGTCCATTTATGGACTTAAGCATGCATCCATATCTTGGAACATCCGTTTTGACGAGGTTATCCAGTCCTATAAATTCACTCAGTGTCCAGATGAGCAGTGTGTATACCGCAGGCGTGATGGTGATCAAGTGGTTTTCCTCGTACTTTATGTAGATGACATCCTACTTATTGGCAACAGTAAGAAGTTGTTGTCAGACGTAAAGGCATGGTTGTCCAGGTAGTTTGATATGAAGGACTTGGGAGAGGCTAGACATATCCTTGGGATAAAGTTTATTCGAGATCGTAGGAGACATTCACTGACACTCTCTCAGGCTTCGTACATAGACACGATTCTGGCCCGTTTTAACATGCAGAACTCCACAAAGGGTTCGCTACCTTTCAGGCATGGAGTGCATTTATCAAATGAGCAGTGTCCTAAGACTGCCGAGGAGATAGATGTCATGAAGACAGTACCCTATGCATTTACAGTTGGTAGTCTCATGTATGCTATGTTATGCACTAGGTCTGATATTTGCTTTGTCGTTGGCATGGTCAGCAGATATCAGAGTAAACCTGAGAAAGCTCATTATGAGGCAGTCAAATGCATTATCAAGTACTTGCGCAGGACGAGAGATCACGTCTTTATTTATCAAGTGCAGGAGCTAGTTCCATTGGGTTACACAGATTCGGACTTTCAAGGAGATATGGACAAGAGTAAGTCTACCTCTAGGTTTGTGTTTACTCTAGGAGGTGGAGCCATAGTATGGTGGAGTGTCAAGCAGAAATGCGTGGTGGACTCCACCATAGAGGCTGAGTACATTGCCGCATCAGAGGCAGCGAAAGAAGTTGTATGGCACAGGAACTTCCTAGAGGACTTAGATGTGGTCACTGAGTTGCCGAGGTCTATCATTGTCTATTGTGATAACAATGGTGTAGTTGCTAACTCAAGGGAACCACGAGCCTACAAGGCGAGTAAACACCTAGAACACAAGTACCACCTGATACGAGAGATCGTAAAGAGGGGAGACGTGACCGTGGCCAGGATAGCATCAGGAGACAACCTTGCAGATCTATTCACAAAGAAAAAGGTCTTTAAGAGCCACGTGGAGGGCATGGTAGTCAGATTCTTAAGAAAGCCATGTGAGTGAGCTTGAAAGTGTTTTGGAGATTTCCGTATGACAGCAGTGTAATAAGTGTATTGGACAGTTTTTATACTTCAGAGCATAGTTTTGAGTATTAGTCGGATATTGTTAGTTTTTGAATGCTATTGCTTGTATGAAAAATAAATATCCATAGTTTGCATATCGATTTAGTTTCAGTATTAATTATTCCTTTATATCATACGTATAGATGATAAGGTGCCGGGTATAGTACAGTAGATCTTATTATTGGTTAAATTTATGATATATAAACAAATGCTCGTAACTGAGATAGTTTGAACATACTATCAGTTTAGGTTATCGTGTGATTTGGATAATTAGTTTGTCTAGACTAATTAAATCATACGGATTTGCCCGGGGCATATTGAGCACGACCTGTTCGAGATTGAATTAACTTGTACTGATCAGCGTAGTTAATTCGATCCTAGTATTATATTCTCTTAATCCCTAGATTGGAGCAGGCATAAGAGTTAGATATCGTATGCTTTGATTTGTCAAAGGGTGCGGTCAATTTAGGCCTAAATCTCGGTAAGTTGGGTATGCAGTGTTTGGCTTCTTTGTGTGTCGTTGCTAGTCGAAGGAATCCATGTACCGGTTCACCGGGTTAATGGTGCTCCCAATATGAGCTCAAAAGGTTTATTATACTAAATCTGGCCAGTTGACTTAATGTCTGGTATAATAAGAAAGTTGAGCGATACTAATCTCGAATACTAAGAAGTCGATAAATTAATTTGTCAGTAAATTTATGAATCAACGAGCACTAGATCTTTGATATGGGGAAATAGAAAAATAATAAAGTGAGTGCGAAGTAAATTCGTTTTTGAACAGTAGTTCCATAATTGGTCCGTTAGTGGTAAGACTAATTATGCATTTTACTAATCGACAAAGTGAATTAATTATTCCTAAGGGTTTAATTAACTAAGTGGGTTATACGAAATAATCCTAAGGGTTCAATTAAATTTAATTACCGAAGTGGGTTAAGAAATTAATTCGAAATGTTCGATTAGAGTTGATTAGTCTAGTGAAGACTAAGGGGTCAACGAAACTCAAACATTAAGGCCCAACTCAAAAGCTCACTAGATCTCCCTTGAAACTCCTATAAATAGCTTGACTTAGGCATTTAGAAGATTTAAGAAACCTTGTAGGCAAAGTTGTCTCCTTAGAGAGAATGAAGAGAGAATTTCATCTCTTCAATTAGTTCTTCCTCGAAGTCGGTTTCTAATTCCTTCTTCTTCAAGAACTCAGCCCACTAATCATCCTAGAAAACCCACTATCTCCGCCGTTCGATCAGCCGCCTATCCGAGTTTCGCCGCCGCAATTTGCCTTGGGTGAGAAGGATTTCCGGCGCCGGTCCACATTCTTGTTGCGGGTCTTGCATTTTTGTCGTGTTGATCCTTTGCCTCTTTCCTACGGGTTCGCCAAAGTCTAGATCTACGGGCAAAAAGCTCTTCCCAACAAGTTTTATTTACGCGATGTGTGTTTTCAGATTAGAATCAGGCCTCCGGACTGCTTCAGATTTGGGCAGATTGAGTTTTCTTGAAGTGGGTTTCTTTGGATTTCTTCATATTGTGCCTTAGTCATCCCGTGAACATTTTCCCACTCAAATTCGAGATTCTTTGGAGTTATTCTCAGGACTCTTTAGTGGATTCGCATTTCAAGACCAGTTTTCGTTATTTGCGAGGGACACGCTTCAAAGATTTAATCTTTAAAGCTTTCCGCTTTAATTTAAAGATCTCGATTTTTGTGTGTCATTTTAATAAATTGAACTAGTATAAACCTAGATCCGTTCAGGGGAAATGATTTTGAGCCTGAGCCGAATCGAAAGTCTCCGATTCTGAAATGCATAGCACGAAAGTGAGATTTTCGATTTAGCCCGGGGTAGATCTGTTTCCTTCAGGAAACTTACACCCCTTTTCGTTGGTTATATTCGAATGGTTAGACTATTAAACCTTGTCATGTATTGACTAAAACCCATTATAAACCATCCTCCATCCTCTAAATTATTTTCACACAGAGAGCTAAACAACTGTGCGTTTTCTTGAGTTGAGAGATTTTGTCGCTTCAATTCATGCTTGTGGAGATAATAGGAAGGAATATACGAGAAAGGTCCGTCAACACAACGGTCACGACGGTCTTGTTCGTGTTGAAGGAATTATCTGCTCGAGCCCAATCAGAAATCTCACTTTCGTGCTAAGCATTCCAGAATCAGAGATTCTCAACCGAACCAGAACACTAGTGTAATAAGATTCAAACCCTTTTGAAACACCACACAAGCATCGGATCTTAGTTCTACTTTATTCTATTTATCATGCATACAAATTTACGGTAACTAATAAAACCGAAAAGATAGAAATCGACCTCTTGAAGCATGTCCCTTAAATAATCGCTTGTATGACTCTTAGACGAGATTCGTACGTTGTGTGGACAACGATCCAATGAACCAATTGATCACCAATTACACAAAATTCTGAATGAAAAGCTGCCCGGAAAATACCAGAGGCGCCGCTGCCGTTCCAATGCGTGTTCCTCACGCGCTGCCTACTCCAATCTCACGGGCCGCCAGTCTCAAAACAACGAAGCCGCCACTGATCTGGGGATTGATGCCACCAACCAAAGGGGTTGAAAATCAACTTTGAGAAAGAACCTTTTAGTTTCTCTCTCTAGGCTTTCTCTCTCTAGTTTCATGAATTATGAAACTTAAGAATTACCTTGTGTCTTGATTATTGCTAATCCATCATCTATTTATAGAGTTACAAAGAAAACCTTAAGTGGACTTGAGTTAAACCCTTGATGGGCTTCGGATTTACTAATTTCCTAATCTTAATTAGTTTCCAAATCTAATTAGATTTCCTAATCCAATTAGATTTTCCAAATTCTTGAATTTTTTAATTCCAATTGAACTTTAAAACTTAATTAATTAATTAATTCTACCTTGTCAATTTACTAATTGACCCTTGATATTAATTTATTCTACTTTATCAATTAACTCATTTAACATCCTTCCCCAATCCTTCCTACCAATAATCTGCTACCAACACAGTTGTTCGACAAACCAAACACAAAACTATAATTTTATTCAACTTACCCAAACATAACAACAGACAGTGCCCAACTTTCTACTTTACATACTCCTAACACACTGTTTTACCATATTACAATCCAACATAGGGGACCAGAAAACTAAACCCTTTGTACAAGTTACCATACTACTGAGCACAATCATACACATCTGCAGAGACTACCACCACGGCCGGAGTGCTATAATACAACCTCCTGGCACCGGCCAGACTCTTTCCCTAACTCGTCGCCTCTTTCAAGTTCAACAACCTTCTAACTTCTTATCCTGGAACCCCAGGAAAAAGAAGGGTAAGTACACACAGGGTACTTAGGGAGCAACCCCCACGATAACAGAAACAAACATTATTTACAGCCAACAATGAACACACCATAACACTTACTATATATAGGCCAAGCTATCATAACAAAGATCTGTTCTAACAGCACTTAAAACAGCCAAAATAAACATTAACAAACCAGTATACACATATAAGGATACAAGTCTCCCCATTACTCACGAGCCAATAGTTCCACCCATGTCATCTCCCAAAACTTCATCACCTTATCCATTATGCGTCCACCCTGCGATCTCCAGGCCTCCCGGGACGTGCCTTTGCTGAGCAAAATCACTGCGTGACCAAGGTTCCCAGTTTTGGCCCTTTCCACCGGTAAAAGGGGGGGGCATGCGCAGAAAAGGGATCCCCAAAATACACCCACAATCAAGAACAAAAGGTAACATGCAACATCCACCGTACCAAAGACCCACACAGAGAAATACAGTAACCAACAACCATCATACCGCATCACAAAACCCACCCAATGTATAATACAGCATACCATAAATCATATTCTTATAACCAACCCCACCCCACAACCCAGATAAAGAACGTAATGTAAATAAAATAGTAATATCTGGGATCCAGGCCCACCCACATGCACAGGCGATGAGCTTATGGGCGACCGGTGCCACCCAAGTAATGGTGGCACTTCACAAGGCTGGGCAGCGGCTCACCTTACAGGATATCACCGCTTGTTCAAGCCTAGCTCCGGGAATCGATCTCTGTCGGACTCCGGATTACGGAAAGAACCTGCAACACAACCCAACAAATCTATTTTAGCTATAAATCAAGACTGCAGACTTTAATGATACATAAGAGCAAAACCCCCTTTCCCGGTATGGCTCTGCCTGAATTAACAAACAGGAAGGAAAGGGAATTCAATTCGGGTTAGCTAGGCTCGAATTGAATCCCACCCCTTTCCGATTTCCCTTCACCACAGCCATAGACAGTTTATTCACCCTCTACCTGATCGATTCCTCTCACCCCTACCCCAAACCCAACCCCAACCACTTACTTGACAGTGTTTCAAACAGCCCCAATGAAGACACGATCCCAACCACTAATGTTTAGGGATGTTATTCTGGTTAAAAACATCAAGTTACCAGCCTACCACCTCACTAATCTACCTCTGCTACTGTACTGAGGGAAAGAGAAAAAAAAAAAAGAAATTGTCAGAAAGAATGAAGTTCTATCGTTAAGTTCCATATGATATAGGGATGAGGGTGGAGAAACTAGTTCTAAATTTCATACTAAAACCCGGTGTCCAAAAATAAGACCACCGACCCCCTTCCCCAATCCCAGCAAGTGGTTTATTTATTTAAATAGTATCACCATAATCAATCTTCCTACTGTCGCCACGCACCCATCCTGCAGGCATGTTACACACCACATAATTAATTGTATCATTAATAAATTAATTACGGAATCACTACTCAAATCGAAATTGCTTCTGGAATCACTAACTAATTAATTAATTCTTTATTCTTCACACGCCAAAGTACATTGTTCGTCAATTTATTAATTTACTGATAAATTATATAATCGACTTCTTATTATCCGAGACTAGTACCACTTGACTTTATTACAATACCGGACATAAAGTCCACTCATCATATTTAGTATAATAAACCTTTCAAGTTCATCTCGAGAGCACCATCACCCCAGATACACAGGTACGCGGTTTCCTTCGACTCGCAACGACACACTAAGCAACCAAACACGATCAGCCAACCTACCGAAACTATAGGCCTCAAGCAACCGCACTTTTTGGCAAATCAAACAACGCAATACTCAATCCTCATGCTCATTCTCGTTTAAGGATTAAGATATAGAATTCAAAGTTTGAATTAACTATGAACAGTACAAGTCAATTCAATCCTAAACGGTCATGATCAATATACCCCGGGTATATCCACATGATTCAATTAGTCTAGACTAACCAATCTCAAAATCACATAATAGCTTAAATCGACAGTATGTCCAAAATTGTCTTAGCCACGAGCCTAATTTATATATCAAGACTTCAAACAATGATGAGATCTACTGTGGTACACCCGGCACCTCATCATCTAGTCACTAGATATAATAGGACCACATATATAAAACATAAAGTATTTAACTGAAACATATAACTCGATATAAATAGGAAATAGTTTTTCATACAAGCTCACCTTTTCAGCATTAAAAACTAACAATCTCTCACTAATACTGAAAGTTGTGCTTTAAAGTAATACAAACTGGCAAATCCGAAATTCTTACTACTGTTATACTAATGTCTAGAGAACTTTTAAGGCTCGAATAAGTATCTAACTCTCATGCCCTCCACATGAACCTCAAAGACTTTAGCAGTCAATGTCTTTGTGAACGGATCTGCAAGGTTGTCTACGTATGCTATCTTTGTCACGACCACGTCACATATCTTAACGATCTCTCGTATTAGGTGGTACTTGCGCTCTATGTGTTTACTCATTTTTTGAGCTCGTGGTTCTCTTGAGTTGGCTACTGCACCATTATTATTACAGTACACTGTGATTGATCTCGTTAACTCAGGAATCACGGCTGAGTCCACTAGGAAGGTTTTGAGCCACACTGCTTCTTTCACTGCCTCTGATGCTGCGACATTCTCAACCTCCATGGTAGAGTCCGCCATGCATTTCTGCTTGACACTCCTCCAAAATATGACTCCACTTCCCAATGTAAATACAAACCCGGAGGTAGACTTCTTCTTGTCTTTATCTCCTTGGAAATCCAAATCTGTGTAACCACGGGGCATAAGCTCTTGCGCCTGATAGACCAACACTTGGTCTCTCGTTCTGAGCAAATACTTGAGGATGCACTTTATAGCCTCCCAATGAGCTTTTCCAAGTAACTATGATATCTGCTAACCATGCCAACAGCATTGCAAATATCAGGCCTTGTACACAACATTGCATACATGAGACTTCCTACTGCAGATGCATAAGGAATTGTCTTCATGGCTTCTATCTCCTCAATAGTCTTTGGAGACTGATCTTTAGATAGATGCACTCCGTGTCTGAAAGGTAGAAAACCTTTCTTGGAGTTCTGCATGTTAAAACGAGCCAGAATCGTGTCTATGTATAAAGCTTAAGAGAGCGTCAAGGAAATTTCCTACGATCTCTAATAATCTTGATCCCAATGATATGTCCAGCTTCTCCCAAGTCCTTAATATCAAACTGCTTAGACAACCATACCTTTACGTCTGATAATACTTTCTATCATCTATGTAAAGTACAAGAAACAACAATTTGTTTCTGTCACGCCTGCGGTACACACACTGCTCATTCGAACACTAAATAAATCCGTAGGACTGGATTACTTCATCAAGCCTGATGTTCAAAGATCTGGATGCTTGACTAAGTCCGTAGATAGACTTCTTAAGCTTGCAAACCTTATGCTTTTGGCCTTTTGCAATAAATCCCTCTGGTTGCTGCATGAAGATGGTTTCCTCAAGACTTTCGGTAAGGAAAGTTGTCTTGACATCCATCTGTCATATCTCATAATCTAAATGAACAGCTATGGCTAAGAGTATCCGGATCAACTTAAGCATAGCTACCGGAGAGAACGTTTTCTCATAATCGATTCCCTCTTTCTGAGTATACTCCTTCGTCACAAGCCTAGGTTTAAAAGTTTTAACCTTTCCGTCAGGTCATCTCTTGTATTTGTAGACACAGTTACATCAAATGGACTTAAAGCCATCGGGTAGGTTCACAAGCTCCCAGACTTGATTGGAGTCCATTGACCCCATCTCTGACTTCATTGCCTTCTGCCAAGATTCTGTATCTTTATCTCGGAAAGCCTCATTGTAGTTCACCGGGTCTGGTTCGTGCACGCCTGTTATGAAATCAGAAGATTCTTTCACGTACCTTTCAGGTTGTTTTATAACCCTCCTATTACGATGAGGCACTACTTGTGTAGGCGCATCATCTGTGACATCTTGTGTAGTATTATGTGGCGTATCTACTTGTACTGGTGTAACAGGAGTAATGGATTGTCCTCTAAGTTCTTCTAGTATGATTTTGCTACGGGGCTTGTGATCTAGAATATAGTCCTTTTCTAAAAATCTGGCGTTAGTACTTACTACCACCTTCTGATCTTTAGGACTATAAAATAAATCACCTTTCGTACCTTTTAGGTATCCTACAAACAGTATTACTTCTGTTCTTGCATCTAACTTACCTGCATCTGCCTTAACCACGTGTGCTAGACAACCCCAAATTCTGAGGTGTCTGACACTGGGTTTCTGCCCAGACCACAACTCCACAGGGGTTGAAGGCACGGATTTAGATGGTACAAGATTTAGAATGTATGCATTTGTTTCTAAGGCATATCCCCAAAACAAATTTGGTAAATCACTATAACTCATCATAGACCTAACCATTTCCATAAGAGTCCTATTTCTCCGTTTTGCTACACTGTTTTGCTGGGGTGTGCCAGGTGACTGAGACTGAATACCTATCTCTACTAGGTAATTTCAAAATTCACCTGACAGGTATTCACCACCATGATCTGATCATAGTGTCTTGATACTTTTACCATGATGTTTCTCCATATCTGCCTGATACTCTTTGAACTTGTCAAAGCACTCAGACTTATGGTGCATCAAATAAATGTATTCGTACCTGGAGTAATCATCTGTGAATGTCAGAAAATACTCTAAAACTTCCCTAGCTTGAATAGACATTGGTCCACACAAGTCAGAATAAACCAGCTTTAATACTTCTTTAGCCCGATACCCCTTCGCTTTAAAAGGTATCTTGGTCATCTTACCTTCCAAGCAAGATTCGCAGGTTGAGTAGTTGTCAATCTCTAATGAACCCAAAGATCCATCATTGACTAAACTCTGGATCCTACTAAGTTTTATATGACCTAGTCTCAGGTGCCAAAGATAAGTTTGGTTCATTTCAGAATGCTCTTTCCTCTTATTATGGTTTAATGATGTTTGATTTGCAGTTGCGTGTCTAGTAAGAGAAGTTGGTTTTAGAATAAATAAATTGTCTACTAACGAACCAGAACAAATGAGTTTCCTATTTTTTTTTCTAATAAATAAAGACTCATTAGAAAAAACAAACTCAAAACCATTCTTTAAAAATTTAGAAACCAAAACAATGTTCTTTCTAAAACTAGGAATATAAAGACAATTTTCTAAAACTAAACTATTTGAATTCTAGAAAATGAGTTTCACGTCTACCACTGTAACAACCGACACTCATCTGATGTTTTGCCTAAGTAGACATCCAGCTCGTCTTCTCTAAGCTTCTGAGTTACTTGGAACCCCTGCAAAGAATTACAAACATGGTCAGTGGTGCATGAATCCATACACCAAGTATCTATGGGAATCACCGCTAAATATGTCTCAGTAACTAAGGCAATATTAGTCGTACCTTTAAGCTTTGGACAGTCAGCTTTCCAATGTCCCGTCTTCCCACATTTGATGCACTTGCTTTTCAGCTTCTTTTTCTTAGGGATGTGAAGCTTAGACGCATGATTGCCTATCTTCTTGGCTTTTTTCTTCTTCTAGGATTAGAAGTAGATTCCGAAGCCTTGACAGTGCCTAAATATTGCTTTTTATGTTCCAAAAGACCTACAGTCGACACCAATGCTGTTAAGAGCTCGGCCAACGTATAATCCCGTTAGTCCATATTATAGTTTAGCCAAAACTGCTCAAAACTCTGAGGCAAGCTCTGGAGGATTATGTCAGTCTGAGATTGATGATCAATCTCTCCTCCCAACACTTCTATCTCATTGATGTTGCTTATTATTTCAAGCACGTGATCTCTCACAGGTGCACCTATTTCATCTTAGTAGTCATGAGTTTCCTTATGGCCACTTGTCTAGCTTCCCGGCTTTGATGTCTGAACATTTCTCTGAGATTCATTATCATGTCTGTGGTGGTGACTGTCGCCTGATGCTGATGTTGTAGAACATTCAACATAGAAGCCAGAATGTAATACCGCGCCATCTTATCAGACTTTCTCCACCGTTGATAAGCTTCTCTTTGTTCATTAGTGGACTCCTCATTAGGTGCGTCTGGGCACGGTTCTGTGAGCACGAACTTGTGTTGGTCAGTCGTAAGGACAATGTCTAAGTTGTGTTTCTAATCGATATAGTTTTGACCATTTAGTTTGTTCTCTTTCAATATAACAGCTAATGGATTAAATGCCATATCAAAAACTGTAAAAATAAATAAACAGAGCATGTTTCAGTACATATGAAATTCAAACAAAACATTGCAAAATCCTTCAAAACAATATTTAAATCCACTGACTTCTCGTTCACCGGGATTCGCGCAAGTCACGTTAGTGTGAACGTTTACGCTAGTCCACATTCGTTCGAGAAGAACAAAGTTCATTAATTTCACTATCTAACCAATGATCTATTGATTAATGTAATTAATGGTCAGTGCTTTTGGCCGTACATAAGAGCAGCTAACCTCGTTGGGAGGAATACTACAAATTGTACACTAAGTTAGGGGTGTAAGTGGTTTGGCTGAAACCGCTTAAACTGGCTGAAACCGCTTAAACTGGCCAAACCGTTCAAATTTGGCCGATTTGATCGGTTTTAAATTTTATAAAAATTTTATTGGTTTGAAAATTTTCAAACCGGAAGAATTGGTTTGGCCGACGGTTTCAATAGTGAAACCGGCCGTTTTGGCCGGGCCGGCGGATGTATATTTATTATATATTTTTATATTTTTCATATAATATAATAATATTTTGTTAATATATAATTTATTTTATTTTTCTTTAACTCTAAATCTACTTTACTTCCTCGTTTCTCTTCCATTATCGTCTATTTTCTTTATTTCCTTATTAATGTAGCACATTTCTCTCATTTATCATCCTCCATTGTTGCGCACCTAGTAGTCGACCGAAGAGACAAATGTGGTCAAAAATAAAAAAATTTTAATTTTTAGTGATCAATGAAAATGTACATGTATAATTATGATTTTATCATACTTGGAAAGTTATAGAATGAGAAATTGGCGAATATTTTATGTTGTGAAATTGTTATTATTTAAGAAAACATAAAATGGCTATAAACTGACCAAACCAGCCGAACCAAACCGCTTAAATGTGGTTTGACCGATTTGGTTTGGTATATTTATTTGGCCGAACCGTAGCTATTGGTGTGGGCTATACTTTTATCTTCAAACCGGCCAAACCGGCCGACTTACACCCCTACACTAAGTGTTGTGTCATTACGTGACATCTAAGTTTGTTACCTAGGATAGTGCCCTTCAGTTAGAGAGGGAGTCGCATTCTCCAATTTTAACTTACTATAGTCATCTCGCTTAGAAATTCAACATTGTCATCTTATGAGTTATACTCATCCGTTATGGAGGAAGACCCTAATGCCAACGCACAAGTCTACCCACATCACTTATGAATTCGTAATGAAGGTCATGGGAATCTAAACCAACCCGCTCCCACTTAGATTCTTTAAACTGAGGGTTTTTTTGGTTTTAACATGCAATTAAATAATCTTAAGTTATGTGCAACATAAAACCAATCATGCTTTAATCATGCATAAAATAAAACACATAAAAATTAAAACATGTAAATAATTAAAACAATAAAACGGGAAATAAATGCGTAAAATAAATTTTCCGACTATTATGGTTTTAATTACTTCCATCCGTTGTCTTATCTCATATCCCATCACGTCACTCGATGCATTGAGTCTAAATGTGGATCTCAGAGAAAATTCTCAAAGAACAGGCCACGCTCGCAGTCCCATTAGGCCATACGCTTGTGCCGCACGCGCGGCCCTTGAAAGGCCGCGTGTGCGTGCAGGGACGCACGCAGCTGCTGGGCCACACGTTAGCTGAGCCTCGCCAGCAGCCTTAGCTGGGTGCGGCAACCACTGCGCGATGATGTACGCCGCGCTGTGGCATTTCCATGGCAATGCTGTCGCGGCGCCGTAGCTGCTACTGCCGGCAGCCTCTGCCGGCAATTCGTTACAGGCACCGCTGGCACCACTTGCTGTCTTCAGTCTTCCACTTTGCTACCACTACATTATTTGGTCTTCTTGTAATTCGCTCGGGTTTTCTCAGTTTACTACGTAATCCTTGGAATCACCCAAATTACGATAAACCAAAACCCATGAATTCGAGTCGCCCAAAACAACGCCTTCAATTACATAAATTTCCTAAATACAAAACTTGATTTCTAAGAAAAATAAATCAACAATTACATAGAGAAAATCCTATTACAGATTTAATCTAATCCTACACAGCTTCCAACACGTGGTTTTACTATAACAAACATTCATATAATAAAAACCATACAGCATGCCCGGAGTTTATTTAAAACATACAAACGCAACCGTAATAGTCGGGATATCAAAAAACCACCTTCAATAAAATCATGTAATAAATCGAACAAAGCAAAACCAAAACCTTAGCTTTGATACCAACTGAAGGAATTATCTGCCCAGGCCCGGTCAAAAATTTTATTTTCGTGCTACGCATTCCAGAATCGGAGATTCTCAACCAAACCCGAACGCTCGTGTAATACGATGCAAACCCTTTTGAAATACCACACGAGCACCTTAGTTCTATTTTATTTGATTTATCACGCATACAAATTTACGATAACTAATAAAAGTGAAAAGATAGAAATTGACCTTTTGAAGCGTGTCCCTTAAATAATCGCTTTTATGACTGTTAGACGAGATTCGTACGTTGTGTGGGCAATGATCCAACGAACCAGTTGATCAGCAATTACACAAAATTCTGAACGAAAAGCTGCCCGAAAAAAACCCCAAGCCGCCGTTGTCGTTCCTGCGTGTGTTCCTCACGCGCCACCACGAACCCCACCCGCTGCCTGCTCCAATCCCACGTGCCACCGGTCTCAAAACAAAGAAGCCGATGCCGCTGATCTTAGGATTGATGTCGCCGACCAAAGGGGTTGAAAACCGGCTTTGAGAGAGAACCTTTTGGTTTCTCTCTCTATGCTTTCTCTCTCTAGTTTCTTAAATTATGAAACTTAAGAATTGTCTTATATCTTGAGTATTGCTAATCCCTCATCTATTTATAGAGTTACAAGGAACACCTTAAGTGGGCTTGAGTTAAGCCTTCTTGATGGGCTTTGGATTTACTAATTTTCTAATCTTAATTAGTTTCCAAATCTAATTAATTTCCAAATCCAATTATTTACCAAATCTAATTAGATTTCCTAATCCAATTAAATTTTCCTAATTCTTGGATTTCCTAATTCCAATTGAACTCTAAGACTTAATTAATTAATTAATTAATTCCACCTTGTCAATTTACTAATTGAGCCTTAGGATTAATTTATTAAATAATTAATTCTACTTTATCAATTAACCCACCACATAATTAATCGTACCTCTAACGGATTAATTACGGAATCACTACTCAAACTGAAATTGCTTCCAGAACCACTAATTAATTAATTCTTTATTCTTCCTACGCCAAAGATACAGTGCTCGTCAATTTATTAATTTACTAATAAATTAATTAATCGACTTCTTATTATCCGAGACTAGTACAACTTGACTTTATTACTATATCGGACATAAAGTCCACTGATCAGATTTAGTATAATAAACCTTTCAAATTCATCTCGAGAGCACCATCACCCCGGACACACCGGTACGCGGTTTCTTTTGACTCGCAACGACACACCAAACAACCAAACACGCACAGCCAACCTACCAAGACTATATGCCTCAAGCGACCGCACTCTTTGGCAAATCAAATTACGCAATGCTTAATTCTCGTGCTCATTCTTGTCTAAGGATTAAGAGATAGAATTCAAGGTTTGAATTAAATATGAACAGTACAAGTCAATTCAATCCTAAACGGTCATGCTCAATCTACCCCAGGAATATCCACATGATTCAATTAGTCTAGACCAACTAATCTCAGAATCACATAATGGCTTAAACCGACAGTATGTCCAAAACTGTCTTAGCCACCAGCCTAATTTATGTATTAAGCTTCAAACAATGATGAGACCTACTGTGCTACACCCGGCACCTCATCATCTAGTCACTAGATATAATAGGACCACATATGTAAAACATAAAGTATTTAGCTGAAACATATAACTCGATATAAATGGAAAATAGTTTTTCATACAAGCTCAGCTTTTCAGCTTTTCATCCAACTTGTCAACTTCACTTTCATGTTGATTTGAATTCCAAAGAAGATAATCCGTCAATAGGTTAGAAGGGTATGTTGTTCCTCTTCTTCTTCTTCCTTGTCAGGCTCACCAAAAAAAAATTCGCCATCTTCATCTTTCTCTACCAACGTCGGTATGTCATCATTATCCTTTTCACTATGGACATCTACTTTATAGGCTTTGTTTTCCCTAACAGTGTAAGCTCTCTTGTTTAGGCATTGGGTTTTAAAGTATCCAATGTCGTTGCGCTTAAAACAAATTAAAGGTCTTTTACTATTACCCTGGGTATTACTAGCTTTCGACTCAGATAGCTTAGAAAGAGACGAAGAATTTGATGACTTGGATTGGTTGGCATTCGAATGAGGTGGTGATTTTCGACTTTCGCTACTTCCTAATTGTGACCAACTATTGTTAGATTGTCTCCTAAAACTACTTGCACTGTATTTTTTTCATGTGTTTTTCTATGAGCTTGGCCTTTTGAAAACAATCTTTTAAGTCAGTATAATCATTGAACTCGATCAATTGACTATGGTTTTATTGAGGCCTCCTAAGAATCTTGCAACAGATGTGTTGTTGTCTATATATATTTCATATCTACAGTCGAGAGATTCGATTTCACAATAATACTCAGCCACAGTGTGCGATCCCTTCCTGCATTTATAGATTTTACAATGTTAATCATGATAAAAAGAAGTAGGTATATTGTAACAACCTCAAAAACGATCATTCTGTCTGAATCGGCATACAAGCTAAACACAAAATTATGCTAAATGGAGTTCAAACTTCTCCAACATTATAAAATGAGGAGTTATCAACTTGTCAAGTGATATAGACCAACTTTACCTATTTTATAGGGTCAAAGTGCATGAATTTATGCCTTAACTTTGCTAGAATTTTATGTTCTAGATGTGGTTTCAAGTCTTTTTATGGCTCTTTCGTATATTGTAGAAAAATAAGAAAAATGGTGAAGTTGGTGGCTTAGAATAAGACTTTGCAAAGATCGGAGAGAAAAGTGTTGAACTTGAACTGAAATAAAGAAGCAATAGGTAGTAGCTATCTACGAGCCACCCGCGACCGCAATAAGCCCGCACCACCCATTCCAGTAAGCATCTATGACTGACGTGCAATTGCAGCTAACACATTCACGAGACATGAAAGCTTCAGGTGTTACAATCGCAGTTCAGTCGCAAGATATATATTAGAGTAACCCGAAAGCACCAGCGACCAAGCTACGACCACAGCCTGGCTGCAACATCTGCCTGATCCATCTAAAATTCTGATCATGCCCTCTACCAACTCTTCTTTACTTATTTGATACAGACCAATACTTGTATAAATACCATTCTTAGACAAGTCCTACGGGCACCTCATAGAATCTAACTTCCCTTTTAGTTCATAATTTTGGTTAGCTTCAAGTAGAAGTTTGGGAGAGCTTTTCTCTCCTTCTCTTAGCTAGGGTTTACTTTTCTTTGTAGAAATGCAGCGTTATTGGCATAAGAACATAAAGTTCTAAGCCTGCGCTCTAGATTCTCACCTATCTATGGTGTAAAAGAGGTGAAAATCAAATGTACATATGAATGGAGAACACCACATAGTCAGTTTTATTTCATCTCGAGTTCAAGAGTCCAAGGTTATATCTTTCTTGCTTGTTTCTTGTTTAGACCTTCCTTGTTTTTTTTTTTTTTTTTTTTTTTTGTGCTTGTTGTGACCCTGGATCTATCATGTGTGTTTTTGTTCATCCATGTTTGCATTTGGTTCTCTTTATGTTAAGGTATATCTTTTGATGGGTTTAATGATAATGTTAATGTGATGTGTTAGATCTTCTTGGAATGCATTCATTATGCAGAAACTAGTTGGTTAATTCAATAATCACTGTAGCATTTAATGAGTTAGGGTTCCTCGAATATACTTTTATTGGTTGCTTTGATTTTAGCTCATTTTGGGGTGTTAGTATGTTTGTTAGTTTGGTAGCTAGTTGAAAGATAGGGACCTCTCTGTTAGTTTTGAATACAGAAAAGCTATGGCTTGTATCAAAAACTAATATCCACAGATGACATATCATTTTGTTTCAGTATTAAATTGTTCCATTATATCATAGAACTCGATAACGGGGTGTGGAAAGACACAGTAGATACCGTTATTGGTTAAAGTATTGATATATTAAAAGTATGCTCGTAACTGAGATAGTATGAACATACTATCGCTATAGGTTATTGTGTGGTTTGGAAATTAGTTTATCTAGACTAATTAAATCACACAGATATGCCCGGGGCATATTGAGCACGACCAGTTTGGATAGAATTGACTTATACTGATCGGTGTAGTCAATTTGGTCCTAGTATTCAGTCTCTCAATCCCGAGATTGGGACGGGCGTGAGAGTTGGATATCGTATGCTTTGATTTGCCAAAGAGTGCGGTCAATTGAGGCCTATACCTCGGTAAGTTGGGTATGCGGTATTTAGCTTCTTACTTGCAGTTGCTAGTCGGAGGAATCCACGTAACGGTTCGCCAGGTTGATGGTGCTCCCGAGATGAGCTCGTAAGGTTTATTATACTAAACCCGGCCGGTGGACTTTAAATCCGATATAATAAAAAGGTCGAGTGGTACTATTCTTGGATACCAAGAAGTTGGTGAATTAGTTTGTCAATAAATTGATAAACCGATGAGCACTAGATCTTTAATGTGGGGAGATAGAAGAAAATATAGTGGCGCGATATAAAGTCATTTTTGAGCGGTAGTTCTATAGTTAGTCCGATAGTGGTACGACTAATTATGTATTTGACTAATCGACAAAGTGAGTTAATTAATCCTAAAGGTTTAATTAATATTTAATTGACAAAGTGGATTAAGAAATTAATTCTATATGAATTAATTTATCCTAAGGGTTCGATTAAATTAAATTAACGAAGTGGGTTAAGAAATTAATGTTGGAGTAGAATACATAAGCTATGCTTGTATTGTACAGTTTCCCAGTTTAATATATCGATTTGTGTTTCAGTCATATCTTGTTGTGCATTAATCGTCCATTTATATTATGTAAGTAGATGATGAGGTGTCTGGTGCGACACAGTAGATCTCATCATTGGTTGAAAGACATAATATATAAATGAGGTTCGTAACCGAGACAGCTTTGGACAAGCTGTCAGTCTAGGTTATTATGTGATTCAGATAATTAGTTTGTCTAAACTAATTGAATCATATAGATATGCCCGGGGCATATTGAACTTGACTCGTAGGAATGATTTGTCTTGTACTGATTTAATAGACAAATCGATCCTTGTATTCTATCTCTAAATCCCTAGACTCGAGTGGGCATGAGGATTAGACATAGTGTACTTTGATCTGCCAATGGGTGAGGTCAAATGTGGCCAATAGTCTCGGTGGGTTGGGTGCGCGTGTTTAGTTACTTGGTGTGCTGCTGCTTGTCGAAAGGAAACCATGTACCGGTGCGTCCGGGGTGATGGTGCTCCCGAGATGAGCTCGAAATGTTTATTATACTAAACCCGGCCGGTGGACTTATGTCCGATATAGTAAAAAGGTCGAGTGGTACTAGTCTCGGAATTAAAGAAGTTGATGAATTAATTTATCAGTAAATTAATGAATTAACGAGCACTATATCTTTGATGTGGGGAGATTATGAATATAATTTAATTAAGTTGTTCCAGAAGCAATTCTGGTGTAGGGTGGTAGTGTCATAATTAATCCGTTAGTGGTACGATTAATTATGTACTGGGTTAATGACAAAGGTAGATTTAATTAATTGAGAAATTAATTAATCCTTGTGTCAGTTGGTTGTGAATCATCCCAGGAACTGGTTTGGGATAAGTGAATCCCTGTGTCAGTTGGGAGTGATTCATCCCAGGAACTGGATTGGGATAAGTGAATCCCTGTGACAGTTGGGAGTGTATCAGTCCAGGAACAGGATTGAAGGAAACAGAATCTGTATCAGTCCAGAAACAGGATTGAAGGAAAACAGAAACCCAGTAGGAAGACCAATCCTAAACCAACTTGGAGTCTCTCTTGTAACTCTATAAATAGACAAGGGATCAGTCATTCAGATTAATACAATAACACAATTAATCCACAGGATTTCTAGAGAGAGAAAATTCTAGAGAGAGAAAATGTTTCTCTCTCCAAGTCGAATTTTCAAGAAAGTGTGCAGCTGGTTTTTGGGTTTCTAGTGGCTAAAATTTTGGCCTTGGTCTATACCAGCTGCGCGTAGCTTTCTCTCTCTGCGGGCGGTGCGTTTATAGTACGTGCCAGGTGCTGCGGGGCTAGAGTTTTCTAGCAGGTGGATTGTGGTGAGTAGCTGATCAATTGATTTCTAGTTCGTTGCCCACACAACGTGAAGTCATAGTCTTGAGGCATACAAGAGAATCACCAAGTGCACGCTTCAAAGGTATTTTTTCTAAGATTCCGCTTTAATAGAAATTTTTGTTGCGTGGTAAATCGAGCAAGTGCAAACCCAGATCCTACCAAAATCTTTCAATTAATTCGAATGGGTCGATTGGAGTTGATTAGTCTAGGAAAGACTAAGCGGTCAATGAAAGTCAAATTAAAAGGCCCACCTCAAAAGCCCACTAGGTCTCCATTAGAGCTCCCTATAAATAGAAAACTTAAGAAATGAGCAAAACAGAGAAGGATGGACAAGATTGAAGAAGGAAGATCAGGCGTCCAGTAAGCACTAGCGTCTGGCTGCCGCCTCCACTAGGCATCCAGTAGGTGCCAAAGCCTGGCCACCGCCTTCTTCATGCAAATGTCCAAAATGCCCTTAATCGAGTTTTAAATTGTAATTTCTAATTTTAGCCCTTCGAAATAAATAGGTCATTTATCTGATGTATTAAAAAACTTTTGAATATACTTAGATACCAATTAATTAGAAGTTCTTAGTGAAGAAGAAACACATACATGTGTGTGAATTTAAACTGATTTTTTCACAAAGACAGTCCACCACGTCTCAGAACAACTAGCACCACGTCAAAAACAACTAGCACCATGTCCAGAAACGTCTACATCCATGCATGTGAATTTAAGCTATTTTTTTCACAAAGACAACTAGCACCATGTCTCAAAACAACTAGCACCACGTCCAGAAACGTCTACATCTATGCGTGTGAATTTAAACTGATTTTTTTACAAAGATAGTCCAGCACGTCTCAGAACAACTAGCACCACGTCAAAAACAACTAGCACCACGTCCAGAAACGTCTGCATCCATGAATGTGAATTTAAGCTATTTTTTTCACAAAGACAACTAGCACCACGTCTCAGAACAACTAGCACCACGTCAAAAACAACTAGCACCACGTCCACAAACGTCTACATCCATGTGTGTGAATTTAAACTGATTTTTTTCACAAAGACAGTCCACCACGTCTCAAAACAACTAGCATCACGTCAAAAAAAATTAGCACCACGTCCAGAAAGGTCTACATCCATGGAGATTGGGGGTCGTTGGCTCTTGGGTTTCATCAAGGAGATAAACGAAGAGGGAAAGAAAGAAAGGGGGTTGTCATCGGCTAGGGTTAAAGTCGGGAAAATGAGAGGCAGAATGATTTTTGGAAATGAAAACCCTAAAGTTTAATTTATATCCCCCATGTATTAAACGGGTTGTGGGCGGTCCCCGTTTAAAGAATCCCATACCCAAAACCGCCCACCAAACCGTGTGGGTTATTCGGTTACCCGCCTGAATAACCCATTCACCCGCATAAGCCAACCCGCTTTCTTAAACGGTTACGGGTCGGGCGGGTTATGCGGGTCAACCCGTTTATTGAACAGCCCTAGTAGCAATACATGTTTTGGGTTTGGGGCTTTGGGCCTTAGGAATTCATGTTTAGGGGTGTGCATTATTCGGGTTGACCCGAATAACCCACTCAAACCGAAGTGATTCGGGTTATTCGGTGCGGCTTATTCGGGTTATTCGGGGTTGCGGGTGGATAACCGATTAAGTAAATTGGTTAATTGGGCGGTTGTGAAGTTTGTTTTTTTAATTTGGGGCCCGACCGAAAACCGAATAAGTATAAAGGACTATAATGTAATTAAATTAGGTCATTGATTCATTCCTTCCTTATGCAGCTATGATGCGACTCCTCTCCTCGGCCCGCCGCTCAACTCAATCGACCGACTCCCTAAATCTACAACAACCCTAAATCTACAGTTGCGCGCTACAGTTTTTTTTTTTTTTTTTTTGACGCACAGCCTTTTTAAAAAAAATACTTTTTTAAAAAAATAATAAGACAGTAGATATCAAATCAAAAGACTATAGATATCAAATCAAGAATATAAAAGAAATCATACAACAGAACTAAAATATACTTAACAAGGGAGATCACATCATGATTATATAGACATAAGATCAGAGAATACTAGACATCAGATCAACAGACTATAGATATCAGATCAAGAATATAAAAGAAATCATAAAATAGAACTAAAACATACTTAACAAGGGAGATCACATCATGATTATATAGACATCAGATCAGAGAATACTAGACATCAGATCAACAGACTATAGATATCAGATCAAGAATTTAAAAGAAATCATACAATAGAACTAAAACATACTTAACAAAGGAGATCACGTCATGATTGTATAGACATCAGATCAGAGAATACTAGACATCAGATCAACAGACTATAGATATCAGATCAAGAATATAAAAGAAATTATACAATAGAACTAAAGCATACTTAACAAGGGAGATCACATCATGATTATATAGACATCAGATCAGAGAATACTAGACATCAGATCAACAGACTATAGATATCAGATCAAGAATATAAAAGAAATCATACAATAGAACTAAAACATACTTAACAATGGAGATCACATCATAATTATATAGACATCAGATCAACAGACTATAGATATCAGATCAAGAATATAAAAAAAATCATACAATAGAACTAAAACATACTTAACAAGGGAGATCACATCATGATTATATAGACATCATATCAGAGAATACTAGACATCAGATCAACAGACTATAGATATCATATCAATAATATAAAATAAATCATAAAATAGAACTAAAATATACTTAACAAGGTAGATCAAATCATGATTATATAGACATCAGATCACAAAATAGTAGACATCAAATCAACAGACTATAGTTATCAGATCAAGAATATAAAAAGAAATCATATCATACAATAAAAACGTCTATAATATGTATAATAATATCTAAAATTTTTTAATTATAAAACAAATAAAATGATAATTTAAAAATATTTTTTTATAAAATTCAAAAACATTTAAAAAATACTGAAAAAAATAGCCAAAAATAACAAAAGAAAGGAAGACACTGTAGCGTGTGTACTGTAGCGTGCAACTGTAGCGCGTACTGTAGCACGTTACTGTAACGCGCTATAGTATGAGTAAAATATCATGGTGGTCCTATAGGACTACCATATAAATTACCGTTTATTTTTTGGGATTGTATGCTATATATATTGGATGGATTGTTGTTGAAGATAACATTGTAGGATTATATTTGGGTTAATTGGGTGGATTATATTTGGGTTAATTGGATTGGATATCTGACTCCGATCTGAATATGCTTATTTGGGTTAATTGGATAACCGAACCAAAAACCGAAAATCGAATATGCTTATTTGGTTCGGTTCATATCTTATGCAGTGCGGTTTGTGGGCGGATGAGGTTAAAAAACCGAATAACCCAAACCGAATAAGCCATATAAATCCAAACCGCCCGAATACTCACTCCTATTCATGTTCTTGATGTGTGGCTTGTATTTTTTTCTTAAGAGGTGTACTGATTCTTTTATGTGATTGAGGATAATTGGATAGATTGACGACCCTACTTCAATTATGTGTTTTTGGGTTAGCTAGTGATGGGCTTTAGTAGAAAGTTAATTAAGATTAGGGACCTTAATTAAGTTGAAACATTGAGATTCATTGTTGTTTAACCTTGAAATCTACTTGTCTTAGCTAGGGTATTATTTCTCTTTTCCCTCACATATCAAGATAATTTGGATGGAATTGATTATAGATAGCCCTTTGGATCTTGAGGTGGTTGAATCCCGTTTTTATTCCATTATCGTTTATCGTTATTTTTCATTACTTGCATGTTAAGAAACCAACCAATCTAACTATCATTATGATTTGTTTGTTTTATTTCTTAGTTTTTGTTTGTTTTAGTTTTTCTTGTTTTAGCTTTTAATTACTAAAAATTCGGAGTAAATAAGGATTGATCACTCGCACACCTGCTATTTCATGTAAACTATCTAGTGGGAACGATACCCTTATATACTATCTTTGTTTATTAGTTTTAGGTTAGTTTAATATAAATTTTGTTTTGATGTAGTTACAACAACAACGACAAATTAACGCATAAGGTCTTAGGCCAATTCTTGATTGATAATGCCTTTACGCCTTGGTTACGGTTGCTAAATGACTAGTTTAATGATGGGCTCATAGTAATAAGGTGATATACTGGGTAATTAGTTACCCAAGATAATTGCTAGGTCAACATAAGGGAAATTAGTCAAGATCTTTTGGACCAAGTAAGTGACTTTGTGCCAAGGATTCCTTGTTTTAATTATCATTTTAATTCATTCTTGAGAATAAGACAAAAGAAAAATTAAAATACTAAAATTAAACACACCAAAGAAAATAAGATAAACACTCCAAAGAAATTGAAAATAAAACAAACATCAAACATCCAAAAGTAGAATAAAACATCTCAAACACAATTCAAAACAAAATAGCAATCTAAAATCAATTAAAAATATTCAGATACTTCAAGGTAAATTCTAAAGAAAGCAATGAAAATCTTCTCTTTATCATTCTCGTTTTGCTCTGAAGTTTAAAGGGCCAGAATCAGCTGCAGAGCTCAAAGGGGATGAACTGTATATAGTTTAATGGCTCTCTAAGTGCCTTTGAGATAACGCCCGTGATGCCTTTTTCAGATACTTCTCCATGTTTAGATTTAACTTCATCTGTATCATTTTCGCCTTGAGCTCCATACTCCATTCCCTACCGAACACATAAATTATCCATATTTAACACAGAAACATCCCGCCATTTGTTGTGAATTAAATTCATAAAAAGCAAAGAAAATAAAGGTAGAAATTAATATATTAAAAGGCGGAATTTCCACTCACTCAATATTAAGAGGCCAAATTATGCTTCCATATCTAGAATTGTATATTCTATGCTCTAATTAAGTTTTAAATTACCATGGGACAAATCCAATTTGGGGTACAAGTACAATTAAACCTATATCATGAATGAACTAAGCTCAATTTAACTTTAACCAATAATTAACCTAGATAGGCCTAATCAAAGTCTACTATTCTTTTACCAATTGGCCAATCAAACATCAAGATTCCATTACCCATTCCAATTAGAGTACTACTAGCCTAACCCAAGTTGAAATTGGCAATTTCATCCATCAATCATGATAATTGGACCAAATCCACAACTAGTAAAAGCTCAATTTCCAAAGCCCATATCAAATTAACACAAAATAAGCACATTCCATCACAACTCATAGAAATCCAACACAATCATCAAAGAAAATCACATGTTGAGGAGAAATTGAAACAATCCCATGACAATACACCCTAAAAACTTAAATTAACCATGAAATGTGCAGCTTTTCTCATAATAAATGAAAAGAACAAAACCCATAATATAAATTTAAGTTTTGGTGAATATTCACCATGAAAATGAACAAATTCATCCTAACTACAAGGGATATTCACTTCCTCTATCACTTAGAGTGGTGAAAATCCTTAGAACTAGCTTAGAACCTATTTGTTCTAAGATCAAAAGTCATGTTCTAAGTGTTTCTCTCTCTACTTTTCTCTTACTTCTCTCCAAAGAAAAGTGTCTACTATGTGTAAAGTGTGTTAATTGTTATGTGTTTCTTCCTAACTAAGTCTATACATCAAAGAATGAAAGAATAAGTAAATTACATGTTTAATTTGGACAACTAAAACTAAAAATTTCATAAGGGTGAATCAGGAAATTCAGTAGCTTGCGGCAAGGTGGCTGGGCGCTTGGTGGATGCTTTGGTTTTCACTTATTATATGCATCCAGCTGGCGTTAGCTCCTGCTGGTCGCTGGCTGCTTCTTGTGGCTTTTCCACCCAGCAGGCGCTGGGACTTAGTTGCCGCCACCATTCTCTTTCATTCACTAGCGTCCACTATGCTGCAGCCAACTGGTCGCCCCTTGTCATTTCATTTCTTTGCTTTTTCCTAACTTTTTCTCCAAGTTATCTCTATTTTCTGTAATTCTTCTTCTTAAGTCATTAGGTATTATCTCTAACTCCACATCTTCACAATTCACTACAAAACACATGAAAATCAACAACACAACCTAAAGGGGAGTGAATTAGGTTGTTTAAAAAATTTACTTAAAAATGAGCAAATCTTAAAATAATTTCTTTTTAAAATAAACAAAGACTATCTATGTGTATGAAACAAATAACCAATAAGTCTAACTTAAAATAGGAAGAAAAGAAGAATAATAAGATTAGTCAAGAATATAAAAGTATGCAAGGAAACAAGAAACTGTTAGTTCACAATATATAATAATCAAATCAAAATAAAGGTCAAGTATGTGACTTGAGTCTTGAAATTTAATAATTTAAAATAAAGCTCAATTATTGACTTGATTAAGGACAGATCTTGAAATTAAATAATTTAAAATAAAACTCAAATATTAACTTAATTAAGGCCAAGTCCTTGACTTGATAAGGACAAGTCTAAGATAAAATAAATACTTAATTAAAGAAAGCTAGACTTTAAATAAGGATGAGTCTTAAATAAAATCTTGAAATTAAAAATGTAAGACTTGAATTGAACAAGTCTAGTGGTGATGTTTTATGATGCAAGAAATGTAGAAGAGAGAGTATGGATACAAAATGCAATGCAATAAAAAATACAAGATTTTTAAAGTGGTTCAAACTTGTAACCCCTTACAAGCTCTACATCTATTCCCCAACTTCTAAAGTTGAGGCTCTCCCTATTTCTTTTTTAAAAAAATAAAAATTCCTTAAGGTGGAATTCAAACCTTTACAAATCTCCCAAGAACAACTTAGTAACTCTACTAAGAGTTTCTTCACTACTCACCCTCTAAATTGTTTTTGACTTACAACTTCTTGCTTTCAAGAACAATAAAACCTTTTTGTGTGTGAAGTTTTTATTGTTTACAAGTAACAAGATTCTAGTCTAAGATTGACACTTTGAAAAATAACTAGAACACGTTGAAAAATAACTAGAGCTTAAAAGTAAAATTTGAAAATGAGCACTTGAAAAATTGAGTGAATTTTTACAATAATAAGAATGGTTTGATAGCTTGTGTATCTTGAATGTCTTCACCCATGGTCTCTATTTATATGCAAATTTTGGCTCCAAATGTGATTTGACATAAGCTGAACTTATTTCTATTTTTTTGGCTTCTTCCAGCTTCTTTTAACTTTTGTGTCATAAATAAATTTTGTAGAGCTTTCTCTTAGCTTTCTAAGGACGTCAAAATCAGCTGATTTGGACTTTTGTAGCTCAAGTCACATCTAATTTACTAAACTGTGACATTGCAGTGACATAGTTTCTTTTTTGTCTGTTTTCACCAAAATTTCATTGGAATTTCACATTGACTACACCATTTTTTAGATAGCTGAATGAGGTTTTCAAAACATTCAAAATCTTAAGTTTTGGCTAAGTGAAAAGAAAGTTATGCTTATTTGAAGTTTAATGTATCAATCTGAAAATTTACACTTTCTACAAAATTAATTTTAGACAATTTGTGAAATTATTAGTTTCACATATTTGTTTTGTTATTATTAAAATCAAGATTGAAATACTTAAGTTTAACATCACACAAACCCAACCATAAGTTTCACTTTTAAGCACAAATGTATTAAAAAAAAAAAAATCTACTAAAACTAGGTCAAATTCTCATGCTTTTAACTCAAAACAAAATGTGAAATTGATTTGCATCGACATCCAATCAACATCAATCGTTCTTCATCAACACAGATTTGAAGGTATGTATACATCCATTTTTACGCATGAACTTCGTTAAATTGTTTGATTTTTCTTGTTTTCTTATTAGTAACAAATACAAGAAAGAACGGAGCAATAGTTGCCATCAAAGGTATGAATACTTCCATTTTTGCACATGGATTTTGTTAAATGGTTTGGTTGGTCTTATTTTCTTATTAGTTTGATTTATAATATCATATTTAATGTCTAGCAAAAAATCGTCATCTACTCGAATCCAGGCACGGTAGATCAAATGCAAGAGCGAATGCCGCTGCTGTGGAACTACTACATGCTGTAAATTTATAAAGGTAATCTTGCATTTTTTAAACACATATCTTATATGTATTTTATGTGTTTTTGATAATTATGGTATTTTTTATGCATATGAATGTATTTTTGGTATTCATGGATTCTAAATTTTACGAATTATTTTGAGAAAAAAGGAAATACATGAAATTTTTTAGAAATATATATGATTACATAATAATATATGCATGTATATTTTGAGAGTATATAATGTTGATTTATAGATTTATTAAACAGAAAATACATGAAATTTTAGGGAAATATACATGAATTCATAATAATATATGGATGTATATTTTGAAGGTATATAATGTTGATTTATAGATTTATTAAATAGGAAATACATGATATTTTTAGGGAAATATACATGAGTACATAATACTATATGCATCTATATTTTGAGGATGTATAAGGTTGGTTTATAGATTCAGTAAACAGGAAATACATGAAATTTTAAGAAAATGTACATGTATATGCATGTATATTTTGAGGGTAAATAATGTTGATTTATGAATTTAGTAAACAGTAAATACATGAAATTTCAAGAAAATATGCATGAGTACATAATAATATATGCATGTATATTTTGAAGGTATATAATGTTGCTCTATAGATTTAGTAAACAGGAAAATACAAATCCAAGTTAGCAAAAAAATACGAGGGGTTCCTGAAGAAATGTAAATTGATATAAACTTTAACTATTATTTTACCTTACAATATTCAAGAAATGTACTCTTTTTTTTCTTTTTTTTTTGCAATGAACAGAGAATTGTGTTTTCTAAATTCATCAAATCAACAAATACATCCACAAGATATGGACACTTGATGCAATACAAAATCAGGTTATTGATGCTATTCTGAGAAGACAAGAAAAATGAAACAGATTGTGAAGATTTCAACATGCGACAAACATATAGAAAAAAAAGACATAATTGGGACAATATTCTGGTCAAATCTACTCAATGGCGGAGCCACGTTTAGGGTTGCCCCACCTCAAAATATCTAAACTAACCCTATTATTTATTAATATTACAAAAAAGTTTATCGTTTTGCCCCACTAAAAATTATAATATTGAGGGGCAAAATGTAAATAAACAAATGAGAGAGAAAAAAAGTTAAGAATTTATAATTTTACTACAAATTATTAGTAAATTAAGTAGGTAATATTTATTTTTTTACCAGAGTTTAAATAACTTTTTAATTTTTAACTATTTTAACTATTGAAAGAAATTTTGTACCAAAAAAAAACTAGAAAAGAAACTATCACCATGTCACGGTCACTCTCAAAAAGGAGTTGCAAGCAAAGATTTCTATAAATTCAATATATTGATATTTAATTTTTTATTTATTAAAATAAATATATTTAGATAATCCGTTTCAAGTTTTAACAATAGTTAAAGTAGATTAATTTTTTTTAAAAAAAGTTATAATAGTTATTATGGAAATTTTCAGGCCAAAATATCTTTGAAATCACGTCATTTGCTAACTGAAAATCAACAACACAACTTAAGAGGGGTGTGAATTAGGTTGTTTAAAAAATTTATTTAAAAATGAGCAAATATTAAAATAATTTCATTTTAAAATAAACAATGATTATCTATGTGTATGAAACAAATAACAAATAAGTCGAAATTAAAATAGGATGAAAACAACAACAATAAGATTAGTAAACAATATAAAAGTATACAAGGAAATAAGAAATTGTTAGTTCACAATATATAATAATCAAATTAAAATAAATGTCAAGTATGTGACTTGAAATGGACAAGTCTTGAAATTAAATAATTTAAACTAAATTCAAGTATTGACTTGATTAAGGACAAGTCTTTGAGTTGAAATGGACAAGTCTTGTAATTAAATAATTTAAAATAAAGCTCAAGTATTGACTTCATTAAGGCCAAGTCCTTAACTTGATAAGGACAAAACTAGACTTGATTAAGGACAAGTCTAAGATAAAGTGAATACCTAATTAAAGAAAGCTAGACTTGAAATAAGAACAAGTCTTATATAAAATTTTGAAATTTAAAATATAAGACTTGAATTGAACAAGTATAATGGTGATATTTTATAATCCAAGAAATGTAGAAGAGAGAGTATGGATGCACAATGCAATGCAATGAAAGAGACAAGATTTTTAAAGTGGTTCAAATTTGTAACCCCCTTAAAAGCTCTACATCCACTCCCCAACTTCTAAAGTTGAGGCCCTTCCTATTTCTTTCTCAAATAAACAAAAATTGCTTAAGGTGGAATTCAAACCTTTACAAATCTCTCAATAACAACTTAGTAACTCTACTAAGAGGTTCTTCACTACTCTCCCTCTAACTTGTTCTTGACTTGCAACCTCTTGCTTTCAAGAACAATAAAACCTTTTTTTTTTTTTTGTGTGAAGTGTTTATGGTTTACAAGTGACAAGGTTCTAGTCTAAGATTGACACTTTGAAAAATTACTAGAATACTTTGAAAAATAACTAGAACTTGAAAGAAAAATTTGAAAATGAGCACTTGAAAACTTGAGAGAATTTGACAATAATAACAATGTCTTGATAGTTTGTGATGTTTTGAATGTCTTCACCCATGGTGATGGGTTGTCAGACGAATCAAAAATAGCCTACTCTATAAGCTTTCTAAACATAGAATAGTGTGAGTAGGAAGGGGGGTTTGTTTTTAATTAAAATTAACAAACAAAAATTAAATTAAACTTAAAGGCAGAAAATTTAACAATTTATCAAATTCAAATTCGGAAAACATCTAGTCAAGAGAATTGGACCACCTCGATGCACTAATCGATCCTTGATGCAATAATGTATTAACTAACTACTGGTTACACAGGTTTTCATTGTTGGAACCTCCTAACAATTCAGTCATATTAGTTTAAGCCAACAATTAAGGAACCTCCGTTAATTGCGTCTATAATCGATGATCAATTATGGAACCTCCTAGAACCTAGATCACGATAGCCAAGGACCCAGTTCAACTACAATTAACCCAATTAGCTTAATTCCATTTGATCATTTATTCTTTTCAACTCACTAACCTACGTACCACGTGATTAGTTGCATTGACTCTAGGGAATACCGAACCTCATGTATTCTAGTGGATTGGATTACCTATGAAAGCCTGCATGCTACCAGCTATACAAACAGTGACAAATTACCCTCACAAAGTGCACAAGAATAAATAAGAATACTAGTAATCAATTAATATGAAAGAAACTCGATCTCACGATTAAAGTAACATCGAGGGGTTCGATTCCCTTGGCTAGACAAAAAGATTTAGCTACTCATAATGAAACTAATAAAAATAACACAAAAATTGTATGCCATAAATCAAACTAGAATTAAACTAAATTGACAAATGAATAATGTACTAAACCAAAGAAGTTTTCCACAGGAGAACACCCCAAAGCCGTTGTTGTCCGCCACTCCCAAGAATGGTCGCCCAAAAGTTGTCTCCAGGGTATTCTTGCCTCTCCCAAAACGTGGCCAAAAAAAAGGAAGACCCACCTCTCTTGTTTTTCTTCTAAAGTTGCGGCCCACAAGTCCTTTCTTTGCTTAACCCCTAAAATTCCATAATTAAAATCCAGACCCAATTAATTATAAAAACCCTTTTACATAATGAAATTGAAGGGTCTTAATACGAGCCCAAATTTAATCTCGTTCTCTTCTTCAAACCCACTCGCTATCCTTCTTCAAATATCCAGTTTGTCATAATTTTGCCCAAAATGGCTCATCTTTCTCACAATTAATTCTCTTTCCTGCAAATGCCAAAACCACTATTAAACTTCACCAACACATCCAAATTAGCCCAATTAGCATCAAATCGTATCAGAAAAATATCAGCTCATCACATGGTCTCTATTTATAGGCGAATTTGGGCTCCAATTCAAACACTTGAATTTTGGCTCCAAAGGTGATTTGACATAGTCTAAACTTCCTTCAACTTTTTCGACTTCTTGCAGCTGCTTTTGACTTTTGTGTCAAAAATCAATGTTGTATATCTTTATCTTAGATTTCCAAGGACATCAAAATCAGTTGATTTGGACATTTGTAGCTCCAGTTACATCTAATTTACTATACTATGGCATTGTAGTGACATAGTTTCTTTTTCGTCTATTTTCACCAAAATTCCATTGGAATTTCACATTGACTATTCTACACCATTTTTTAGATTATTGAAAGAGGTTTTCAAAACATCCAAAATCTTAATTTTTGGCTGAGTAAAAAGAAAGTTATGCTCATTTAAAAATGAATGTATCAATCTGAAAATTTGCATTTTCTACAAAAATAATTTTAGACAATTTGAGAAATTATTACTTTTACATATTTGTTTTGTTATTATTAAAACCAAGATTGAAACGCTTAAATTAAAAAATCTCCCCCTTTTTTATGATGACAAAAAAAAATATGATATTTTAAAATAAAATTACAAGTAACAAGTGAACCCCCTTAATTTGACAATAAAATTTTAAAAATAGTTAGTTTGACTTGTTTTTCTTCTCCCCCTTTCTGTCATCAATAAAAAGTTAGACATGAAAACAAAAAATGTGAGAAATCAAAGGTTTTACATGTGTAATAGGATCACAAATCAAGAATTTGACGTTGGAATTCATCATTTCTCATACACATGTTTGCATGCACAAGTAATCAAATAAGGTCATGAACTACAAATTCTATCTTTCACATATTTGGTTTTAGGTAACCCTTTTACCAATTTTTTTAATGAAAGTTCATTCAAATAATCCATACTAATATGAGCAAGTCTTCTATGCCACAACCATATATTATCAACTAATACATTCAAACAATGATCACTTTGATCCATCAAACTTTCAATATTTAACTCATAAATATTTTTATTTTTACAACCGCTATAAATAATATTATCATTAGTAGGATCAACAATATAATATGCATTTTTGTAAAATTTACCCCTAAATTTTTATCACAAATTTGACTTATGCTAATCAAATTGAATTTCAAATCAATCAAGAGCCCATTTTCAACTATATCACTATGCTTAGAAGAAATGTTACCTATACTAATAATTTTGTCTTTTGCATCATCACCAAAAGTCACATTTCCCTTCACACAAGTTTTGATTCCCTTTAGTAGATGTTTATCTCCGGTCATGTGCCTTGAGCATCCACTATCCATGTACTATTTCATTTCTTTCAAACTTTTTTCTTTCCAACAAAAGATAAATAAACTCATAGGTCCCCAACTTTAATTGGGTCCTTGTAGGTTATGGGAATTTTTAATTCTCCATTCTTTTAGACCATTTTCTACATCAATTCTAGAAAAACATCTAGGAGAGACATGCCCAAAAACTCCACAATAGTTACAAATTAAATGAAAGTTAGAAAAACTAGGGATTTTGTAATTAGAATATTCCATATAATAATTATTTTTTGTTCTTCCATGCATTCTAAATGAATTATAATGTCTAAATGAATGAGCATTATTTTCTTGCATAAATGAATAATGAGGCGGGGTATAAAATTCATAAGATGGAGTAGAAACATTTGAAACATAATTTTCATTATATTTCCAAGCATGAAAATTTGGTGTTTTGCTAGTGGATGCTTCTATATTTGAATGTGAATATCCTAATTCACTTTTATCATCACAAACTTTTTTTTTTTACCCAATAATTTTCTAAATTATCTCTCCCTTGGGTAAATTTTGCAAGACTATTACTTAAATCTTCAATTCTACATTTAAGTTCTTTATGTTCTAATTTCACCCTTTCATTGAAAGATAATTTTTCTTCAATCAAATTTTTGTTCTCATTCTTAAGTTCAATAATTTCACTATCTTTGATTTTCAAATTTTCAATATGCAAATTATTTTCCTTTTCTAGAGTATCTAATTTTGATTTCAAACATACATTCCTCTTCTTAGCCTTTTCTAAGTGAGATGCAAGACTTTCCACATATTTTACAAACATTTTATCATCAAGATCAAGTAGAGAACATGCTTCAATTTCATTTTCATCATCACTTAAAAGAGTAGAATTTGTTGCCTCAAGATGAGCCAAAAAAGCCATTTGAACTTCTTCTCTTAGAATTTTTTTCATCGGAATTGGCTTGATCCCAATTTTCGGCAACAAGTATTTTACCTTTCTTTTTGTTCAAGAGCTCCTTCTTCTTTTTTGGACAATCTACAAGAAAATAACCAGGTTAGCATTTAGGTGGTTCACCCTTAGACTTTCTCCTAAAATTTCCTTTCTTGAGAATTTTTCTAAAGTGTCTAGTGAGCAAATTCACTTCTTCTTCTCCTATTTCATCATCACTATCATCATCTAAATCACTTTCATTTTTATTTGCCTTAAGTGCAATTGATTTAATATTATTAATATTCTCATCTCCCTTATTTCTCATATCATGAACTTTTAACATAGACATTAATGCATACAAAGAGAGAGTCTCAAGATCTCTAGATGTTTCTATGGATATTTCTTTAGTTTCATAATCTTTCTTTAATCCACTTAATATTTTTCTATTAATTTCACTTTGGGGATACACTTTCCCTAAATCTTCCAAGTCTTTAATTAGAATATTGAACCTAAGAGACATGTCATCAAGAGACTCATTACTAGTCATTTTAAAATACTCATATTGTGACACTAAAATTGATTTCCTTTCTTCCTTTATGCTTATAGACCCTTCATGAAATTTTTGTAATTTTACCCATATCTCATGCGCATCTTTAGCACACTTAACTCTAGATGATTCTTGCAAGTCTAGTGCATTAAACATTATATAAAGAGTCCTTGCATTTAAACTTAATTTTTTCTTATCAATTTCATCTAACTCATTTCTTGTTTTAGGCCTAGATGCACCTAAATTATCACTAGTAATAGGGATAAATGGACCTTCATCTACAATTAACCATAAATCATAATCCATTTTAAAAAAAGTTTCCATTATTTTCTTCCATTCACCAAAATTAACACCTTTAAATAGAGGAGGCCTAGTGGTCGAATTTCCTTCACAAAAAGGGCTTCTAAGATTTTCTATTAGATGGATCTTTTAACTCTAGGAGGTGAATCCAAAATAGTTTAAGAGTCCGGCTCTGATACCAAATGAAAATCAACAACACAACCTAAGAGGGGGGTGAATTAGGTTGTTTAAAAAATTTACTTAAAAATGAGCGAATCTTAAAATAATTTCATTTTAAAATAAACAATGACAATTTATGTGTATGAAACAAATAACCAATAAGTTGAAATTAAAATATGATGAAAACAATAACAATAATATTAGTCAACAATATAAAAGTATACAAGGAAACAACAAATTGTTAGTTCACAATATATAATAATCAAATTAAAATAAGGTCAAGTATGTGACTTGAAATGGACAAGTCTTGAAATTAAATAATTTAAAATAAAACTCAAGTATTGACTTGATTAAGGAAAATTCTTTGACTTAAAATGGACAAGTCTTTAAATTAAATAATTTAAAATAAAGCTCAAGTATTAACTTGATTAAGGTCAAGTCCTTGATTTGATAACGACAAGTCTAGACTTGATTAAGGACAAGTCTAAGATAAATTAAATACTTAATTAAAGAAATATAAACTTGAAATAAGGACAAGTATTAAATAAAATCTTGAAATTAAAAATGTAAGACTTGAACTAAACAAGTCTAATGGTGATATTTTATGATGCAAGAAATGTAGAAGAGAGAGTATGGATGCAAAATGTAATGCAATAAAAGAGACAAGATTTTTAAAGTGGTTTAAGCTTGTAACCCCCTTAAAAGCTCTACATCCACTCCTCAACTTCTAAAGTTAAGGCCTCTTCTATTTCTTTCTCAAAGAAACAAAATTTGCTTAAGGTGGAATTCAAACCTTCACAAATCTCCCAAGAACAACTTAGTAACTCTACTAAGAGGTTCTCCACTACTCTCCCTCTAACTTGTTCTTTACTTGCAACCTCTTGCTTTCAAGAACAATAAAACCTTTTTTTTTTTTTTGTGAAGTGTTTATGGTTTACAAGTGACAAGGTTCTAGTCTAATATTGACACTTTGAAAAATTACTAGAACACTTTGAAAATTAACTAGAACTTGAAAGTAAAATTTCAAAATGAGCACTTGAGATAATTTGACAATAATAACAATGGCTGGATAGCTTGTGATGTCTTGAATGTCTTCACCCATGGTCTCTATTTATAGGCAAATTTTGGCTCCAATTCAAACACTTGAATTTTGGCTCCAAAGGTGATTTGACATAGTCTGAACTTCTTTCAACTTTTTCGGCTTCTTGCAGCTGCTTTTGACTTTTTTGTCAGAAATGAATATTGTAGATCTTTCTCTTAGTTTCTAAGGCCATCAAAATCAGTTGATTTGGACATTTGTAGCTCAAGTTACATCTAATTTACTAAACTATGGCATTGTAGTGATATAGTTTATTTTTAGTCTATTTTCACCAAAATTCCATTGGAATTTCACAATGACTATTATACATCATTTTTAGATTATTGAAAGAGCTTTTCAAAACATCCAAAATCTGAATTTTTGGTTGATTGAAACGAAAGTTATGCTCATTTGAAGATAAATGTATCAATCTGAAAATTTGGATTTTACACAAAAAAATAATTTTAGACAATTTGAGAAATTATTACTTTCACATATTTGTTTTTTTATTATTAAAACCAAGATTGAAACACTTAAATTCAACACTAGCTCTCTAAATTGAGTTTATTAATAATAATAAAAAAAACTCTCCATTCTTCTTGAGTAATTTGTTTTTTTTTTTTTTGGCTTTTTTCTGGTTGTCTTAAAAAAAAAGCTGTCAATCATAATATATATTGGATAGTTTGTCCTAGCATAGAAATTTTTGTAGAATTTTTTAATTTATTAGTTATTCTACCATCATAAAAGCAACTAGATGCAGTTTTCAAAGTATGAGAACTCATAACAAATTTTTGTAAAATTTTATTAGTTAATATTTAGTAAAAAAAATTATATATTAAATTTCCTGCCCCACCGAACCTCGGGGTTTGGCTCCGCCACTGAATCTACTAATAATCCTGTAGTATTTGATAAGTTGCAATTATATTTGTTGCACAATATTATAATGTCTGACAATATGAAGAGAGATTATGTAATATCAACCACAACTATTGTGTACAAATGTTAAACTCTCATATTAATTTATACATTTTAAAGGTTTGCTTTATGCAAATTGTCCTATTTGAAAGATTATCTTTCTGGGTCCGGTCAAAAATTCACTTTCGTGCTACGCATTCCAGAATCGGAACTCTTGACCAGACCTAAACTGTAGCACAATCGCTATTCCAATCTTTGCTTTAAATAACATTGCGCAGGATCTTAGCTTCTACTTGTTCGATTTGCCACGCAACAATAAATTCCTAATTAAAGCGGAAGTTTAAGAATTACCTCTTGAAGCTTCCACTTAGGTGATCGCTTGTATGACTCAAGACCAGCTCGTACGTTGTGTGGGCAACGAACCAACGAGCAATTGATCAGCAAAACACCACAAAAGCTGCCGCCGGGAAACCACCGCCTAGCGTGTGAATCTCAAGCACCACCAGCACCGACCGTCATGCTCCGCCCGAGCTCTCTTCACGCGCCACTGCCAGAATTAGAGTGTACGGCCGCCGCCTTACCTAGGGAGTAGAGCCGCCGCAGGCCTGAGAAGAAAAATCGACTTCGAGAAAGAATTCTTGGATATTCTCTCTCTAGTTTCTAGAATTATGAAATTATAGAATTGTGTATATGTGAATTTCTAATCTCTTGTCTATTTATAGAGTTACAAGAGAGACCCCAAGTTGGTTTAGGATTGGCCTTCATAATGGGTTTAGGATTATTAGTTAGTTTCCAAATCCAATTAAGTTCCGAATCTAATAGGATTTTCAAATCCAAAGATTTCCTAAATCCAATTGAACTTTAAAACTTAATTAATTAATTCCACTTTATTAATTACTTAATTAACCCTTAGGAATAATTAATTAAATAATTAGTTCTACTTTATCAATTAACCCACTACATAATTAATCGTACCACTGACGGATTAATTATGGCACTACCATCCTACACCAGAATTGCTTCCAGAACAACTAAATTAATTATTCTTAAACCTCCCCACATCAAAGATATAGTGCTCATTAATTTATCAATTTACTGATAAATTAATTAATTAACTTCTTATAATCTGAGATTAGTACCACTAGACCTTTTTACTATATCGGACATAAGTCCACCGGCCGGGTTTAGTATAATAAACATAACGAGCTCATCTCGGGAGCACCATCACCCCGAACACACAAATACATAGTTTTCTTTTGACAACAACAGCACACCAAGCAACTAAACACGCGCACCCAACCTACCGAGACTATTGGCCTCAAGTGACCTCACTCTTTGGCAGATCAAAGTACACTATGTCTAATCCTCATGCCTGCTCAAGTCTAGGGATTAAGAGATAGAATACTAGGAATGAATAGTCTATTAAATCAGTACAAGACAATTCATCCTAAATGGTCAAGTTCAATATGCCCCAGGCATATCTATATGATTCAATTAGTTTAGACAAACCAATTTTCCGAATCACATAATAACCTAAACCGACAGTGTGTCCAAAACTTCTTCGATTACAAACCTCATTTATACATTATGCCTTTTAACCAATGATGAGATCTACTGTGTCACACCAGACACCTCATCATCTAAACACATAATATAAATGGACGACATATGTAAAATATATAAACAATTTAACTAAAATATTCAATCGATATAAAACTGGGAAATAGTTTAATACAAGAAAATGTTTAGTATTCAAACCCAACAATCTCCCACTAATACTTAAGCTGCGTTTTAAGTATAAAACTACATTAATCCTACAACTACAATAATATCTAGAAAAACAATCATGGCTCTACTAAGTATCTGATCCCCATGCCCTCCACGTGAGCCTCAAAGACTTTTGCAGTCAATATCTTTGTGAAAGGATCTGCAAGGTTATCTTTCAATGCTATCTTCGCCACGACCACATCTTCCCTCTTGACGGTATCTCGTATTAGGTGGTACTTACGCTGTATATGCTTATTCGCTTTGTGGGCTTGTGTTTCCTTCAAGTTTGCTACTGCACCGTTGTTGTCACAGTATACTGTGATCAACTTCTGCAAACCAGGAATCACGTCTAAGTCCACTAGAAAGTTCTTGAGCCACACTGCTTCTTTTGCTGCCTCTGATGCTGCAACGTATTCAGCCTCCATGGTAGAGTCCGCCACGCATTTCTGCTTGACACTCCGCTAAACTATGACTCCACTTCCCAAAGTAAACACATACCCTGAGGTAGACTTGCTCTTGTCCCTGTCGCCTTGGAAATCTGAATTTGTGTAACCTCGGGGCATAAGCTCAAGTGCCTAATAGACCAAGACTTGGTCTCTCGTTCTGCGCAAATACTTGAGAATACATTTTACTGCCTCCCAATGAGCTTTTCCGGGGTTACTCTGTTATCTGGTTGCAATATCAACAGCATAACAAATATCAGGCCTCATACATAACATTGCATACACGAGACTTCCTATTGTTGAAGCATAAGGAACCGCCTTCGTGGCTTCTATCTCCTCAACAGTCTTTGGAGACTGTTCTTTAGATAGATGCACTCCATGTCTAAAAGGTAGAAAACCTTTCTTGGAGTTCTGCATGTTAAAACGAGTCAGAATCGTGTCTATGTATGAAGCTTGAGAGAGCGTTAGCGAACGTTTCTTACGATCTCGAATTATCTTGATCCCAAGGATATGTATCGCTTCTCCTAAGTCTTTCATATCAAACTTTTTGGACAGCCATGCCTTTACGTCTAATAACACTTTCTTATTGTTGCCAATTAGTAAAATGTCATATACGTAAAGCAAAAGAAACACCACTGCGTTTCCATCACGCCTGCGGTACACACATTGTTAATCCGGGCATTAAGTAAATCTGTAGGATTGGATTACCTCATCAAACCAGATGTTCCAAGATCTGGATGTCTGCTTATGTCCGTAAATGGACCTCTTAAGCCTGCAAACCTTATGCTCTTGGCCTTTTTCAACGAATCCCTCTGGTTGTTGCATGAAGATGGTTTCTTCAAGACTTCTGTTAAAGAAAGCTGTCTTGACATCCATCTGCCATATCTCATAATCTAAATAAGCAGCTATGACCAAGAGAATTCGGATTGACTTAAGCATGGCCACCGGGAAGAAGGTTTTCTCATAATTGATTCCCTCTTTCAGAGTATACCCCTTCGCCACAAGCCCAGCTTCAAAGGTTTCAACCTTTCTATCAGGTCCGCTCTTGTGTTTGTAGACCTACTTACATCCAATAGGTTTGAAACCATCAGGTAGGTCCACAAGCTCCCAGACTTGATTGTGGTCCATCGACCCCATCTCGGATATCATTGCTTTTCACAAAGATTCTGCATTTTTATCTCGAAGTCTTCATTGCAGTTCACAGGGTCTGGTTCAGGCGCACCTGGAATGAAGTCATAGGCTTCTCTCATGCCAATGAACCTATCGGGTTATCTCACAACCCTCCCACTACGACGAGGCACCACCTGTGTAAGCGCGTCATCTGTGATATCTTGTGCAGTGTGTGGTGTATCTACTTGTGCTAGTGCATAAGGAATATCAGATTGCTTTCTAAGTTCTTCTAGTACTATCTTACTCTTGGGCATTTGATCTAGAATATAGTATTCCTCTAAAAATCTGGCGTTAGTACTAACTATCACCTTCTGATCTTTAGGACTATAGAACAAACCACCTTTCGTTCCTCTAGGATATCCTACAAACACCATTACTTCTGTTTTTGCATCTAACTTAGCCGCATCTGCCTTAAGCACATGTGCTGGATAACCCCAAATTCTGAGATGTCTTAGACTGGGCTTGAGCCCGTTCCACAACTCTGTAGGGGTTGAAGGCACGGTTTTAGATGGTACAAGATTTAGAATATATATTGCAGTTTCTAAGGCATATCCACAAAACGAACTAGTCAAATCACTATAGCTCATCATTTACCTAACCATTTCCATGAGAGTTCTGTTTCTTCTTTCCGCTACACCATTCTGCTGTGGAGTGCCAAGTGCAGACAACTGATACTGAATTTCGACCTCACTGAGGTATTCTCGAAATTCGTGGGACTGGTACTCACCACCGCCATCTGATCGCAGTGTCTTGATACTCTTACCGTGACATTTCTCCACATTTGCCCGATACTCTTTGAATTTACTAAAGTATTCGAACTTGTGGCGCATTAAGTAAATGCATTCGTACCTTGAGTAATCATCTGCGAATGTCACAAAATACTCAAACTCACCTCGTGCTTGGACAGAAATTGGTCCACAAAAGTCAGAGTTAATCAATTCTAATACTTCTTTGGCTCTATAACATTTCGCTTTAAAAGGTCTCTTGGTCATCTTACTTTCCAAGCAAGATTCGCAGGTGGAGTAACTGTCAATCTCTAATGAACTTAAAGGTCCATCATTCACTAACCTCTGAATCCTACTAAGGTTTATATGACCTAGCCTGAGATGCCAAAGATAGGTTTGAATCATTTTAGAAGGTTCTTTTCTCTTATTTTGGTTAGATGATGCGCCATTTAGTTCTGTGTTTTGTACAACATGGGAGTTTGATTTAACCAAAAACAAATTGTCTACTAATGAACCAGAAAAAACAAGTTTACCATCTTTTCTAATAATAACAGATTTATCAAAAAAAATAAACTTGTAACCATTCATTAAGAGTTTAAAAACTGAAATAAGGTTCTTTCTAAAACTCGGTACATAAAGACAATTCGGTAAATCTAGCCTAGAATTTTTGAAAAATAAAGTGACTACTCCCACTGCTTCTACTGACACTCTTGTAGTGTTGCCCAAATAGACTTCTAGCTTGCCTTCTCTAAGCTTCTGGGTTACTTGGAACCCTTGCAAAGAATTACAAACGTGGTCAGTGGCGCCTGAATCCACACATCAAGTATCTGTGGGAACCACCGCTAAACACGTCTCAGTAATTAAGGCAGAAACTATCGTACCTTTGAACTTTGGACAATCTAATTTCCAATGTCCTACTTTCCAATACTTGAAGCATTTGCCTTTAGGCTTCTTCTTCTTTGCGATGTCTGGCTTGGCAGCATGATTCTTGGTCTTTTTCTTCTTCTTGTTCTTGCCTTTAGGCGCAGAAGAGGAACTCGAAGCCTTCACTGTGACCAAAGCTTGCTTCTTCTCTTGGAAGATGCCTTCGGCCAACATCAATGTTTCTAGCAGCTCGGGAAGAGTATAAACTCTTTGATTCATATTGTAGTTTACCCGAAACTACTCGAAACTAGAAGGTAAGCTCTGGAGGATGATATAGATATGACTCTCCGGATCAATTTCACCTCCCAACACTTCTATTTCATTGATGTTACTGATCATGTGAAGCACATAATCTCTCACCGATGAGTCTTCAGCCATTCTGGTATTCATTATCTTTCTCATGGCTGATTGTCTCGCTATCCTGCCTTGATGACCAAACATCTCTCTCAGGTGTGCCATCATGTTAAAAGCGGAGACCATGGGATGAAACTGATATTGTAGAACATTTGACACAGAGGCCAGAATATAACACCGCGCAATCTCATCCGCTTTTATCCACCTCGCATAGGCATCTCTTTCCTCTTGAGAAGAGTCATCAGTAGGCGCATCTGGACAAACTTAGGGGAGCACAAACTTATATTGCTCAGCCTTCAGGATAATGTCCAAATTACGACTCCAGTCAACATAAATCAGACGGTTAGTTTGTTGTCTTTCAATATCATAGCTAACGGATTAAATGCCATATCGAATACTGTAAATAAATAAACAGAAAATGTTTTAGTAAACAAAGAATTTCGAAAATAAATTCAAGTAATTATTGACATCCCTCAAACAATAATTAAATCCACCGATATCTCATTCGCCGTGGTTTTCGCAAGCCACGATAGTGTGGACGTTTCGCTAACCCACATTCATTTGAGAAGAACTAGGTTCATTAACTACACTGTCTGACCAAACGATCTATTGATCAATGTAGTTAATAGTCAGTGTTTTTCAGCCGTACAAATAAGCAGCGTAACCTCAATGAGAGGAATACTACAAATCGTACACTAAGTGTGTGTCATTACGTGACTTCTGAGCTTGTTACCATAAGATAGTGCGCCTCAGATGGAGAGGGTATCGCATTTCTCCAATTTCAACTTACTCTAGTCATCTTACATAGAAATTCATAAGCTGGTGATCTTATGGTTGAACTCATCCGATATTGAGGAAGGCCCTAATGCCAACATGCAAGTCCACTCACATCATATATGAATTCGTAATGGAGGCTATGGGAATATTAACCAACCTGCTCCCACTTAGATTTCTAAAACGAGGGTTTTTTCGGTTTCAACATGCAATTAACTAATCCTAAGTTATGTTCAAACATAAAACAAACATGCTTTAAAATATGCATCTAACATACGGCACAAAAATTAAAGCATAAAATTAAAACTGTAAATACGGGAATTAAATGCGTAAAATAAATTTCTCGACTATTATGGTTTTAATTGCTTCTATCTGTTGTCTTGATCTCGTGTCCTGTCACGTCACTCGATGGGAGGAGGGCAAAGGCGGCGGGAGGAGGAGGAAGAGGACAGAGGCGGCAGGAGGAGAAGGAGGATAAAGGGGAGGGAGATTGGCGGTAACGAGAAGGGTGGGGGTGACGACGAGGGAGATAGGGGGTGGTGGGGAGGTAAGGAAGAAGGCAGAGATGAAGGAGGAGGGTCGCATATGAAGAAGGTAAAGGGAAATTGGTGGTGGTGGTGGTGCTGCGTTTTCGGGCGGGTGGGGGGGTGCAGGGCGACGGACAGGGGGAGAGAGAGAGAGGAGAGGAGAAATGAGAGAAGAGAGGGAGGAGAGAGAGGGGGAAGGGAAGAGAAAGTGAAAATATATTTTTTAATATTTTATAATTTTTAATTGTTAAAATTATTGGGATTGGGCATTAAAAAATTTTTTGAATATTTTATTAATTTCAGCCGCTTAAAAGAAAAGTATTTTTATTATGACAAAAATACCCCTGATCAAGACAGGCAAAAGTGGGTTTTGGACCAAAATTTTAAAAAAAAACATAATATAGTGTACTAAAAAAGTATTTTTTTTTGTTTTGGATCAAAATGATATTTTCGCTATATGTAATGGATCATTTTTTAAGTTTAATGTTAAAAATATTATTGTTTTTATGTAATAGTTGAAGCTAAAGGAATACTTGTTCTTTCAAAGTTTTTTTTTTTTTTTTTTTTTTGTGTTTTTCTATATATATAACAGAAAATAGCATGGACAGGTGATTTCGAAAACAAGTGGGGGGAATTATGTTTATATATATTTTTTATTTGTATTCAAAAATTTATTCATTTTTAAATCCTTAATTTATAGTGGACCCCGCATCTAGTATAACTAACGTCAAAGATACGTCCACTAATAAACAACCACGGCACAATGTTTATTTATAAATAAATATCTATCCAACACAATGCTAGAGGTAATGTATCTCTAAGCGAGTATTCGATACTAATATTAGTGTCAGAATGCTATCCTAACCTAACCTAACCTAGCCTCACTTCACATTTGTTATGCATGGAGTTCATATATGCACAACAATCTGTACAAACAATAATTAATTGTGTGCAAAACCAACTTGAAAACCTCCCTACTGACTAATTTCTTGCATGATCTTTTCAAGTGCTTCGTTAGGTATGGGGATGTACAAGTACTCTTGCCCATCACAATCTCTTCTCGTCTTCACCAACTCATGATCTTTAAATTCTGTCAGATGTGAATTCAAAGTGAGTTGGCTACTCACCAAGAAGCGCTCTCGGCAAATTGCGTACAAGTTATTGATGGGCATCCCTGCAAATACGAGGTAATTGCTGTTAAGTAAATGCATCATCAATTGTTTCCAAATGCAGTGGGTGACTGTCACACTTACCTTCCTCATCAGGATGAGCAATTTGATGTTTTGCAACAACTTTGAATACGCTTTGAGCATTTGGTGTCAAGCTCTGCAACACTATTGCAGCTGTCTTCACAATTTGGGAACTACCACTTTGAGCCAGAATAAGAGGCCAAAATGTTGCTTCAACCTTATATGGTGCAAAGGTAGGCACATGATGCCAATACCAGTTCAACTGCGTATGAACCATCTTCTTATCCCACAAGACCAGTGCATTCACATGGTCAATAGAGGCAATGATGCGGATATTGGAACAAGCAGCGATTCTGGAAAGATAATGCTGAGTCTCAGGATCACGCAAACCAGGCCCGTCAATATTGTGGACCATGACACAAACAAAACAATCAATGTTCTCTAAGTATGATGCATCTAGAAAAGCTATCAAATCATCCATGGACCCACTACTGAATGGCTGCTGATGTTTACACAAACTTTCACAAGTGATTTTCTGTTGCGTTTTAACAAGATCCCACATGATTTCAGCCAAGGCTATGACAACCTACAAAATTATAAGACAACATTAACAGCAAGAATCATTTTATCTCCAACCAGAGGTAGGGAATAGGAAATTAGAAAGTGAGTTCTGCAGTTTTATCGTAGAGCATCAAACCACCTTGCCTCCACTTAGGCAAATATTACTGCAGTTACTGCA